>JAAAKM020721499.1:202496853-203765068 GCA_010016025.2 Alatinidae sp. Z8VKAUB7J3
TGAAGCAGGATTCACCCCCCGGACACGGCCTTGAGGCGCGGTTTCTCGCCGTCCGGCGGGCCGATCAGGCGTCCAGCGGCGACGCCCCAGCGCCCCTGCGCCGCCTGCAGGATGACTTTGACATTTATGGAAATCGTAAGAGTAATGGTCAATTAGAAGAGACGCTATTGGGCAATTATTCTGAACAAATAGTCTTTGATGAATTAAATAGAAATACGTCGGTTGTGTTAGATTCAGGCCAGTCTATCGCTCGGACTTATGATATACATGGTAATATTTTGTCTGAAACCAATGGAAATGGTCATACCAGTTACAGTTTTTACAATGCGTTGAATCAACGGGTTGCCAGCTTAACAGCTGAGGTGGGCGATATCTCACTTGGTGTCTTTACCACCAAGGACATCAAACTGGATGCCTTTCGTGATCCGGTAGTGACGGGGGTTACCTGTCATGTTTCCAGCATTGAAGCGGATCTCAGTTTCGCTGATCCGTCAGACAGCTCAATCGCCTGTCGGCAAACCGGACCAATTACATCAGTGATGATTGCAGAAATAGACAAAAGCGAATCCGGCGAAGTGCTGTTTCGTAAATCCAAAAGTATATTCTTAATGATGAAATAGCCCTGCGAAACAACGTAGCCCTTCTCAGACCAAATCAGGCGCAGGTAGTGGAAAATTTGAAAATCGCGGAATTATACGAAGCGGCAAACAATTATCAGGAAGCGGCAAAATTTTTGGCCGTATCCATTGAGGGCGTCGACAACAAAACAGAAGCGGAAATCGCCGCGGAGGTTTTTAAAAAATCAATGGAAGTCAATCAGCGAAAGGGCGATATGGAGGCGGCTTTGAATGATTTGAAGCCATTATGGTTGTAGGCACCGGTCCGGTTGGCTTGGCAGTAATCACCGCCTTAGGTGCTGCACACCGTCAGCACCAAAGCAACATTGGACCTATAGTGGCGACGGACTATTCTCCTGCCCGACGGCGTTATGCCGCCCAACAAGGTGCCGACATCGTTTGCGACCCGGCTACGCAGGATATTTTTGAGGTGGCTGAGCTGAACAACAAACCGCTGGTGATCTTCGAATGTGTCGGCGTGCCCGGAGCACTTTGAAAAAGCTTCTTATTCTAATTAAACGGCCCGTGTGTTTCAAGATTTGTTATTAAGGAACTGGGACATAAAGTGAAATCTTCCCGAAAAGAACAAGGTGTTGAAGAGGGGCCAGCCCTCTCATATACGTAATAATTTTCGTTCATATTAAGTTTTTATGTTTCTCCTTACTTTCAGTGAAAAAAAATTGTTTTTTTTTCATTTTATTTCTGACTTTAAAAAAAAATACCAGGCCCCTCTTCCAGTCCTTTTCTGAAAAGGACTGGAGCTTCTGGCTGTTAGCGAGCTCGTTTCTGCCGCATCGGCAGATCATTTCATTGCAACCGGCAATCCTTTTTACCGTTACTGCAGTTCAAGCATGTTTTGGTAAATTATGCCTTCCAGGCTAAAGTTTATTCCCCTAAAGTTATTCAAGCCAAGGGACAGTAAGTTTCTATATAGGAGTTTAGGACAAGGCGGTTCTAATAGTGTACCTCTTGTTTTGATCTGAGGATTCGAAGCCACTAAAGGTATCTACCGCACCGTCTACGCTGCTGGTGGTAGAGCCCGTGCCGATGTTTAGCGTGATCCCACCGGTTAGCTCGTCAAAGTGAAGCTGGTCGTTGCCGCCACCACCATCTAACACGTCGCTGCCGTTGCCGCCGCGAATTACATCGTTGCCATCGCCACCACTGAGGGTGTTAGCTGCGGCATTGCCGGTTAGAACATCGGCGAAGGCACTACCACTGAGATTTTCTTCAAACAATCGGATTTCATTTCCACTGAACTTAGTTCTTTAACCTTTACCCAAGTGACGCACGCAAAGTTGTGGCTTTAAGAAGAGGATGGGGCACATGATATTTAGTTTAATTTGTATATGATGTACTAAAAAGACACTGTAAAAGCGATTATAACTTAATCTATAGTAGTATGTTGAGTATGCAAAGTAAATGGATAGGAGTGTAGAATTGAAGTCCAATATCATTGTTTACAGCAATGAATAATGGAGCACCGGCTGGCCGAACGGATCGAGCACGCCGAGCGGCAGGCCAGCGAGTTCCGCCTCCAGCAGCAGCGTGGACGGCGTCGAGATCATGGCGCGAGTCCCGGACATTGCGCCTCGCAGCGATCCCGCGTGATTCTCCACGCCCAGCACGCGATCAAGCCCGCCCGTCAGCCGCCAGCGGATCGGAACGCTCCGACGCTCCGCCTCGCGCCCGATATCACCGAGCGCCGCGATCAGCGCCTTTCGTTACCTTACGAATTAACTTACGTAACGAACTGCTATATTTGTGTATTTTAGTTGCGTATATGAGGGGGTTTGCCCCCTCGTAAATACCTTGCTCTTTACACTAAAGCTTGAATTTATCCCAAATCTTAAAGAATGACCCCTGAATCACAAAGGCCGTAGAATAAATAGTTGAATCACTAAAAATACTTTAGCGTAAAGAGCAAGGTGTTGTGGAGGAGAAGAATCCCCTTGTATACGTAATATTTTATGTTCTCAAAATTTTGATTGGATGAAATTGGGAAAAAAGCTGCGGAGAGGGGGCTAGTTGCCCTCCAATATTTTTGACCACTTAAAAGAGCACCAGAATTTTTAATTTCCGTTCGGATGAGCCTTCTCTTGACATTCTAGGACCACTGGGTCGATACGATCACCCTAGGAAAAAAAATCAATAAACACGCATCCGTGATCCGTTTTAAGTTTTAATGTCGCTCCTTACTTTCAGTTAAAAAAAAATGTTTTGTACTATCGAAAGCACGAATAATAGCAAGTAGCGCTGATCCTGAAGGAAACCCAGCTGCAGATACAGCTACTCTACAGGCACATAGCCTAGTTCAAAGAGCAGGACTTGTTCCTTTTATAAAATAGGAATGTGAACAAGTACATTTTCCCTAATAGTTTAAATTGACAAATGAGCACCATAGCACTATGGTGCCATTAATTCAATCAGGAGGATATTATGGATTTAAAGAAAGTGACACAAAAACTCGTAGTGCTGTAGTGGGGCTAAATAGTTTACTTTGGCTTATTGATTGCTGCTGAACTGCATCTTGAATTTTAATTTTTGTTGTGCAAAGTTGGTGCAAGCCACAATTAGTTTTACAAGCAATAAACCGAGTGTGTAAAGGAGATAATTTGCCTTTTAATTTTTGTATATTTTTTGCTTATAGCAAAGGACAAGTCATTTTTACGACGGCAGACGTGGAGAGGTGGTAATTTCGTTTATTCACAGGGCTCTCTAAAGACGATATAAAATGAAAAAAAGCAACTGGTCCTTTTTCTTGTGTTGTAGCGGTTGTTCTGTTCATTTCTTTGTAACTGCTAACAAATTAGCTATGCTGAGCGGGGGCGAAACAAGAGGATGGGGCCGGGGCTCCCATAGATCTCTATACATTGAAAAATATTAATTTTTGGTATTGTATTAAAAAAAGTAAAACAAAAATAAAAATTGCACCCCCCCCCCTCTCTCCTCTTCTTTCGCCAGTGCCTATGTGCCAGATAAATGGCAAAACGCCCTGGAGTTACATAATGAAGCCGAACCCGCCTTATGGATAGAATACGAAGACCCCAATCTTATTCTAAGCGGGAAAGGAAGAAACTTCTATGATTTAGAAGGAGAAAATAGCCGAGATACGGCGGGGATGAAAACGATACTTGACGAGGTGGGAAAATATAAGTTGGCGATTGTGTGGGTGAAGTATGAGGAGCACGTTGGCAGAAGAAGTTTGTGGCGGTACGATCCCGAAGATCTGCTCGCCGAAGCCGATGATGGCACCTCGGCCGAGGATGATTTCGGCGACATGATCGTCTCCGATTGCTTTATCCCGCAGATCGTCTATTCGACCACCTTCGGCTATCGCACTGACATGGTTCCGGAAGGCGCCGATGCGCCGTCGGACATCTGCTCGGTCTTCGAACTCGAGACCTACCCGGGCAAGCGCTCGCTCGAGAAGCGCCCGATCAACAACATGGAGTGGGCGCTTACCTCCAATAAAAAAAAAATGCACATTAGGCTCATGTTTTACTAAGACGTCAAGTCACTAGCCTAAAACCTCTCTTCTCCGATTCTCGTTCCTTCACTCAGCAGGAAACCCAATTTCCTTAAAAATCTGTTTTTTTTTTCGAGTTTTTTACTTTATTGACTTTTAATCTTAAGTGTGTCTCATGGGCTTAAAAGTGTTGTTGTTTTTTCAAAAGAAGTAAGATCTTAGCCCTGTGCTTAGCAAAAAGTATTTATTACTAATAAAACGCTCGCAAATAAAATTAAAAGTTCTAGTGGTTTTTTAAGTAGCCAAAAAATTAGAGGGCAACTAGACCCCCTCCCCAACCCTTTTTTCTCAAAATCATCAAGTCCAAACTTTGAGAAAGCCTTTTAGCCAAAAAAGAGTTAAATTACTATGCAAATTTCTTTTAATTATTCATGCATGGTGAGCCAAAATCAAAACCTGCATTAATTCAAAAACTTCAAAAATAAAGTAGAGAAAAAAAAATGCTGAACCAAAAAATTCCAAAGCTCGCATGAGGGTTATGTCCTTTCAGTAGACAGTAAAATAATATCAAAAGCCAAATTGACTTAAGAACCTTTTTCTTAACGTAACAATCTAGGCTTTACAAGGAAAGCCTAGGCTTTTTGTGGTGCCTAATGTAGTATCATTGTTTGGTCTGAGTTGCCTGAAATGTACGATTTCGGACAATTGACACAAAAAGTATTATTTATTTCCATGGGGTTTTACGAGCGACCGCTCGTGTGGGTACATTGCCCGGCAAGGTGGTCACCAATCACCCCAGAAATCAATCACGACGACTTTGCCGCGATAGTCGCTGAGTTTAAATTTGACACCGTCAACATCTTCACCTTCGATCTCAGGAACTTCCATGCCAATTTGCAGGCGTTCCTTCTCGAAGAAGTAACCCTTGACCATTTCAGCCAGGTTCTTGCGTCCTTGGTAGACCATCACATCTGGATACTTATCCGAGCACCAGGCTTTCGTCGGCGATGACCTTGCGGGCCTCCGGCGTGACCAGGATCGGAATCCCGGAGATGGTGCGGATGAGCTTGACCACCTCGAGGTAATCGCCGGTCTCCTTGGTCAGGGCGATGCGGTTGATCTTCTTCGTATTGAGAAGCAAGCCGATGCGGCGGTCGTCGGAGCGCACCGGGAGATCGGTCGCCGTGCGCGTGGCGCGCGGTGCGCGTCCCACCCAGAGCGGATCGGGAAACGGAAAATTTTGTTTTAATTTTTCCTGTACAGGGAGCCAAATTCGAACCTACATTAGTTGGAAAACGCTCAGAAATTAAATAAAAAAAAAGTCTTTTGTAACTAAAACTAAGGAGTGCCATTAAAACTTAAAACGAACAGAAATTATTCCGTATATGAAAGTGGCTTTTCCTTTCTCAACGCCTCGCTCTTTACGCTAAGCTTTGACTCTTTCTCACAACTCTACTTTTTAAAACAATAAAAAACTTTAGTACGTCAAGAATCGGGATATCGGCTATCAGCCGGACCGGCTTATTATGGCGCCTTCTACCGGGGCAATTAACCAGAATTTTGCCGCCTTGAAACATCGTCTCCTACAATTAGATCAGGTTGAATCTGTGACCAGAACTAGTTCTCCCATTACTCAAATTTGGTCGAAAACGCATGCGCCGGATTGGCCGGGGCGACCCCCGGAGACCGATATATTATTTGCCCGGCTATACGTCGACGTCGACTTTACGGATGCACTTCCATGTCGACGATGCGGACATCGCCGCTGATAGTGCCGGTCCGTCCGTCCTCGAACGTCATTTCGGTTTCGATATGGCAGTCTTTGCTGCCATCGTAGAGTGCGTCCACGAGTGGCTTATAGCGGTCTTCGACAAGCGACCGGCGCACTTTCATCGTCCGCGTCAACTCGCCATCGTCCGCGTCGAGCTCTTTGTGAAGGATGAGGAACCGTTTGATCTGTGAGCCGGCAACATTCGGGTTCGGTCTGAACCTCGTCGGAGATCCCGGTGCAGAACGAGTTCGTCCGGCGACTCAATGACGCCGGTATCCCGACGACCCTCCGCGACACCCGCGGCAAGGAGATCGACGGCGCCTGCGGTCAGCTGGTCGCCACGACCGAGGACGAGGCCGCCTCCGCAGCGATGAGCTGAGGCGTCACGCCCGCTCGGCGACCGTCGAGTGTGCCGAGGTGTTCGGCGCGGTCGAGCCACCGTGCGATCGTCGCGTTACTGAATTCGGTGATATCATTGGTGATGCTGATCCTGAAGAATCGATCAAAAGCTATCATGAGAATACCACAACTTTTTAAAAACGTTTTAGGAAAGATGTTAAGTCGATGTTTGAGGCGTTCGTTGAGAATGGAAATCCATTTGAAGAAGAAGAAGATGTCTTGATAACATTAGGAAGTAAAGTCGTGATGGGTGAGCAAGCAAGTGAATCTGTGCGTAAATCTAGACAAGCAGGCAAAGATCATCCAAACCTAAGTAGCTTAGTCTTATCCATATAAAGAGGGGTGAGAACACAACTCTGCTTACCTCTTGACTTAATAAACAACCCCCTACTAGCCTTATTTTCTATTTTAACCACATCAGTGTTATTTTCCTACATAGAACTAACCAATCTAATGTATTTGTCTGGTAAGCTACACCATATTAGGATAAGACCTTGGCTTAAGCTCTTCTATCAGCTAAATCAAATGCTTGCTGATAATCTACAGAAATGGCGTGCCTTAGATTTCGTTTTCGATGAGTTACCTCCAGCGGTGGTCAAACGCCTCATTCGAATGGATCAAATCATTCAGGAACGAGCCAGAGTCGTTCAAGCAGCTACCAAACAACATCTCCTTGAACTCCAGGAACGTCGTCGAAAGCTACGGCAGTGGAGCGAGCCATGGACGTCTTCCACTCAAGCAGGGGCACGATTTGCAAAGTCGGTCTAATTGGATCAAACCCAGGACGTGTTTTCTCTGTGGGATCGGCATGAAACTTGGTGGAAAAAATAAGCAAAAATCCTAGATACGTGATTGACATAACCAGAACGGATCCGCTCTGTTTGGTGGAGTTGGGAGGGGAAGCTTTAATTCTGGAAAATTGGAAAAATGAGGTATTTTTAGCTTACGAAGGAGTGATCGGATCTTAGTGAAATTTGAAGTTTGCAAGGATACCGCGTCTCAGAGCTTCTATACTAAATCCCAGCAAGATCCGGTGACATTGGGGGGTGAACAGAAGAACGGTAATGTTGCGTGGTACAACACGAACATTCACCTGAATCCCACCAACGTTTGTGTGTATCGATGTCGGTTCTGCGCGTTTCGGGCGGACCTGAAAGATGAGAAAGCGTACACATTCACGGATGACATGCTGCGAGAACGGATTCTGGAAGGCCAGGCCGGCGGAGCGACAGAAATCCATGTGGTGGGGGGACTGCATCACAAAAAGAAGTTCGACTGGTATGTGAACGTCATTCTTCCGGGCTAAGATTTGGAAATTCATTTTTTAAAACAAATCGAACGGCTGCTTCTATTTTTTCTTTTTCCTCTTTCGAACTTTCGTAGTTTCCCACCGCCATATATTCTGAATTTTGATCCATTGCCATTACTTTTAACATTGCAGCGATATTACCCGGCGTTGAAACCGAATTGTTATCATCCCCACCAAAAGAAGCGTCTACAGGGTAATATAAAACACAATCTACGCTATTACCAAAAGAATCGCTTTGACGGCAGTCGATGGCTCTTGATGAGCTGATCAAAATATATGTCATCCATTTTTTGGTAGGGTTCACAACTTTTGCTAGTTGATGTACCTATTATTTGTTTCCGGTGTGTTTGATGGTAAGAACAATTTGGTTCCAGTGGTAAGACATGTAGGGAACTTATAAGTAATAATCAGCTGTTAGGCTACAATTTCAGCGATAAGGGGTTTGCAACTTTTACTAGTTGTAATGAGGGGTTTGCAACTTTCTGGGTCACTCCTTACTACAGTTTGTTACCACGAACTGTTTGATATACATTAGAACCTGTTTTTATTTTACTACTTTGAGATACATACCCCCTCCCTTTAAAATAGATTTCCCCAAACGTACAAATGCTTGAGTTTTTAATATTTCCGCGTGGTTTTCACAAAAGAATTTCAGGGGGGAGACATCCTTGGTCGATTAGGCAGGAACTCCTCCTTATTTACCCCCCCTTGAACCGACATGACAACCCCTTAATAAATTGATTGAAAAGTGGATCTTTTGAATCTCTACGAGATTCAAAGACGTCAAATTAGCCCGCGCAAGTATACCTTACTTGTAATCAGGGTTTTAATCGCTATGTATATGTCATTTCATTAACTTCAAAGAGAGGTGATGAAGTTGCTAGAGCCCTTGAATCTATCTTTGATAAAGATTCTTATAGAAAAATCAAACAGTTCGGGGTAGTGAATTTGTTAATCCACAGTTAAAAAGGGTTTTATTTAGTGACCATGGGTCCCCTAGTGATACCACCGCCTGAAGGCGCGGATGTCACAACAATGGAAGGATTAGCAAATAGTATTCACCTATTTGAGGCAAAGCACTTTCTGTTTCCTTTTTTGGCCCATGCTGTAGGCACGTTTGTGGGGGCGGCAATTGCATATAAAGTTAGTGTTTCACTGCATAAACAGC
The DNA here is from genome assembly GCA_010016025.2 of Alatinidae sp. Z8VKAUB7J3. Lineage (NCBI taxonomy): Eukaryota > Metazoa > Cnidaria > Cubozoa > Carybdeida > Alatinidae > Alatinidae sp. Z8VKAUB7J3. The sequence goes on from JAAAKM020721499.1 coordinate 202,505,587, forward strand.
TAGCGTTGATTGTCGGTGGATTTTTTATGTTGGGGGGCATAACCAACGCCTTTATGTTGGAAAATACAGATTAGCTTTAATCTGTAGTATTGTAGCGGATAAGGGGAAGAAGGCTGAAGCCTCAAAAGTACGTTTTGGGCTCAGGTTATGTTTGTAGCGATTTAGAACCAGTAATAAATCTATCATATCCCACTGAAAGGGAAATTTTAGGGTTAACAGTACAATATGGGTGTTGTGGGGGGTAGTTCTTCTATTGCAAAAACATTGATTTTAATGAAAAATGATAGTTTCCAAAATTAATCCATTTTTGTAAATCAGTAAGAGCAAATGCAGTATATTTTGGTTTCACCTCAGTGAAGGCAAAAACACTTACTTCATGTCTTGTTGTCATCACTGAATTAATTTCACATACTAATACAGTCTACATTTCTATATAGTACCATAAGTCCCTCAATAATAGTACTGTCCTCATTAACTTCACTTAATCCAGAATCACATGATGAAAAAAAATGGTATCTGATATGGGTTCATAATTTCTGTTATCCAATTTAGCAGCGACGTAGATCTAGTTATATATTCGCATCTATAAATATTATGCTACTAGGGAGAATAGTATTTAATGGACTTTAGGATAACGTACAATACTCGAAAAATTTTACTATTTTTTGATAAGTGACACGAGAAGGCACTTCCTTATTTCGATTTAGGTAGCATACGTTTGGCGAACAAAGAAGTTTGCGAGGCACTCATGTATTTGCTACCGAAAAGACCTTAACTGTCCAACAGGATTTTAGTAAGAAGTCTAGACCTACAAATAAATATATGTGTGGAATACCTTCCCTATAGAATACAAAGAAAAATGAAGCATATACAATGGTGCTTCCTGCATCATTTTGCAGTACAATTAAAATGGCAGGAACCATTATGATAAGTATGGTCTTTATCTGGTCTCTAAGCGTTTTAATGTTTGTTTGTAGATCACTAATATATTTAGCAACAGCCAATGCGGTAGCGACTTTGGCGAACTCACTGGGTTGGATGGTCATACTGCGTCCGATCTGAACATGAGGTTTCAGACTGTTGCTTTTTTTGTCGATGATGTACTCTCCGGTTTGGATTCTGAACGAGGAACAGACCGGACGTCGACAAATGCAAGGAAGGCAGCGACTTTTATGGTCGATTTCTTTAAAGGAATTCCGAAGGATTCGTATACGTTCTTTGTGGAAAGTGAAACCGAGGCCAATGATATTGCAACTCGGAATCCGTTGGTAGGATCATATCCGTTTGGCAGAACCGGTTCGGTATCCGTTTGTTCCGGCGCTATGGGAGGCAGCCGAGGTGGTCGGCTGACCAGATTGCCGTTCAAACTCACGCCGAGAATGACATCTGCGCCAAGTGCCCGGCAAAGGGAAACTGGCAGTGGATTCACAAGCCCGCCATCGACTAGCCATTTGCCTCGGATCTGCATCGGCGTCATCAGACCCGGCAATGCGATCGATGCGCGAACCGCATCGACGATGGACCCTGATGTTAGCCAAGCCTCCCGGACAAAAATAATTATGCCAAAGGTTACATGAGGGTGCGAGAAGCGGAGGATGATGTAAATGAACGTGCTGCTTCAATGAGACACAGCCTCCATAGCTGCAGCTCAGTTTTACTGTGCCATGTGACATGGATTATAGACAGTTCAACCCTCGTGCATGTAGCGAAATATGGATTAGTCTTATTCTTAATGCTGACCATATTTTTCCATCAATTGAAATGGTTGCAAAACAACGTGGCAAAAATATTGCTTCTATACCCCATTCCTCATCGTCCGTCATCATTAGGACTTACTTAACCCATGAGTGCAAGAATCGCAGAACTCGTCAAAATCATGGCCCGCCTTCGATCTCCGGATGGATGTCCCTGGGATCGTGAACAAACCCATGAGACTCTCAAACCCTACCTCCTGGAGGAATCTTATGAGACACTTGAAGCTATTGACAGTAAGAATCCTTCTGCCCTCAAGGAAGAACTGGGGGATATCCTCCTGCAGGTTATTTCGAACGGGCCGGCAGGCCGGTCGATGTGATTTCCGACTTTTCGGCGGTTCTGCCGTCTCACCGGGTGGTTATCGTTGTCAATCCCAACAATCCGGATGGACGTGCTTACGAACGTCGCGAATTGCTGGATCTGGCGGCCAGGCTGGCCGCGCAAAAGGCAGTCCTTGTGGTCGATGAGGCATTTGCCGATCTGCGGCCCGATCTCAGCCTGGCCGGCGATGTGACAGACGGCCTGATCGTATTGCGATTTCAGGGACTTCAATGTTAAAACTTAGTAAGAAGAATAGTTCCTTGATAGAATTCGCAACGAATTTTTCGTAGTTAACACGGGCAGCCGACAGGAGGCTTGCCAAATGATTCTTAAGAGATTGAATGCAATTAAGAGAAAAAAATTCATAGAACAAATTCAGGAATGATTCAGGAATGATAACTATTATTTCGGTTCGCTTAAAAGTAAAATTTTAGTGCAAAAAGAGGGCATTGCTTTTCATAGTCCACTATTGGTACGGAAAACTGGACCAGGCATTCGGAAACGAAGCCGAAGCAATCCATCATTTTGAACATGCCTTGGCGATCGCTCCCGAGATGACGCCAGCTCGATTGGCACTGGCCAATCTGCAGCGAGCTTTCTTTTTTTATCCTGACGCGCTGTTGCAGTACCAGCAAATCGTTGAACAACACCCGGCAATGGACGAGGCCCAACTTGGACTGGCGATCTGTCAATTGCGGGCTGGGAAAATTATCTATGAATGAAAATGAGCATAGTAAACAGAGAAAGAGAGAACTCTCTTGTGAAAAATTTATTCTTCAAAACCTTTATGTTCTTTTTCTGCATTTAAATCTCATACAAATGAACCTATCAGGTTTAACATTTTATCCATTGGGTCAAAATTTGACATAGCAATAACTAGTTAATACAACAATAGGTAAATAGAGGCCAGGTTATTTGGCTTCTCTTTCTAACATACGGATAAGGAATACTATTGTTTTAGCACGTTTGAGCAGGATACTCTGCTACAACTTATGCAAATTACTATTTCAGCCATAAACTAGACGTAATAAAGAATAAAGGTTCAAAAAAACTACCATAGGATTCCCAGTTGGGAATTTCGGATAAATCACGTTAATCTAGAAAACGTTTTCCATAAACAATTTTTTTTAAACATCCCATCACAGGCTGAGGGGATTTTTGACCTTATGCCCCATCACTGAAAATTTAGGATTTTACCCATTATTTAGGTAAATTACACCAACTATTATGAAGCAATTCTTCCTTTAACAAGACCCGGAGGCTTAATTATTGTAGATAACGTTCTTTGGGGCGGTTCGGTCCTTAATCCAAAGGATGAATCTGACAAAGCAATTCATTCATTCAATGAACTTGTAAAATCTGACTCAAGAGTGGACAAAGTTTTACTAACAATTCGAGACGGCGTTTATTGCCTGCGAAAGAGGTAAAAGTTATTTTTTCTATTATAAACCCGTCGGAGCCATAGGTTCGCTGGAGGCGTCGCGCGAGCACCCCATCGGACGTGATGTCGCCGAATCCGCGCACGGGCTGCAGACCATAGTCGCGACGTACCTGGTTGTAGCTCGCGAGACCGTGGTCCCGCCCGCGCTGGATGTTCAGCGCCGCGAGATCGAACCCGCCCGCGCCGGGGCGGCCGAACAGGAAGTTGCGGACGTCGTCGATCACGTGGACGTCGACTTCCTGTGGACGCTGTTTGGCCAGTCTGCCTCAAATCCTCCATATTATGCCTATTTGTGGAAGATATTCGCTTAAACTATAAAGTAAAATATATTCCACCTTTACCTGTTTTGCCAAATATTGGCTCCGCTTACCCACTATGTGTTCGAAGCTCAAAATGATTAAGAAATATACCATATATCCAGTTATCGAAGCTTACAAACCTTTTGAAAGACATAAAAAGAAAAGACTAAAATTAAAGTACAAAGGAAAGTGAAAATTGATTATGATTATGAACAAGCCCTGCCTGTCGGTGGCGATGGAGGTGACCTCGCCCGGCGAGGTGCGACAGTGGTTGGATCAGGTGCAGCCGGAAACGTTGAACATCGCCGGACCGAGGGAGAGCAGCTTTCCGGGAATCGGCGAGCGCGCCCTGGCGTTCTTACTGGAGGCATTCGTCGACCGTTCCACGGAGGTGTCGCGGTAGATCGGCGTGGGGGACCTGTGAAAAACCGCTCCCGCGTTGCCCAGCGGGGCTTTGGTTTTTCCCAAAGTCACTGGATCAAATTTCTGAGATAGCCATTTTATTCATCATAGTCAAAAAACCTTATAACTATGTCTTTGGGGACAAATTACTCCCCTAGAGTCCCCGTGGGAGGGGCTGCAAGTTACAAACTTTGACTTGTGTTTACTTATAGTAATGGTCCCTCTTCAACACCTCGCTCTTTACGCTAAAGTTTTTAACTGTTTAAAAAAGTAAAGTTGAGAGAAAGAGTCAAACTTTTGCGTTGACTGAACCAGTTCCCTGGCTTTAATCCATTGGGGATGATGCAGCACCATAAATGCTTCAGCAACGTGAAGCCCGCTTTGGTCCCTTGCGATGATCAAATCATCCAGTTCTTCTGCAGCCAGAGCGATCGGTTTTTCGCATAACACATGCTTGCCTGCCTCAACACATTTTAAAGTCCATTCAACATGAGCCGTATTTGGCAGCGGTATATAAACCGCGTCAATTGTGTCATCAGCCAGCAGCGCTTCGGCAGGTCCGGCGCCGCAATGGCAAACCGCCCGGCCCCCTCCGCCATTTTCTGCCGGATGTTGGGCGCAAAGCTTTCGCGCACCTTATCCACCGCCAAGCGCCCGGCCTGTTGCAGATCCAGCGCCGCCAATTCCGGCAGCGGGCGTGCCAGGATGACGCCCAGCGCCTCGGCCTCTTCCTCGGTCAGGCCGGTCAAACGGGTGCGATAGTCAAACCCCAGCTCAATCCCACCCTGATTGCCCTGATGTGGTGTGATTTTCGTTAAGATGTTATGACTTTTAGGGGGTGTTTCACCCTATTATCTTAAAAAAGGCAAATTTGGCAGCTATCCCCTCTTTTGCCCATGTCTAGTTTTACTACTGGACTAGGTGAACACACTGCTTGCTGGTTGTTTTATACTCTTTCTGAATATAATAATCATTTTCAGTCCAATATATACTATAATGAGACTGTTACTGGTGAATCAATTAATTCTTTCAAAAAGTAGTCAATTTAGTACCCGGCGGCTTCCTTGTGCCACTGGAAAATCTGCGCGTCCACGAGGGCACGAGGGGCCTCGGTCAGGGACAGGGAATTGGCCAGGAGGTCGGCGGCGGTTTCGGGGCGGTCGGTCAACCCCAGAAGCCAGTCAGCGGAAATGCCCAGAGCGGCGGCACATTCAGCGACGACCTGCGCATTGGGCAGCCGCGCCCCACGCCCGGTCAGCAATTGCGAAATGGTGGAACGATCTACCCCGACCCGCCCCACCTGAAATAATTAATTTTAGTCGCAAGAAAAGGACAAAATACTTTTGAAAACAAGGATTTGCCCACCAAAAAGTGTGTACGCTGGGTGACACACCCAACCTATCATGGAAGTATGTCACATATAGTGCGAAGTAGCGGGCGTGTGCCAAGCATAGTGGGACATGTGCCACTCCAAGATGTACACCGTTTCACGGAGCCGGGCAACCCTTTTCCGATGTAATGGAATATAATATTGCTTTGAGTATCATATAACACACATTATAATAATACAACAAAGAATAAACATCGTATTTCCTCTTTTAACTGTATCTGTGCAATGAGAAATATTCGCTTGCAAAATACGTTTTCACGTGATTCTTTTAATTATGCAGGGTATTAGTGATTAGCAGGAAGTTACGGACGCTTGGTATACGGACACTCAGTAGTTAAGAATAAACATCGTATTTCCTCTTTTAACTGTATCTGTGCAATGAGAAATATTCGCTTGCAAAATTTCATTCCCAGCAAAGAGGATGGGTAACTTAAGAGAAGAAACTGGCACTAGTGTTAACAGAAGACTTATTGTCATCTAGCCCTTGGCATTACTTAATAAGAACAGATAATTTAAATGATGAAATTGGTAAAATAAGCATCTTGATAAGCGTCTGATCTCTGTTTCGGACAGAAAAAACGATTACAACACTTGAAAAAATGACCAAAGACACCTAACACTAGATAGCGTTATGTTTTTTTTGTCGAATTTTGTGGCCCCTTCCATGGGGACTGTGGGGGAGTAAGTTGTCCCCAAAGACATAGTTATAAGATTTTTTGACAACACTGAATAAAATGGCTATCTCAAAATTTTGATCTGGTGACTTTGGGAACACAATTAGCGTGAGAGGGGGCCTAGGTGCCCTCCAATTTTTTTGGTCACTTAAAAAGGGCACTAGAACTTTCCATTTCTGTCAGAGAATGAACCCTCTCGCAAGATTCTAGGACCACTGGGTCGAGAGACCCTGTGGAAGCTCCCGAAGAGCAAGAAGAAGGCGCTGGCGATCAAGAGCGCCCGCGCGGCGATCAAGGGCGGCAAGCTCGACCGCGCGTCGACGGCGCTGGAGTCGGTGAGCGACGCCCGCGACATCGCGAACCTCTACCGCGAGTTCGACCTGATCAAGGAGGCCGTCGCCTCGCTCGAGGCCGGCGTCAAGCAGAGCCCGAACGACATCAAGCTGCACCTGCGCCTCTCGCAGCTGCGCAGAATGCCGGCAGTCCCTTTTGAAAGCCTGATTGTGAGTGCGGGATGAGGTTAATTTTTTGGAAATCATTTCATTCCCTTGTGGATCATTTTTTCCATTATTTTTCCAGGAACTGGGAATGGAGATGTAGGTCTGTAAGAGGAGGGTTTTTCTGGAGGCTTACATTAAATTATGAACTTGGCCTGTGAGGGTATTTGCATCTAACTTTTCAAAAAAAAAATTATCTTGCTTGTCTTTTTGCCATTTTCTTTCGATGCGGCAACGCACGACGACAAAGTCATGCGTGCCGCCCGAATGGTCGAACTGGAGGAGTTTCTGCATCGCAAACCAGCGGAACTTTCAGGCGGGCAGCGGCAACGCGTTGCCTTGGCACGCGCCATTGTGCGCGAACCGAACGTCTTCTTGATGGATGAACCCTTGTCCAACTTGGATGCCAAATTGCGTGTCTCGACAAGAGCTCAGATCAAGAACCTCAGCCACGAACTGAAAGTCACCACTGAGAACGCGAGCATCTCGCCCGTTCCTGTCTCGCTCACCGCGTAGAGCCAACGACCATTCGGGTGCACCGCGACGAAGGAGGGGTTCTTGCACTTCGCGACGAGGCGTGCCTCGCTGAGTGTCCCCTTCTCGCTGTCGAAGTCCGCGACGTAAATCCCTTCGCTCTTCCCGCCGGTGTAGGTACCGAAGTACGCAAAGTACTGTTCGGCTCGCGCCGAGCCGTGACCGAGGAGACAAACGATGAGAAGCCAGCCAAAAATTCGTATTCGAGATAAACACAGAAGTAAACGCCGCGATTCTTTCTCAACCCAAGCCCGGATCTTAAAATTGCGGGCTAAACCAACCCGTGCCTAGAGCCATTCTTTACCAAACCAAACATGAAGCAAATCGTATTTTAAGCTGTAAATGATTGACTTAGGCATACTCTGCCAAATTTATTGGGATCCAGCCAAAAATTCGTATTCAAGATAAACACCGAAGTAAACGCCGCGATTCTCTGATTTGAGAAAATCTTCAAAATGCTGAGGTTGTGTGGTTGGTCAAAATTAGCAATGTCATGATGCTGTTATGTGACTAAGCTTCCAGTCATTTTGGATGACAAACTGTAAATGGCTAAAAACATGGCAACAAAAAACATCACCTGACTACAAAGGGGTATCTACCACCTAACGACAAAGATTACAGGAAGCCAGATTCATAAAAAGAAAGATTGTAATAAAAAATGTTTTTCTTTTAATATTACCTATTAAATAGCTTCATTTCCAGCAGATTGATCTGCCAATTTTCTTTCCCTTCCCAGTCTTTACCTTCAACATGCAAATTTAAAAACGTTTCGTCAGCTAAAGCAGCCATTACAAACTGAGCTTCCTTGTAGGTTTCTAATATATAATCTCCTCCTACACGACTAGCCGTAACCTCTTGCTTTTCCAATAATAAAAGCAATTCTTTCCATACTTGATTCACAGGATTAGAACCTGAGTCCAGATCTTCATTTATAGCCGGTACAGTAGGCGCTGGCACCCTGTTCATAAGAGGAATGAAAGACGCAATCCTTGTCGAGATTGACCTTTGTATAAACGCTGTCAGCGGCCGAGGCGGCTGTTGTTGAAAGAATTAATCCTGAAATCAAAAACAGCCACTTCATTTTGGTTTTCCTTAGGTTAGCAGCGGAGCAATATCGTGAATCAAAAGATATTGCAGGAACATGATGGCGAAGAGCACGATGATGGGCGAGATATCATAAATTTATCTAATTTGTGTCACGTAAAAATATGTTTTTACTGTAAGACTCTATTAAGTAAGAATGTGTTTTACTGCCATGACTCTATTAAATCCTATTGAAGAATTTTGGCTTATTTCTGACAGATGGGTTAAACACTAATTAATATTCGTCAGATTTTGGGCTCAAAATCCACCGGTGTTGCGATAACTGCGCGAAACGGTGCACTTTTACCAGCTGGTAGATTAAACCTTCTATTAGCGCTTAACTTCTGAATCCACCTGCTGCAGGGACCGCCCCATGGCTGAAACCAAGGAAATCTGTTCTGCGCCCGATCCGCAGATTCCTGCGGCGTTGCTGCAGGCGCTCAACGGTGTGGACCCGGCACCTGCCGTCATCGTCGGCGCCGGTTCGGCTCTGGCCTTGCAGACCGCCGAGGAGGCTGACCGGCTGGGGATCATCAAGCCGATTCTGGTTGGAAGTCCAGGCAAGCTGGAGGCTGCGGCAAAAGCGTCATGTAGGATTCTGAAAAACCACTACTTTGCTGAAAACACAAACAAACACCACAAAATAGGACTAGGAGCAGAATAATTGGAATTTCAGATTACATTAGAAATATCTAATTTTGGCAACATCTTTCCATTGGGGGAGGGGGGAGTAATGTATGGCTGGGCAGCATGTAAAATATGTTAACTACAGTTAGTCTGCATGTTATGAAGTAATTATTGTTTTCTGAACACATTTCCTTCTCAATAGCCTCTAATCGGCCAATACAGCTACGCACACTCCTCCTCCATCCTAATATGAAAGTTCTGAAGCCTCAGCACACGATAAAAAGATAAAACACTAAACTAAAAACAAATAAAGCCGCCACCTTCTTTTTATCGTGTGCTGAGGACGCCTAGTTTAGATACAGGCGAAATATCCGCTTTGTTTTAGTCTTTCATCTCTTTTCTCTCTACTGGCCGCAGTATCGTTTGAGGTTTTTTTGTACACTGGTTTTAAAATTTTCCTTCAGCAATGCAACAGATGTTACAAAGGGCAGAAATTGCAAAAGACAATTCTCAATTCCTTTGGGTTGCGCAATGAGAGTTTCTACGATCCACACTAATTTAAGTTAAAAACTGCTTGTCTGCTTTTCTCAAGAAAGTAAAATATATTAAAACAGAAAATGTGTTCTGCGAATCTAATTTTGTAAATCATGTGAAAGTGTGGGGATCTTCGATAAAGCCCAGCTGCATTTTAAAGAGGGGGCTTAATGGCGGCCGGAGACAGCATTTGCTACGAAGTAGAATATGTGGAAAGAGTAAAAAACACAAGCCATCCCAAGGTGCTCTGGATAGATAAAATAAGATCGGATTTATTGAGTTACGAAGGCTATTGGCGTAATAAAAAAATCAAGTACAGCGGAGAGAGAATACATAGAGATAGTATCCGGAAATGGAGCAATTAGACCTTTTCACTTCCCCATTTCACTTTATCCTTTTTACTTTAACCAGGTGACGCTAGCTTAAATCTGAATTTCCGGTAGAAGCGATTATTATATTTGTAAAGATTATAAAAAAAGGCATTGAGTGGTACATTCACTTTATACAAAAGCTTGTAATACTGTTTGCTATAAATTTACCAAAGTTAATCCAGAAATGGGATGTATCTCTGTGTGCGGAAAGGGAATATGTCAGCTCAATAGGTCTCCCATAATATGTGTTAAAAACCTGTTAGTGCGCTTGCGGAAAGGTGGAGTCATGAATAAAGGTTTTCCCATCCTTAGCTTTAAGATCAAAACAGGTCTTGTGAAACTAGAATTCAATTAAATTATGAAATAAAAGTTCAATCATATTCCATTTTTCCTACACTATCGATAAAATCTAATAAATTAATATTTAGTGGATAGTTTGATATCAATATCTAATAATTTATTTTATCTTTATTTTCCCTTTCAATAACCTTTAAATTCATACCTTTATCTAATTAAAAAAAAAAAAATTCAATATCAGCTGCTTGGGGTTGTCGAGACATTTAGATAAAGGATCGATATAGTTAATAAAAAAATTAATTTAAATCATCTGGACAAGTTTCCTTTGATAACTTACAAGATATAACTTTCAGTTACAATCATAGCCATAATGCATTTGAACCCTTTTTACAAACATTATAAATATGTTATTTAGGAGCAAATAAAAGAAAAAAAATACACACAAACAAAAATATATATTCAAAAACAAACTTGCAGAAATAAAACAGAAAGTGAATGGGAGCCCGCGGTCGGAGGCCAACGCCTGGAGCGTCCCGGCCGTACCCAGCACCAGCGCTTCGCTTTCTATTCCGCCCGTCCCTGTGATCAGGTAAAACGGCTGCTCCGGCCCGACCTCGAAGTCAAGCAAGCGCATCGCTGACCTCGGTCAGGCCGTCGGCCTTGTGCGCCAGCGCCGCGGTCAGAAAGGCGGTAAACAGGGGATGGCCGTCGCGCGGTGTCGAGGTGAATTCCGGGTGAAACTGGCCTAGCCTTAGCTATTCACTCGAAAAAATTTTTTTTTGAAAATTAATGTTTTTTCCTCACTCGGTTAACCGATTACGAGACGTCTTTAAAGAATCTGCTAATTAGTTAGCTCCCTGTGATACAGCATCTATTTTGAAAACATGAAATCGCGAAGAAGAGAGAAAACAAGGACAATAACAGCCAGTAAAAAATTAAGAAACTATGCAAGTGTTTCGGTCAAGACCTCCGCTTGACCATCCTCAGCGAAGGGGTTTGGATCAGAAACGGACGGCCTTTGCCGTTATGACGGGGTGAACTTTACCCACTACACGACCAAAGAGGGTTTAAACGACAACTGGATCTGGTCCATGTTAGAAGACGAGAAAGGATATTTGTGGTTTGGAACAAAGGGGGGAGTGAGCCGCTATGCCCCAAACGACTATGCTGGTCAGGGGAGTTTTACCCACTTCACTACCAAAGAAGGCTTGATCGGCAACAGCATCTGGTCCTTACAGAAGTGGATTTGATGATTCACGACATCGACTTGGTGCTTTCGATGACCGATTCGGCCGTCCGAAACATTTCGGCAAGCGGCGCGGCGGTGATCAGCGACCACGAAGATTTGGCCGAAGCAAGGATCGAGTTTGAATGCGGACTGGTGGCCAATTTGAAAGCGTCTCGCATCAGTCCCACACCGGCCCGCCAAATGCAGGTGTTTGGCACGAGCGGGTTTGCCGACATCGATTTCGGCGCTCCTTCGCTGTCCGCCTTTTTTGGTTTTGCAGTGAAATCTTTAAATCAGTACATTTGTCAAAGCGATTTTACTGAAAAATTGTACCTTCAGCTCATTTTTGTTTAAAAGATAGTGTTTCAGTGCCTTTTGCTTTTTTGACTATGCTATTGTATGCAAAGTATCTGGTAACACCTGTTGTAAAAAGGATTAAAAAGGATACGATCTGTTGTGCCATGAAGTAGCCTTTTCTACTAATTTTTCTTTATTTCAGATCAACAGAGACCGTTGCCAAAAAGAGTTCCATGTCTCTCCGTTCATGCCAATGGCCATGACCTATCAGTGGCGAATCACGCGGCCCAACCAGCAGCTCTCGGTTCATATCGAAAACCACGATGAATCGCGGCATGTTTTTAGCGCCTCGCTCAACCTCCAACGCCGCGAACTCAGCGCAGCGCAAATGGTCGGGGCATTGGCCAGGTTTCCCTTGATGACCCTTCAGGTCGTCGCGGCGATTTACTGGCAAGCGTTTTTAGCGGGGAAGGAATTGTTTTTTTTTGTGCGTGGAGAGGGGGAGGTAAATTCTGGACTGATTGAAACAGATCAGAAATTTAATGAAAAAATGAGTTTTATCAAATGAAAGCAAAGAAAACTGCCGAGAGGAGTTTTTAAAGAGGAGGAAATCTTACAGGGAAGGGGATTTAACATGGGAAAGATTTCTCATTGGGAAATTTTCCACAGATAGGGGAGGGGATTTACCGGCATGATTTGAAAAACGATTGAATTTATATATTTTGAATCAGTATAAAAAACAATTTTTTTTTGTGACGTACAAATTGTTATTAAGATTCCTTTCCTGATAGTCTCGGTTACTATTAGGCCGATTTGCTCCTTACAGTTTGCAACCACGAACTGTTTGAATGATAACTAGAGAAATGATTGTTTATAAACTTTTGAATAAGAAAGAGTATCTGAATGTATAACTAAAATACCATCTGGCTAAGTCGTATATTAAGTTGTTAAAAATCGTAGGTAATTTCTTCTGAAAATATTTAGCAAAGCTTCCTCCATTTTTTGGAGCTCCTAAACTTCAGAACTATGCTTGACCACTGACATTACTATAGTTTTTAATATTATAACCGTGGAACGCAGGCTTATCGCCCTGTTCTTCCAAAAATTTTACAGCTATGAAAAAACACCCTGCACCTTGGCTGAAAAAAAAATGACCGTGGTTTGTCAGTCTAAATAAAAAAAAACAAGCTTTTTGAACTGAAAGGTTCCTTAATTGGTTGTTCAATGGTTTGTTCTTGCTCGTTATCTTGAGAGGCTTCATCGGCATTTTTAACAGCTTCTGAAACACTTTCTAACTTTTTCTTTTCTTGTCGCTTTAGGCCATCCATTACCAATCCAACCGCTGTTGCAAACAATGGGCTAGTAACATCATCATCACTATCTCCTGCCAAATGCTCATTTGGATACCCTATTCTGGTATCCATTCCTGTAATATATTCTACCAACTGCTTTCCCTGGATATGGACTCCTTCTTGCCCCCTCCTCAGTAAAAATACTGTAGCTACACCCCTGCATAAAGATGAAGATTTAACTTTTGAAGATTCTATCCTCTAAGTATAAAAAAAATGTCAAGGAATCTAAATTACTTACATTAACAAAAATTGATTGATTGCCTCAAGAACAGTATTTACAATATATTGCCATGTTCAATTGATGATCTTATCCTGTCATGGGTATTTGAGATCTGAAGGTCTGACCTTTGCTCCCAGTGTCGTTAAAAATTGATAAACCCGGGGATTGGAAAATTGCCACAGCCCTGGATTTCGATCCGGCAACGCGATCTTACCAGGTAGAAAATTATCACGAGTTTGCCGACAACCCCATTTTAATCAGCCCTGATTTTGAACTGCTGTCCTTCGATTATGAGAATGCAAAGATTGAAATGGTTTTCCAGGGAGAACGCAACTTTGATCCGCAAAAGGTGATTGATGATGTTCGCAGCATTGTCTTTCAGAAAATAATAAGGTTGATGTTAAGCCTTATTAAAACACACTACATGCATCCAGGTTATAAAACAGGGGGTGTCTTCTACATAATAATAGTGATTGCGATTGTGGACTAATTGTGACTGTCAAGACTTATGACTCTGACTACAACTGCTTGCAAGTGCTAATATGAATGCAACTCGACATCCAGATTATCAAAGAGGGTGTCTAAGGGTATCTACTTGAAATTTTCAGGATCACTTTTGCTGCTACTGGTCGGTTTTGCGCCCTGGGACATGATTCAGCCGGCCTTCATGTTCATGGTCGGTGTGTCGATGCCCTACTCGTACGGCAAGCGAAAAGAGTTGGGGCAAGGTTACACGGGGCGACTGGGACATGCTTGGGGACGCGCGTTGATTTTGGTTTTGCTGGGGGTGTTCCTTCAGTCAATGCGAAAGCCGGAAACGAATTGGTTGTTCACCAACGTGCTAGGGCAAATCGGGCTCGGATATGGATTTTTCAACGCCTTCAACGCCGACCTCGCACATGCGTGGAAGGACGCGACCGCCGAGGCGACATCGCGCGCTGATGTGAAGGCGATCCTGATCGATGCGTCCGGCCCCGCCTTCTGCGCGGGGGGCGATGTGATCGACATGGCCACGACCATGGGAGCTTCCGGCGCGGAGATCACCGCGCTCGCCGAGGTCATCAACACCGGTATCCGTTCCCTCACGGAATCGACGGTTCCCGTGGTCGCCGCCGCGCACGTTGATCTTGTAGCGTTCCTCGGCCGTCAATGTGCCGCGGGAGATTGAGAGATTATAGAGCTCGCCACGGTTATAGAGCAGCTCCGGCACCATCATGTTGAAGCCCCAGCGGTTGTCCTTCTCGAGCTTGCTTTTTGCCGGGCGCTCGAGCCGGTGCTCCTGCTTGTCGGAGAGCAGCGTTTCCTCGACCGGCAGAGCGGCGGCCGGCAATTTGTCGAGCCGCGCGACCCCCAGATGCGATAGGCCCCGAGTCTACTTGCCCGAGCAAGAGCTAAACCAGTTTAATATCAGTGCCGAAGAAATTTTAAGCCTGAAAATTAATAACCGCGATAGTTTTCATAATCTGATGAAATTTCAAGCCCAACGAGCCCGAGATTTTTATCAGCAAGCTTTGGACACTTTACCGGCAGAAGATCGCTTTGCCCAGCGTAGCGGCCTAATCATGGCCAGAATATACTTTAGCATTCTCGCCGAAATCGAAAAATCTAAATTTGATTAATTTTTGCTAATTTTCATTAAAAAGTTCAAAAAAGGAATCTCAGTAGCAATATACATATCAAAAGAATAGATTATTTATATTGATTCGAATTTAAAGATTTCGTTAAGTTTAAAGTTGGTCACAAGAAGCTACGAGCCGGAAAAAATTTGCCTTATTTTTCGAAAAAAAGGGGAAAAGCCACAGGAACGTAGGATTTTGATGACAATTATACCATCAAATACATCAAATCAGAAAAACGCTGTTGTTGTATTCTTGGAACCTCATCTGATATCCCTTTCAATTTCAAATTACGCTGTTTCAATTGCCTTCTGAAAAAATACTCGGGTCCATTTTTACTGTTCCCGCCAGTGAACAACAACGTAGTTATGTTTGGATAGTCTTGAAGATAACCCACTAAATCCCTGAGCACCACATTCTGCATTCCCAAATCCGAAGCATCAATCTTTTTACGCTCGGCACTGTGCACAATATCACAAACTCCTATTTTTTGCTTCATATTGCGACCAGATCAAGAACTTGGAGAAGTTACGAATTGGATTTCATAAATGCAGTTCATTATAAAACAAAACACAAAATGAAACGCCAAAATGAACAAGAAAGATCGTAAACAAGCCTTACTAGATGGAGAATTTATATAATCAGACTCGAAAAACGATTAGATAAAAACCGCAGTACAGTGACACGGGTTCAGATCAGTGTTGGGAAATACTTAAGTAAAAGTACTTAAGTAATTACTTAAGTCTAGAATTTTCGGATGACGGTAGATAATCTTTATATGAACCAAATAAAGATTCAGGGGATTCCAGATCAGCAGTATAACTAAAATTGGAAAAATAATTACAAAAATAATCTGCAACAGCACCTTCCCCTTCAATTCAACACCACTTTCATTTATGATCACTTCAGGGTGTGATGTCTTATTATTTCCAATTTTTTCCTTGATTTATTTCCATGTAGTCCGAGGTGAATCCGATTGTTTAAATGAATTTGCGGTTCAACCTTGATCGGCGCCGAGCAGACCGGCCGGAAAGCGTTCCTGATGGAACTCGATCCGCCGTACTGCGACGTGATCGTCGATCGCTATCAGCGGTTCACCGGCAAAGCCGCGGTGCTCGAGCGGACCGGCGAGTCACCGATCCCCGTCGGTGCTCGCGAGGAGAACATGCGATGAGCGGAGCGATCAAACCTTTTGGTGTCGCCACATGTCATCGTAGAAGTAAATGTGCTCTGCATTTAGCTATCACACTGTTCGTTATTTTATTTCCTCAGATGGCAATGCAATTGATTTATACTGTATATTTTTCACAATTCTTGTTTATATGTGTTCTGTGTATAATTTGGAACGTGTTTTTTACCGCTCATCAGACGACTTCAAGTTATCAATCGTTAAGGCCAAGCCGAAAGGAATATATTGTGCAGTAATTAATTTACCTTTGCTTTATTGAATGTCTAAGTTGTCTGAAATACTAATTTAAAATAATTTAGTCTTCATATTTTGCACCACCCATCATTTTGGGGTTGTGTTTTAAAAGTTCCGCATTATAACTATCTGTTGCACAACGTATAACCGAATTGTGTTGTTGAGAATAAAGAAACCCACTAGATAACAACAAACTAAGAAGAAACAGTTTGGTTGCCCGTAATTTTAAGCTCATGATTTCTTGGGTAAATATTTAGATTAATAGCCTTGTAAATTTACTATTTTTTTCATTTCCCGTTGAAACCGTTCATCGCCAAATGACGCATTCACACTGATAGGAAATACCTTTCGCCAAGCTATTATTTATAAAGTAAAATCATGTTAATTACTTGGCTATTCTTGTCTAGAGTAGATTTATTAGTCTCCCTACTCATGTACACATCAAATGGAGAAGTATTAGAGTGACCAATTGGCTGCTATAACATGTAAACATTAGACACCGAAAGATCATCCACCTCGATTTATGAGACTATAGAAAATCTTGGTGTAGATTATTTGTCTCTTTTTTTGCTTTTTTTTTTTGCGTTTCTTTTTTTTGCACCACTGCTACTAAGCACTGCATAACTGAAGATAAAGGTTTTTTTTTTTTTTTTTTTTTACCTGATACTGAATCCCTAGTTTCCCTAGTTTTTAAAGATACATATCGTTGCGTAAGTTTCTGCTTAGCAAATTCAAACAATCTGATTTCTTTTTCACTGTCCTTGGTACTTCAACGATTGTAGATAGAAAACAGTACCTGCCCTTCCCTGGGGACATCCTTTACATGTACGCAAAGGGGAATTTATTTCGAAGGGGGGGGGGATATTGCGTCAATAGGAAAACCATTTCAGAAACACTGAAAATTATAGGTTAATTATGGTTGAAATATTTGGTGATCTTACTTGACGTAGAAGCTGTAGATAGGATGCTGAACAGTTTCCCTGGTTAGTGGAAATTAGATCAGTCGGTTGCTTTCTAGACGCTCACAAGAGAGCAGGAATATGTTGTTATTTTTTTTTAAGACGCAGATCACCCGGCACATCTGTATCGAGGGTTGGAGTGCGATCGGAAAATGGAGCGGGCCAAGTCTATCCGAATTCCTGAAGAGGATCGGTGCCGATCTGGATGCCAAGTATGTTTTCTTCCGCTGTGAAGACCGCTACACGACCAGTCTTGATATGGCCACGGCACTGCATCCACAGACCCAGATCACGCTCGCGTTCGACGGGAAGACACTGCCACGCATTTACGGTTATCCCATGAAGGAATTTCACATAAATGGAAAATAAACTAAGGAATGAAAAAAATGAGCTTACGTTTTTGTTCAAAATGGTGGATAGAAAAACAATCAAGTTTATTTTGCGTTGCATTTCTTGATGGATAAATAATAAATTGATGCTGAGTATCAATCTCTATTAATGCAGTTAATGATTTTGAGAGCAAATAAAACCTGAAACTAATACTGATTTTAAAATATGACAAAATCTGGTTCTAAATCCCCCAAGTTGAGCTTTTGAAACCCGTCATAGACAAGAAGTTCGTACATGTCGTCGGTCATGACCCAGACATGGGGGTGGCGCAGCAGCACGTCTGTCAGCGCCTTGATTTCGTCAAAGCTATAGGCGGCCCCGGTTGGGTTCGAAGGCGAATTTAAAATCAGCCATTTCGTTTTCGGCGTGATCGCCTTTTCGAGAGTCTCCGGCGTCAATTTGAAATTGTTCGCCTGTGTGCAGGGCGCAATGACGGGGGTGCCTTCGGCAAGTTTACCTGCATCTGAGCACCTGCTTGCCCCACGGTTGCGGGCGTGTTTGCGGTGCGCACATCGCGTGCGGTTTGGCCTAGCGGCGCTGTCGATTGGCTGCTCCAGGTGGCGCTATGAAAGACTCCATGATGTCCATTACCTGAGTAGTCGTAAGCCGTTGTGCCTGCTCCAGCATCAAAGCGCCAATAGCCTGCAAGCTCGGGTTCGGAGCCTGTCTGCGTGCGGTGCATATCGGTCTGCTGGATGGTGAACGCTTTTTTAATATTTTGATTCAGCTAATACATTCTACATGATAACCTATTGCACGCAAGGAGAATCCCCTGTTCAAGCATAATAAAATGACTAAATGATTCAATGTTTCCAACCATTTCCACATGAGAGCAAAAGCGTCCCAATCCTATTGACTTTGCTTTATTAGATTTTTATAGTTGCCTGTTACATTCTATTAATATTCTAACGCAACCTAGACAGGTTAAGTTACAAAGCTGATGTTACGTTAGCTATTTTGACTATTTCTTGGCTTAATAGACCAATGGCTTCGCACCCACAGGCACAGCAGATCATCGGTGAGGCACCCGCATTCCTCGAAATGCTGGAGCATGTCTCACGAGCAGCGCCGCTGTCGAAACCGGTTCTGGTCGTCGGCGAACGCGGTACCGGCAAGGAGCTGATCGCATCCCGCCTGCATTTTCTCTCCGACCGGTGGGAATCCCGCGTGGTCAAGGTCAATTGCGCGGCACTGACTTCCGGACCGACTCCGATCGAACCAATATACAACCGATGCCGTCGCCGGTGCCCCTGACTTCGCGCGGCCGACCGTCGTCGCGATCAGACCATCAGGTCGCTGCTGCGCGCGAGGCGGCGTTCCGCGGCGGCCTGGCCGCTGGCGAGGTGGGCAGGGATGATGCGGCGGAGCGCTGCCGTGTCACGAGCCGTCATGGTTTCCAGGATGATGCGATGCTCGTCGGCCATCGCGAGGAGGTCGTCGTGCTGGCAACCATGTCTTCGAGCCGCCGACCCGTGTGCAGGCGATGATCCCCGGCGCCGCCATCCGCGCCTATTTTCATCAGGGCGCGGGGCCCTACGGCACCTTCAAACATTTCGAGGCGAAGCCGGAATGAGTTTCAGGATCATCGTCGCATTTGGCTGTTTCACCTGTCTGGCGATCTATCTGGTAGTCACCGCGCCGCCGCCGCTGCCGCTCGAGGCCAGCCGCGCCGGGGCCGGGCGCAGCCTGCCGTTGTTAGTGAAGCAAAAACAACTGGAGTTCTCCTTGAAGAAATGTTCAAAGGATATGTATATGGCTAACATCTAAAGAAGCCTCTAACTAAGAAGAATCTAACAAGCCTCTCCGTCTAAAGAAGTGACTTAATCACAATACTGCAGGAGACGGAAACCTGTTTTTTTTATTACTACTACTAACTACTCACTACAGCACCAAGCCCCCTGAGGCCAACACAGCTACGCACGCTCCTCCTACATCCCAATTATATGGCGCAAACTCAGCTCGCTGTACTGGTTTTTGATCCGCAAAAAAAGAATTTGTTTGAAGATTTAGCCGAATGGGATCGCGATCTCAGCCGGGCCGCAACCGGTGAGTTCAAAAAGCTACTGGTAGCCGGTCGGATTGACGCAGGAGGCTTGCGTCATGTTAGCCGGGGGCAGATTGAAAATTTTGCCAGAGAACGCGGCTTTGCAGAGCCGTTATTGATTGAGACTAGCGCTAAAGAGAATATCGAATATTCTCCACTACAACGCAAGCTTACGGATGGCGAAGTAAACGGAATTGTTTATGCCATGGTCATTGGCGGCTTGGAAACTACCCAATATGCCTTGGCGGAGCAGGTGCAACTTTTGATCGAGCGTGAGGGTGTGTGGCAGTCCCTTAAGGAAGATCGCGACAAAGTACGAGCGTTTACTGAGGAAGGTATGCGTTTACGGTCTCCAACCCAAGGGTTGTCTACGCGTATTACCAGTCAAGATGTAAAGCAATAATTTTTATAACAGTACAGATATTGGACAGTATCACAAGTCAACAACTCCAGAGTGGCTAACTCAAAATCTTTCCTTAGAACGAAAACTGTGGAACAGGGCAGAAAAGTTCCAGTGATGTTTGTAAATTTTCCAGTAGTTTTAAAGAAAAAAACATTTTTTTTCCTCATTTTATGTCAGAATAAAACTATCTTAGCTTAGAAAGTAAACATGTCAGAACAATTTTATGTCATGCTCCTTCTGATCCACGACGTCGTCGTGGCCTACGATGCCTTCCCAGCTCATCGACACACTCCTTTCTAGGTCGACGGTGCCGTCTTGAGGAGGGAGGTGGCGGCGCTGCGGATCTTGTCCTGAATGGTCGCCACGTCCGCAGTCGCATCCACGACGAGCACCTCGCTGGGCTGCTGCTCCGCAGCGCGGAGGAACCCTTCTCGCACTCGGGTGAAATAGTCCAGCCCGCGCGATTCAAGGCGGTCCAGCGCCCGGGGGCATAGTTATTTGACCTTTGGACTCTTTCGCATAAAATGGCTATCTCGAAATTCTGATCGGATGTATTTGGGTAAAATAGGACGGGGGGGGGATTATTGCCCTTTGGTTATTTTTGACCCTTAAAAATGGCACTAGAACTTCCCATTACCAGTCGAATGAGCCCCTCCGAGGCTTATACAGCCACCTTTTCTTCATATGAAGGGTCTCTGGGAAAAAGATAATAAATAAATAATAATAAAACATTCAACAAAGATTGTGTTCATCCGAATTGTAAATGAAAACCATCCATACTTGAAATCGCTTTTTGTCAAACTTGTAGGTCAAATTAATTAAGAGAGGAAATTAAAGGGTCGAAAAAACTTGGAACAATTTATTTAGTTCTTAAAATTTAAAAGAGAAACGAAAATTTACTTAGCAATGAAAGTTGTTGTATTTAATATTAGCTTGACTGTCTACATAAATTAAGGAACGGGAGGGTACTGCCTTATGAATGATGTTGCTCCTTACTTTCAGTTAAAAAAACTTGTTTTTTCTATTTAATTCTTATGATAATACGATATGCCCGGTCCCATTACAGTCAAACTTGTGAATAAAATAAAACCAAAGAAGACCACAGCGCCAACCAAGTATCCCGCTTGTAAATTATCGAATTGAATGTTTTTCAACTCAACCTCTTCTATTCGATATCTTATCAAGCAAAGTTGTATCTGGGACACTAAAGTTTGAATTTTGTTCCAATGGTTGGAAATGCGTTTGCATCCAGCGGGTTTGTGTCGCTGTAAAACTCCAACAGATTACTGAAACCGTCCGCGTCAGTATCCTGATCGCCGTCGGCGACAGTGGGCGAAAGCTGCTGAGCCACTTCCCACTGATCGTCCATGCCATCCCCATCACTGTCGCGCAGGGTCGGATCGGTACCGTAGAGGGTGAGTTCCTCACCATCCCTCAACCCATCTCCGTCGGTGTCGGCCAGATTCAAGTCCGTGCCTTATCTTCATCCTACTTTTATTTGAAAAGAAGGGCTTGTTTTTTAATTTAATGTCTATATCTTTTTCAAATCATGGCAAAATTTCCCTTTCCGTAAAAAATCTTCCTGAAATCCACCCGATGAAAAGTTTCTTCTGTGGAAATATCCACCTTGAAGAATATACCCAACCAAAAATCCTCCTTTCCCAACGGGAAAGTTCCCCAGACAATTCCAATCTCCTTTGAAAATTTCCCCGGATGATTTGCCCATCTCTCTTAATTATTTATTTAGTTCTGTGAATATGGGGCTGGTAGCGGAAAGTTCAATTAAAAATTTGGAATTCCTTTCCTAACGCAAGGCTCTAAACTACTCTGTTTACGCATAAAGTAAAGGCCCTCACGGGCCTTTTAAAAAATTATTCAGATGCCGCCTTCTTATCAGACGAATTATCGTAGATTAATATAGGTTTGGACTCGCCTTTTATGACGCTGTCATCAATCACCACTTTGCTCACTTCTGGATTTTACTGATTGAGGCAAAAAACTCATTAATCTCATTAGTTTGCTGGGGTTTACCAACATTATCTCTAACTTCAACTTTGGTCACTTTTTTGCCAATAATATTTTGAACTGTATAATGGAACTTCCTTGGATGGGATTGATATATTTTGCTGATTATTTTTGAACCATATTGCTTACGGAAACATCTTATTTTATACATTATTATTTTTATACAATTGTATTTCTTAACCTTTTGAAATCTTCCTTGCTGAGTGAGGTTATAATGTTTATAATCGTTTTTCTTTTTGTTTATTTTTTTCTGATTTGTTGTTTAAATGATCCGTATGTCCTCTCCCTCCTTTAAGGCCTAGGAGCCTTTGTAGGGATTAGTAATGTATATTCATGTATCTTTAATTAATTATAACTAAATCTTGTATTATCGTAACAAAAAAAAATATACCTTGAATCCACATATTACTTTTGAAGATAAACTGACATTGCTTAAATTAAATGGGAAAACGTCAATGAAAACAGCGCACACCAGATGTAGCGGCGCATAGGTATAGGGATACAAGCCCCACCATATTCCTTCGAATTGCCGCCCTATTCGAAAGTATTGCTGCAATCGTCTTTCGAGCGCGATTGCGGCGCCCCCTCACAATTGCATCCGCCTGTGACCCCGGTCACGGGGCACCATCTTTCCTGCTCTGAGAGAGCCTGATTCGCGCGATTCTACCTTTGGGTGATAGGTTGCCTCGGGTTTGTCGCGGCTGTGTTCGCCGATGATCATGCCCTGATACACTTTGGCCTGAGCACCGATCATCATGCGACCACGGTCTTCCAGGTTCCACAGCGCATAGGCCACGGCTTCGCCATCTTCCATCGAGATTAGAACACCCGCACGACGGCCCGGGATGGCGCCTTTGTGAGCGGTCCAGCCGTGGAACACGCGGTTCAGAACCCCGGTGCCGCGGGTGTCGGTCAGGAATTCGCCGTGATAGCCGATCAGCGCCATCGGCGCTGGTCGCCGTCGGCTGGTTAACCAATACCCTGCTGCCCGGCATTCGCAATGCAAACTCCGCCGCCACCGACTCGTCCTGCGTGTGAATACCCGCCGTATGGCCGACGCCGCCATTGTTCAAGATACCCAACGCCAGATCCATTCCTTCCGGTAACTCATCATAGGCATAAATCGCCAGCACCGGACTTAGCTTTTCCCGCGAAAACACCTCACTACGGTCAATCTTATCCTCCGGTCTCGTCGGCGCCGAGTGCACTTCCGATTTCCTCTCGCCGTCGACGGAGCTGCAGTGCCTGGCGTCGAGCGATGGTCAGGATCCACGGTCCAGGCCGGGCACGATCCGTCAGTGTGTTGAGACGTCTGTAGACCTGCAGAAATGCTTCCTGGACGGCGTCCTGAGCCAGATGTCTGTCGCGCAGAATGGCGATGGCGGCCGTCTGTGCCACCCGCTCATAGCGGAGCACAAGGTCCGCAAACGCGGCCTTAACAAACCTAATTAAAATTTTGAGAGTTTATTCAGCGTAGTTGAAAGGTCTGGAAATTATGCATTTGAGGATGACAATCCCCTCACATCCCTCAGCCCAATGGTTGTACATTATGTCCCGAGGATATATAAAGTTTTCATGAAAAAGGGTAGTCGTATAAACTCCGGAGGGGGCTCATTAGATTGGAAATCAGATGTTCTAGTGCCCTTCTTAAGAGTCAAAGTGATTGGGGGCAGCCCCCCTCACGTTTGATCTTATATCACTTTTGACTATTAAAATGGGCATTAGTCCTCTCAATTTCCAACGAATTAGTCCTTTTTGAAGTTTTTACGACAATGCTTTCTATAAAAAAAAACTTGTAGGCCCCGAGTATAACTTACAGCCCTTGTCCTGAGGGCAGGGAGGATGTCATTTTGAAATACATAATTTCTAGACCTCTCAACGACGTTGAACAAAATGGCTATCTCAAAATTTTGATCGAAAGTGTTTGGGGAACAGTGCACGGCGCCAACCTCGCTGCAGGGAGAGGTTGGGCCGCTTGAGAGGGCCTGGTTACTGCTCAAAGCCCAGAATAACGTTCACCAACCTGGCAGCAGGATTCTTGGAAATTTCGGCAAAGAACTTCTGAAATTCCTCGCTCGGTCCTTCGTCCTGAGCCCTGGCAAAATGCGCCTCGTCATCGTATGAGGTCAGATAGATCATCTGTTGCATGCTGTTCACACCCACTGAGACATGGATGCCATTTCCCAAAGAGTTCGCATGGCCAGGCTGACCACTTCGATGGGAATCAAAGCTCCTCGGTCCTTGGCCCAGGAGAGTGTCCTCGCCAGGTGAGTCATGTATCCCGCGACAGTCTGCGGCATTCTTTCACCAGCCGACAATAGATCTGCATAGTCGTATAGCTGTTGCTGGGTCAGCGTTGATACCTTGGTCTTCCCGAACTCGTCGGCTTTGATGAACGTCAGCACTTGAAGGGCAGATCGGCCAAGGGTGATTCAGAGTTGAAGGTGAAAGCATCTTTATAGAATTTGGTATTGTTAAATATCAAACCAGTAAGCTTTTTCAGTGATTTTAATCCCTGAACAGCTAGTTAGATTTCACGATATTTGGCAAAGGATTATAGTTCTTGACCTGAATAAAATTGTTGTCGCAATTTCAATAAGTAAGAGATAATCCTATGATAATACTTATTAAATCATTTTGACTGATTAATTATTTTTACCATCTTTACTAATAAGTCATAGAAGGTATATAAAGAAAAGGTGATCGTACAAACTTCAGGGTGGGAGGGGGTAATTAGGTTCGTAATCATAAATTATAGTGCTATTATTAAGACTCAGAGTGATATGAGGGTGGATACCTTCCCCCACCTTGTAGGCTAATATCCTGAAATAAATCTGACAAAAATTTGAGATGGTCATTTGTTGTCATAGAAACTTTGAAAATAGCTTATTCTATTGGAAATTGAAAGGGCCAGTGCCCATTTTCTAAGATAAACCTTGTCTTTTTCCGGGAAAACCTTGATTACAAACTGTTGCAACACAGTAGAAAAAGACCCCAAGCACTGTCCTCCACTTTACTTGTAACCATCTTAGTAGCAAAAAGGAAGGAAAAAAGAGGCAAATCTAGTTTTCGTTTGACCTTTGCCGTAGTAAATTTCACCCGACAGGACTAATTTTCTACCGGTAAGTCTCTCAGACAAACTGCTTTAAATAGGCGTTTAATTCATTTTTCTTGGTTTTAAGTTTCAATGTCGCTCCTTACTTTCAGTTAAACAAAAACTAGTTTTTTTTTTTTTTTTTTTTTTTATTGCTGGAAGGGGCGGGAATATAGAATATAGGGATATGGATTCTAGTTCAAACAGGTATATTACATCGAACTTTTTGCAAAAAAGGTCGAGATGAGTGGGGCACAAGGAGGAGGAGTTTTTGGACGGGCTTTTTGTCGCCAGCTTGTTTTGCAACGAATCAGGTCGTTTTTAGCGTCCTCGTCTTCATCCTCGTCGCTGGACGGCAGGTTGAAGAAGCTGTCGGCGTCCGAGAAATCGCTCGGGCCCTTGTCTTCTTCCTCGTCGTCCTCGCCGCGCGGGTCGGAGAGCGAGAAAGTCTCGAGACCTTCGATCGCCGAGGGCAGGCGCGGCTCGTGGCTGTCCATGCCGAGGCTCTGCTCGGTCGACACCAGCTTGCGGCGCTCGTCGTCCGTCATCACCTCGTCGCGGTTCTTCGCGGCCTACAGAAATTATTCCGTATATGAAAGGGACTGTCCCCTTTTCAACGTCCCGCTCTTTACGATAAAATTTGACTCTTCGTCTCGGTTCTACTTAAAAAAGAAAATAATACACTTTAGCCTAAAGAGAGGGACGTATAAATTATTATAAAATCCTATAAATTAAATTACCTACAAATCCTATAAATTATTAATTCAGAATAAGCGTGTCTGTAAGCTCAGCAATGTAAGACGGCCAAAATTTCGGTTTGTTGTAATGGCTCTTTATGGCAGGTAATTTTGGCTTGCTGATGCCCTTTTACAGCTCTTTTTCACAAAATTAAATTCTTCTAACTTGTTGACCCCCCATAAAAAAAATTCTTCAATATTTTCTCTATGCATAAACTATACTTTATTTATACAGCTCTGTGGTGGATATCCATCTTGATATTAGCCAAATAGTCTAAATGTTACTGAGGATGATGAGAAGAAAGCAATATATTCCATAACCCCAACCCCTCCCTGAGCGCCATGGGTGTCCTGGCGATGGTTTACGGTTTGGGGTTTGGCCTGGCGGTTTTCGGCGACTCCTTTATCGACCGGGTTGGAGTGAGACGGACGCTTCCCTGGTGTTTTGCGTTGCTCGGCATCATTTATTGCGCGCTGGGATACATGGCGCCGTCCTATGCCGGGCTGATTGTGGCCAGCTTCCTGTGGGGTGGTTTGAATCACTTTGGCTTGAACCTGGTGGTCGCCGGCCTGTCTGCGATGTTGTCACTCTTGGGGAAGGTATTTAGATAGATCATGGCATCTTATATCACTCACGAGAACAAAGTCGTAAAATAGATAGAGAGTGAAGCTATACTCGAGGGAAAGAAAACGTTCTCATTGTCCACCTGTCACATTGTGTATGTCCGTCGATGGCTCCATGTATAAAATTTGAGGTCTTAGAATGACGATGCCGTAAAACTTTCTCATTGTCAACCTCCGTCCCTCAACGTAGGGGGCGGTTGATGGCCCTTAATACCTCACTCTAAACGCTAAGGTATTTTTTAGTAATATCAATTATTTATTATATTGTCTTTGTGATTTAGGGGTTATTCTTAAAGAATCGGGACAAAATTAAAGCTTTAGTGTAAAGAGCGAGGTATTAACGAGGGGACAAGCCCCCTCATATACATAATAAAGATATGCGAATATAGAAGTTCGTTACGTAAGTTAATTCATAAGTTGCGTGTATTTATTACTAAAAAAAAAATGTTCGTTCGGGTCACCCGGGGAAGACATAATGGAGTGATATTATTGAATAATAACGGGTCGCAACGTGTTGGACTTTACCCCGCTGGACTATCTCGCTGTTGGCGGGTTCATCGTGATCTGGGCCGGTTACACCTATTTTGCCGAACATAGCCGCGCTGCGAGGGGCAATCTCATCGACGGTATGGCGGGGCGCCGCAAGCAGTGGATTCTGGCCATGCTGGCGCGCGACAACCGTATGGTCGACATTCAAATCGGGGTTATGCAAGACTAATTTTGTTGAAGTTGACCCCTTGGGCTGTAACCCATTTATTTTTGAGTCTCTTATAGACCTCCGTCTGGCAATCCTAAAGATTCATTTGAAGTTTTAGAATCGCTGTTAAAAAACCTTGAAGTGTCTAGGAAACCGATTATAATTTCTGGTGACTTCAATTTTGATTTTTTGAATCTCGATGTTGGCAATAGTAAGAATTTTCTAAGCATGATGTTGTGTTCTAGTTTTCTTGACGGAGTAATTTCTGTTCGTTTTAAGTTTTAATGTCGCTCCTTACTTTCAGTTAACAAAACTAGTTTTTTTTATTTAATTTATAACTTAAATCAAGGGATCCCTGTTGTTTCTATGGTTTGCCCTTCCCAATTATACAACGAGCTGACCTTTATTTTTCATAGTAAAGTAATAAACTAAGTTAAGGGGATTAACTATTTTAATCTCCAACTATATTTTAGGGAATACGATATTACATTAGTTGGCTTGAACAGATACAAAAATTAACTGGATATTTTGAACACATATACAGTGTTCATCATCAGCAGTAAAACTTGAGTTTTACTGCTGATGATGAACACTGTATATGTGTTCAAAATATCCAGTTAATTTTTATATCTCTTCACTGTCAATAAAAAGGTTTCATCCCTATTTTGAACTGTTTTACTTTTGTCATGGGAAGGCAGTGTGGTCTTCGAAGTTATCTAAGTCACACTTTAATTAAAATTCATCATTTGGCTTGCCGAGGTCGTGACAGAGCGCGCTCCAGAGCAGGATGGCCCGGTCTTCATCCGCGAGTCCGAGCTCGCGGGCGAGCGAGGCCGCGCGGTCGACGACCCTCCCCGTATGCACGAACACGTCGCCCTCCGGATGCCACTCGGGATCCTGCGGCACGCCACGCAACGCAGCGATCGGCGGGAAGACCCCGAGCTGTCCCAGGTGATCGAGCCACTCGATGGCGCGCCACGGAGCGGGCAGCTCGAGTAAGAAGATGCTCCTGGAGATATACCAAATCATAGGAACCTTACGACTTATCAATAATAGAATCCTTATCGTTGGTGTCATTTATATTAAATGAAATAACTGAGACTGATAATACACTCATGTTTGAAAGGTGGAGTCGCACTTTATCAAATTCTTAATAATAGGGCAGGAAAAGCTATAGGAAGGATGTTTCTGGCTGCAGTTTGGATCGGCAATGCATGGCTCATCTTTTGTTGATATGTGCGGCCCAGTGGTCCTAGAATCTTGCGAGAGGGCTCATTCTGACGGAAATGAAAAGTTCTAGTGCCCTTTTTAAGTGACCAAAAAAATTGGAGGAACCAAAGGCCCCCTCCGACGCTAATTATTTTCCCAAAGTCAACGGATCAAAATTCTGAGATCTTTGGGGATAACTAACTCCCCCACAGTCCCCGTGGGAGGGGCTACAAGTTACAAACTTTGACCAGTGCTTGCATTTAGTAATGGTTATTGAGAAGTGGTAAAGTGCATGGGTAGGCCGTATTTTTCGTTTATTGTAACATAAGGGGACTTGACCCTCACTTCTCAGTTGTACAGAAGTTCTGCTCCCTTTGATTTTGTCCTGATCTTAAGCTCTATTTTCATTGCACGTATTCTTAAGGTTCTGCCCCAACAAAGACGTAAGCATAGAGGGCAAGATAAAAGGGATACCTTAAAAGGTTATCC
Organism: Alatinidae sp. Z8VKAUB7J3; assembly: GCA_010016025.2. Classification (NCBI taxonomy): domain Eukaryota; kingdom Metazoa; phylum Cnidaria; class Cubozoa; order Carybdeida; family Alatinidae; species Alatinidae sp. Z8VKAUB7J3. The sequence goes on from JAAAKM020721499.1 coordinate 202,534,619, forward strand.
GTTCATTGACGCAGTAAATTAGAACTTTCTATCGCCTTACATGGCTGCATCGCGTAGAGCGTGACGGCCTGTGCACCGGCGGCGCCCCGCGTCGCGCGGTTGGTCTTGGTGTCGTTGTAGAGCGGCTTCTCTTGGATGCCGTGCGCCATGCCGACGGCGGCGGCTCCGACGACGGCTGCGCCACCGAGCCAGAAACGAAGGAGGCGGTGGAGGGACATACAACCAGTGTGGAACGGCGTTGGAAGGATCGCAAGCCAGCCCGCCGGTCCAGGCGTGAACACGCTCACCCGCCGAAAAGGGGGAGATTTTGAAAAATATGTTTTTTAAATCAACAAAATGTCCTTTCTACAGATAAAAAAAATCTCGTTTTGTCTCTCCATAAAAGAAACCAACAATAAAAAAAACTTCCCTCCACCTACTTTTTTTTTGCAAAATTAACATAAAAATGACTTTCACTAGTTATATATTAAAAGTATATCTCTTTTGCTGGGCCAAACCGATGTTTTTATAAAATCAGACTGGCATGGGCAAATAAAATAGATTAAGATGGTCCATGACAATTCCCAGTCTGTGACACTGATTGGCTTACATATGGCACCCTCTAGCAGGCATTATCACACGTATGGCATTTTCCGGCATTTTCCCTCAAAATATTAGTTTACACTAGAATCGATCTTTAAACCTAATGAAAAAATCCTCATTAGCGTTACTTCTGATGACTCCTACCAATTGAGGACAGCGAAGGAGAATGTACCAGCCCCAATTAAACCCACTGGTAGCAACTTTGCCAGCGGCCTTTGTCTCATGGTTGAACAACCCAGCAAGTGCCAACGCTCCAAATCCGATGCTGCTTTCCTTCAACCACTGACGTCGGCCAGTCGGGCGTTGGAAGTCAAAGCAGGAATGTCGTTTTCGATTGGTCATACTATTTCGTTTGGTTCAATGAACTCGATGGCAAGCTAACGCAACTAGTCAACAAAAATAAATTCGCTCGAGGAAAAGACGATTCGGCAAAGACTCTGCCAGGCCTTCTCCAGGTTCTGACAAAGCATATAAGCTCCCCTCTAAATCACCTACATCAAAGTCATCACGTTGCAATAATATTGTCGCCCAAAACTCCAGCTCATCGATGCTGACTTTATCTTCCATTGCTGATTGCAAAACTTTTTTAAAGATTGTGCTTGTTAGGCGCAAGCAACCTTGCCCTTGTGGTGTACTCGCCAATACTGACAATGCTTCTTCTCTTGTTTCATCACAACATAGTGCAAATGCTTTTAAAGCTTAGGAGCCTGAGAAAATTTGCCTTATTTTAGAAAATAGGGGAAAACACCTCTTAAAAGTCATAGAATCTTAACGAAAATCACACCATCAGATTCGGCGTATGAGAGAACCCTATTGTAGAAGTTTCAAGCTCCCATATACAAAAATGTGGAATTTTTTATTTTTTTGCCAGAAGGCAGGTCACAGATGTGTGTTTATTTGTTTTGTTTTTTTTTGTTTTTTTTTGTTTTTTTTTTGTTTTTTCCCACGTTTCAGAATTATTTTTTCATTGCTATTTTTTTTAAATGATGATAAAAAAGTTCTACACCTCCTTCATAGAATTTCTCTTCTCCCATGAAAAATTCCTCCAAGGAGAGATCCTCCAACGTAGTTCCCTCCCCTCAACCCTCCCTCCCCAACCAAAAAATCCCCCTGAAATGGTCTATACACTTCCAAATAACCATTACTGTATGTAAACGCTGGTCAAAGTTTTTAACTTGCAGCCCCTCCCCCAGGGGCCATAATCAGTCGCTGAAAATTTTTACTTAATACCCTTGCTGTTCACAAGATGTTGCACACACCATTTTAACAACCTGGATACATATAGCATTTTTTGACTAACTTCAGCAACTTGCTGAACTTGCTCTTGCTCTGAAAGTTTTGACTTAATACCATTAAATTGTTCCCTTAGGTTTTAATTTAATATCCTTAGGAGCTACAAGCGAATCGGATGTTAAAGTTTGAATAAGTCTGCCTTTTTTCTACTCTGAGCTAATGGCTAATATATTATTTCTTAAAATCAAGAAATACTAAATTAATAATCAATGTTAATAGAAAATACGCACTAGGATTTTTTTTTTGTTTATTATAGTAAACTTGGTGAATTAAAGGTAGGAAACTTCAATCAAATAAACAGGTTTTTTTTTACCAACCGAAACGTTAATGCCATTTCTATGCTTATGCCAAGTTAAGCCAGATTTTACTGGTTTAGTAATTGAAAATTGATGTGATATTGACCGTTAAATGCCACCTTGTCTTTTACAGCAATGTTTTCATGTTTAGTGGTGGCGCCCTGAAAAGGAATACTTTCATCCGTCTTGATCATTTCAACGCCTTCAAGGCCAGCAAGAAAATCAAAATGCCACCAGGCACGCCGAAATTCACCATCAGTCACAGCTTGCAAGCCTACCGCCTCCTGTTTTTTAACAACTTCACGAATACATTCATCTTCAACCACCTTCAATCCGGCATCATCAAGTTCTGGTTTGCTTTTATATCATGAAAAGTACCCGAAAGTGCTTTATGTATCAACTCTACAAAGTCCAAAATTATTTTGTCTTCACAGTAAAGAGCTTAAATAGTAAAATTAAAATAATTAAAACTAAATAAAATAATAAGTGGAGACGAAAATGTTAGGTAGAGGGAAATGTGGAACAAATTACTTCTTAACAATCCTCAGAAACGTATTAATCGAGCGCGAAATGCAATAAAAAGCTCTAAAAAAAAATTCGTAAGGATTAGAATGGCTTTTTAGTCTTCAACGGGAAAGTAAACGGAAAACATTTTAACGCAGTTTTTCAAAAAATCAGATTTTTGTCAACAAATTTCTAACAGAAAAGCTAAAGACTCAAAATTTTTTCAAGATAAATCATTTTTTTATATTAAAAAAGAAAGCCCTTGTTACCCAACACATTGAGCTAAGAAAAAAGTCTAAATTATTGCATCTGGGGGGTTTGCAACTATTTTAGCGAGTGTACCTTGCAGAAACAGCCGGAACGTCTTGGTTGTGGTCGTGAAGGTACCGCCGAGGTCGGCGGATCTGATCTGTTCCTGCAGGGCTTTTTCCCGGGCAACCTGCCACCGGTCAAACGCCGCACCGCGCATGCCCATGGCCTGCACCATCTCGGCCTCGGACCGGATCTGTGTCGAAATCGCCTCGGCCTCGACCGCGGCGCCACTGGCCTTGGCCACGGGGCGCTTTGTGACAAACTGGTTGATCAGCGTCAGGATATTGACGAGTTCTGGGATATGGCTGCCATTGCTCCCGACCAGGTCGATCTGTTCCAGACGTAGGATGATTATCCAGTGATTTCCATGATGCAGATGGAGGATCTGGGCTTTTGTGAAAAAGGAGGGGGTCCTGAGTTTGTGCGTCAACATACGCTCGAAGTGGATGGCTCCTTTCCGCATAATACGTCCGGCGGACAATTATCGGTAGGGCAAGCCGGTGCTGCTGGGGGATTTCTGGGGTTGGGTCTCGTTCGAAGCTTTTGAACGATGAGAGATAATTTAGGTTAGGGACCCCGCTACGTCCATTGTGTACGGGAAGTTCTTGAAGTGCAGCATCAATCACAAAAGGGCCGATTACAGGTTTTAGGAGTTGTGTCCACTGTGCAGCCTCATGCGTGGCAATGACACCTAGCGCAAGAATCAGATCTACCTGTGGCTTGGCCATGAGGAATTTCAATGCCTTCTTGACGCCTTTGACCGACCAATTCCCATGACTGATTTCAGAGGTTACTCAAAAATATGTAAATTAAATCTGTAGGGGCTTAGTTTCAATTCTGTTTTTGTTTCTGTTGAATTTGTTGCGCCTAAGTATGCCACTTGGTAAACTATGTACGCTGTTTTTCAAGATTGTGTATCTATTTGTGCTTCAACAAAAATATTCTAATCTAAAAAGGTACGTTAAATTCAAATTCAAGCTGGTTTTTAGACATCCACCTGACACTGATTATAAAAAAGTTTATTGATGGTAAAGGGCATAGATTTTGTGAAAACTTGCCAATTGTGTCGGATCTTGAGCTTTTCGGACGTCCTTACAGAGGGGACAAAACCAAGTCCGCTGACCGAAAGGAGCAGGAAGTGCAATACGCAATCTTGATTTATGCATCCGAAGGGTTTTTCGAGCGCTTGCCGGAGGAGCAGCAGGAAGCGGCAATGGACCGACATCGGGCATTGCAGCAGGAGCACGGTGAAAAGGGGACCTTGGGAGCCGGACCGGGCCTGGAGGATTGCCAATTCGTCGGCGGCCGTCAGCAGCGGATCGCGGACCTTGTCCACCGAATCCAGCAACGAATAGAGAAAGCCCTCACGCACCCCCAGCGCCGAGAAACTCACCTTGCCCGGCCGCATCGCGCGCAGAATTTCGTGCATCGCCACAGCGCCGAATGGCAGCAGGCTGCGGCGGTTGCGCGACACGGCCCGCATTGCCTTGTTCTTGCCTGAACCGTTCTTCTCGACCTGCACCAAAAATAATTTTGGAGGCGGAAACTAAAAAGGGGTTTGGAAGCGGAAACTAAAGAAAGCTTTAGAAAATACAGCTTTCCTTTGAACACATTGTTGTCTTTTGTTATCAACTGACCGTCAGCGTTTCCATTTTTGTGGACGAAAGCGGTGTCAAATTCAGCTAATTAGTTTCGCTTCTATGTTTTCTCGGTTCAACTTGGCAACACTGACGAAAGTGTGGTACTGCCTTAAAAAATCAGAATTTTTTATTTACCGATTTAAAAAAAGATCTGAACCTGTTAATTAATGATTTTTTGCACTGCAATTTTTTACTGAATAGGCGAAAACATTACTCCTCCCTCCATAAGTGATGCCCTTGGTGTGTTTTTAGCCCCTTCCCCTCTCTACTAATTTTCTATTTTATTCATGGTCAGAAGTAAATGATTTCTGAGACCACACTGGTTAATCATGACAAAACAAAATCGCAAAGAAAAGAAGAACAAGGACAATAAACTAAACCAGACCCAATTTGATCATTCGTCCGAAGGGCGAATGGTTGTAGGGATCGTAGTTAACGTCGTTCGCGACGCGCGGCGGATCTTCGTCCAAGACGTTGAAGATCGACAGTGAGATGGTCAGGTTCTCAACCATGTTGTTCACGTAGGTGATGTCATGGGTGATGTGATCATCGATGTCGCGCAGGTTCGCTGGCGTATCAGCCGCCAGGTCATCGTAGCCGGAGATGAAGCGCGCTGCGTAGTTTGGTGAATCTGGCTGAAAAAGCCGAGTGCATACGAAATTTACCTTCGGCCACCCGAAAACTTCTTTACACAATACTACTGTCGATGCAACAGCTTATTGTTGACAATTTAGGCACAAGCACATAATTTCACGTTTGTTTAATGTGGGTTTATTGTTTATTATGTATTGTGTAATGTTTTCAATTTAACAAAATAGCTGATTTGTTAAATAGTTATTTTCTTCACTGCCGTTGGAAGAAAATGTGCTATTAAGCCGGATGAAGCAGTAGCTGTAGGTGCCGCGATTCAGGGCGGCGTACTAGCCGGTGAAGTAAAAGACGTATTGTTACTTGACGTAACACCACTGTCTCTGGGTATTGAAACTATGGGCGGCGTGATGACTCCGCTGATTGAGAAAAACACTACGATTCCTACTAAGAAATCGCAAACTTTCTCAACCGCAGACGACAACCAGGCAGCAGTAACGGTTCACGTACTGCAGGGTGAGCGTAAGCAAGCTATCAATTTTAAGTAATCTCCCACCCATGACAAATTTTAGGAGGTTTTTTGGTGGGCAAGTAGAAAATATCTTTATTAAAATATTAAAATCACATATTAAACAGATGAAGGTGGCCTTTTACGAGGCTCAAAGAAGTGTGAAGCACGTTACAGATGTTAGTAATAACACTCAGCAAAGACCAAAAGTGAGGAGCTAATTGGTAGATATATTTGTTCAGATCCACTATTCATTACATTTTTGGTGATTTTTTTGATGAAATAGGGCAATATTTTCTCAGCGCAAAAATTATAAATAGTGAGATTAGGTTAGGTCAAAGAGTGCTTAAATTTGAGTTTGTGATAGAAGTGATTTTTACATTTGTAAAGAACATAAAAAAGGCATTGGGTGGTATGTTTACTTTAATGGTTGGCTAAGTCAATTATATGAACTACAAAATATTTACTAAAAAATTTTTTCAAAAGAACCTAAAATCACTGGAAAACAGCAAAGAAAGTATTGTGGAAAGAAAGCCGCTATTCGTAAAATTTTTTACTGTCAAGAAAAAATAGCTTAAGTTTTTATAAACTTTATCAAAGCCGTATCCGGGGAAGGGGGGTAAAGGGTTTGAACACTCCCTCCTAAAAAAAATTGTTCGACTCATAACAAAGCGTATAAAAACATTTTTGATCCGTTTTAAAAGCTTTTTTGTACAACATTATATCCTAGTGGGGGTGATCTGGGATAAAGAAAGCTTTATTGCGTTTTAGATTTAACATTATGTTCGGGAAAGTTCGCTTTTACAGTAATAACTATAATTTAGTTTAGAATAATCTATCAGCTGAAATAAGCAACATTTAGACTGTTGAAAAAATAAGTAGCAGAGATAAAAAGTCTTTCGATTTGGCCAATAGTATCGTCTCATCAACGACTAACAATTGGTATAACCCTTCAAATATTGAAATTGTTATTGTTTACGTCACTTTTTCTTCAACATAAGCGAAAGCTACGGTTTTTGTTCCTCAGAATTAGGCCATGAAGCCTGGCAACACCACGCCTTGTTGACAATTGAGAGAAGCTATAACAGGAAGTTAGTGTTTCTCCGATGGATTCTGATAGAACCTTTGGTTGAAAGAGTTTGAGGCTGGGCAAAGGCTAGTAATGTGCTGATTAGGTTTAAAAATTCCCTATTCATACTATATCAGTTGTCTACTATATATCAATATCAACAAATATTTAACCCAAAAATGTACCATGATTATGGTTCGAGGGTTCCCGCGATCCACTTCTTGCGCGCCGCAACGGGCGTGGCGCTGGCGGTGAACCAGGTACAGTTGGCGCCGTTCTCGAGAGCCTGCAGCGGATGATCGATCCGGCCTGAGGCAATCACCATGTTGGCGCCGGCGCCAACGGCGATCTTTGCCGCTTCGATCTTGGTCACCATGCCGCCGGATCCGAATGCGGTCCCGGGCCTGCCGGCCATCGCCTCGATCTCAGGCGTGATGGCGGTTACGTCTGTGACGTATTTTCGTGGGATAGTTACGTTGGTGCTTCACCGTATGTCAGACAGGGAAGCAAAAAAACCTGATTGATTTTCCTCTATTGCTGTGAGAAATCTTAAGCCAGTAAAATAACATAACGTTTTGTGCCACAGTTTCGTCGCTCCGTGGTTTGGTCTTAATTAACTGAAATACAATCAATATTTTTTGTGATAAACAAAAATTATTTTCCTTTCCATTTTTACAGTACCAATGTTTTAGCCTATTTAAATAGTCATTTATTGGAGCCAGTATTTAAAAGCTGTGAATACCTCAACATCAGTTTATACTGCTTGCTAGATTGGATCCGCTTCCGCGAATTAACTGATTTTAGCCAACTAAATAACTTAGTTGATTTTTATCACAAATTCGCCGATAAAGCGGCGGTACAACAAACAGATCCACGAAAATAAAGATAAGGGTTACGCAAATGAGCGATATCGAAATTGAATCAGAATTAGTTAGCTTCCGTGAGAACGAGTCGCTGCGTGTGTGTCCGGCGGTCTGTTACGACCTTCGGTTCCCCGAGCTCTTTCGCAAGGGGCTCGATCTCGGCGCGGAGGTGTTCGTGATCGGCGCGAACTGGCCTGAGGCGCGTCAGGCGCATTGGCGTGCGCTCAGCGTTGCCCGCGCGATCGAGAATAAGGCGTGGGTGTTGTGGGTGAATCGTGTTGGCAGTGATCCGCACCTGCGCTACGCCGGTGGCATCATGATTGTGTGCAACGGCTTCAATGTGGTATTGCCAATCACTGTCCCACAGCCGATCAAATAGATGGAAGCCTCCAAGCGGCTCGACGTCGTTATTCATCACTGACTACCCAATATTTCATCTGTTCTCCAGATTGAATTTTACCAATTTTTAAACGGTTGTCGCTTTAATCGCAGACTTCAAGATGCATTAGTAGTCGACAATGGCCCACGGCATAGACAATGGCCAAGCCACAAAAGCCGTCGTCTCTTTACATGGGTTTTATTGGCTATAACGACTTAGCTTGGACGTCTGGGCAGCCTAACACCAATATCACCACATTTACTTCGCCGAATGGGGGATCAGGATTGCTCAGTAGTGGAGAGTTAATTGATCATGCCACGGGTGTGCAGACGGGCGTGACCTTAACCGTGACCGGTGGTAATTTTAACGGAGGGACTCATGCCACACAGGGGGCAGAGCCAACTACTGGGGATGCCCAATCCATCTTCCAAGGGATCGTCGGATCAAACCGTTCGTGAGAATGAACTTAAGAAGCAGTGACCTTTGCCAATAGTAACCGAAACTATAAAGAATGGAAGTACGAAAACAACATAGACATCAAATTTACTTTTTTTATCCATCAAAAATGGTCAAAAGTTGTGAGTATAACAAGATTTGCATAATTTTAGAAAATAGGAGAACACTTTTCAAAAAATGGGCGCGTTTTTGATGAAAATTACTCTGTTAAACACGCCTGAAAACCCTGGGAGAAGCAAAAACCAATTTAGATTATGGTTTTGATTCAATCTGGTTGCATTCTGATGAAATGTTGCTTTATGGATGTGATAATAGAGATTTTGTTCCAAACAGAGATGCAATTACAGATTTATGGAAATCACTAAAGGGACTTGGTGCAAACTTTATTGGAACAACACATATGACATTTTCAGCAGTTGCAGCAGATCCTACACTAATGCAACAAATTTCTCATGTAAATGGTCAAGATCAATCAGGCAGAAACTGGCACTAGCGTCGACAAAAAAAACTCTCAGTGCCATCTAGCGCCTGGAGATACTTGGCATTTTTTAAGCTTACTAATCGTTTTTCTTTCAGCAACTAGACGCTTAGAACTCCCATGATTTTGTAAATTACACTAATTATTTTTTAGTACTCTGAAAACAAGTACCAACTGTCGCCAAACGCTAGATGGTGTTGACTTTTTTTGTCGACGCTAGCGTTAGCTCCCATTCTCATAAGTCACCCATTAATGTTTAAATTATTCAAAAAATAGAGAAAAATGGAAAAAAACTTGGAAATGGGACTAATTGAATATTCTTGTCCATTATAAAAAATATTTCGTAACTTTAAATCTTTACTTACTGTTACAAATAAAACAAATCATAAAAAAGAGCATAAGATTAGCAATTTAAAATGCTGCAATTACTAACAACTCACTGCAGAACCAAGCTGCCAGAGGCCAACACAGCTAGATAAGTTTTTGTTCTATTCTGATGACTTCAAATTTTGTGTTTAAAAGGAAGGTATGTGGTGGCAAAATTTGTATGTACTGTAAAACTAAAATACCTAGAGGAACTTCTAGCTTATTCATAGTGAAGTAGTGAGGTAAATCCAAAGACATTAAAGCATCCCTGGATATGAAATAGTGTATGTGTAATATGTCAAAATCAACCATTTAATTAGAGTTAAAACTTTGAGGGAGTGTTTGGAGAGTGCAAGGGTAAGTCAAATATTATGTTTAGGCGGAAAGTAACAAGGGTTTTATTTATATGTTAAACCTGATAAACGTGGAGCAGTATTTATGCTTGTTTCATATATTTTTCATATTTCTGAATCGGAAACATTTTAGAGATTAACATGCAATTTATGATCAATGACATCCATGTTTGTTTGTTTTTTTTTCTGAAAGTATAAAGCAGTAAATATTGTATGGATTACCAGGCTTATCATCTAACAAAAGTTTCACTTCTATATGAGCAGTTGATCCAGATCCGGGTTTGGACTTAAAAGTATATTTCGTTATCTTTCACTATATTTTTGAAACTAGATAGGAACCAAATTCCTCTTTCTACTAAAGTAGATAGCGCAGTTAAGTTCTTTAATACTGGTTTTGAAGTAGAAAAAGGCTATTTGATTTTTTTATAATAACTTAGGAATGAAATATTTGTCGATCTATTACAAAAACGAGAACAAATATATTCAGAAAAAAAGTAAGCGTCTTTTTAATCATCTTAACTTTTTTAGCTTTGGCAGCTTTTTCAGCAGTTTATCTAGCTCCAGTTTGCTAAAGTCTGAGGAATTAGTTAACCCAGAAAAAAAAGAAGATCAGATGTCCGTCCCTCTTTATCGTGTCACACTTTTCAACAGAAAGACATCACGAGAAAACGATCAATCCTGAAATTAATTCCTTTGAGGAATGACTGGAATCCATCCGTTTGAAATAATTATTATAATCTACAAAAGAAACAACAGAAATATCTGTTTTACTTTATTCATTTGTATAGTTTTGTCTCATTCATTTGTATAGTTCTGTCACATCCAGTTATATAGTTTTGTCAAATCCATTTGTATAGTTTTGTCAAATCCATTTTTATAGTTTTTTCACATCCATTTGTATAGTTTTTTCACATCCATTTTTATAGTCCACATCCGTTTGTTAGATCCGTTTGTATAGTTTTGTCACTTCTATTTGTATAGTTTTGTCACATCCATTTGTATAGTTTAGACGCATCCATCGACGACACATGGACCTGGGACCCAGCGACCGGCGCGTACGAACGCCACTACCCAGCCACGACTCCGGGACCGCGCAACGGGCACGCGATGTTCTTCGACAGCAATGCCGGCGTCGTGGTGTTGATGGGCGGCAAGGACAACAACCTGGTCTTCAACGACACCTGGCTCTGGGACGGCGCCGCGGGCACGTGGACGCGCGCCACGCCGGCGGTCAATCCACCGCAACGCTGGGGTCACGCGATCACCTCCAAAAATGCCACACTCCTCTGAACAAATATCTTGGGCACGGCCATGCTCACTAGACGCTTGTCCAGACACATCAAAATGTGCCCCGGCCCGTACAATCCTTTTTGTTTGCTTAATTTTCTTTCGTTTTTCTTATCTTCAGCTTAGTATGTTCTATTATATTTGGCTTAAATATATATCCTTTTGCATAATTATGTTGGCAGCTACTATGCTAGCAAATAATAACAAATGGAAGATGTTCAGGATTAGGTTAAAATGGCTACTCACGTTCCCTGTAGCAATGGTTGTAAATTGTGCAAGTTGCCTGCTGTTTAGACATAAGGTTTTTTATTGGGGAAAGGGTGCATGTGTGATCCTCGTTCTCCAAAAGGCTTAGAGTTTTAAGATGAAACTTCCAGGAAGTTTTGAGAGGGATGTAGAATAAAATCAAAACAGACTTTGGAATAAAAAAAATAAAAAAGCTAAAAAACTAAAAAAACTAAAAAAAGGCAAAAACTAAAAATATTCGGAAACTCTTTAAAAATGATGTCGAGTTGAAATGAAAACTTCACCTTTCAAATTACTGTTGTCAAAAAGGACCTCAGGTGTTATACAACCCCCCCCCCCCGCTCCCTCCGTTAACAACAAGGAAATTCACGTTTTTGCATGGGTGTGTCTTCTTTTTAATTCTTTTTTTGTCACAGCTAGCAGGGAACTGGAACAACATAAAGAGCTGTTTAAGAGCTCATTTGAAAGGAAGTTGCAAGCTACTGATATAAAACGCTTTTAGATGTTTAACCGTGCGATTTCGTATTGTAAATTCGATCAGCATAACAGAAGTTTCCATCAGTTTTTTTTTTTAATTCAGAATTGTTAAGCTGCAATTTTATAATTCGAGTATAAGCTTATGTTGATTTTATCCTAATCTTGTTGTGCCTTTTTTTTATGTTTTTTGCAATGCACCTAAAGTGAGTAAATAAAGCATTATTACGCTTTTATTTTAGACTTCTAAATTTAAATGACCAAAAAAATTGGAGGGTAATTAGGCCCCATCCCGCACTCATTTTTTCTCAAATTCACCGGATCAAAATATTGAGATAGCGATTTCGTTCAGCACAATCGAAATATCTAATAACTATGCCTTTGAGGACGACTTAATCCCACACAGTCCCCGGGGGAAGGGCTACAAGTTATGAACTTTGCCCATTGTTTACATATAGAGTTTGTTATTGGTAAGCATACAGATATTTTCAGGGGGGATTATAAAAAAGTTAAAAGTATATTTTTATAATAAAATGTGGAAACGTATTTTAAGATCGGTTTTCTGTAAATTTTTTTTTTTCACAATCAGCTTGAATATGACTTTTTGCTCTTGGAACTGTGGCAGCGAAGCTGTATTTATGAAAATACAAGCCCACTTAAAAAAAAAGTCTTGAATTTGACTTTTTGCCCTTGGAACGGTGACAGGGAAACTGTTTATGAAAAAACAGGTCTACTTTAAAAAAAAAAGAGGCACCGCCCATTTTTATTTTGAAGCAGTGATCCATATCGCTTGCCAATCACCAGAGGGCCGAACAAATCTGATCGGCGCATACAAGGATATGCGTGTTGAGGGACCGCCATTTGAAAGGTCGTTGAATATGGAATATCTGATGTTGCTCGGCGGTTTGGTCGGGCTTTTCTTTGGGGGAGAATCTCTGGTGCGCGGCAGCGTCGGGATCGCCCGAAAACTTTCCATGTCATCGCTTGTGATCGGCTACAGAATAAACTTATTCAACCAAAAAACCCCGTCTTACTCAACTCCCTTCATCTCAAAGTATTTATTAAGCCAACCTTTCCTGGCACAACTTGACTTCCACTTAAAATGTTTCTAATTTACTGAACATGAACCTAAACACTTTTTTTTTCTTTTTTTTTTTTTTTGCAGGTAATACATGTCTGACTTGAATGGAATTGTTTTGATTTGTTAGTTAATTATTGTTTCCTATTTTATGCTTATTTTAGACAGAGGATGTATGGGAGAGCAATATTGTAGTACAGCTCTGCAAGATAAGGATGATTGAAATGAGGCTTAGCAGAGGCTATGGAAGCATATGAAGCAGATATGTAGCATTTGATGCCTTCTGTTAGGAGATAATAAGTGTGAGAAATGGTATTTCTAATTAGAATACCAAGGTAAACAATTTGGCCAGACAGGTGGATCTTTGAATTCCCAAGAATAATTTTGATGAGGAAGTGGGTCTTCAGTTAAAAACGTCACCGCGTGTCTAGCTGCATCCGGCGCGGGCGTGCACCGCACCTACTTGTGGAACCTGCTCGGGTCTGCGGCGGGTTGCTTTGGCGTCGCGCTGTTGCTCAAGCCGCTCGGTGCGCCGGTCCTCCTCGGTGTGGTCGGCTTGATGGCCAGCGTTGCCGGTCTGCTGTTCGCCCGCGGTGGGGCGAGCGGCTTTGCCAAGGGAGTGCTCGGTCTCGGCGCCGTGGGCGCGCTGGCGCGAGGATCGGATAAATATACGTAACTTACGGATTAACTTAAGTAAACGTATATGAGGAGGTTCACTCCCTCATCAATGCCTCGATCTTTACACTAGAGCTTGAATTTTGTCCCAATTCTTTAAGAAGGACTATTACTAAAAATACTAAATAGTTGAAATTACTGAAAATGTTTTAGCGTAAAGAGCAAGACATTGCGGGGGAGACGAACCCCCTTATATGCGTAATATTTTCTTTTCGTTTTAAGTTTTAATGCTGCTCTTAGGGGTTTCAAGCTTCTATCTGCAAAAATGTGGAATTTTGTTTTTTTTTAGCCAGAAGAAAGATCACGGATGCATGTTTGTTTGTTTTGTTTTTTTGTTTTCTTTTTTTTTCTAGGGGCGATCGTATCGACCCAGTGGTCCTAGAATATTGTGAGAGGGCTCATTTGAACAGAAATTAAAAGTTCTAGTGACCTTTGTAAATAACCATAAAGATCGGAGGGCAACTAGGCCCCACCCCTTTTTTCAACAAAGACTTCTTCAAAGACACCGTCGCTTTTGTTCTAACGTTCTTGCCCCGTAAATCAGCATCCCTTTGTCCCATTTGCAAAAACAACATTTCAAATTCAAAGTGAAAGACTATCCTATGCAACTGCATCAAGAACGGAGCAATAGACAATTCAGAAATTCACTGCAAGGACCTACAGCTTGCACTAGCGAAGTCAAGACCTCCCTAAAACTCGTGCATCAAAGCACTACTGCAGGGAGTTGCACCTTTGAGCAAAGTAACCCTCTTTTTGGGCCTTGATTTGCACTCTTTTGAGACATCGGCAGTTGGTAGCCCCAGTTCTCACACCCGGCTGCAAATACGTCGACTTGTAAGTAAATACCGCGATAAAGTTGTTTTTTTCAATAACACTTTCAATAATTTTAACACACTTCACATTTTAATTTTCAATTTTAACACATTTCAATAATTCACTTTTTTCGATAACAAATAGAGTAAATTATGTGTAAAGTCATAACCCCTACTTTTCTTTCAAAAACTTCTTTTTACGGAAAGTTTTTTAATTTATTTCTGTTTGTTTTTGATTGCCAAATTTTCAAGTTTTTCAAAATTCTCTGTTTCAAAATAATCTGTTGTTCCAAAATGTATTCCGAAACAAAACTTAATATATCTGGTTCCTGTCTTGGCAAGAACTTAAAACTAAATATTTGATATATAATGATATTAATTGATGAACGCTCATCATCTCATGATTTTATTTTACGGTCTGAACAAGTTTTAACCTACAGCACATTGGCCCAATGTGGTACTTTTATATCTTATTTTTCTAGAAGTTGGCTCGTCATACATATTTGATTAACCCATAAAACTTTGGAGGATTGATGCGGTCTCTCTCTACTGACCTCTTCAAGTGGAATTAGAACTCTTGGAACTTAGCCCTTTGGTAGTCCTGAGAATTTATGGCCACATCTAGGCTATTGCGTTGATATTTTAAAATTGTTTTCAGACTGCAATAATCCTTACAAAACAAACAATAATTTTTAGAAAACAAAAATACTTTCTAAAAATGGCAAAATGTTCTTACAAAATAAATTTAAACGAAACAAAAATAATTCGTACAAAGCAAATATACATTCAAAAAATCACAAATTGTTTTTACAAAACACAAAAATATTTCTTAAAAAACAAAAAATAGTTCTTACAAAACAAAAAATAATTCTTAAAAGCAAAAAAATATCCTAAGAAATCGTACTCATTACACTGACTCGCCCGACAATGGCCAATGTCAGGAAATTGGTGCCGCTGACCACCAGACGGTCGACCACGGAGATATAGCTCTTGGTAGCGGTTTCGCCCAGCCACAGCCCGGCAATCCGGCTCACCGGGCTTCGGCGGTCACGCCGGCCGGGTAACCGGTCCGTGATCGCGAAAATGCGTCTGGTACGGTTCACGTCACACCGGGGCTGAGGGTTGGTTGCGGTAGCCAACCAGCTTAGCCGAAAGCCCGTCTCATTGTGCAAAGTCAGGGTCACATTTTCTACAATACAATGTAACTTCATTTTATTATATCTCTATGCGAAGTAAATGATACAATATTGATTTATATTGTAAAATTCACATGTCTCAATATGCTTATTTGGAGTAATGCCTCACACGGTATTCTCATATGAAAAATTACTTTCTGTAACAGTCAAATAGAAATCACTAGGTTTATAATCATAACTACTATCATCCTTACAACGGTGAATTAGAAATAGAGAAGTAGAGAAGGTAATACAGTACGACTTAAGGAGATGTTAAATGGAGACTATTTATAAAATTGCTACGGCAGGGCAACATAATTAGGAAAATATTATACTGTCTAAGAGGGGCGACAGTTTCTCTCACGAAAAGGATAACATGTGTTCGTTTTAACCCTACTTTCGTGTGCACAAAATTTATTTTTGACTTTAGAACATTAGAAAGAAGACTTTAGAACTTTAGCCTTTATGTCTGCAGACTTTTAAAGTATTTTTAGATTGTTGCTTTATTTATTTATTTTTTAATTTGGCATCACTTCTGCACAATGAGCTCAGTTCTGTGATTGACTGTCGTTTTGGATGTGAAAAGGACATTTCAATATTTTTTTTTGACAAGTTCGAAGTGAAGGAATCATTTTAGTATTAAGACTACAGAATCGCTTTTTAATTTGTATTACAGCTTGAAATTCTCCGTTTTTTAGAGAGAAATAACTGGATTTCCAGAGCTTACAGACAGACAAGTACACTGGACTCACAGGCGAACGGGGAAACGTATAGTTTTCTAAGTGTTTTAGTAAACGGCACGGGTTTTCACTCATAGAATTTCACTTATTTGTCTTTATATTTTCCATTTTTTAAGTCTTAGACAATAGCTATTTATATACTCTCATGGTCATTAGGCTTAGTATTAGTCATATTCTAATACACTTCTTAGCTCTTTTGTTTGTCAACAGAAGAATTTTCGATTCTTCTAATGCTTGTATCGACATAATAGTACTAAAATATCGTGAGAGGATTCATTCAATTGAAAAGTAAAAGTTCTAGAACTCTTTTTAAATGAGCAAAGAAATAAAAAGGGTGACTGGGCCCCTCTCCCACGCCCATTTTTTTCTCAAGATGGTCTATTATGGAAAATACGTATATTTGTTTGGGGGGGGGGGCTGGATATTCTGATCGTGGGATTTTTCACGAGGAAAATTTTTTTGTTCGGAGGGAGGTTCTCAGGGGAAATATGATGAAAATATAGTACTTTAGAAACAAATTTGGGCTATATATTTTATACTAGGGGGTGGGGGCAAAATATAGCGGGGCTGCATGCAAAATGTGGTAGGTACAATTGTGCATATTATGAAGTAAGAATTGTTTTCTAACTTCACACTATCGAGATACTTTACCGACCCTCTAATGTGCAAATATATAGCTCAAATTATATATTTCCCATATATTCTGTCACTTGTCTTGTCTCACGCTAAGCTTGGGCGTCCGAAGTGATCAGTACGACGGTGGGCGCGTTCTCGCTGCGGCGCACGAGTCGCGGCTCGCCCAGGGCCAGGTACGCCTCCTGGGAGTCCGGGGCGACCAGCTCGAAGCGCGCTCGGATCGAGCCCTCGAACTCGTCCAGTCCCATCGAAACGGACTTCCACTCCGAGCGAATCGCCATGTCGGTCTCGATCGGCATGCGCTGGCTGCGCGATCAGGGCGTGCGCATGGCGGTTGCCGGGCGCTTATCATATTAATATAAAAGGCTTGCTTGAGAAAGGACTGTTAAAATAGTAAAGAAAATCCAGCACCAGTATTGGCATGTTAAATCATTTCTTGTATAGAAGGTACAAGACTGAAAGACTCATCTAACATGAAGCTAGTGCATTCACCCCTGCACGATTCAACAAACCCATCTCCCCTCCCCGACGTCCTCATGTCCCATCCGCAACTATCACCTCCACTCCCACTCCCCCCGCCACCCCCCCCCCCTGGAACGGATGACGTGCCGATCAGCGGAGTCGGAAACTCGTCTAGATCGAGCGAATAGATGCCTTCCAAGTCAAAACCACAATCCGGCTGTCCACCGCAACCCAGCAACAGGTCGCTCAGAGTCGCGTTGATGTCCGGTTGACCGGAAATGCCCGGTTCGCCGGAAAAGAAGCCATCGCCAACACCGACATAAACAAGCTCGTGGACATCCCAAGAACCGTTTTCGCCATTGTCGTACGTAATGTCGTTTGATGTATACAACTTTTCTCAATTCCTATATGGTAGCAACACATGAGGGTTTGAGTTTTCCAAAAATAGGTCCTTCTAGGTAAGTCAATAAACTAGAAATTCCAAGCATTTGTTCATAGATTATTTTAATAATAACCATATTGATGCATAGCTTAGATTTTTAGATATGCATTGATGTATACAATTCTTCTCAATTCCTATTTGGTAGCAATACATGTAGGTTTGAGTCTTATATAATTTTGCTCAAAATTCAAGTCCATAAACTCTGGATGCATCGGCCTTCTTTACATAAAAATAGGTGTAGTTATCGTTTAAAATATTTCTAACCTTTACCCTAAACGGGTTGGAATTCCCGAATGTACAATAATCAATAGCATCTATACTTAAGTATGGAATGGTACTTTCATTACCATCACTGTGCAAATTTGTATATACCTTATTCAGACTAAGATCAATGTCCTCCCGTTCAAATTCATTATAGTAAACCCGTACCCACCGCCAGGTCCGGCGCGCTATCGATTAAGGCGCCATCGAGATCGAAGACCAGTGTGCGGCGGTTATCACTCACGAATAAAGCGCCCGCTCTAGCCGCGCCTCTGACATCTCTTCGATATGCCGGCGGGTCTCGACGCCGAATTTCTGCGTCGCCATGTCGAGATAGCGTTTGTTGGCGAAATATTCATGGAAGGCGTCGTCGCGGAAGCGCAGCACCTCGGCGGCGGAGATATGCTCCGTCGGCAGGGCTAGCTGTTACAAGGCTACCCACTGCAAGGCATGCAATTTAAAAAATAAAAGAAATCATTGCCAACAACTCAAGTTTTAAACTGATTGCAGAAAATGTTTATTGAAAACGATGATCACAATTGGATAAAGTATTAAATAAAACAGTTCGTGGTGACGAACTGTAAGTAAGGAGCAACTCGGCTCAATAGTAACCGAAACACCAAAAAACGGGATTTTAATAACATTAGATGCATCAACAGATTAAGCTGGGGTTTGATCTTCCCCTGAAATGTTTGTCCGACTCGTAGAAACGTAATGAAAATGCATAAAAATAAAGTTTTTATGCATTTTCAGAAATTTTTCTGTAAACTCTCCCTCTTCCCGAAAAAATCCTGCATACGAAAATGCAGCCTCGAGGCCGGCTCATTGATAAAGCCCGATTTATATCTTTTTTTTTTACTCTAAAATTTCTCGTATTGTACTGTGAGGTCTCTGTGTGGGTTCAGGACCTTTTTTTATTTTCTTTATTCAAATATAATTGAGCAAATATTTTAAAGTTATGAAATTTATTTTTCTAGCCTGATGGTCAAAATCAGCCGTGTACCTACCACCTTTCTGCCAACATTCACTTGATGAAGAAAGTACGTAAGGAATATCACATATTTTGACTAATAACATGTAAGACCTCTGCTCAGAGCTGAGGCTTTCAAAAGAAAGAGAATCGAAAAACATACATGATCAAGGAGTGCTGACAAGCCACTTCGGGAATAAATAATAGCATATGTATATTAAACTAACAATGCATATTCACTTGTATTATTTTCAGCAATGTGCCAATTATGTTTTATCCTTGAGAAGTCATGGGGGTTTGAGCCCTACTTATATTACTTTCTGCTCGTTTTGAGTTTGGTTCGGTTAATTATAGTAATTTCGGTTCGTTTTTGGTTTCATCTATTTATTGATGCTGATTTGTGGTAGTTTTATGCTTGGTAAATATTAATCAAAAGCTTTTAACCCATCCTATAAAGGCCCCTGAGGCACTCAAAAAGGAATAATTGAAAGCTACGGTGGTAAAATTACCAGACCTCTACACGAATTCTGTTTAAAAACTGAAGCATCAGCCTACAGAATCATAGCATAATTACTAAATTCCAATTATAAGAAGAAAGAATTGAAATTCCAATACGTCCGTCGCTCTTTGACAGAGGCAAAAAGAAAATATTTAACGGTTTGAACGTTAAATATTTTTTGAACGTTTGACTTCATGTAAATTTTCTTCCCCCGTGACAAATTCCTCGATGGAAAGTTCCCCCAGCATATTCTCCTCTTCTCAACCCCTCCCCCAACCAAAAAATCCTCCATATAATATTTAGAGATTTGTTTCTTTGAGAATGATATGAAAAGGTTCAAACATAGCAAAATTGTCCCTCTTAGAGAATTTTTAGAAATTTTTTCTTAAAAAATGATATCAACTTGTTCAAAATATACGAAAAAAATTCCTTCATAGAGTTACGCGCTGGCGCGTAACTAATATGGCGCTTAACGACTTACGCACGCGGGGGGGCTTGGGGGGGGGATGCGAAGTGCCCCCACCAACTAGGTGTTGGGGTGGCGCGAAGCGCCACCCCAACAGCTAGTTTTTATATATATAGATAGATGTCTAGAAACGCGTATTGAGGCGTGTGACAATTTTGACGAGTGTGGTCTGAACAAGGCCTATAAGCCTGGGAGGTACTTTATCTAGCCAAGCATTTTGAGCTCCTCTTTTATTTCTTGCCGTCATTAACCCCATCCTTGCAGAATTTAAAGAGCGTTTCAAGTTTGTTGATGACTTGTCTGCACTTCTCAAATATATAGTCGAAAAGGCAGTAACAAATCAGCAGTCTGACCCAACTTTCTTTGCAGACTTCACCAACCAGTGTCAGTCGAATAGTCTACAAGTGAATGAACAGAAATCAAAAGTTTTACGATTTAATCCACTCAAGTGAGATATCACACTCCCAGCTAATAGGTACATCATAAAAATCGTATTTTTATGCTGATTTTAAATATATAAATATATTTCATGAAGTTTATTTTCTCAAATCAAAAGTTAACAGCCTGAGAAAATTTGCCTTATTTTAGAAAATAGGGAGAAACGCCCCCTAAAAGTCATAGAATCTTAAATCCACACCATCAGATTCAGCGTATCAGAGAACCCAACAGTAGACATTTCATGCTCCTTTCTACAAAATGTGGAAGTTTGTGGTATTACCGTTTTCCGTGAGGTAAAAATAGCTGACACGTGTGGGCAGCTGGCAATCCCGGCTGTACCCCAACAGCTCACCTTTGTGATCAGGATCATCCGGGCCATAGACCGCCATCCCCTCCCCGTCCTGGTTGTCGACCAACGGCGGCCCCAGGTCTGAATCTACGGTACGGCACAACAGGGGATACTGGCGTGGCCCGGCAAAAAGCGGCGCCGCTGGCCCACTTTGGCCCGGGAGAATAGGAAAGGGAACAAACTGAATACAAGTTCGGAAAGAAGCTTCGGAAGGCTTATGGGATATGTTTGCTTTTTCGATCTTCGGAATGATGCCCCTGACTTTATAGAAAATATTCTAGGCTGTTATTATTTTCTCTCACCTTCTTGGTTCGGAGAACTAACCGAAGAATCCACCGCATGGAACCTAGCCTATATGCTTCTCAAACCGATTTACCATGATCACCTCATCCCTTACAAAAGTCTTCATGACCACTACAAAAAGAAATAAACCAATATTTTCTGTTGTTCTACAAAAATGCCGCCCTTGCCCCCCCCCAAAAAAAAGGGTTTCTGTGTATATGCCGGAGCTTTGCAAGACAGCAGATCAAAATAGCCCAAATCTTTTTTTGTTGTAAGAGCTAAATATGAGGCAAGATTTTTTGACAAAACCAATTTTATGAAAACGAAATTATTATAACATTATGAACAAAGCCGAATAAAGATTTGTTTGCAAGACTACTTAGTGTAAAGACGCCGAGGAGAATTAGTTGAACCTATACGAGGTTCCTCTTTCCGAACAGGAGAAATCTCGTAATACCCCCTAAAGACCCGGGTTTTGTTTACCTACGATTAATCGTCAGATCTCACAATTTGAATTAAATCGCTCTTATTCACTTGAACAAATTAGCGGTAAAATACAATCTGCCAATGTAATTGGTCGTTGCCATTGCCAAAATAGGCCTAAAATTTAGAAACGAAAACATCATTAAACAATAAAAATTTTCGTCCAGCACGCGGATCATGGAATGGATGGCTTTGGCCATGGTGTCCTCGGCATTGAAGGTGGTAGGGAGCCTCGCGGGCAGACGGGAAGGACGCAGACCCGCGAGGCAAGGCGCGCAGGCGGCGCGCCTCGGGGAGCCGGACTGCGTGTCAGGGTACGATCACGCCGCGTCCGGTGAACTTGCGATCCTTGAAGTCAGAAATCGCCTCGTTGATGTTGGCCAGTTTGTATTAGGTCTGGTGCATCTGTGCCTCAGTCTTGTCTGTCCCAGCTTGCTGTGGTAACAGCAGTGTGGCCAGGGACTGTGGGTCCAGGTGTGCATTACCTGCTCCTAGTTCTTCCCCCTCTAGTTGGTCTTCTCCATAACACTGATACTTGGTGTGTGGTTCCTCTTCCTCCTCCTCCTTCTCCTTCTGTTCTTCCGGTTCTTGTGTTCCATCTTCATCATCCTTATCACTTTCATACCTTTGGTATTTCCGGGCATGCCCTTCTCGACAAACATGACGTCAATCGACACGCAAGCATGACGTCAGTCGACACACATGTACCAGTCGTCATTTGTGTCCCGGTGTCCCAGTCTGTAATTTTTCTTTGAGTGTCCCGGTCGTCATTTATACTCCCTGTGTCCCGGTCTATCTATAGGCTACATTCGTTTTTGAATTGGTAAATGATGAAATAAATTTTTTGTTTTTTTTTGTTTTTAGTTTTTTTTTTGGTTTTTACCTATTTTTTAGCTTTTTATGAGAATTGTAAAAACTAGCAATCCTAATTGTTTTTCTTTACGAGCTATCAAGTGGGAATGATCTCTCTGCCTTGTTTTTGTCTACTAGTTTCTTTTGTAAATACTTCTTTGCTCTCTGCAAGACAAGAGAGTACAGCCTTTATTTAGATCAAAAGATTTTTTTCTGAACATCAATTTGTTGCAGCATTCCAAATTGAGCCTTTATTCATCAACCATGTACTATAGTTCTGTGGATCTTTTACTATTTCTGGAAGTCCAGGACTGTTTTCCTTTATATTTTCCTGGGCAATTTCTTTTACATACTTTTAAAGTGCATATTTTTCTCGAGCATTTGGTGTTTTCAATCAAGTCCTAATTAAAGATTTTTTTTCAACACCTAGCTGTAGCCCTAGGTGTCCAATGGGACTAGGTGTCCTAGGGTCCAATGGGACTAGAACTGATAAATCTCTTAAACTTCACCTAAGTTTCTAGTTGTTACTCCATAGAACTTCTATTCAAAAAACGACCAGAAATTAAAAAACAAGTACAATTTTGTTGAATGAAAGTAACAATTAAAAATTAAAGCGAGCGGAAATTATTCCGTATATGAGGGGGACTGTCGTCTCCTGAATCCCCTACTCTTTATGCTAAAGTTTTATTGTGCTTTAAAAATACTTCTTATTCCAATGCGGCGACCCTTGTGGTTGAGCAGTCGTACTTAAAAATCAGGAGAAAAAGTTGAACTTCAGCGGAAAGAGTGGGTGGTTCCACCAGCGATCATACCAATGTGTTTGAAAGTCTTATCAGTCACGCGGCCTCTGGAACGCTTGATCACGAAATGGCCAGCGCCAAGATACTTGCAGGTACCGTGGGGACCACGGACGTCCACAGTTTGCCCGATAGGCAGGTTCTTCAGGTGCTGAGACATCTTGCCTTGGTCGTAAACCTGAACACACACGACGCACAGCGTACATCAGGCGGGGCCCACCACACAACAACATCAATGGAGCCGTTTCGAAAACTCCTTATCTCTGTAAATTGGTTATTTCAAAACAGTAGAGGGTCACCCATTACTCGCCAACGATCAGTGACAAGTAGCATTTGACTCTCAAAACCGGTGCTAGCAAGATAACTTTTTTCTCCTACCCTAAATTGCTCCACGAAGGAACTTTTCTTGTGGCAATATTGGGCGTTTCATAAGCTCAGGGTGCTGGGCATGATTCTGGGATCCATTATTAGCTCCAGTCCATCCAACCTCCAGGACACAGGGACACAACTACAATGGCGTGTAACTAATATGGCGCGTAACGATTTACGCGCGCGGGGGGGCTTGGGGAGCGCGGATTGCCCCCACCAACTAGGTGTTGGGGTGGCGCGAAGCGCCACCCCAACAGCTAGTACGTAATAATTCTGACGGTTATTTTCATTCAGATTCTATGACTTCTAGAGGGTGTTTCATCCCTTATTCGAAAACTAGGCAAATTTTTTCAGGTTCGTAGCCTTTGATGGGGGCCTAGTTGCCCTCCAACTTTTTTTGATCACTTAAAAAGAGCACTAGAACTTTCAATATCAGTTCCGTTACAATGTACCCTCTCGATATATTCTAGGACCACTGGGTCAATACGATCCGTGCCTGGGAATAAGCAAAAAAAAAATAAAAAAAAATAAACACGCCTCCGTTATCTGTCTTTTGGCAAAAAATACGAAATCCCACATTTTTGCAGATAGAAGATTGAAACCTCTAGCGTAGTGTTCCAGCTGTTGGAGACTGGATTTCTATCCAAGTCTGACGACTTGGAGGCGAGTTCCATCTATTTTCTTTTGAATCCTATGCTGCTTATGGTCAATATTTGCAAATGCGATATCAGCGTTTAGTAAATTGACGCTTATTTATATAGTTTTTTTTATTGGCTTGGTATTTCTATTGAGTCAGAGACTCATTTCTGTTGTTCATCATAGTAAATTATGGAAGAATATTTAAGACTTGAAAATTATTTGCATACCAGCGTGGCCACCCTGATTACTTGTTAGCGTGGTCATTCTGCTTACCTGCTAGCACGGCTATCCTGATTACCTGCTAGCGTGGCGATCCTGATTACCTTCTAGCAAGGCCAACCTACCTGATTACCTGCTAGCGTGGCCATCCTGATTACCTGCTAGCGTGGCCATCCTGATTACCTGCTAGCATGGCCATCCTGATTACCTGCTAGCGTGGCGATCCTGATTACCTTCTAGCAAGGCCAACCTACCTGATCCTTGAAGTAGATCATAGAAATATCAAAAATGACCCCATCAAAATCCTACCCATGTTTTGGACAAAGCTAAGAATTTACATATGAAAGTAAATTCGTGAAAGTAATATGAAAGTAAAGTATATGATTTTAAACCTTCGAGTAGTCAATCGCATAATAAACATCCGCTAGCACCTCAATGGACTTTTCGATGATTGATTTGCTATTTATTGCTGGAAATTTAGTTAAAAAATGCCGACTAGAGTCGCTTGGAGATGGATCCAGATTTTTTTTTTATTCTTTTAAGACGATCGAAATTAAATTTAAAAAAAGAAGATTTTTTAAACTGAAACTAAGGAGCAACATTGAGACATAAAACGAACGAACATTATTTCGTATATGAGAGACGGTTGTTCCCCTCCTCAACACCTCGCTCTCTACACTAAAATTGAATATTTTAACAATCCTATACAATTAGCGTGAAGAAATAGTTGTTTAGGAGGGGACAACTTCCTCGCCTCATTTTAGAAAATAGGGGAAAACATCCCCTAAAAGTCATACAATCTTAACGAAAATCACACCAGCAGATTCAGCGTATCAAAGAACCTTATTGTAGAAGTTTCAAGCTCCTATCTACAAATATTTGGAATTTCGCATTTTTTGCCAGAAGACAGATCACGGATGCGTGTTTATTTGTTTGTTTTTTTTTTTTCCCAGGGGTGTCCGATCGCATTAGGGGGTCTAGAAAGTTGCGGGGGGGGTCCGTACAGTGTTGTTGTATGGGGGGAGATTTCCAGTGCTTTGGCGAGTTCGGTGATTCTGGACATGCTAGGACGATGAAAATTTGTAGGCGTGTCAAGGACCTGCACAAATTGATTTGATAACAGTCGTTTCCCCGATTAGACTATCGGGGGAGGGGGGGCTGAAGGGAGGGGAAATTATGAAAATGGCGGTATGTTTATCTTACGAATGGGTGATCGGATCTTAATGACACTTGATACATAGAAAGATCGCATATTTGTGAATGTGGCAAGTAGCATTAGTAGTAGTGGTACTAGTAGTTGTACTGATAGCAGTATTAGTAGTAGGGTGCACATATTACATTTTAGTCAATCGATCGCTCCCCTCATCATTCCCTGAGAGTTTAAATTTAATGCTAAAGCCATTACTGAGATAAGCCCTTTTGACAACCTGCATGGATATAGTGTGTTTTGATTTAGTTCAATAGTCTAATCAACAATCCCTAAAAGCTTCATCTTACTACTTTCTACAGTAATAAAAAACTTTGGCATAAAGAGCGAGGTGTTGAGAAGCGAAAAGGCCATTTCATATGAGGTTTTAATGTCCCTCCTTTACTTCAGTTGAAATTTTTTTTAGTTTCTGATTGTTTTTCAAATAATGCCGGGAAGTCATGTGACACAAAATGGTGTACACGATTTTTGAAGGCCGTGTGGCAAAACTAATCCATCAGGAAGTAATAAATAAAATTATTTTTCAATATGTTGATACGCCGGATGGGAAATCACCGGCAACTATTCCAGACACGCGGAGCGCAGGCGAGAAATTCCGCTCACAAAGCCAAAGATCCCCGCTTTGGATCATGCAGCATCTAACAGCAAAGGAACCCCCAGATGTTCGGCAAGCGCAAATCCTCCCAGTCCCGGCAAGATCCGCCCTCGGGCGCCGGACCGACTCCGAACGGCTCGGCGGCACAGGATAAGCCCGGACAGCGCGCGCCCACGCGGCAAGCGGGGGCGTGAAACTTGTTGTATGTTGATTTTTCTCTTTATGAAACTTAAAGACTGATGTTTCTCTTCCGGAAGCTGATTTTATCCACGTAACTTGTCGCGTGCTGATGTCTGCTCTTGTAATTTGTTATGTGCTGATTTCCGTTCGGTGAAATTTTTGCATGTTGATCTCTCTCTTCGTGAAACTTGTACGTTGATTTTTCTCTTTGTGAAACTTGTACAATGATTTTTCTCTTCGTGAAACTGATTTTGT
Organism: Alatinidae sp. Z8VKAUB7J3; assembly: GCA_010016025.2. Classification (NCBI taxonomy): domain Eukaryota; kingdom Metazoa; phylum Cnidaria; class Cubozoa; order Carybdeida; family Alatinidae; species Alatinidae sp. Z8VKAUB7J3. The sequence continues at coordinate 202,561,194 of JAAAKM020721499.1, forward strand.
TCACACAACAACGCAACATATCGGTGCGTGATTATGTCTTCGCGATCCTCACCAACTTTTCAAGACCGGCCCACCCATCGCCACTTTACGTCTTCAGGGTCGGCACCGTCGCCATTCGCAGCAATATAGACCCGCCTACGCATCATGCTGGCCGCCTGTCGCACATTCTGCCGCGAGCCGCACGTCCGCGAATCCGATGAGCTTGGACATTACCGAACTTGCGCGGAATGCTGCTCGGAGACCGGTTCGCCTCTCGAAAAACCATTCAATACACATTATCAGTATTCAGTCGATTCTGTAAGACAAAGTACAACAGAGATTCTCACACAATTATTGAAGATTTGAAAAAGGAGGAATCCATTGAGAAAATCTATACTTTGGCAAATCAGTATGTGATTTGGCTAAGCCAGGATCATCCTGAAATTTTGATCAAAATTGGCAGATATAGGTATGAAAGGTCCATGAGAGCACTCAATCCAAGCACGATTCGAAACTATCTCCCCCCCTAGAAGACGAAATATTGACAAAAGTGAAGACTTTTTTGGTGTTTCAAATGGTTTATTCATAGTGGAGGAGTGATAGAACTAAACAATTTTTCGTTACTAGGAGAGATAAGGGTTTTAGAAAAAGCTTCCTTCCAGAAAAAGACTTGGATTTTCAAGTATGATGTAATTTTGCACTTGTTGTGCCTTTTCAATTTTCCAGGGGAGGGCAAAGACCTAGTCTTTCCCCTTCCCTATGGTGGGTTAACTTTTTTTTTTTTAGATTTTGAAGGTAATACAAATAAACATCCTCTCAATTGTGGAACTATTTTCCGTTTTGAATCAGTGGTAATCGCTATACCCGCCAAGTTTTCAAGATTATGCGCTTCGCCTCTGACTCTACCTCCTTCCTTCCAAAATCACCAGCAATGTGAACCAAGTCTGCTTCCAATGAGTTTCCACGCCTCATACCTCTTGGCATAGTAGAAATCAACCAGGGAATTTCCTTTGGGTGCTGACCTAAACCCTTTCCAAGATAGCAAGAAGTCAATTAACTACAATTTTACTTCAATTTGGAAGTTGTATTTCTGAAAATCTCACAAGAAATGTAGGTCATTGGTTTGGGGTGGGACACTATATGCAACTAAAATCGTTCATCTTTTCTGTCTTTTGTTCTGTAGTAGCACCATCCTTTGAACTGCTTTAAGACAGCAAAGCTTTTTGCTGTCTTAAAAGAAAATTTGAGTGAGATGGATGGAACCGACCGGATGTAAAGGATAGGTAGATTTAGCGAAACACTAAGCCTTGTATTTTTACCAAATAGTACATATCAGAAATGATTATCTCTAACCGCTTTATTTAGTCGAAATGGTTTGTACATCGGAAAATTACGGTTATCCAAGCTAGTTTCCGCTTATATGTAGTTGTCCAGCCGTTACATTTAATAAACTTTAAAAATCTGAGAAAATTAGCTGCCTGAATGTTACCTGCATAAAAAGGAGGACACTTCAAGAATGGTCGGTTCTTCTTTTCCCCTTCGGCTGAACACGAGGAAATTGCAGCCAGCGCATCGCCGACTTGGAAGCCTTCGGGCAATGTGCCCGAGCGGCTAACTGGTGGTACTTGCGTGCCTTACGGACTTCGGACTTGGGCAGATATTTTCACAGACAGACAAAATCTGGCGTTGGATGCATTTGCCGGGCTCGTGTCGGATGTACGTGGGCAAATTAGCGCTGATGCGCTTCAGGGTGAAACGTTGTGAAATTACTTGGGTTTGTGTGAGAATTTAAATTGTATTCTTAAAATTTCCTATTTCATCAAAGGCGCCTGAAGAAAATTTTCCGGGAAGGAGAGCAGACGCCAAAAGTTAGTAGAGGCTGGGTGACAGGAAATATATTTCAGTTTATTTCGTAGGTATAAGTTTATTTTTAAATACTTTTAAGAAAAAACTCAAATAAAAGAACAATAAAGTTGCGTGCAAAATGAAACAAAATATAAGAAATTTTCAATTTGGACCGAAAGGCTATCAGTAAAGATTCGAATATTATCAACTGGTTTAGAACTATAAGAAAGCTATTGAAGTGACCTACCCGTTTCAAGGGCTACACGGCTGCGTAGCATTCTTTTCCTCCCTAAAGATTTATGAGTTTTTATTATACAGTCCATACAAAAAGAATAGTTGGTACAGTCCATCCCAACGGTTTATAATTTATTGCATAACTGTGCACAACTTATGGAGGGGGAGGGGGTCATTTCGATCTTAGTCGTCGAGCGCCCCTTTTGCTTCCATCGTTTGACCGTACGGGTCGACTGTTTGAGAGCAGGGCACATGTTCAAGCTGCAGAACTTCCTTAAGCGTTATGTCTGGGATGAGGAGACCACGCCCTATTTCACCCGGGTTGCGAATCTGAGCCGTAGTCAGGCGGATAGCGAGTTGGTCTTTTTCGCGATCATGTATTCCGTCCTGTTCGGCGTGGCGACCTTCACGTCAATCACCGGCCACTCTTGTAGAGGTTTTAAGCTCCTATCTGAAAAAATGTGGAATTTTGTATTTTTTGCCAGAAGAAAGATCACGGATGCGTGTTTATTTGTCGTTGTTGTTTTCTCCAGAGTTGATCGTATTGGCCCAGTTGTCCTAGAATATTGCAAGACGGCTCATTCAAACGGAAATTATAAGCTCTAGTGCCCTTTTTAAGTGACCATAAAATTGGAGGTCAACTAGGCCCCCTCCCACGTTCATCTTTCCCCAGAATTCGTTTTTCACGCTGTGCCCACGCACTGCCTTGGGTATGTCGTGAATAATCGCAGCGGTGCCTATATTGAGAAATGCATCGGAGGTAGACATGATGGCCGCGAAGAGTCCGGCAAACACCACGCCTGCCAATAAAGGATTGGCAAACACGGACAGGAATACCGATGCTGCATCATCGGGCAGGCTGAGTGGGTCTATTGCCCCATCTATCACTGCCGCACGCATCACAATGCCGATGGAAATCCAAATCTATTCGGCAGTATGACAAATCAGGAACGGCAATTGCCTCCCATCCATCCTTAGATTTTGAAAAATGTCTTGATTAAAAAAAAAGTCGCAAAAAATGCTAGCCACTCCCCAAATCTGTCGCAAATTGGCAGCCCTCCGGGAGACAAGGTTTGTTTAAAATCCCCTTTGAAAATTTATACTTTGGCTAGACTCAGTAAAATCATAAAATCCCGTGTGATCAAAGTCTCTTTAAGTTGGCCGTAAATAAATTAGTTTAGATTTTTGATAGGCTCTCACTGCTTGTTTATAATAATTTTTAGTAAAGAACGACCTCTAGCCCTTATTAACTAAAATAATCTATTGACAAGATAACTTAAAACAAATATCTTACTTTATGATCTTATCTGGGTTACAGCGGTAGCTAGCAACCTAATAAGAGAAAACCACGTCCCTTCGCAAAAACTACAATAACCCATAACTCCATCAAACCAAGAAGAACACGATTAGAACCACCGTGGTTTCTGCTTAAGATTAAATAAAATTTTTTTAAACTGAAAGTAAGAAGCGGGAACAGAAATTACTCCGTATATGAAAAGAGATGTCCCCTCCTCAACGCCCCACTTTTTACGCTTAAGTTTTTTATTGTTTGAGAAAGTAGAACTGTGACAAAAAGTCAACCATTTGCTTAAAAAGCGGGGTGTTGAAGAGGGGACAGCCCCTTTCATATACGGAGTAATTTCTGTTCGTTTTAAATTCTAATGTCTTACTTCCATTAGATGTTTTACTCTGCTTGTACAATGCTTTGTTTCTGTCCTTCTTACAATATGGTCTTATTGTTTGGGGTCAAACAAACGCATCATACATTGATCCAATTTTCAAATTGCAAAAAAAAGCAGTCAGAGCTATCTCATTTCAGCCTCGCATGTTTCCCTCTCTTCCAATCTTCAATGACTTTAAACTTCTCAAACTTTCTGAGCTTTTCGAACTCCGACTCCTAACTTTTGTTTTTGTATGAGTGATAATTTCCTCATTTAAGCGAGTTGGTAATTCTCTCTTTAAATTTTCTTATAGAAATAGTAGAAAGTAAGGATAAAAAAAAAGGTATGAGGAAAATAACCTGCTCATTAAGGCATATTAATAATTCCTTTCTTTGAGTTTTCTTATAGAAATAGTAGAAAGAAGTAAACGAATGCTACGAGTGATAACTTGCTCGCTTAGGCAAGTAAGTAATTCTTGGTTTAATTTTTTTTTAATTAAAACATATTATCATTCCTGAGACATTTCCATCAGAAATTGTCATTATAAACATATAACTTAAATCCAATGATTCATGTTTTTTTCCAAGCCATTCCGCCGTGATACACCATGTCCATCCACGTTACCATGGCACACTACAATTGACCATCTGGTACCTTCTTTTCCCCCACTCATCATTCCTAAGGTGTGTTCCAGGTATTTTTTCGTTAAAAATCATGCATTAAATATAATGGTTCATGTTTTCGCAAGGACCGTTTAACGTATAAAATAAGCGGACAAAAAAATATCTTATACTTTTATACGTATAAAAATCGGAGACGGGAAATAATTTAAGTGGGTTCGCCTTTGGGTCTGGGTATTTATAATTAATTAATTTAAAAAAACAGGGACACAAACGCGAACCCAGTTTGACTTTGGGTCCGTTGACTTTTCCAAGCGTTGACTGAGGTCGATTCTGACTAATTCAGGTGCTGGGAATTCGATGGTGACCTCCACTTTTTTGTAATTATAGTAATGTTGAAGAATCAAAAACTCTTAAAACTTCAAGGAATTAACTTTATTGTATATTAATCAATTGTCTACTTTTTTTTTGTTTCCAGTCATCTTGCTTGCTACGGCAAGTTTTTTACCCAAATCAAAACACCTTTCAAATGTCTTATTGTTTTCGATAAAATTGGATGAAACTCAGGCGTTTAGAGGGTTTGAGGGGTAGAGAAATAGCACCACATATCTTTGTGGCATGCCTTAACATCCGATTCCAATGAGGGGGGCCCCTTACAACTGATTATAGAGGCGAGTTTCGGTATTAGAGAGAGATTTAAATCAAATTAAAGGTTATTTCTGAGAGGTTTTAATGGAAAAACCCTCATTTCTTTGAGCCAAGGCTATGCATATGCACGCGACCGTGACGATATTTGATTATCCCACCCTATAAAGCAATTCCAGAGAGGAGGTGATGATTCTAGTTCCGTGGTTTTCCCGCCAAATTAGGCTGTTTGTCTGTTGACTGACGTCATGTTTGTGTATCGACTGACATCATATTGTCGACTGACGTCATTATAAGGATTAAGCATTAAGCCGTCATGAAGTTGTTTGTCGACTAACGTCATGTTTGTCGACTGAAGAAATTACATACCGGGACACCGGGACACAAATGACGACCAGGACACAGGAGATATAAATGACGACCAGGACACACGAACACATCGTTAGTAAAATGAACAACAAGTCTTCATCCGGATGGTTTGATTTGCAGGTAACAATTTTACACGGAAGGGGGCATCTCTGGAGTGATTGAAAAACTAATTCAAGACTAAAGTCTCATTCAAATGAAAGAGCACTAAGGATAATTTTTTGACTGAATCGTCCGTAAGCAATTTGACGGGAACGTTGATTTCCATCGAGGGTGAAATTGTTTTAAGGGAATTTGACGGGGGCTACACTTTACGTTGAATTACATTTCCTTGGCGTAGTGCTCCTTGGGGGGGGGCTAAGAAATTACATCAGTTTCATTGTGACATCATTTTCAAAGGTGTTCTGGCTCTTCTAAAGAACTCCTTGAAATTTGTTTCCAAATTAACATTTTACTGTTAAAACTAAATAACATAATAATCAGCAGCAAATGCCAATTTTTTCCCACTGTGGTATTTTCTAGACAGATATTTTCTAGAAACAATTTTGCAGACTTTTGTTTGCTATCAAATGCTTTGCCTTTTTGGGTAAAATTCTAGTTTAGCTCGCTTTCCATCGCCGTGATGGGATAGCCGTGGCGGCTGAGCAGTGCAGCCAGAACCCGGTTGGCAATAATCTCGCTGTCAACGAGGACGCCGTCGCAATCAAAGACAAGTACCATGATTAACCCTGTAATCGCGTGTCGCGGATGTGTTGGAGGAGGCCAATTGATGCCGCATCGATCATGTCGAACACATCAGAAAAACCGCTATCGCCACCGTAATAGGGATCGGGCACTTCGGTGATGCCAAGGTGGAAATAAAACCTGTTTCTACGCCCATTTCAACAAAAACTCGTGTTAACCTCTTTATTATCATCGTTTAAACAAGATAAAGATCCTCTTCTAGATTTAAATTTGTATATTTGAGAAAAAAAACGAACAAAATTAATTCTAAAAAAATTAAATTTGTGCGATTTAAATAGGGAACAAGTTGATACGTGAGCCAAACAAAAATTCGTGCTCCATAGTTTATGCAACATGTATCTAAAAAACTAGCTGAAGCATTTCATATAAAAAGTAGACTTTTTATGTCGATTCTGGATATATAAAATTCATAAAGTTCAATGGATCAAATCTACAAACCTGAGAAAATTTATCTGATTTTCAAAAAAGGTTGAAACACCCCTAAAAAATCAATTGGTATTATTGAAAAGCACATTGGCATGGCACATTAGATGTGCCACGCCAGAGAAACCTACTGTGGAGGTTTCAAGATCCTATGAGCGGAAGTGTGGAGTTTTGCGTTTCTACCCTCCCACACTCATTTTTCCCAAAGTCACCGGACCAAAATTCTGAGATAGCGATTTTGTTCAGCAAAGTCGGAAAACCAGATAATTATGTCTTTCAGGACGATTTATTTCCCCTCAGTCCCCGTGGGAGGGGCTGCACGTTACAAACTTTGACCAGTGTTTACATGGAGTAATGGTTATTGGGAAGTGTATAAAAGTTTTCAGGGGAGGTTGGTTACGTTACTCTAGGGAGGTTGGAATTTATCATGGGAGGGGGGGTTTCAGAATCTAGAACAATAACACTTCAGTAAGCTTCACAATGAATACTTCCCTTTATGAAGCATCAAAATATACTTGAATTATGAATTTTGTCCCCAAATAGCATTCCTATTTGAAGAGCAATGAATTATAGAGGATCTATGATATTGCATTTAATCCCACTTTATTTATATTGTATATGAAAATTGCACATTTGGTATCATTTCAAGAATGGAAAGGGGACAGTGATGATCTTTATGCCCAAAGCCCGACCAGCTTCGCTGAAAACTCTGACGAGTATTTTGGATATATCTATTCCTATTATGCTCGCGTTGAATCTATCGGATTGGCCAACACGATCGATGAAGGAGTACCGGGTGAAGTGTCTGAGTTGGTGCGTAACAGGGTGCACGATGGCTTTATGCATTGCTACTATGCCTTGATGACAGGTGACGACGACTTGTGGCTCGATGCTGCAGATGACCGGAACCTGGCTCTATTTTGGACACTAGTCCAACCACGACAGCGTTTGAGAGCATATACCTGAAGCCTGAGAGTACTCAGGACTAAGCCTAAAGGTCAAGGTAAAAGAGCTGATTTTACAAGTTACAAGCTGGTTTTTTCACAAGGAGCTCATAAACTATTCTCGTGTGCTCCATGGACTGGTTCTGTTAGCTGCTTGTAAGGACGGTCTTGCAAAGGTTGAACTCTCGGTGACTATACACAATCGCTGGCTGTTTACTGAGCTAGCTTGTGAATGTTAGTTCAGGACTGACTGAATACGCCTTAAAAAAACAACTTTGGGTATCTTTCATCTGACAGTTTCTAAAACAAAAAATCGTTATAAACTAAAGTGCTAAAAGCTAATGTAAAGTTTGTCCATATTCGAAGTGTCCAATGAGATAGAGCAAGCAAAACAATGATTTAAGATTATTTTAGTTAAAAGTGGAAAAGTATAGGAATATAAAAATCACATCAAAACAATCGCATTTGAATGCTGATTTATGGCCCTTTAAAAAAAATTACTTGTTGTTCTAATTAAATGACCCTTGTGTATCAAGAGTTGTTTTTAAAGAATTCAGACAAAATTGAAACTTTAGTGTAAAGAGCGAGGTGTTGAGGAGGGGGCGACCCCCTCATATACGTAATAATTACTGTTCGTTTGAAATTTTAATGTTGCTCCTTACTTTCGGTTGAAAAACTCGTTTTTTTGTTTAATTTTTGATCTTTTTTAAATAACGCCAGGATACCAGAGGAGGAGAGAGCGACAGAAGGAGAGAGAGCAGGAGAGAGTGAGAGAGCAGCGACGGGAAGATAAAGAAGAGTCAGAATAAGAAACAGAACGGCAGGGGATTAGAGCGAGAGCGATTTATTTATCGAAATAAGACATCTTTGTCCTCTGGACCAACCTTAGGTGCATTATGGCTGAAAACCAAGATTTTATTTTTGGGTTTTTCATATTATGATTTTATTGGATCAGTGATAGATTTTTCGTCAAGCAATGGTCAAGTGCAATTATTCTATTGATTCGATAGTGTACATCGAAGGATCAGTAAAGTACGCAAAGAGTTGATTATTATTATCATCGCCATCATCATCATCATCGATGTTAATCGCTATTCAAACTTACTTATTCTTCTTGCTCTAGTTCGTTGTAGATCAATCTCCTCAAAATTATGAAGCAAATAAAGTAAGAAAAGCGAAATAGATCCTTTTTTTGGGGCGGAGACAACGCCTTAAGTCAATCCAATGACTGGCTTGAGTTAAACCCTGAAAAAAGGGTGTCTATTCACCAAGTGGCAGAGCTTTGTTTAAACTTTCAAGATTAAACAAGTTCAAATCAGGCAAATGTAACAGCCTCGAAACATGATGAAATTTGCCAGTCCGGGGCAAGGGATGATATTTCTACAGCTGGGTGATCAACTGGCGCTAGTCCTGCTCCCAGGCCATCAACTACCAACCGCAAGGTTAGTTTGTCAGAATAACCCCAGAAATGTCAATTGTCAACTTTTAACAAATGAAACTCTAGGTCTTGATATGCGGGGCTACACCGGTCGTGATTTAAAATAAAAGCTCTGAGACACGAGGTCCTTCTTAATATCAAAATTCATTAAGATCCAATCACCCATTCGTACGTTAAAAATAACTCTTTTTTTCTAATTTTTCTTCTCCCTTCAGCCTTCAGATAGTTGAATCGGGGAAAGAGACTATAACAAGTCAATCTGTGCAGGTTCCTGACACGCTTATATGCACTTTCACTTTTGAGTTTAAACTAGCAAGCTCTTTGAAGAAAACAGATGTCCAATTTTGCTTATACATAACAGTACCTATAGAGCAAAGCAAATTAGTCCATGAGCCCTGAAGCCAGCAGGGCAAGGTCTGTATTCTGATTGGTTGACTTGTTAGTTGATGTTTATGACCTACTTTTTGTTTACTCTTTCAGGCTTCAGGCTGAATAATTATTCAATAAATATAGAATACAGACCTCACCGCCGAGCGTCCTGAGCCCGTTCTGGTACGCCGGTGCATTCGCTATCGGAGCGGCAAGCGGCGTCCTGGGAGACAAGTGGAGCCTCGGATTCATTGCGGAAACAGAATCCCAGGTCTGCGAGCACCTCGACAGCCACCTCGATCGCCTGCCGGATGAAGACGAGCGCAGCCGAGCCATCGTCACACGCATGCGCGACGAGGAAGAGCAGCACGGCGAAGACGCCAAGGAAGCGGGCGCTGCCAATCTGCATCTCAAAAAAGTGCGTGAAACTCGCGATCCCAGCTTTTGCCTCAAATTAGGGGGGTAAGTCTTGCCTCGAGCTGCCTCAAATTAGGGGGGTAAGGCTTGCCTTGAGCTTGCCTCAGGTTAGGGGGGTAAGTCTTGCCTTGGTACTGGGTGCACAGGACGCGGTTCACAATCAGCTATGTTTATTGGTCGCAGTTGCTGGTTGCTGTGGTGAGTTTGTCATGCAACGCTGGCTGGGTGGGGTGCCTCCACGCGGTTTGAATTTCATCTTCAGCAGATAGTCCTGAAACCCGGGGAACGGCGCCAGTGACTTTCTCAGCTGATTGCGGAACGCCAGTTGGTCGGCATCGATAGGCATGACGATGTCACCCATAACGACGGCAAGCTGTATCATGGCCCAGGCAGGGTCGCGCCGCTCATCGAAATAGCTATCCAGAACGGCGTCGCTGCCACCGCTGTTCATCGTGGCGGCCAGTTTCCAGGCCAGGTTGCTGACATCGGTCACCTTATTATAAGAACCTTGGCTAGTTGTAAAGCCGGTAAAATTATAACCGCTAGGCAACTGATCGACGGCCGTTACGCCAGTCGCCGTACTTGGTCCCTGATTCGTTACAACTACGGTGAAAGTTACTATATCGCCGACATTCGGCGTTGGATTGTTTACGCTCTTTTCTAATTCAACGTCTACTTCGGAACTTGGAACCACTTCTTCAGCGTCGCCGTCGTCTTCATCGCCTGGATCGTCGTAGAAATAGTTGTTGTCCCGATTCGACCATCCGGAGGGGTAGGGGGGAGCGGGATGTGTGTGTGGGTAATTCGGGAAAATTAGAAAAAATGCTGTATTTTTAACTTACGAACGGGTGATCAGATCTTAATGAAATTTCGTATTTAGAAGGACCTCGTAACTGAGATCTCTTTTTCAGATTTTGCCCGGAACCAGTGTCATTGGAGGAGCTGGAGTGGGAGTGAATCGGAAATTTTGGAAAAGGCTTAGCAGTTCGGGTGGGATTTTTCGTTCAGTTTTTCCAGGGTACCGTCGGCGAGCATGTGCTCGATGAGTTCCTCGTGCTCCGCGTCCGAACCATCCACCCAATGAATCCGGTCCGGCCTGGTTAGCGACGCGACTTCTTCGACCCACGCCGCTAATTCGGAATTACTCGTCATTAAAACTGTCTCCTCGGCGACGCTTAACCGCGCCGTCGCACACTAATATTGTTACTGGAATACCGCCGACGGCGGCCGAACGAGTGGTTTCTTTTGAGAGAGCTTTTTAAATTATCTATCTCCAACTTTGTGCTATTCATTAATCAGATTTTTGTCAAGATTCTATGACTTTTAGGGGGTGTTTCCCCACATTTTCTAAAATAAGGCAAATTTTTGATGGGTAAGACTAAACTTGATGAAACTTATATATTTAAAATCATCACATAAATCTGACTCTTTTGATGCATATATTAGTATCAAAATTCCGTTTTTTAGACTTTCGTTTAACACTTTCCCTTATTAACTGGCTATGCCTTTTTCGTTATATTTTTGTTTTGAGAAAAAGAAAGTTAGTAAAACTTAGCGTATAAGCTTGAACGTTGGGCGAGGGGGTGGGGGAATTTTAAGTACACATGCCCATGCAAAAAATATTTATTTTCAGGACCAGATGTGGCTATCAAAACTTTTTTTTTACTGTTCTGAACTAAATTATCTCTGACATCCCTTCCTTGGAGATAATTCCTGACTGTATAATGCGTGCCGCTCACGTAGAAGCCGGGCGCGCTCTCGAACGCCACGCTCTCGACCGTGTAGCCGTCGTAGGTGCGCTTGTTCGTCAACACCGGTCGCAACGGCGTGCGTTCGGGCAACGTGGTCAACCCGGCGCCCGCGAGGATGCCCTTGCGCACCCGGGCGGCGCGCTTCTCCCAACCGGCCAGATCTGCGTACGACTGCTTGAACGCCGCGAGCTCGGCGACAGCGTCAGCCGGTGACTGCGCATGCATCAATAAAGACAATGGTGAGTTTCATATTAGCGAAATTTGGGAACCAATCACCCATAAATTGACAACTCACAAAAAAACTCCACCCCTTTCCTAAAGGTCCAACCTCTTTAAGATCTACTAGGACAGACGCCATCAATGCCTCTACCAAAATTCGGGGCATGGCACAACAATAATTCCAGGTTCGGCTCATCATTAGTGTTGTTCAGTGTTTTTAGTTTTATTTATTTGGTGATTTTATTTTCTGGCTACATGGTTGGTAATTCTCTAGTTTCAAGAGTAATTTATCTTCAAGTAATTTTTTTGTATTATTATTTAACTAGCTGAGCTACAAAATTGATATTATATATCTGTGCAGTAAATAAAACAGTCTATATATACATAACTACTTGTTGGTTGCCCAGAAAAATGACAAATAAATAAAAAAAACGATTATTTCACACAGCGCTTTTTTACGTTTTTGAAGTTTTACATTTACGTTTTACGATTTATTGCACAATTATGAGATTCCTTCCTTGAGTCCTGTAACAAGTAACAGTTTACTTCATGTGAAATAAAACGGCCGAGACAAAATAGATTTTGAGAATTGACATGCAAATCTCAGACAGTCTGCGAATTTAACAAACAACAGTTTCCAGGTTAGCCGATGCTGACTTCGACGTAAAAGAGTGGGAAAAGAATGGGAATGTTTTTACCTGGCTGGCATCTTCGCAAGGACTTGAAGTATCAACCCAGGATCCTCTTGTAATTTTTACCAAATTAACGTCCATCTGTCCTACGGTCCCCTTCAAAGAATATACAACTGACAAAATCATTTGTTAATAAATCATTTCAATTTCCTATAATCCCCTCAAATTTCAAAATCAAGGATGGTTTTTCAGGGTACATTGCTTGATTCCAGCTTCTTTCTAGCATGTAGCATTAATCATTTCCTTAGAACAGCCCAGATAGGAAATGCAGAGAACGAGAAAAAACTACTACATAAATGTCCACCAGCAGTTCCTTCACCCCGGCATCGACCAGCCGTTCCGCTTCATACATTACCTTCGCCGCCGGTCGGCTGACCAGGTCGCCGCGGAGATGCGGGATGATGCAGAAGCTGCAGCGGTTGTTGCAGCCTTCGGAAATCTTCAGATAGGCGTAATGCCGCGGCGTCAGCTTGAGTCCTTCCGGCGGCACCAGATCGGTGAAGGGGTCGTGTTGGGGGGGAACCACCCCGTGTACCGCCTCGACCACGGCTTGTACTTCTTAAAAAGAAAACATTACCATTTGAAATTGGTGAAAACTAAGCTCCTAGCAGTATTTGCCACCCAAAAGAAATTTCCTGATGGGGTTCAACGGGGCACCTACCTTGCCTTTTCCACATCTGTGGTGGTAGATATGGGAATGTAACATTTTAGCTGAAAAGAGAAACATTTAATTAATTACCTGTTTCAACATTCATCTGAAGCCTCATGAAAAGTCAGCGGTTCGCCCATTAAATTTACTTAAATAGTAGAGGAAGTAACTTAACTGATTGAACTAAATGAGACTAGTAAATTTTTAAACGTCATGTGATGCGTGTTTCTAGTATGTTCTTTTTTTAATATTTACCAAGTCAAATTACAAATTAAAAGAATTGCCGTCTATAATTTGCCAGTTAGAATAAATGCAAACAATGGAATAAATATTATAGGAAAAATCCCACCCTGTGTAGACGCCTGATAGAGATTCTGCGGTTACCTTTTTATTTTCATAAAATTGCAGCTTGGAGCAATATAAGAATTTTTCCTTGTAGAAACTCCAGAGTTGATAACACATGACACATAGTTGAATATGACATGACATATATTTGATGGTATGAATTAAGCTGAAACTTCCAGCGTGTGTTGAAGGGGATGCTGAAGAAACCAAAGATTTTATGCGCATGCTGCTACTACTACTGCTACAACTATTGCTACTGCACAAGCTAAGGGTATTGAGGTGAAACTTTTAAACACATTTAGTTAAGCATAGCTTTGTTGCTTTATCTAGATTTTGAGTACTGCGGTTCTCTAACAGTTTTTTAGATTTGAGTTGTTAGATAAATTCAAGTTTAACTTCCAAAGAGAGAAAAAAGAAAGATTATGTGTCCTATGCTTTCGCGTATGAAAAAGAGGTTTATTTTCATTGTTTTTTACGTTATTTCTTAATCTTAGTTCCGAACAAGGACATTAGTTCTTAATCCTATGTCAGAAATGAACGACAAATAATCGTTTAACCTTGTTGGAATTGTTTGTTTTCTAAAGTCATGATATAAATGCCTTTCAAGATGATTAAAAAAAGCTCTGTTTTGTTTGTGCGGAAACCAAGAAAATCGAACATCACAAACCATTATAGCCAGTTTTATTTCTCCTTTTTAATGTCTGTTAATTGGGGGTTCCTTTGCCCCTGTCACTGTCTACGCGTCCAGGCAACTATCCCTGGAAAATAAATCCCCGGAAAATACTCTTTACTAAAAATACATTATATGCCCCCAGGGCATAACTTAAAACCCTTGCCTTGAGGGCTGTAGGGACGTTGTCATTCTCAACTACACAATTTCTAGAACTTTCAACTACGTTGATCAAAATGGTCATCTCAAAATTTTGGTTGGATGTGTTTGGGGATGTGGTGGGCGTTGGAGAGGGCTTAGTTGCCTTCCAATGACTTTCGACATATTAAAAGCGCACTAGCCCTTTGAATATCCTAATCAATTGAGCCATTTCGATCCTGCCCCCCACCCTGGGGAGTTGTGTCGACCCCCGATTTTTTTTATATGATCTTTGAACTGTTGTTAAAAATATGGCTACCACAAAATTTTATCGGATGTACATGGAGGATAAAGGGCATGGGGGGCTAGTTGCCCTCTGATCACATTTGACTCTGAAAAAGAGCACCAGAACCCTCGATTTACAACCGAATGAGCCCCCTTTGAATTTTCTATGACGACCCCTTCCATATGTAGTGCCTCAGAAAACGCGCCTTGTCGGGGTCGAAGGTTCCGGCAAGGCGCAGGATGTCCTTCTCGCCAACCATGCCGCGGAGCTCTTCGAGCGTCCCGTCGGCAATGAGCACGCCGTGGTCGACGATCGCCAGCCGGTCGCAGAGGTCCTCGGCCTCCTCCATGTAGTGCGTCGTGTAGAGCACGCAGGTCCCGCCCGCGGCCTCCTCGCGCACGAGTTCCAGCAGCCGCACACGGGACTGCGGGTCGATGCCCACCGTGGGTGTCTTTTTGACTTTCATCTACTATTGAGCCGCATCGCTCCTTACTTACAGTTTGGTATCGTGAACTCTTTGGTAAATAAATCTTAAAACAAGAAAAACTTAAATTGAATGTGCAAACTAAGCTTAAAACTGATAACAATCTTTTACTTTTACAGAATAAATCTTAAATATGCAATCATAGCAAATAAAGATTAATCAAATATTCAGTTTAATTTTACTAGTTCTTTCCAAGACTGCTCAAGACACATGAGCCCTTTTGTGACATTCTAGGACCTCTGAGTCGATACGATCACCCCTGGAAAAAAAACGAATAAACACGCATCCGTGATTTGTCTTCCAGGCAAAAAATACCAAATTCCACATTTTTGTAGATTGGGGCTTGAAACTTCTAGAATAAGGTTCTCTGATACGCTGAATCTGATTGTTTGACTTTCGTTAAGATCGTGTGACTTTTAGGGTTTTTTTCACTATTTTCTAAAATGAGGGAAATTTTTTCTCCCTTCTCTCAAACTTCAGCATTACAAAGTCACGAGCAAGTTCATCATTGGTGCGCTGAGAGAGAATTCTCAGGATGGTCCAGCCCGTGTCGTCCATCTCAATCGCACGTTCCAGCGGACACCATAAGGCGTACGACTTGATGTCCACGATGCTTTTAAGTTGGATGACAGTCGTGCCGATCATCTCATTTTTACGTGTTAGGCAAGCATCTTTTACACTGAATTGCAGTTCGTAGCTGCTTAGGTCAAAGGTTCCTTTTTTTATAATTTTTTTTATGTTTAATTTTTTTTTTATTTTGTCTAATTTAAATTTATTTGGTTTATTTTTTATTGTGTATTATTCAGAACACACTCAATAAGTGAAGTTAGGTACATTCGCGAAACAAACTACGATACAGGTACGTTTTATTAAATATTTGTTACTTGGCCATTATTCAATTGATTCAATTCAATTCAGAACACACTCAAGAACTTTGCTGGGAAATCCGGTTTCATGCAACGGCCCAGGGCAGCAATAATTTGGTGGATGCCGCCCTTGCCGAACCAGTGAATCAATCGGAAGTCATAAACGATATTTTGAATATCGGAACCATTACCAAAACCGGGGAAGCGCAATTGGGAATGAACGTCAAAAAGATGGGGCGCACCACCGGTTTTACTACCGGAACCATCAACCAAATTGATGTTACCACCAAAGTAAACTACGGCAGCAATCGCGTGGGCACATTTACCGACCAGCTTCTCCATCATAGAAAGGTGTTTAAGGTTTCCTTTAAAAGCTTACATCCTGTGCTCTTTATAAATTCTCCTTGATAGCACCATCATAAAGTGATAAATAGCATCATTAGAACTCTGAAAAACTAGCGCTTTAACGAAAACTGATCGAACTTGAAGTTTTAAAAGAATCGAAACTGTGTACTAAAATTTACTAATTTCAAGGCCGGTGAAAGACTATTTAAGGCCTCAAAAATGAGTCTTTCATTTTCTGCAGTTTTGCCGATGGCCGCACAATTGATGGCGCCAAATTGATTGTCTATCTGGGCGATTTTGTGGATCGGGGGCCGGACAGCGCCCAGGTGATTGCACGGCTGATGAGCGCGCCACCTGATGGGTTTCAGCGCCTGGTGCTGCAGGGCAATCATGAAAACATGATGGTGCAGTTTCTGCAGGCACCGCAGCGCCATTTGCGCTGGCTGAATTTTGGCGGCGCGGAAACATTGGCCTCTTACGGGTTGGTGCGCAGCTCGGACATGAATATGAATCTCTGAATAAGGAATTAACAAATTTTGAAAACTTAGGTCATACTCTGAAAACTGAAGTGGAGTGTTATAGTAGCATCATAGTTTATTCCACTAAGCTTTCGTATCATTAAGCTACGTTTCTACTTTCGAATAAAACGCTCTATTTGAGCAGGCAGCAGTTTCAAACTGAAATCTAAAAGTGCTTCAAATAGTAATGACAATATACTGCAATAAAAAGGCTTTCGCGGGGGTATTCCCCCTTGTCTAGTAAAAAATAGTAATGATTTAAAAACAAAATGAAAACATTGTAAATATATTTCATTTTCTACATTATTTTTTAAAATGAGGCAAATTTTTTCGGGCTCATAACTTTTGATGGGTAAAATCTATCTTGATGAAACTTATATATTTAAAGTCAGCATTAAAATACAATTCTTTTGGCGTAACTATTGGTATCAAAATTCTGTTTTTAGCGTTTCGGTTACTATTGAGCCGAAAGCTTAAGTAAATATTAATATAAAATCAGTCTATAATCTTCTTTTATACTGCAAATTATGATTGCTGGCACAAATCTAAATTATTCCAAAATCTAGCCCTAATGACCCCAAGTTTATGATAAAACCATATAAATATACAGAGGATACTTCTAATTTGGACAACAGGGCTAAGACCAAATTATTTTTGTAATATTTCTTTGATTAATCAGTTATAGCATTTCAATGTTGCTTTTGAAGAGGGTGGGGCCTGAATCACAGTACAATTATCACAGTAGTTTCAGTGGTAGTAGAAGTATTTCTAGTGTTACTGTTGTATTAGTATTAATAGTAGCAGTAGTAGCATCAGTATTAATAGTGGTAGTAGCATATGCATAATGCCTTTTTGTCAGTCGAACATCAATTTCATGATTCCCCGGAAGATTCACCGTAACACATTAAGTCGTTCCAAAAATATTGTTCATGTGCACTTTTGATAACTTTCGACGCTCTTTTCTGTTCCCGTCTCCAAAACTCGCAATAATTTGGCTTGAAGGGCTAATGGCAGCTCCCCTAGCTCATCTAAAAATATACTTCCTCGATCGGCCGTCTCAAAAAACCCTCGCCGACTGATAGCTCCGGTAAACGCCCCTTTCACATTCCCAAATAACTCGCTCTCGAACAACTCAGGGCGAATAGCGGCCATGTTGACAGACACAAACGGCCCTTGAGATCGGGCGCTCAACTGGTGCGCGGCTTGGGCAAATGCATTTAAAAGAAAACCAAGATAAATTTATCGGTTTTTCTTTACAGATTTTGCGTGATAATTTCATATTCAAGATAGTTACAATGCTGAACCCTGATGGTGTTATTGTTGGCAATTATAGATGTTCCTTGGCTGGCAGAGATTTAAATAGAAACTATAAAACAGTTCTCAAAGATTCTTTTCCATCCATATGGCACACGCCAGCTATGATCAAAAAGTAACTACTTGAGAATTTCTTGATTTATTTTCGTGACACTTGTCTTGGGAAATATGTAGTGGTTGGCTACTTCTGGAGAAAACTTGGGTATAAGTGCTGCATTCTCCAGAAGGAAATACTAGGGCTATAAAACTTTGAAAGCTACTTTAAAATAAACAAATATACTTACTGATATTATTTCTTGGGATTTCACAATAAATGATGGTAAATATCTGCCTATTCTCATAGTTTAGTTAGAATGAAGGTGAATATATCAGTTGATATCATTTCTAAGCCATGTGCCATTGGGAAATTCCAAAAATTCCTAGTCCTAAAATCGATCAACACAATGGGAAAAATCGATCGTTTATCCCAATTTGTCTGAACGACCTATTACCCTATTTACACTATTATTGATAAATGTGGATCTTGCAATGCAAACCATGAAACTTATAAATTACAGTTTTATACAGGCAAAAATTGTAGATAGTAAATATTAACTAATTGATAACCATCCTATTTAACTGTGTCAATTACACTATTATTGCAAAGGAGCTATGAATCATCCCATTGAAGGTCCTGCACTGACATCTTGACTTCATCTTAATAGATGGACCTATTAAGATAGTTAAAAAACAGCGTCTTTTGGAAACCCGTTTCTTGGGGTACACAAATCTCTATTTGGTTCCAGTCCTCCTGTATCAGAAATCCTGATGTGAGTTTTCTTTCTAAGAATCTATTTCAATCCAGCTCGATCATGCGTCTCTACAAGTCTAAACATTAGGCCCATTGACGCCATTGCTGGTTTCTAATTCTTGAAACTCTTAATACTACATAAAAACAAATAGCTGTAAATACTGTACTCTTATTTTGTAATTCAGACTGATGAAATTTCTAGTCATTGCATGATCTGACTGTTTTAACCATTGTTGAATTAATTATTTTGTACTATTTATTTTTGACTAAATGCTTATTCGAGCTATATGTTTTTGTTCTGTTTAGACAATTTAGTATAAGGTCATTATCATTCAACCACTTTGCTTTACGAAAAAGACGTATTCATAACCCTTTGTTTTGAATTATACAGATTGGGTAGGGAAAGTATTTGGACAAATCTCAGTTTGGATAGACGAATCTCACTTTAAACTTGGTACCATTCCAGAGCATATTTCTCTATCAGATTGTCATTGATTGCTTTGGAAGGTAGCAACTCCAATTGTTTTATTATTGTTGAGGGGGTCACCCACTTTCCCCCAACTGATATATATATATATCTTGGAGAGCGACGTATATGAGAACTATAACTATGAGAAAGCCATTTAGCCAAAAAAAAAAAAAAATGCAAGTTTTGTTTTAATTATTCATCTGCGGAGAGCCAAAATCAAAACATGCAGTGATTCAAAAACGTTGAGAAATTAAATAAAAAAAACGAGTTTTTTTTAACAGAAAGTACTGTTACTGTTTTAAAAAGTAGTGTTAAGAGAAAGAGTCAAACTTTAGCGTAAAGAGCGAGGCGTTGATGAGGAAGCAGCCTCTTTCCCAAGCTCATTAATCTCGGCATTTTGATTAAGTGAACGTATAAGTCACATTTGAAGAAGGGTATCCTAGACAAATAAATATTGAAATATAGGTTTGAAATGATAAACCGTCCAGTTTCATTTAGGTTACATTTAAGAGCTCATAAATACCATAACATCAGCTGCTAGTTATAATTTATGGGATCAAATTTCAATGGGAGTAGGAGTTGAAGGTAATGTAAGGTCTTTCACAAATCAACCAATCATTATGCTGTCGCTGCAACTGTCATCTTGGCGCGAAGCTTGCTATTTACCTTAACCACAATGAGCTTCTCATCTTCAACCATGGCGCTTTCATCTGCTTTTTGCCACACACTATTTTCGATGTCGTTTCGGAATCCAAGCTGTTGCCACAGGTGATGACAAACATGAGGTGTGATTGGGTTCAGCATTTGTGTCATTGCAGTTGCTGCTTCTCGCACAACCGCTCTGTCTTGTTCGGTCTTATTTTCTGCTTTGCCGTCATCAGGCCCTCGCCACCAGCCGAAAGCGTCTGAAGAGAGAGAGAGAGAAGGGGGGGGGGGGAGGTGAGTACAACAGCCGCATCGATGGCCAGACACAGACGGGCACCTGAAGCAGCGCCCATGTGCGTGTGGTGTACAGAGCGAGCCGGTCGTTGCGGAAGGAGCCGAGCAGAAGCAGATTGTCGGTCAGGAAGTGGCATGACTGCACAGGCTGGTCGCGGCCGAACATGTGCTTCCGGCTGGATTTGTCGGGCCGCTCTCGGTTGGCTCTGAGTCCTATATTGCGGAAGGAGAGGTCGTGGAGCGAAATGTCGAGTTGGTTCCTGGCTCGCGAACGATTTCGGGTCGGGTGGTCGATTCGGTTACAGGGCAATCCATCGCGGGTTTGCCGGTCACGTTTGTCACTGGAGATGAAGCGGGCCAACCGGATGGACGCGCCTTTACGCACGCTTGGACGAATCGGGAAGGGGCCTTCTCGGTATCGGTCACGATGGCAGAAAAATTCACGAACAAAAATTAGCACGCAACAAGCTCCACATACAAAAATCCAAACACAAAAGTTCCATGAACAAAATCGGTTTCAAGTGGAAAATATAAATACACAAGTTTCACGAAGAGAAAAATCATCATGCAACAAGTTCCACGAACAAAAATCAGCAAGCAACAAGTTCCATGAACAAAATAAGTTTCACGAAGACAAAATCAATGTAAAAGTTTTACAATTAGAAAAGTCCATATAAGGTTACAGGAAAGAAAAAAATTCTTCTTAGAATAGCTATATTTTTACTTTAATTTTAATTCTACTATTATATAAGGACGATTTTTTTCAAACATTTTCTTTTGGATTCTATTTTGTTTATACATATAGAAAGCTGGTTCAAACCAGTCAATGGCCTTTCTGGTAAATGATACTAGGTAGATCTCCCGTGTCAATCTTGAATTTCATACTAAAATGACTAGCGATTCTTACGCTAACATATGGCCAGAAGTTAAGGATCTGTATTCTAACAAGCCCAAACCATGGTACAGGAAAATTAAAGAGATTTGCGGAAAAAGCCCTGTTGAAGTTAATTTTCATCTCCCTGAGCCTCCTTATAAGATTGCCAACGATTTGAACCTGCATCTTGCGTCCATAGTACAAAGTCTTCCCCCTTTCACTGGCTCAGGTCAAACTATTCCTCCCTCCACCTCTTTACCCCAAATTTCTCCCTCTGATGTTATAAATGAAAACCAACTCGGGTGGTGGAGCGGATGGCGCGTCCGATCCGGATGCGCTGCATGACGTGGTCTCAAAGCTCAAAGTCGAGTTCCGACCGAATGCCCGATGGATGATGAATCGCCAGACGGCTGCGACGGTCAAGAAGCTCAAGGACGCGGATGGTCGGTATCTGTGGGTTGATTCCCTCCAGGCTGGCGAACCGTCCCAGCTGCTCGGCTTTCCGGTCACGCTCGCCGAGGACATGCCGGATATCGGGTCAAACTTTCTGCATCTTTACCCTGAAAAAACCTAAACAACAAAGCCCTTGCTTTATTATATGCAGCTTGTTTTTATTAGGCTAATTATTAGCCTAATAAAAACAAATGCATGCTATTGAATGATTAGCAATTAGCTGCTGATTATATTATTATGTCTTCTTTAGTATTTATCTTTGTTCATAAATTATTTTTTCATTGATAGACCCACTTGATATCCAATAAATTTGAAATTATTTTATAATCAGATATAGGTCAAGACGAGGATGCCGTGCGGTCGCTAGGTAAGAACATGTTCTCGTTCAAGATGCAGGCCCTCGTCATCGGTGGCGTCATCATCGCGGCGGGCGGCATCGTCACCGCGATGGGAACCAACGTCAACCCCAACGTCTATGGGACCTCCCAGACCTTCTTCATCTGGACGGCGCTCCTGCTGGGTGGGGCCGCCACGATCTTCGGCCCGGTGCTCGGCGCTGTGCTGTTCTGGGTTGTGCGAGCGTTCCTCGGTGGGGTTGAGGGGAAGGGGCTACGTGGGAGGATCTTTCCTTCGAGGAATATGTCATGGGCGAAGAAAAATTCAATGAAAAGGGCGCAGGATTTTCTAACATTACTTTAAAAAACAATGAAAAAATAAACGTGAAAACGTTTTTTCAGTTGAAAGTAAGGAGTAGCATTGAAACTTAAAACGAACATAGATTATTACGCATATGAGGGGCTCTAAAAAAACTTTAGCATAAATAGCGAGGTATTTAGATCCACGTGATCATAGTTTGTTTTTAATTTGTTCAACATCCGCCTAAATATTGCTTGAAAGCTTCACTTTAATACCCTTAGCTTGTGTAGTAGTAATAGTTGTAGTAGCAGTAGTAGCATTAGTAGCAGTATGCACATAGCACCTTTTTTTCAACATTCCCTTCAATACACGATGAAGTTTTTAACTTAAAACCATCAACTGGTCCTTAAGCATTGCTGATGTGCCCTCTTGCCAACCTATGTGAACGGGTCTCTTTGGGGGAGTTAGGGGGGTCAGTGCTTTGGCGAGTTTGACGCTTCTGGACGTGCTAGGACGATGAAAACTGTTAGGCGTGTCAGGGATCTGTACAAATTAACTTGATAATGTCGTCTTCCCCGATTCGACCATCTGGTTGGCTGAAAGGAGAGGAAATTTAGAAAAAATGAGGTATTTTTAAATTACGAGTGGGTAATCGAATTTTAATGAATTTTTATATTTAGAAGAACCTCGTGTCTCTTTATTTGTGTCATTTATAGTCTTATTGTGTATTCTGTAAAGGGGTTTTCACCTTTATATTATTTTTTTTTCTATTTGTTATTACGTTGCACTAATTTAGATGACTAATTTATTTTGCATTGATTTGGTGACTTCAAAAATTATGACACAAGTAATTTATGTTGTGACGCAAGTCGGTCTATTCCCAATGCTTTTCACAATATTTGGGTTTGAATGGATAACTAAAATAATCAAACTAGAATAATTACCTTGGTTAATACCAAGTGCCATAAAAACCAATACACCACACCAGATCCCTAATACTAATAAAACACCCATTTTCCAACAAATTTTCCACCCAGAGCTCTTCCCCTCATACACTCCAAAAAATCCCTTTATCAAATCCCTTAGCCCTGAGCACTGTCCGACAAAATACAAAATAAAATCACCCCACTCTCCACACATATGGCAACTGTAAGGACAACATTGGAAAACCAATGTTATAAACAAGCTTTTCTTAGTTTATCTGTTTAAGAATCAAAATGTTGGAGTGTAATTTAAGCGTTCGAAAAAAATGCAATACTTAGTTAAAGCACAAATCATTGATGCTTACGTAGATTTCTCACTTCAATAATTTTGCAAACCTCAAATGCCATCTGACCAGATGATTTAGCTTCCTAAAGGTTAATGATATCATATGAAATTGCGATGGTGGAGTATTATCCACTCCAATCTAAGCACCGGCAGAGCGTTATCCAATCCCATTCCGATGCTTTGAGCGATGTTATTCAGTTCTGTCGGCCTCGCACCAACTCTGAGCGCCACATGGGCTTCCCCGTGTTCCAGCTGTAACAGGCGCTCTTCGCCAATAAATTTTATCACGACACCAGGATAAAGATTGCCAAATTCAATCAGCAAAGGGGTTAGTTGCTTGGACAATGAATCAATCGCAGTGATCACCAACTCTCCACTGACCGTATCACTGCGCCCTTTGACATTGGCTTCCATCTGCCAATCCAGCGCCCCCTTCATGGAAATTCTCTTCCCCCATGATAAATACCTTGATGGAAACATCCTCTCATGTAATCCCCTTCCCCCGACCCTTCACAACCAGAAAAAAAATCCCCCCTGAAAACGTCATAATACTTCTCAATAACCAATACTATGTATAAACAATGGGCAAAGTTCTTAACTTGCAGGCTCCCCCGGGGACTGTGGGGGCTTAAGTCGTCCTCAAAGACACAGTTATTAGATTTTTTTTAGTATTTATGTATGAATGTATGTATATATGTATGTATGAATGTATGTATGTATGTATGTATGTATATATGTATGTATGTATGTATGTATGAATGTATGTATGAATGTATGAATGTATATATGTATGTATGTATGAATGTATGTATGTATGTATATATGTATGTATGTATGTATGTATGAATGTATGTATGAATGTATGAATGTATGAATGTATGAATGTATGTATGTATGTATATATGTATGTATGTAGGCCCACGGCTTCACCGGCCGCCGAGCCGAGCGAGCTCCGTGACGCCGTGCGCGAGATGCGCGAAGAGGTCCGCCAACTGCGCGAGGTGCTGCGAACGCTGCGCCAACAGATCTCCGAAGAGACCACCGGCCAGCTGCGCTGAACCGGAAGTCTGCGCGGCCGGCCCGGTGGGGTTGGTTCGCTGAGCTGCGCCCCCGTCGAGGTCGATCGCCTCGGCGGGGGCGCCCCTGCTCTGGAGCGAAGCTCAGGCGGTTCGTAACTTGTTGTGCTTCTACCACAAACGATGCTATGAGAGGCTTCTAAGAAGCACAAAAATCCTTTCTGCATTACATGGTTTGTCAGGAGATAATGAATTTACAGCACGTGTAATCCTAAGCAACAGACACGATACCTTTCCACCTGTATTTCTTACCTTGGATTATACATTGTAAAACGACTTAAAAATAGTTCTCTGCTCGCAACTTAGGTTCCGTTGATGAGTCAGCTGAATCACGTGTCCAGGTCAGCGCGGGTCGGATGTCGCCGTTGAGCCAGGAGTGAGTCGTCGTAGCCGAAGCCGAGCACCCACTGGCCGGCGGGGACGTCGTGGGCGTCGCGGTGCTCCACCAGAGCCGCCCGCAGAGCCTCGATCGAGTCCACTGGACCCACCGGGGGAGGCGCCACGTTCGCCATGTCGACCACCTGGGCGCTGAGAGTGAGGTGGCCGTGCGCGTCGATGAACCCCGGCAGGACGGCGCGTCCGTGCGCTCTGAATTTGCCACAACCTTTGAAAGAACAGATCATGACCATTGAACGATTAAGAAACATTGGCATCGTTGCGCATATCGATTCGGGCAAAACGACTTTGACTGAACGAATGCTGTACTATTGCGGCCGAATTCACCAAATGCGAGATGTGCGGGGTGGAGACGGTGGCGCGACGATGGACAGCCATCCGATCGAACGGGCACGCGGTAGCACCATCGCTTCGGCGGCGACATCAATCCATTGGGGCCGGCGGACTCCCACACGTGGATGAAGATCTCCTGCACGGCGTCCTCCGCCAGGCCCTCGTCACCCAGCCAGCGCCGCGCCATCGACCACACCAACGGTGCGTAGCGCTCGATGCATGCGTTCACCGCCACCGCATCGCCTGCTGCGACACGGTGGAGGAGGGGTGAGGAGTCGGCGGGGTGCGGCCCGTGAGAAACCGGCTGGACGGCTCGGCCGGCGCCCATCCGAAGCGCGAAGCCGAACGGATTGGAGATTCCGAGTGATGGAAGGGTGGATATCCCCCCACATCTCGCATTTTCCCGAAATTTATCGGGAAAATAAGTAATTTTGAGATGGCCATTTGTTGTCACAGAAACTTTGAAAAAGGCTCATTCGATTGAAAACTAAACGGGCAAGTGCCTTTTTTGATAGTCAAAAGTTATTTGAAGGCAAATAACCCCGATCCACGACCACTATGTTCACAAACGCATTCAGTCAAAGTTTGAGCTAGTTTTAGGGGGGGAGATGTTGGGGGAACTTTCCGTGGAGGAATTTGTCATGGGGGAAGAAAATTTCCATGAACGGAGCGGAGAATTTTCTAGCATTATTTTAAAAAAACAATGAAAAAATAAATATGAAAAAGTTTTTTTTCAACTGAAAGTAAGGAGCAGCATTAAAACTTAAAACGAACAGAAATTATTACGCATATGAGTGGTTCATCTCCTCCTAAATACCTCACTCTTTGCGCTAAACTATTTTTAGTAGTTCTCCTCCCGTCAAAAATTGAGAATTTGTACTTCTCGTATCGCTTAAAACGCGTTCTTCTATTAAAAAGCCTGCGTAATTATTCGCTAACTTTTCTAAACCAAGTTTATTATAATGGACAAAGTCAACAAAAAATTCCTCTCTTCCATCCATTAATTTATTATTATCCAAAAATAATACCCCGGTATCTTTTGCTACTTTTCCAATAATCTTGTTAAAGTAAATGTGGTGCTTCAGAAATTCCTGTATGCAGTCTTTGGTTGTAGTGGATGTCAAGATTATCATAAGTTTCTCACTATTTAATTTTTAAAGATGAAATATGGTAGCGAAGGTAGCTTATTAGTTTTGAGCGTTTTTTTCGGGGTTGGACGTGGAAACACTGACAAAAATATGGTGAAGCTTCATAATTTTGAAACAATCCGGTTTGTTTGTACTTTTTTATTAATTTGATGTCCTGGTACTCGAATGTTTCATTGCTTTTACTATACTTCATTAGTAATAGTAGTAATAGTAGTAGTAGTAAGTAGCAGTAGTGGTAGTGTGCTCATATTGCCTATTCATAATTTGGTCTTCCCTCTCCTCATTCCCTGAATGTTCCATTTTAATACCATAAACCAGTCCTGAGATACACTCTTTGAAATATTCATCTCCATACCCTTAGTAGTAGTAGGAGTCGTAACATTTTCAGTAGGCGTAGTAGTAGTATTATCAGCTGTATCAGAAGCATTAGTAACAGTAGTAGAGCGCGCATCCGATGGAGAGCATCTGGCGCTCGCCTCCCGACAGTGTTCTGGCCCGCTGCGTCCTTCGCTCGGCGAGGCGCGGAAACAGCGTATAAACCTCCTCAAGCTGGCGACGCTTTTGCAGCCTGGCCCGTTTCGTAAAGGCCGCCAGTTCGAGGATCTCGGCAACACCCATTTCACCGAACAATGTGTTCCCCTGCGGCGAATGCGCCAGGCCGGATGCCACGATGGCGGATGGCCGGTGTCCTAAAGCTTTTTCACTAATATTCGTAGCTGCAGTCTTAACTTTCGTCTCTAAGACACCATTAGTAAACTCACAAATTGTTTTACTAAAATAATTTCAACCACCTTCCACGCTGTTAAATCTTAAACTCTCAAGTTTAGTATTCAACTGTTCTTCGATTTAACTCTTCCTGGAGTCTACCAACATCATAACTTCTCGTGAGGTAGTTCCCCTGCCGAAATTTCAGCTTTGAATTAACCCTAGACACTACTTGAATGAGTGATCGGATCTTAATGAAACTTTATATATAGAAAAATATTGTGTCTCAGATGCTCAATTTTCATTTCGAATCAGATCCGGAGACATAAGGGGTTCGAGGGGGAACAGAAATCTTGGAAAACCGAAAATCTTGGAAAACACCCTAGAGTGGAGAGATCGGGATGAAACTTTAAAAATAAGCACAAGTTCTAGAAACGTGATTGACATAATTCAAATGGATCTGCTCTGTTTGGGGGAGATGCTTCTGAATAGCTAAAATGAAAGTTACGGTGAAAAGCTGGCTTTAAACTTATGCCATTTCTCTCTGATCAAGCTGAAGAAACAGTTTCCCCAAACATGAGGGGGTTTTGCAAGAAACCCCCTCATGTATTGGAAAATTAATGGGCATTCTTCATCCGTTGATTATCTCGAAATATTCTATGTTTTGTTTAGCTTGAGAGTAGGTTTTCCACTAATTTGACTTTCAAAACATTATTGCTGATATAATGGCCACCATTGTATTGTTCAGTGACCCCTCATGTGAGCTTTAAGAAAGTTGACTTGACCAGCCAAGAGGTTGAATGTTTTCGGTAATACTTGGGGTAGGGTCCGGGGGGACTTTTTTGGGGGGTGTTCTATGCATTGCCTATTGGAATAAGCTTTAATACAATCAAAAAAAAATAAACAGGAAAAATTGATATTATAAAACCCGACTGTCTGCACCCAATCAAAGGAAGGACTTCACCATCCACAAACACCCTATCCGGAAGCTGTGTAGCCGACAATTTCTGTTTCGATGGTGTTCTGGTGGGCAAATGTATTGAGCCACGGGCTCTTGCGACGGGCTTGCGCTACCAATGCTTCGATTTCTTTTTCGCCGGCCCCGCTCGTCACGTTAACTTTCAGCCGAATAGCCTGATACCCCGTTCGCTCGTCGGCGAGATCGAAAAAGGCGCGATCATCATAGTCGCCTTCGACATCGACCGTAAGCGCGTCGATCGCAACGTATCACTATAATAATAGTAGTGTTGCACTAATTTCGATTAAATCTTTTGAATCATAGGAAATAGTTATTCTTTTAACCAAGAAAATTCAAAAAATAAATAATTTGCTGTAATCTTAACAGTATTGTCTTACTTTCTTGTAAAATTTCAAAATTTGATAAGCTTAGAAGCCAAATTAATCTCCTCTACTTTCAAAACTTATATCTTAGGATAAACGTGGTTGATCTTGTTCTTAACTTTGCTTTTCCACACTATTTGTCACAACTCTATTCTTTGAAACAATAAAAGCTCTAGCGTAAAGAGCGAGGCGTTGGGGAGGGGACACCCCCTTTCATATAAGGAATAGTTCCATTTCGCTTTAAGTTTTAATGTCGCTCCTTACTTTCAGTTAAAAAAACTTGTTTTTTAAATTTAATTTCTGAACGTTTTTCAACTAATGAAGGTTCAAATTTTGCTCACCGTGAATGAAAAATTGAAATAAATATGCATATTAATTTCCAAAAATATTACTTTGGGCACATGTAGTGGAGAACCGATTTCGGGAAGGGAAAATAAGGCAAATTTTCTCAGGCTCGTAACCTTTGATGGGTATAATTAAACTTAATAAAACTTATATATTTAAAATCAGCTTAAAAATTCAATTCTTTTGCTATATCTATTGATATCAAAATTCTGTTTTGGGGTTTCGTTTACTATTGAGCCAGATCGCTCCGTAAGTTTGTTACCACGAACTGTGTGACAATAGCGGGATAATTTTCCGTAGGGAGGGAAGTTTCTAGGGAGAACTTGTCAGGGAAAATTATACATTGCGGATATTTCCCAGAATTCTTATACAATTTTTTTTTTTTTATGTCTTGCTTTCTCTTTTCCGTCTCAATTTTACGCGCGGAGTTGTTAAGGGTAATTGTCCTTGGTAAATTATCACCGGGACTGAAGTGTGTAGAGAATATTTTCGTGGGGTGGGTGTTTCGCCGTGGAGGTGGGGCCAGATTTCCTCAATGAGGCGCTCTGCATCAATTAGCTTGAGGGCTCGCATCTGTTTATGCAAGCTTTTAGTAGAGGAAGAGGTGAGCCACCCCAGAGCTATTGCAGATAATGCAACCGCAATCACAACTTCTAACAAAATAAACGGTCTTTTTCTTTTCATATCGAAATTATATTACAAACCACTTTTATTATTCATCGATTTTTTGTATGAAGAAGAAAAAAGACTATGTGCTTTTTTGCAAAATAGTGTACACTGGAAGGCGTGGCCGATTTGGCCGAAGAGGTTTTCCACATGCCGGTGCGCATAGGCGCGCCGCAGTACGTGAGTGGGCTGTCAGAAGTTGTGAATAACGAGATTCACGCCAACGGTGTGGGCTTGCTGCTGTATGGCGCACGCAGCGATCACATTCCGACGGCGGGATATGGAACCGCAACCGGGGATTCACCCTGGGACCGGGTAAAGAGTTGGTTTCGTGGTGAATTTTGAAACCAAAGTGGGAGAAAGATGTTTTTTTTCTATTTGTATTTTAATGTTTAGTATTTACGGTGTTTTCATTAAACTTCATTTACACCTGAATTATAAATTCACTGAATGGAAGGGTTGGAACAAACTTCTCCTCTTTGCTACAAAGTATACTAATAGAGATTCACTGTACACTTATACTAAATAGATAACATAAACTGAAAGAGAGAGGAAGAAAGAAGAAATGGTTCGCCTTTTTTAAGGTGTCTTTCTAATTTAGGAATTCCCCCCCAGCGATTGGGGCTGACGACCAAAACGCGGAGGGCGTTCGGCTCTCCGCTGACATGGATCGGTTGCAGCCGGCGCGCCAGAAGCCAGGCCCAGACGGGTATGAAGATCCGCGAACGCAGGATCAGCTTTGCCAGAGATTTCATCAATCGTGTCACGTAGAAATCTCCAAGCCGCAGCGCTGGCGAAGGATGGCATCTGCGAGCCAGAGATCGAATGGCTCGTCAATATCGATCGAGTCTTGTGGCCATTTCTGCTTTTCAACTTCATTTGAGCATCTACTGTGTATCATTCAAGCTGAATTTGTTCTGCTAGGTGGCGATGGGTTGAATTCCGATTGGATTGTGCCTGGATTTACTGAACAAACAAGTTGGGGGATGAAATATCCCCAATCAGTCTCTTTTGAAATAATATGAAATAATCAGTCTCTTTTTCTTCTAGAACCGTCAATGAAGAGAATATGGTCTGTCCGATATGCTAAAGCAGCATAAAACCCGAAGTATGGGCCCTCCAAAAAACGGAGGAAGATTTGCTATATGTTTTCCAGAGAAATTGCATGCGAATTTTTTACCGTATTTTGCATCAGGAAGGTGTACCCAGGCTGTCTCAGAAACAGCTTGGGGATAAGAGTTGTAAATTTTCCAGGTGCTGGAGGGCCAAGTCGACATTTCATTTTGTTTTGGGGGACGACAGAGTGAAAGTGAAAGAAACTATGGGTCAAGGTTATCAAAATATTATATCTAGTATACAAGACACTAGGTTATATATTAGTGCTGCTATTGATGCTAAATGTAAAGATCACCATCTAGTAGTGTCTAGAGTAATCCAAAGCTGAAATTTAAGGAGGGTAACTACATCCCGGGAAGCTATTACATTTGTAGACTCCAGGATGAGAGTCTGACCGAAGTTATCCTGGAACAGCTGAACACTTAACTGGAGAGTTCGAAATTTGACAATGTTGAAGATGGCTGGAATAATTTTAGGAAAATAGTCTTGTGATTGGAGGAGTGCTTTACTATATTCTCTTTGGAAGACGGGCACGGGTGGTTGACGCATCAGCAGAGGGCTATGATCCAAGGCTTGTTAGCCTTAGGGGAAGAAGCCCGCTTGTGCTTGTTCCCATAGTAAACCCCTCTCATGCTGTCCCGATGGTGGCTGTTGCAAGTGTGCTTGCGCCACCAAGAACTGGCAGGGTTCTGCTTCTCTCAGTCGTTAGAACCCCTGTTTAACCAGAGGAATGAAGAGGAAATGATTAAAGCAAAAAGAAAAAGGAAAATAGTGTAAAGTAACTAAAAAAAATATAAATATAAATTTTGCAAATTAGAAAAGAAACACCAGGCAGGAGTGCGTTTAAGGTTACATGATATGAACAAATAAATAAGACAATCAGAAAAAGATAAAGCATATTTTTGATAAAGATAAATTTTTGAAGATAATTTATTAAGCCACATTGGCCGTTCGATCGTTTGTATTTGTTCGAGTTGTTCGCTCTAAGTGTTTTCCAAGTTTTAGGTTTCCCCCTCCCAACTCCCCCCAAATGTCACCAGATCTGGTCGGTATTTAAAAGAAGAGCTCTAAGACACCATATACTTCTAAACATCAAATTTCATTGAGATCCGATCACCAGTTCGTAAGTTAAAAATACCTCATTTTTTAACTTTTCAGAATTACCCCCCCCCCCCCAACCACCCCAAAGAGAGCGGATCCGTTCCGGTTATGTCAATCATGTATCCAGGAATTAGCTAGTAACTTCATTTCCTACCATAACCACTGCCATATTTTTCTCATTCATTAGAACTAATAACTTTAATGTATTTATCTGTACACCATGTAATGTTATGTCCTTTGCTAAAGCTCTTCAATCAGCTGAATTAAATGCTTTTTCATGATGTTTAAAACTGAGGGCTAAAGGTGTCTGAATGTTTAGGCACTTTTGAACTATTAATTTGAGAGTGAACATTTTGTTGACACCTCCTCTCCCCTTGTCTATGAAAATATTCTAGTGAAGTCCACGTACTGGAAAATTTGAAAAGTTCAGAATTTCTAGGCTTTCTCTAATCTCTAATGTGTAATTACTCCAATGTAGATATTGTTGAAGAACCAATTACCAGCGACGATTAAACCCCCTACCCCTCTAAAAAAAGAAGAGAATACTAACAACTGACTACGACATACCAATAACTGATGGTAAAAAGGTCCTGGCTTAAGGATCATGAAACGGAACACTACTTGAGCCGAACAGCTCGATCTCCAGATAGGCCGACAGCAGCATCGGCTAGCGCCCCAGCGCCAATGGCACCCGGGCGCGAGCGCGCCATTCGGGCATGTGCATGGTCAATTTCCGCGCTGCCCGTGCCTGTCGGAAGCCGCATGGCTGTCAGAAACCATGGGCGATGCGGTCCATCATCCGGTTCATCAGGCCGTCCAGCGACGTCATCATGAAGGGCATCAGGAACAGCAGCGACAGGAACACGACCAGGCACTCAAGTTCTGTTAAGATAAACTTGTTAATGATAATGAAATAAAACAAAATATGATAAAAATATAATACTTTACCCTAAAAAATAATGAACAATACAACAAAGAATTATGGAAGGTGAGCTGTCTAGACTGCATTACATTAAATATGTGACCTAAACTAACCCAACTAATTAAAATATAGCTACAATGTATTTTCCCACCGAGCCGAAGCTAATATTGTCTGGTGTTAAAACCACGAAAACTGATTCACTATTACTGATCCTTGGCCACCCTCTGACATCGTCTCTGGTCATTCCTAAGACTTTTTCTAGATATTTTATTGTTAAAAATCCAGCAGTAAATCCAGTGGCTCAAGTTATCACAAATCAACCTTCCTTGATACGCCATCTCAATTCACACCAGAGAGTCACGCTAGGACTGACCATTTGGCCCTTTCTGGGATCCCCTCAATAATCCTAAGACATGTTTCAGGCATTTCCTGTTTAAAATTTTCAAAATTTTTGCCGGTTTGGCAGACGGAATGTCGAGCCGCTTGCCGTCGGCATAGATATGGGACCCTTGCTCGCCGCGGGTCACGATCAGCGCGGCAACGCGCTTGGCCAGCTCACCGACCGCAAGCCCGGTGCGATCCTGCATGAGCTCGGCCTCGTAATCGTTGACGGTCACCCAGGTTGCGGCTTCGATAAATTTCAGCAGGTCATCACCGACGAACATCGGCATGCCCTGCCCGGGATCGAAGATATAGCTGAATCTTTCAGCGTGTGTTGAAGGGATGTTTAAGAGACCAAAGATGCTATGCGCGTGCTTCCATTAATGCTGCTCTAACTATTGCTACTGAGCAATCCAAGTGCATTAAGGTGAAGCCTTTAAGGAAAATTTAGGCGGATGTTGAACTAAATCAAAACAAGCTATGAACAGGTAGACTTTCAAAAATTGGCACAGCAATATCTGAAGAACAAATTATATTATTCAGTTAGACCTTTCAGGGTAATTGGTCTTGCAATTTACCCACCTGCACCCTTTGCCAGTCACTAGGAGCTTTGGTTTTAGCGGAATTTGCTTTGGACATGGCATCTTCAACCCTACCGAATAAAGAACTTTCAGCACCTTTCTCTTGCATAAATGGTAATGTTCCAACAACAACTAACAATCGATCTAAAATATCCCGAAGTAACTTTCGAGAATTATTTGCATATTTAATTGTTTTCGAGCTATTTTCTTGATTTTTCATTTTAATTATGATTGCAACCATTTTTCGATTTATTTTCCTATTTTCGAACAATCCCATAGAATATTTTCAGCTAGCTGAAATTTTTACAGGTTTTTTGCCAGAAGGAATCGTTCCAGATCGCCCTAGAGACTAGATTGACAAGCTGGTATAATTAACCTGCTATTTTCGCCAATGAATAAGTGCTATTTGAAGGGTTTTTGACAATCGACGGTCTCTTGAGAACTGAGAGACAGAAGGCTACCCTAACTACAATTTTTTCACTTCTATTCCTAGAAGGTTTTAGTGTGTTATTGATCCGGGAGGCCTGTTGCTAGCGATGAATACCGATTACATCCTTCCACCGCTAGCTAGCTTTGGATAGCTTCGGAAGAGTCATGCAAGCCCACAAGCATACGGATGTATTCTCAGGGTGAATTCTTGAAACTGATGGTAGTTGGTAGCTGTACAAACATTGTTCTTGCCCTTTTTGTCTGAGCCACACACCTCGTCCATCATCTGGGGAGTTTCATAACTTCTTTATTTTAGTAGGGTAGAGTAGAAACACATTATTTTTTAACCACTTAAATCTTGTATTATGCGACCTTTTATTTTAGTTTTCGCCATTTTATTCAGTTTACTTTGCCTCTACAGCTGTGAAAAAGAAGAATTTGCCGTTTCCCTGGAAACTAACTCTTTTCAACAAACCGCAAGCAAAATAGACGCCCCGCTTCTAGACTTTGGCCAAAACAAATCGTTTATATCTGGAGAAACAGCCCCTCACTGGAAAATTCCATCTCCCTATGGACAATCCTTCCGTTGAGAGTTATTTCCAAATAAAATCGAAATAAGCATAACAAGCCGATTCTTTTGATACATATATTGATATCCAAATTCTCTTTATTAGAGTTTCGGATATTATCGAGCCATGTCGCTCCTTACTTACAGTTCGTCACCACGAATTGTTTTGTTTGTTTTTGTTGAAGGTAAATAAAAGGAAAATTTAGAAACTTTTTTGTGTCCTAAAGAAATACCCCAAATTTAAAGGGAAACTCGACTACTATGTGTCGTAGGTAGATAATGGAAATGGTCGTAAGTTCAATCTAAATTCTGGTGAGGGAAAATTTCTAATTAATGTGTTGAAATTAAAATGGTATAAAAATATTATTACAAAAAACAGTAAGCTATAAAAACATATCGCCATAAAAAAGAATAAAAAGCTGTTCACTATCTATAAAAAAAAGTTTGATATTTATTGCTTCCCGCATATTTTGAAATGTCTATTAGCTGCACCTCTGGGGACTACACAACATCCTTCGCCGTCAGCCGTCCTGGTTGAACGGGTTGGTGCGCTGGACTCGGGATCCCTTGTCTGAGAGGACGTGGGTGCGATTCCTGGTGTACCTGATTGTTCAGTTTGGGGTCAGTGGTGTGACTCTTTAAGCTCAGTTAGAGTCGACCCAGCTCTAAATGGGTACCTGGAGAAATCTGGGGAAGGTAAAAAGGAAGGGTGTGCGAAAAACCAGCACGGGGTCTCATTAAATCGGCTTTTTTCTGAGCCAAAACCTAAAATAAACACTTTGAGATCCTCAGCAAGAGACTTCCACTCTTTCCTGCTCTATACCAAGTTAAAAAACTATTTTTCTTTTTCACTTATTGTCCTTCCTTCCCATTTTCTGTCCCACTTATCTTCCAGCCCAAAAAAGAGGAAAATCCCGTCCTTAAAGGGCCTGGACCGAGTTGATATCACGACAAATGCGAGAAGTGCAAATATTTTTTGACTGACTTGCTCACTTCTTCTACCTGTTATTGTGGCGAACTCGTTCGTGGATTAATTGAAAGTAGACAAACCACTTCGACGTTGTCGTTTTCTTCGCTCTTGTTTATTTTCTTAAGAACACACCGTCAAGGTGAAGTCTTGTTTCTCACACTATTGTTTCATATCATACTTCCTCTGTGTCAATAAGAGAAACCAAGAGAGCAAATGAAAGAGAGAGAGAGAGAGTGAAGAAGAACGGTCCGCCCTCGCTGTGAGCTCCACGAATCACCGTCGCCGTCAAGCCACAACCGTACTTTCACGGTCTGGGTTAGAAACAAACCAGAACAAGGCAGCGACCGCTGCTGAGAAGGGTTCCCATATGCTGGTCCTATCAAGACATCGAGACGAAAGCATCATTATCGGCGACAACATCGTGATTACGGTCGTAGACGTCCGTGGCGACAAAGTGCGGTTAGGGATCGATGCCCCGACCGACATTCCCGTCACGGCTAGTTTGTTTTTCCAACTGTAAGTACAGTATGAATGTAAACAATAGTAAACAATAGTATGCAATAGTAGAGCATAGGAATCTCGAAATCTCCCCCATTTTCCCAGCATGCTTTTCTTTCCGTGAAAAGGTCTATTTTTTTACTTTGGCAAGTAGATCAGAGACAAAATTAGTTTCCCAGATTTAGCGGATATAGCGGATCTTGTGAGTTCTACAGCAGCCCCTAAAAAAGTTCAGCTTACAACGAGCTTCGGCGACGGTCTCTATCACGGTCCGTCGCGGGGCCACGTCCAGAAGCGTTATGCGGAGCTGATCGGGATGCCGCGGGGCTACGGCTATGGCGCGACGATGGGCGCCTGGATCCTCGACTACCTGACGAATTGGGCCGGGGAGTGGGGCGACGTGCTCCACAGCAAGATGTCGTACCGGTCGCCCGCGCTCGTCGGAGACGTCACGTACTTGAACGGCGAGGTGACCGGGCTCGGCTTCGAACAAATACTGCGGTAAAATTTACAGCAGTGTTGCAACTCGGGAGTTTCTGTTGGTGCCACTGTGGATGGTGAAATCATGTCACTTTCGTATAGTGTCATTTTCCTAAGATTTGCCGCTGGCGATGCTTTGCATCGCTCACGCTGGTACCAACAAGCTTTTCAAATTGAAAATATTGGCCAATCCACTTGGGACATTATGAATTATTACAGTCAAAACTTCGTGGCCTGGAAACAGGTGAGGAAGTGAGTCATCTTATGTTTTTCCCACTGAAGGCGATCCTGCAAATCTTCAAAACATAATGATCGTCTCCTCCAACAAGCCTTATGATTTTGATAGATTGACGCTTTTGGAGCTATCCAAATCAAGCCCTGTAAATTATTTGAATGATGAACTGTCAAAAGATGAACACTTTTATGAAAAAACAATTAATGTTTCAGATGTTCCGTTTCTAACTGATCAGTTCAACCCTTCAGAAATTCTACAAAATCCTCTTACTCAAGAATGCCAAATTAACTGGAGAACAAAAAACACAGCTAGGAGAACATACCTACAAAAAACATCTCGTGATACATATTTAAGTAAATTACAAGCAGAGGCTAATCTCAAGAGAACTTTAATTAATGCTAAATACAATTGCTGGAATAATTTTGCAAATAGTCTTTCCAGAGAAACATGTGAGCCAATTATACATAAACTTATAAGCAAAATCTGTGGGAAAAAAACATACCCCAACCCACTTCAGCATTGACTCTTTCTCTTAACCCTACTTTTTGAAAAGTAAAAAATTTAGCGTAAAGAGCCGGTCGTTGAGGAGGAAAAGCCCCGTTTCATATACGGCGTAATTTCTCTTCGTTTTAAGTTTTAATGTTGCTCCTTACTTTCAGTTAAAAAAAAGTTGTTTCTTTATATTTAATTTCTGAACGTTTTTGAATTAATGCTTGCTTTTATTTCGGCTCTCCCCACATAAAAAATTAAACGAAGTCTCCATATTATCCCCTTCGAGGGGGGGGGATTTCGGGTAGTTGTGGAAGGGAGATTCGGTGGGATTTTTTTTTGTGTGATTAAGCTGATTTTTATGAACATTGTGGTGTAAAAAAAAAAAAAAAATATGTTGCAATTTCCCCGAGGTCAAACCGTATTTTTCCTCCACTATTTGTAAAATACAGAATTTTGCTTTTTTCTTCAGACTGACTGGATTTTCCTCATAGTGCTCGTATTGAATCAGGAATCATAAAATAGAGGTCTGGGTGAAGTGTTTGCATCTCCGTTTGTAGGTAATGTGAATACACCTCACCTGACTTTTCATTTAAAGAAATATTTTTGAGTGATGAATGCTTTAACACTATCTCGCCTCCCGAATCTGTTTTTCAAGAAGTGCCTGAATCTTGCTGAGATAGGAGTGTGCTATTTTATACTCGATCACTATGGATACTGCCACTTGTAAGAGTATTAAATGGGTCTCCAAACTCAGCTCTAAAGACATAAATGTTGCCTTTGGCAGCGGGAAAACTTTTGCTAGCTTTAATGGACGAGGGTATATATTACAAACATAGTATTTAACAAAATTCTTACTTTAGCGTAAATAGTGAGGGACAGACGAGGGAAAGAGGCTCCCTCATATACGTAATATGAAGGGGTTTGCCTCCTCGTTAATACCTCGCTCTTTGTATTAAAGTTCGAATTTTGTTACAATTCTTAATGATTGCCCTCTGAATCGCAAAGGCTATAGGATTAGAAAACGACCAAGTTTCCCTGTTAGAATTTTGAAAAATATCCACCCCCTCCCGTATTTTTGCGAATTGAAGTCCATGATACGGACAATAAATTTCTAAGACTTGTAAGGACAAAATAGGCAGAATCTTCTACAAAAGTCTTCGAGGGATTTAATTGCTATAAAACTTAATTTAAATATATTATAATTTAATTTAAATTTAAATATATAATTTAATTTTATATATATATAATTTAATTTAATATATAATTAAATAAGCCCCTGAATATATTTTTCAGAGGAGTTGTAAAATTAGGGATAAAGGAATAGAATAATTAAATTAAGACCAATTCATCTTTCGTATATTGCATGTGCAGATGATTTACGTTTAATTAGCCGCACTAAATCTAGCCTAATTAAGTCGACCCAGCTTGTTTCTAAGTCTTTTGAGGAAATCAGCCAACTTAATACTGAAAAACGTGAATATTTAATTTTTAACGATAAACATAAAAGTAGTGATCTAGCTACAACCCGTAAAGTTTCGTACGAACAGATTTTTAAATTCATTCGCGCCATATTTTGCAAGCGTATTTAACAAGTGACCTTTTCTCCTCATTTTCTATTTTGTTTTTTTTGTTTTTTCCTTGATCTTATTATTTTGTTCGCGCTGAAGAAGAGAGGTGGGTTTTTTCTCGAAATATTCGCTTTCTGTATTTTCTTTAGTATTTTCATTTGGCCTTTGAAAACCCCATTATTGATCGTTTTCTTTCAGTTCATTAAAACTTAATGATTGTCTTTTTTATTGTTTTATAAAGTAGAGTTGCGAGAAAGAGTCAAACTTTAGCGTGAAGAGGGGGGCGTTATGGGCGTTGATCGAAAACAAATTGATATGACAGATGTATTCAGGTGTTAAGGCATTTGAAATGAACTAACACTATTTATAACGCATATCGATGAAAGAAAACTCGATCATTTTTAAATTACAAGAAAGCAGTAGAAAAAACTAGGTATAAATTTTGGTGTCAAGCAGTCTGCGGCTCTTTTACCGTCAAATTGCTGCTCTTGAGAAAAGCTGTTCTCCCTAGAATAGTCCTATTGTCAAAATTTAATTGTGAGTATTTGAATTCATTATGACTTTTTGATTTGGAAGAGGGATCCTCCATAAAAGATCACTCCTACTTTGTCTTCAAACTATATAGGTGTCAAGCAGTCTGCGGCTCTTTTACCGTCAAATTGCTGCTCTTGAGAAAAGCTGTTCTCCCTAGATGTATTTTTATGATATTTATGATTTTTTATGACATAGATCCTAAGATCTAGTCAAGAATTAAAAAGTGGCCTTTGAAGCTCTTACTTTATATATGGTAGACCAGCCCATTATTATAAGCTTTAATTTTCAGACATCAGTTCAACCAATAGGAAGATGCTGAGAATGCAAAAGTATAGGTAACTCATTGAGTACCATCCTGGAAAGACATTTAGGAAATTTAATCTTCTCCATTGTTCTAGTTAGAAGTTTAATGCGAGAAAACGGTATAGACATGTGGGTGTTGATGAGCCGGGAATACAATGAAGATCCGGTATTAAAAACGATGTTGCCTTCCAGTTGGCATTCGGCTCGCCGAACGACCATGCTGGTCGTTTACGATAATGGTCAAACTGTAGAAACTTTAGCCTGCGCCCGGTACGACGTCGGCGAGGTTTTTAAAAAAGCCTGGGATAAAGAAAAAGAACCGGATCAGTGGAAGCGACTGGCTGAGATTGTCTAAAGTATTTATATTAATTTCAACTATTTATTGTACGGCCTTTGTGGTTCAAGGGTCATTCTTAAAGAACTGGGACCAAGTTGAAGCTTTAGTGTAAAGAGCAGGGTATTGACGAGGGGAAGAACCCCTCATATGCGTGATAAAAATATACAATTACATAATTTCGTTACGTAAGTTAATTCGTAATTTACCTATATTTATTACTGATAAACCCTTCGTCAAAAAATAAAAAGTTCTAGTTTGCATTGGTAGAAAAATGCCTTCATGAGATATACTAGTTTGAAAGTTTAAAGGGGTTGACAACATCAGTAGTAAGGTACACACTGAAACCAAAAATAGGCCGATACCAATTGTGAGACATATAAGGGAGTTTTAAGCAACAGTCGGCTGTTAGCTCATAATCATCTTCGGCAATGAGGGGTTCACAATTTTTCCTAGTTGGTGTACCTATTATTTGTTTCCGATGTATTTGATGGTTAGTCCAATTTAGTTCCAAAATCATAACATCAACAAAGGAAGCAACCATATTATTCCGGGAGATTAGTCCCTTTTAAAGGTGGATTGATATAGTTTAGCATGGGTGATCTGACGCTGAGACCTACTTCGGTTTGGTTAATTGGAGCTATAATTGGAAAGTGGAGCAAGAATATATTAAGTAAACAAACCAGCGAAAAAAATTTTGTATGAAGCCGAAAGGGGAATGTTTTTAGACTTCAAGGAGTTCACTTTGTGCCCAAAGTGTTTTTTGTAACTTCTTACACTTTGATGAAAATTATTTATTCCATAACTTTATTAATTCCATGAAATGAAAAAAATAAGTAAACTGAAAACAATAAAACTAAAGAATAGCTATAGGTAAGTATTATTATTAAGTATTTATTTATTATAATATTTATGACCGATATCGCACTGACTATTGATAATTTTTTTCATAATGATCTCGGGAGTAAAACTTCTTAGTATATATCACCCCCTCCCCCTTCAAAAAAAGTCAAAAATAATTATGACTCATAAAAAAGTAACAAAAATTCATATAGTAAATTTTTTATGCGTTTTGTAAGTTTTATTTTGCATCCTCCCCCTCCCACCCTACTCCCAAAAAACACTCTTCTTCAGAGCAATAATCTTGGATATGGCCTTGCTTGAATAGCAACAAAATCAGAAACTTTTCCCCTAAAAAATAGTCTCTTACATACATTACTGAGAAGGTTTCAAAACACCATTCATTTGACTTGAGCTCCCTTCCACTTAATGTCACTGCACATGCCAAACAATAACAGGATAAATTTGAAAGACCAAAGAAGCAAAACCCCATTTCAAGGAGCCCTTGCATGTAAGTTTCGCTCATTGTCTTTCCATCTTGATTGAGTGGCCTCTGTTTTCTCAGAATGTTCATGGCAAAAGGATGTGATCTGCTGCCAGTCATCTAATGGAAACAAGCTATGGCTGGACTGGTCAGAGGCTTGGGCTTGAGCGCGAAGTTTCGCGATGGAACAATGGGCCGAGGCCTTTGGCACCCGGATCGGCGGGTTGATAGCTCGCTGCTGTCCGGGCGAAAGTCGGCTGGTGATCGACCGGCTGTCACATCTGGGGGCAGTGCCAATCAGGGCCTGGGGTTCGAGATCGTAGACGGCCAGAGCGTGGCCAAGGTGACGCGCTCGAGCAAATCTCCCGGAGAACTGGAACTGATGAAGTCGGCGATTGCAGGGGCCGACAAGGGGATGCATGCGATGCGATTTCCAAGAATGGTTGCTGCAGCACTAATATAGTGCTATAAAAGAAGCCATTCTTGGAAATATTACTATATACATTAGTTCTTTCTTAAAGTGCCACTGAAATGAAAAATAAAAATATTTCGAAATCTTTCTTTTTATGGCGATTGAGTAATTTGATATTGCTGTGTAGCACTGTGGTGTTTATTTGCTAATTATAAGTCGCTAATTGCCTTTTATAGCACCTTGAATATGCGATAATCGTGCCTTTAAAACTCCTTTTTTATAGTTTCGGTTACTACTGCGCCGAGTCGCTCCTTACTTACAGTTTGTAACAACGAAATATTTGATAGAGCAAAACGCAAATGAAACTAAAGGCAATTTGAGAAATTTAAAACATCCTTTTTGTAGTTAAAGCCGCGGCATTTTGTCTATCTTAGCCGCGGCATAAGTTTACATATAACAGTAGACAAAGTTTAGTATTGACTTTTGACTCAATTAAATAAAAAAAAACTAGTTCCTGTTAGTATAAATATTTATTATACTTATTAACAATATTATTATCATTTTATTATATAATTATTACTATAATAATAGTATTGATAATATAATAACTATACTATTTTTATATAATTATCGTGTAATATAATTAATAATGATATATAATGTACGTTTAATTAATATAATATAATTATAATATAATAATAAAATAAAAATTATTATATTAATAATATAAGCATTAACAATAGGCTTACGTCTCCAGATTCCAGTGTAATTCAGATTCACCGCAGAGCGGCCAGACAAAGTCGCGGCTAAATTCACCAGCACCCCACCTACGCTAGGAGGAAGCAAAATTCCCACGTTATGCAGGTGCTCCCAGAGCGGACGAAAGGCTCTGGCTAACGCAATGGCGCCAACGAGGGATTCCAAGCATGAGACCTTTGGCCGAGTTAGGTCGGCAAACGCAAAGCGAAACGGATGACGTCGCACGGCTCGGACAAACGTATGATGCAACCCGGGATCGTCGCCGCATCGACATAGACGCCGCCTTCGGTGGCGATCTGGTACAGCCGGACGATATCGGATTGCGATTGCACGCCCTCGGGCCGCGCTTTCAGCCCGATGCGCTCGAAGATCCGGTCGGCGTCGGCCTGCGTCAGAACCAGCCCTCGCGCGCCGGGGTTGCGGTGGTGCCAGGCTTCGTGGCGGCGTTGGGCTGCCGCTGGGCCTTTCGCTCGGCGTTTTGCCCACTAGCCCTGTAGGTAGACAAAGTCGGTCTCACTGTTGTTGTCCTTGAACGACATCTGAGGTTGGGTGGCGGTCGCTCGCGCGAGGTATTCGGCGTCGATGTCGTTTGCAACCAGACCTATGCCTGCACCTACTTCCCATGACCAATGCTGATTGATCACGCCACGTCTGTAGATGTTGAACATCAGAGAGGTAGTCTCCACATTGGCAAAGACGTTCGTAATGGTTTGTATAGAATCCGTGGTGGCGGCCACGTCGAAGTCTAGGAATTTGTACATGAAAGGTGTTTTATATCTCGAGAACCGGCTGCGTTTTAAATGTGTATGAAAAATTTAAAAACAATGGCTAAAACAGTAACACAGCCAGTATATATTAAAAGGCGGGGCATAAAATGACAAAGAACACTT
The DNA here is from genome assembly GCA_010016025.2 of Alatinidae sp. Z8VKAUB7J3. Taxonomy (NCBI): domain Eukaryota; kingdom Metazoa; phylum Cnidaria; class Cubozoa; order Carybdeida; family Alatinidae; species Alatinidae sp. Z8VKAUB7J3. Next base: position 202,604,493 of record JAAAKM020721499.1, read on the forward strand.
AAAGCTTACAGCTTTTTATACCCTCATGATCGTCAAATATTTAATGAAACTTACAACACTTATTGCTGTTAGAAGCTCTGGTTTTGTAGGCTGTTCTTAATTCAGGGGGGTAAAAAAAATAAAAAAACATACCAAAAATTTGTTTATATTCATTTTTTACGTTTTTACGAGTTGGAAAAACATTTCGGGGGGTGAACATTCAGGGGATGAGCCTTGTATCTTGTCAAATCTTGTTCAATAAGATCCTAAAGATTTTGTAAATTTGTGTCTTGGTAAAAAAAAAAGAATCAAATCTAATTGGGTTTACAATCTTACTCAGATCATAACAGTTATATTTTCACAATATAGAATCGAAAGATAACGGATGTGTATTTATTTTTTTTTGTGTCGATTCGTTGGTCATAGAAAATTGTGAGCGGACTTATTCGAACGGAAACTAAAAGTTCTAGTGCCTTTTTTAAGTGAGCGAAAAACTGGAGGGCAACTAGGCCCCCTCTAATGCTTATTTTTTCCAAAGTTACCGAATCAAAATTTGAGACGGCCATTTTGTTCAGCATTTTAGTTGAGCAAGCTAATAACATAGCGTGTCTCCTAAGTTAGTGACAAAGAAAAAGAATAAACTAAGAGTAAAAATTCTTAGGTTGAAAAAGGATTTCTTTTTCTAGGAATGGTATATTTATCCCACAAAGAGTCTGATTGCTCGGTAGCCTCATCACTGAATCTTTTCAATGGAGAAATTGTTGATGTAAGTGTCAAAAAAGGTTACTATGAACAATATTATTCGCAACAACCGCTCTCTGAAAAAGTGTATTTTCAAATTAATTCAAGTGAAGACTATTTCATGGATTTTTCATATCAACTGAATATGTTTGATCAGGATCTTCTAAATGGTCGACTTAATTATTGTTCACTTGAGAAAAAATCCTTCGGATAGAGTCTTAAATCATCATTTAATTTCGAAGGCAGTATTCAAAAGGATATCCACAATAAAATTTTGTTTTGTTTGGATTAGTTTGTCATTAAATCGAGTAAATTCGTTTTGGCCATGACTCATAAGTATCATACGATAAATCAAACTTGTAGATTCATCTTTCATGGGAGGAGCTTTTATACGCGCCGAGACTGTAGTAGACAAATAATGTTGATTATAACCCTACTGTTAAATTTATCTACAGCGTTATAGCCCAAGAAAGCAGGAATTGACCCATATTTTTCGTACAGCTTTGTGTTTGAAATAGGGTCAGTCAGTCGGGTACCTAAAATAATTTGTAGGCGATTTATCTAGTCTGGTGCTATTGCCTGCTGCACCCACCATTTCGCGGGGCCTGATGACTTAAATTCACTTTATGTCTAACATGGTCAGTCCATAATAATTTTTCATCAAATATTTAACCGTATTTTTAACAGGTATTTCAATTCCATCATACATTAGCTAAACAGTCAGAAGTTGATGCTTCCTTGAGAATAAAATTGTTCTGTCTTGGATTTCTCAAACACAAGCTTATTATCATCTGACTAAATTTGGAAAAACAAAAATATGTTTGATGACAAGGATTCTAAAGTTGCAATTTTACTTGATGTGATAATTGCACTTGTAATTTTGATAGAGAGATATGGACTGCTAATATTACTTACATTTAGTGTATTTTTAGCACATTTTGTCTCTGCCTTGGTGCCCTCTTGGGCACCAAAAAGAAATCCCTAAAATGTTTTAAGTTTTGGGGGAGTTAGAGGGGGGCCAGTGCTTTGGCGAGTTTGGTTCTTCTTGATGTGCTAGGACGCTGAAAATTGGTAGGTGTGTCAGGGACCTGCAAAAATTGACTTGATAAAGTTGTTTTCCATGGGCTGTGGTTCTTTTTTTTTTGTAGTTTGCTGCTGTTGCTGCAACTATGATTTATCTCATATATCAAACACAGAAAAAAGCTTTTGGCTTTTTCTTGGCAAGAGCTTAGCAAAGAAAAAATTCACTCTGTCATCACTTGTAACCTAGCCGCTCTTTAAAGCAAATCTTCAGTTACTATGGGCTATAATTGGTTTTTTATTCTAATAAATTTACTTGAACTTCGATCTTCCTTTTTCAGAAGAGAGCGCGCGGCGGCGCTCTGATGCTCTACCAGTCCGGCCGTGCTCAGGTCACTTCGCAGAAGGCCCCCGGGGCCCTGCCGCAGATCTGTCAGCTCTCCGGCGCTTTGGCATCGGAACTTGGCAGCTGCAGGCGAGAGAGCCTCAGCCCCTGATGCCTCGCCTCGCGTTGCGCTTTGGGTCAGAGCTTCGCTGTTTGGATCGCATTGCTGGGTGCTTGCCGGGATGCCGGGGGTCCGGAGCTGGTTCCCCTGGGATTTCCATTGGGAGTCTTCCTTGGGAAGGGAAATTTCCGGAGGGGAATTCAAGGGAAACTTTTACACTTCCAGGGGAATTTGACAAAATTCCTGTAAGAAATTCTTGCTAATTGTCTTACATTATATTTACCAACTTAATTTTGCATGTGGAGATGTTAAGCGGGAAGCATCCGGGACTATTTTTCCACCCGTTTCGATTTCCGGAAAAAAAATACGCGGAAGGGGGGATTTTCAGAGCGATAGAGAAAATAAGAGCTCTAAGACACGATATCCTTCTAAACATCAAATTTAATTGATATCCGACCATCCGTTCGTAAGTTAAAAATACCTCATTTTTTCTAATTTTTCAGAATTACCCCCTCCCCAACTACCCCAAAGAGAGCGGATCCGTTCCAATTATGTCAATCATGTATCTGAGACTTGTGCTTATTTTTCCAATCAAGTTTCATTCCGATCCCTCCACTCTAAGTGTTTTCCAAGATTTTAGGTTCCCGGGGAGCGAAAACGTATGCAGACAGACCTGCAAGAACGTAGAAAAAAAAAAAAAAAAAAACAGTTTGAACTTGTGAACCCTACAGTGTGTATAGAGATTAAAATGAGAATTTTTCAAAATTTTTGAAATTTAACTTCCGTAAAAGCTGGGTATAGTGTTGTATCAAAAACAAATTAATCGCCTTGTTAATTATTGCTACAAATTCACAATTTGACAGATTTTGACATCTTCTGGGAAACATATGTTTTCAATCAAATGTGCCCTCTCTGAAGTTTATTCAAGCATCCCTTCCATAAGAACCTTATATACCACCAAGCCATAATTCTAAACGCTCGACCCTGGGCCTGATGAGTTTTTTCAATACAGAAAATTTTGTTATCTGACCTTTGAAATATTTTTAACAAAAATGGCGATCTCAAAATTTTTATCTGATACATTTGGGGAAAAAAGGCGTGAAGTGGGGTGGCTAGTGTTCCTCCGATGTCGATTCGAATTTTGGCTAAAGATTATGTATTCACCTCGGAATCCGTTTCCGAAGGACATCCGGATAAGGTTGCCGATCAAATCTCCGACGCCGTTGTCGACGCCATCTTTACCGATGATCCCAAGGCACGTATTGCCTGCGAGACTATGGTCAATACTGGGATGGTGGTGTTGTCTGGTGAATTTACCACGGAGACTTATGTTGATTTGTTGGAAGCGGCGAGTGATAACATCAAAGTCATTGGCTGGGACAGGTCCGAGCTTTTCTGCATGTATTACCCATCGATATAAACCCTAACCTTTTCTGACCGGATCTTTCCTATCTTGAAAAAAAGGCATAATGCTTTTATAAATTCTATCTGTAATTGCCGAAACAGCTCAATCTATTTCTCCTGGATCTGAAAACTTGAAAATGAAATCACAATCATTCTAAAATTTATCACTTTCTAGTTCCCTTTTATTCAACACTTCTTTTTCCATAGCTATTTCAAAAACTTTATGGATCCTTTGCAGGTGATGTGGAACCGCCTGATCTCGGTTGTCGAAGAGCAGGCGATGACGCTCATCCGCACGGCGTTCTCGACCAGCGTTCGCGAAGCCGGTGATCTCTCCGCCGGCGTTTTCGACCGGGAAGGACGCATGCTGGCGCAGGCGGTGACCGGCACGCCGGGTCATGTCAACGCCATGGCCGAAGCGGTCTGCCACTTCATAACCGACATCGGGCCCGACAACATCTTCGAGGGCGATGTCTACATCAGGTACATGATTCTAAGTTGTAATTTTACAATTTTCCTAATAAAGTATTATATTTTCATCATACTTTGTTTTTTTCATTAGCTTTATCAAAAGTTTGGGCTTTTTATTTGCACATTAGGGAGGTGGTGGGGTGCATTATATCAAATACCTAACTTAACCTAACCTAAACACCTCTTCGCTTATTCAGTGTGTTCTGAATAATACACAAGTACCCCCAAAAGTTTCAGCTTAATGCCTTCAGCCGCTCCTTGTGTCTTCTGGCAAAAAAAACGAAATTCCACATTTTTGTAGATAGGAGCTTTAAATTTTCGCTGTAGGGTTCTCTGATACGCTGAATGCGATGGTGTGATTTTCGTGATGTGAAATTCCGTTTTTTAGAGTTTCGTTTACTATTGAGCCGGGTCGCTCCTTACTACAGTTTGTTACCACGAAATGTTTGATAAAAAAAAAACTAATTGAAATTAAGGAATCACTTTAAAACATAAGTAAATTTGCTGAAAAAATGTTTGTGCCAGTATAATTAAATATGCATTTTTCATCATGCATTGGCGAAGACAGTCATTAATACGACTTCATCCCCGCTAAAGCAGGGAACTAAACATGACTTCATAAAACTAGAGTGAGCTAGCTAAAACACAATGATGGTTAAGCATTGGATGATGTAGAGTCTGCTTAAAAATATTCCAAAATGCTCTTAAACCTCTGACTTACTTTCAGCCAGCAATGCAACCAAAAAATGAATCTGGTACTACCTCCTGCTCCCCCTATGTTGTTCATGCTAAGGATATGTTTACACAACTATCTGGGATGGCAAAGGGGAGAGTTAATATGTGTGTGTGTGTGTACTTTGGATGCTATAGCAGCTTCTCTAGTCGGTCCAAGAGATTGCAAATATCAGGATTCGCCGTACCTGCCGCTATTTCGTACGCCGTCCTCCCTTGTGCATCCATTCTGGCCATGTCACATCCTGCTTCGGCAACTAACCAATGAATGCCCTAGAGGCATTTTTATATGCTCTTTGGACTGCTTTGAGCAAAAGCCCTATCTCACAATTTTAATTAGATTCGTTTGGTGAAGAGGAGTAGACGGATGGGCAGCTAGTTGCCCTCCATCACTTTTGACTCTTAAAAGGGCTAGATCTTTCAATTTTCAACCGAATGAGTCTCCTCAGAAATTTTTACAAACATCCCTTTCATAAAAAAAACCTCAGATTTTTCTAGGGCGTAAATTACAGCCCTTGCATTTTTGAGATATCGATTTTATTCAACGTATCTGAAAGTTCCAATAACTATGTTTCCGGGGGCAATATGACCCTCTTAAATCCCTTGGGGAAAGGTCTGTAAGTTACAAAATTTTTTAATTGTTTACATTTAGTGTTTGTTATTGTGAAGTATACAGACATTTTTTTGTTGGAGGAAGGGTATTTTCTGCTGTGCTGATGAAGAGTCTCAGACACCAGCGACTGGGCTAGCCGGACTTCTGCTGTGCTCCAGGTCCTGCCGGAGTGGGCAGAACGCGCCGGCGGAGATTGGGCCAAACGCTGGAATGACAGCGTTGGCAAAGTCGTCAACTTAACGATCAAGACCAACTAGAGAAACACCATGACGGCGGAGCACCTGCTAAAGGGACTGCGTAGAACCAATCGCTTCGTTGCGATTGTTGTGGGCCTGATGTTTCTGGTCTGCGCAGGCGTTGTTCTTCTGGACATTGCGCTCCGCCGTCTGGGCACTTCTCTTGATAGATTGATTCATGATTCTCGTTCGAATATTTGCAAATGGATATAAATCATTTGCTACAGTAAAATCTAATAAATCACCATTTTGACTTGATAATTTAAATTGAATTCCCCCACAACACTATATTACTAACATTATTCGGGACTGTATCAAGGACCTTATTAAATCAATCGGCAAACTCATCCAAGTCAGGGCTAGGAGGCTTATACACCATGCTAATTAAAAAAAAATTTGGTTGTTAAATTCAATAGTCTAAAAATGGTGCCTTCAACTATACCATTTAAAACTATTGAACAGCATTAAAAATGAGGACCACTACCAGAACTGAAAATTATGACAACTTAAGTAGTCAGAATTCACCAAGGGCGATTTTTCAATTAGAGATTTGGATACTAGTTTACAGTCAGGACTGCTTAGAAGATAAATCTATAAAAATTACAAAAGCAACTGGGCTATTAAAAATCCTTAAAATGGTACTTAAAATGTACATTACAAGCGTGGGGTAGGGGGGGAAGGGAAAAAAAGTGGGGACATTAATGGGGGGGGGGGGGGGGGTGAGGGGGGGGGCGGGGGGGGGGGGGGGGGGGGGGGGGGGGGTTAATTCTGAAAAATAAGAAAAAATTACGTATTTTTAACTTACGAAGGAATGATCGGATCTTCATGAAACTTCATATTTAGAAGGACCTCTTAACTCAGATCTCTTATTTTAAATCTCAAGAATAGAAACCTGTCTAAGATACGTGACAAAATATACAAAATTTATCAATAATGTGTTTGCAAGAAAAACTAGATTACATGTGATACGAAAAAATAGGAGGAAATACTTCTAAGATAAAGGTGGATCTCAGTAAAAGTACATATGAAAATTCAGTCTTGGAGAGTCCTTTACTCAAAACTTCAATATTCTCTCTCAAGCAGTACAAAAAAGAAAAAAAGGTCTTTTTGCGCATAAATGCTTAGATGAAAGGTTTTATTTTTGAAGTAACAAAAGAGCTCTGAAGGGAAAGTTCGGAGTGCAACCTTTTTCACATCGTGTTCCCTGTTGCACAGAAATTCCTCAACCACCTCTTTTCCTTTTGTGGCTACGCAAGTAATATCAGAAACAATCTTCTCATCGTCGACAAGTACTGACGTCACAATGTTCACTAGGTCGAAGTCCACTCTGCTGAACGGATTGCCACATGTAGTGGAAATGTCTCGAACTCTATCTCGCGAAAGTTGTAATCGCGTCGTCGTCGACTTCCTCCCAATGAATTTTTTCATTAGAATCAGTATTTCAGAAATATGGAACAAAAAGGTTGAAACTTTTAGTTTTACCAGGTGATATTACTTGGTTGTTTATTTGCTGAATACTTTGGTGAATTCTTAAAACGGTGAATTTTATTAACGGTTTATTTGGTGAATTTTATTAATTCTTAATAAAAAAAACTAAGGTTTCCTTGCGGAAGTAAATATCAAACCTGAAATTTAGAATGAAAAAAAAAGCTGTCAACTTTTTCAACACCAGTGGCAAAATCAGGAAAGTGGTTGTCGGTGGCATTGCATCCACTCTTAGGAACACAAAAATCATATATACAAATTTCCACTGATCTTACTAATAGGTTAAAAATTTCACACTGGAGGAGAATTTAATTGTCTGTAGTTTTGATAGAGTGTCCATGTATTCAATTTGTAACGTGAAAAAGTGCGAGGATATATTAAGGATTAAATTAAAAAAGCAGTTTGATTTGATACAAGGGTACGTGCACAGGAATCTGTTTCGGGGAGGGGGGGGGGAAGAGATATAAAAAAAAACTAATTTTATTTGATATTTTCAATAGAAATTACCCCAAAATTCAGATAAATTTCGGGTTTCTGTTGAGGAAGGGGGGCGAGGCCCTCCATCGTACCTCCCGACCAGAACTTTGTCAGCTCAAGTAAAATGCCTACCATCTAACTTTCGGTACAAAATCGCTAAACTGAAATAGGTTAGCGAAATATTATTGCGGAATAATTTCTGTTCGTTTTAAGTTTTAATATCGCTTCTTACTTGCAGTTATTTAATTTCTGAACGTTTTTGTATTAATGCATGTTTTGATTTTGGCTCGCCGCACATGAATAATTAAAATGAAATTTGTATATAATTTTTTTTTTGCTAAATGGCTTTCTCATAGTTTTGATCGGACGATTTGATAAAAAGGGTGGGGGAGAAGTCCTAGTTGCCCCCCCGTTTTCGGTTGCTTAAAAATGCAACACCAATAAAAAGATTATATCAATTAAAAACAAACAGACGTTAATTAAAAAAAAACTTTTTCCACAAAACAATTTTTCAAAGAGAAGCAAAGGCTGCATTGAATCAAAAGTGAGCAGAAATAGAATCAAATAATTTTTAAGCGTAAGAATGTCATAAATCATCATCAGTAAATAAATGAAATCCAAAACGAGCAGAAATTATGATGAATAACCAAATCAAACTCAAAACGAGCAATAATTAAGTGGAGTCCAGCGGAAACGTGGTCAGGTACCGGACCGCAGACGATCCTGGAATGAAGGAAGGAAGGAAGCGGCGCGAGTCTGCCTGGAAATTCAAGCGATAAAAAATGGGATTTTTTTTTTCGCTGGGCGATACATTTTTTTCACTGGGCGATTTTTTTTTTGAAAAGAGGTTGTAACAACACCAGTCACTGCCTCCCACTTTGATCTGAGATTCCTACTGTCAACGCAACAGTACAGGCCAAAACCCGCGCCACAGAAAGTTAGAACCACTGAAAAGATTTGGTTTCAACTTTTTCACTCTAAACCTAAAGCAAATCCCCCCCACCCCAAAAAAAAATAAATAAAAGCTAATACCTAAAATACTTAAATATCAAGCCATTTGGCCCTAGTGGTATACATTGGGAGAGGTAGGGGGATTCAGGGTTGGTACTTGCCCTCCTAGATTTCTCCACTAGACTTAGTTTCTGAATTGCTCAAATAGAAGTATGTGTTTTCTCTGCTCCGTTTTTGAATTAATGCTGGTTTTGATTTTGGCTCATCGTACATGAATATTTAAAACAAAATTTGGCTATAAATTTTTGCTTTTTTGGCTAAATGGCTTTCTCAAAGTTTAGATCGGATGATTTTGAGACAAAAGGGGCGGGAAGGGGACCTAGTTGACGTCCAATTTTTTGGTTACTTAAAAAAGCCACTGGAACTTTTTATTTTATTTACGAACGTTTTTATTAGTAATAAATACACGTAACTTACACTTCTTAGCCAAGAGAACAGATTAGCGGTGTACTCATCCCCTATACCATGTAAAACATTGGCCCTCACACAGACATCCCCAAAGCTTTCATTATCATTTCCTGTTGCCTTTACTTGACAAAGCTCAATACATGTTTCATATAAAAGACCTTTTGCAATCAGTTGTAATAATCTGCCCTTGTTTGCACAGCTGGTATTCTTTTTTGTCTTCCGTTCAGGAGAAATGACACTTCCTATTACCTCAAGAGTTTTTTGTTTTTTTGTTTTTTTTTTTTTTTTTACAGCGGATGATCGTACAAAACCAGTGATCCTAGAAGATACGGAGAGGAATCACTTGATCATATATCAGAAGTTCTATTACCCTTTTTAAGTAACCAAAAATACTGGAGGGCAATTGGCCCTTCTCCCCCATCCCTTTTTGGCCTTGACGTTGTCTTATCAAAATGTTGAGATTTCGATTTTGTTAAGGATTTTTGAAAAATCTGATAACTGTTATGGAACTCTGGAAGTGCCTAAACTAGCAAAACCGGGACTGACAGACCAACACACCGACCGACAGAATTTGTGATCGCCATATGTCACTTGGTAGATACCAAGTGTCATACAAATTATATTTATCATTTTCAACTTTTCATTCTTCTCTGAGACAAAACTTGGTCTTGTCTAAAATTTGAGTCAAGGTTACCACGGTCAAAAGCAAGTGTTACTACCGTTGCGCTTACAAGGGCTGTATGCTAGTGTTTGCGTAACCCCTTTTGTCGCAGCGATTGGTGCCGCATCATTAGGTGCTGGTTTGGCGCTACAAGGCATGCTGTCAAACTATGGTGCAGGACTTGCGATTATTGCAACAAGGCCTTTTGTTGTGGGTGATACTATCGAAGTAAAAGGTGTCAGTGGGCAAGTTAAAACCATTGAGCTTGGTCACACAATTCTAATAAACGAAGAAAAAGTCGAAATCACCATCCCTAACAAACATATTGTTGGTGAGATTTATAATTTTCCAAACGTCCGCGGTCGACTTGGTAGCTCGGCGCGGTAAAGAACGAACTGCCGCCCACTTCGGTGCCTTCTGAAATCGACTGAAAGACATCGCGGAAGAAGAATCTCAGTCCAAATTTTGGCAAATGCTTGTCCGTCAAGTGCTTTTTCAAGCCGAGGACTTCGCCAAAATAGTGCGTTCCAATTTCCACCGTCGACTCGCCAACCTTATGTGCGGCGTCGCAAACCGGGAACTGGCTTTAAATCCTAAGTTTGTAAAGTGTATATAAAAGACAAAAGAACTTAACTGAATTCAGAAAAAGTTTCCCGTTCCTAAAACGACCGTCGAAACTAACAGTAACTATAATTGAAAACAAAAACCGTAAAACATACAGGAACAAAGAAATGTTTCAAGTATCAGATTGGACACGAGCTGGCACGTTTCAAATTCAAAGTAATTTAACAAAAAAAATACTTCGTAAAACGTGAATTTACAACAGCCAAAAAATCTCAGGGGGGTATAGACTGTTTATTCCCATAAGCTATGGGTCCAAGGACAAGGAAAAGGGTGAAAAGTTGTAAGGTATAAATTAATGTATTACCCGGAGGTAATCAAGAATTTGTTGTATCATACAACAAAAGAGGTTCCAGAACGCTCTGCGCTTAACGTGCAGCTAATGAAATAAGGTAATACCCATGACCGGTCATCCTAGGCATAAACCCTAGCTAACAGAGGATGATAATGGCCATATGTTAATTATCTGGTACTGAAAGTTGTGATGGGGGCCTGTCACGGGTAGTGGAACGATGGGACATCGAGGCATGCATGAGGCAGTGGAGACAGGGTAGCACCACGGATTTCGACTTCAGTCGTCGTTAGTTTGTCCTTTTCTTCCAAATTATTTGTCTTTCCCATATATTGTGGTGCATTGTGGTATTCCTATGCGCAGCTGCACACCCTGAAAGTAGAGAAAAGCCAGCTTTTCAGAAGAGATAGAGAAAAAACGAGACTTAGGGACACAAAGGAAGAGCTAAATTCCACAACAAAGGTCTAAACTCATTCACGATAATCCCTGTCATTCCTCTGTCATTGCTTCCAAAGTAAAAGTGGATTCTATCCCATGATCAGGGGGTATGAATTGAATTTTGCATATCGCCTCTTTGCTTTGAACAGTCCGTTGCAGAAATTCCAATACTTTGGGGGCATCTCCTATTTATAGTTTTCAAGACTTGTGGGTGTTTTAGTATGCTCAGTCTAGTCGGAATTTAAAATAATTGCTCTAAAGCAAACGGTCCTTCTAAATATCAAATTTCATTAAAATCTGATCACCCGTTCGTAAGTTACAAATACCTCATTTTTTTCTAATTTTTCCGTATTATTCCCCCCCCCAACTCCATCAAAGAGAGCGGATCCTGTCTGGTTATGTCAGTTCCGTATCTTGAACTTGTTTTTATTCTTCCCACCCAGTTTCATCCTCATCTCTTCGCTTTAAGTATTTTCTGGGGGAAACTGGAATTCTTGGAAAACGTGAAAATCGAGGTATCTTTATCTTACGAATGGGTCATCGGATCTTAATGAAACTTGATGTATAGAATGATCTTATGTCTCAGATGCTCTATTTTCAACTCGAATCGGATCCGAGTACATTGGGAGTCGAAGGGGGAAACAGAAATCTTGAAAACTGGAAATCTTGGAAAACGTTCAGAGTGGAGATATCGGGATGAAACTTGGTGGGTAGAATAAGAATATGTGAAGAATATTGTGATTCACAAGTGTCCCCTTACCTTCGTCACCGTACGAAAGTTTTCGTTGTCATCTTCTTTGTTACTGTTCGTACTAGTTGACTACTTCATGGAAGTTCTGATGAAATTCTGATTGTTGGACGTGCAATGTATCTGCGCCACCACCTTCGCTTTCCTCCTGTTACTTTTGTCAACAGTATACGGCACGTATAATACAGATATTATCATAACTGCACCATCACGACGATGATGATGATCGCCCAACACTACCTATAATATAATAACAAAGCAAGGCGAGTTTAAAGATTCCACAAAAATAGTGAACTACCCAATGCTCAAAATTCAGCGCAATGCTGTCATTTACTAGGCTGACTCTCGACCCTAGGCTTTGCTAGGGGGACTCTCCTCAGGGTCCCCCTGCGTTGCTGTTTGCAGTCACAATTCAGGTTTTGCGAATTTTTTTAAGTTATACTAGAAGTCAAGGGGCAGGAATTTCCATCTGGTGAAAAAACCAACAGATATTAATACAGAACCTGTCACTAATAGATCTATTTGATAAGCAGCCAAAAAACCTAGGCTGGCATTAAAAACGTGTTTTTAAATCATTATCTTTCATTTCAATGAATTGCCTCTTTTCATCACAATATATTTATCAGTACTGGTTGAACCTTGCTGAGGTAAGGATGCTGGGACTGTTTAGAAAAACTTTTCATTTTAGTTTTATTGATTTGATCCTCTTGTAAATTGTTTTTCCCGGCGGCAGTGAGTTCGAGCGGCGCCGAGCCCCAAGGGCCGGGCAGCAGGTCCGCGACGAGCACCGTGCCCGCGGTGGTGCCGTCGCTCTTCCACAGCTCGACGCCGTTGCTGCCGTCATCGGCAACGAAGAACACTTCACTGCCGACAGTAGTGAGCTGGTCGATCCCCGAGCCGGTCGCGCCCGGCTGAATGTCCTTGAGCAGTACCGTGCCGGCTTCGGTGCCGTCGGTGACCCACAGCTCATCAGGGTTCTTAACAGTTAAAAAAAACTTTGGAAGAATAAAACTATAAGTATGGAAACCTAGATTTGAATATTCGAAGGTACAGTGATGACAGTAGTCAAACATGGCTCTGAAGCATGGGCGCTCCGAAAAGCGGATAAAAATTTACTAGATGTTTTCCAGAGAAATTGCCTAAGGATTGTTGTGGGTGCCCGGCTGACTGACCGTATTTCAACAGTAGGTTGTACGAAAAATGTGGCTTAGTCCCACGGGGTGAATCTGGACAAGCGCTTCTCTTCCTACAGCGCCGTCTGCTATTCACAAAAAAAAAAAAAAAACACTATAGACCTGCGATTTAGCATTCTACTTGCGTATGTAGTTTTGTTACCCCACGTGCTGTCGTTTTAGAAATTATTGGAAAAACTTAAAAAACCAGGGTAAGGCTATACTATGTACAGCATACAAGGTAGCTGTATCTTCTTTACTTTGAGATTTAATTCATCCTGTATTAATAAACATCTCTGTCACAGATCTTGGCTACGCTCATGATATGGGTATACTTGCTGAGTCCGTTACAGATGCCCAGGCCATGATTAATGAAGTAGCAAGCAGAGCACTTTTGACTGGCCTCCAAATAAGTCTACCGAAGACGAAACCATGCGGACAGCTGGGATGGATGACACCCCTGTGACCCTAAATGGTACTCAAATTGAGGACGTTCAGTCGTTTAAATACCTTGACTCGATGATTAATGAAATTGGGGAATTATTTTCACTTCTTTGTTTCTATAGCGGAAACACTTTAAAGGAGTTTTTTTTTATTGTATGTTGAACAGTTAGGGAGGAAAATCCAAAATACGGGAGGTGACAAGTTGAAATTCTACCTGTGGGTTCAAAAGAACTTTCTACGCCATTAATGGGAAATACAGCTTTTGATGAAAAATATTTAAAATTTAATAGAATATAGCCTCTTCGGCTAAATGGCCTATATCCACTTACTTCAAGTGAGGGAGATGTAAGTTTTGCAAAGAAAATTAACATATGAGAATTTTCATTAAAAAAAGTCAACATGCAATATGTTTCACGAAGAAAAAAAACATTAAACAGGTTTCAAGAGGAATAAAGCAACATAAAAGAAGTTTCACAGTGAGGAAAAAATCATCATACTACAAGTTTGGACGTACAAAACAAATTGCGTGTAACAAGCTTCCAAAAGGAAAAAAATTAACATAAAAAAGTTTCAAGAATAAAAAAATACAAAAATTAACCCCCCCCCCCCCCAACTCCACCAAAGAGAGCAGATTCGGTCCGGTTATTTCAATCACGTATCTAGGACTTATGCTTATTCTTCCCACCAAGTTTCGTCCCGATCTCTCCATTCTAAGAGTTTTTTAAGATTTCCTGTCACCCTCCAACTCCCCCAATATCACTGGATACGGTTGGGATTTAAAATAAAAGCTCTGAGACACAAGTTCCTTCTAAATATCAAATTTCATTAAGATCCGGTAACCATTGGGAAGTGTACAGACGTTTTCAGGGGAATTTTTTGGTTAGGGGGAAGGGTTGAGAAGAGGGGGAGAGGTTGAGGGAATTTTCCATCGAGGAATATGTCATGGGGGAAGAAAATTTCCATGAAGGGAGCGCAGGATTTTCAAGCATTATTTAAAAAAAAAAACAGTTAAAAAATAAGTATGAAAAAGTTTTTTCAACTGGAAGTAAGGAGCAGCATAAAAACTTAAAACGAACAGAAATTATTACGATTTTAGAAAAGAGTTTTTCTTTATTCATTTGTGATTGTTAAAGATAAAAAAGTGAACTTGTAAAGCTAAGAATAATTGAGAAATATCCTATAGTTGTGATTATGGACATATTTCAACTTATGTCCTTTTGCGATAAAATAACAAGTTATCCTTTCATTCTTCCTTCTCCGTGGGATTCCATTCTGCGGTTTTAATCCAGATTTAAAAGGAATTACAAGCTAATTACCAACGCTTCTAAGCTCATGATAAAACCCTTTTTGATGGTCTCATTGAAAATGGCTTTTGTTGGCATATTTACAGAGATAATTGAAAAAATAACAAAATTGTCCTCTCCCCTAGATTTTGAAAGATACGTTGTTGTCCCACCTTATTTCAGTGAGTCAAAGCCATTGGATTTCATTAGTTGGAATTTGTTCAAAGATAAATCCCTCACTCTTTTAGCTAAAGGTGATGCAGATTTTTTTTTTTTTACCTCAGTTCTACTACAGGTAGTAGGATGTTTTTTTAGAGTTTATGGGGGGGGGGGATCGTTTTCTTTTGGTAAATCCTACACTCCCAAACTTTTTTCCAGCTTCTTTGATTTAGTTGGATCGAGTTTGACAAGTTAAATTACTATTAAGTTATTGTCATTTAAAAGTTTTATCTCTCTAAACTGTAGTACTTAAACCTATTTAACCGTAGAAACTATGTTTGGGGTAGTTATATTTGAAATAAATTTGTCTCCAAAAGATCAAAACATTCACTTCCGTGTGTTCTGCGAAATCTAGTTTAATTGGAAGTAATGCTCTAAGCATCGTCGTTGCTTCCTTTTTGGAATGTTTGTTGCAGTGTTTGTACCAACGTCTGCTCTTGTGCTTGTTCCTGTTTTCCTTGCTGGGTTACTCTAGATTTTTCCCCCGGATTCGTGTTTCTGTTCCTTCGATTCCATAATTCTTCGTCCCGGTATCTTTCCCCGTTTTTGTGTGTGTTTAATCCTGTGCTCGTTCTACAGTTTTAATGTTTACAGGATGAGAGCTTATTTCATAAAATATAATTTTAACTATGAAAATTAAATTTAGCCGGAGGAGCCGATTGGAGGAGGAGGGAGCAGGAGAGCTATTCCCCCGCCATATTTTGAAATTAACTATTTTAATGTTGTCATGGAAAAAAACAGATTAACCCCCGCTTGATTTTGAAAAAAAAAATACCTTAACTGTGTCTTCAAAAAAAAAAAAAAAAAAAAAAAAACAAATTGCAGACGGAAGGAAGAGGGGGGAGAGGGGGAGAGGGGGAAAGAGAGAGAGAGAGAGAGAGAGAGAGAGAGAGAGAGAGAGAGAGAGAGAGAGTTTTATTAGAGAGAGAGAGAGAGAGAGAATTTTATGAGAGAGAGAGAGAGAGAGAGTTTTATGAGAGAGAGAGAGAGAGAGAGAGTTATGAGAGAGAGAGAGAGAGAGAGAGGGGGGTGAGAGAGAGAGAGAGAGAGAGAGGGGGGTGTGAGGGAGAGAGGGGGGATGGGAGTGTATTATGTAAGAGAGGGGTTGTATACCTTTGGCTAAGGATTTTCGGCCATGGAGGTTTTAATATATCTACGTTATTCTTCTCAGCCTTTCCAGTCCAAAAGGCGTCACATGACGCTTAAAGGTAAATTTACTAAGATTAATTTCCAAGGGGTATATAGAAAGAGGCAATAGCTTTGAATAAGTTACAAACATCTCGAATATAACGATTTATAAATAAACACAGAACTCTTGTCGTCGAAATGGTTTGTTGTGGGGTATTCTCCCGCTTGGGCGGGAATCGTCGAGATTTATTCCGCGCTGAATTGGGAAGGCGCGTTCGTTGGCGGATGGGGGACCTTCGAGTCCGTATACCCTAATTTTGCAGTTTGCAGTTTTACTTTTGCATTCATTCCGGTGCCTCGGAAGTCGGTCTCTGTGGGGAGGAGGGGGGGGGAATGCTAACTGCAAACTGCAAAATGTGGAACTTGGGGCGCGCGGTGATGGTATATCTATGGATGTACTAGATATTAAAGAAATTAATTTCTAACAGTGAAAATCAGATAATTAGCATAAATTAAAAGCAATACTGGCATTGGAATTTACCCCTGGGACACTCTAGTCAACTTTTGAGGGCAAACGAAAACAGGATACAAAGGTATTATTATATCGGAGAAGTAAGAGTTAAAGCAAACAAATACAGTACCTCTTCTACAAAAATGAGAAAACTTATAGAGAAGAACCTTAAAATACAACCATCGCGCACCGTGCCCATCCGACCGCTTCCCACGGCCGGCCTAGCCGCTGCATGGACTGCGCGATTTTGATCGCCGCACGCTGCGAGTGGTTGCGCCAGAAAAACAACGATTCGACATCATCTCGCATCGACGTGATCGAGGCGGCTCGCGCGGAGACACGCTTTGACTCTTCGACGAGTCCACGTTGTCCCAAACAACTTGCCAGCCGGCTCAATGCTTCGCCGTTGTTTTCATCCAGACTGACCGAAGATAATGCAAAATACACAAGCATTAAAATATATTAGTGTTTTGAAACAAGCACTGCTTGACGTGTTTTTTAAAATGCGGGCCAAAATTGTTTTGTTTTATTGAGACGCAAACGAAATTTAAATTTATGAAAAGTAAATTCAAATAACATATGTCAAGCAAATTCTTTTATTTGTTTTCCATGGTGTCCGTTTAATCAACTCTGCAGAAAACGTGAATGGAAATATGGATTTGTCATTGTTCTAAATTCAATACGGTATCCAGCAAGCTTTCTTCCCTCGGCGATAACCAAAAGCGTTTGACGTTCAAGCAGGACAACCTGACGACGTCGATGAACAATTACGAAGCCGCTCGCAGCCGCATCTCGGACGCCGACTTCGCGAAGGAGCAGATGGAAATCGTCAAGCTCCAGATCCTCCAGCAGACCGGTACCGCCTCCTTCGCACAAGCGAACGCAAGTGGTCAGTCGGTCCTTTCAATACTTTAGAGTAATCAGTTGAATGAAATCCTGTTTGCTGTTAGTTTATTTTTATCATATTGTACCATTTTGATTTGTATTTGCTGTTTTTTATGTTTAATATAGTATTGTCAGAGGTAATTTTCTTGGTCTTCTTTTTTTTGCGTTTATACACTCCTTTATGAAATTATGTATCTATACGTGTATGTAAGTCTATATATGTGTCTATATGTCCGTTGATGTATAAATACGTATATGTATATGTATTTTTTCCTTTATTTTCTTTCTTTGATTTCAAGATATTTAAATACGCATTTGCAATATTAGAATTTTATGCAATTGGCAACCTAATGCCCACCGCCTTGACTATTTAATTTATTTAGATTATATTTAAGTATTTAAGCTAATTAATATAGTAAAGTCAAACTGTAGTACCGACTATATTACCAATATAAGTAATGAATTATGCGATTGATATCGTATAATTATGAATTAATATAATTACTAATATCATTGCTAAATGATGATTGTAGCTCGATCTTGCGGCGGATGCGGACGTCGATCTGCTCTCCCCGGGTGGCGCGGCTGGACCTGACGCCGGAGACGAGGACATCGTGGTCGATGGCGACGTGTCGGTCGCGGGCGTCGAGGCTGCGACGGTGGATGCGGACGTTCCGCTCGATCCGGTCGAGGATGCGCTCGACACCGACATTGATCTCGCGGCGGACGCGGACGTCGATCTGCTCTCCCCGGATGGCGCCGGTGACCCTGACGGCGGCGACGCAATGAATATAGTGAAGTAAAAGAAATTTTTGGAGAAGAATATTATTTTAAGTTAAATTTACCTTTTAAATATTTAAAATCATAGATCCAGTTGAGGGGAAATTGCGTTCCAGTACATAGGGAACAGAAATAAAAAAAAATAAGGGTACAAATGGTAAGTGTGGGTATTGTGGAAATGAAGATAATAATTTAGCCCATTTCCTCATGGAGTGCCAGGAGCTTGAAAGTCTTAGGGATGAAATTTGGGGAAGCTTTGGAGTTACTTTATAAGAGTTAAATGGGTGCTTACTTGCATATCAGATTCAAACCGGGGGAATCACTTAAATGTTATCGCTGAATCAACTTTCAATTCGTTGCTTTATTATTCTCATTTTTGCAACAGTTTCATTTGCCCGATTGGCCCATGCAGAAAACATGTATCTGGCAGGTGCATCGGCTGGCCAAGAAGACTCCTACTACGGTTACATTGGGGCAATTGTTCCTATCCGTGGTTCATTTTGGAAAAGGTAGAGGATGTGTTGACCAAATTTTCACTCAAGGTTAATAATTGAGATGTACCTTAGTTTCCAAGCACCTTTGGCCCTCAATTTTATAGATTATGAGCAAGTGCTCGATGCTGTTGACGGAATAGCTTTAGCAAAGGTCTTATCTTTATATGGTATACAAGACAAATACACTAAAGTGTTTAGTGCTTTTTACAAGAATAATGCTGCTATGGTTAAGGGAATGAGGTTAGCAGCTGGGCGCAATAATTTCTGTTCGTTTTAAGTCTTGATGTTGCCTCCTGCTTTCAGCTAAAAAAACTTGTTTTTTATTTATTTAATAACTGAGTAAAATCGGCTGGACTTGCAATGTATGAAAGCATGGGAATCTAGATTTGGCCCTAATATATGAAAACCTAACATTATTAGAGATCAAATCTGAAGGTACCAAGGACAGTGGCTGATTGATTGCATTTGTAAAGTGGAAACTTCTCAAAATACAGTTTTTCACTCTTCTTGCCTCGTCAAAGGTGCCATATGAGCTCTTAGATCTTGTTTTTCATAAATTTTGTGAGAAGGAGTTCACATGAACATAATAAATACTAAGATTGATGAGGATTTAATGCATGAATTACATTCGTATGGAAGACTATTTATGTATATATATGGATGAACATAAGATGAAGAATGCAATAAAGGCGCTGAGAAATTAAAGCTGTTAAACAAACATCAGCTTTCAATGGTAATTTTATTTTTCTAAACGGTTTAGCACAAGGATGGTTGGAGAGAGGTGCTTGAAGTAGCCCAAATAATATATGTTTTAACAAGGCAGTTTTAAGTGAATTATTTATCTGATCTATTTAAAATTGCTTTCTCCGCTGGCATTTTCTTTCGTGCATATCGCGGATCAATGCAGCAATTGAACCAGTGGTGTCGCAAGTTGTCATCATTTTCATATTTTCTTTTGTTAGGAAGAAGTTGGCACATTCAAAAAAGCACATAACCATCCATGCCGCCATAGAGATGGTTCAGGAACATTTCCTTGGTGAGCGTCGTGCCTTTGCGGAGCGAGAGCAGCTCCAGCATTTGATATTCCTTACCGGTCAGATGAACGCGCGCGCTGTTGACCTCGACCGTCTTGGTATCGAGATTGACCCGAAGCTGACCCGTCTGAATGACGGATTGAGCGTGGCCCTTTGAGCGCCGGACGATCGCGTGAATTCTTGCGACCAGTTCGTCCTTGTGGAACGGTTTTTCTGTGGGAAGGTAAAATACTGGGGGCTTGCTTTCATGGGTAAATTTTACCAGTCGTAGAAACTTAGGAGAGTGCTTTTTATGTCAGAAATTGGGTGTTCTAGTCCTTTTTATAAATTGAAAGTAATAAGAGACCAACCAGCCATGGGGAAGCGGGGTAAACGTCGGTTCCCTTCTATCAGATCTATTAGATCTCTTATGATTAGCATCTTTATATTTCTCTATAGCCGTCAACGAAGCAGTCAATTAATGAAAAAGGCTTTGCCTGGATGTCGCAGATGGTCGCGCGCCAGAACGCCGCCAACAGCATAGCCGATTGCCGCGACGGCGACGGCCCCGGCGAGCAGCAAATCGGCCAGATGCGCGCCGCCGCCATCCTGACCTTCCCAAAAAGCGAAGGCGACGACAGCAAATGTTCCCGCGAGCGAGCAAAGCCAGAAGCCGAGGGAAGGGCGCTCGGCCGCGAAGACGAACCCGGCCACCGTCGTGGCGATCGGTGTAAATCCCCCCCCCCCAACGACATCCCCACAAAAAAAAATCCCACCGCTAAAATATATTTTAAAACTAAAATCATAAAATAAATTTTTAAAAAGCCTCAGGTTCATCACCTTGCCTAGGTTCAGCCAAGACTGAAAAAAGAGCCTTATTATTTCATGTTACCTGTTCCAATTAATTTTTCGATTAAAATTGGAACAATTCCTGATTGGAATATCTGCCCTTTTTGCTCTTAATCTTATATGCTACTTAACTGAAAGTGAGGAGTAACATTAAAACTTAAAAAGAACAGAAATTATTTCGTATATGAAAGGGGCTATCCCCGCCTTAACGCCCCGCTGTTTACGCTAAGTTCTTATTGTTTTAAAAAGTAGAGTTGCGAAAAAGATTCAAACTCTCTTATTATTAGTAATAAATATATGTACCTTACGAATTAACTTACGTAGCAAGCTTCTATGTTCGTATGTTTTTATTGCGTATATGAGAGGGTTCACCCCAACGTTGATACGTCGAATAGAACCACAGGGATCCGTCTTGACGCTAGCCACAGTATTGATTGCATCGAGAAAGTTATCAAACGTGTACTTGGGATGTTCACCCGTTAACAGTAACAAACGACGGTGTCCCATCTTTTGGAGTGCCTCTGTTTCTGCAATCAGCTCTTGCCTGGTAAGAATGGATCGCGGAATATGTTTGTTCTTCCCCCGAAAGGCACAATACGTACAAGAATTAACACACCAATTTGCTGATCCCAATTACCTATTAGACAAATGTTCTTTTATTCTTTAAATAATCTATCATTTCCCTTAAGCTCATTCCTTCCTTTTTCCTTCGTTCGTTAAGAATCTTTCATGTTTGTTAAGATTTGCTAATTAAATAAGACTTTGTTGTAGTATATAGATGTCCACAGAGCCCGCTCCATGATTTTATGGACCTATGTGAAGAACAATTAATGAAACTCCCGATTAACCCTAAGGCATGTCTTATTATGGGCCTACACGACGCTCTACCGATCTCTCTAGGGAGAACACATATGTAAATGATTGGACATTGGCATGTCAGGCCTTAATTTTTTAGCTGCCTGGTGCCATGATTTCCTTCACGAGAAAAGGAAAAAGGAAAAAAAGGATAAAAATTTGTCACGTTGTTATAACGTGTCGCGTCCAGCTTGGCAAGACGCTGCACCTTCATGTCAAATGTTCTCCTGTGTGATTTTATGTTTGGACCCCCCCATGTTGATTCGTAACGTACGAGCTAACTTACGTAACGAACATCTAAATTAGTATGTTTTTATTACATTTATGAGGCGGTTCGCCCCCTCGTCAATACCTCACTCTTTACACTAAAGCTTAAATTTTGTCCCAATTCGTTAAGAATGACCCCTGAATCGCAAAGGCCGTAGAATAAATAGTTGAAATCAATAAAATTACTTTAACATAAAGAGTGCAGTATTATGAGGAGGTTAACCCCATCATGTGTGTAATAATTTAATTTCAAATGGTTTTGGTTTTTCTAGCCACATTGTTTGAGAGGCCAAAACATGCTCTACATCACTAGTTCCAATGCCCAAGGCTAAAGCCCCAAAAGCACCATGTGTGGATGTATGACTATCACCGCAAACTATTGTGGTACCAGGCAAGGTAATTCCGAGCTGCGGTCCAATAACATGGACTATTCCCTGATTGGGACTGTTGATATCAAATAGTTTGATTCCAAAATCTTTGCAATTTTTTTCCAAAAGGCGTTCGATGACTCATGCATTTCTCAATTATTAATTTAAGAATAAAAATTTTATCAAAGGGTCCTCTACCCCTCCTAAAACTGCAATTTTCTTCTCTTAAAGCTTTATCGACAACATTTCTTAGTCTAAAAGGTATCATCATACTAAGTAATTTGTCAAACAGTTCGTGGTAACGAACTGTGGTAAGGAGCGACCTGGCTCAATAGTAACCGAAACTTTTAAAAAATGGAATTTTGATACCAATATCGGAATAAAAAGTTCACCATTGAAACTACCATGGTCGAAAACCCCTAACTGGAAGTATACAGTCCCCACCCCCAAAAAACAAAGAAATTCTTATCTAAGCATGGATAGTACAATGAATCCAATTCACAAAAACAACTGAGGGAACACTCGAAATATGAATGTTTCTAAGTGACAAGTTCAAAGTTTGAACTTCTTTTTGTTATTCATTTTTATCAAAGCTGTTGTGCTTTTGCATTTGAGATAAAACTTCCTGTCCTCGCTCAGCCGCTGGGCGCTGCTGATCTCGATTGCCGCCGTCGGCATGAAGACCTCGCTCAGGCGCATCCTCGATGTCGGCGGTCAGGCGATCGCGCTGATCGTCGCCGAAACCGTCTTTATCGCCGGCTTTGTCCTTCTGGGCGTCGCCGTCCTGGGCCACTGATTGGAGCAGAGATGAAACCGCTAGAAATGCTTTTGAAAAACGCCACCCGATCCCAGAAAAAGATCGTGCTGAGAAGGTTTTTTTGCAGCAGGAATTAACCGCAGCTCAAACATTGAGATTCTCTCAAAATTCTTTTTGATTCCAGATATTGTAATTGGCGAACCCGCTTTCTTCGGTTTTTTGTTGCAGAATTTGGAATAATCATATGTGTAAGATGTAAGGTGATCACAGTTTGACCTTATGTCATCAAATGGGACTGAGTCAATGTTTTCAGATGACAACAAACCTCTAATACTCATGATAACCTCTGGCTTATGCATCGGTTGATAAGAGGGGGATATGTTAGGGGAACTTCCCTTGGAGGAAGTTGTCATGGGGGAAGAAAATTTTCATAAAGGCAGCGCAGGATTTTCTAGCATTATTAAAAAAAAAAACAATGGAAAAATAAATATGAAAAAGTTTTTTCAACTGAAAGTAAATGGGCTCACCTCCTATTAATACCTCGCTCTTTACGCTAAAGCATTTTTAGTAATTTCAACTATTTATTCTACGGCTTTTGTGATTCAGGGTTTAAATTCATTTTTGTCACGTTTTTACTGACAAACATTTTGGAGGAGGTCCATTTCCTTACTCCCTCCCCCCCAACCTGGTTGCATCCTTGCTTATAGACTACGTTAAATTAAGTAATTGATTAATTATTGTTAAAGAGCTGAAATTTGCATTTAGGGTCTTTTTTACCAGTCTTGACTTTATGCATGGAATCGCTCTAATGATTAATTTTCTTTCAGACGCATAGCAGTGCAGACATGCTTACTGAACATCGTCATTCCTGTTGCCTTTTCAAATATAACAACTACTGCCATCACGGCAGCAACTCAGCCCCCTTCCCCCTAATAAGGCCAAATATAACTGTAGGTTACATACAAAAGTTTGCTGGTTTTATGGGTTTATATTATTTTTGGTCCTTATTTCTTATCAACACATGGTTCATAATACCAAACTAAATTTGTTTTTCTTAGATAACCTTCTAGACGAAAATTTATCTTTCAAGCTCCATATTCGAAAAGATGTGCCCAGGATTGCACAAAGCCTCCATTCATACTGGGGGTCCCAGGGACTTCTTGCTGCCCGGTTCTAAGCCGGCTTAAGCGCTTCTGTGTAGACTTGAGGGAGATATGTTGATCCCGTCCTGCACAGTTATTCGGAATCATTAATTTTCCTGAGGCCAAAATAATTTTAATGATTTAAAGAACATGAAAATTGGAACTCGGAACGTTACGACGTTAAAAAATGACTGTCGTATCAATATTTTGTATCTACACTCTAAACGTTTTTCAAAATTTCCGGTTCCCCCCTCCAAACCTCCCCGAATGTCACCGGTTCCGGTCGGGATTTAAAAAAAAGAGCTCTGAGACACGAGGTCCTTCTCGTGTCTCACCCGTTCGTAAGATAAAAATACATCATTTTTTCTAATTTTTCCGAATTACCCCCCCCCCCACCTCCCCCCCCCCCCCCCCCCCCCAAAACAACCCGGGGTTCCGCCACCTGGTGTTTGGTCTTTCATTATTGTGTCAATTCCCAAGGTTTTATAATCTGACCAAGCAGAATTTTCCTCTAATTTTCTTTGTAAGGCCTGTTCACATTTATGGACATGGCATGAAGTGTGCATTGAAACTGACTCAAAACTAGATAAGATATTTTTTTCTGTTATACTATGATTTTTCAGCTTCTCAACAAGATCTATGGAATTTTTTATACAAGATTTCGGTGACTTGACTTGAAAATTGTAGCTAACAATTTTCCTACACCAATTTGAAATTTTTCAACTTATTAGTAAGATCAGTGGATTTTTTTTGAATATGATTTTTGTGTTCCTAAGAGTGGACGCAATGCCACCGACAACCACTTTCCTAATTTTGCCACTGGTGATAATGGGACAGAGGGGGATACCCGTCTTATGAATTTTGGGCAGACCATAGATCTTGGGTGCGGAACAACCTCTTGGATAAAATTTGTTATAAAATTGTGGGGTAATGTTTAAATTATTTTTCAGTGACCTCAGAGACACATGGAATCAGAAAGGCTTCTCTCATACTTATTGTTGTATCTATGACGTGTTTTCAGGACATGGCTTCGATATTCCCTACCATGCTCAGCCAAAAATAGATGGGTCAAAGCCCTGATTTTCGTCAAATGAAGCCATCCACTTATGTCAAAGTCTTGGCATTTTAAATGTGGCTTTTTTGTTAAGGAAGCGGGTTAATTGACTCTTCGGCAAACCTATTAAATCTTAGAAGTTTATTGTAAGGATAGAGCAATTCACCTTGCCCAAGGGCTCAAAGAACTCCCTGATCGATATTCGTACGACCTCCCTTGCCACCGGCGTCCAGCTGGTCAAAACCGGTCGGTTTGTCATGTCCGCACCGCTGCAGCTTGCCAAGGTTGTTGAAAAGGATGGGCTGGTGATACGACCGGTTTTGCACCGGCTGCAGCCGCGCGACGCGGGAATCTATGTCAGGAAGAGCTCTTTGCAATACGGCGCCATCAAGGCTGATAGAATCACTTTACTGTTTCGTGCCAACAATAGATGTGGCATGTGGGAAAAGCCTCAATAAAAGTTGCAATATATCTGACGTACCTAGTACTTCAACTGAAATCGCAACTTGTCACCCGGCAGAAAACCAATATTAACAAAACCCATATTCTAGCTATAGCCGATTCTGAAATAAAAATATCAAAATTTTTAGACTAGTTTGTCTTGGACTTTGGAAAACAAAATTCAACAAAACAGCTTTTAGGTCAGTAAAATACATAAACGGCAGACAATTTAGAAAAGGAACACAGCGAATTCCATACATAATGATTGCAGCAGAATCACTTGTGAATGCATGAGCGACAACTTCAAAGAAGTACCGAAGAAGGAAGAAACTAAGACGAGAGACTCCGCTTGGGCCGAGGTAGGCATCCAACTCAACAAGTTTTTCGAGCCCATGCGGAAGAGATAGATAACACAGGTCCAAACCTGTTGATAGCTGATTTATTTTGAATAATACTCTTTTGGTATGATGTTATATAATGCCGTTGATCATCGGTTTTGTTCGAAGTTAGAAGATAAAAGAGATTCTAAAATACTAATGCAGGTAAGGTAAGGTACTGCCGGCAGGTAAGAGGGAAGGGAAATCAAATTATTAAATATAAGCAACATTTTTGAAATGAGCCCTAACTATAAATATTTTATCGTGGTCTAGAAATTAGTGTTTAACTTGTCTGTTAATACTTGCATGAAAACCTAAATTAAGGCATGCATATATTTTTTGGGTTGGGGGAGGGGACATATTTCGTGCTTGGTGGTTTTCGACTGGGAGAATTTAACATGAAGACGGAAGTTTCCAGGGGGTGAATTTCTCAGGGGAAATTTTAACTGAGGGAATTCGTCTGAATTCCCATACGAAACTTATTTTATGTCTAGCTTTCTAATTGTCGCCTCAATTTTATGCGTGGAGATGTCAAGGGCAATTGCCAGTGGTAAATTTTCACCAAGATTGATGAGATTAGACAAGGTTAAATTTTTGGTTATCTAAACATTTATTCTTGACGTGTTTAATTTATTTTTTAATTCAGACCGGTTTTTCGTGATCGATTCCTACGGTATCGTGAAAGAATTCTTTAATGACGTATATTTAATTCATGCAAAATGCCTTATTTACATTTCCGTGTCGAAGAATGGTTTGATTGGCGTGTTTAAGCTGTTCTCCGTTAAACAAGTGACACTGGTGAGTGCAGAAGGGACTATACACTAATTGATCATAGGGGGTGCGTTTCCCACTTCTACATCTCTGCAGTTAAGCTTCTAAATAAGATTTGTTTTTCCCGTTCAAATTGCGCTACAATTAGATGGGAACTATCCCTCCTGCAGTCTTTACTTTGCTAGGTTGTTCCGAATATTCTTCTCTAACTAATAGTAGATTACGGTGTAAATGCCCACTCCAAGTTACAGAAAGCTAGATATCTAAAGTCTGATTTAATTGAAAATTTCTTTCAGCCGCGCGCACCCATCAGCGAGACGAGGCGGTCCAGCATGGGAAACACGATGACAACGGTGGCGATCATGATCAGCGCGGAATAGAGCAGCGATGCAACGGCAAGCTGCCGTGCCTTGGCGCGATGGCCGGCGCCGAGCGCGCGCGAGGTGATTGCCGTGCCGGCGATTGACAGGCCGATGCCGATCGAGACGGTAAAGAACAGCAGCGTGCCGGCATATCCGATGGCCGCGGCCAGTTCTTCCTGCCCGTTGTTTACATATAGTATTGGTTATTGGGAAGTATACAGACGTTTTCAGGGAAAATTTTTCTGATGATGGTGGGGTTACGTGAGAGGATCTTTTCATTGAGGGGGAGCTGGATTTGCCAGAATTATTTAAAAAAAAATTTTCAGAAATAAAAAAAAAAGTTTTTTCCACTGAAAGTAAGGAGCAACATTAAGATTTAAAACGGAAATAAATCTAATGCGTCGCTCTTTACTCTAAATTTTGTTTAGCTTTAAGCGTTGTATTTTGCCATATGATGTAAGTAGTGACTTCTTAGTTAAAAACTAAATGAAAATAGCATGAACGTATTGCTCGTAGTAATCTTGGTTGTCACGATAACTCTGAGGCTCAGGCTGAGTGCTCAGTGCCCATTACGCTGAGTGGTAAGCATAGATGCTAGGCTTCTTTGGGCATGACCAGCTGAAGCATTAAAAGTCATTAACCCAAATCAAATTGACTGCTTTGACTATTTCTACCATCTTTTATGTTGAGATTCTCTTGTAAACCCCTTAGCGTGCTGCTTTGGAGCAACGAACTGTCTGCATATGAAATAAAACTGAGATCCACGGCCTCTATAAATTTTTTTTCTCAAATGACTTTAGTTACGGAATAAATTGCAGAACTGCTAATGATGGGGCTTAGAGCAGACCCTTGTCTAACTCCCTTAGAAAGCTCAATTGGTTCAGAAAGCTTTTGCTCATGGTGTCCAGCTATTTTTTCCTGCCCCGGCTCTCCTCGGCCGCCGTCAGGACGGGAATGGCGTCGATTCGCTGGGTCACGAACCTGAGGCGGGTGAAGGATCAGGGCACCCTGGCGCGGTTGGGGCTTGGCGCCGCGCGCTTCGCCAAGCTGGGCGGCTGGTTCTACAAGGCGGCCGAGCTGGCGGTCGTCCTCTACTTCGCCGAGGACATCGAGCACGCGATCCACGGCTACCTCGACCTGCGCGAGGCGCGCGGCGGGTTAGCGGACGCAGGGGACGTCCCAGCCGCTTTCACGAAAATCAACTGCCAGCCAGTCCAGCAGTTCCGGATGACTGGGTTTGGCCCCCATCACACCAAAGTCTTCCGGTGTGACGACCAGCCCCTGACCGAAGATCTCCTGCCAGAACCGAGTCACGGTGACACGTGCGGTCAGTGGATTGGCCGGATCAATCACCCAATCCGCCAGCCCCAGTCGATTGGCCGGTGCATTCTCCGGCAGCGGATGCAGCGCCGCGGGCGTTGCTTTACTTGGTTGAAATTTCTGCCGTCTTTGTCCAGAAATGGCGACAAAATCAAATATAAATCTATATCTAAGGTTGGTAATTTCACCTAAAGTGTTTAAATCAGGGTTAGCTTTATGCAGTTCTTTTAGAACCCATGAATCGTTATTAAATGAATCAAATAAATCTAGTAAATGTTTATTACTAGAATGATATTGGCTTCTTGCCTGTAGAATATTTTCTATGTCATTGTTATTTCCCTTAGCTTAAACCAAACTGCACATCTGCTATTCCGTAGCTGCGTGCGATTGGTGAGAACAGCGGGACAAAAATCAGGAGTGCCGATGTGCTTTCTAGAAACAAACCCACGACCGACATGAACAACAGGGCAACTAACAGGAACAAGGTTGGATCTGTTGTAATACTCTTCATGACATCATTCACGACAAAGCCGAACCCTGCAATCGACAATGCGAACCCGAAGATGGCCCTGGCCGCGATAAGAAACATCGGGACTGGCAAAATTCTAACCAATATCGTTGGATAAGCAAATGACTATTCTGTGTTTTCAATAAAGGACTAGTTGGCTAAAGTGAAATATAAACTATCCACTTACTTAGATTAAACCTGTAATCTTGGTTTTTAGGGGCCAAGTTAACACATATCATTCAAATGTGTTGGATGGACAGAAAATTTTTGCTCGTTTTGTCTCAGTTTCGCTCTATCCTTTCCAAGGAAAAACTTGTCTTTCAGCTATTACTTGCTCGAAGATGAGGGGCCCGTACTGAAGCAGGACGGTCCTTGGGTAAGTGAGGCAGTGAATCTAAAACTTAAGAACTCTGACTAAAAAGAAAACAGTTTTTGCATGGTGAAAAAACATTTTTTCGCAATTTTTTCTGAAAGCAGCAATTACAAAATCTTTTACCATGTTAGATATACATAAAAACCAACTTTCTTCTGCATAACAAGATGCGTCAAGAGAAAAATAATTTGCAAGTTTCTGTGACGTAACTGATTGTTGTTTTTTTTTGTTGTTTTTTTTTGTGAAGAGACAAAAAAAAATCCAATTAAAATACTAAAAGAACGGTATTTTTCAACTTCTAGAAGAGGATCTAGGGGGTAACGTGAGATACGGCTAGCCAAGAGCTAACCTGAAAATTTTTACGTGATATTATAGACCAGTGTTTTCCAATTTTTCCCTAGACCTTTTTTATACTTTCGAAAGATGTTATTAACCCTCAACCTCTTTCTTGTACACAATAGATAGTTCGATTATATAAAGAATTTTTTTTCGTGCGTTTTTTTCTTATATTTTTTTCCGCTGAAAAGGGTTACAGGACGTGGAGCCAAAATCTTCGGATTTTTTATTATTTAAAGTCTTGTTGCTGTTTTTTTTGTGCTTTTGTTCCATAGCTTTATTTATATTAAACCCCTTTCTTAATTTTTTGTAAATGGAAAAGCATTGTCGCTTAAGAAATTGTTTAAGCAGCCACAAATAACCGATGAGATCCGGATTTTTTTAGAGCCCCCCCCCCCAACTAACACTACCCAATAATTACTTACAATTTCCCATAAAGTAGGCACTAAATATGGCATCACAAACCCTTTTAGATTTAGAAAAAATTTAAGCTGAAAATTATTTCAGAGTCGTACCAGAAAATTGATTCATTTTGTACATACTCCATAATAAAAAGGATGCATTTTCTCTGAGAATACGAAATGCTCAGATATTTTTAGCGTCCCTCCCCTAACTAATACTACTTTATTTAAGAATTAACGACACTTCTTGACTGCAAAGGTCGGCCCTGCAGTGCATTCCTTCAGCCTGATTCGATCTCTGGGTCCCGTATTACCAAGCTAAGGTCAAATCCACTGCGCCACCACAGGACTTTAAATTGTTTTAACCCCTTGTCAAAAATATATTCAAATATTTTTGCAATCACCAGTTTTTTACTCTTTAAGCAATTTAACCTAACTTTTCCGTGCATAAAAACCTTCAAAATCTTTTTGCGTTCAGTGAACTTGATCCTGACAATTTTAACATTAATTTTTTGGTCAAAAATTAGTTAGCCTTTTCTTAAAAATAGTTACGACATTCACTAGTTTTAAGGCCTAGCTGAAGTCCAGACATTTTACTCCCTAGTCAATTTTTTTTTAGATGCGGCAAATCAGGCAACGATAAAGTTATCTTTTTTTTCGCTGCTTTCACTAAACAAATATGAAAAGGTTGAACTCAAGGGGTTTTTCACTCAAAAGTCAAGTCTAAAATGCTCCCCTCCTCTCTTGGGGACCATCAACCACCAACCATTAAACTATGAAAGATGACCATTGAATCGATATATGATACAGTTAACATGTAAAAAAATTGGCGCTTACAGTGAATAAATACATAATAATAATAATAAAAAAAAAAAACCTTCGTTTCTTAAGCAACAAAACAAATTACTAACCAAGTTAGAAATGAACAATAGGCTGTAATATTGGGCCCAGTTAACAGCAAGCGGCGGTGATGTGGAATCTGCGAGCACAAGTCGCTTGCTTCGCGCTGCTTTTGCTGGCCGGTTTTGGAGCGTTGAGCATATCTACCTCCACCTCTGCCGAACCACTCCCTCAAGGTTTCACTGCCGACTCTGTGGTCTCTCGTCCGAAGCCCAGGGCGACCGCACGGACAACTGCTTTGAATGACTTTGCTTTCGAGCACCGCGCCGTCCCATCGCACGAAACGCGTGGTGGGGGCTTCGGCGTGAGCCACACGATCGGGGCGCGTGACAAAGGCCGCCTCGCGCCGTTGCTCCGTCGTCCTCATCCCCCTGCCAAGCCGATCATGCGGTCGGCGATCTGTTCCCGGACGTCCTGGTCGTGAAGAATGCCCACCATGGCAACGCCCTGGGTTTTCTTTTCTTCCACCAGACGGACGACCACGGCCCGGTTGGCAGCGTCGAGAGAGGCGGTTGGCTCATCCAGCAGCAAGATCGGATAATGGGCAATGAACCCCCTGTTATTCTTTATTTTTATTTTAGTTTTTTGTTTTGTTTAGAACAGGGTATTACTTATCGGAGGAGCTGTCGTAGAAACTTCGAAAAGGACTTATTCGATTGGAAATTGACATGTTCAATGCCCTTTTTAATAGTCGAAAACGTTTGGAGGACAACTTACCCCCTTCCCATGCCCGCCATTTCCCAAAACACATTCAATCAACATTTTGAGATAGCCATTTTGTACAAAGTAGTTGAAAGATCCAGAAATAAAATTCATTGTTTGAAGGATATATCGATAATATTCGATAACAGGGGGATGGAATTCTTCGTTGTTTTTCTTTATATGTCGTCATGAGACACTGTTTATTTGGAAATATATCAACCTTTTATAAAGAATACATACGCAGTTTGATGTTTCCACCTTTTTTTCTTACAAAAAATACATACAATTTTATAGAATGAGGAGGCCCTCAAACACAAATTGAAGTTGTCACTAAAGGCTACTTAATTTTAAAACGAGTGCCAGGCGTGTTCACAGGTAGGTAAGCTCGCTCGACGATCCCACCAATCCGTTGATTGAGGTTTTGCACTTTGTTATCGAAATCCGAGCAGCGTGTGCTTCAGACGTTTCATGAATACCTGATGACTCCTGGAAAAATGTTGTGTTTCTCCGGCACCAATCTCGAACGCCACAGCAAGGACTTGAACCGAATGACCGACAAGAAATTGTTGGTGCAGGAGAAGTTCACAGGCCGCTATTCTCTTAATGTGGTGCTTTAATGCGTTTTTAGTTAGGATTCAATGTTTATAGGCCAGGAATTTTCTTGGCATGTCTCTCGACTTTGTATTTTAAGTCTGCCCTTAGTAATAGTAATAATGCTATTCAAGTTGTAAGAGCTACGGCTTGTCTTGGAATTTCAACCAACCTGAATAAATGTGGGATTTCACAGATTAGTATTTGTTAACATACGCCTGCTCTGTTTGTTGGAATTCTGCCCCGGGTTGTTACTCTTAACGTATCTTGATGTAGGCGATCTGTTGATTGTTGTGGATCTTGTTGGTGTCTTCGTGAGTATGTGGTGGCCCGCACATGAATGTTCAAAACAAAATTTGCATATTAATTTTTTTCGGCTAAATGGCTTTCTCTTAGTTTTGATCGGACGATTTTGAGAAAAAAGGGGTGGGGAAGGAGGCCTAGTTGCCCTTCAATCTTTGGTTACTTAAAAAGGCAACTAGAACTTTTAAATTTTACGAAGACTTGCGGTGGAGAGCGAGAAGGCGCGGATTCAGGAGGATACGGATGCGTTGCATGGTCAGGAAGACGGTAGGCGGCACTGCTTAGAGCACCGCGTCATGGAGAGGACCAATTCTTGTGTCACCTGCTCTGTGCGCAGCGTATGTGGAGACGATGACGGTAATTGAGATCGAGGCCGAGAGGGTGCAAGCACGAATTGCTCTGTTGGAGCGGATCGAGGACGTTGATCACGAGTACAAGGCGTTGCAGGCCGAAGCTTGACAGCAATCAATTCAAAATGCAACCATTGGTTACATTTTTATTAGATGTTGGAGATATTAAATTTACCCATCGGAGGGTAGAACCAGAGACATTTACCCTTCACAGTTCATGGTACGAAGAAGCTTACTTAACCAATGGACCGTCATATTGTCTGCTTTTCGAATCCGGCGCTTTCCATCTCTCTCGCTTGTATAGCAAATCCTTCATTACAAACACAGCCTATTGCCGTGGCCTCTTCACACTTGATCCAGGCGGAGCCGCGAATATGTTTTGAGTTCGTCATCAGCGAATGACCATCAAGATGATCCTTGAAAATTTCTTCGCAGAGGCGAATGCTTTCTTCCTGGCCCATGTTTTCGAAACCGAAAGCCTCGTATGTCGCTTGCGAGCATTCGACAATAAAGGTCGCTGTATCTTCATCAAACTGGTAGGCATGGACCCATATCCAGCCATGTTCGGTTTCTTCAAAGATGAAGGTGAATGCATCAGCACGCGGATCTCGCCGACGGTTTGTTCGTCGGCCACGACGGGTGCGCCGGATTCGTCGACGACCTCGAGGTCGACGGCAGCAAACGCGCGCCCGGTCTTGGCCTTGTAGGTCAGCTGATCTGCCGGTGGCAGAGTGCTGAGGTGTGGCGGGAGCAGGCTCAGAGTCAGGTACGGGCTGGTCTCGGTCATCCCGTAGGTCTGTGCGTAGTCGCAGCCAAAGCGATCGATGATCCTGCGCACGACGTCGATCGACATTTTGACTGACGAATTCAGACAGTTATAACTACATTTATTAGGAGTTTCAGAAACTCATATCCTAGGGGTAGGAAGTATGAAATTAGGTTACATAGAACTTGTTTACTCAGGTAGGAGAGATGGGGTACATCGACAGGGAGTAAGGCTGATGATGAATAAGGAAGCTGCTAAGTCTTTTTAAGGTAGGAAAGGTATTAATAATAAAATACTGATTGCTCATTTTGTGACCAAAAAGTTCAGCAGGAAGATCGGTCCCTTCAGGCGGCCCTGATTGTACCAGTAGGCCGTGTTGTAGAGATGGCTGACGTCGTAGCACTCATGCTCGAACTTCACCCCGCGCTTATCGTGCAGCTCGGTGATGATGTATTCCATCTGCTTGAAGGTGTTGGTGAAGATGAAATCGTCTGTCATCTCCAGATAGGGCTTCTCCCAGTCGTGCTTCCATTTGTCGTACCGGCCGGCCAGGCCGAAAATACCGAAGTTCATGGCACAGGATTAATTAATTGATCGGCAATGGATATTTTTGAAAGGTCTGTTCGCTACTTACCTTGGTCCCAAGGTGTATCACACAAGCAGACGAAATCAACGACGAAATCAGACATAAGCAGCATCTTGGATCTGCCTCGAAGTAGGGTAAGCCCTTTATGGTTGTTTCCTTGTGCGAGGCCACCAGAAAAGATAACGATCGATGGTTCTCTGAAGAGGTAATGAAAGACATATCACCATAATAATTGTTATCAGTATGTATGAGAAAATTTGCTTTATTTTTAAAAATTGGGGAAACACCGCCAAAACGTTAAGCGATTGAAAATTCCTCCATCCGATTCAGCTTATCGGTGAACCCTACTGTAAAGATTTCAAGCTCTTATCCGCAAAAGGGCAGAGTTTGTATTTTTTGCCAGAAGAAAGATCATGGATGTGTGTTTATTTTTTTTTTTTTTCCAGGAATGATTGTATCGAACAGTTGGTCCTAGAAGATTGGGGCAAAAACGTGGAATTCTGTATTTTTTGCCAGAAGAAAGATCACGGATGCATGTTTATTTGTTTTTTTTCCCAGGGTGATCGTATCGACCCAGGGGTCCTAGCATGTCGCAATAGGGCTCATTCTAACGAAAATTAAAAGTTCTAGCGCCCCTTTTAAATGACAAAAAATTGGAGGGCAACTAAGCCCCCTCCCACGCTCATTTATTCCAAAACTTACCGGATCAAAATTTTAAGATAGACATTTCGTTCTATTTTTCAGAATTACCCCCTCCCCCAACTACCCCAAAGAGAGCAGATCCGTTCCGGTTATGTCAATCATATATCTAGGACTTGTGCTTATTTTTCCCACCAAGTTTCATCCCGATCCCTACACTCTAAGTGTTTTCCAAGATTTTAGGTTTCCCCCTCCCAACTCCCCCCAATGTCACCAGATCCGGTCGAAATTTAAAATAAGAGTTCTGAGACACGATATCCTTCTAAACATCAAATTTCAGTACGACGGTCAATTGCAACATCTCATTTTCCGCAAATGGAAGGTGATATTTTAAAATTGCCAATTCGTCTCGTTTATTTGGAGAGCCTAACTTTAAAGTTGGTTGTAATCTTGAAAGAATGTAATCGGGAATTTCAAATGTGGATTCGTCTTCATTCATAGTGACGCAAGCGCGAAACTCCGGTTTAGCCGATATCATAATTCCCGCAACGATGGATTCGACATATCTGCGATGATCCAATAAAGGGGCGCAACAGGTGCTTGCCCTCGGGGGACACGGTACGACGGCAAGCCGTGACCCATCCATCGCGCACCGCGATCGACGCCCCGGCGTGCGCCATCGCGTCCCCCGACGACATCGACGCCGCGAGCCTTCAACTCGCGCGATAAGACGACGGAATCCTCGATTTCCCACCCCTGACCATCGACCGCCGAGATCCGGAAGAACAACGGCAGATCCTCTGGCCAGACGGCCCGCACGGCCTCTGTCACCTCCAGACTACGAATTGTTATTTCCCATGCTGTTGCTCGTTCCTTATTTGACCAGAAATCGTGATAGGTGGTGCTGCTGAAGTTGTGTTCCATAATGAAATTTTCTCCATAAGCCATGGACCAAATTTAGCATTCCTAGCACTGACAGATCCACGGGATGAGGACCCCCCCCCCCCAACACACACAAGATTTGTTTTCGGTGTCTCCCTCCCTTGTTTTTTTCTTGTTTGTACTCTTTATTTTTGAAATCAAATACTTCCTTGCTCAAAATAAAATAGTAACAGAGATAATTGAAAATATGTTTCTCTTTAAAATCATATAGTCAGTAGATTCGCCCCCCTGGGGGCCCTTTGGCCCAGATGCACCCTTTCTTGTGTTTAGATACAAATTATTGTTAAAGAGAAACATGTTTCAAGCGGCATTATAGAATTTTGACCGTTGTTGTAAGTAATTTTTCTTCTCGCGAAGTCATTCAACACAAAAAAATTTCAGAAGTTGAAGTTCTCCTAATCTAAATTAAGAGCTACCTTGTTATTCAATACGATAGAGCAGAGTTTAATATGATATATTTGGAAAAGAATTTGAGCAGTATAGCCTAAATTTTGAATCTTCTTTTTTTAATATATTTAATCGAAACTACGTTGTGATTTCCATTGCTTGATAATTTGCATCATATTTCTTGTGTATTTTTTTTGTATAGAACTGAAAAAAAATTCAAGTCGTTTGAAAACTTTCAAAAATAAGTTTGTTTCCAAATTCCTAACTTTTATTTTTAATAAATAAGTTTTGAAATAGAATGAAACTTAAAACAAAAGTAGATCTGTCATATGCATAAAATCTATTTGTAGGATTGGATAGTGAGATTTTTAATTCGCCAATTTTATTTGGAACCTTAAGTCTAGAAGCAAAAGTGTATAGGTACAAAATAGTCATTCGAAACCTTTGACCTAAGAATATGACAAACTGGCATTAAGAATAGGGGCGGAGCCAGGATTTCCTAGAGAAGTTTTCAAGAGAAGTCCATTTTAAGACAAGAGCTTCTGGATTCTTAAATATTTCAACGTACAAAATGTTTTCACAAGGAGGGGCAGGATATCAGATGCTCCTTGTGGGAGAATACTTTCCTCGTTTCCTAAAGGAATGTGTTATTTTTCTCCTATCATTCCTGATTTTGGTCGTGAATGTAACATACTGAAATAGAGCAGAGATATGTGTGGTAAAAAGGACCATTTGAAAATGTTGTTATTCATTTGAGGTCGGAGTCCAGGTGGATACCTTGAATCTTCACCGATTTTACAGCTTTCGGTCCATTGCATGGCGGGTCTGGAACTGGCCGTTTAAGGAAGTTAACCCTGAACAAGACAGTTCTCTGCTGGCTGAGAGTGAGCTTTACTTGAGTATCGTGAATTAAGGACCTTTCCCCTGGCGCTGTGGTGGGGGGGGGGGGTCATGTTATATCCAAAGGCATGGTTAATGGGCCTTTCAACTATGATAACTAAATTATAAATATAGATATTTATATTTATATTTATTTATTTTTATTTATATTTATTTATAATAAATTATAGATATTTTGGTATGCTAAGTCAGTTACGGTTTTTATTACTTTTATAGTTTATATAAAAGCCACGTTTATACATAGCTAAATTATGCAAATATTTTTTTTTATTTATGATCCGCAGGACTACTAGCCGTGCATCCAACCAAAGAGAAAAAGTGCTGGCCGCTTCTAAAAATTCTTGTATTCGATCTTTTCAAAAATGAAAAAAAAAAGTCTAACTATACGCAAAAAAAAAGAGACAATAATTTTAAAATGTGACACACCTTCAGGGGTTTGTAAATAAGCTAAGTTTACAGTAGAGCATACGTGATTGATGTTGTTAATCCCCTAGTTGCCTATAAAGTTTCAGGTACCCTGTTGCCGCATAAGTATTTGCTGTTATCTTTTATGGATTACACCTAGGGAACTTAATATTAAGCGGATAAGTTTGTATAAAATAATCATAAGGAAACAAAAGAAAAGAGAGCAGACTAGGGAAAAACCATGTGAAAAATGTGTGTTGCCCCATTGTTGGCTGCCTGCCAATAGATTTGACCATTAATAAGGAAAATAAAAGTTTTAATTTCTGACTGAGTGACCCCTTTCGAGTTTTCCACAAACATTTTTCTATATGACTTTGGTTGGAGCAAGCGTGGAACTAATCAGCGTTGATCTAGTCAAAAAAAACAAAAAAAAACAGATGTTTTTTTTTTAAACAGAGATACAGAGCGGTAGGTATTTTCGTTAATAATCGCCTACTCTCTTCTTTGCCTGGGTTTTTGAATAAAAAAAAGAAGACTGGTGTGTTTATCATTAATCAGGCACTATTGTAAATTTGAATTCAATAAAAAAAACTAGTTTTTTTCAACTGAAAGTAAGGAGCAATATTAACACTCAAAACAACCAGAAACGATTCCATATATGAAGGATTTGTCCCCCTCCTCGATTAAGTAATTGTCTGAAAAAACACGACA
This sequence comes from Alatinidae sp. Z8VKAUB7J3, assembly GCA_010016025.2. Taxonomy (NCBI): domain Eukaryota; kingdom Metazoa; phylum Cnidaria; class Cubozoa; order Carybdeida; family Alatinidae; species Alatinidae sp. Z8VKAUB7J3. The sequence continues at coordinate 202,642,568 of JAAAKM020721499.1, forward strand.
AAACTTCAATATTTATAATTAAGCCAAGTGATGTATTGTTTTATTGTAAAAAACTAAAGAAAAGAAACTCCGTGGGAGTCGATGAAATTACTGCCAGACATTTTGATTATGCAAGTGTTTTCTTTTTAACTATTTATCTATACTTTTTCAAATGTCTATTGAATATAGAGTTGTTCCTTATTAATTTTTAGTTGGTCAAATAACCCCTATCCCGAAAAAAGTTTGGTATATTCATTATTATTCTAAAAACAATTTCATTTTCGGTCTTCCATTATTTTCTTACGTTTTTTATTTTCACTTAAAGAGATTTGTTTGGTTCGTGTATTCTTCGCTATTTTTGGTATTTTCCTCATTATTCTCAGAAATTGTTGATACTCAATCTTGGCTTTTTTCTCTTACCTTTTTGTTTTCATTTAGAGCGATTTCTTTGTTCGTGTATTCTTCGCTATTTTAGGTATTTTCATTATTAAGTAATTATAAAGAAACCAAAGGAAAGAGAGCAAAATAGGGGAAAACTATGGATAAAATGTGTGTTGCCTCATTGTTGGCTGCCCACCAGTAGGTTTTGACCCTTATAAGTAAAATATTAGTTCTAATCTGTGACTGAGTGACCTCTTCTTGTTTCCCACAAAAATTTTTTTGATAAATTTATGACAGTTCATATAACTGACTTACCAATAAAGTGAATATACCATTTGACACCTTTCTCTATGTTCTGTTGATACAATCACCCTTGGGAAAAAAACAAAAAACCAACAAACTGAAAAAAAAATAATAAAAACGTATCCGTGATCTTGTTTCTGGCAAAAAAAAATGCAAAATTCCATATTTTTGTAGATAGCATCTTGAGGCCTCTATAGTAGGGTCCACTGATGCGTTAAATCAGATGGTTAGATTTTCATTCCTATCACTGTGTTAAGGGTAAGGAATATGTTTAACTTATTATCACTCCAATAATCAACGATATAAGTATAACTTCCAGAAACAGAAATAAATCAAACAAATACCGAGGGAAAATGTTTAGAGCTTTTTAATTCGCTAATTCTTGAACTAATAAACTTTAAAGAATTTGTAAAAAAAAACCTAAATTAGGGAAAAAATCTTAATATGGCATTAATCTACTCAGATCATCGAAATTCTATTTTAAAATCTCGGTAAAATTCTAGTTGATTCACTTTTGGCTATCTCAGAAAGGGGCTAGATTAGAAAAATGTCACTTATTGCCCCAATAAGAGTTTCCACTGAAAGATATAGAAGAACGTTCAAACCCTCATATAGCTTAATTTTAAATCAATCCCCCCCCTTTTCACTCTACTTTTATCTTAGAGTTTTAATGTTTATTTTTCAATTGCGTATTTTGTATTACTTGCTAGATAGTCTTTTGTTTAATTTTGTTTTCCCTGTTTTAACTTAACGAGTTTTTATTGTTTGACTTTTTATTGATTGCAATTCTTTAATTTTAAGCCCCTTTCATATAGGGAGTAACTTCTGTTGGTTTTAAGTTTTAATGTCGCTCCTTGCTTTCAGTTGAAAAAACTTGTTTTTTTTAGTTAATTATGCACAAGGAGCAACAATTAAATATTATTATTATCATACCGTAGCTTAACTCCTTGTCTAAGGAAATTACGTACGCAGGATTCTAAGATCCATTGTAAAAGGATTCCAGGCGTAAATTTGGAATATCCCGACTAGTCTATTATTATTGTCTTGCCCCTTTCATATGCGAAGTAATTTCTGTTCGTTTTATGTTTTAAGGTCGCGCCTTACTTTCAGCTAAAATAACTTATTGTTTTGTTTAATTTTAATCAGGAACGATCAGTTTTGGCGGAAGGAAATGGAGAATTCTTATGCTGATCTTAACCAAAGCTCATTAGCGTGAAGCCTGATGCCCCCATCTAAAATTTGTATTAAGCCGAGTTAATTTAGAATGAAATACGTTTAAAACTGATTATATTACCAATAATATTTTTTGGATACCAGACATTTTGGTAATGCTTACAATTACGTCACATGTTTATTTGTTATTTATCTATATATACATTATTGTGAATGTTCAAAATTCGTGAATGTTGACATTTGCCAATGAATGTCCGTAATACTTTTTTTTCTCCTTGGATTTAGTCAGCGGTGCCTGACAACTTTTTCAATTTAATGCAAGGTTTGATGATGACAGGTAAGGATAGATTCAGTTGGGTTAGGTAAGCTACCGGGGAGATATCTATTGGACCTTTAAACTATGTTGAACAAAATGGCCATGTCAAAATTTTGATCTGATAACTTTGGGGAAAAGGGGGTGGGCTAGTTGCCCTTAAATCTGTTTGGTCACTCGTAAGGAGCCCTAGAAATTTTAGCCTTTGTTTGACTGAGCCCTTTCACGATCTTACATGATCATTGGTTCAATGCGATCACCCGTGAGAAAAACAAACAAAATTAAATGTTTTCGGAGATGGGAGGCGGAAAAAGGTTTTTTCTGTATGGGTGCAAACCATTACAACGCTCTTCCCATTGAGACAAGAAAAATTGAAAATTTTAGGAGCTTTAGAGAGCAAGTTTATAGCATTTATGGATAGTATTTTAAAGCGTTTTTCTTTAAATTTTTACTGACCTAGGACTTTTCATGTATTTGTATTCTTATTATTTTTCTATTTTTGCTAAACCTCTTAGTTAGAGTATTTTATTAACTTTTGGTTCCGTAACTAGGGAGCTTGCCTGCCGGGAGGTCGAGGTTCGCGTCGCGCAGCGCGCTCAGCACGCGGTCGAGCGGCAGGCGGAGGGCGCGGACGCGCTCGATGTCGCGTGCGGGTGTATCACCCAGGCGTAATTTGACAGCCTGGTAACCGGCGGCGCGGAGCTGTTGAACCTCCTCGACCAGGGCCGGCGGTGGGGTGAAGCCAAGCGCAATACCGCCGGCATAGGCCTGCACCGATTGCGGCTGAGCCCCCAGCAGGCGTGTCCGGATCGTCGTCGCCCGGGCAGGCCATCTCGCCGGGCGGCTGGTGGGGGCGGAGGACTCGGTGTCGCAGGGCGTGGGTGACCCGGGCGGGGATAGGGTGGATGGCGGGCAGCTTCATGACGTGACGGTCGGGGGGCAGGTGAACGCGACCAGCGTTGGCGGCGTAGTGAGGCGTGGGCTATGATAATCGCCGTGTGTGCTGGGGCTTGCGAGTCAGGCCCGGTTGCGTTTGTCCCCGACCCAAGCCAACCTCTTCCGGTGCATCCAAAGCCCAGAGCCCGAGTTCCTTGCACTTGGCCAGAAGTGGCTCTTCTTCCTCCGGCAAGAGTGCAACGGATTCGCCCTTCGCTTCGCGTTGCATGACCACTTTTTCCAGTGGCATCAACTCATTCTCAACGAAGCTTCCGACGAGATCGAGCAGCATCCGCTCTTCTTCGGCGAATTGATCAAACATGCTTGCACGTCCCATATCTAATGAATTGGCATCAGGCTCAGCTATTATAATTAATTTCTTTAAATTATCTTCTTCTTTATTTATAAATTTAAGATCATCATCCCAATCACCAGTTCCGATAGTTGTAAGACGTCTAGAAAAGAGAAGGAATATATTAAACTTTGGGATTAAATGTGAAGTGAAAAAAAAGTATATTAAATGTTATTAGTATAATACCTTATTCGACTTTTACATATCGCTATTCTTCGCTCAACTATAATTATCATTGCAAAATCTTTGTTTTTGTTTCTATATCGATCTATTTTTTTTTTTTACGTAATCCCCCCCCCCGCCTCAAATAAATTACATGTATTAATCTACGAAGAAGGGATTGAATACTCTTATGCCTGTTTATTATAATCCTTGCAGATTTTAAGAACAACAAATACTACATCGTCCATTTTTTTAATCCCTCCCCCTAAAAAAAAAAAACTAAAATTCTGTATATCTGTTAAAAAGTGATTGAGCTTTTTCATATGTCTAAAAATGATAGCACTTGCCAATTGCTCTACTTTTATCTTTGCCTTGGTCCTTCTGGCATGGCCATTGTATTCAGTGGGTTTATTTTTCAGGTCGAATGGACAGAGATCAACGCCGCTTGGGGACAGACGGTGCTTCTTCTTCATTCTTTGTCCAAGAAAATCGCACTCACATTTAAAAGGTAGAATGAATAACAAGATTCGCAGAATCTTTTAAGAAATTGCCAAATTCTTCTGAGCTTCTGTAAATTATGCCATTTATCACATCTACAAAAAGAAGTTTATATAAATTAAAGGCTCTATTAAATCTATTTTGTAATAAATTAAATTGTTCAGACTGAAAAAAAGACGTATTACCTTACGAAGGGATTTCTGCTTATCTTTTAAATAGACTTAAAAAAGAGCCAACACAACAGTGTCAGAATGATCCTGATACCCTGTCCTCCGGGATGTCAATGACTATAGAGTTTGACTAGATTACACTAAAGACCCAGAAAGACAAGTGGGATTGTCGTTGACTTTGAGAAAAAATGAGTGTGGGAGGGGGCCTAGATGTCCCCCAATTTTTTTGGTCTCTTAAAAAGGGCACTAGAACTTTTCATTTCCGTTAGAATGAGCCCTCTTGCAGCATTCTAGGACCACTTGGTCAATACGATGACCCCTGGAAAAAAAATTAAACACGCACCTAAGATCTGTCTTCTGGCAAAAAATACAAAATTCCACCTTTTTGTAGATAGGAGCTTGAAATTTTTGCTATAGGAGGGTCAATGTACCACTTCGAATTCGGAAGTATAGGGCATTTTCTTCACGCGAGGGGAAAATGACTTTATAGGAAAATAGGAAATAGGAAAATCTCGAACAATGAAAAGTTTCTGTTTTTGAAACTTGCATTTCGAAACGTTTCATTGCTCATGTTTTTCGAAATCAACTGAGGTAAGAATAAAGGCCGTATAGATGGATAGAGCATGTTGTTTCCCCACAATAGCTTTAAGCTAACCGGATCACGTTGCCAACTAGTGAAATATGAATCTCATGGAAAATAGCTAAAATAGTTACAGCGAATTTGATGTTTTTTTTTTTTGGTAAAATTCTAGTTAATTGACTTCTTCCTATCTCGGAAAGGGTTTAGGTTAGGAAAATGAAACTTTCAGGGATGGGTCTACAGGATAAAGTATGTCCCGGCAAGATATTTTAGAGTACCCACCACCACTCCTTCTCCCTCTAGAGGGCCCCTAAATTTGTCTACATGACAGGTCTCCTTGAACACTGGAACGCTGAACTTTTGTATCCTTTTTCATGTGAGAAAAATTTTTCAGGGGGAATTTTCCGTGGATGATTTTTCCAAAGGGGAGGGGAGGGGGATTCGGAGTTGAAATTGCCTAAGGGGTGAATTTTCAAATACTTTTAAATTTTAAAAATACGATCGTTATTAAATCTCGGGGGGGGGGGGTGAAAGAGAGGAGTTTTCCTTTCTTTAGAGATTGCAGCCACGCGCGACAGGTAATTATGAATTGATAATGAATAGATCGAATATGAAACTTGGTTTGATTCAATTCAGTCAAAACGAGGTATATTTGATTTGAAACATTTGAAACCTCATCAGGTTAATGAGGTTCGAATGATAGTAAACTTGCCAAGAGAAAATGAAGTCAGAACACAGTCTATGATTCAAATTTTATGAATTGATAATGAATAGATCGAATATGAAACTTGGTTTGATTCAATTCAGTCAAAACGAGGTATATTTGATTTATAGGAGCCAATTTGGGCTATATATTTGCACATTAGGTGAGTGGGGGTAAAGAATAGCGGCTCTGCAATGCATAATGTGTTAGCTAAAATTGTTCTGATATGGTGAAGTAAGAATTATTTTCTGACTTCGCACTGTCCAAATACTATATATGTAAGGGAGGCTACCTCTAATTGGCCTCAATGACTTTCTGCTAAAGATTGACGTTTTGTCCTCAATGTTTCAAGAACAGGTGCTCAAGTACAATGGCATATCAAGAGGGTGGAGGGAATGGCACAGAAGGGGTGCCTGGTTGCCCTCAAATCATTTTCGACCCTTAAGTGTTGTTATGTTTTCTTTATAAATGTCAAGAGTCGAAATTCAAAAGGGAGAACAAGACAAAATTTATCATTTCAAATCGATTTTTTTTAGTCCATAGGAAAAATTTCAAAAGCGCCATTCTTCTTTGTTACTCGTGCGACTTGTCGACTTTCTGGACAAGGCTCTTCCTTGTTATTGATTTTCCGGTGTTGAAGTTTTCTGGCTTTTTTTTTCTTCTTTTTCTGTTACTTCGCTTTTCTTTATGGGTTTATGAGCGGGCACAAATAAATAATTTTTTGAAATAAGGGGACGAAGATTTAATGGACATCTAGGAGCCATGTATAGGTTTTATCATATTTTTTCTGCTTTAATCCTTAGCTATTTCAAAAAAAATGCCGTCGCCTCTCAGCTCTTTAATTTTAATTAGAATATTTTGTAAAATAACTGCTCGGTTCGACGGCGGAGCAGCGCGGTCCTCGGCAGCCTGTGCATCGTAGTCGGCGCGCGGACACTGGCGCCTTCGCGCAAGAAGATGCGCCGGAAACAGCTCCATCGACACTTGAACGTCGCCACAAACCTGAACGTTGGCACCGCCGACTTGTGCATTCAACTGCAACTGTGTGAAAGCGGAGGGTGAAAAGGGCGTGGGTGTATATTAAACCGCCCGAGCCGATCGGTGTACCCAGCGAGGTGGGTTCATCTTTGTTTACAAATTGCGCTATGGAAATCTAACTATCACCTTGTTGCAGCTTAGCAAGCCACAGCTTAATTGGAAAATATTTTCTGTTTGTGATCTGATATACACAACACAACCAAAACAAGCATAGCTATTAAAGGTTGTAGCCAGGGGTACTAGAACCATGGGGACAGAGCAGCTGCCTTGTACTATTGAACCAACTTCTCAAGATTCCGGCAAGCCTGATTGAAGCAAAGATTGCAAAGACTGGAGGTGCTTGCAACCGGTGCGGTGGCCGACGGCGCGGGCAGGCTGTCCGGCACCGCGCGCTCCTCAAACACGGCCGGCACCACAGGCGGCGATGGCGGCGATGGCTGAGGTGGCTGAGGTGGCTCTCGGGGCTCTGGCGCCGCGGATACCACAACACCCGATGATGTGCCGCTGGATGGATCGCTCACCACGGGGCTGGCGCCCGGCGACGGTGTAGTTGTACTGCCTGTCGTTGAAGGCTCGGATTTAACGTTTTTACTTAGTTTTGCCAGGGCAATTAAGATTTATAAAAATGTTTAATTTGTTTTCCGTATACATATTCGATTTTGAACAGTTAACTCTGTGTATATGTATGTATTGTATATGTGTATATATTGTTAGCTACAGTTAAATTGAATTAACATAGATCTACAACAATTGCCTTTTGTAGTGGTATTCTTGTTTTTAGCAGTCTTTGGTGGTGCTGGAGCAGCTAGTGGAACAACAGTGAAGCCCTGGAAAGCGGGATGTTTTTCATCCAACTTACTATTTGAGATACGGTCAGTCAGTCGGGTATCCAAAACAATCCGTAGGCAATTTCTCTGGAAACCATCTAGCAAATCCTTCTGTGGCTTTGGTAGCGCCCATGCTTCAGAACTACCTGGCCACTGTCATCACTGTACATTCCAATATTCTAATCTTGGTTCGCACACTTATCTTACTATTATTCCACTCTTTTCACCTGTGAAAAGAATCCTTGGCTAATAAGCTACGCATACTCCTCCTCAATCCTGATAAATTCAAAACTTCCCTCTTCACACCCTCCCAAGAAGTACATAAGATAGGACGCAGAAACCAGCTTCATACCTCATTTCCGAACTTAGCCGTAGTAATGTTATTTTCGTACATAGCACTGATGACTTTAACGTATTCATCTGGTAAGTTAACCAGATTAACGTAGCTACAAAACCTGTAGCAGTCTGTTATTATTGCTTTTTTCCATCCACACCAAACATACGAACTTAGAGGGAGAGGCGATAATCAGATCTAGCCCAAAAACAGTCCCTAAATAAAAGTCCCTAAATAAAAAGTTTGAAGTGAAGGAATCGGGATGAAGCTTGGTGGATAGAATAAGCAAATGTCCTTGATGCGTGATTGGCGTAACCGTACTGGATTCGCTCTCTTTGGGGGATTTGGGGGTAAGGGTTCAGTGATTTGGCGAGTTTGGAGCTTTTGGACGTGCTAGGACGATGAAAATCACTTCTAAAAACTTCAATGTAATTTCTTCAAAAGAAAGTTTGGTTTCTGCAAAACACTTTGCGCTTTCTTCAAACTTTCTATTTTCTAGCAGGTGTTCGGCTTGTCGAATCATTATCGTATTTAATTTACTCTCGTTGCCTCTACAGTGACTTTTTGCTTCGTCAAATCTTCCCAGGTCCATGTATACCTAGATCAATTTATCCTAGTTTTAAAGAGTTTGGATTTCTAAATCTATTGGGACAATGATTTCAACTATTTATTCTACGGCCTTTGTTATTCAGTGGTCATTCTTAAGGAATTGGGTCAAAATTTAAGCTTTATTGTAGAGAGCGAGGTATTGACGAGGTGGTGAACCCCCTCATATAGCTATTAAAAACATACGAATATAGAAGTTCATTACGTAAGCTAATTCGTAAGTTACGTATATTTTTACTAATAAAAACGCTCGTAAAAAATTAAAAGTTCTAGTTGCTTTTTTAAATAACCAAAAAATCTTGAACTTTTCATTTCGGGTTGGAAAAGCCCTCCCACGAAATTCTAGGACCACTGGGTCAATACGATCCCCCCTGGGGAAAAAAACAAAAAAAAACAACAAATAAACACGCATCCATAATCTGTCTTCTGGAAAAAAATGCAAAATTCCACATTTTGTAGATAGGAGCTTGAAACTTCTACTGTAGGGCTCTCTGATACGCTGAATCTGATGGTATGATTTTCCTTAAGATTCTATGACTTTTAGGGGCCGGAAATCTATTAGTTAATTTTGGAAGATAATCTATTATTTTCTTGTTTTTACTCATTTCCTTAAATGATGTAATTAGGTTTGTGATCTTCAAACTTTAACCTGGATCAATGGATCAAGCAAATATCTTTCATGGTTTTTGAAATATCAGCATTACCTTTGAAAAGTCTTGATTGAGCACTTTCTTATTGTTCTATTGTTCTTTCTGTTTGTTTTTTTGCTATAATCATTATTGTGGTGTAGAACAGTGTTTATCTGTTTTTTTTTTCATAGGAAGCCCTGTGTAGTATTAACAGGTGTCATTTCACAGCAATAAAATGTTTCTTTATAACGTATTTCCAAAACTCTATTTTCCATCAAGATTGCTTTGAAATTAAATTGAGAAAAACAGCACAACTAGACGACATTGAGGTGAAATAAATCTGACTTAAAATGATATAATCATATAAATTTGACCTTATCAATGAACAAAAGTATTTCTAATGACTCTTATGTCACTGAAATGGAGGAAAGCGGGGGTGTGTAACTTGCGGATCAATTAATCGTAAATTGTTCAGCTAAAAAAAAAAATCTAAATATAATAGATTATTTAGTTATAATTCGGTGTGTAAACACAATAGTGTGTGCCTGTGATTCTCCTCTTATAACTTCCAACGATTTTTTTAATTTATACTAGTTTTCTAGATAATTTATTACGCATAATTTTAGTGCTTGTTGGATCTGAAAAGAAACGTGCTGGTGATGGGGTCCACGACCGTGGTCGCGAGCTGGATCTGGCTGCCGGCTTCGCCCGTGATGAGCTTTGGCTCCCCTGACAGGACCGGGGCGTCGTCGTTGGCCAGGACCTGGACGGAGACGGTGTCCGTCGCATTCCCGATCCCGTCCGTCACGGTGACCCGGAAGGCGATCTCGTAGTTCTCGCTCGACTCGGGAGCCTGGAAGCTGGGAGTTGCGGTGCCGGCGCCCGACAGGTTCACCGGCGTTCCCGACCTCTACCATCGCTTGTCTATTCTGTTTCGAATTTTATTGAATTTAAGCGTTTTGATGGTTTTTTATTTATTTTTGTCAGATGTCACTCTTGCTATACATAATTATCCTTTTCTTTATTTTTTATTTCGACTAGTTCTTCATTTCTTACATTTTCTCTTTTATTTACTATTGGTTTTATTTTATTAATTTACTATTGTAGTACTAATTATGACTTTATTTTAGGTGAGTTTGTTTTGACAAAACGGGAACGTCAGGAATTGTCCCGGTTAAATATAAGAACAGCGCCACGATTAGCCATAAAGAAAAAGTTAAAGAGAGATGGGGAGAACATTTTGAGAACTTTCTAAACAGTTATAAAGTTGTAGGAAACAAGAAAGGAAAGAATGAAAAAGTTTGTGGCACTTAGGAAATGAAGGAAGATTTATTTTGCGAGGAAGAATTAGCAACAGTACTAAAAGGGTTAAAAGATTGTAAGGCCCTTAGTGCTGATAGTGTTGGCCGGGTTCGCGCCTTTACCGTCCCATCAATTTCCCCGACCACGACGGCGCTGCGCCCGCCATAGAATATGTGACCCGGACCGTGATAGTCGGCGCCGAAATTGATGAAAGCGCCAACCGTCCGCGCCTCACCGATCATGTCCGCGATGACCGGCTCGTTGAGACCGTTCTGTAACGACACGACGCAGCCGTCTTCGGCCAGGTGGGGCTTCAACACCGCAACTGCCGCTTTCGTATCCTGCCCTTTGCATTAGTTTTATTCAAGCCAAACGGAAATTTGAGAAATACATAATTCTATAACATAATAGCAGTGTGGTATTGAACAGAAAATGTAAAATAGCACCGTTCACGAATCGATGAATGGTTACGTCCTACAATGTGTAATTATAGAAAAACAGAAGACAAGTAACGGATAAGAAGTGTTATTTCAGAGGATTTATAGTGACAAAGAGAGGTTTGGATTCATATGTATTTTCGGGTATTTTTGTTTCTAAGGCATCGCTTTACCAGTTACGAATAGATCCTGATGGAACGATTCAAGCTTCGTGGGTTGCGACGAAAACGTATTGGATTCGTGCAGAAATGCAATTAACCCGATTTTCATGGCGATGAAGTTTTTATACTGTCGATAGTGGCTGATCACGAATCGATCAGCGACTATATCCTAATCCATCCGACTCGTGTCCACTTACAACGGCCAACCCCATGCCAGACTTTTCGCAACTCGATAACCTTTACAGCGCCTACGGAGCGCTCCGGCAGCGTCGTCAGCATGATGGTGGAGGTGGTTCAGGGTGGGTTCTCGATCGCCTCGACGGCGGCCGCGCCAGGCCGTCCGGCGCGGATCGAGAACCTCCCTCCGGGCCGCGCGACGATCGTGCTGCGCGCCCTTGGGCTTCAGGACCAGGCCGAAGTCGAGGTGCGCGACGGTCACACGACGGCGCTGAGCCTCCGGCTCGCTCCCGAGGCCGAGATGGGGGTGCTGTCGCTCACTTGGGTGTTGGCGCAACTCGGGTATGGTACACACGTGTGGGACACCCGCGCCTGCGACCCCCAGGCGGCGGGGTTCTTTGCGCCGTGGTTAAATTGAAGCGAAAGCCCGCCGGCGGCGCCCGGCGCCAGGCCCGAGCCCTACGCGCCCGAAAGCCTGACAGCGTTGAAGGCAGGGCCGCTGATGGGCGTCTGGGCGACCGGACCCTATCTCCACAATGGCTCGGTCCCGACGGTCTATGACCTGCTCAGTGCTTAATAAGTCCAGTCGAACTGAGGCAAGTTGTTACGGAGAAAGCACAACTTTTCAGCATTTTATCCTATCAGAGACCTTTGTCATAACAAATGTTCCCAACTATGCTGGAAACTTTCACTTGGAATAGATGAGGGCGAATACCAGAAATACATCCGAGCAAGTTGAGACAGTGTCTTGAAACGGCTACTGTTATTCAACCACAGCTTTAACGGTCAGGTTTTTTCCCTGTCAAAAACAGCCTCGACCAGATCTTAATGAAATTTGATATTTAGAAGAAAATCATGTTTGAGAGCGCTTATTTCAAATTCCGACCAGATCTGTTGACATTGGGGGGAGTTAGAGGGAGAAATCTGAAATCTTGGAAAACGCTTAGAGTGGAGGAATTAGGATGAAGCTTGGTGGGTAAAATAAGCAAATTTCTTAGACACGTGATTGACGCAACCGTACTGGATTCACTCTATTTGGGGAGTTAGGGGTGGGGTTCAGTGTTGATATGCCCGGCACGCCAGACCGGCTCGAACAGGGCATTGGCGAAGCGCAGCGCCATGAGGTTCTGCACGGTTTCCTTGCCCAGGTAGTGATCGATGCGGAACACCCGAGCTTCGTCGAATACCGCACCGATGGCCGCGTTGATCGCACGGGCCGAATCCAGCGAGTGGCCGATGGGCTTTTCCAGCACGATGCGGGCGGCCGGGCCTGCCAGGCCGGCGTTGGCCAGGTGGGTGGCGATGTCTTCGAAGAGGAGCGTGCGTAGCTATGTTAGCCTCAGGTGCCCATCACACTTATAGCCAGTGTTTCACTCATAAAAATAAAACCTTGCAAAATAGAGCTTCTTTGGAATAAAACACACTTCACAACTTTCTTTGATCCCAATTTATGAGGTCCAGAAGATCTGCAAATACATTTCCTAATTTTAGAAAAATAAAACCATTGATATGGCTTGAAAGTGTACTCAAATGACAGGAGCTGCATTTTTCAAAACTAAGAAAAGCTGTATCTTTATTATTGAATGAGATAGACACAAAGGCGATTTTAACCACTTTCCCGGTGTCCGATTTGAAAAATGTTTTCACAAAACGATTTGCTTTGGTCAGATCTATCGTTTGAGCTTTTGGAAAAAGCTGTATTTTAATTATTGAATGAAATAGACACAAATGCAATTTTAACCACTTTCCCGGTGTCCGATTTGACAAATGTTTTGACAAAACGATTTGCCTTTGTCAGAACTATCGTTAAACCCCGCTTTCCCGAATGGACTGCACGAGTTCTTCCAGCTTTTCGTCGTCGAAATATTTTCTGGGCTGAAGTTTGTTCGGCGATATTTCGTCGATCAACAACTCTCCTACCCCAGGACCGGAGCCGCCGGTCTGAGGAACCCCAATTTCAAAATCCGGTATGAGGGCGTAGATTCCCTTACCCAGGGCTTTTCTATTCATGCGACGCACTCACTCCTGGGGTCTTTTTGCAGGACACTGCTTTTTGAAGCGGTCTCGACATTGCCTATCTGTGGGGCGGTGTGAGGCTTCCGGACGGGATGAGCTATGCAGCCTACGCCCATCGCGGTGCCTATCCGTTGATTGCGACTGCGCTTCTGGCCGCACTGTTCGTTCTCGTGATCATGCGTCCCGGGTCCAGGAACGAGAACACGCCCCTGATCCGCACCCTGGTATATCTGTGGGTGGGTCAGAATGTGCTGCTCGTTGCATCGTCCATATTGCGATTGGATCTCTCCTGAATTACACACCCCCCCCCCAAATCCCCCAAATAGAGCAGATCCGTTCCGGTTATGTCAAACACGTATCTAGGACTTCTGTTTACTTTTCCCACCAAGTTTCATCCTGAGCCCTCCACTCTTGGCGTTTTCCAAGATTTTAGGCTCCTTCCCTCAATGTCACCGGATCCGGTCGGAATTTAAAATAAGAGCTCTGAGGCACTATTTCCTTCTAAATATCAAATTTCATTAAGATCAAATCACCCGTTTTTGACTTAGCAGAATTAATAGTCAATTCCATATCGGAGCACTGTGAACTTAGTAGATCAAAAGTGATTTCGGGGAATCGCTTGGCGGGGACATTCCCACTAAGAAGATAGGTGAGTGAGACCGAAAAATTTGTATTTATCGTTAAATTATACCAGCAAGTAGTTGATGATGGCAAGAAACATTATTCCTGCCAGTTTTGTTCCTTGCGGGGCACCGCAGGATATTTTACTCCACTCTGAGTCACACTATCCATCGGACGCCGTTCCAGGACGATCCCGCCGCCGATGAGACGTGCATTAGGTGCCAGGGACAAGTGTTGTCGCTTCCCGGGCTGCACCCGGACCGTGATGCTCGATGCGCACCACATCGAGCACTGGGCCAATGGCGGTGAGACGGCCGTGAACCAGCTGATGCTGCTGTGTTCAAAGCACCACACGCTGGTGCACGAGGGAGGTTTTCGTATCCAGAAAGACTTCCAGGGCCAGTGGGCGTTGGAGCGAGCCCTCTCACATAAGTAATAATTTCTGTTCGTATTAAGTTTTAATGTTGTTCCTTACTTTCAGATGAAAAAAACTTGCTTTATCTAATTATTATTATAGAGTAATTGGGTATCTTTTACTGATGGCCAAAAATTTCAATTCTTGACCAGTCACTTGGGGCCAAACAAAAAGTAGACTGTCCTCGAATGGATAAGAGGCTCTTTATGAGGCTCTTTACATTTCTTCAAAAAACTTGTTCCGTTCTTGATATTCGTTATTTTATTCTGATCCTATATATCTTAGCTGTTATTCCAACGATCTTAGGTATTAAAACGACTGCCTGGGTTAGCGCTGGTTTGCTCTTGTTTATGCTAGGCATTCGCTGGTTTTTCGGGCTTGCGGGATTTGCAGGACTTGGCGCCACCGGAGATTGGTCCGCTGCTAACCTGAGTTCCGATGTCGGTATACTGGATTGGTTTGGGCGAGGCGGGATTCTTACAATTGGATTAGGCTCTGATTTATGGAACTTGCTTATTGTGAATTTGATACCTTGTTTACTTTGATGTTTTCTTTGCTTTGATACTTTGGTACTTTGATACCAGTTTTGATACTTTGATGGAATCTTGATTCCGTTTCCAAAGGCATTTTCTAAAAAATTGATTCCAACAGGCATTTTCCAACAACTTGAAACTTTTTGCAATCAAAAACGAACAAAAATTTACGAAAAAGAATTATTTGAAGTAAATTAATGGCTATTTCAAGATAGTGTAACGATTTGGGGGTGTTTCCCACTTTTTCCATAAATTGGACAAATTTTTTCACCCCTTAATTGTTGATGGGTGGCATTAAACTTAATAAACTTTCTAGAGTTTAGGTTACTATTGAGCCGTGTCCCTCCTTACTTTATGTTTGTTAAAATGACTGTTTTATTTATCCTTTAGGATTTATTTTTATATTTTATTTCTTTTAATTCTTCTTTATGTGTTTTTGGGGTTGAGTCGTAGAACGTTGAGTTTATGACGTAAAAATAGTATAATTCATTTGTTGCCTGTTTGAAAATGTCACCTTAATAATTAATAATTGTTTAGTCTAATCAATGAAATCACCTCGAAATCATAGTACCATGCTAACTGATAGTTTGATTTATATTCGCGGTTTGGCTACCCACTAAACACCACCGTGAAGTCTACTTTAATTAAGAAAAAGGATGTAATTATTTAATTGCATGAATTTATTGAGTCATCAAACTCATAAGTATCCAGATCAAACCCATACCGGTCATCATGCCCCAACCCATCATGCTGCCATCTATAAAGCAGTCCCACATGTGAGTATCCTTTCGTGTATTCAGGTGTCATAGAACGATATGCAGAGTTCGCCCCAACAACGTCGTGCCCATTCAGTCGACGTCAAAAACCTGATTTCCATCGTCGCCGAACTGCTAAATCGTGAAGGGTGCGTCCTTGGTTCCGGACATCCCGGGCGAACCCATAGGCATTCCCAAGTTGAGATGTTTTTCAGGTTGGCCAAAAATATTGTTTCTTCTTCAACTTTACAGTTGGCGCAACCCTTCAAAAATTGTTAATTATTGACGAATTTGAAGTTCAAAAACTGAAGTTACGGTTCAATATATTGAAGTCTGTTAAACTAGATAGAGTGTGTTTTATTCTTTAATTATATATCATAAACAATATTAGATATTCATAAATCAAAGTTTACTTTGTTGTCTATTTGTTGCAAATTGTTTAGCATCAATCACCATACTTGTTTTAGTTGATTAAAAGCTCCACTGGCTTGTCCAATCCTAGACTGTACCTCCTTTTCACTTGGTCCAGTTCATTTGACTATACTTCTGAGGTATCTGAATTCCACTACCTGCTCTGCTGAATTGCCCCTGTACTTTATGCCAAGTGGTGAACTGCTCAGTGCCATGCTTTTTGTCTTGTCCAAACTAATCTTCAGTCTAAAAAGACTTGCTTTCTATTGTATGACATCAAACCAAGAAAAATTTTCTTCAGACAGTTGACCCGTGAGCTAGTACAGTCTTCAGTTGCAGCAACCCAAGTGACCAAAAAGCATTACAGTGGTAGCAGTGGTACTCGAAGTCTCAAAAAAAGGAAATCAAAAGGGGTTTTCCGTCTTGTATTTGATGGAAGAGCTGGAAAAAAATAGTTTTTCTCACTATGGTATTAGAAATGACGAAAAATATTCCTGAATATGTTGGAACCAATGACGTAGATGACTTCGAGGAGCTTTGCCATCACGATCAAGGAGCGTTAATTTAAATGGTTAGACCCTGTCTTACGGATCCCACGAGAGTCTTGCCTTGCCAAATCGATCTAGCTGAGCTCATGGAAAAAACGCCAAGGAAGAAAGTGGAAAATATGATGGAACTTTGACTTACTTACTTTGACTTAAGTCTCCTGCCGGGCACTGCTCGGTGTAGAGAGTGACGTCTGCCTCCTCCATCCACTTCGGTCCATGACGAGTATTTTTTTCCTGAGCTCGATTAGACTTAAATTTCCCTTCTTTTTGCTATGCAGATTAATAGTCCTTTGCTTCTGTTCAAGCATCGTAGATTTCGGTGGTATAAATTGTTCAAGAAATCCTTTTTTAGTTTCTGGTGACTGACTTGTCATATCATTTTGACTTATTACTTTATATTCACCTCTAACATCTCGATTATTATCAAGTTCCCATTCTTTGCAAGTCCTTGCTTGCTTGTAAGATTTATAACGTTCTTCGCCTCCTCGCAGACCGACGGCTGGATCAACTCCGGCTACGTGTCCGCGAACCTCGGGTTCGGCCTCT
This sequence comes from Alatinidae sp. Z8VKAUB7J3, assembly GCA_010016025.2. Lineage (NCBI taxonomy): Eukaryota > Metazoa > Cnidaria > Cubozoa > Carybdeida > Alatinidae > Alatinidae sp. Z8VKAUB7J3. Next base: position 202,659,474 of record JAAAKM020721499.1, read on the forward strand.
CCGAGCCCCAGCACCGTAAGGTCCGCGTCGCCTACCGCAGCCTCCTCGAGCTCAAGCAGGCACCAGGCAGCGCGGAGGCGGCGGCCGCCGCCGACGCTGCGCTCGAGGCCCTGCTCGGGGACAAGGAGCTCGACACCTACCACTCCCTCCTGGACGTGGCCCGCACCAAGATCGGCCCCCTTTAAACTCGGCTTCGTCCTGAAGCTCCAGTCCTGCCGGTACTTTGCTGTCCTGCAACCAACTGGTTAGTGCGGCTGCAACACTGGTTCTGCCTAGTGGTACCACTGGTAATGAACCCATAGCTTTGCGCAGCATTGCCAGCGGCAAAGGCATCAGCGTGGCACAGGCTGCAATTGCCTGGGTACTGGCGCAAGGCGAAGATATCATTCCTCTGGTAGGTGCGCGCCGTCGTGACCGCTTGACAGAACGGTATTCCTCAGCCTGAAGTCGGCCGACATATCGACGACTTTGAGGTTTTCGGGAAGTTCGGCAATGACTTGATGAGCCGTACCATGGGGCAAACCGCAGAATACGACATCGCAGCCGCTCCAGTCGATCTCGCTAGCTTCTTGCAAGTCAGGAAGGCCGGTCATGCCCAAATGCGGAAATACACGCGACAGAGACTGGCCCGCATGCGCCTTCGCGGCGAGTGCGACAATGTCCATCGAGGGATGGAAGCAAACATGAACTTACACTAGGAATTTAATAAAAAAAAATCACCTGAAAGCAAGGAGCAACAGTAAAAATTAAAACAAATAGAAACAATAACATAATAAGGGGATTCCCTCTTTTGAACACCCGACTATTCACGCTGAAGATTTTAGTACTTAAGCTTCTCATTGTTCTGTTTAAACTACAATTATGTTTCGGGAGTCGTTCTTACAGAATCGGGATTAAATTCAAACTTAAGCGTAAAGCAAGAGGGTTTGGCAACGCTAACTGTAAGTGGTCCCATCGGTGAAACCCACGTTACTGCAATTCCCGCCGAAAACCGCAGTTCTTCTCTAAACTGGCTATTTTTGGTAAAGACCGAGCCAGCGTCGACAAATGTACTCAGCCGGATAGTACGATCATCTTTCATAAATGGTACCGGAAATAATAATTCAAGATTACCCACCAGGCGTTTGCTGCCGCCCAGAGAGAATCTTCTGACCGAGCCGGGAACTGTTTCCGTTCGTCGTCGTGGCCGGCCAGGCGCGTATGCAGCTTAGGGTGGTCATCGCAGCGGGTTAGCGCTGGTAGGTGCCGGCGGCAACCGCCGAGAAGTCGGCGCGGGTGATGCCGCCCTTGCCGACGCCGGCGCGCACCGCGTCGAACGCCGCCCGGTAGTCCGTGCGCTGCAGCCTGCGGTAGCTGTGGACGTTCTCGACGAGCCACTCGAGCTGGTCGAGGTCCTGACGTACGTCGTGGCGCGTGAGGAAATAACATATACTATATGTGAACAATGGGCAAGTTTCGTAGCTTGCAGTTTTTTCCCTAGGCACCATGGGGGATTCATGTCATCTCCAAAGGTATAGTTATTATACCTTTATACTATGCTGAATCAAATGGCAATCAAAATACAAAAATCCGCATTTATGTAGATGAGAGCTTGAAACATTGACATTTCAATTCGCTGATATACTGAATCTGATGGTGTGATTTTCATTAAAATCGCTTGACGTTTTCATTGGATTGGAAATGAGGAGTTCTAGTGCCATTTTTAAGATTCAAAGTGATCAGAGGGCAGCCAATTCCCCGTGCCGTATTTTCCCCAAGCGCACCCAATGGAAATTTTTAGAAAATTTTGTAGTAATTCATGCTATAGTATGCTGTATTATGCTGTATTTAGTAATTTTTTACCAGAAGAAAGATCACGAATGCGTGTTTTATTATTTTTTTTTTTTAAAGGTTGATCGTATAGACCCAGTGGGGCCCGCCCCAGTTCTCGAGCTGAACCTGCAGCTCCACCAGCAGCGCGAGGCCGCCGAGGTGGTCGCCGTCGAGCATCAGCAGGTTGTCGAGCGCGCCGAGCGCGTCCTCGCGCAGGCCGAGGGACCGCAGGAGGCGCGCCTGCTCATAGAACAGGCCGGTGAGCTCCTCGGGCGCGTCGACGAGCTCGATGCGGTTGCTGACCAGCTCGAGCCAGCCCTCGTCGTCCTCCCGCTCCGCCAGCAGATCGTGGGGTGGATACCTTTATTGTCAAACGTATAAAATATATATTATTTAATGAATAAAATATTTATACTTTTATTATCTTCGTAAAATATTTTGCTTTCCCATACATAAGAAAACGATAGTCTAAGGATTATTTGAGGCAACAAATTATTTCTCTGGTATAGGATGGAGGTGTTCAGTGAACAAATACAAAACACAAACTTACTGCCACCAATCCTCTAAAACAGAAAATTGTTGTACACCACATTCTTTTGATATACTTATTTTCGATTTGGAAATTCAGTTAATGAAATTATTTACTAATAAACGGACGAACTTTTAAGCCAAATGTGAAATATAAACCTATTAAAAATACAAACCAAGTTTTCCTAGAATAATAAGGCACGCCAGCTAACCAAATAAGGAGTCATTACTCATATTGTTTCTGATGTGTGTGTTGATTTCTTCCTAGAATTATTTCACGAAATTCACTTATTTCACCTAGAATTATTTCACCAAGCGGTCTTGGAACATAACATTTTAAAAGCTTCGATAGGCTGACATCTTCAGCGTTTAATCGATAGCAAAGAAACAAAACCAAAGTGTTGCTCTCACAACATTTTATTCGGCGAAGCCGGAAAAAGGTTGACGCAACATTTTACGTTCCTCAGGCAACGTAGGTCTAGTTGAGTATATGGTTTGTAAATGTTCACAAGACATTTTAATGGCGTTCTGTAGACGCTGGATGTGTCTAGTCAGGTAAATTTATGTCTTCTTTGAACTATTTCATCTTTACTTTAAAAAAAATTGATGTAAGGGTTTATCCTTCTAGTGCACAAATAATATTAATTAAAAACATACAATAAACTAACTACTACTGAGAACCAATCATAGAATAGGCCTCACAAATTATTAGAAACATAACAAAGTAATTCGATTAAGTATTCTTATTGAAATAATCCCACATACAATATTACATATTTGCACAAAAATTCATATGGCATAAGGTAGGACTCTACATCGCGTGCTAGTAGCTCGGCCAGCTCGCTCAGGTTCTCTGGTTGATCGCACCAGCTGCAACTGCGATAGAGCGCCCGCAAGAGACCGTGTAAACCATCACGGTTTTCGTCCACCCAGCCCATGCGTGCAGCCAGGACCTTCTCCGGACTTGATCGCCATATGTGTGCTTTGGACGTGAGTATCGTGCCAGCATTCTCGATGCCGGCGATTGTGCCCCACGGTTCACCGGCGCAGAAACCATCGATCCTGCAGCTCGCCAAGTCCGGCCTCTCGGCCAAGGGTTCGGGGGCGGTCTCCTTCAAGGGCGTGACGCTGCTCAACTGGAAGTACGCCGGGAAGAGCAGCGTAAAGCGCAGCTTCAACTACTCAGCGGCCGGCTTCCTGAAGGGGAATATTCGCCTTCAGGCGCGCAAGTTCCTCGGCATCTGGCTCGCGCGTCGTCAGAGTGAAGGTCGCGTCCCATTTTTCCGCGATCACGCGGTCAGTGCGATCTTCCACGATCTGCATGCCTTCCGCGTCAGGATCCGGAATCGGCATGTAGAGATCCTCGGACGGGTAGAAACCCTCCTCCGACAGCCATCGAATGGGCAACACCGGCTTTTTCCAAAGGTGGGATCCTGCCACGCAGCGCAGCGATGCCTCTCGCACCGGATCCATCGGCGACCAGAAGCTGACATTCTGCACCCCATCAACAAAATAATAGGGGCCATCCTGATGCCAGGGGGTTGGTTTGGAGGTGCCAGGGGAAATCTGATCGGCCTCATTGGCAAGGAACTTAAGAACAAACGGACTGGTCTTTGGCTGAACTTCTGCCTTCCTGTAGAAGTCGTTGAGGAATCGGTGAAGCGGATTCGAGAACAAAAGACAAGCGCTGGAGCGAATCCAACTCCGGTTGCCAAGTCGTTCTCCTTTACAGACATCGGATTGGAGTTGGTCCCCGAGGTCTTGCCATCAACACGTCCTTACATTGATCGAACCTACAAGAATTCTGTTTTGTTTTGCTATTTTTATTGCTATGTTTTATTGTTTTACTGCCATGTGTTACGTGTTACTCTCATTTTTATAAACTATTGTTATGTGTGTCTTTATTATTCTTCTAAGCGTTTTTTTTTTTTTTTTTTTTTTGTTTGCCAAGATTTCTTTGGAAAACCTCTCCTGCCAAGCACCAATTGTGCTGCTTCGCTCGTGTGCGATTTAAAATACTCCCAGGCGTCTTCACTGCTGCTAAGTGTGCCAAGGCGACGCCGCATTGACGCAGTGTTGTTGCCAGCCCGGCTCGCTCAACCATGGACGAGATAAAGTCCGCCAGCACATCGACCTTGTTGCCGTTCGTGCGCGGGATGGCCCCGTTGGACACATCCAGCAACTGGTCAATCACTCCCTGAAGGTGCAGACCACTATCGTGGATGAAACGGGCATATGTTTGGCTTCGCTCATTTCCACCGGTGCCGAGCTGACCGTCTCGTAGAACCTGGGCGAACCCAACGAGAAAAGGTATCGTGCTCAGCTACCTTGAATTGCAGCTTTAGCTCGAAAAGTTTTATCGTTGCCGGCGACAAGTGCAGCAGCAGAAAGTGTTTTCAGTGGTGCAGGGCTTATAGTCACTGCCAAACGTTCGATGTTAGCTCCACATCGCGTGAACAAGTTCATTTTTATGCGTGATTCAAGGTAGTCAAAGCTTTCAAAGGAATAATTTAAGCTTTTGCACTCAGCTACAATGGATCTTTTTTTCTTTCGCAGCAAAAAAGATAAGAAAATAATGAAAAAACAAACCTAAAGTAAACACAAACATATAAAAAAAGAAAAAAACACAAACTCTTTGAAAAACGAAATGAAAACAAAAGTTTTGTTTTTCTTTCGGTTTTGTATTGCGTTTGGGGCTTTAGTCTCCCTTTTTGCTTATATTTTTGTTTATTTTAGGGGGATTCGGTTTTTATTTTCGGTTTTTTTTCTTGTTGGTAATGTCAACTGGTTGACAAAATTGAGTCGGTATATTGAAAATTTCTTGTCTTGGAGCTCTAGTAAATTTTTGCAGTTAAGTTGGAGTTGCAACTGAAGTAGGTATACTGAAAATGTCTGGTGTCAGAGTATTAGTAAATTTTGCAGAATGGAGTTGGAATTAGAGCTGGAATTGGCACATTAAAAATATATGGAGTCGGAGTCGGAGTTTTAGTAAATGTTTACACAATGGAGTTGGAGCTGGAGTCAGTAATCTGAAAATGTCTGGAGTCACCGCGTAGGTGCCCATGTGACCGGACCAGGGCAGGCGGTCGCCGCCGATCAGAATGCGGACGGTGGCCTAGACCGCGCCGCCACCCTCGATCCGCGCGACGTCACCGGAGCCCGCGCGCCCGGTTCGGGAAAGGTAGGCTTCCATTTCGTCGGGATAGGCGACGGTGGCCGAGAGTCCGACTCGCCTCGCCTCGGGGGCGAGGGTGGCGAGACGCGCCAGGCCGAGGGAGAGCAACTCTCCGCGCTTGTATATAAATGAAAAAAAAAAAAAACAGGAAAGGGAAAAAAGGTAAAGGATCAACTTTTAGACTACCAGAAAAGAAAAGTTCATACAAAGGCTTTTATTAATATTAATTAAAATTGCAGTTCAATGCAAAAAAAAAAAAAATAACACCAGGAAAGGGAAATTTTTTTGGCAAATCGTTTTAAATTTTAAAAGACGGTTATTACGTGAAGACAATTTGCCTTGCCAAGCCATTAAACAGCATATTGATTCTCCGATTTTTTTTTTAAAGTAATCTTCGCCAGATTTTAGTTAAAATTCAATGTAAAAAAAAATCACTGCTGTAATCCTTTTTATTGTTTCTGTGGGCGGACAACCTGCTCATATAAAGAATAATTTCTATTCGCTTTAAGTTTTAATGTTGCTCCTTCCTCCCGGTTGGATTTTTTATTTATTCTGTGATGGATTTTCAAATATTGCCAGAAAATCCCCCTCCCCTTCTGTGTAAAATATATCTTGGACGAAAGCCATCGTCTCGGGTACTTGACCTGGGGCCATGCGGATAAGGAAGGTATTGTACCAGTTGGGCATCATCGAAAACGCAATGGGTTCGCCGGCTTCGTGCAACGACGACATGTTAAAGTCTTCGGTGATGCCGAGCAGTGGGCCTGTGCCCATCCAGCGTTCCATGTTGCGCCCAATCATATTATCAAGCGACGAAAACAAGTCCGGGTGTTCGTTCAGTATGGCTTGGGCAGCCGTAGCATTCGAGTTGCACCAGAAAAATAACACCCAGCTTCGTTTTGAGATTCATTGTTCATTTGATAATTTTCTTCATAATAAGATAGAGGAGATTCATTGTTAGTCTATTCATTGATAGTCTAGGAATCCGATCTGAAGTCTCAGATCGGATTCCTAGTTGCTTCACAATAAATGCTGCGAGTTGCACCAGAAAAATAACACCCAGCTTCGTTTTGAGATTCATTGTTCATTTGATAATTTTCTTCATAATAAGAAGTCGCTGATCTGGTACGACGAGGTCGCCGCGGCGCTCCTCGCCTGGATCACCTTCACCGGGGCCGCGCTGGCCGTGGTGCGCAATTCCCACATGGGATTCAACGGGCTGATGTTCGGCCTGCCGGGGGCCGGACGCTTCGTGCTCTTCGGCCTCGTCGAGCTGCTGTTCCTGACCATCTGCGCGATCACCGTATGGGCCGGCTGGGCGATCCTCGAGATCTTCGGCGACGAGGTGATGACCACCGTCGGCAAAATAGTTGATAAATTCGTTTGTGGTGGCTCGTTGATCCACCCTCAAGTAATTCTCACTGCAGCTCACTGTGTGGGAGCGTAAGTGTTTTTTTTCTATCGTCTTTTTCTTTGTATATGCGACAGGGATTCATCGGGTGATTATCAACAAAAATATTTTTAAAACATTTTTTTAGCCAATCATTGAAATAACTCCACTGTATTATCTTTTAAATGCTTTAGAGTAGCGAAGTTGATCAATAAATAGTGGTTTTATTTTCTGGGCTCCACAAACCCTATAAATGGTTCTGGGAAGAGCTAACTGAAAAGACGCTTTGTATATTCATGCTGTCAAAATGCCTTATCTACAACACCTGGGGAACGAATCAGATGATAGAGTCAGTGGGGTGAGTTTTCAGCTAGTGTTGGGGAAGGGAGACTTCAAATTTTATGTCGGGTTTAAATATTTTATCTTCTTTCAATCATGTCATTTTTGCACGACGTCGTTCTGGGTCATGGCTTGTTTTCTAATCAAACAATTGTAAAATTGGATTTAATCCATAATCTCCCTCATCCTTGTTTATACTAATTCCCATACAGATATTTCTTTTTAATCTTGAAGATTTTTCTATACCTTTGAAACAATCCAGCACATTTTCTGCTTTAGCATAATCTGAACTATGCTACAATAGGTGAATCGAATAATTTTGACCTTTTTTTTAACGCTTCAGGAGCTCTACAATGAATGCTCTAAGATAGTTGTGGAAAGGCAATAGGAGACCACAAAACAAATGAAGAGGGAAATTTCTTCTGGACTTGATTATGATGAAGATTTAAGCATCCTAGATGAAAGTGTGAGCAAAAAGAATGAACTTTTAGAGGTTTTGCGAGATCGGGGTGCGAAAATAGGTTTGAAAATTAATGCTAAGAAGACTAAGTTACTAAGGCTAGGAATAAGTAAAAATGAATAGGTGACGTTGGGTAACGAAAAGATTTTACCTTGGTAGTATCCTCCTGCAGGGCTTCTAGTGTATTTGCAAGAGCATGTAATGCTTCCCCTTTCCAACAAGCACTGGATTTGGACAGTATTGTGAAGTCCTGTTTTTTTTTCTGCTTTCATTGTCATTCTGTCTCCCCCTTTCTGCATCATCTCACTGCTTTTCATTATTCTTTTCTGTTTTACTTTGATATTTTCTATCTCTTGGTGGAACTCCTTTCTTTTCTTCCATTTGCAGTTTGTTCTTAATTAATGTTCTATAAAGATTAAATCTTTTGTCAGTGATTTTTGTTTCCAGTTTGGGTGTCTGTAGATGGTTTCATTTGTCCTGTCTGAAAATCATGTTTTAAAAAAACTTTATATTTAAAGTCTGTCAAATCAAATTCCAAAGGACCCAAAGTAAGTTGTGTTAAATTATTTTTTAATATTCTTCTGAATCATATTTTTTTTTGCTTATAAGTAGCATCATAATCCTTTGTCTCTCTTATTGATTGTCAAATGACTTCGTCCGTACTTACTTCGGGGTCATATCCCGTGTAGTTTGTCAGCGTATACAGGTTGTGTCCGGTTACATAAAACCTAGCGCTTTGAATTCTTACTCTGGAAAGCAAATTCTTTGGAAGACTATACCCTAATGAAATGGTTTTTAACCTCAAAAACGAGCCATCTTCAATGTATTGATCGGTGAGCACTCTGGTATTGTCATCTATGCTTCTAAATGTTGCGCCGGCATTATCTTCAGGGGACTTGTCAGTCCTGAAGAGCACAAAAGGTTGTTTTTGGTGACACTGGGGTACAAGAAAAGGGATGCGGCTTTCTATTTCCCTTCTAGCAAGCGGGGGCGCAGGCAGAGGGGGGGGGGGGGTAGTATCCTAAATTTTAGAGTTTGAAAAAATTTGGACCAAAAGTATATTGAATCCAAGAAAAAATCCTAGAGAGTCCAAAATTTCAATCTGATTTTGATACCAATTTGAAGTCCCTGTAGAGAAGGTCCAAAATTCAGTAGACACTTCTTCGAGCCTCGTAAAAGGCCACCACCATCTAATCTGTGATTTTCATATTTTAACAAAGACATTTCCTACTTTCCCGCCAAGGTACGTCCTCAAAAAAGTGTCATGGGTAACAGATTACGTAAAAATTAATAGGTGTGGGGTTGGAATACGACTGTCCTGGCTGGAAAATTTTTGAAAAATTAATTTAGGGGGGGGGGGGGGGAAGGGGCGTCTTTTAGGCCCCCAAGGGTACCAGTAATGCACACGGTAACATTTCAATAACGACAAAAATTTAATTGAATTAAACAACCATCAACAAAAAAAATTCAAATATGAACAAATTCTGTTTTAAGCACTTTTATCCCAAAACGACTAAAAAAGGAAAAAAATTCGTTCGCCAGAAAGCTTAATTAAGGCTAAAAATGAAACCGTTGGATGGTTATGACATTTTCTATACATATTTAAGGGTAACTTGTTATGTTGTGACCATCCTATACTTTCACGCTAGTCACCACCGTCGAGCTGCCCTATACCGAAATGGGCCGGCAGGCGGCGCGTCACTTGCTTGAAATGATCGGGGGGTCTTCCCCGGCATCCGACGGTCCCACGCTTGTCCGCGGGCCGGTCGTCTGGCGGTCCTCGGTGACCGCTCTCACCGAACTCTGAATGCAGTCTCACGGGAGGAGAACTTTATGCAACGCACGAAACTGACCCTTGGCGCGCTGGTCGCGTCCACCGCCCTGGCCGGCATGGCCAGCTTCAAACCCACCAAGATTCAAAACATCCCCCTTTTCTTACGATAAATCCTGCAGGTAAAAACACGAATTGTACAAATTACGATCCTTGCCCTGGGGGCTGTTGTGGTAATTGAGTCACCAGAGGCATAGTTACTAGACCTTTTGGCTATTTTGAACACAATCACTTTTTTCAAATTTTGGCTAATGTTGAGGGTAGGGCCATCTAAAAAGGGCAATGGGGAGGCTGGTTGCCCTCTGATCAATTTTCAGAGGCCTTTGATCTTTGTATGCCCTTTCTCAAAAAACACTTGGGTACACTAAACAAACAAAACTTGCATAGTCAAATGAATTAGAAACTGTTGACTTATATTCGTCCTTAAATAACCAGGGATGACCATGAAAAGTTAACTAGTAGCCAATTCATCGAAAGCCAATCATGTCCTTGGAAAAGTTACCAAATTAGGATGCCTTAAGATTAAGTAAAATTCAGCACTTACGCTCCTGCACCAGTGTTAGTACTAGAACTTTTAATTTCATTTTGAATCAGCCCTCTTATTATGCTCTAGAACCGATGGGTCAATGCGATCACCCCTGGGAAAAAAATTAAATAAATAAATAAACACGTATCCGTGCCAAAAACCAAATGAATTTATGAAGTCTTCCTTCATCTTTGTCTATTTTTCTCATCTCCTTACTTCACCCTTTTTATTTATCCGTTGTCTCTCCTTTTCCAAAAAATGTAAAATTTTAACTTGAAAAAAAGTTATTAAAATTAAAAAATTTATTTTTGTACATTTATATATGCAAGTGTAATAATATATTGTGCATACTTTTTTCTAGCCCGAGGGGATACCTCTTGGTAACAATGAAGGCTTAACTGATGTCGATGCTGCAAAGATAAACGCCATGTATAACTGCTAAAAATTTTGTGTTCTGTCAAGGATTAAAGTTTGTGTAGAACAGTATATCTTATTTACTTCTTATTAATATATCGAGTATATCTTTTTAATATCTTTCTAATTTTTTCGAATTAACCGTCCTTCCCCTCCCCCCCCCCCACAGATGGTCAAATCGGGGAAGAGACTATTTTTAATTTAATCTCGTTTGGTCCCTGATATGCCCACCCATTTTCATCGTCCAAGCTTATCTGGAAGTGCCGAAACTACCAAAAGCGAGCCTCGTATGGTCACGATCATGACGAGTCTGCGTTAAAGTCTTCAAGCGCTCTTTCTTCTACCCTCGAATTAAAAGGAAAAACAGTAGCTGCTGCGATTCTCACTTTCACCAGTTTTCTAATCCCATTTATCCGTGCTTTATTTTCATCAATCAAACCCTTAAATATTTTAAATGATTCGAAATTAGAATTAGCGCCTTTGTAGAATTACGATTTTTTTGTTATTGGAACTTTAACTTGCCTTGGCTTGTATTTTCTCATTATCCGAATCTCTGTTTTTTAACAGTGGCTTACGCAGTATCAGGTTCTTGGCTAACGTCCTTATAAACTCTAATACTCAGTACGACGATGTTCGTCGCCATTTTGCACGACAGCAAGTTGTTGATGACATCGAGTGTGACGAAGAAGGCACCGCGAATACTACAACGTCAACCACGTCTTGTAATAGTGAGACGAACACTAATGATGGCGAGGATCACGACGATAGAAGCAAGGGAAACATCAAGAGTAAGCATCGCATCGTTTCTTTCTTGACAAAGTACTATTCTTACTACCACAGAAGAAGCAAGATATCAAAGGATACGTTTCCTTCTTCTCCCATGATTGAAAGGTATGAATTCTTTTTAATATCACAACTTTGAGTCGTTAGGTTCACAAGATTCGAAGAAAGAGTTGCTCCATAATTGATAACTTTTACTTCATTTAAATGGATTTTGCAAACAAAACTTGCTTTCAACTCTATTAGGGATCGTGTAATTTTCAAACGACCAACTTCTCAATGTATACAAACACGGAAGACAAGTGTGGAACAAGGTCACTCCTCACTTCCAGTGCTTTGACCTCGTCAATCGAATTTTTCTCCCAATTCCTTCTCAATGGTGAATCTTCTTTTTCTTCTTCAATATCTTTGCATCTTTGTCCTGGCCATCCTGTAAAAGAGCCCAGTCTTTAGCTAAAATCACAAAGGTTAAAATTTTAGCTAAACAATGAAAAAAAAAAATACACTCATGAAACAAGAGCTAAGAGAACATATAGCACTTGTGACAAGGACGGAAGAGCCAAAAGCTCATATAGTATGAGGCTTGTCCTCTTCTTTGCTTGAAATTTGTAGGTGACCAAAATAATAATTTGTTTACAATTTGGTCTTTAGTTCTTGAGCAATGACCTACAAATTTCAGTCTTCTGCTCTGGATGGTGTCTGTTACATTAGGTACTTCTTGATATATTTCCGCTAATGTTTTTCGATCTTTGTACGAAATATTTTGTATTTTCATGAGCATTTTTGTGTATGCTCCACTGATCCTTTTGCATAATCCGCTGGTTATTGGTAGCACAAAGCTGTCTGGGGCCAAAACAACCACACAGGCTCCTCCTCCCACCCAATTTTTCAAAGCTTCCCTCTTTACACTCTTCCAAGAAGTTCCAGTTTCCCTTAAATCTTTCCTTACGACATACTCCCATGCCATTTGGGGGCGACCTGTTTTTCGTTTGGCCCTAACCGGTTGCCCGACAAGGATGATCTAGGGCAATCCATCATCTGCAAAACGTGTCCTAGCCATCTCAACCCTTATCTAAGTCAGACATTTACGTCAGACGAACGTAAACGATGCGTCTAATTGCTCGCAAAAAAAAAATCAAATTTCTTTGACTCTTTTGACTGAAATTATTTTGTTGACTCAAATTTCAGAGTCTACCTCAAGTCATGAGAACAACCGAAACTCTCCCTCATCAGTCAAAGGTTCGTCTATTGGTAAGGTATAATATATAAGATAAAATATGGTATCAAACAGTTCGTGGTAACGAACTGTAGTAAGGAGTGACCCCAGATTTTGTAGTCATCTTACAATTTGAGTAACTTAATCTCTTGCGTAAAAGTCATAGAATCTTAATTAAAATCACACCATCAGATTCAGTGTATCAGAGAACCCTGCTGTTGAAGTTTCAAGTTTCTATCTACAAAATGTAGAATTTCGTATTTTTTGCCAGAAGAAAGATCACCGATGCTAGTTTTTTTTTTTTTTTTTTTTTTCCGGGGGGATCGTATCGACCCCGTGGTCCTAGAATGTCGTGGAATAAAGCGGACAATGGTTTTTTCATATGTAGAGGTAAAGCAACGGATGGGGGACAAAATGGGAACGAGTTCAGAAACAGTACGTGACAGGCGGTGTCTGGATGGGAAATGTTTTTGTGGAAAATGTTTTCCATGCGAAGGTTTATTATAGCATTTTTTTCAAAACGGAGGCACAACGTTCCTTTCATATACACAAGAGTTTTCAGCTTTGCCTTTTTAGAAGGGGAGGGTATGGTACCTTTGCTTCTGTCCGACGCGCTGTATCGTTTCGCCGATCCGAGGGCCAGGGAATGAGCGAAATGGCCCCACGCGATGCCCAATCGAGGGCGGATACGGGCTTGAAAGCCTGGTTGCTGTCCTCGACGCCGGGGTCGGCGTTTCAGGCGCGCTGTCAACGGGTTTACCTGTCCTGGCGCGCCTTTTCCCGCAACCCGATCGCCATGGTCGGGCTGTTTATCAGCCTGTTGTTGCTGGTGGTCGCGGCGCTGGCACCCTTCCCTACATTCGCTTCTCGTCTGACCTCTTTAGTAGGTATTGGGTAGGCTCTGTCTCTGGGTTAAAAGGCAGATAAATTATTACGTGTATGAGAGGGGTTGCCACCTCATCAAGACCACACTCTTTACGCTAAAGTTATTTTCTAGAATTTTTAAAACAAAGCTTATCACTCTAGTTAAACGGTCATTGTGTTTCAAGGTTTAGTTCTTAAAGGATTAGGACAAAAAGTCAAAACTTTAGCGTAAAGAGGATTGTAATTTCTCTAAATGAAGTTTTTGATCATGGAAATTGTAATGATGTACTTTTAATTTCGGTTTGACACAATTTTTTTGGGGTTCTAGGATATTTTTCGAAGTTTCCTTAGAATTTTTTTTTCGTAAATAACTTTTGCCATTAAGATAAATTGAAATAATTGTTTCTATTCTAACACATTTAAAAGTAGTACCAGGCTGTAGGGACGTGTGCATAAGCGAGGCGCTCAGGGCCTGTTTTTCCCTTCCGGTGGTGGCCCTTCGCGACGCCGCCGACAGCGGCGCGGCTGAACTGCTGGTTTTTGCAAAAAATATCGACGGCACGTTTGCGACCATTGCTGATTGTTTGGGTCGCAGTGGCATGAGCGTGGTGAGCGCGCGCGTCGCGAGCAGGTAGATCTTCTCCGCGAGCATCCGGGCAGCGTGGGAGGCGGAGCCGACGGTGGCGCGGTTCGGATCGAGGCGCTTCGCGGTGTGTTTGTAGGCGTCGCGGAGAAGCTAACTCATAGCAATTAGCTTGCTAGTGTGGGCTTGGGTCATTCTATCCCTCATTCCTTACGTCACAGACCAAGACAATTTCGATTCCGGATTTTGCTGGCCTGCTTGGTGAGGGCCAAAAAAAAAGACCGGTGGGTCTTTTCTATATGTCTAAAGAAATTATTCATTCGGGACATTTATTTCTTATGGGAAAAGATTCTTTAATTTTTCCCCAACCCCGACGACAATCTATAAGTTCAATAAATCAGTAAAAGAAATATTATCTGCACTCCAGCTAGCATCCTTGCTATCCCAGCCTCCTTGCCTTAGGAATTTCCATGCTGAATACAGACGACCCCAGGGATTTCTGACAATAGCGAATTTAAAATAGTTATTGAAACTACTTCTGCCGAATATAACGCGGTATTGTACAGCCGTGTAGTTATATGGTAGTTCACCAAACAAAGCCAGGGCGACAGATGTACCTGCAGTTTTGGTAATGTGCCCAAATACTAATATCTTCTAATATTCTAAAATTATTTAAGAAGGGGGAATTTATCTATACCCTTCCTGGGCGGCCTATGCTGCAAGAAACCCATAAGCTATGGTCAAAGCCGTATCAAGGGGGTTATGGGTTTGACCTCCCCCTTCCCCAAAATTTTTGTTCGACTCGTGAAAACGCAACAAAAAATGCATATAAAACAAATGATTGATGTTTTTTAAGGTTTGTAACCCCCCCCCCGAAAAAATTCTTTTTACCCTTTGCATTATGATTTTTCCTGAAACTTGTACATTAATTTTCTCCACGTGAAACTGATTTTTGATCATTAAACTTGGTGCATGCTGTTTTATTTCTGGAACTTGTTGCGTGCTGATTTGTTTTTACGTGGAAACTTGTTACATATTGAGTTTTCTCTTCTTGAAACTTCTGAATTGATTTTCCTCCTCGTGAAATTGATTTTGTTCATGGAACTGGTAATAGGCTGGGTTAGGTTTAGGAAACTGTACTATGCGCCTGTAATTTATTATGTAATTAAATTATGCGAATGTGAATTAATAAAAAAAAATAAATACAGGATTTATCATTGGGGGCGAAGCAAATAATATACGAACAGAAATATATTGAAAAAATCCGAAAAAGAAAGTTTTTCAAAGAAAATTAAAGAACTGTTTTAATTTTAAGACCAGCGGAAATAAATTCCTATAATATTTCAAACTCAAAATAACCAGAAATTAAACAGTTTGAGGTAACGAACTATTTCGTATGTTTTTTTTTTCCACAAGACAGATCACGGATGCGTGTTTATTGTTTTTTGTTGTTTTTTTCCCCAGGGGTGATCGTATCGGTCCAATGATCCTAGAATGTCATGAGAGGGCTCATTTATAACGGAAATAAGTTGTAGTGCCCTTTTTAAGTGACCAAAAATTGGAGGGCACCTAGCCCCCCCCCACGCATTTTTTTTTTACTAAAGTCATCATATAAAAATTTTGAGAGCTTTTAATTTAGTTAACCGTTCTTAGAGTCCATTTTTTATCATTCCGGAACATTTGCATTTTCAAAAATGCAATAGTAACATATTTATCACACTATTTTCACACACTGGTTTAAATTGTTGTCTTTAATATATTTCACAGTTGTATTTAGAGTATCTTGTAGTCTGTGTATATCAGACGTCAAAAGGTAAACTTGATCAAGATTGTCCCTGACCAAATTGTAAAATTCATATTATCAAAGAGGAAAAGTCAAATTCCTTCTTTAGTCAATATTTAAACATATTCCGAGGTTATCTATATTTTATTTAAAAGC
The DNA here is from genome assembly GCA_010016025.2 of Alatinidae sp. Z8VKAUB7J3. NCBI lineage: Eukaryota > Metazoa > Cnidaria > Cubozoa > Carybdeida > Alatinidae > Alatinidae sp. Z8VKAUB7J3. Next base: position 202,675,331 of record JAAAKM020721499.1, read on the forward strand.
AGCATTTGGTAAGCTCAAAATATTTTAATCTGTAGGGAGCTGTCGCTTGAAAAAAAGATTCAGAAGGGAATGAATTGTGAAAGAAAATAGCGGATAGACTTTTTTTTTTTACTAATTTCTTTCTTACCAAAGGTTTTGTTTCTATGAAAAGGAAAGAAAAAGTCAGAGAATTTTTTTGCCAGAAATGGTTCTGTGTTGCTCAGGCTTCCCAGGTAGAGCCGATCCGCGTGGCGGAGCACGCTGGTGAGCACGCGGATGTGCTCGCCGGCCGGGTCGTGGAGCGAGCGGACGATCTCGCCGTCCTGGTCGACCTCGAGCGCGAGCCCGGCCAGACCGAGCGTCTTGGCTGCCGCACCGAGGGCTATGCCGAGGCGATGCGCATGGTCGGGCGCCACATGCGGCCCGGCACGCTGGTCACCGTGGAGAGCACGCTCCCGCTGGGGGAAAACGTTAGGCTGAATTACAGGCAAAAGCTTGCTAATATTTTGTGCCTATCTTTAATAATTACTACTATAACAGTCAATTCATCACCGCAACAATCCACCTGAGGTCAACATAGCTTCATATGCTCCTTCTCTCCGCCCCAATCTGCTCTGAGTTTAAATCTTTACCCCCCCCCCCAAACCAAACCCACCCAGACCATCTTCCCTGACGCCACCTGAATTCCCCACCCCCCCTAACACGCCACCCTCAGCGGTGGCATTTCAAGTGGCGTACAATACACATAACCATTCTATTAAACGAAAACACGCTCGATGAGTTAGTCCAATAAGTTTTCCTATTTCTTATTTAAATCTCAGATACCAGATGGGGATTTTACATTCAAGGTCAAGCTGCAAGCTGGAGGACATAGCGGGGGCAAGGAAGGGTCTAAAAAGTGGGAAATTATGTGGCAAAGGTGGGGGGCATATCTGTGGGGAGGTCAATTTTTTCTGGGGTATTCGAAGACTTTGTCCAAGAAAAAAAATACCTAGTCTTTAAGGCAAACCTAGTAGGGGTTATTAATTCCTATAGCAAACTTGGTCACTATAAAGATTAGGAAATGAACTTGTTGACTTTGGTTTGAATTTTTTTTTTTCGCATCATGAAACACGAAGAAATGAATAAATCCAAAAAATGCGGCTGCTATCGTCTTTGACGACTGAGGTATTGTGACTGTAGGCGCCTCTACATGATTTGCAAGCTTACTAAAATCATAGCACATTTTTGTTCAACTTAGGATCGTATGTGAGAAGAAAGGGATCCAAGCAAAGAAGCAAAAGGAGAGTAGAAGAAGCAGGCGAAGAGGAAGAAAAAGGAACAAAGAATACGAAAATTACTCAGGATTGCGTGACGGAACAATGGATCCAAATAAGGCTGAGGAAGAAGAGTAGAAGAATTACTCGTAGGAGAGTAGAATACTAAATCACACAGCATTTTTGTTCAATTTAGGATAAGATTTTCATAATCTTATGACAACTGTCAGTGTCTGAGACTGGTTTAAAAAAAAAATCAGGGAAAATTCAGATTTCTGGATAAAAGCTTTTTTTCAAATGTGTTCTTATATATTGCTCATGTTCTATAGCATCAAAAATATTTCTTTAGCAAATATTAATTAATCTTCATGCTTTCAGTAAAATTGTTTTTGAGATGGGCACAATAAGTTTGTTCAAGCTCTCTGTCCAATAGCATCTTGTTACTCTTGAAGTGTCGATTCTTCACTTGGGTTTCTGAAATTTAAAAAAATAACATATTTAAATTTGTGTTTCTTTCAGTCTTTACATTACATTTTTGTATAGCTGGATAGCCACCAAAAATCATAAGAATTGCCCCCCCCCCCCAAAAAAAAATAGCAGTCTTAGGTACCTTGATCTTGTGCTTCGTATATACAACTTAGCTTTACCAAATATTGCCCTATGGCGTTAGTTTTGAAAAGTTCATAGAAAAAATGCAGCCTTAGCTTGTCATTTTCATAGTATGATCTATGTGCCAATCTATGATACACTTGGTGAACCGGCTATTATTCACATAATAAACCAAAGTATGCAAGTCAAATTTCGATGTTGAGAATGAACGAATTTGTTTTAGCTTCATTGAAAACTGTTTTTGTGGATAAACCGGAAAATGTATTAACGGTATTGAAAGTTATCAACCAAGTTCCGACATTGAAACGAATTGTTTTGACGAGAAAATTCACCGGATATCGATCTGTGAGTAATATGAGATTGATTTTTAGCCTTTTGAACTGCTCCAACCGGTTTAATGATTGTGATGTAATGATTTATACTAACATGTAACAACAGGAGGGGGTATTCCCCCCCCCCCTCCTATCACTGACTTTACTATTTTTTTCCTTTTATGATTCACCAAATTACCACTTAAATCCTGGGTTCTCGTTAAATGTTTGAGGCCAAGTAGGCAAATTAACGAACGAGTAGTATATTATGGTGATCATTGGCGGACTTGGATCAGTCGAAGGCTGCTTCATTGGAGCTCTGCTGGTCGGACTGCTTGCCAACTACACGGCTTTTTTGGCGCCCAAGGTCGCGCTGATTTCGACCATCACCCTGATGGTGGTGATCACCGCTGCCGTGGGCCTGCTCATGGCTGCGCGCTTCGAGAACGATCTGGAGCGTCGGCTGGCCGGCTCCTGGTTCCTCCTCAGCCTCGAGGTCTTCGCGGCTCTAGTCGGTACACTTGCAGCCCCTCCCCCTGGGACTGTGAGGGATTAAGTCGTCCCCAAAGACTTAATTATTAGGTTTTTCGAATATGCTTAACAAAATGGCTATCTCACAATTTTGATCCGGTAACTTTGGGAAAAAAGAGAGTGAGAGGGGGGCTAGGTTCCCTCCAATTTTTCGGTTACTTAAAAAGGGCAATAGAACTTTTAATTGCCGTTAGAATGAGCCCTCTTGTGACATTCTAGGACCACTGGGTCAATACCCACAAAAAAACTAAAATTATGCAATGAAATACTATGAAAAATAAAACACAGGGATGAAATAAGTCAGTAAATGATAAAATAAAGTTTGTTGCAAGAGTTAGATCGTAAAAGTGAAAGATTTAAATGGATTCATAAAAGCAAATTGAAATAGATTATCAAACTATGCTGTTAAACACTAATGGATACAAGTGAGAGAATAAGCTCTTTAAAAATATTTATAAATTTCTGGGGGACTCAGAGCCCCCATCCTGGGAAATCGATGCAATTATAAAATTTTTCTAAAGCTTAATGAAAAAGTGTTTTAGCTACCTTCTAGTTTACATTCATATTTTCATTCCAGTGGTTCAATTGATCTCCGAGTTGCTCACGAAGTAACTGAGCACCTTATTTGTTGTAAGTTTCTCATTTCAAAATATTGACAAATGTAATAAACTTTTTTTTCGAACTATGGTCATATAGAAGAAACGGTCAGATACGCTTCACGCTTTGTTAGTTGATCAATCTTGCAAGAAGATTAAATAAATAAAAAAAAAAACAAGTTTTTTTAACTGAAAGTAAGGGGTGACATTAAAACTTAAAAACTCAATGCCCTGCTCTTTAAGCTAAAGTTGAAATCTTTGTCACAACTCTACCTTTTAAAACAATAAAAAACTATAGCGCAAAGAACGGGGCGTTGAGGATGGGACAGCCTCTTTCATGTACGGAATAATCTCTGTTTTTTTTTTAAGTTTTAATAACGCCCCAGGCCAACAACTACTTGATTTTATTTCGTTTTATTAATTGTCTATTACAATCTATCAAGCTTAAAATAGAATTTAATAAAGGGATGTTGTTCACAACGGGTGAAACATTTAATAACGGGGTGAAATATTTTAGAAGCGGAGAGGGGGATCTGTATCAACATTACCATCTAGCGCATTAAAAAGATAAAACTGGATCAGCTAGTCACACAAAAGAAGGTTCCTGGGGTGTCTCTACCAAGAATTGTAGGTATCATTTTCTGAAAGTTCCAAATTTATACACCCAGTCATTCATGAGTTACGGCCTTTTGACAATCTGTAAACACATAACATGTTTCGATTTGGTTCAGCACTCTCCTCAATATTCTCTGAAAGACTCACCTCTTTTCCTTCCCTTCGTATCTTTGAAAAATGGAGTTCAAACATGAATACATTTCTCGGTAACATGTACTATGTTTAAGCAATTAGCGAATGGCCCAACTTTCGGACATTAGTCTGAGTCTTCAAATGGATCCAAGACCTGATCTGTCTTGACAGATCTATCGTTATTTTACTCTAATCAGCTATGGATCTCAGGTTTTTCTTCCCTTCCACCAAATTGATAATTTAAACCAATTTATATGTTCAACATTGATTATCTGCCATTTAAGGCTAAACATTGTACATGTGATACACGATTATAAATAATATTTGGGCGCTAGAACTCATCATTTCTTTTCCAAATAATGAACATCAAGCGCTGTCTATGGTGAATTTTCGGGGGGAAATTTTTCTTCCTAATTCGACTCTTTCTGACCAAAAAATACTTTATATACCCTTATAAGCTATTTAGGAGGTTTTTGGTAGGTTTTGGTATTTATTTTTAAAGAAAAAGGGGAGTTTTCAAAACCCCTATTTTGGCTGATTTTTGGCCATTTGGCAAGGCTATAGACTTACTATTTTGGTGAATTTTCGGGGGGAAATTTTTCGTCCTAATTCGACTCTATCCGACCAAAGCTTTTTTAAGTTTCTGGCAATTTAACTTTTATTTGTTTGTAATACAAATCTAATTAGACATACTAGTTTATAGATCGTAATTAAATTACCACAAAAAACTTACTCCCGATTTAAAATTTTTGTTAGATCTATTTTCTTTCAACATGCATTTAATTTGACAAAATATTAGTTATAATTTAATTGAATGCTAGATTTAATTAATGTAGAATCATATAAGAATTCAAAGCCCATATCACAAGCCTAGCTTAAAGTGCTCCCTCTACCCCCCTCCTCTTAGAGCCACCTCTTGTTAAATCGAACGAAGCAGTCTATTCAGGCTATAGAAATTCCTTGTATAAAAATTGTTGAGACCAACTTGGTAAGACCGATCTGAAACTTCCAAATTGTTGAAGGAGGAGAAAATAGGCAAGATGACATTCATTTTATGCGTAATTAACAAAATTACGCATAGGACGAAATATTAGAATTTATTTCCTGTTTAAATTTGTTTTTATCGATCCGGCGGACACGGCGCAGGACACCCGCTCGGAAGACCCTACCGGCGACAGGGTGAGCTGATCCTGCCGAAGCCGCTCCAAAATAGGAAAAGGCGGGCCAGATGGCCCGCCTTTCGCTTTTTCCGGACTGCCCGTCCCAGCCAAGCATCGACAGGACCACGAAGGTTCCGCCGATGGCGACGCCCGAGATCGCCAGCCAGATCAGCAGGTAGCCCATGATGTCCCGGGCCGAGTGCCTGGCCACGCGAGGGCACGGGGCGGTGTCAGGGGCAGACCCCGCTCTTCATCCGCGGAGACTGCTCGGGAGATGGGGTCCTGGATCTGAGCGATCCGATCGCGCTCCTGGGGCAGGTCTTCAGCCGGGACGTCCGACCCGACTGCCGCAGATCCTTTCGGAAAAACTCGTGCAGCATGCACCTGGAGAAAACACCGACGGTTGAAGGGCTTGGCTCTGAAAGAGCAGGCAAGCTGCTTGGCGACGGTAAAATACTTTCGGCGAGCAGGACATTGCGGCGGGCTTCGGCGCTGGCGTCCTTGTCGATCAGGCCGAGATCGCGCAAGGCTCCGATCAGCTCTGCATGCGCGTCTTCGCGGATACCGCGCATCTGCAGGTTGGCGCGGGCGGAGATATCCAGCAGGCCGTTGCCGAAATCTTCAGAAAGTCTTGCCACACCGCGCGCCTGGGTAACCGACAGTTTACCCAGCGGTGCGCGCACCCGGACCACCAGCCCGTCGCCGGACACCAGAATTTCGGTATCACCTCTCACTCTCATTAGTTTTGGGAAGCGCTGAACTTGCTATTCAGTGCTTCCACTATCCCCGAAGTTTCGGAATTTCCCAGAAAATCTCGCAAAAACTTGAGCGGCGAAAATGCTTGGGCCTAGAAGGGTCAAAGCTTTAAATCCGATCCTGTTTACCTGACTGGTAAATGTAAGGAAACGCAGAATCCATGGATGACAATTTAAACGAATCCTAAAAACCTTTTTTTCTGTCAGGCTGCCCGGCTTTCGGACGCCGCGGATCGTCATGCAGGTGTGCTCGGCTTCCAGAACGACAATCACTCCCTTCGCGTCAAGTTCGGATTCCATCAAATCGGCGATCTGATGCGTCATCCGTTCCTGCACCTGCAGACGGCGCGAGAACATCTCGACGAGGCGCGGGATCTTCGAGAGCCCGACGACCTTGCCGTTCGGGATGTAGCCGACGTGCACGCGCCCGAAGAACGGGACCATGTGGTGACCACCAATGTAGCAACCAACGAGCCATGAGAAGGATGGAGAGCCATATCAGACAGTACAGGAAACGCTGGACGCGGATTAATAGTTTCTCATATCCTCAAAAAAAGGAGGGGCAGTGGCTGGATGAAGGTTTAGGCCTACTTGCTCGCTGCTTGCTGTAGAGAAATGGCGAGCAAAACTAGGCCTACCTGTGTTTGTAGGTTGTTGAGCGGATGTAATCGAAGCAGGGGCACCAGGTTGACCCTGACTAGGGGATTTGTGGTTACAGACTTCTGCACCAAGAATTGATCTTGTGTCTAGCCATTGCTCCAAGTCCTGTTTTTTTAAGGAAGTCCGTTTTCTACTTAGCTTTGTCATCACTATTAGTGTTGTCAGTTTAAGAATTTCCACCATCAGGAGTTCTTGACCTCCAGCCATTACATTTTTATGTCGGGCCACTTCCAGCAGAGATTGTTTTTCTAAAACGATTTTAAAGGAGCAAGAAAGGTGGTCCAAAAACATAATACTTTTTTTTTCTTCTGCTATTTCATTTTTGACTCGTTCTGATCGTCGGTGTCTTCTAACAACACAGTTCTTTGTTCTTCACTATCATTTTTGACACTTTCTGATACTCGCTTTGGAGTGTCTGCTAACCCTATATTTCTTTGTTCTTCGCTTTCATTCTTGACACGTTTTGATTCCTACTGTTGCTTGTAATTCTTGCTATTGATTATCTTCTAACCAGACATTTCTCTGTTCTTCATTGTTTTCAATTTTTGAGAGACTTTTCCTCCTTCCCGGATTCATGACGTAAGACTATGTGGACTTCGAATTAGTTTCGGGCCGTCATATTTGAAATCTCAGCAGGGACGGCTCCCGGGCCTGAAGATTTAAGTTTCTTTGCCACTTGCCGAATCTTGGTCAGAGTCGGTGGGTCAATGAAAGTGTAAGGATCCACCCTATGGGGTGAGTAAGCGAATACTAGTGCTTTGAGTTATGGTAGCGTGTCTCTATCATATTATCAAATTATATTTTTCAAATGTACGTTTCCCAACTTGTTTAAAGTCTGCACATGTTTTAGCCCAGCATAAGGGTGATGACATGAAAGATCCAAAAAACTAGAGGCCAATCTGGATCCTATCTTCATTTGCAGAAGTTAATGAAAGATGTCTATTCAACCACATGGTGAAGTTTTTTGATGAGAGCGTTTGTTTTACTGACCTTCAGTTTGGGTTTAGGAAAGGTCAGCTGATTAGGCCTGGAAGCACTTTGGGCGTGTACCCAAGTTTAGTGTATTAAATCAGAGGGCTGTCATGCCATACATATAAATAGTGATCTTTCTGTGCGATCATTATTATTCATAGAATAGTGTCTTTCCCTTGTGTGGTACTGAGCCCCATTTAGAAACTCACTGAAGGTATTTTTGTTTTTATCCAAGTGATGTGATATTCTTTGATATTCTCCAAAAACAAATTTCAAGTAAAAAATAACAAAGCCTGCTAAGGTCTGCATGCAACAAAGTTTAGAATGTTTCCTGTATTTTTGTTTTCATTTTGTCAATAGAAATAAATTAACGAAATGTCAATGTTGATGTTTAATATGTCTTTATATAACTAATTTTAGAAAATAGTTTCCAGGTTTTACCTATGACATGCTTCGGACTCTTTCTTTCTGAAAGAGACTAGAAGAGCATTGCGTTGCTTTAAAAGATAATTTTCACTGAATTAGAATTCAAACATTTCCCTATTCTCTCAAATTATGCCGCGGGAGCAATGGGTTCTTGAAAGCCAGGTTCTTGAAAATGATTTCTGGGCCTCGTCTATTAATCCCTTTGCCAAAATGTGAGAGGTCCAGATTTACACTGCGGTATATGGTTCCTTTGATTGGCCGAAGTATACATATAGATATAACGTTGTCACTTACTGCTGTCAGATCTCGGCTTCGAACGCTGCTCATACAATGCTTTAAAAACTAAAAACTTGTTTTAGTGAAGGTTGGTATCTTGAAGCTGAAAACAATTTTGTTGTACTTCAATAAAGCAGAAGACATATTTTTCAAGGTTTCAGTTTTATGGCACACATATTTTTAAAGGTCATGAAAGGTCAAGGCCCTCTAGAGGGAGAAGGAGTGGAGGTAGTTGCTTCAAAATAGCTTCCCAGGCCATACTTCAGTCTGTACATTCATCCCTGAAAGTTTCATTTTCCTAACCTAAACCCTTTCTGAGATAGCAAGAAGTCAATTAACTAGAATTTTAAAAAATAACCCAAAACCTCCAGAAATGGTGTCAGATTGAAACACAAGTACATCATTGGGACCGCCTTGGCTGAAGACCCTATAAAGGAACTTAAAACCCTTAGCTTGAACAACAAAGAAAATGCATTGGATTGAAAATCAAGAAAAGTGGCAACAACCACGAAGTTCTGCATCGGAAACATCTGTTTTTTTTTCGTTTCTCCCTCTTCTGTAGCTGGATGGACGCTGGAAAATCATAGAGTGCTGTTCATTTTCAAAAACTAAGCTATTTTTCTTGAGCAAAAGGTTTGAGCCATAATAATTATTAAACTTCTTTTTGCAGATTCCGTCGCGTCGGTTCCACTAAAGAAGAAACGAAAAAGTGAGTGAAGTTTTGTTTACAGATTAAAATGAGCAAACACGAAAGCTATCCGTTTGCGCAGTAAGAGTTTTTTTTGTAATGAAAAGTTTTTTGCCTGTCCAGGGTTTTAAGTTGTGAGTGATGGAGATTGTAATGAATTTCTGGTCTTTTTTTAAACAATACTGGTATATCTAGCGCCCCCTTCATAGAAATTATCTTGACCCATTAAAAATTCCTCCAAGAAAACATCTGTATACTTACCAATAACGTATGCTATATGTAAACAATGGGGAACGCTCATAGCTTGCAGCCCTTCTCCCGAGGAATATGGGGGATTAAGTCGTCCTCAAAGACATAGTTATTAGATATTTTGACTGTGCTGAACAAAATGGCTATTTTTGATCCCAAACTTTGATACCACAACTAAAAGTAGGCTCTATTGTTTTGAAGATAGGATAATTCCTATCGAAGACCAGTAGGGATTAGAATGGTTTCGTTACGGGGTATGGAGTTCCCCCTCCACCACTAGCATAAGGTCATTTTGATTCATATCTATAGCTTAATACGCGATTGTAATAATTTAACCAAACCCAATACTAGCAATGCTATTCTGATGGAAGCATAATCGTCGCTAAACCTTAGTTGTTAGGTTAGAACGGCAAGATAGTTCTCGAAAGAGAAAATTTTCCGGCAGTTGACCTCACTGCCAACTGCTCCACTGTGGACAATTTTAAACAAGGCTGTGTAGAACTTAAAGCTTCCTCTTCATCTGTTGTGAATGCTGTCACTTCTGCAGGACATACACAAATGTTTCAGAAATACAAGCCTACCCATATTGAAGCTACTACAATTAACGGAAAAGGTAGAAACTTTGGACCTCCGGTAGTTTCAGAAGGGTATGGGATGCTGGCAGTCGAAGCCGCCTTTCGAGTTCGGCCGCGAACTGTTCGAACCCAGTATGGAGCGCCTGGAGCTCTTTGCCCTGCCGGCGGCCGAGCGGTTGCCGGTGCTGAATGAGGTCGGGATTCAGACGATCATCAACGGACCGATTCCCGTTTCCGCCGATGGTGAGCCGGTGATGGGCCTGGCGCCCGAACTGGACAATGTCTTCGTCGCCTGTGGGTTCACCGCCGGCATCGCGGCCTCAGATCACTTTAATGTGTATTTCACGCTTCCCATCTTAATTCAAATGAGCTACCCTTTAATAATCCAGCTTTTAATTATTCCTCATTCTTGGCTAATCAAGCTTCTAGTTGAGTCACTATGGGTAAACTGGGGTAAAATACTGGTAAAATTCATGATAAATGCATTACATCTACTTCAAAATTTCTAGCTTCAGATTTTATAATCATATCGGAAAAATCGTTCCTTTTTAATATAATTTGATGCCTAATGCGTTGGTTAATTTCTGCTCGTTTTTGGTGGCCAAAGTTTTGGTTAATTCAATTAATATTTCTCCTATTTTTCATGTCTCTGGCAAAAGAACTGAAATATCTAATTCTAATTGAATAGTTCTAAATGGTGGCTTTTGATTTATTTCAAAACCCTCTGAACAATCCCTCGAAGTTTCAACTAAATATCACCATTTTAGATACGCCCTTCTGACAGTCAAGATGCACACACTATCTTTTTTTAACATTAGAGCTACTGCCATCTAGTGCAGCGATGTCTCTCGGATTGGTTGTGGAAGAATTTGCGAATCGATTTCTCTCTTTTGTCTGTTTAAAAACTCCGTTTTCTCTTCTTTACTTCTCATATTGTCAAACTAAAATGAAATTAATCAAACCTGAATGGATTGACCATGGTCCAAAAGCGAGTCTTTCGTCATTGCATATCAATCCTGAAGGTATTCGTGTTGCCTTAGCGGGTAAATATAATGCAGTGGATTGTATGTATACTTTTGTCATTGTCTTTTTTCAGAGAGAATTAGGACCGTCATTGGTAAAAGTTTGACTATCTCAAGCTCAGCAACTAAAGTCACCCAATTTATACAATAGAATAGTGCTTGATATTTACTCACAATAGATACAATAATGAAAACGAGTTAATAGAAATAGAATTTAAACTTAAACGAGAAGCTAATTTTAAGGTCAAATAGTTTATAGTTCATTACGCTGATTCTATAATTTTTGGAATTCTTATTAGATAGCGCATAAGTTTGAACTATTCTGTCACTTGATCAATCAGTACTTTAATTTAAATATTTTTAAAGGCCTTTTTGATGCTGTTACTACAACTGTTGTTAGTAAAAACTGCCCTGGAAGGTGCGTTCATGCATTAGCTGCTCTGTTATGCGATGACGTTCTTGACAATGTAACCTGCCCTCAATCTTCTTTACGATGCTGTGTAGAAAAGCCAGAACCAGCAAGAAGATCACCACCGAAAAAGGCTATTTAAAAAAACGGAGTAGCTATAGAATGCAGGTCCACATCAAAGATGTACCCTGTAAGTAGTGGGCCAACAACCTACGGCACTGCACTAGTAGTTGTAGGAAGGTAATATGTCACTGTGTACTAGCAACTGTGAAGTAGCAGCGTACAGGTCTGTGTAGGAGGTCGTAACGAAGCGACGCGTTCGACGATAGGTCTGTGGATATGTCATGCTCCCGACGGGTCACCTGCGACGTGGGACCTATAGGATTAGATTCGAGTGCTTCGTGGATTTCCTGTTGAAGATCTAGGGTTGAGAGTTGTAACAGCCTGATCGCCTGTTGCAGCTGCGGGGTCATAGTAAGTTGCTGACCAAGCTTTAGCTGAAGCGATAATTTCATCTAGTAAACTACTTTGTAGATCCGACACTGTTACGGAATGTTAAGGCCTATCATAAGTTTGGCCTGTTTCAAGCGCGAGTATAGCAAAAATCGTGCCTGCATTGCATAGTGGAATAGGGAATAATCTCAGAATGCTTGCTTGTTGTGTAAAATTAATAGTCTCTTGTACTTGATTTTTTTTTCCATAGGAGGCAGCCATATCCGCCTTTAGAAAGACATATGAAAAGACAGTATCACTGGGCCAACGGTTGGATATATTGTTTCATTATATACGTCTTGGTTTGTTTACTATGGATCACGATCTTATCAACAGTAATATAGAGAAAGCTCAGATGCTCATTGAAGAAGGAGGTAAATTTATTGCTTGACTTTTAGGGAATATATCCCCTTTTTTTTAAAATCAGGCAATTTTTATAGGGCTCGTATTTTTGATAATTAACATTATACATTATGAATTTTTCATATTTTGAATCAGCATAAAAAGCCGATTCGTTTGATAAATCTGTTGTTATTAAAATTCTGTTGTTAAGAGTTTGTGTTACTATTAAACCGATGCGCTCCTTACTTACTGTTCGTTACAAAGAACTGTTTGAAGCGTCGATCTTGGATATCCAAGGCGCGCGCCTTGGGTAGCTAATTCCAAAATAAAGATTAACAATCTTTTGTACGATTTGTCGTATCCCATTTTGACAACGTTTGCCGTATGGGTGGGCTGGATTTGGGATCCTTTGTCCGAGAGGGCGAGGGTTCGAATCCTAGTGTACCTAATTATTTAGTTTGGGACGGGGATCAGTGGCGTGACTCTGTAACCTCAGCCAGAGTTAACCCAGCTCTAAATGGGTACCTGGAGATAACATGCATTTATAGTAGAGTCGTCATAGTAGCAGTAGTAGGAGGAGGAGCGGTAGCAGTATCAACATCAGTAATAGCATCACAGTAGCAATAGCAGCAGTAATAGTAGTAACAGTAGTACTACACAAATAGAGCCTTTTAATTAGTACAACATCCAACTTTACATGCTCTGAAAGTTTTAACTTAATACCCTAAGCTGTTCCTGACGTACTTTAGATCGAATATCCTGTAAAAATTCACTGAAAGGTTTATCTCCTAGTGTGTTGTGTATAGCTCGAAGTATCTGATACCAGTTTTCTTTATCAGCCTTATCTTCTGCTTTTGCTATGTCAACCGCCCAGTTGATAAATTCCAGAGCTCTACGGTAGTAAGGTATTGCGGCAGCTTCATTTTCTTCCGCCTTGTCCAAAGCAAGTGTATACTGCAAATTCCCAAGAAACTCGATTTGAGTAATTGATGGAGTAGCTTTGTATTTAAACCATTCGTTGATATGCTGTTCAGCCAGGAAAATTACACAAATTTTGATATTAGGGAGTGTTTGAGGAAGAGCATCTCCAAGTGCTAAAAACCGTGTTGGTACCAAGATAGGCCCAGGATTCCCCAGAGCATCTATTCTTATGGGGGTCCGAGGGACTTCTTGCTGTTAGGTTCTAAGCCGGCTTAAGCGCTTCGACGTAGATTTGGGAAAATATGTTGGTCCCCATCCTGCAACGATATCTGGGACTATTGCTCTTCCTGAGGCCAAAACAATAGTTTTGGTGCGTCACCGAAATAAACGTTTTTTTTTCGTTAGCACTATAGTACCTTTGCTCTGTTTTCTTCGTCTTTATTCAAATTGAAGCAAGGTAGTCTGACAATAACAAGTTGTCTGCTTGTCGGGTGTTTTTTTTTTTTCGTTTTTTTCGCAGTATGTCGGAAGTTAATAATTATAGATAATTTTCGAATCATGAGTTTTGCCACATTAGTTTATGTTTGAGTGAGAAGGCGGAGATGTAGAAATCGATCTGCTCCAGGAGGCGGGGATCAGAGTGAAAATCAACATGGTGCCCATGCGCGGCCATAACGACGATCAGATCGTGCCAATGCTGGAGTACGCACGAGCGCGGGGGATTGAGCTGCGCTTCATCGAACTCATGAACATGGGGCACCTGAGAAGTAGCAATGCCTATCAGGATCAGTTTTTCGGCATGGCCGACATTCTCGAGATGATCGCAACCGAGTTTGAGTTCAGCGCGACAGAGGCGCCTAAGAATTCAAGGCCCCTTGGCAGATTCAGTCTTAGGGGGGAGGGGGCATTTACCCTGGGCGTTGGAATTTTAGGGGCAAAATATTTCAAAAAAAATCTAACGGTTATAATCATTTTGTAACTTAAATTTGTTTTTATTTTTATTATAATAAAGCACACGGCGCAGTTAATATATGAATGTAATTAATACATTATTAATTAATTAAGAAAATAAATTAAACAATAGAGAATAATCAAATAATAACAATGCTGAATTCAGGTTACTTTGCACCCTCCTAATGATAGGAGTAACTTTCTTCTTGAACGGTAAATGTTTGTGTCTTTTCCAGTCATATCATTCAGGATTGTTACATTATTGGCGAGCCTCGTCTTCGTCCATCTGATCACTCGCAATCTTGGCAGTTTTTTTATTCCTGGGAAATGGCTCCTTTGTGAAAGGTGAAAAATCCAGTAGAAAATGGAAAACCTTTTCAAAATCTTTAAAGTCCTGTTAGCTTTCGTACTTTTAATAATTTACAGCTTGTGCGTTTTGATAACTTTTTGTGATCGTTGACACATTTTTCTTGTATTGACCATGTTTTAATCATTATAGTATTTTCCATCTTTGACTTAAAGCTACCATGTTTGAGGTATTGTCCGTACTTTTAATAATTCACAGTTTGTGCGTTTTGATAACTTTTTGTGTTGATTTGCGTCGTTTTTTGGTATTATCTATGTTTTGAATGTTGTCGTATCTTTAATCTTTAAGAAGTATAGAACGTAAAGTAGTAGTGTAGAAAGTATAGAAGATATAGAAGTATTAGTTTATATATATAGAAGTATATAGTAAGTTGGCAGCAGACGCCAGATTCAAGTGTTTTTGTAACTTCTTCGATTCGGTTATTCTTCTTCTTCGGTTATTTCTAATTTACTTAATGCTACTTTCTGTTTGCAATAAATCAAATTGAATTAGAATACAAGAATGAACTCCTGGAATTTTTGAATTTGTATGGAAAAAGTATGTAGAATTAGCACACACTTAAAAATTTTTGAAAATGTTTTTTTTTTGTCATTTAAGCTAGTGCAAAAAAAATGAACAATAATAGAATAGAACGCGCTAATTCCCTGTTTCAGCTTCAGCCGATCAGATTAAAAGAGAAAAACAAGTGAGTTCCAATAAGAATTGGCATTGCTCCAATTTTATTGGGGATCTGTGCATGATACCTTTACCCTGACGGCGTTACGCTTTCTCTTTTTCCCTGTATTGAGTAGGGGTTTTTCAGTTTTAATGTTGCTCCTTTCTTTCGGTTGACAAACATGTTTTTTTTATTTAATTTCTCAGCCTTTTTAAATGATGCTGGGAAATCCGGCACTCCATTCATAGAAATGTCTCTCCCCCCATGAAAAGATCCTCCCACGTAACCCGTCAGCCCGACCCCCCTCCCAACCAGACAAACTCTCCTCTGAAAATGTCTGTATACTTCCCGATAACCGATACTATTTGTAAACAGTGACTTTAGTTGTAACAGTGTTGTGACTCCCAAACTTTGTGACTTTTCTACTAACTGCGAGGCTAACACAACAACACACCACAAGAACAGGCAAGTAAAACCATTGCTGAAAAAAGGAGCGGCTATTTGGCTTCCTTCTCTGACATAACTTGAGAGTTAATTTGATAGGCTAAAAAAAAGTGGCGATTAACGTCACAAAAATAAGCCAATGGAAAAGCATCACTTTTACCACAGAAGCAAAGGCAGAGGGCTCTGAAACGTGTAAGGAAACTTCTGAAGCTCAGACAGTGGTACCATTTCAAAAAAACGTGGGGGGGGGGTAGAACGTATATTTCAAAATCTAGTAGGGGCAATTTAGATTGTGTCTATTCTTTTAATGAAAATACAAATACCAAGGTCCAGAGTTTTCTTTCCCAGTTGAAAAAAGTTTGAAAGAATAGGAAGATAAGCTTTTTAACCAAGTGCCTCTGCATTTGAAAACATGTATATTTTACGTAGAAATGTCTAAGCCAGGGTTGGTTCCATTTTGCCTGTAAATTAGAAATCAACCGGTTTTCCGTGACACTGGGGTCTGTTTATCTATCATATAAGTATTCCTTGTCCACAAGGGGCATCGCAGCAGGAACTTCGCGAGCCTAAAAAAAGGGATCGGAGCTTGCATTTTTAGGTGTTAGTTAATAATTTCCAAAATGGTGCGATATATAGAATATGCGGAAGTACGACATCATTATATTTATTCGCGCTGATATTCGATATTCTCGATTTGTCACACTTTCGGAATATCTGATTTCCAGGTCTTGAACGCCACCACCCAAAGTGACACCCAATCTGGGATTGGATGCATCGCCTTGGCTATATCGAGGTCTTGTTGAACTGCCGGAAACCTGTGTTGTAATCCAGGTTGTTGTAATCCGCTCATCACTCAGCGTCCCAGCAGCTATCAGTGTACCGTCAGCCGGAACTCCATTAAAGAACGTTAAAAACGAGTCTCATGCTACTAGACTAGGTTAACCTAACCTAGTAGCATGTAACAAAAAGGCGAACAAGTTTCACTAAGAGAAAAATCAACATGCAAAGTTTAGAAAGAAGAAATGAAAATATAAATAGTTTCTCGAAGACATAAGTCATAATAGATTAAATTTCTTGAAGAAATAATATACATGCAATAAGTTTCAGGAACAAAAATCAGCATACATCATGTTTCACAAAGAAAAAAACTGGCATGCAACAAGTGCAACTGATGCGGGTCAGCACGTCACGACCGGGACTGTCGGTGCCAAGCCAGAATCTCGGTTCGGCACCTTCCATCCAGAACGGCGGCAGCCTTGCAGCAAACAGGTCCTGAACCAACGGATCATGCGGGCTGATCAGCGGTGCGAGCAGCGCTGAGAATGCAAATACCGCAAGCCAAAGGCCCGACAGCCAAAGTCGCCAGCCGGCGGTGCGTCCAACGGTCCTGCGGGCATCAGCCATGGCGCAGCCTCGGCAAATTATCTTCTGTTCTTGAGACGGCATGAGTTATCATCTCTGCTCGTGTTAATTTTGACTCGACTATGTATTGTAATTTCTGTTCGTTTTGAGTTTCGTCGATTTATTGATAGTGGTTTGTGGTAGTTTTACGCTTGGAAGATTATTTGACTTTATTTCCGCTCATTTTTGGCTAAATAGAGCTCTTTACTTTTTTTTGAAAATTTTATTTTTTGGAAAACGTTTTTTAAATTAATAACAACATCAGGTATTTGCTTGTTTCCACAACAGCTTATAAGTTTGACCATGAATTCTTGCTGAGTTTTCCAGTTGGAAAAGGTCAGGAATGGTATTCTTGGCATTTAAAAGCTTGTATGCTGTTATCACATTGCCTTGTTTGCATCTATATGTTAGAGATGGTATTCTGAGCTGACATAGACAGGATAGATATGGGACATCTTAGAGGTCTTTAATACATTTTGTTGCCCTCCTCTGGACTGATTCCATTGCTGCTTGAAAACTACCCGCAAAAACTGAAAGCTCAAAAACTAAAAATTACCGACTCATCCTAACAAACCAGCATTTTTTTTAATATCATATCTTCATTGAGGATTTACAATCTTCAGTTAAACTTTTAAAAATTGAAAGAATCATTAATATTAAAAACAACTTTGCATGTTACTAGTATTAGCTAACTCAAGAAGTTTGAGGTCTTAAGAAGACTATCTTCTTCTTCTTCTCTCTCTCTCTCTCTCTCTCTCTCCTCAGGTAGTGGAATCACTGAAATATGGTATAGTAACCAAGAAAAGCAATTTTTGCGAGATTTACGTGTGTTTTATCATCGCTTGTCGAACTAACCATAATACGAACTATCCGCTTGTCGAATCTATATTGCAACCAATCCTGTCGAGCGGTGGTAACGATATGGAGTCGGTCGAGTCGATGCGGGACAATGCACCGGGAAGTGTGTTAACACTTGAGCGCGCTGTATCGCTTACCGATTTTACACATTAAAAAGTGTTAGGGGGTTTCCCCCCCCCCCAAAAAAAAAACATGCTTGTCCAATTCATAAAAAATAATAAAAATGAATATAAACGCATTTTGATATGTTTTATGGTTTTTTTTGTAACACCCCGCCACCCCAAGAAAAATCCTAGATACGATCCTGTGTAGTTTCCATAATTTTGTTTCTAAAGTATTATATTATAATCATGTTTTGGTATATTTCATTCGGATTGGCCTAACTTCTCTTCTTGGGTATCTGTAAAAATTGACTTGATAAAGTCATTTTCCCCAATTCGACCATCTGGGGGGCTAAGGGGAGAGGAAAAATGAGAAAAAATGAGGTATTTTTAACTTACGAGTGGGTGATCGGTTCTTAATGTATTTTGATATTTAGAAGGAACTCTTGTCTCAGAGCTCTTATTTTAAATCCCGAACGGCATTGAGTCTCTGATTTTCCTTCTAAATCAGTCTATTGATTCATAGAATTTTGCTAAAGCTCATGGGAATTCGCCATAGCGGCTGGTGGCAATATAGAATCTACCGTCCAGGAATACGAAGAAGGGTTACGAACGTATCTCAGGGAGAGCCTTGAGAAATCCTTGGCGTTTTTGGTACTCGTCACTTTCAACAGCGTTACTAAAGCGAGCAACTTAGTTGAGTTCGAGATTGATACGGCAAGAAAAATGGTGGGAAAAGATTATACAAACTTAGGTATGATTATCCCGTGTATTGCAGACGGCGCAAGATTAGTTGATTAATACTATTATGAGTGGTACGGTGGGTTGGGGAGGAAGGGTGATTCGGGGATGTAAGAGTGGGCTAGGAAGCCCACTTTTGAGTATTGAAGTGATTTAGACTGGATTTGTTATTATTATTATTTTTCTTTTATATTTTGTTTATCTATTATTATTTTTATTCAGTTACTTTTTTATTTTTATTTGGATTTTTGAAATATAGTTATATTTTATGTATTCGTGGTTTATTTTAATAGATGTATCAGTGGCGGCGCATTTACCAACATAGGCATCGCCACCCTCCACAACACCACCATCTACAGCAACACCAGCCCCACGGGGGGCGGAGTGCGCAACGCGAATGGCGGCACGCTGCATATGAACAGCGTGCTCATTGGCAACTCGTCCGGCGGCAACGACTGCTCGAACGCGGCGACAATAGGCACCAACCAGCACACATGGATCCAGGATGGCACCTGTAGCCCCGTCTTCAGCGGCGACCCGTTCCTGCGCATCGTAATGCCCTTGCCTACTCCTGAGTAGTTTCTTCTTATTACTGCGAGATAATGCACACACCAAGAATGCTATGCGATAAGTTAGGTCTTGACCTAGATTAATCTATAGATTGCAAATCACGCTTTTAATAACAATGATTTATGGAAGTTTTCTCTTTTTATATGTGACAAAATGAAAATAACTGAAACTAAAGCTATCTACTTCATTTCTTAATCTTTATATGGATCGATTTTGAGCAGGGTATGCAGGCAAATTGCGGCTGCCAAGTAGAACTTTGTGACCTTGTTTTGCTAACCCGGTAACGATTGCAAGGCCAATCCCGCGGTTACCGCCTGTTACTAATGCTGTTCTGTTCATTATTTCACCTATGTATCGATTTTAAACATTACTAAAAATGCTTTTGGTTTACGCGGAAAGCTTTCACATTTCTTTTAAGTGTAAAATCATTAAATGCCGATGATCGGTGCAATATGCTTCGACGGATTTTTAGAGTCCATGTTTTTTTTTCTTTAATATAATGCATTTTTCCAATTTTTACCAATTTGAAGTAATAAATATGAGCCTTTCTATTTCCCCACGGTCCTTCCTACATCGCGCTCTTCTTGAGGGTCTAACAGCCCCTTCTGTTTCAGGCAATGTCTCAAAATGTGCACTTTTAGTGGGGAATTTTCTTATAGTGATTTCGGAGTATCCCTCAAGTGAAGAGTTTATGATTCAAGTGAACATTTAGAGGGATTATAGATACCAGCGGGCCAGCATGGGATTCGTCGGATTTCGAAAGGACTGCGGATTCCAGCTGCTCAGAAAGCGCGTCGGCCCCGAACCGGAAAACTCGTAGTACGCCACATCGGGATGCTGCGGCAGATTCCAGTAGTCGTTCTGGAAGGGCTGCCGCGGCCCGCGGACCAGTACGATCATGCGGCATTTTCGTTTGGCGAGGTCTTCCGGCAGATCGGCCGACAGTTCGACGGTCGTTTCGACGATTTCGTATCTTCGGTGCGGTGCTTGCAACCACCTTGCGCGGTTTTCCAAATGACATCTATTTCCAGGTTGGCCTGTTAACCACTATCGGTCTTGCGTCAAAGAATGCCATCCTGATCGTCGAGTTTGCCAACAAATTGCGGGACCAAGGCGAGAGCGTGCACGACGCCATCGAGCAGGCATCCAATGTCCGACTGCGCCCGGTCACCATGACCCTGGTCTCGACGGTTCTGGGCGGTGTGCCGCTGGTGCTCTTGCATGTTTGTTTCTTTGTGGGTTTGCATTTGACGTCATTATAAGTATATAAGGCTTTGGAGATGACGTCATTATAAGATGACACGACAGACCGGGACACCGGGACACAATTGACGACCGGGACGCAGGGAATATAAATGACGACCGGGATACTCAAAGAGAAATTAAAGACCGAGACACCGGGACACAAATGACCACCGGGACAGAGGGAATATAAATGAAGACCGGGACACTCAAAGAGAAATTATACATATTTTTTCAATCGTGTAATACATTATTATAATACCACAAATGGTGTTTTTACCCCTTCTGACCTCGCCTAGGGTGTAAATTGGGTTTCAAGTGATGTAATTTTCCAATTCTGATGTTATCTTTGGTCTCTTTTGAATTCGTAGGAAACGATCTTTGGATCCAGAAAACGTTGCCGAAATATATTTAATCGTGTCTCGAAAATCTAGAAATACTTTACCATTAAGCAAACAAATTTTTCTAGGTGATATAGTGAACAAAACTCTCGGTTTCTTTTTTTTTTGCTAAAATACAACAAAACTGACTAAAAAAAATCTCTAAATTTTTAAATCATGCTTTATGGATCAAAAACTGGCTAATATATGAAAAATTGAGCGGTTTCTTGAGCAAAAATAACAACAGATAAAACACAATGAGCATAATGCCATTTCTCGCGTTGTTTTGTCAGGTTATCTTTGGGATTCCTTCTATTTCTTGATTTGGGAACAATGAGTCGCACCATCTTTATTCATCCCTGCACAAACAGCTCTTTTACTATGACTTTTATTCTCATAATCTTTAAAATCCACTACCTTTAGTTCTTAGCTTTTATGGACTAGACCTTGCTTTTGTACTAAGAATTAGAATTTCCCTCCCCGCGACACAATTTCTTTTTCCAAATACATAACTCCGATCCGTTTGGACTAAGCTTAAAGGTCGTGCGTAACCTTTTGTATGAGCGTTTCCCCTACCTGCTGACCGACAAAACAATTTGTGTATCACTGCTATGTCTTGTCTGGTCTTCACCACCTTGCAACACAACAAAAGATCCTTTCTGGTAATTGTTATTGCTCTTTAGTTTTTCACAAAGTATATTTCTGTTCTTTGCATGAAGCTTAACAGGAACTTTGAGAGTGTGATCACCTAATTCAAAAGACCTAGAAAAAACCACTTTTGTTTATTCACCTTGATAAACAATCCAGCTTAGTCTGTTCACATGACATGCATCTAACGATGGTATTTGATCCCTTTAGGACCAGAATTGCCTCTTTGTATCGCAAAACTGTCATACCTCCCCTACGATGTGGCGCAAAATCATACTCAAAAGGAGCATTACGAAACTTATTTGAAGTTCAAGACCCCTTTATCCGAAGTTTATAAGACCAGTGCTTCAAACGGACAACCTCTGGAAAAAAAACATATCTGTGAGTATTCTCTTCGGAAAATATAATTTCATATATTTTACATTGTACTTACAGCAAAAGGCTCCTAAAACTTCGGACTTCCAATCAAACGAGCTCCATCTGATCCAAAGTTTGTACGACCAACCGCTCCATAAAAACCTTAAATGCCCCGGGGCATAACTTACAACCCTTGCCCATGGGTTCTGGGGGATTGCGTTCACCCTAAAGACATTGTTATGTGATTTTTGGACTTTGTTAACAAAATGTCCATCTCACAATTTCAATTGAATGCGTTTTGGGAAAAGAGGATGCTTTCCATCATGTAAGTACTGTTAAGACGTCGTATATTATATAAAACCTGTTGTAATACGGCAATATTTTTCGAAGGTACAAAATCAGTGGCCTGTCAAGCTTCCTTCGGGTCTTGGTGGGGCATGGCCTAATTTCTGTCGGAAGCCACTGGTTTAGACACAACTTCAGTTCAACGATATCGAACATGGTGTTGAAAATTGCATGTTTTCGAACCGTATTTTTTTTGTCTTAACTTCTCGTTTAAGTCATAATAAGATCATAATTCTGTTCCAGTGAGGATTCTGAACCAATGCAACAGAATCTTCTCCTCCGCAAGTAAACAAACACACAACACACACACACACAACATGCAAAAAATGAAAGGGCCTTTTCGAGTTCAGACTTGATAAGAACGAAACTGAGAGGATCATCAGGAGATGGCCGCCTCGAGTTCTGAGTCATTCTCAGATATTTGTTCTGTTGGGAAATCCGAAGGCGTGTCATTTTTTGCAGAACAAAAAGTAATTGAAACGCCTGTCAATCGAAAACGACCTCATCACCAACGCTACCGTTTCTGGCACCCTCATTACGCCGGAAACACACTTTGACGTGGATCAGTGGGACCGCGGTATCACCGAACCCGGATCAACAGGGTCGCCGCTTTTTGACAATAACAACCGGATAGTCGGCCAGCTTACCGGTGGGGCCAGTCAGCGTTGTCCGATGACCACAACCTCAGCCTTTTACGGTCTGGTAGCAGCGAGCTGGGAGGGCGGCCCTTAGTTCATATTTTAATGTTTTCTCCTCTTTCTTTAAATTCCTTTTGTTTTCATATGACCTATCACTCAGATAATTCTGGTACAAGCCCCTTCTCCTCTCAATTATGCATAAAGCTTTTTTCACTAATATTCCTAGTTGCAGTCTTAACTTTCTTCCCTAAAACATTATTTCCTTAGAAATCTGACCTATAGACGTTCAGGCATCCCTTCCCTCCTATGCAATGATCCATCGGCCCTCCTCCACAAAAGGATTTCATCATAGTCAGACAAACTAGGGATTAGAATTATTTTGGGATAAAGGTCTTATTTAGTACAAGACAAAACATTACCTCTTTTTTTCCATGTGGCTGATCTGAAGGACAGAGTTTAATATACTTAGAATAATTTGACAAACGAAAAAACCTTTGGTCATGAGACTGTACTTCTGTAAAAGCTATGACATCAATCTGAGCTAATTCTGAAAGCACCTTGACTTCAGTAAGCTTGATGAAATTTGAGGAGAAGGACATCAATATTGCGTTGATTAACGGATTTATTTTGCTAAACGCTTTCGCCATACACTGATCACAGCAATCGTATGGAATAAAATGAGAAAGCTATTACGATGAATCCATAGGAAACGAGAAGATCCTAACATGACATGACAGAATCGAGCAACATGTGCCTGCCTTCATTAGTAGACGCAGTAAGATTTCCAAAATTTTACTTAATCGGGCAAACAAAGTCAAGTCAACAGATCACACTGGCGCAATACTTCGAGGTGCAGGTGCTGGAGCATGACTACCAGCGGCTGCTGCCCTGGGATGGCCACGCCGGAAACGCGCTGTTCGCCTGCAGCAAGCGCTGAAGAGGGCGGTCAGTACAGGCTGATCTTTTCGCCCGTCAGCAGGTTCGCGGTGCCCAGAAAACTGATCGAGGGAATGAAGTCGATGGGCAACTCATCGCCTTCGACCAGAGCGTAGCGCGCCAGGTAGTAGTAGACGATGTCACAATTTCCGTTAGAATGAGCCCGTTCGTTAAATTCTAGGACCACTGGGACGATACGATCACCCCTGGAAAAAAACCCAACAAATAAACACGCACCCGTGATTGGTTTTTTGGTCAAAAATAAAACAAGTCCACATTTTTGTAGATAGGCGCTCGAAACTTCTACAGGAGTGTTCTCTGTTAAGCTGAATGTGATGGTGTGATTTTCGATAAGATACTATGACGCTTAAGGGGGCAAAAATCCCCCTGGATCGATTTTCTGCACAATGAACGCGCCATAGGACCAGGCCTCGTCACCGCGGGCGGCCACGTTCCGGTTGTAGGCGACGTCGGCGGCGATGGCGGTGAAGCCCCAATCGATGATATCGAAGATCCATCCAGCCTTGCCGTAGAAGAACCGGGTGTCGCTCTGGGCAACTCCGACGCCGTTGTCTTCCTCCATACCGGCGGCAAAGGTGAGATTGAACCCGTTGGTGAAAAGGATCGTAGCGGTCCCGCTCTGATACCCTTAAAGCTTTGCGTGCCGAGCATGAGAACAATAACACGAACCCAAGCGGAGCAATGGTGGTCATAAATGTTCACGGTTTTCCTATCAGACTCGAAAAAAAGGACACGACAAACAGACCACTCTGTTTTCCTCTGGGCGTCTTGGACGACCCGTTGTAGTTGCCCACGCCGCCCGTGCAAGAGCCCGTGCCGCCCTTTCCGCCGTTGCTGCCGCCCGAGGCAGCGCAGTAGGCGCGCCCGAAGATCTTATCGGCAGCGGTGCTGGCTTCGCAGGCGATCGGCTCGATGCGGGCGTCGCTGTCGTCGATACCTTGTCGCGTCAGGCAGGCCCTCGCTACCTGATCTATGAGGTCATGGGAGAGCGGACACTCGCCATCGCCCAACGTATCAAGCGCGATGATCCCGCCCTCGGATACTCACCTTATTTGGAGCCGTACCTGTCGCGCGTTCTGGCAGAATGCCGGCTTCACGGCGTGCGTATCGTCAGCGAAATTTTATTGTTTAGGATCTAGGGGGCTAATTTGTCTTTTTTTCAGTTTTCTCAATGAAAATAACAAAAAAAAAATTATAAATTAAAATAACTGCCCCAAAATGATATTTAAAAAATCTGCGGGGTCGGGTAATTAGGGGGTACTTACCTCCCTCCTAGTTGATACCACTGCGTGTCTTCTGTTAGATATTCCTGTTAAATAAACCACTATTTTTGTTCCATGCAGTATATACACACACTCTCTCTAAAGTTTGACCAGGAACCTCCAGGAATTCCTTAGTTATTCATTTAAGGTTAAAGTTCTACTGTCTTACGGAAAAATTTCTTATTGTTCTACTTGTTGTTTGTGTTTATTATTATGCTAATCTCCTTCTAGATAAAAAAAAAATGGTAAGGCTTTATTCATGTTTAAATGGAAATAGCAAGTCAGTGTCCTAAATTATATATCTGAATGCAAAACAACTAATTTTGAGAGGATGTCCCACGGTATTTTGGAAAGCGAGGTTTGATCGATTGGGAGTCGGCCAACAATCGCGCTGTCAATGCGTTGGCAAAGGTCAATTGTGAGTTTGATCCCACGACGCGTGCCATTCGTTGGCTACAGCGGGGCCGTAGGTTTCGGTGAGACCATAAAGGTGGGTCAATTCAAAGCCAGCTTTTCTCATTCCGTCTAATACCGGCGGCGGTGGTGGCGCGGCGGCATGATTGAACGATACACGGTGGTCAAATTTTCTTCGTTCTTGGGGTCCTTCGGATCGAGTCCCTCCACGTTGCCACACGAGGCAAACGCGGCGAGCGATCCGCCGAGAAGCACGGCAAGGGCGATGTGCCTTGTGCCACCCACGATGGTGATCATTCTAGCCGTCGGGTTCGTGCCACGACAGCCTTCCCGTGACCCCAGGACTGCGGCTTGCGGGCCACGTTCCATGCTCGGATCGGCGCGTTCGCCAACGCAGTTGCGGTCGATCGCGTCTCGATCGTCGGACGCATTCAGTAAAATAACTTTTTTCATTTAGTTTTTACAGAATCGTAAAATCATAGTAGAAGCTCAAGTCACGATCTGTCTCAGCCTAATTCTCTTGGTGTGCCCCAGGAATCTGTATTAGGACTGTTGCTATTTTTAATTTATATAAATACTGCTACTACTAACAACTTACCGCAGCACCAACCCACCTGAAGCCAACACAGCTAAGCACGCTTCTCTATCCCAATCTGTTCAATGCCTCCCTCTTTACACCAAAAGGCACTAGCCCCTTCAATTTCCAATCTAATGAGCATTTTAAGTATTTTCTGTGACAACAAATGGTCACCTCAAAATTTACACCAGATGCATTTCCTTTATACCCTCCAATCACTTTGAATCTTAAAAGGGGTACTAGAACTGCTGACTACTAATCAAATGATCCACCTCCGAAGTTTATTAGATCACCCTTTCTATAAAAACTTTATATATCCCAAGGGCATAACTTACAACTTTGGCCCTGAGCAAAATTTTGGAAAAGCCATTTTGTTCAACGTAGTTGAAAGGTACAGAAATATTATCGTTGTGGATGACACCACTCTCATAGCCCTCAGTGTAAGGGTTGTAAGTTATGTCCAAGGGGCATATAAGGTTTTTTTTTACAGAAAGGGTGGTTGTACATGCTTCGGAGGGGACTCATTGGATCGGTAATCTGAATTTCGAATGCCCTTTTTAAGAGTCAAAGTGATGAGAAGGCAGTTATCCCCCCCCCCACTTTAAATAATTGTCTTTTTAAATTTTTTAAAAAGATTATGGCCAAGTCAAAACTGCTGTGGTAATGCTCTACGCTATTTATAAAAACCAATGTTTAAAATTATAAACAAATATTGCTTTCTTGGCCTTACCATATGTTGGTGGTACAGGTATAGTTCGAACTACTTCATCTCCAAGTTTATACTTTGGAAAAGAGACTTTCAGATAGGGAGTTCCATCCTTCTTCTCTTTTGCCTCTCTACCCAAGACCAAAAAGGAGATCTCCTCCTCTACGAGCGTTATTTTTGGTGAAATAACAATCTTGAGAGTGATTTCTCTCTTCTCCAATGTTAACAATACCTGATGCACCAAAGATAGCACCGCCATCTGAGGCCTCGGTCTCAGAAGATGCCTACGAGATCATCGTTGAGCTTCCCGGTGTCCAGGATCAGGACATCGATGTCTCGGTCCACGACGGCAGTCTGATTGTGCGGGGAGAAAAGAAATCGCAGCGCGGTGAAATAAAATCTTGAAGTGATGGGTCTTTCAAAAATTAGTGTCATTATATATCAAATATTCAGTTTGAGTTTGTTTATACTTTTCAAGACTGTTCGACACATATAGTTTTCAGTTAAGCGCTAATGAAGCAGTAGGTTTTGAACATAAAGTGAGAGAAAGAGGCGATACCCAAACTCTTGTTTGTAGTGATTTTGTTCGTTTCAAGCGTGATTTGCATATTCAGTTTAAGTTTCCCGAGTTTTAAGCCCTACCTCCACTCCTCTCTCCAGAAAGCACTGACTTCTGGAGATGATTAAAAATATTTGTAGGCCTATTACAGAATTGAAACCTTGCAAAATAGATTTTTTGCTTACATGAAGTAGGCTTGTCTACAAGAAAAGTATTTTTCAGCAGTTTTCGTTTTGTAAAATACTGGGGGGAATGGTTGTAATGTTGGAGCCAATTTTTCCAAATCAAGTGAAAATGACAGTTAAAACTGAAAAATGATCTTTTCACCGCGACACCAGACGTCCGGATTGAATGGAATGAAAAAAGCCCAGGTCCATGCCGATCAGATGGCGATACAGGCGGTTCTGATTGTCCGTGATGATCCGGAGGCCGACGAACGCCATCAACACGGGGAGAATCACTTTCGAAACGAGGTCCCTCGGAACGCGGAGCAAGGACCGGAGTCGCTCGGCGTCGACAGAGTTTGCGTAGCGATCGGACTCGCCGTAGTAGGAGTTCTCGAGCGTCGTGTTGGGTTCACTTTTCTTACTTTCGTAAACAAAAATTATCAAAATTTCAAGGAATAAATAAAAGTATATGTCAATCAAACTGTCAATTTGGTCTTTGTTTTTTTGTTTTGTTTTCAGTAAAGCGCATATTCTGTTCTTGTCTCGAGAAGCCATCGGGGCTATCAGCCCTGCTCATGTTAATTTTTGTTCTTTTTAGTTTGACTTGGCTATTTATTGTAATTCCTGTTCGTTTTTTGTTTCACCTGTTTATTGTAAGAAAGATGAGAGTAAGTTGGGATGGAGTTAATACCCAATTGACTAAGGGCGTCAACCAATTACTTCAACGCAACAAGCTTCCTGTACTGGGCGAAAGCACGATTCCAATCCTTGAGGTGTTTGACGGGCTTAAGTCAGCTTTCCAAGGCGAATGGCTTACGCTTGATAATCTCGACGTGCCGGTGGGCGAAATCGAAACGGATATCACGAAACTCCTCCAAAAATCAATTGAACATGCGGTCCCGCCAAGACTCTTGTTAGAAGTTTTTAGCAGTACACAAGGAACTAGCAACTCTAATAGCATATTGGGATATGGTTCTTGTTGTATCCAAAGAGTCTATAGGAGGGGTTAGCGACTCCAATAGTACATCGGGATAGGGCTCTGCTTAAAAGCAGAGTAGGGATACTAGTTCCTTTTCTCTTCGTAAAACAGTTCAAAATAGGGATGATACCTTTTTATTGACAGTGAATAGATATAAAATTATTTAACTGGGGACGCCAGCAACGTGACCACCGTCAATCGCGCCGTGAGCGACGGCGCCATGCTCTTCGAGCACCGCGTGACCTCGATCGAGGACCAGAAGGTGACCGATCCCAACGGACGCTGGCCCGCGCGCTACCGAGTGACCCTGGGGAACGGCGCGCAGCTCTACTGCAACGTGGTCGTAGCGACCCAGGGCCTCGAGGGCGTCGAGGTTCCGGCTGGCGAGCCGCGGGAGGTGTTCACCCCCGAGGCCCTCGCCTTTTTTATCAAATATATCACAGGTAGTCAAATATCAGAATCATTGTTCCAGTCCCCTCCCTGTTCACAATGGACTACCTGAAGGTCCTTCCCTTTTTTCTGGTATGATAAATAGCCTCGCTAAGGAGTTTTCCGACGGATAAAAATTTGTGGATGACCTAATGGTTGTTGAAACTGGCTACCGAATCTTAGTAAGCAGCCCTATGAGTATCCTCAATGATATCGCAGATGACGCTGCGGTCTTAG
The DNA here is from genome assembly GCA_010016025.2 of Alatinidae sp. Z8VKAUB7J3. NCBI lineage: Eukaryota > Metazoa > Cnidaria > Cubozoa > Carybdeida > Alatinidae > Alatinidae sp. Z8VKAUB7J3. Next base: position 202,704,292 of record JAAAKM020721499.1, read on the forward strand.
AGTATATTTAATTGTATACGTAACCATACAGAATCCCTGAGGTTGAGAAATACACTTAGAACAAGCTGGAAAAGATGGCACTGCTGAATTTGCAGATGTTGGCCATTCTTCAGATGCCAGAGACATGATGAAAGATTATAAAATTGGAGTTTTAGATGAGGTATGTCTCTGCTGCTTGGCATGTATTTCACTGTCTTATAAACTGATAGATTTTGAATTCCCGTTTTTTATGGTTATAGAAGAGTATGTGAGCCGCCATCGGTGGCCGAGCTCGTCCCCGCGACGAGCGGTGAGCTCGCGGCGATCATTGACCGGTTGCCGAGCAAGGACCCCGACGCGCGTTGCCGCAAGATAGTCAAACTCGCCACGCTCGAACGCCAGTGAACCTATAAATAGACTCATCGTGAAACCAATGCCCGCCAGTAAAGCGACGCCGTAGACAGACGCCCAGTTCGCACCGTCGGGCAGACGCGCCCATCCCAGCTTCACCATTAGCCCACTCGACTTTCTCGCGGATAGCGTCACCTACGGGATCAGTCTCTGGGCCATCGGGAAAACCGACCGGACCCGGGCCCTGGCGGCCCTAGGCAAGGGCGTATCCTTGGCCTTGATGGGGCTTTGGGTCCTTGTTTCGACCGCGTACCAGGTTCTGGTTCTCGGCATGCCGAACGCGACGATGATGGGGGCGGTGGCCCTACTTGCCTGCGCGACGAACCTGCTTAGCGTGCTATTGCTGATCCGTTACGTTCGAGTGTGTCTTCTCCTAAGTTTGTACTACCTTTCCTTCCATAAAAATCTTAAATGTGTACAAGGTATAATTTACAAGACTTTCCTCCAGATTTTAGTGGGCTGTGTTATTCTTGGAATCTTTGTTGTATGATTTTTGGTCTGTTTTAAACAAAATAGCTATATAAAAAAATTAGATCGGGTGCATTTGGGGAAAAGAGGGTTGGTGGGGAGGGGGGCTAGTTGCCATTGGATCACTTTGACTCTGATGTTTCAAAATTTTGATTGGATGCCTTAGGAAGAGAAAGGGGCATAGGAGGGGGCCAGTTACCCTCCAGTCTTTTTGGTTAATTGAAAAAGATACTAGAACTCTTGATTTCCGTTCGAATGAGCCTTCTCCCGATCTTTTAGGATAGTTGGTTCGATATGGCTAAGAAAAATAAATAAATATGCATTCGTTATAATTCTTCTGGCAAAATTACAAAATTCCCCAATTTTGTAGATAGGAGCTTGAATGCCTGCATCAAATCAGGCTGTGTTTGTGGATCCAAATTTAGTAATGTTGCTGCCTCTTCAAGGGTTAATCCTTGTACATATTCGTGTTGTGGATCCTCTGAGGGGATCACTTCACTTGACACACCTGTCTTGGGATTCTTTAGTAATGCACGATCGATAGCATTACGGAGAATCTGATGAACTTGGTTGGCATCCTGTGCATTCCGTTTCGTGTGTTCCATCGCTTCTTCAATATCAACAGGATTCAGATATGGCTTCTAAAAGCGTTTACTATAAATCCCGGTCAGATTAGGTAGAATTGAGAAGGGTGGGGGGGGGGGGACCTAAAATCATGGAAAACACTTAGATTGGAGGGATCGGAATAAAACTTGGATGTAAAAATAAGCAGAAGTCATAGATACGTGATTGGCGTAATTTGAACGGATCCGCTCTATTGGGGGAGGGGGTTGGGCTAATTCTGAAAAATTAGAAAAAATGACGTATTTTTAACTTACCGAAAAAGGACGAACGGTACAGGGACGCCTATATCATGATAAATTTTCAATCTTTACTCTGATAGTTCGCCTGTAGGTTTACTGTTAGACCTAAATGGAAAGAGTAAAAAAAAAGTACTGAGAATAAATTTCTTCTGCCGTAATTACACGTCGGATAAAGCTTGCACTGTGCTGGTTTAGTGCCGTAAGATATGGTCTTCAAGATGTGCTAATCACCAGCAACTTATGAGCTTATAGGCTATATTTTGGGTCGATAGAAACATTGCCGTATAGATGCAGATATTAAATATTCTACATAGAAGTTTTATGCATGGCCTAGGTTAACATGAAAGCCAAATAAATTAAGGAACAGGTTTAAGGCCTTTCATTAAAACTTAATATGATAATGCACTTTCAAGTTATTTCCTAAATGAATAAATCATGGCTTTGTAAAAGACAAACCAATATAAAGGATAGACTCTGACAACAATACATAACCGAAAATCCATCCCTTAATTAGAAAGGCTCATGAAAACATTTTTAGAAAAAAATGAAGACACAATGACCCCAAGCATCAAACTTATTGGTGCACCAAAAATTAGTCAGCTAGATATCTGTTTCACTTGCCTTATGTCTGTGTCTCTGAGGTCCGAAAGAATAAATTATCCCTGTTGCGGAAGGGTGGAATATTGGCCTAGCATTCACTTTTATTGTCGGATAGATAAATTACTTCTGTAGCCGGAGACAAAACCTATAACGTTTATAGTTGAAGCACTTTTGTTTTTGGAACCGAATTTAAAACAATCTGATAAAAAAGGTTCTCCTTTGGCACATGCTATAAAGATGAAAAATAAGCAAGTTGTTGAGCAACTTATCGATTCTGGAGCACAGTTAACTAGCGAAGATAAAAGCAATAGTTCACAGTTTGTTAATGAAGCGCTTGCTACTGATAATTTGCAACTGATAAAACTATTGTTTAAAGTTTCAAGTTATGTTAGTCAATTAACATCTGGTAGCAGGGCCTAAGATCCAGACCTATGGACAAAGGCCTCTGCAAAGGGCTGCCTCGGCCCTTTTGGGGTACCTGCAAGACTGGGGGCCTTGCGGTCAACTCTAATCCCACTTGAGGAGTGGCATCCCTCAAGGATATTATAGACTAGTAAACGACACAGCATTCGCACCGTATTCTGATTTATGCATAATTCTTCTGATCTTGGTCTGTTTTGATAGGCGTTTTCGGGCTGAATAACCTCTTCCTAGCTACCAAAGTTCATCCCGATCCCTCCACTCTAAGCGTTTTCCAAGATTTTAGGTTCCACCTCTAAATTCCCCCCAATGTCACCGAATCCAGTCTGGATTTAACACAAGAGCTCTGAGACACGACATCCGTCCAAGCTTCAAATTTCATTAAAATCCGATCACTCCTTCGTAAGTTAAAAATACCTCGTTTTTTCTATTTTTTCGAATTAACCTCATCAATTCCCTCTCCTGATTTGAGCCCCTTGCAAAAATCGTCTGGAATGCTTTACGTGCCCACATCGACGGGCCCCCCACCAACGATTCCTGCTCCAGGAGTCTGCCTAGCATCAGGCAGTTCGCACCACCCTTGGACAACGTACTTGCCATCCATACCATGCGCCGGTACAGCACGGCCGTCCACGGGTCGAAGAGGTGGCCCGGCAACAGCACTGTAAGTGCCACCTCCGGTGCCCTCCTCCCTGCGTATTTACCCCATCCCGCCTTCAGGATGATCGTTCGCTCCCCCGAACAAAAATCCTGGATATGCCCTTATCTCAGAGCATCTTTTCTATCCTACTTCCTCTGCTGTTTTACTGAAATGAAGTAACTCGAGGTCTGCAAGCAAGTCAAAATCGGGAGTGCAGGGAGTCTTGAAGCTCCTGAGATTCCCTGAATCTCAACGTCTAATGACTTTCCCTCTACTTTTTATATATTTTTCGTATCTTTACGGTATTTGTGCCCCTTTCCCCAAAAGCAAAATTCTGTGTACAGACTAGCTCAGGTAGGGTTTTCGTCATAAAATATAAATCTACTTGGCCAAAATTATTTAAATACGGTAGAATTTACCATTATCACTTTATCTCAGGGAGGAGCTATGACAACCGTACCGTTTGACAAAGAGGGTCGAACTGCTCTGCGGGAAAGTAAGTTTGGGAAGATGACGGTTAGAGACTTGATGGAAAAAGCCGTCCAATCCGAACATAAAGACGTTAAGGCCGAACTCTTAGCGACTCTGAGCTAGATCACGGATGTGTGTTTATTTGTTGTTGTTTTTTGCCAGGGGTGATTCTATCCTACCAGTGATCCTAAAAGATCGGGATAGGGCTCATTTGTGTCCTTTTTAAGTCCTTTGTGATATTTTGCCCTCCAAGATATTGGAGGGCTGCTACCTCCTTCCACCCCCCCCCCTTTTCCCCAAAATTTTCCGATCAAAATCTTGAGATAGCCACTTTCTTCTGCAAGGTCGAGAGATCTAATAGCTATATGTATAGTGAACCATTTATTTGCTTTGGGTTTCATGGTTACTGTTCCATTTGAGGATCGCATGAACGACTCAATTACATGGATAAAATCTTTTTTTGCGTTTTGATGGTCAAAAAATGCTTTTAATCAATGAATTGATACTTCCTATCCTCATCAGGGGTTCAAAGCTTAACTTATCAAAGGCCTCAATTATTGCTAAATGTTTGGTTCATAAAACATTATCAAGTGGAAACAGTTTCGTTGGATCTGGAGTTTTTTTTTATTCAATTTCAATAGCATGGACTCTAACTCCATTTCAATACCAAGAAAATTTAAAATGAACCGAACTCCTTATTTCAAATAACAAAAAAATATTTATTCAACCTTAATGTTACCCTGTTATAATAACTTAACCCCCAGCCCCAAAAAACGAGAAAATAAGATTAAGAGGGTATAAAAATTTATTCAACTGAAAGTGCTAGGCAACATTAAAAATTAAGATGAAAATAAGTTTTTCATGTCGTAGCCAGAGGGTGGTGGATGCCGCGATAAATAGTATGACCAGAAACAGCAGAACTGACTTCATGCTATGGACTTGCCGTTCGAGAGTATCCCCAATGGCAAAATTCTACATGATTGTGAGGCGAGATCAGACCGTCAATGCGATCAGCCAGCTCAAAAAAATCAGTATGACGGCCAGCGATCCGCATACCCGTTGCACCTGGGCATCATTGCTCATCAGCCCGAATCGAATCAGCATGATGCCCCCCTTCATTAATACCTCGCTCTTCACCCTAAAGTTGGCTTTTTTTTGTCTCAATATTTTAAGAACAAGTGTTAACACAAGGGCCGTTTAATTAGAATGATCATCTTTTTTAAAAGTTCTAGGCATATGACTCCCCCCTCATCAATACCTCGCTCTTTACGCTAAAGTTGGACTTTTTGTCCCAATTTTTAAGAACGACTCTTGAAACACAAGGGCCGTTTAATTAGAATGATCATCTTTTTTAAAATCTTTTACGGCTATGTCACCTGCCTCTGATTCTGCGTGACCGCTTTTTTTGAATGGTTCAACATCGCTCGGATTCTGACAAATTTTCCTTTGATGTGCGCCGCGTTTCCCAACCAGGGATTTTTCTATTAACTATGATGAAATATGCATCATTCTCATTGTGATGATGGTGGAGGGAGAACAAATCAAATCCTCAACATCATATTTCTCATTTTTTTGCTTTGTCGGCATCACATATATCGTGAAAACCACGCTTTCAGCACCTGGAGCCTTATTATTTTCTAATCCTTTGAGTACTGTCGCTAATTCTTCCTCACAAAAAAAAAATCTTCCTTCACATCCAAGGTGTAAGAAACTTTTTCATTTTCCTCTATATCTTTTCTTGCAACTCTGTCTCGGTTTAGCACATTCTCAAAATGTTTTGCCCATCTCTCTTTAACCCTTTCCTTATCACTAATTGTGGCTCCACTCCTATCTTTCATTGGGATAAGTCCAGAATCATTAACAGGTCTCTTAAAGACTGGTACTTCTTTATTACTTTTTTCTTATTATGGCGTCTTTGTGTTTACACATAAAACTGGCTTAGAAAATACGATTGCATGAATCCCATTGTTTACATTTTAAGTTTTATTCGTTGATTTTTTTAATGATATTCCGCGTTCTGTTGAAACTGCTGTAAGCTATTTGGTGATGTTTTAAAGTTCACATTTATTTATTTTTCTACCCACTTTTTATATTTATCTTGTTTTTATAGGATTTCCCGGGCCCAAATATAGGCCAAATATAGGATTTAGAAGTCTTCAGGATCAGATCTGTGGTAGATGGCGTGGGATGCCTCGTCACAAAAATTACCAAGTTTCACCCCGATCCCTCCAATCTAAGCGTTTTCCATGATTTTATGTTCCCCCGATGTCACCAAATCAGGGCGGGAATTAAAATAAGAGCTTTGAGACACGATATCGTTCTAAATATCAAATTCCATTGAGATCCGACCATATCCCCTGTTATTTTGTCTTATGCTAGGGATAAGTTCATTATCTATTTTCTCTTATGACCTTTTTTATCATTGTCTGGTATTGTCCATCCTGCTAGCGAGAAAAGGAGACATTATATTTTTGGTAAAATCAAACCACTGATTATTTTGAGAAAAAAAAGCGGCCATGGCGAATGGATTCGATCAATCGCTTGGAGATACGTAGTTTCGACTTGCTGGTGTAAGAATCGATCATAAAATTGTAATAATAGCTCACTCTAATTCAGTATGCTTCTCTTCACCATCTTGATCATTCATCATCCAGAAATGCATTTTTAACCGGCGCTTAAGCTGTGGGAGACACTCAGACTCCCGTATACACTCTGGGAATGCATTCCAAATCGTCCGGCCTATTTTGAAATGAAAAAAATGAAACAGCACTGATTGAAACAAATTTTGATTAAATTGAAACGATTTTTTGGTGTGATTGCAGAAGTGCTGTTATCCTGTGTTTTTACTGAATTTGCTTTTATCAATATGCTCCGGCTCTGTTGATTGTTTGAATGTTGAATGACCTTACTATTATGCATTATGGAATAAGATAAATTAAAAAAAAAATCGTGACAAAAGGAAGAAAACGAGGATAATAAACATCCAGTGAAAATTTTTAAAAATCATCCAAATATTTCGGTAAGGACCTCCGCTTGACTGTCCTCAGTGCAAAATAAAACTGAAAAGCCTTTAGTTGCCCTTTCGCCGTTACTACGTCATTATCGAGATCCCAGCCCATTCCGATCCGGTTAAATACGAAGTAGACAAAGAGTCTGGTGCTATTTTGGTTGACCGTTTTATGGCAACACCTATGCACTATCCAACTAACTATGGTTATGTGCCTCACACTTTATCTGATGACGGTGACCCTGTTGACGTATTGGTTATTACTCCTTTCCCACTGTTGGCGGGTTCAGTAATCACTTGTCGTCCTGTTGGCGTATTAAACATGACTGATGAGTGAGACACAACCTTCACAGCTTCACTTTTCAAATTAAAACTCTTTCATCTTTATTTGCTGTTGATTGTCTTTATTTTTGTGTTAATTTCCAGTGTCTTTTCCTCTAAATATTCAGCTATCAAATCTAACAGAGTTTGCAGCTCTGAATGGGATCTGGTGAACAAGGCAATATCATCGGCAAATAATAGTAATGAAAATACTTTATTTCCAAGGTGTACAACTGGCGCCCACCTTTTATCGAGGTATTCCTTTATATATACTCAATGAATTTTCAGTTCCGCAACTTCTTTCTTCCCGCCAACCGTTTGCAATTTAGGCCATTTATTTGCGCATTAGGGGTGGAGGGGGGGGTTTAATGTAAAGTGATGTGCTTTTATAAATGGCTTATTGTGTTTCTTTCTGGAGTGTGGGAATGCTACTCGTGCTACACTGATAACAAAAATATCATAAAATGATTATTTCCTTATTATTATTTTTTTTTATTATTTCCTTATTACTCACAATGTTAAGATTGATATAAAGCAACAACTTGCTCTGTCCAATTTTATTTTGCGAAAAGTACTTGGCACTGCACCTGATTTAACAGTATCTCTCACCTTGGGAATACTTCATGTTCGAAAACTACAGGTTTTGAGCCCTGTTGCTTTGGCAATTGAGAAATTAAGAGCTAGTTGAAATAATATCAAACTGTTCGTTCCTCGTACAATCACGAATCAACAACACATTGCTACAGATACACGTACCAGATGGTTATTACTCCAAAAGGAAATTGAAGAATATTGATATTCAATGTTATTACACAAAAGAATGTTATGACGAAGATTACCGTAAAATAGAACGGCAATACGATAAAAGAAAAGAGGATATCAAATCCTCTTATGCTACTCTGAATGAGAGTAACAACAATTTTTTGATCCTCAGAGTTGGCGCCGACGCCGCTTCCAATATCAAAATTGATCGTTCCAACTGGCTGACTAAAGCGCTTACGGGATGGAAAAGAAGAATAGAAAGCAAAGAATGAAGAAATGAGGCTAAAATTGCAACAATAGATTCTTCAAAGCCAACCACTCTAAACTGACAATAGAATTGTAGATAGAGACATAACAAAAAATATATTGAGTTAAAGCACACCCAAAGTGACTGTAAAGTTGTCACGCATCAAAATATGATGCTCCTGTAATCGACAATGCGTTTCGTAGCTGTAACACCACCATTAGCGTTAAGTTCAGGAGCGCTTCTCTATAAGTTATAATATGCGTTGTGAGTCGTTTTTCTTGTTGTTGTTTTTTGTTTTGCTACGCTATGCTGTTACGCAACCAAAACATCGCGCGCGATATCTGTAAGTTTTTTTTTTATATATAATATAGAATATATAAACGCGGAAATACGTTGCAACAGAAAAATCTTATATATACTTCTGTATATATATCGAGATATATATAATATGTACTTGACAGTACAATATATATTTAAATCACATTCAACGTCCTGAAAGTTTAAATGTAGATTATTTTTGTCACTGGTAAGTAAGTACAGGTTAAGTAAGCTCAACGAGCTTACTTAACCTGCCAAGCTAACCTAGGCCTACTTTGAACAGACTGGATTTTGAATTTAAATGATTTTTTAATTTTTATTTTGTAATTTTTTGTAATTTTTATTTTTTAATTTTAATTTATATTTTTATTTTCAAAATTATTTTGAATTTTTATTTCTTGAAACCGAAACAAAGCTTAGTTCTTGGTTAATACCAAGTGCCATAAAAACCGGAATATTTTGGCTTCACATCCAGAAGCATTTATCAACGAGAAACATTTTTTTTTCTGGCGGGGAGGTGATGTAAGATAAGAAAAAATCAATCAGCAGGATAAATTTATTTACTTTGGCAGTATTATTAGTGAAAAGGGCGTATGAGGCGACTGTAGACGAAGTAGAATAGTCAAGACTCAGGTTTTTTTTCACCATCGAAAAACTATTGGAAGAATATAAAGGAATGATGAGCTAGTCAACTAAACTATAAAGTTTATGTTGATAAATTGTTCTTAGAAATACATTTACAAAAACCCTCACATATCACCTTATGAATTAATAATGAAATGAAATAAGTGGTATCCTATTAATACGTCCGACCACACTCTTAGGCAATAATCTTTCCTTCCTTAATGGTTTAAGATCACGAAGAAGGTTTAACGGTGATTTCTCCAGTGCTGCCATCTACTTAACTCAAGTTATTGACGAGGCTGACCGCGTGGAAGGGGCTGGGCGCGATGCTCGCCGTGATGCCGTGCCATTGCAGCTGAATCGCGCGGTGGACATGGCCGCAGAGCACCCGCGTCACCTGAGGGTGGGCCTCGATGAGCGCGCCCAAGGCCTCGCCGTTGCGGCAGTTGAGGGCGTCCATGCAGGCGATGCCGGTCCGGAAGGGCGGGTGGTGCATCCTATGGTTCCGTTGACTGTGGTCTGCGGGCCGTTGGCGGTTGCGCGTCATGCCACACCTCGCTGAATGATTTCCAGTTCTTCCTGACAGTAAACACAGCGCGTTACGAACATCGCTTGCTGGCGTTCAAGTGGTATTGCCTCCCCGCAGTCCTGGCAATGTGACAATGATTGCCCGCGTGGCAAAATCGCACGCTGTTGTGTGCGTTCATACTCGGCCAGTTCCAGCTCCTGAGCTTGATCATCGAGGCTCATTTGATCAATTCTCCAGTTCCTGAACGTCACAGTCACAGTCCCCAAAATAAATTTGAGATAGTCACTTTGTCACAACATACTTAAAAAATCAGATAATACAAATTCTGGGGTTGACAAAACCACCCAGGGCTCAGAAGTAGGCGTTATAATTTATGCACCGAAGGCGTTTATGATTCTTATAGAAAGGATGCTCGTATAAACTTCAGAGACGGCTCATTTCATTGGAAATTGAAATTTCTAGTTCACTTTTTACGAGTCAAAAGAGATCAGAGGGCAGCTAGTCCCTCCTTACCTTTATTTGCTGCTTACCTTACTTACGTAAAGCAACACATAGTTGTTCGTCTGTTATTAGAGAAAAAAACCAGTGAAGGTCAATTCGGAAAGACACTTTAGGCCTAAATTTTCTAAGTTTCAGAGATATGCTCTTCAGATGGATATGGAGTGGGGATTCACTACATCTCTGATCTCCCTTCTTTTGGAGGAATCTATTTGAAATGAACGCAAGATGTTTGTGCTACATGGGTGACAGCTCTCCTGGTTTTCAGCCCTACCCATGTTAATTTTTGCTTGTTTTGAGTTTGAGTTGGTTATTTATTGTAATTTTTGTTCGTTTTGGGTTTAATTTATTTGCTGGTAATTATTTGTGGCAGTTTTACCCTTGGAAGCTTATCTTACTTTATTTCTGCTCATTTTTGCTATAAAGCAGCTCTTTACTTTTTCTTCAAAAGCTTCTTTTGTGGACAAAGTTTTTTAACATTGATCTCCGTAAAAGACAATCAGACACGTCATGAAACGAATGGCCAACCATGGTATTCATAAACATTTGGGACGGAAGAAAGGTCAAGTTTATCTATGGGAAAAATTAATTCGTGGTGAAGAAGTAGTAGTTGGTCAGTAGAAACATTCGCTTCATTGTTCAACATTTCTTCTCTTTATTTTCTAGAAGCACCATGTTTTCCATTCACAGAAGCTGCAAAAGCTGCTAACAAACCTTTCTGTGAAATTCAAGCAAAATTTAAACCACTTAAACCCTCGTTGAGGTGACAGATGTCTATTTGATGTCCCAAGTCTTCTAAGACATGCCATCCTCCAATTCCCAATACCATTTCCTGTATCAGGCGTTGTTCTTGACCTCCAGGGTATAGGTTTGCGGTGATGCTCCGATCACGTGGAGCATTGAGCGGATCGTTGGAATCAAGAAGAAACAATCGTACTTTTCCCACATTGGCTTGCCACACCCTGACCAGGAGGGTTCGACCGGGTAATTGGAGTTTCACTCGACATAAATCACTACATTATTGAAAAAACACTAAATTAACTAAGCAAATCAATAGAGCCTAGTGATTTTTTTTCACCGGGTGGCAACCCTATATGGACAAAGGTTACACTGAGAATTGTAGGGTATTATCGACCAAGTTTTCCTTGGTAATTTACTTGTATTGTTAAAATATTTATTTATCTTCTAATCGTTGTTACTATCATGTTTGCTCCCAGGCCCTGTGTTTTATTTTATTTTGGCAATATATGTACACTCCTGACTGCACATCAAGCTGCCTGAAGTCAACAAAGATGTGTGTGCTTCTTCTCCGCCCTAGTCTGTTCAAAGCTTCACTCCTAACCCCTTTCCATGAAGCTTCAGCTTAATTTTATATAGTACCTATTTATATAATTTGATTTTATCTAGATTCATCAAAACCTGGCGCGTTCGGAATAGCGGCACAGACGTTTGGCCGGCTTAGTTTATAAATTCACGTGTCGCTGTCGCTGTGTCGTACGTGTTGTATATATTGTTTATATTATATATACATTATTTTGTTTATATTGTTTAATTATAAAAGAAAAGGTACTGTGATCTATAATTCCGTTTCTGCTCTGGCTGCAAATCGGCATAACATCTCTGGCCATTTTGCTCAGCTTGGAAAAGACTATTGTCATGAGAAGAATCTTTCATAGAGGGTGACACTTGCATGCTTGGAATGCGTACATTCCATGGTGCACAATGCGTTTAGAGTGGCACAAAAGGCATGGGGGTTGACCTGCATAATATTCCTAAAGAAATAGTTGTTGGACCAAAGAAAAAAAAAACCGTTCTGCTATGCTGAACAAAATAGCTTTCTCAAAATTTTGACTGAATGGGCTTGAGAGAAGGGCTGCTTGTCTCCAATTTGTTGTTGCTCTTAAAAGGGCACCATACACTCCTGCTGTAATTGGAGCGCAAGGGGCGGACTCCCCCCTTGACATATCTAGTAAAAACATTTTAAACAAGTGAAAAATTGAACGGGCACTTACAAACGACCGTTTCCACCGCATCACCGGCCACATGGCGGGCAACAGCTACCTGCTGGCGAGCCTTGACCGGTTGCTGATCGACCATACCCGGATCGGCATGACCTTCTTCCGCCCCAAGTCCGGTGCGAAGGAAGATCGCCTCGAGCTGGCCGGCCGCCAGCATGACGAGATGATCGAGGCGATCGAGCAGGGCGACGACAACCGCGCCGCGGAACTGGCGCTGGAGCACTGTATAAGAATAACAACAGCAGGGAGAAGAGGTAAAAACCACAATATTTTTTTTTTTCAGTTTATTTTTTTTGAGCTTTTATAATTTTCTTTTTATGTTGTTTTTTCCATAATATATATATTAACTATTGTTTTTTTTTTCTTAGAGAGTGTCCATCATGACGTAAACTTATTATAAAAATTGTTTCAGAAGTTGTAAAACCTTAAAATAAATAAATAAAGATTATGTGTGTTTTGTTTTGTTTTTATTTACCTGGTGCATTTGCTGTTATTTGCTGTTGGATTGCAACTTTTATTGATGTGTAACCCAGGTAAGGTCAATACACTTCTTTGTGTTACAACTATAGTAAGTCAAACTTGTAGTTTGTTCAATGGGCTTTGTTTAGTCACCTTATAGTATCTTTACTTGAAATTTTTGCGTGGCCATAACATCCCAATAATAAGACGTGTTTCTGGGGCGGAACGGGTGGGGGAAATGGGGAATTACCAATTCCTACCTTTATTTAATGTTTAATTCCCACATCTGAGGAGGGCCGAATTAAAGAGCGAAGCTTGATGATAATTTCATCGATCTTTCAGCTGCTGTGTACGAGTTGCTGAATTTAAAACAATTGCATTTTTAATTGTTCAGTAGTTGAATGGCCTCTGAATCGGCCAGTGAATGTAGAGTATTATATTTGAATTCCTATTATGGACTCCCTGCTGGCGCGCTAGCTGGTCTCTTTTCATCAGATGAAGTCCTGTTCTGAATGTGCTTAAAGGCGCTTTTCCTACAATTTTTTCCAATATAGGGAGGAAACGCAGGGGACGGGGGGGGGGGCAAGATAGGAACGGGCTGAGAAGCAGCGTGGATAGAATCTGGACGGAAGTATCTTTTCGGAAAAATGTTTCCCGTACAAGAATTTGTCATTGAATTTTTTGGAAAACAGAGTCACGACGTAACTCTTGTACAATTAGGCGTTTCAAACCTGTTTAACTAAACTGTGCTTACAGACAGCCTCCTCATCGTCCAGTGGTGCCTCCAGCTTGGCCATGGCCCTCTGGAACTCGTTCACGTCGATCGATCCGGAGCTGGTGCCACCCATCATCACCAGGAGGGAGGGAGGGAGGGCACAGACGCAGCAGATCTGTTTCGAGTTTTGGCGACGCTCACCTGGCCCGTGGTGATGTTCACGATCTCCAGCCTCGCACTTCGCCCTCCGACAATCGCAAATGTGTCATTCGCCACGCACATGAGATGCGGAGCTAGGAAATTTATTCTTGAAACAAATAGTTCTATTAATAAGCCAATACTTCATTTGAATTCACTTTTGTATTATTTCACGTGTGTTTTTCGTGTTTCTTCTCATGATGATGTTCCCGTGGTCCTTAAAACCAGACAGTCTTTTGTGTCTGACCATTCAACATATTATGTTTGTAATTATGACAATATGTAGGTTCCATGCTATTCATCACATCAGACTTCAACGACTGCTTGTCAGCATACCTAGACTTAGATTGTGACAAAAGCACCTACAAAAAAAATAAATCAAAATTATTAATATCTGATTACTTTAAACGGATAGCTTGACATCACCATTGATTTGCCATTATAATTACCCTCATCACTCCTTGAAACTTTTGCCTTATTCCATTAGCATTTTCAAAATTTAGTAGTAGTTGTAGTAAGCTGTTCCTGAAACATTGCTGATAAGCCCTTCTAACAGCCTACAAACATTTGAAATGTTTCAAATTAACTCTTGGGGTCGTTTTGGAATAGTTGAAAATGCTGCGGAACTTGCAAACCACCTCCTTCATCTTCCAGGCTGGTGATGGAGTTGATACCGATAATTCTTCGTAATTTACGATCACCGCTATCGTGGGAAATATAGATCGTATCTCCGGAAGCGGTGGCAGAAATTCCATTGGGCACATTAAACTGCGCTGTCTCTACCGGGCCATCAGCGGTTCCCGGTTCGCCGGTGCCGGAAAATTCTACCACTTCCCCCTGTTTGGAAGGATTCCAGTCCCCTACCTTTAACAACGAGGAACTTCAATTTTTGCATAGGAAGCAATGATGCATCTCCATTGATTCTTTTACTTCCCAGCCCAGGGGTGTTCTTATCGAACCATTCACTTTAGAATATTAGGAGAAGACTCATTTGAAACGAAATCTCATATCTAGTGCCCTGTTCAAGAAACTAAAGTACGAAATTTTTCATTTTATTTTTCATTGTACAAAATCTAAAACGGTAGGTTTTAATGTTGCTCTTTCCTTCCAGCTGAACTTTTTTTAATTGTTTTTTTTTAAATAATGCTAGAAAATCCTGCAGTCCCTTCATGGAAATTCTCTTCCCTGATGATAAATTCCTCAATGGAAAGATCCTCCCACGTAGCCCCCCCCCCCACTCAACAACAAAAAGTCCCCTTAGAAACTTATGTACACTTCCCAATAACCCTTACTATATTTAAACAACGGTCAAAGTTTGTAACTTGCAGTCCCTCGACTTTTTCTCATTTTCTCAGCTAGCTTTTGAGCTTCTGTTTGCTGCTTTGGTTTTTCACTTTTCGCTGTTGGTTCAGCAGACTCATTACCTCTAGCCTCACGGCTCTTTCTCATTTTCTCGGCTAGCTTTTGAGCTTCCGTTTGTTCTGGTACAGATTCTTGCTGATTCCCTCTAGGTTTACCAGTTTTAACATTAACCGGTTTGCCTCCTCCTTTTGACTCTGGTTCACCAGCCTCATTGTCTCTGCGACGAGATGGCCAATATCGTGCTTTACCAGATCGGGGCGCTGAAGGGTTTTCTTGAAGTCGCGGGCATCGAGCTCAACCATCTCAAGCCGCACGGCGCCCTCTACTCCATGGCGGCGCGGCAGGAGCACATCGCTGAGGCGATAGCCGATATCGGCGAACATTTTCGGGTACCGCTGTTCGGTCTCGCCGGCACGCTGCACGAGGATGTCTACAAAGCCCGCGGCCTGGAATTTCGGGCCGAGTTTGCATATTGTTTCATGTGGGAAGTGATCCGTTATTTCATTGATTCACCTTCCATAGAGGTTGTGGTTAAAGTGCATGCATCCATAGACAATAGTCTACAACTCCTTTTAAGTTGAAAGTACTTTTGCTCAGTTTTTCTAAATGCACAGGATGCTTATGCTACTACTTCCCCATCACTACAGAGGTTTGCTCCCCATCACTACAGAGAATCAGTAATGCCTGAATATAGTGCTGAATGTTGTCATCTCCCTATGCTTCAAGCTTTTGGCATTCTTTTTTAAGGTTTTTGAATTGTTGAAACTCCTTTTCAAAACCTATACAAATATTTTTGCAAGTACTAGTTTTTTTTTTTTCAAGTATTTTAATGTAAGCCTATGCCATCCATTAAAATTTAAAGTGACGACGTCATTGCAATACTGATGTAATTAAAAATGACGTCACTCACATAAATATTTTGTTTGCGAAATTAAGGCTTTTCAAGAATTTTCTCAAACTTCTCACAACCATATCCAGAATTTTTTCCAGGAGAAGGTCCAAGAAAGTTCAACGAAGGAGGGGGAAGACAAAGAATGTTAGTGATTATAAAGTTTTTTGGGGCCAAAATTATTTACAAATATTTTGTCACTTTTGTGCACGTCTGACAAAAATTCCAGGGGAGGGGATAGGTTCAAACCGGGTAAACTACCATCACCACCATCTTTGGATACGAGCAAGTCTGTAGTTTAAATGTGGATAAATAAATCATCACTAAAGTTTGTTAAATCGTTAAATTTACAACAAAATATTTTTTTAATTCAGGAAGAATTTTGCGCAATAATTTTTGCAGTGTAACTGGATAAACCGTAGGAGTGTAAGACACGTAAGCCAGTTTTTTTTTTTTGGGAGGGTAATAATGATAAGGCACATTTTATTTGATAATTTGCGCAATAAGTACCAGGAAATTTGAAAAAAAATTGGGATTTCTAGAGTGGCCCAGGTCCTGAGCCCCCCCCCCCGTTCAAAAAGCTTCTTTGACGGCGTGAAGAAGTTCTTTGATGACCTGACGCGTTGATTCAGCGCCAGGGTTGCAGACGAAAAGCGGAGAGGTGACTCTCCGCTTTTTTATTGATTTTAAATTCAATCACATAGATATGTGAACCAGTTTCGAGAACAGCATCAATTCGGCCAATGTTGGTGTCTATCTCAACTTCTACTTCAGCACCTAAAAGTTTTAAGAGGACATAGAAAATAGTTTGACAATATCGCGGGCGGCCGAACATCTGCAGGCTGTGGCCGCACGGGCCGCAACCATCCCTTCGTCATCCCTGACGGTGAGCAGCCGGTTCGCATACCGCGAATTCGCCGTGCCAATGGCGCGGTGAAAGGCCGGCGAACGCCGGGGAGCTGCAAAGCAGCGGGGTCCCCGGCCGATTCGAACGCTAGTGAGGATGGGCCGAGCCGGGATCCATTCCGTTCAGGTCGAACCGCCACCACCGGTGCCATATGAGGCTAGAATACCTTCATAAAGCGAGTTTCTATTAAACTAACCAAGCTGCAGCGAGATATCGTTTCTAACGAATTCTGCCCAATAAATGGATTGCTTCCAACTATTTAAGTAATCCTCCAATTTTTTTAAGGCTGAAGTAGCGAAAAAGTGCTGCTTTAGCTTATGGAAGGTTTTATTTATTCCTAAATGTCCGCCCATTTCTGAATGAAAAATTCTAACGCGGGGTTTTCTAGACTTTGGGGTAAAACTAGTCTACTTTTTCCGAATTACCCCCCCCCCCCAGCTCCTCCAAAGAGAGTGAATCCAGTCCACTTATGTCAGCCACGTATCTTGGACCTGTTCTCATTCTTCCCATCAAGTTTCATCCTGATCTCTCCGCTCTAAGCCTTTTCCAAGATTTCTGGTTCTCCCGCCCAATTACCCCCAACGACACTGGATGCGGTCGGGATTTATAAGAAATCTGAGTTATGAGGTCTTTCTAAATATGAAATATCATTGAGTGCGTGCTCAAGGACGCCTGGCACACCCTGCGCGGTCGGCCGCGGCTGTCGCTGGGCGCCTGCGTGGTGACGATCTCGGTGGCGTTCGTGCTGGGCCTGGTCTTGTTCGTCGATCAGAAGCTCGCGATCATTCAGCACGACGTCGGCGACTTGAAGTTCCTCGCGCGAGCTCGAGCGGTGCGCGCCGCGCCGAGTCCGACGCCGGCGTCGCCGGTCGCGGTGGTCGACGCCGCAGCAGCCAAGGCGGTTAAAATGAGGCAAACATATCTCATGAGGCGCTCTGATGGGTCGGTCGCCGGATAGGGCAGCTTTACCTTTTTTGCCATAACTTCTGCATCCGAGCTCGCTTTTTGGCGTGCTTGGGCTCGTTGGAAAGCTTGTGCAGAGGGCTTTCCATCAGTGGGTGTTTTGGTAGATTGCTTTTTGCATAAGGCAGCCGGATCTGGTCTGATACCTTTCGGCCATCTCCTCCTCGATCGCGATGAAGGCAGTATCTAATGCAAAGCACTGAACAAAAATACTGAATATTGATATGAAAAAGTATCCTGCCCTTTAGCAAGTTTTCTAGAGTTTTTCTAAAAAAAGCAATTGACAAGAAACGAAAAGTAAAGTCTGAGCATTAAGAATGGGAAACACTTGCTAGATATATATATCGTTAGGAAATGGAACGATGCCTTCACAACCAAAAAAGATGCTCTGATATTCCTTTATTTGTTCATATAATTTTGTATAAATATTTAGGGTCTTGTAAAGCAGGTTTTAATTATAGTTTAACTGGTGATGCTCGTCCCCAAGGATGAAGTGTTTTGTGGGCCCCATATCGATTATATTTTCCTTAGTTTTGCAAATTTGCTAATTAATTGTTCCTCTATATTTATTATAACTCGTTTTTGACATATTTTAGGGTTTCACTGGAAAAACTCTCGTGAAAAGACTAGCCATTGGAAGACAACATTTGGACCAGAAAAAAGCACAGGTTTAAAAGATCTTTCAGCTAACATTGATCATGGAAGTAGCTAATTGATCGATGCGACAGGCTAATGTGGATATTTTCATCTTTTGCCCTTGTTCTTGGTATCTACGTCTTGCTAAGTCATGGCTCCAGTGAAGCAACAGCTGTCGCTGACATCTTTCTTCAAAAGTACAGATGATGCACCGGTTGGTGGCAGCCAAAGTACTAGTACTAGACCCGATTCATCAAGCTCAGCAAAATTGAGAGTCAGCAGGAAACGACCGCGGCCCATCACCTCCCTAATGTGTAAATATATAGCCCAAATTTGTTTGAAAACTAGCCTATTACAGATTTGTGATTTCAAATATCCAATCAATGAAAACAGAAATGATTGCAATTCTATATGTATAAATACAAGAATATTTTGGCTGGAATAACTCCACAATGGCGAGTTTATGGTAGTTCTGTAAGAGAGAAAAGATGTTCCAAAAGTCAAAATGAATCTCTTAAAAATAGTTTCATGATCCTAAACAATTCCAAATTAAATTCAAGACCAGCAGAAATAAATTCTTATAATAATTCAAACTCAAAGCACCCAGCAATTATTTTTAAAGAATAAATTAAACCCAAATTAACAGAAATTAAAATAAATGATCATAGCAAACATAAAGATAAAAGATATTGATACATATGAATAAGTAAACCTTAAAACGAGTAACGATTGAATTGAATATTCTAGTCAAACTTCAAGCGAACTCAAATTATTGCAAACAGGAGTTTGGATGGGACCTGCAACAAATTGACTTGATAAAAGTTGTTCAGAATAAGCACAAGTTCTAGATATATGATTGACATAATTGGACCAGATCTGCTCTCTTTGGGGAGTTAGTGGATTTCTAGTCCTTTGTCAAGTTTGAGTATAAGCACAAATTATAGATACATGGTTGACATAAGCAGACCAAATGCAATGTCTCTGAGGAGTTGGAGAGATTTCTAGTGCTTTGGTGAGTTTGGTGCTTCTTGACATGTTAGCCATTTGGCGCGGTAGGGGTCCCCTGGCATCAGGACGGTTTCGGCGATCTCACCGGGTTTTGCTCCGATATGTACGGTCATGTCAGCTCCTTAACGGCTGTATTTGATGAAGGGCGTCAGCCGCGCTATGCGGTCATAGAGCTGGCGCGCCGTTGCGTTGAATTCCTGCGTCATCCAATAGTCATTTGGTGTGCCGTTCTCATCAGCAGCTTTGTAAACCGCTTCGATCAGAGCCCGGCCAATGCCTTCATACAAATCACCGAAGAGTCTGGGTAACGCACAAGAGTGGGAACTACCGCCAGTGTCGAAGAAAACTATCAACACCATCTAACGTTTGAGCTCTCTTGGAATTTCTTCATGCTTCTCATTTTTTTTTTTCTTTCTCAAAAACTGAAATCAGACACATATTACGGCACCAATTTAGACAATTGCACTAAGTTTAAGTTATCATTACACATACAAATGCGAAGAAACACCAAACCCAAGATGGAATTCGTTTGGTTCAGAAACGTTTGTTTTTGTTTCATTTTGAAGATCTCAAGATAATCAATTTCAGTTGTTTCGACTGGATTGAATGCTGAAACAAAAACTGGTAATTTCTTGGCAGAATGCTAAGTTTTCGCATGTTTTCCAAAAAAATAGAAGAAAAAAAAATGCGTCTTTAGCGGCAAATTATTAAAAGAGGTGAAACATGTCATCAATAAAAAAAAGGACTTTTTCTGTTAGATATGTTTCTAAAAAAGCGTTTCTCTTTTTTCCAGCCACACACAGGCTCGGATATTAACTAAGTTTTTAACCCTTGGTTGATTGAGACGCTTAAGTAGGAGAGTAGGGGTAAATCAATTTACTGAGTTGGCTCAAAATCACTTTTAAATATGAATATAGACACAACATATAAAAGGAGCTAGGAATGAATTGAACCAAGAAAAAGAAAAAAAATACGCCTTTATTTCTGCCTGAGTTGTTTTAGATACCCCTCCTCCCTCCAAATTCCTACAAAATCCAGCGCTGAGTACTTTTTCGTTGCGTTTCCTTCCACCTCGACGTCTTCAAAGGTTGCGGCAGACCAGTCCGTTCTCCAGGTATCTACGGCGACGTCGGTATAGGCGTCGCTGAACAAAGAGACGACGTCCGCCGCATTTTGCGCGGGCGTGGGAGCGGCCGCAGCGGGTTCTGTGCCTCCGCCGGCTTCGCCTTTGAAGAAGTAGATATTGTCCAGGTAAATATTGCCGTTACCGTCGGTCACGTATGAAGGATTTCCCCTGCCACGAAGAGGGATGGAAAAAGGAAGTCATTATGGAGTGGAGACTCCAAAACCTTCTCACAACACAAGAATAGTTCCAAATTTTTATAGCCAGCCTTCCCTTGTACCACAATTTACCACAGTTTTGTCATACCACAATTTTGGCATAAGGGCTAACCGATAAACTTTAAAAGATGGATATTTATTTTTTAAATCGGGGGCTTTGTTTTTTTTGAGAAGGAGGGCCAAAAATTTCAATGTTGTTTAGAAAAATAACAAAATGAGCAGACTGTTTTCTCATTGTATTAAACTGAAAGACATTATAGATTTGAATCTATTTTTGAATATTAAACTTTATACTACTTTTTTTTTATATGAACTCTTATCAAAAAAATAAAGAGTAAAAGTAGCTTTGTCTCAGACTGTTAAGTTTTTGTTAGTGGATTTAAAAAGTTACATTTTATTGTTATGATGTCAATTCCTGGAGTTTCACCGATGGCGACGGTAGAATCCGGTTCTTCGCCGACAACCGAAGCGGCCTCTGCCCAGACTCCTGGTACTTCTGAAGAAGATGCAAACACAACGGGCGGCGTTCGTGTCTCTATCATCACCACGCCGGTAAAAGCTGCCGTCTTCCTTGATGGCGATTATGTAGGCACGAGCCCGCTGCGCGGCATCACGCTTCCCACAGGGCGACACCTGATCTCCGTTCAAAAACTCGACTACGCCCTACTCGACACGCCTCAGTTTTGTGAAAGTGAGCAAGAGTGAGGAGAAGGAGACGAAGTTGAAACGCATATTTGGCTACAACAAAAAAAAAAACATTCTGTCAAAGAGCTTCTCGAGACAAAACACTATTTCCAAAAAAGGGATCAATATACTCAGATATAGTGCAACACATAAATCAATTATAGAAGGCAGATAAAAATCACAGTAACACAGAGATTCATTGGATAGTGGCAAAGCTAGTCAAAAACTTGGTCTTCTTCCCTCCTCATAACATTGGGATCAAACAAGCCCCTTCATCCATTATAAAACCTACGTACAAGAAATTAGTGATTTGTTTGATATCCTCGAAACATCAAAGCTTGTTATGAAGATGAGTATAAATATTTTCCCTTCCTGTGGGTTCGGCATATAATGTATCTAATATAAAGTTGAAAGAGTTCACGTGAAAGTTTTCAGATTCTGTAAATGTAACGCTGCTGCTATGTCTTCCTTATTCATCAAACTGTGTAACGAACTGTAGTAAGGAGCAACCCGGCTCAATAGTAAACGAAACTCTAAAAACCGGAATTTTGCTACTAATAGATACATCAAAGGAATCAGATTTTTATGCTGATTTAAAATAAATAAGTTTCATTAAATTTAGTCTTAGTCATCAAAAGTTAAGAACCTGAGATTTTTTGCATTGTCTTGGAAATAGGGGGAAACACCCCCTAAAAGTTATTGGATCTTAACGAAAATCAAACATCGCATTCAGCGACTTAAAGATCTTTCCCCTGGGGCTGTGGGGGGGGGGGGTTTGTTCTTTCAACTATGATGGGCAAAATGGCTGTCTCGAAATTTTGATAGGACGCCTTTTGGAAAAAAGGGGTTCGACCGTTACAGATTACCCTCTCCGCGCTTGGGCTTTGCACCGCCCAAAATCATATAAAATTTAAAATGTGACGATGTGTCACTTCTGGGAACGCGATTGAAAACTAAGGCACGTGGAGATGAGTTCCTGACACAAAAAGTCTATATTAATATCCTTTGAAAAAAGGCCTATGCAAAGGCAGACAGAAGGGGGGCTCCCTGTGTAGCAAAGGATCAAACACAACAATCCTTGCGGCGCGGCTGCAGGAGCAACGATTGCCGAAGCAACGAAAAAGGCGATGGAAGGTGACCCGGTCAGTGCGTTCGGCTCGATCCTGGGTTTCAACCGGCCTGTGGATGAGGATTCAGCAGCCTAT
Source organism: Alatinidae sp. Z8VKAUB7J3 (assembly GCA_010016025.2). Classification (NCBI taxonomy): domain Eukaryota; kingdom Metazoa; phylum Cnidaria; class Cubozoa; order Carybdeida; family Alatinidae; species Alatinidae sp. Z8VKAUB7J3. The sequence goes on from JAAAKM020721499.1 coordinate 202,726,835, forward strand.
CTGGCCACGCCTGGCCTGTTTGTGGAAGCTTTGTTTGACCTGATCAATATATCTATGTCAATGGATTGTGTATGGGTGAGCCCGAGTAAATACTTATCAGCGTATTTTTTCATCTTGCTCATGGCCTCCAGTTGCCTGGCCTTGTCGTCTTCATTTGCTTGTGACGATGATTCCCCCAATAGGGTATCCTTGCCCCCAGTTGTGAGATCTTCCTTATCTTTAATTGCTTGTAGGTAAACGCTGCCTGATTTCATTGCGCCCAAACCTCTGAGTATAATTTGAAAATTATTTTATTTGCTAACCGGCTTTCTTATAGTTTTGATCGGATGATTTTGATTAAAAAATGGATGGGGGAGGAAGCCTAGTTGTCCCCCAATTTTTGGGAACTTAAAAATGGAGCAAGATTTTTATTTTTCGTACGAACGATTTTGTTAGTAATAAACATACTTACCTTACGAAACAACTTATGCAATGAAATTCTATATTTGTGTATTTTTGTTACGTATATAAGGGTTTGCCCCTAGTTAAAGAGAGATAAGTAGAACATTTTGAGAATGTGTTAAACCAGGATAGAGTTATAGGAAAACTTTGTAACATCTTGGATGCGAAGGAAGATTTATTTTGTGAGGAAGAATTATTGGCAGTACTAAAATTATTGAAAATAATAAGACACTGGGTACTGATAATGTAGTAAAGGAGCTTCTTAAAATGTTGACTATGAGGTTAGAAATAAGTTACTGAAGATTATGAATATGATTTTCGAAAAGGAAAAAGACATCACCATCAGAAGTTCTTAATAACAAAACATGAACAACAACAGTAAATCGCTGTAATGAACCGTATTTCATGCATAGATGCTGTTTATGTACATGATTAACATGCATAGCAGAATATAAACATTAACTAAATAAAAATTATATTACCATCAGAAGTTCTTAATAACAAAACATGAACAACATCTGTAAATCGCTGTAATAAACCGTATTTGAAGAATAAATGCTGTTTATCTACATAACTTAACCTACTACGTTATCGGTTTCGGCCTGTGGGCCGGGCAGTATTACATCATGGAAGGCGCAACCATGATGGCTTCCATCAACGACTGGTGGCTGGGCGGCGCGATGACCAACGCCATGGCGCATCATACCGATCCGGGGATCTTCCCGGGGCTGAACTCCTTCCAGATCTTCATCTTCTTCCTTGCTGTGTTTGCAGGGATCATCAACATCCTGCTGCATTTTGCGGTGTCTGAGCGGATGAAGGCCCAATAAACTTCAGTCATGAAGACATTAAAAACTCTTAATAGAAATATCTAGAAATTAATATAAGTTCACTTTACTCTATCTTCTGTACATCTCGGAGTGGTACTTGTTCCACCCCGCAAGAAATACTTTCACCATTCCGCGCAACGCATGACCCAATTAGCGTATGCGCAAGATTTGCTACCGATCGTCTGCGATTTTTGGAAACTAACAACACCTCACATTAGCTTTTACCGCAACTTTTTTCCCCCTGTTTCTTGCGGTTTCCACAACCTTCAATTTCACATGTCCTATTTTCAATATTAAATGGTCTCTTCACTTTCGCATCCCATTATTCTGGATTATCAACATTTCGAACTGGAGTATCAAGCATTTCGTTTTTTATACAAGGTGGATTAGCCTCCGATTTTATTTTATGAGTCAGTCTACCTCCCTGTGTAATCAACGTATCCCGTCTTAGCATTTAATGTCTGATAATTTTCATTCTTTCTCAATCAATCAACTCCGGATGACATATTTAAGGCGGTTGCAGGGGTGCACGAGCGTTGCCGCGGCGCCTATGCCACCATCGCAATGATCATAGGCGTTGGCGTGCTCGGATTTCGTGACCCTTACGGCATCAGGCCACTGATCTACGGCCGACGCGAAACCGAAGCCTGTACGGAGTACATGATCGCTTCCGAATCGGTCGCGTTGGACATCCTCGGCTTCGAGGTGATCGCTGACGTGCAGCCGGGTGAGGCGGTGTAAAGTCAGAGAAACATGAACGGAGTTTTCAAGTCAAAGACGCAGGAATTAGGTTTTTCAAAAGTCAGAGACCGTTGAAAGGGATTTTTCCAAAGTCAGATACAAGTGAGTCCAATTTTTTGAAAAGTTAGAAACATCAATTGCGTTCATATTACACCGTTCCTGATTTCGTTAACTGTTAGTATGACGTCATGGGAATGTGTTGAGGACCCTTTAAATAGAACGTCCCTTTACATTGTATCTATTTCAAAATTATATGATCCGCAACAATTAAAGATAAATTACTGCAACCATAATTTACCAGTACATTAACTGGCTGCAGCAGGAAATGTTTTCAATTAAACATAACAATTTCTCATTTCTAGGAGTTATATTTGAGCTCTTTGTTGAGGCTTTTTCAACGAAGTAAGCTATCTGAAAACTTTTAGTAATCTTCGACTAATCCAATAAGGTGAACATGGATTGTTAGAGTTTTTTGTTAAGCAATATTTTCGTTTCCGTCCTTGTAGTGTTGTATGGTTGTATAATAATTAGAAAGTATAGTAGGTTGTAGCATGTATTGTAGCATTTTAGAGGAATATAGAAAAAAAAAAATTCAATGCAAATTGTCTGTTGCAGAAAATTTAAATGTCAAAGGCGAGTAAATCAAGAACCAGAATCGAACGTGGGATTCTCGTTCTCATACAAACTCCTTACCAGCATTTTCCTAATTTCTGAGTCTAACAGATGAGAGATTTTACCAATCCAAAACAAAAACATACTAAAGCACACAGAACCAATAAACTAACATACATAATCACACAAAATCTCGCACACATGATATATATAAATAGATAAATATTTAGCGCTCTAAAGCAACAAGGGCCATGACTACAAAAAATAGCAAACAAACAAAAACAGCTTACACGCATTCAACATTAACTTCAGCACTCACCCCCCCCCCCCTCCAACAAACTCCCTCTTCCTCCCCCTCCCAGCAATATTTATTTTCCAGCTCAAGACCTAAGGATTTAACCAGCTCTTCAGCCACAGATATTGTAGATGACGGATTTTGGCCGGTGATCAGGCGCTCATCAACAGCCACATGGTTAAGCATAATATCGGAAGACTGAAACTTACCACCCCGTTCGATCAATTTGTCCTGTAACATGAATTCAAACTCAGGCAGCCATTTCTTGCCAAACAGTTGCTCTTCCTGATTAGTAAACCCATTAACCGCTTTGTTTGCCACCAGGTAACTGGTATGCCTGGCTTAGCGGAACTGTGCCAAGTGTTGCTGGGACTACGCTACACATTATGAAACTTTTTGGCAAACTTGGTGCTCCAAGAAACACACTGGGTGGCCGAAAGAGGCAACCCCTCGGTGAGAAGATTCTTATACTCGACTTAGATACTTATACTTAACGACGTAGTTCTATGACGTAGAACTGTTATACTGTCTTATACTCGATTTCTCAAGTAATATAAACCATGCAGTACCGTTCTAGATAAAAGTGACCAAGTAAATATAAACGTCGACTTCAAACTGATCTTGTTAGAAGTCTTCTTTGCCTTGTTTCTAAAACTACTTCTGGGATAATTACTGAAAAGATACAACTAAAATGCATCGTATTGGATCTTTGACTGCCGCAAAAAAGAGTGGACCTGTTGGAGACCGTCTGGCTACCCGGACCGTTTGGCTACATTTGCCTCGTTCTCGCATATACTGCCTCATTCTCAACTAGACGTTGAACCTGTCTTGCTCTCTTCTGCACAGCAGATCTACATTATAAGCTAGCTCTTTTTTATTGACTTTTTCATTTGAAAATGTAACAGAATCACAAGGTAACTTTAATATTGTTTAGAAACTCCAAAATATCCACAAAAATCAGGGTTGTAGAAAGATTTTTGAAACAACAAAAAATTGGGATTGAGCAAAGTTGTGAAGTTGAAAACAGTTTTATTGTACTTCATTTAAGCAGAATATCTATTTTGCAAGTTTTCACAATATGTAAATTATAATATATAAAAATATAATATATTATAATATATAATAGTTTATATAATATGTAAATTATATTACATCATTTTAATTTAGATTAGTCGGATATATATATGTTATGTAAAGACCCATTTTGCTCCCTTGTTTTCTTTATATTTATAAGTTCTTGGAAAAAAACTTTTGCCTTTTGGTCCCTGTTGGAAACGAGATTTTTTTTTTGTATTTATTATTGTGTTTAGAAGGGAAACATGTGGGTACTTAGTCTTTGACTGAATTTACAGATGAGAAGAAAGTGATTGGAGCTGTTTTCTGAGCCTGTATCTGCGCCTCTGTAGACTCTTGCATCCAGACATGAGCTTCTACCAGTGTCTTCTAACGAGGAAGTGGTCGATCTGGGCTTTGTTGATCCTGTCGTTAGATCTCCAGGTCACAAGGTGGTGCCTCTTGTGCTCGAACTGGGTGTTAACCAGACATAGACTATTGTATTTGGTAAGCTGTAGGGGCTTGTTGTGAGGAATGTCGAACTAAGCAAAAGAAAAAATTTGCATCCTAATGCTGCTGCTTCTACTCATACTACTGCTACTGCTACTATTATTACTACTTCTGTTACTACTGCTGCCAAAGGTGCTATACGCATACTGCTACTAATGCTGCTACAAATATTGCTACTGTGTAATCAAAGGGTATTAAGGTGAAGCTTTAAAGGAATATTTAGGTGGATGGTGAACTAATTAATTTAGACGTTTAGTAGCCTTCCTTGTGGGCTGACGTGTCTCTGCCCCCCTTCTTGGGGTTTTTCCGGTGAATAAAGATCCACTAAGTCTTTAAGTCGGTTTAGAAAGACCATTTTAGATTCCCCTTTCCATTTTAACTATGACAAAATACGGTAATCTTATATCTGAATATAGTTTTTCCTGTGTAGCTGCAAAATTTACAAGCGCAAATTTACCTAACTAGTCAAACACCTCAACACTAGCACCCTAGTTTTACCCTACTTGCCGGTATGAATATATAATGAGTCTTAGGTAGTAGGTTTGAGACTGTCTGTGCAGGATTTTGACTCTTGTTGATAGAAGAGCATCCCCAAGTGCTGCGAACTATGTTGTGACCAAGATGGACCCAATATTGCACAGAACCTTCATTCACACTGCAGGTCCAAGAGACTTCCTTCTCTCCGGTTCTAAGCCGGCTTAAGCGCTTCAGTGTGGGCTTGAGAAGATATGTTAATTGCAGTACTGCACTGGGTTGCATTAAGTCTATTAGGTTTCTATAAAGGTCTGAGAGATATGAAATGGATTCTTTTAAGAGTTAAAGACCTATGAAGTGAGAATTTATCAAGATTCAGTCAGAAACAGACACTACAATCAGCTCACAAGTCGTATACTAGAGTATGAAAAAGATGAGTTCGATTTTTACCAAAGTCTGAGAGAGATAAATCGGATTCTTTTTAAAGTTAGAGACATATGAAGTGATATTTTATCAAGATTCAGTCAAGGTAAGGCTATACCCTTTGCTTTTTGGGGAAAATAGGCTGATTTCGAAGATACCGATTTTAGACCAAAATGTAAGGCTATACCCTTTGCTTTTTTAAAAAAAAATAGGCCCACTTTGAAAATACTGATTTTTGGCCAAAATGTAAGGCTATACCCTTTGCTTTTCTCAAAAAATAGGCCCATTTTGAAAATACCCATTTTTGGCCAAAATGTAAGGCTATACCCTTTGCTTTTCTCAAAAAATAGGAAGGTAAAGGCTATGCGGGCACCATCAAGCGCTGGAACTTCAGAGGCCAGGACAATACGCACGGTAACTCTATCTCTCACCGTGCACCTGGTTCTATCGGTCAGTGCCAGACACCTGGCCGTGTATTCAAAGGTAAAAAAATGTCCGGTCATCTGGGCAATGTCAAAGTGACAACGCAGAACCTGGAAGTTGTTCAGGTGGATGCGGAAAGAAATCTGCTTCTGGTTAAGGGCGCTGTTCCAGGCCCTTACCCCACCTTCATTATAACTGATGCGTAGTTAATCTACTTAGTTAATCAAACATTAAAATACATCTCCACATTAATCTTTTATCCTGTATTGACTGTGTGACTTTTCAGGAACGAATGTGGCACCATGTGACATTACTATTTGTTCAACTGGGTGGCTCTTTATGTAGTCTTTAGATCATATAGTTTTTAGTTGTTTGTTTTTTTTTTTTTTTAAATCGAATGACCGTCTCCGAATTTTCAATCTATTGTTAAATATTCAATTAAAATATATCAGTATAGTAGTTTATCTCACTGAGACTTAGGTAATTGTCTCCAAATGCAGATAGGGAAACCAGTTTTATTTAGATCAAGAACTTGAGTGTGGTTGCTATGACACGTAAGTGCTGAAATTCTTAAAACAGTATCAGAAAAAAGTAATATCTTAAATAACTAGATTTTTTGTAGTTTAAAAAGAAATCACCAGTGCAACAGCACAAACACAGAAACAAACCCACCGTGTTGAATTTTGTCCGTGAAACTTGTAAGATGTTGGTTTTTTGTTCCTTTGTGAAAATTGTATATTGATTTTGCTCCTCGTAAAACTGATTTTGTTCATGGAGCTTGTTGGGTGCTGGTTTCGTCCGTGGAACTTATTACATGTTGATTTTTTTTCTTCGTGAAACTTGTAGACTGATTTTTCTCATAGTGAAACTGATTTTGTTCATGAAACTTGTTGCGTGCTGATTTTTGTTTGTGAATTTTGTCATTTCTCTCTTAGGAACGAGGGGGACTTCCCTCAAAACTATCGAAAGACCGGCTTATAGCAAAATAAAAGGTATGCATTACTTTTTAAAGATGGGTAGTATCATCAGTGTTCTAATAGCCGGAGAAGTTTGTCCCGCACAAAAACTTAGTTTTTAGCGTTAAATCATAGCGAAAAGCCCTTCAAAGCCTTCAGTAGGCTGAAGAAATGGGTTATTTTTGGGATAGTGGAATATCATTAAACCCCCCGGCTTACAAATGCCCAGATATTTATTTTTCCTAATTTGGTGGCGACCTACAAGGGAGATCGTCTCATCAGATGCTTGTTCCCCTCATCGTCACCGCGCCGTCTCGTTTCTGAATCTTGTTCTTGATGAACCACAAGATCTCTTTGGCTTTGGTATATGTGTGAGGCCGTATCCTTGCTTCGGAGTGCACTGACAGCTGATGCATCTTCATCATGAGCGTTTTCATTGGCTGCAGGATGCGGAAACGACCCTGGATTACGAGTTTGTAAATTGTGCTTTTCCAGTTTTCAATTTGAGTTTTAAAATCGGTTTTACAAGCTCCGTTTTTCTACTGCTATCATTGAATCTTGGTTCAATAATTTGGTATGTCAGTGGAAAAGGTCTTTTATTTGACCGAAACACATCCAATAAAATAATTCACAACTAGATGGGATTCATACTGGGGCGTCGTTTAGGGAGGGGCTGTTGCCCCCAATAATTTGATTATTATATAGCCCAAAACGATGGTGATTTTCGGCCAGTAAAAAAAAAAGAAAAAAAAAGACGGAAGGAAAAAGACAAAGTAAATATTTCGGCACTGGCCTCCGCCAAGCTGCTCTTAAGTGCAAAAAAAAGTCCCAAAACAAGACAGAGGAAGCACGAGTTAAGGTATTTGAAATAATGTTTAACAAAAAAACGTTTGACAATAGACAAAAAATTAAATCAAGCAATAACCAAGACAACGAAGGTGATTTTCGGCCAGTAAATAAAACTGAACGACGTTAAAAGAATTTGAGGTTTGTAGTTGGAATGGTTTAGAAAAATTCCACTTATTATTGCCATTTTTTGGCTGCAATGCTATGAAGAATTTTGAAATTCTGATAAGAAAGTATACTTTCGTTTTTTTTTCTTCTTGAACTTCGTTTTTTCCTTCTTGAACGTTTTAGGAGAACTACTACTACTACTACTACTACCAACTCACTGCAGCACCCAGCCACCTGAGGCCAAAACAGCAATTTTCTATTGTTAATTCTAAACTTTTGTTAAAATACGTTCTGACCATAACTAAAATGATTCTAGCGGGGTTAATATTTTAGATTTTATCCAGGATAAGAGTTAATTACACAAATATTACATGCGCAGAGGGTACAATATAACCAAAAATTGGCGACTCAAATATAATCAACTTCCTGCTATTTATTCTTAACTTTAAAAATAAATCAAATACTTACGAGACCAGTAATACCAATGATGTATGCACCCGATGTCTGGAATACTTGAAAGCACTCATAGCAATGCGAATTCCAATGAATTTCTTTATTTCCGTTGCAGTAGCGCCAATGCTCGTTCCTGTTTCTTAGACACATTATAAGTTAGTTTGCTCTACCACAAGCTCATATAAGTTTAGTTTGTTCTACCACAAGCTCATACAAGTTTGAATGAAAATACTTATTGCAGCATTCCACTGGCTCTTCTCGTCCAACTAGCTTTGGACTTACTCCGCAATCTACCTACATACAAATGACATGTTGTTATCTAGTTCACATTCTCTCCTCAAAATTCCTTGAAAAGTTTCGCTTCGTTGTAACAGTAGTCATTGCAGTAGCATTGTTATTACTATTAGAAGTATTAACAGTAATAGCGGTAGTGCTAGTAGTAGTATTAGTATTAGCGTATTGCCTTGTGGTCAATTGAACATCTCTCTCACCAAGTCCTGGAAGTTTCAACTTAATTCAATTAGCCATTGACGTGACATTGAACTAACTCTATATATTACTAACAATCTAACATACAAGCTATGCTTGCAATCTAACTAATCAGCTTATTGACTAACTAACTAACTAACAAACAAACTCGCTTACTATCTAATTCACTAATAAAATTACTGACTAACTAACTAACTAACCTACCAATCAACTAACTAACTAACTAAACAACTAACTAGACAACTAACTAAGCAACTAACTAACTAACTCTCTATCTTACTAACTAACATACTAGCTATGACCCCTTACTTTCAGTTGAAAAAACTTGTTTTCCTATTTAATTGCAGACAAAGTTTCATTGCATTTCATAGCTTATCTTACGCTGCTATCCTTTCCATTTGCTTTTCCACTATGTTGATTCCTAAAAATTTTATCGCTTTGAGCAGCTGATTTTGCTTTGTTAGGAACCTAGGCTGCCTCTATTTTCAGTCTCTTCCGGCACTTCTTCTTCAGAACAGTTCCATCAGAGGAATTAGAAGTTTCCTGCCAATACAGACTTTTTTATTGCCAAAGAATCTTTGAAACCAATTTAATGTCAAGGTGAATAACTGTGTAATTGTCATTGCATCAGAAGGCATCCCTTACAATCAACAGTGCATAAACATTGTATTTAACTAATTACTCTGATTCACAGCTTTGCTGGGTAGTTTGAACTCAAAAGTGAAAGTGGGATAATTACCATTAATGGATATGTAAGTTGTTTATTTATCTTTTGACTTACTACTGTATAGAAATTTGGGGTGGCGCGAAGCGCCACCCCAACAGCTAGTATCTATATAAGAATAAGTTGTATGTGTGTGTGTGTGTGGGTCTGTCGAGTGACGTCAGGTTCGTGTGTCGACTGGCGTCTTGTTTTCGACTGACAAAATTACAGACCGGGACATCGGGATACAAACGACAATCGGGACACCGGAACATAGAGAATATAAATGACGATCGGGACACTCAAAGAGAAAGTGACCGGGACAAAAGGTATGTTCGATTTGGCCAATTCGTCCGACCGCTTCGAAAGGGCTTGCTTGAGCTTTTCGGGTGGTGAGCAGGTTTCGACGGTAATCTGATGTACCACGTATGATTGTTGCGTAGAAGAGTCGGGCAATTGTCGGTGGCGTTCAGCGGCGGGGTCGGAACGAAGTCCGAATTTTGCAGAACGTGAGGGAAGCCGGACAGACGCGTGAAAAGGGGTCAGGCCCCTTTTCCAGCTTCAGCCAATACGCTGAGCCGTAGGCGCTAACGGAATTAGAACGTATTAATAGAGACTATCAACGTGATGTATGTAAACGTTTGAGCCTTCACCATAATAATTTAGCCAATAAAGCTGACCTGATGGTCAAAATGCATATACACGATGTTAACGGTTTATATAATGACGAATTGATTTATGAAAAAAATCGATAAACTGTCGGATGAAAGATCCAGGCAGTTATACATAGCTAACTTAACTAAATCCATTAGCAACTGCAGATCAGGTAAGAACGCCGAATAGCTTCATGACCGGGAAGTTTGTTAATAGCTCTAGCTCGTTTCATAAGGTTGGCAAGTTTAGTAGGCACTTGCGAAATGATAATGGTGGCGGTGCTTTCAATATGGGGACTAGCATATGGAATGGGAAGTGACGGAAAATTTAAATCATAAGCTATTACATTTTCTTTGATGAAGTTAAGGGTACAATCCAGAGCAAAATTTTCGGAAGCAAGTTCGTGATAAACAACAGCAGTAATCACAGGCATAGAACTGGTATAACAAGGATTTTCATATGCAGTTTGTTTGCAGTCATAAACACCGGAATCTCTTTTACTTGCAAAATAAAAACGTTCATCTATGCAGTTGCAAGAACAACAAACAAATTGAAACCATACTCAAAGCTTGTATTTTATAGAAAAAAGAATGTAACTTTGAAATTTTTGACAAAAGAATTCACTTTGAATTTTTAGACAAGATATTTATTCAAATTTGTTTTAAGCCTGCAAAATGGTGTCACCTTTCTTATACTACTGGATTTGAACTCTAAATTGCGATTGGCTGTTAATTTACAACAATAAAACATTGGTTAAGTTTTTTACATCAACTGATCTTACGAGATTTCAATTATTTACAGTGTTAGAAGTCACAAAAAACTAGAATATCCATAAAAGCCGATTTTTAACATGTTTGAAACCTGCTAACTAAGAACTGATTTCCTCCATTTTTTGGATAACTTTACAAGTCAGATAAAATTCCAGGCGTTTGCATATCGACATCCTTGTGGAAAATTTTGCTAGCTCAACAGAAATGTGCCTTTAGGCTTAGGGAGTTATTTGACCTGTCCCTATATAGAAAAGCCATTCATTATTTAGAAATGAATCGAAATTTCAGAGGAAGATCATTACTTGTGTAGGTACAATAAATGGTATTATAAACTAATTGTGTTTTCATTGCGAAAAGTTTGAAAAGAATTGCCTGAATTCTCCTACAGAACTGTTTTCATTTGTTGTGCCCTAAAATGTTAGAAAAGAAGACTTTCATCTGACCCAATCTGTATGGTCACTTAAAAAGAGCTTTAAATTTACGTTTGAACGAGCTCCCTCCCAATTATTGGTTTAATAAAATAGCAACAGGGAAAAAAACAAAACAAATAAACATGCATCAACAACGTTTCTTCTGAAAAAAATTTCAAAATTCCACATTTTGAAGATTGAACCTTGAAACCTCCATAGTGGGGGTCTCTGACATGATGCATCGGCAATGATGTCTCTGTACAAGCTTGAACTGGATGCTAGTATTCTCAGCTGGATACCAGCTATGATATGTTTGTACAAGCTTGAACAAGAGTTAGAATAGAGAGGTTTCTGAAATACCGTTATAAGCAACTGCGCTCACCTTATTCTGTTACGGTAACCTTAAATGATGATAGTGACGCAAAATCAAGTAAAAATATTCCGTTAGGTTTTTATGGCACTTGCCCGTCGGCCCAATACCATTCCGCGATTATAATTTAATTTATATAAATGGATAATCAGAAATTAAACATGTTTTTAACAAATATGCTTAAGAAAAGGGAAATACTAAAACAAAAGGTTAGACAGAGTGCGTTAATGCAAGAAGGATTTCATGAATATACTCAAGAATGAAATGCTCTAGTTGTTCACAATTTAAAAGAAAATGATGATTGTTATAAACGGCAATTTTCAAGATTAGATCAAAAGTTAGGAAAAGTATTTCCAGCACCATCATCACTTTTAAGACATTCCAAGATGTTTTTAAGACATTTTTCTTAAAGATGTTTGTCAGGACGTTTTTCAAGACGCTCAAAGACATTTCAAGAGGTTTTGCAAGACGTTTTCCTTCAAGATTTTTTTCAAGACGTTTTTAAGGACGGTTTTTGTTAGCGAACCCCTTCGTCGTGCCCCCAAACACTTCACACCGCCCAGGCCTTGTGTGGCAGGCCCCCGTGGGATCAATTTGGCATCTGTTATCTTCTTTACCATGGAAGTTCTCTTCCCTCATGATATCTTCTTCCATGAAAAGATCCTCCCATGTAACCCCCTCCTCCCCCTCTTCAACACGAAAAAGACCCCCTGAAAACGTCTGTACATTAGCCAATAACCATTATTGTATGTAAACAATGGTCAAAGTTTGATACTTGTATTACCTCCCCCAGGGACATTGGGGGATCGTGTCGTCCCGAAAAACAAAATTATTATGTTTTTCGACTATTCTGAACAAAATGGCCCTTCAACAACAAGGTCACCGAGACGGTTACGGGAGGTTGATATGACCCTCAGTCGGTTCGCGGCCGCGCCGCTCCTGCTCGTGTTCGCCGGGGCCCTCTCCGCGAGCGCGCAAGAGTCCGTCAACCGCTACGGCAAGGAACTGCAGGCGGAGATCCCGGAGATCGACGGCTTCATCGGGCTCGACGACCTGCAGAAGGCTCCGCAGCTCATCACCCTCGGCAACAGTGTCGCTCCGGATCAGAGCGCGGATTTTGGTAATATCTGTATAATACAGAACTTTTTCTCAGCAATATCTTAAATTTCTGTTTAATACCACAAAAATACGAAGATAGATTGGGCTAACTTTCACCAACTCAACCAATAAAATTATAATTGAGCAGCTTAGATTTTGAAAAATTGATCGTGTCTCCAAGGCCGAATTTAAAGCTTTGATGCTCTTATGTCCAAGCGTGTTGGTCATTCCTTTTTTGCGAGATTTTCAGGGAAAATCCCCGGCAAAAAAAATTTTCTCAAAAAAATCCTTTCGACAATTCAATCCCTGCTGAAAATTTCCCCCGAACAATCACCCTTAACTTCTCCACGCGTAAAATTGAGTCGGAAAAGGGAAAGTAAGACAAATAAAAAGAATTTCGCATAGGAATTCTGAAAAATCCCTCAGTGTAAACTTTCCCTTAAAAATTTAATATCCTGAATATTCCCTCCCCACAAAAAATTATTCCCCTGGAAGATCACCAAAGCACAAAAAACGAACCAAACAAATTGAAAATGATAGCGATGATGATTACATGCATTTGAAAATCAAAAACTTGGACTAGATAAATCGTTGGAAGAAAAAGCAGTTGTTGTCCCACAACCTGAACAATTAAAAGAAACAAAAGAGTCGGTGATATGTCTTCCATAATGACAAAAGACAAGCCGAGACAAAAGTTAAAGGTCCAATAAAACAAAGAGGTAATTTTATAAAGACACTACTTCTAATTTAAAGTCTATTTCCAGAGAATAAAACTTTTTACAGTTTAAGATTAAGATAAAGTAAAATAACGGCAATTATCTTGCTACTAAACCCTATTTTTTCATTTCTGTGTAGTAATAAGATAAAAATAAGATTTATTTGGAAAAATAGCTATCACAAGCCTGACTGTGCCAAATTTGTATTTGAGTAAAAAAAAACAGAATTATACTTAAAATGGGTTTTTAAAAAATTATGCATATATAACTGGCAATAGAACGTAACTGTCCCCATCCAGGATAATTCTTGACTTACTTTTATCACTTCTTCTTACCCTGCTCTTCTTCCTTATACTAGAGTTACTAGAGTTAGAGTTTAAGATATCTAGCGGATAACAATGAAAGTCATCCATAACTGTTTCAGATTCCCTTCTGATTCTTGTAAATGGCTGCCTCAATGAATCAGTTTCTAGACACAAAAAATCAATTGGGTTCTTTTTATTCTCTTCTTCAGCCCTTTTTTCATAATCTTTTCTGAACTTGTGTGAAATAGAGATGCAAGAGCCTGCTGTGATTCCATTCCATTTGAGTAGAGAAGTTTTCCCATGCTGGAAATACGCTTTAATGTTCTCACTTTCATAGCCAGTTGAAGTTCTGCCACGTTGTTTGTTTTTCTATTAAATACACATATCTTTTCTTCTTCCAACTTGTTTTAGCTCAGTAATGCGTGTTTTCTACTAGCTGTTCTCTATAAAAAACTCTAAACTGAGTAATTATTATATTATTTGATAATAAATATAAAAATAGCTATTTGTTTCTCCTAAACTGCATATAAAAAGCACAAAATTAATAAACAAGAAAACAATCCTGCAAGTGTTATGTATTTATTCCTTTTGTATTTCTTGTAGAGCGGAAACCACTGTATGGGTATTCATACCCCAAGGTTCATTTTTATTTCACAATTATTTCGTAGCTCTTTCAGTCAGTTGTTCGTGTTATATAAAAATATGAATATTTGGTAATAGTTTTATCTCTGTTAATTTCTGCCGGTTTTGGGTCTGAGTCGGTTATTTATTGTAATTTCTGTTCGTTCTGGGTTTCATTTATTTATTGATACTGATTTGTGGTAGTTTTAGCTTGGTAATTTTATTCTTTTTTTGCTCATTTTGGGTTTGTTCTTTACTTTTCTTTGAAAAACTTATGTCGTGGAAAAAGTTTTTTTTTTATTAATCACATCACAAAGCCACATCTCAACACAGTGGCACATACTTCTCCCCACTCCCCTCTCGCGCATTGCCCCCTTTATGGATCAGGACAAATTACGATATTTAATGAGAGCTTTCATAAACAGCCAATTTCAGTATTGTCCCTTGGCATGGATGTTCCACAACCGTCAACTTTGTCATAAAATTGATAAAATCCAAGAGAGAGCACTAAGAGTTATTTATCAGGATTATGAATCCAGTTTTGAGGTTTTAATGGAAAAGGATAGATCAATACTGTGCACCAGAGAAACTTACAACTTCTCATGTAAATTGAACAGTGGTGAGCACTAACAACAATCTTTCCAACTATTCAAGTTACATACAATTCATGTTGATGACTCTAAAGTCCTGACATAGATTCAGGGGCTTAGCTATTGGATATGAAAATAAAATGGACGCTAACACTGCTAATATACTAAAAGAGGCGAAAACTAGTGGTTTATACTTAGTTGGGAGAATGAATCATGGAATTTTTTATATACCCCAATGGATGCCTCCAAATGTTAAGATTGACATCGTTCGTATTTACACTAGGTAAGCTTCTTTTACCATCAAAATGGTATTAAAATGCCAAAAAAGGATATAATTTTCAATAAGACACTGGAATAATAACCAAGAAAACTATTTCCACTAATAATTATATAAATCTGAATATTTCGGCTTCATATCTGAGACCCTTATGTCAATCGAAAAAAAAAAACAAAGCAAACTAAGCTGGTATTAACAAAAAATGTAAAGAAAAGGAAAACAGGAACGGGGTACTTTTGGTATTTTCAGCTCTTTCTGGTGTCTACCGGTGAACGTATAGTAGAAGAGATCCAACATAGAAAATTGTTTCGCAAATGGCCAAGAAGGAGAAGAATAATTTTTTCCATTTATTGACTCATACATATGTATGCCGATACACGGCCTACGTAGCTGTAGCCATTGGCATAGCCTGTTCTCAAACCCAAACTAGGTTTACTGAGAACAAAAGAGAGAATAATGAGGACTTTTTCCCCAAGACAGTGAGATGGTCATTTATTGCCATAGAAACTTCGAAATGAGCTCATTCGATTGGAAATGACAAAAGCTAGTGCTCTTTTAAAAAGTCAAAAGTGATTGGAGGACAACAAGCCCTCCCTCCACCCCACCCGTCATTTCCTGAGACACATCCAATAAAAATTTTGAGATAGCGATTTTCTTCAACGTAGTTAAAAGGCCTGGAAATTATGTCTTTGAGAACAACAACCCCCTACAGCCCTCAGTGCAAAGGTTGATCAGATTCAGTGTATCAGAGAACTTTATTGTAAATGTTTCAAGCTCTTATCAACAAAAATGTAGAATTTTGCATTTTTTGCCAGAATAAAGATCATTGATGTGTGTTTTCCAAGGGGCGATTGTATTGAACAAATGATCCTAAAAGATCCATAGACACTCATTTGACCGAAAATCAAAAGTTCTAGCGTCCGTTTTAAGTGACAAAAAAGACTTTAGAGCAAGTAGCTCCCCTCCCACGGCCATATTCTTGGCTGTACTGCTCTTTTTATATAAAAAAAAGTTAGCCTGGAAATCAATAGTTTCAATAAGGAACAGAAATTGTATGCACGTGGGGCCAAAAATTATTTTTCTTTATTTTTCACTGTTTCTACAGACTATACATTATTCATTTTTATTGTTGCTTTTTGCTTATATTTTTCTGGTTGTATACGCTAGATGAGTGAATCTTGTGGTGTTTCTACAGACTATATAATTTTTATTATTATTGGTGCTTTGGAAATGGTATTTATCACGAATACAAAATAAAAACGATTGAAGGCGAGAAAAGAGTATCAGACTACACCACCGGGTTAATGTGGCAATGGAGTGGCAGTGATGAGACAATGCAGCTCCCGGAAACGGAAGGATATATCGATTATTTAAATGAAAACGAATTTGCCGGATTCAACGATTGGCGGTTGCCGACATTGGAAGAAGCAATGTCTTTGATGGAAGCAAAAAAAGGCGCGCACGATCTATACATAAGTAAAGATCAATGAATGCGATATTCCAATTTCATTACTTTATCCTGACTTGCGAAAATGAGATTCAAGTTTGTTTTTTTTAGCTAATTTGTACCTTCAGTAATACAGATACAACTTCTGCTTCTTTTCTTAAGTAAACTATAAATTGGCCACGGGGGGCCCTATCCAGGATTTGGGTTGGGGAGAAGGATTACAAAAAGAAATTTTACAAGAAACAACAAGAATTTGTTCAAATGTATTTTTATTACCATCTAACATGATGCCGACGATGGCGATCCAGCGCTGCCCGTCCTCACGAATGGTCAGCACCGGCTTGCCCTGGTAGCGAACCTTCGGCGCCTGGGCCTGGCCACCCAGATCGAGCACGGCCACGCCGCCGGGTACCGGCGGTGTCGGAATCGTACGCGTGTCCGGCGAACTCGTTGAGCCAATTGCGCGTCGCATGCTGGGCAGTCTCCCCGAACCTCGCAATGCAGGTTATAAAACCTTCCGCAAGAGAAAGTGACAATAAAGAAAAAATGAACTCCATGAGTTGGGCTCCGGAGCTACCAATTGAATCATACTTTGTATGAATTTAAAAATGTAGCAATACAATTTATTTTTGGCAGATTGATTTTGCAGGTTTCAAAAGTCCTTTATTAAATTAGAGACAAGCAGCTGAAACACCCCTATTTCAAAATGTTCTGGGTAGGCAATTTTGTTGTGTGAAAAACAAGGTATATAGCATAAAAATTTATTTGATCCGATTGCTGTGCCCGCGATGATCTTGGCTGGTGGCGTGATGGCATATGCGCTTGTCGGCTCGCTCAACGCGTTTTTCGGAACGGGATATGGCCAGCTGGGGATAGTGAAGCTCGCTGTGGTTGCGGCCCTTTTGGGGCTGGCCGCCCTGAACAAATTGCGGTTCGTTCCCGCGGTGGAGAGGGGCGATACGTCCGCTGGGGACAAGCTGGCGCGCAGCATCGCGTGGGAATGGGGCGCCGTGTTGTTGAGACTGTATAATATTCATTGGTGCTTGAGTGATATACCCCCTACCTAATGTTCTAATATGTTTCTCTGATGCTCAATCCTAATGAAACATACCAAAGTAAGATAACAACATAATGCTTCATAGACCAATTTTGCCTATATATTTACACATTGTGGTTGGGGGCTAAGTATAGCGGTTCTGCATGCAAAATGTGTTAGGTACAATTATTCTGCATATTATGTAGTAAGAATTGTTTTTAACTTCGAACTACATAGTTATTATATTGTTCAACCATGCTGAACAAAATGGCTATCTCAAAATTTTTATCGGACAACTTTGGGAAAAAATGAGCGGGGGAGGGGGCCTAGTTGTCCTCCATTTTTGGAGGCTAGAACTTTTTATTTCCGTTCGAATGAGCCCTCAAACGATATTCTAGGACGGTTGAGTCGATACGACCACCCCTGAAAAAAAACAAACAAACAAACAAACAAACACGCATCCGTGATCTTTCTTCCGGTTAAAAATCTAGCTGCACCTCTGTACCCAGTGTGCCTAGCAAGGATTCATTCGTAAGAGACCACGTCATATGAAGGTAAAGTAGAGTTTTCACATTAATATATGAATTATTAAAATTCCAAGTCCCGGTATTGAAATCTGGGTTTTGAATAATCCATTTCAATGAATATCTTACGCTTCTTTCTATCAGATTTTCACGCATTTTTATTTATGTAACTCAACCTGCTTCTTTTATATTTTTTTTTCTTAGAAAAGTATTGACTCAGTGGACTAATCTGTTTTGCTTTTTATTTCCTCGGTAACCTTTTTGAGTTTGACTTTTGAGTTTTTATAACTGGAAAGTATTGTCTAAGTGGACTAGTCTGTTTTGCTTTTTATTTCCTCGGTAACCTTTTTGAGTTTGACTTTTGAGTTTTTATAACCAAAAAGTATTGTCTAAGTGGACTAGTCTGTTTTGCTTTTTATTTCCTCGGTAACCTTTTTGAGTTTGACTTAGTCTCTTGCGCACGTTTTACACCAAATGAATCTGAATAAAATTTTGAAATAGTCATTTTGTTTATAATAGTCCAAACTCAAATAACTACAGCTTAGAGGTTGGCGACCAACCAGAGGGCGACCAACCCTTCCCTCTTTCCCCCAAAGGCGTCCAGTCAAAGTTGTGATATAGCCATTTTCTTCAAAATGATCCAAAGGCCAAACAGCTATGCCTCTGAGGTTGAGCCCCTCCAACTCCCAAGGAAAGGGCCAATAGAAATCGAAAAATTTTTTTATCGAAATATAGGCAACAACAAAATCGATTATTTATGCTGATTCTAAGTATGAGAAATTTATTAGTTTTAATATTGTTCGTCAAGCTATTAGTATATGAATATTTGCGTAGTTTTAGAAATAGAAATTGAACACCTCCCGAAAATGTGTGCCGCTTTGATGGAAATTTTGTTTCAGACTGCAGCAGATATTGGAGTTTTTAGCCCACCATCTGCAAAATTGTGAGGGTGCCGGCGGGGGGGGAATCGACGGGGAGGGCCGGCTCGATGGTGCTGAGGTCGTCGTCGGTCAGTTCGGCTTCGAGAGCGCCGACATTATCGATGAGGTGGCGGCGCTTCTTGGTGCCGGGGATGGGCACGATGGCGAAGCCGTCGGCGGCTCCTTCGCCGAACTTCTTGTTCTGGTGCAGTACCCACGCGAGGGCGAGTTGGGCGGGGGTGCAGCCCTTGGACCGGGCGAGTTCGACGACCTGCCACTAAGGAGTTTTTTTTAATGCTTCTTTGTAGAAAGTTGGCATGCTGCGTCCTGTATTTTGACTTTGACATCACTCGAAGGTTTCAGATTGGAACATATGAAAGTACTTTGAATCGCTAAATGATACTATCTAGGCTCATAGAGCTTTTTAATGCCGTGATATTTTGCATATACAGTTGAAGTTCAATTTTGGATGTCTTTGAACATTGATTGTATATTTGTATTGCCAGTAGACGATTTGTCTCTAGCACGGTTTTCCTCGGTTCTACTCTTAGAATGACTTAAGTGTGCAGGTACTGACATAGACAATTTCAGTGATAGATTAAATGATTCACTATTGAAAGGGATTAAATTTTGAAAGTTGGGATTCAAGATATAACCAAAGTTAAGAGACTCCGTTTCTTTCCATCGAATCCGTTACTTTTGATTTCAGCTATGTAAAATCAGTACATAACTACAAAAACAATGTGCAATAATAAGTATATAGCTTTACGGGATAAAACAGGTGGTTCGAGAATCAATCGAAAATAGTCTCAAAATTAATAATAATATTTCTTTAAATAGGGACTTGGGGGGAGTATTCACAAAATTATTTATAATCAAATTTAATTAAAATGATCTAACAAAACATTTACTAAACCAATTTATAAATAGCATTGAATCAAACAGTTCGTGGTAACGAACTACAGTAATGAGCGACCCGGCTAAATAGTAACAAAAACTCTAAAAAATGGAATTTTGATGTAGGACTTTATAGAGCATTCAAATTTTAATCTTGTTTTGTAGTACATGAATTATGTCCCAAGTCTCGTTGTCCAAACTTCCAACATGTATTGAAGGTTAAATGGGATTTTTAAGAACTTCTATCACATGTTAAAGATTAGCTTGATCCACTTCTAGAATATGTATTGGACTGATAACTTGATCTTGTAGTTTAGAACCCTAAGTTGTGGCCTAATTTCCAACATGGGTTGGAAGTTAAAGCTTAAATTACCTATTACGAATAATGTGGTATGGTCCTTATCTGAACTTATGAAGACGCTTGGTCTTCGTCACAAAATTCTTCTTATAGAGGGGTTAAGCCGTGGAGAGATTCAAGAAGCGTCATTTCCTATTTTGGAGCAAGCTCTTTCTGGTGAAGATTCGTATGTTGCACATTTTGCATTGAGGGCTTTTAGACTTGCAGGAGCAAAAGCTATTCCTTCAATGATAACTAAACTCCAAGGAGAAGATAGCCGCGTCGATCCAGTCCATGGGGTACGCGGCGAGGGAGAAGATGACCCAGAACAGGCCGGTCATGATCGCGGCGAAGGCGATGATGCCGAGGACGGGGTGCGTGAAGGCGCGGTCGAGGCGGTCGGTGAGGGCGTCGTGGTCGTCGTCGATGTCTTCGGGGGCCGGGGCGGCGATGGCGCTGTAGGTCTCATCGGCCCAGCGCTCGGCGTCGGCTTCGGAGTCCCCCACTGTCGCGGTCGGCGCGGATGCCTGGTAAAGAGCGACGTTAAAAAAACAGGAACAAAATTTATGATTCATAGCTATACTAAATATTTTTGGAAATACTTTTAAAGTAAATTGGTTTGCTAGGATTATAGAATATCAAAAAACCAGGACGTTAATGAAAACTACGTTTTAAAATTTCAAAGAATTAAAATCATTACATATATATATATTTTTTTTTTACTTCATGGCTGGTTAAAGACAACTGGGAGTTTCATGAATGCTTTCTGAAAAATGTCTAATGATGCTTAAACTATAATTCATAATATGAAAATGATCGTTAAAACAAACTGCCAACACATCTTTCAAATGATGCAAAGTTTAAGATAAACCTTACTATAAGGAATACGGACATGGAGCTAGATTTAAGTTTTTGAAAGTGTTATATTGCGCCCTATAAAGGCCACCGAGTTCGGCTGCTAAACAATTTGTAGAAAATTTGATGAGCTTAGCTCGCTGGTGACCCAAAGAAAATGTAAGTTTATGGTTTTTTTTTATTTAATTATAGTTAGGATCTCGATGAGAGATATCCTTCGCTGTCTAAAATCTAGACACAATGGTAAAACAAAACAAGCTGTGATAAATTGTAATTATAAATTACAAAGTCGTATGGAATTTCATCGCACATGTTGACTTCAGAATCAGCTCAAACCAAAAAAGAGCCACCTATTGGCTTCACAAATTTCAACAGTATTAAGAGCTCTTGGGTACGAGTCGCCTTCAACAATTCTTTCGCACAGGTTCACTCAGCCCGCTTGATGACTTTTTGCTACCAAACAACTTTCCTAACATCGCGTATTCCACCTCAGCTCACACAGATATAACCAAGTAAAACAGTCGGAATTATCCACGTTTATGCACAGCTCCGCCAGTTCAAGCACCACTAAATGATGATCCTTAACGTGCAACTGTGAAAAACAAACAAATAATGCATTTAACAAACATTATTTAAATAATAGGCTTGCACTACACATTAGTACAGTCACCCTTGAAGACGAGCGTCGGGCCGATGACCGAAACGCTGCGTTTGCGTACTTCTATGTTTGATGTGTAGCCCGGCGGTGTGTGCGATTCGGAATCCTCGGATTCACTGCTTTTCTTGAACATGATGCGCGCTCCTGGCGTAAACGGACCCGGCGTGGCCCGCGACCATTATCTCTCGCCAGAAAAAAAAAGCTAACTGCATGGGCGAAATCTGTGAACTCACTACGGCGGAGCTATTTTTTCGGCGTCGAAGTTCATCAAGTTGACAAACTCAATCTGAATAGCTGACTTCTCAAATCACACAGTCGAGTTCTTTTGAATTTCTTGAATAAAATCAACCAGGATACATTTTATAATATCCTTATTAAACCTAAATGGGTTTTTAAAATGGCTTTAGTTTAACTTTTTTTTTACAAACTTCGAATTTCTAAATTAAGTTTTTAAACTAGTTCATTTTTTAAAATTTATATTTCTTTAGTTTTTATTTTTCTTTGCATCAGAACATCCAACACACATGGGTCTTGTTGGACCTTCGTCAATTCGCAAAGCCGCAGGTAGAGTTCTGCTGGGTCCTGGCCTTTCAACTCCTGCGGAGAACGAAATCCAAGCTGGTGAAAGTCCCCTGCCGTCGCCGCACCGACATTCATGATCTCTTCACATTCCGTGATGGAGTTTCGATCGGTTTCGTGAGTTGCCTTCCGTTTGGACATACCCTCAAGATAATATCGACCAAACAAAAAATGAGAGAAATCGGATCAAGCTTTGGAACAACGAAACTCGAGTTCGGCGCGGCCCCCGACCATTGTGAATAGATATTGGGATGATAGCCACCAGCTCGTTCGTACATCACAACTGTGGCATCTTGTACCCTTGCCTGACTCTTGGCAATTTCAATGGCATCATCAAGATACCCAATATCATCAATGAGACCGGCTTTTTTGGCTTGTGGAGCAGAATAGATTCGGCCATCCGCTAATTGACGGATTTTCTTGGTTTCGCTCAGAGGAGGAGTATTAGAGAATTGGATTCTAAAGTTGAACTAATTCCTGTTCTTTCCTCTACCCCTGGAGACAACTATAATACTCATCCGTTATTTTGATCGGATTTCGACCCCACATATCTTGTAGCTTAGAACTGCTCTCTAAAAAAATCTGATTTGAATTGTTTTGCTTTACACTACAGGTTTGGCTGCACGCCAATTCAACCTAATTGAACTGCGCCAGCACCCTCTACAACACTATATTTGAGTGAAGATGAACAGAAGTTTCTATCTGAAAAAGGGTTTCTAAAAAGAATAACTCATCAGTACCATTGGAAAAACAGAGATTATAACAACTTTGATGATTTTCTAAGCGATATGCGTTCCGGTAGAAAAAAACAGATAAGAAAGGAGCGAAGATCACTTGAGCAAATGGGTCTTAATATACAAATTTTAGAAAAAGATGAAATCAAAGAGGAACACATGGATGCTATGTGGGATTTCTATGTGTTTTAGTGTCTCTTTCCCTCTCAACCTTTGGGGATGGGTGTTTTTTTGCTAGTTTTAAGTGTTTTTCTTGTTATGTTTGTATGTCTGATACTGTGTGTTTGTATTTCGTCTCGTCTCTCAATCTCTCTGCCTGTGTGTTTTTGTGGGTGTTTGTGTCTTTGTGTTTTGTGTCTGTGTGTTGGTATCCCAGTGTCTGTACTTGTCTGTTTGCAAGTTTGCATCCATTTGTTTTAATGTGTATTTATATGAAAAAAGTGAAAACATTTGAAACATATTTGTTTTCTATGATGAACAAAATGGCTGCCTTAAAATTTGACTGGATATGTTTGACTTCTGACTTTTACTGACATAATAAGCAAAAATATGAACTATTAGCCTACAAAATCATTACGCTAGACAACAATTTTAACTTTGCTAAAGCGTACCGATTAACTACATAAACTTTCCTAAAGGCGTCCTAAATAAAAAAAAAAAGAAGAAGAGAAACCTATATGGTTGGCCGTCTGGAAGTCTTGCGCATCCACACAAAGAATATGAAACTTGCTGAAGATGTGAGTACTTTTTGGGTACTTGTTTTATTGGTTGTATACGGTACTGTATACAGTACTTATTTTATTAACTGTATATATATAACAATATGTGCTTCATTCTCATAGGTGGACTTGGAGAAGATATCACATAATACACATGGATATGTGGGAGCAGATCTGGCTGCTTTATGTACAGAAGCAGCTCTTCAGTTATCTATGACTTCGCAGGAAACAATTATGATGTCATCATTAGCAAATTTTTGAAAAGTTAGTTTTTGGAAAGATTGTGCGAGAGAAGCATTAGAAATCAGGGAAAATATAAGACCATGGGCCTGCTAGATGCCCCACCCGCTACCCACTGGATAGATAAGACACACTACAAATATCAATGGTGTTGCTTGTAGTTGGAATGAGTTGTGAACGCGATATTTTGATGGGTTACATATGTAATGTAAAAATTTACACTGAGTACAGGTCGTAGTGGATGTTCTAGAGCCTATAACAGCTTCTAGACTTCTTAGAACATATGGTTCTTAGTCGTTGAGCCACAACAAGTTCAAGGCAGGTTTAGGATATGATTGCTGCAGTGGTACGCCTCTCATTTTTCAAAGCACTTACGTTTTTTCTGTCCCTTTGCAACCATTACCTAACTGGTTTTCTGTATCTTTGCATAGTTTTATCTATGGAAATGTTGTGTATATAACAAGTTACGAGGAAATTCTGAAGAGAAGTAAACTGAGTTTATTTCAATATTTATGACTCTTTTTTTAAACCCAAAGCTTATCATCCGGCCCTGGTAGATATTCAAGGGATTCATATTCTAAAAAACTCTAAAGAGACACTAAAACCTTATGCTCTAAAGAGATCAATGATGATTTTGAATGTTTACTCCTTAGAATCTAGATCTACTTATCCAATGAATTAAAAACATCTGCGAAAAAGGTTGCCAAAAAAGCTGGCCCGCATGGCCGAGCTCGAAATTCCGCCGACGCCCGAGAACTACACCGTCTGGTACACCTATCTGAGCGGCGGCGATCCCGACATCGCCCATATGATCGAGCACATCCTCAAGACAGACGGCGCGTTCACGGAGAAACGCTGCAACGCGCTTTATCTGCGGTGCATGGCCTTCTCTGCGAACGAGGCCGAAGACGAGCGCGAGACCACCTTCCTGGCGGCCAGCTCCGATCTCGAGAAGTCGGTCTCGCTTTGTCTAAAGTTTTTAGCCCTACCCCCCCCATGGCAATGAACTCCCCTTCATGTGCTGCGTCTGTAGCTACATGCACTGTGGGATTGGGGGGCTTCATGTGAAGAGGGTGTTGGTCCATGTAGTGAAGGAAATGCTGAACAGTGGAACCGACTCCATCAGGGGTCGGGATTTTCGAATCCCACAAGGATACATCTTCAGTAGAAGTAGGAAAAAACTGGAGGAACGGGGCAATCCAGTATCTGTTCTTGCGGATAGGGCACATGTTGAGCGTGTACTCGGCCCCATCGGGAAAGCTGTATTTGAAGCGGGCGAGGCCTTCGTCCATATGCACCGGTTCGGCCTTCACCTTCTTTCCGGCATAATAGTATTTGTGCTTGTTGGAATAGCCCTGATCTAGCATCGCATCGTAGTTGCGCTGATCGATGATCAGGATGCCGTCGTGTTTGAGCGCGGCATAGAATTCGGCAAGCGCCCGGCGGCGGTCCAGTTGCACGCCACGGTGTCGCGGGTTCTCGCCGAGCAGCGCGAGCCGGCCTTCGACCGGGTCCCGGCCGGCCGCTTCGAGGAGCTGATCGATGAAGACTTCGACCGCGAAGCCTGTATGCGTGTGGCCGACGGAGCGCCACCACAGGACCGGCACCCCGGTCTTCAACAGATGCTGCGACACGCGAAGGTTGGGCGTGGTATAGGCGAGGTTGCTCGCCCCCTCGACGACCGGGATCACGATCCCGGAGGTCCATCACGATCCACACCACGAGGGTGAGTCCGATCATCGCGAGGACGGGGCCGAGGATCTGGGATTGCTCCATGGGACGTCTCCAAGGCGGGCGCGGCCGTCAGGCGCGCTCGCCGCGATGGGAAGGCAGGGTGGCGTCGAGCGTCACCCACGAGAGCTTCGATGCGACGTGGATGTCGCCTTCGGGCGCCACGGCTTCCGGGTCGTCGAGCGAGCTGGTGGTGAGATCGATCGCGTCGGGCGCGCCGTGATCAAGGTGCTGTCGCTGATCTTCCTCGACAAGGTGGCTGACTACCGGCAGTATGACGAGCAGGGCAACGCGTTGCCGGGCAAGGTTTATACGTGGATTGATGAGGCGTTAAACAAGTTCCGCAACGAGCCTCGGTTCAGTGGTTTGCCCGCATTGACACACGACAACGCCGACTTGCACGATGGCTATTTCGCCCAGGATAGGAAGGGGCGAGCCAAGGACACCAAAGGCAATACGAAAGACGACGTTTGTAGTGACCTCCTCATTTGAGGGCTGTGGATTATCATCAGGGTTTCCGGTTGCAAATTTAATTAGTTATTTAAATACAATTGACATTTTTCTACACGGGTACTAGATTTAGTAGCCTGAGTGGTTGAATCAAACATTGGACATGTAACCTACACCGTCTAGATTTAATTTTTTTTTAAATTCCGTTCGCCGGTAAGTCTATTAGATGTTTATCGTTTGTATTGTATATTGTATATTTGTATTGCTGAGACTAAAGACTCATGAAGGTATGCAGACTATACGAGACTTTTTATTGGCTTACTTTTCTATGGCTAAATTAGACCAAAGTTAGGATCTGGATTTCTCGGAGAGGCTTGCGTTTTAATCCCTACCTGGAAATATCATTAAAGAATCCTTGTGATTTCCATCGACCTCGATCCCATTTCCTGCAAAGTGTATTGCGTGAATATCAATCTCTGTTCCAAGAGACAAACCATGCCAAAGCACTTTCTTTCCCGATCCTGCCGCGGCCCGGCTAAGAGGATCACCTTGTTTCACACCCATATTTATTTGATTCACCGTAACGACGATTGATTGGAATCCCGTTCCTCATTCCATTATTCCATTCCACTTTTTACTCCTTGTTTGATTATATGCAGGAAGGACCGAGCGTTCTCTTCCCGTCTTGCTTTAATAAAAGTAGACGCGAACAAGATGGAGCAAGGAGAGGCAGCCAAAGACTATTTAAAAGCTAGCAAAGATGTTTAACCTTAAGAGGGAGACATTGGCATATGCCAAACAGTAACCCAAAATCTGTCGAGCACACAGACCTTGCGCTTGGAACGCCTGGTGATAGGACGAGCAACGCTATGCATAGCACACAGAGCACAGAACATATAGTGGGAGAACGTAGCCATTTTTAAATGAGCTACTGACATTCACACTCCCATACTCAAATATTTTTTTCCTGTGTCATTGACAGGCTTTTTTTTTGCAATTTTCAATATTTTTTTTTGCTTCAGTCTATTTTGCTTTATGTCTTTAGCTTGCAACGTCGCTTGCAAAACTGCTTTTTCTTTTTGTCGATGTATAGTTATTTCCTCAATTTTTAAATTTTTTTATTAGTGTATAATGTGTGTCTTATAATCAATTCTTAAATTTTTGTGTAAGCTTTTGTGTATTTTGCTCTATTTTTGTGTAGTAGAATAAATACCGAGTGGACCAATAAGTGTTGGCTACCTGGTTGATTTAAAGCTTTATGGTATTGGAAATTTAAAGACACGGTGTGCACACTTTGCAGTAATGGCTGTAATATAACAGTCGGTGTTGATCCAAGAAAAGGAAAAGTATCCAGAGTTAGACCAAGAACCAATATGGACGTAAATGAGCACTGGATATGCGACAGAGGGCGATACGATTTTAAAGAGATACAGGAAAAAGATACCAGGCTCAAAGATCCCATTTTAAGAGAGGGCGAAGGATTTAAACTCTCAAACTGGGTTGAGGCGTAATTTCTGTTTCTTTTGGGATTAATCTATTCATAAACATCAGTATCTTTATGTTTGATGTGATTATTAATTTTAATTTATGATTGGTTTAGGATTGAATTATTTATCTATAGCATTGCCTGTTATCTTCACGTTTGAAGTGATTATTCGGTTATTGTCACTTTGGGCCCCAAATACAAACTCCTATTTTTAAAGAGAAGGAAAGACTTGTTATACAAATCAACAAAGTATCTAGAGGGATTATAGGTGCCATTGATCATTCGCTGGCCACAAACACTGGCGAGCCAATCCGGTCAAATTCGGCACCAACGGTTGCACGTCACCGATCTCTATCCAACGCTTCTGGAGTTGGCGCACGCGAATTACCCGGCCGTTGATGGCGATCGAGATTTAGAGCCCCTTTATGGGCAATCGATCTTGCCGTTGCTTCGCGATCCCGAGATCGATGAGCTTGGAATCCATGACGAGATGTTCTGGGCATTCAATCAAACGGGCGTTCATGGGTCGCGGGGTCTCGCGCGGCGAGTCGATCACCTGCACTCCGCCTCGGCCGGCAAACGCGACCGCGAGCAGGCGTCCGTCGGGGGAGGGCGCGAGGTCAACCGCGAGCACGCCGCTGCCGTCGAGCGTCATGCCGACGCCCACTCCGTCGGGCGCGAAGTAGGTGATCGCGTTCTTGATGATCCGCCCGTTGGTGCCGCCGTAGTACATGAACGGCTGCTCCTCGACGAACGCGGTCTCCCCACCTTCTACCATGTGTTTTAGGTGAATTCTTGGTACCGGAAGCCTTTTCCCTTAGATAATATAATTAATTGTATGTTTCTAACACGACTGATCTTCTTTTTTAGCTTTCCAGAAGCTACATAATTTCTATATTTTTTTTGTATGAGGTAGAACTTAACAGGAGAAAAAACTGTCCAGTTGACAATTGGTTTTTTTTCTCATTTTTTTATGTAATAACTCTAAAAACGTTTTGTATAATAAATTTCTTCTTGTCGTGTTTCTATGGAAACGATTTGGAACACCAACGATGGTGAAAAAGAAATTCATTCTGCGAATTTCACTGTTGTGTTTGTGCAACTTTTCATTTTAACATCTTAAATTTCTTATTCTCAAATCAGATTATGTAGTGGATACTTACATAAAAGGGTGAAGGTGAAATGATGTATTTAGGGCCAAACGCTGGGATCTCAGTAGTAGGTTAACTAATCGAAACCTCGGCTCTAGCTATTACGAGCTTCTCGTCTTTTTCTTATTCTCGTCACGCCACTGCATTTTTGAATATTTTATTCTTAATGACGTTTTTGGTGATTTATTAATTGAATCATCTTTTTCCCCAAGCATTCGTTCTTTAGTTTGAGGAAGTCACCTTTTACATTTTATCAACTGAGTTGAATACACAACTTCAACCTTCCCTCGTCATTAAAATCAACTCCAAAATCTTTAGTACTAAATTAAAGCAAACTATTATCAATAGCTATTAAATCCTCATATATACGAAATAAATAGCTAGTGTTAAAAAAAAATAAATTATTACTGGACTTCTGGTGATCGATTTGAAGACGACCCTGTATTCAATTATAGATGTACTTGTCTATTAGTTGCCTCTTGCGTCATAGAAGTTATTACAAAACTAAAGGAACTTCGCTCCCCATGCAATATGTTGCCAGATACGTGCCTGCCCCTGAGGTCAATTTCTGTAGCTATTTTGTACTTTTAAAAGGGACTTACTTCTGATAACAGCAACGTGTCAGTGTAGAAAAATAATAACGCTTTTGCGCTCATTTTCGATCTTTGTTAGAGTTGTTTTAAGTCCGCTTTACTGTGCTTGATAGTGATGAACCGACAAAAAAACAATCATACCGCAATTGCTGCAATTACCGCTATGCCACCTGAATGAAACAGACCGTCGTAATAATCGGTGCAGGCAGCTCAGGGCTTGCCGCAGCACGTCATTTTTTGGCTCATGATTTTGACGTTCAGTATGAGAAGTCGTCACGAGGTACCGAAATGGAGGGGGGAGGGGGATGGGATCTTCGACCAGGTTTCATTTCTCGCTAAAAGCGCGATATTTCATGGTTTTAACTAGAGTCTGCATCCAACAGAAATCTGCAATCACAGAAAGAGACAAGAAAAACAGAAATGATCAGATTTTTCCTCCAGCAAAAATAAAGTGGTCTAACAATCTATAGCAACATCAATTTCAAAAGTTAAAAAAGAGAGAAAGCCAGCGTGTTCTTTCCCTCCCCCCCCCCCCCTCAAACAGGACAACAAAAGATTAACTAAAATGGCTGAAATGTTTACCGTTTGTTAGTTGTTTTGCCAGAATACGAGTGATATCCGATCTTTTTTCTCGTTGATTGAGCCAACTTGGTGACATCTTCTTCATTCCTTGGCCTTTCGGGAGGCGCCGAGAAATTTCCCATTTGGATGGACGGTCCTCCAGTAGTCTTTGCTTCTGCGAATCGAACAGCAGCTGGATTGGTCATTTTGGAGCTTAGCCCTCAACATCAATCATTTGCAAAATTACCAGCTTGCTAGCCAACTTGATACCAGCCAACACGCTGAGGTAGCGAAGTTTTTCCTTCAATTTGTATGGTTTGTTGGGATTGATAATTATACTCCATGGTTGTAGTCCACATCAGTGTTGACCACCAATGAACAATGCGTGAGTGTCATTTTTTCTAGGACAATGTTATGGTACAAGCATAGGGGAATGACCCACAGACTTCAAAAACAAAGATTCGATCCTGGCCCCCTACATCCCCTCGCATCAATCTAGCCAGTAACAGTTCTGGAAGATTTTTAATGAGTTGAATTAAAGTGGCAGCAGCCAAAACCACAACTCGTATAAAAGCCCAACAGTAACTTACCAACCATTGCGTCCTTGTTAACATTTTCAAGGTCTCCAATATTCACGAAATTAAACTGAATTTGTGGGAGATCAACATCTTCAGTACACTAAAAAATGAATTGACCATACCTGATTTAAATGCACCGTTCTGTTACGCAGAGCATAGCTATATATGATTAAACTCGGTTTCCGCTGGACATGCTTGAGGGAGACGGCTGTCTCTTGTTAAACGGGTTGAAGGGATGCGTGAGTGTTACCATTTTCGACAGTGGCCCCTCGTGCTTGTATCCAGATTGGTTTGGGGGATATGTAAGATTCCTGAAGTTGAAATAAATGCATCATTAGACCCCTGCAGCACTCGATTCGAATGCCTGGGGAGTATGAAATGAAGATCTACAAATCCAAGGGTAAGCCCTGGAAGCAGGAGTATGTGACAAAGACTCGCCTTTACATGGGTACTACCGGTGATTTCCTCTGTTAAAAACTGATGAATAGATGTTAGTGTTGGTGTAATACTGTATCATATTGTATTGTTCACGGAAGCACGCTTGGCACCCTAAGATCTTAAATTTTTTGGCAAACACTAATATCGACTGTCCTATCATCTATAGGTAATGGGAACGGGTTGTCGGTAAGGCTAACGGAAAGACCAGGTCCGACGACAAACAGATAGAGGAAGCGGTACGGGTCGGCGTGCGGCGGGAATTGCAGGCGATCACCGGGAAACGGCCGCCTGTATCGGTTCACGTGGCAAGGTTATGATCCGAACTGACGGATAGACTCGGGAGATAAGAAATGATCGGACGGTTGAACCACGTGGCCATTGTCGTGCCGGACCTGGAAGAGGGGGCGCGGGTCTACCGATAGAGAGATGTCATAAATAAGGTTGGATATCTGGATGAAGAGTTCATAAATGGTGGTGAAGATTATGACTTCTGTCGCCGTGCAGCTAAACACGGGTTCACTTGCGGTCATGAATTCTCTAGCTTTGTTTTCCACTACGGAGGAAAGACTAGAAAAGTAAGTGAAGATGAGAATTATCAACAACACCATAAAGAAGATCAGCTGAACAATGACTTCATGCGCTTCAAGGATCGCCCTACTGTAGCTATTTGCTGAGATCCGCAACCTGAACATGGGTGAGACGGATCAGTGGAACAGGGCGCAGTGGATTAATACGATGATTGAGGAGCGCTGGGAGGATCTGGCAGAGATGTCAGCCCTTGAGCTTTATGACGCGGAAACGGGTATGGGGATATTCTGGCAGGATTCCCCCGAGACACACATGAAGGCGTTGGAGGAACTGATCCTTGATGAGCGTAAGCCGTGGGAGGTTAGGAAGCTGGCCGCAGATAGGTGGGGCCGATCAACCAACCATGGCTGCTCTCCCGCACTGCGTAGACGCCGAAATCAAATTCGAGCAAATTCACACAGGCTGCCGTTGGAATTTCGATTGGATTTCAGACCACGGCCTCGGCGTTTTTCACATTAGTAACCATTCCCAAACTTAGAAAGAAGCATGAATTCGAGGAAATCTGCTCGTGCGAAACACCTCATCGGACGACCCAAGCCAAGCAACATGAAGCAGACCAGCCACCCCACCGACATTCTCGAACAGGAATACAATCGAAGATATGATCGTGATCAAAAACAATTACAACAATTAACTAATGAATTAGATAAACAAAAATCACTCGTACAAACAAATACAACATCGGTACAAGATATTGAAGAAGTTAAGAAAATGTATCGAACAGAAATTGATCGATTGTATCGAGAAAATATTGAATTAAGTCAAAATCAAGCGAAATTAATTGATGAACAACAAAAACAATTGCAAATTATGAAGAAAGATTTGGGAGGTGGTTGGTTACCCTTCAACTACTTTCGACCATTAAAAAGGGCACTAGCTCTTTCAATTTGTAATCGAATGAGCCCATTTCGAGGATTCTTTGACAACTTCCTCGATGCAAAGTGCACTTGTCTATGACCAAAAATAAAAAATAAATGATACAATTTGCCCACGTCGTTCTATACTTAGGCACCGCTATTGCGCTGCCTATGATTGATTTTTTTTTTGTTTTGTCAGACTTTTTCGGTTATAGCACTTAACATGTGCAAGGGTGCGGCACTGAAGTCAGTGTCAATGAGAGTGGTAATGAATTAAAGTTGTGCAAGGGTGCGGCACCGAAGTCAGTGTCAAGTACAGTGGCAATGAATCAGAGCAAAAAGTAGTGCATTGGCACTTAAAGTTTGAAAGGGTGCAGCACTGAAGTAAGTGTCAATGAGAGTGGTAATGAATTAAAAGTGTCAAGGGTGTGGCACTGAAGTCAATGTCAATGAGAGTGGTAATTACGTCGTCGACATCGACCCGATCGACATGCTTTGAATCGATCCGGCATGATCATCATCCGCCCAACCAATCAATCCTTTCTTTGCGACTGAAGGGGATTGCTTTTCTTACGGCGCGAGACGCATCATTTCCCACTGACCGTCTTCGTTTTGTTGAAAACAGAGACGATCGTGCAATCGACTGGGGCCACCTTGCCAAAATTCGAATCGCGTTGGCCGCACTTCGTAGCCTCCCCACTGCTCGGGAAGGTGAACGCCGGATCAAACACATCGCTGTAGGTCGGCGCATCCGCGTCGGGCAAAGCCTGCCAGGGACCAGGCGCTAACCAGGCCTGGTACATGGCCCACAGCACGACCACGACCACCACGACGAGTGTCGCGAATGCTGTCAGGAAAGGGTGTCGACGAACCCATGCCGGCATCACATACACCACCTATAAAAAACTCGTACCTGGTCCGGGTTTTTTCGTTTTACAGAGGATCGCCGCCCAGCACCGTTATCATTTTCAATATCTGATAATTTATAATTCTAACCAACAGATGCTTTCCAAATCAAGGCACATCCCCTTGGACATGAGCATATTTTATCTGCTGAACTACATCTTCTTCTTCGCTGCGACCTACATGTGTTCATTATGGACTGCGTCTGTTATTAATTAAGTACAAGCTAAAATTTAGTCCTCCAATAATAAATATCTAATAATATGGCTGTTATTAGGATCATAAGATTCTCCCCAGATGAATACTTGACAATTTAGGTGTAGTTTGTAGGTAGTTCGATGTAAGTTAATCGGCTCGTTTTGGGTCCATAGTTCTGAACTTTGCACATTTCTCCCCCTTCCAGGATTTAGATCTCAACGACTTAGCTGATTTGGCTCGGTGTTTCTATGAAGAAAGGAATGGTTGAGTCATGTGATGAATCTGTCCTATTTTAGTAAAAAGTAAAGTTTCGAGCAGTAGGGATGTCGAAAGAGGGCAGTAAAGCACTGACAGCTCCATCGTCAAGCGGATCGCCGACCGGATGAACGGCAGCATACGCTTCGAGAACGAAGGGGACGGTTCTGGATGTGTTTTTCATTTGACTTTGGATGCTGCCGAGAGCGGAGCATCGTTGACCTGAGGTCGTAGATCATGGCTGCGATCATCGTTCTGGACGACGATCCCGACGTGCTGCTGGTGGTGGCCGACTCGCTCAAACTCGCAGTCCACGAGGTGTCGGCGATCACCCGTCCAGCGGAATTATAAACTTCGAACTGAGCACCTACAGGCGCAAAAGAAAGCTCAAGAACTCACAAAGGCATTCTGCCGGGATGAACGATTCTGATCGATGCGTTCGGCCGCTTTTCGCGACAGTAAGATTGTCGCCTTTCGCTCCGCGAAAGTTGATACACTTTTCAAGATAGAATTGGTCACCGAATTTCATGACCAGCGCGACACGAAAGCGAGCGAACTTCATTTAGCTCAATTGAGTCGTTGGCGCGTCGTGCTTTTTTTGTCATGAAATATTAATAAAAAAATAGTAATTTCAAAGGTGTGAAATCGTTGAAATTAGGGGGGGGGGGAATGTATTTTCCAAAATCTAGAGTGGAGTAAAAAAATATTTGAATACCAATGACCCTCTTCCCCCTCCCCCCAATTGACGCCACTTATTTTAATACTGAATTTTAATTTTAATAGTAATTTAAAGAGAATCAAAAAAAGATATATCAAGGAAACTAAACAAATAAAATCAGACAGCGCTAAGCTTCAAGTACAGACTAACAGACAAATGCCATTTCTGGAGAGACAAATTCATGTGTTTTTTTAAGATCTGACTGGTTATTATGTAAGAAATATTATGCCAGTAAAGCGATCGAAATTTTCTTGACTCACAACATTTTTTACATGTAAACTGTGATTCTTTGTGATAAGAGATATGAAATTTGCAAGGAAAATTGAGAGCTTTTCCAATGTTTGGACAGCTGGGGCAAATCCACATGAAAATGGTTTCTTAAAAACGTTGGTCCTTATATGCGGGTTTTTACTGTATTCGCATGTAAGTGATTCCCCAAGACTAAAGTCTTAGAAGAAAAATAGAGCAGCCATATTTAGGGCCTAGGCATGTGTCCTTATTTCTTTGTGGGGTTTGCAGATTTAAATCGTCTGCCTCCATCTCCATATATATAGATCTCCATTAGCTACGTTAGTTTTTCTAATCAAATAACTTGTTGCACTTTTGGAAAGGAGCCTATGGGGATTTCAGCACTTAACCCCCTGGCATTGGAGGTTGAGCATGCGGACCTGGGAGTCTGTGTTGAGGCTGGTCCTATGCGGATGGAGGATGAGGGTGCGGGTGGTGTAGGTGGGCAACCATCTGTAATGCATCAGGCCCCTCGGATGTTGAGCTGGGCGGATGGGGCTGAGCATATATCTGGGATTCATCCTCTACCACTTCTGCCAGTGGGTGTGGACCCTATGGATAGGGAGGTTTGTGCACATGTGGTTGATTTGATGTGGAAATTGTAAATAAGGTAAACCAGATCAATACCTAATCGAAATATGGAAAAGGGTGAACAACTGTCGTCAGATAGTGAGGAAGCTGATGTAGATGTCATTGGAGAGTTAAAAGATGACAATACAGGTGATGATAGGTTTCCAAACGATAGTAATTCAAGGATGGCAAGGCCTGAAAATCAAAATTGTGCCATTACAGATGATGATGGTCAAAAGCAAAATGAGGATGAATCTTTGCCGATCCTCTTGAAACATTCGAGAAATATGGCTCAGATGCTCTGCGGGTAACTATGCTCTCTTCAACAGTAGTTAAAGGACAAGAACTTCTTATCGACAAAGAAGGTAAGATGGTCTTTGATAGTTTACGTTTATTTATCAAACCAATATGGAATGCATATAATTTCTTCTGCCTTTATGCGAATAGTGATTCAATTAAGGCAAAAATTTCATACAAATCAGAGAATATACTAGACCAATATATTCTGTCGGTGATTTCTGTCGAGTTCAGCACCAACTGGTTCAGTTGGGTTAGGGACGACAGATGAGCCAGCCCGGAGTCCGTGAGGGCCGCATCCGAAATATAGATGGACCTCAAGGTCGAGACGTTCGACAAGTGTTCCAAGGCGTTGTCGGAGAGGGGTGTTTCGCGACTGTAGAATCCGCTCAGCTCATCAAATCCCGCCAGGTACTTGAGGCCGGTGCCGTCGACCTTGGTTCCGGATAGGTCGAACCGGCGTTGCCGCGGTTGATGGCGGCATCGGTCTGGATGTAGTCGTCATAGGTGCCGGAGAGGGCACGGTTGCGGGCCGAAACGATACCGGCCGAGACAGAGAACCCCTGCCCCAGCGGGTTGCCGACGGCCAGAACCCAGTCGCCCACGCGGGCCGCGTCACTGTCGCCGAAGGGAACGAAGGGCAGCGGCGTTTCCGCCTCGACCTTCAGAAGCGCGATGTCGGTCTTGGGATCGGTTCCGATGACTTCTTAAATTCTGCTTGGTAAACAAATTATTTCAAAAGCCTTTCTATATTTTCCTTTAATACACTGTGATCTTCCCTCAGATCTTGATCATACATCAGATGTGCAGATACATGCATGGGGTGAAACACTTAAAGAAGCCTTTGAGCTAGCTGGAGTAGGTCTATTTGGCTACATCACTGACTTAGAAACAGTTGAAACTACAGAGGAAGAAGAAATAAAAGCTGAAGGACATGATTTGCAATCTCTGCTTTCTTCGTCGGCGGCGCCAAGCAGCAGGAGATGCTGACGTTCCTCAACGTCTTCCGCAAGGCGGGCGGCTGGTTCGACATCCAGGAAGACGGCATCCTGTTCCGTCGCGACGGCGAGATCAAGCCCGTCGTGATCGAGACCGATGTTCACCCCGGCTTCATGACCGACTGGCAGCAGCCGCTGGTCGTCGCGCTCACCCAGGCACACGGTCGCTCCGTCGTTCACTAGACCGTGTACGAGAACCGGATGGGGATCTGATCCTTGTAAGTCTGGAGCTGTTCGAAGGCCCCATCGAGTGTCGCACTCTCGTCACCGGGATTCTTCAGCTCGATGACGGCGAGCGGCAAACCGTTGACGAAGACCACCACGTCTGGCCGGCGGTTCCGCTGCCCCTCGATCACCGTGACCTGATTCACCGCCAGCCAGTCGTTGGCATCCACCTCGGCGTAGTCGATCAGCCGGGCGACATCGCCGCCGATGCTGCCGTCCTCGCGGGTCTAGATTTTTTAATTTTTGATATTCATTTTACAATTAAATGCAACAACACAATCACTTTTATTTTCTTCCCCAGGATGATTATTGCATATATCATGATTCCTCTAGTACAGAAAGAATTGGACACTTTCAGAGACAACAGTTGGAACTGACATAGGATACGCCAGCAGAAAGACACAGTCCTTCCTAATGGTATACCTAATCAAATACACAGCTTTCCAGATGAATATGAACTACAGGAGTGTGGTATTATTATGCTATTGCTGCTCTTCAATCTTCAAAATTAATCAAAAGACCAATCAATCAAAAATTATTTTCAATATTTATTAAAAAAGTATTCATGAAAAATTAATTAAACTGGTAGATAAGTTCATAGATGATTAAAACCTAATCACCAAACGACTGATAACATAATATTCTATACGAACCAGCAAGATATGTACCCAGAAATTAATTTCCAATGAATCCTGGTTGAGAAGGATAAGTTGAAAAAATCCCGATTGGGCCACCTGACGGTCGTCACGGCGGACTTGGATGATCCGACGTTTGCAGCTTGGCCGGAACGACTGGATTTGGTCAAAGAAGTCGTCGGCGAATTGCTGCAGGAGCAAACCTCAGAGCGCGACAATCGGACGGGATCGACGGCGTTTGCAGACTTGGCCGGCCAGATGCGCGGCGTCTTGGACCAGTTCGCGATCAAGCCGCGATTCAGCTTTTCGGTCGTTTCGTTGATCGTGATGCTGTTGGATTAAAACTGGCATATCTCCAGCCGTAGTGCCCTATCCTTAGCTGTGGCACCAGGGGCAAATAACCCCGTTGCCCCCTCCCCTTGAATGGCTCTGCCTTTACCCCATATAGACTCAGAGTTCCTTTAGAGATAATAGTGTCAAATATTTAGATAAATTGGAGAAACATATTTGCTGGTTCTACATCACACTGCCTGAACACTGAGTATGATGTCCCTTTGCATCCTCTTTTCGACAACTTTTAAGTTGTCCATACGCGTGTCCGGCCGGTCAGCGTCGCGACTTCTTCGGCTTGTCCGGACCTGGCAATTGCGGACAGGCTTTCACTGTTCATCGTTTCCGTGACAGTGAAATAGACCAACGGCAACATCAGCAAGATCGCGGCAAAAAATATGGGCATGGTCGTGCGCCCAAAGGGTCGAATTGCCAACAACGCCCCCAACACGATGGCCACGGCCATTCCGACCGATGGGCCGCGAGACCCGCTGGTCCACATCAAATCTCCTAAATTCAAACTAGGAAACTACTTATTTTTTCAGAATTAACTGGTCGCAAAGGCCCTTTTTCTCCCTCCAGGGGTGATCATGTCAAACCATTAGTCATAAATTTTTGAATGAAGGTTCATTCGAATGACAAATAAAAAAGTTCTTAAGTAGCGTTCTTTTTAAGTAACGCCCATAGCAAAGTTTCAAGCTTTAGAATTTTGGCGCGTAAGTCAATAATTGTGTTGCGAGAGCAACACTTATACTTTTTGAGTGCCTAGACACAGCCTGACCTCTTAAGAACAGGGAGGAATGTCCTTCAATTGTTTTCATCACGAAGAGGTTGAAGGAAATAGACAAAACTTGGCAGAAGTAAGATCTAGTGTCACCGCTATCCCTTTCGGGAATCAGAACCAAACTACACGATGTGAATGGGGGTAGTCTCAGTGTGGGAGTGGCTATGTAAGTCATTTTCGTCAAGATATCTACTTGAAGAGGTTGTCAAAAATTTGTTGTTACTGTATGTATCATAAAAATTGCTACCACTCAAAAATTTACTCACCCGAGACTTTGTCTTGAGCAAAATTGATTAAAAGTCTTCTGCAAATTCGAAACAGCAGCGGGAAACGGATTCTGAACCAAAACACTGATTAAAAAAAAATAAGATTATAATGATTGTAATGATGAAAATTCTATTGGAACATATCAAACAATAGTTTTATCATATGGATAGTATGCTTATTTCCTAAAACTAGTACGTCAGGGCACCGCCGGTTTTAGCGCGGTCTTTCTCTGCAAAGCCTTCGGCGATGGTCTGTGCCGCGTCGCCGTAGCCGGCCCAGGTCAGGAATTTGTTGTATACCGGGGTTGCGTAGTAGGGGCCGAACGCCGCGCGGAACAGGTTGCGGCCATATTCTTTATCATCGGTGCACAGCACCATGGCACGGTTGACCACTTCCACGTCTTCCCAGTTTTTGCCGGCTTTGGCGGCACCGGCTTTGACCGCGCTTCTTGATTACTAAGGTCCCTGCGTCGGCCCTGAAGTACGTTGTTACAGCAAGGTTCGGTCTCTGGGTCTAGTATTAGCCAAGCTAATGTCACCCACTGCAACACGACAGGAAGACTAATTTTCTTCTTGGAGTCAATCTTTTCGAAATTAAAAAAAAAAAACAGAAAAAAAACAAGAGCTAACAGCTCATATGGCACTTGTAACGAGGCCGGAAGGGCCAAGAGCTCATATGGTATGAGCTCTAGGCCTTGCTTTAAGATAAAGTCAATTTTGTCTCCCTGTTTTAGTTTACTTAAGTCAATTTTTGATGTCACAGGAAGATCCATAGTCATTTTCGGCCACCCTAATTCTTTTACAGGCTCATGAGTGACATTTAATTGTTTTTGCGCTGAATTAATTTTATTAATTACGCCTTTTACTTTTGCTTGTTTGTTTCCCTTGATAGTTTTCATTTCGTTATGGTTGTGTGCATCATGACTTGAGCCTCTTTTAGGGCAGGGCCTCGGTCGAGAAATGATTCCCCAATCCGCTCTGGTACTCGGGTTTGTTCATCTTCCGGATTCCCAACATTCACGCACTGTTCAGAACTCATTATCAGGCGTCCCGAAACCCATAACAAGCGTGTCCGCTGCGGATGTGACCGCCCTTGGCTGAACTCAGAAGTTTGTTGAGAGCGAAAAGAAATAGCGGGTGCCGGTGTCGTTCCCGCTTGTAAAAACCTGTCTGGTGAGGGGTTGTGCCAATTTTTCTGATATTTGTCGCTAAGTTTTGATTTTAAAACCAAAATCGAAAAAAATAAAGTGAAACTCAATCTTCTTTAATACTGAGATTAGATATTTGTTGATATAAAGGGAATTTAAGACTTAAAGCTAGAATCTAATTAGTATTCCTAATCATAAGTTAATTAATTTGTTGAAGCATTCACGTGAAAGGTTTAGCATTTATGGGGAAAAAATTAAAATTATTTTATACAGAAAAATGTGTTTTTTGTCACCCCGGTGACCGTCCGGGCAAAGTGGCTATGTCACAATCATTTTGCCTATACAGACGGCTCCCGCCGCGGTGCCGCCACCCTTCTGAGGCCAAGGAACCTCCCATGAGCAGCGAATTGATCAAGCACGTTTCCGACGCGTCCTTCGACGCCGACGTCATCCAGTCCGGCAAGCCGGTCCTGGTGGACTACTGGGCTGAGTGGTGCGGTCCCTGCAAGATGATCGCCCCCATCCTGGACGAAGTCTGCCCAAAATCAACAACAATCTCCTTCGCACTTAAAAGAGTCACCAAAAAAATTTTTAATCTCAGCAAGATACCAAGCTATCGATAGAAGTAAACCTCCTAGCACAAGAAGAGAGATGGATTTTCAAGAGAATGATTGAAGTCTTCTGAAGCTTCAATATTTTTTAAAAGATTTCTTTAAAATTTTAAGAAAAACTGTCAACAAGTAGAAAAAGGGTTGGTCCTATCACAAGAGCTGTTTTGAAATCCTTAGAAGGTGTTCGCGGTAAATTTGGCTATACCAATGATCAGAAAAAAGGTTTCTTAGAGCGTTTAACAGCTGCGGAAGGCCTAGAAAAATATCTTGGTAACAAATTCGTTGGTGCGAAACGTTTTGGTGTGGAAGGTGGAGAATCTTTCATTCCAATGATGAATGAAATTATTCAACGTGCTGGTGCTGTTGGTTGTAAAGAAGTTGTGATTGGTATGCCACACCGTGGTCGTCTCAACCTTCTTGTCCGAGTCCGGGGTCATCTACACGCGCTCCGCAGTCAAACTCAAGCAAGTCACCGATGGGACCAGCAAGACGTTCCTGGTGGGTGAGCGGCATGTGATCCCCAAGGGTGCTCTCGGTCGGGCTGGGTTTGAGGACTATGATCGCGGCGATACGGCGTTTCTGTCCGGCGACAATCCCTGGACGATTTTCGGTGCCACCGCCCCCGGGTTTCCGACCAGCCGCTTCGACCGCAACATTGACAAGTTTGGTTTTCACCTGCAAAGAAAGGCAATAGGAAGGGCAAGCGAGGTTATCACTCTGAGCAAATTCAAATCACATTCAAACTGAGCTGCTCAACACACAAGAAGCTCAACTAACGAAGGAAGAAAGGGAAAAAGAGAAAGTTGAAAGACAAGAAGGAGATAGGAAACAAAAATACAACAGAAAAGAAAATCGAAAGAAATACCTTGAATAGAATGACAACCTGGAACAGGTTTCACATCAAATCCAATCACGAGTAAGCGACGTGCCGGTATTCGGGCTCTACAAATTCGTGGCGGGGAACGGTTGCCATCGCTTCCAGAACGGCAGGATCGGTGATGCCCCGTTTGCGGAGGTCGGTTTCAACCATCCGTTTTCGCTGTTCAATAAAATTTTCACCGGTGGCGTTTTCGGGCCAGGACCAAAGCAGGAGAGGTAAGGCAGTGGCTGCCAGGGAAAGAAAAAACCTGCTAGAGAATAAGCCCGTTCTTTTTGAGCCATTCCTGGTGATCTCGTTCTTGGTGAGCATGGGCGACCTCGTGTTCGTGATATGTTAGCCTTGGCTACGACACCCACGACCGGGGAGGACAACTCACATGAGGGCAAGGAGTTGAGGGCTGAGGCTTCGAGATGGGACGTCCAGGTCCGCGCTCCCCCCTGCTCGACCCCTGCCAGGCGAGCGGGGTTCGCGGCCCCGAGCCCCCGTCGAGGACGCCCGTTCTGCTGCGGCAGAACCAGCGTCCTCCTCGCTCGTCTAAGAGCGAAAATTTGTCGACACATCCTCTACTATTTCTAAAACCGCACTGTTCTTCTTTCGAAACCTTGTCTACAGCAACTCTCAGTCTAAAAAGTATTATATTACAATAGGGTTAAAAAAATAGAGAAAGGTTACGAAAGGTTATTAATAGAGAAAATGCTTCCTACAACACGTACGAAGAATGAAAGACCGCCTTCAAGTCCGTTGTTGCACCTAGCTGATCCAAAGTCTAGCGTAGATCGATGCCGGTCTGCATCTGGGTCTGCACGGCCTGCACCACCTCGCCCTCGCCAAGGAGCTGGTGGTTGACGCGGATGCCGGTGATCTCGAAGAAGGCCTGCGTCAGAACC
The DNA here is from genome assembly GCA_010016025.2 of Alatinidae sp. Z8VKAUB7J3. Lineage (NCBI taxonomy): Eukaryota > Metazoa > Cnidaria > Cubozoa > Carybdeida > Alatinidae > Alatinidae sp. Z8VKAUB7J3. Next base: position 202,769,375 of record JAAAKM020721499.1, read on the forward strand.
TGCGACTCATAGGTGTGGGTCGGGATCGTCTCTGACAGCACGTTGATTTCCATGCCCGCATAGGGGGCTGCGGCATCAACGAACCACTGCATTTCGGCGAGTTGTTCCTCGCGGGTCAGGACCGACGGCTGAAACTCCTCGTGACCAAGGACCCACCACGCCCCTCCGAGCTCAACCCCGGCGTCGCCTCCGACCTGGAGTCGGTGTGCCTGAAATGCCTGGCCAAGGATCCTGCCGACCGCTACCCCTCTGCCGCGGAGCTGAGGGCGGATCTCGATCGCTTCCTGGCAGGCGAGTCCGTGCTGGGGCGGCCGCCGAAGCGCAAAGGCGGGAGCCCCTTGCTGCTCTTGATTCCCTTGGCATTGATCACGTTGATCGGCGTCGGTGTCGGTGCGTGCTGCCGCGTCGGAAGCCTTCGCTCACGATCGGGTCGTCCTCATCCGTGCACTGCGCGCGGTCGACGTGCGCGGACGGGTGTTCGACGGGAACGGCCGCGGCGGGAGACTCGGCGACCACGATGAGTGGGTCTCGGAGTGTCTGTCGCGGAGCGCGCACCTGATCGACGTGGCACGCACCGCGAAGCTCTGGGCGGCCCTGTGCGCGCTTCCGCCCGCCGACGCTCCGCTGATGTGCCACCGCTCCTGCCTAGGTTTTGAAAAATACCTTTTTTCGTCATTTCATTGGAAAAAGACACTTTATCAATGAATTCAAAAAAAATGGGGGAAAAATCGAAAGTGCACTTTGTCGGAATGTGTTATCAAGACAAACTTATAAAAAGCGATTAGGTATAAATACAAGCTTTTAAATGAGCCCTTAAACAGCTCTCTTTTGTTACAGTAGCCTTCTAATTTCTGCTAGTCAGTAACCGATTTATAAAGCCCTGTCTTGAAGCCTTGCTGCATCAATTCCCGCTGGAAGCCAATGTGGCCGGACACTTCAGTGTGCTTGACGATCGCCTTGCTGTGGAGTTGATGGCCGAAGCGCGCGCCAGTGTTTTGCACAAGGCAGAGATGGAGCCGGACAGCCTGTTCGGGCAGGCGCTGTCTTCGGTGATCGACCTGATGAGTGATGCGGGTGCACAGAAGGCGCTGGATGAGCTCATTCAGAGCCGGGACGCATTCAGGCGGTGGACGGGCTGCCTGCTGGGAAAACCCGGTAACGCTGTCGGTCAACGCTTCCCCGCTGCAGTTCTCCCGTTGCGATTTTGCCGGTCTCGTTTCCACCGTGCTGATGAAGACAGGCCTGCCGGCGGAACGCCTGGAAGTAGAACTCACCGAATCCACCCCGATCGAGGATCACGAACGCGTTCACGAGACGATCCTCTCGCTGCGCAAAATGGGCGTGCGCGTTGCCATGGACGACTTCGGCAAGGGCTATTCCTCTATAGGTGTAAGTGAAATACTTACTTTTTCTTGGCAACTCCCACAACCCCTTTTCGGTATAGTCGGAAATAGCAGCGAAAATCACATCATTGTTAGTCTTTACCGTGTGCTTAACTACTATCCCTATTACTAAAACGACACCAATTAGAATCAATCCTGCAATTTGGGTTCTCTGCATTCCTAGTACCTACGAGGCATAACATTTTACTCTACGACAAACGTCACATAACAATAGTGTATCTCCCGCCGCCAGCACGGCCAGGTTCGGGCGGCGACGGGTGGGCGGGTCCAGGTAGCCGATGGCGGTGGAGACGCGCCGGTCGAAGGCGTTGGAGATGGTGAGCGGGAAGAAGCCGTCCCGAAAGGCGCCGTTCTGGTCCTCGATATAATCGAACCCGGCGGCCTCTAGCGCCTTTCGAACGCTGTGGGTGTAGCCGGTCCACTGCTCCTCGAAGAGCCGCCGGACGGGGATGCGGCCTTCCTTGCCGTGCCATTCTTCGGAAACTAAAGTACCCATAGCTAGGGATGAAGGAATCATCCAGCGAGCGTACAAATTGCAAAAAAAAATTTTATGAAAATGAAGGTGGATGTCGCGGTTGTCCATTAATTAATTTAGCTATGGAGCTTTCTAATCAAGAAGATGCTATTAGGGAAAGGTTAACCAAAGTGTACGAAGGAATATTAAAATATTTTGCCGAGATATATTTACAGTCTGAAAAACAAGGTAAGACAGCGGTTAAATGCCTCGGGTCCGTAGAAATGATCAAACAGTGGATTCAGCCAAACGTTGAATCCATAAAAGATTGCGTTTCCGCTGGCAAGGCATGTGAACCCCATTATCACAAAGGTGAAGGTGAAGATCATCGTCCGCTCCCGAGCCATCCTCGTCAGCCATCCTTCTCCGCCACTCTCCTCAATCTCACATGTCTCACCCATCCCGACACTCTCGGTGCGGCAAGGGACCCTTTCGCGTTGGAATCCACAATACAACGGAGTGTATGATTTTTATGCCATTCTGTACCGTTATAATCAAATACATCGACTAATCCTAATCGTGTATTTTCACCTGCTAAACCAATCGCAATACGATTCCCTGCAGAACTCATAACCACCGAATGTCCATATCGTTCACTGTTGTGTGTTTGACTAAAATCACCCATTAAATCTTGTGTCCCCACTTGTTCCCATTCATAATTATTATTATCGTTCGAGTTGTTGTTGTTGTTGTTGTTCGAATTGTAGACGCAATTGAACATAGACAAACATTTGCATAAATATAGGCCTACATCTCGACAAAAGGCGAGGAAACAAATAGGAAAACAGGGTATTGTTCATAGCCACACTCTAATAGGACCTTGAGAAGAAGAACGATATGAGCACTGAGGTTTCTAAATAGGCGTTTCTTAGCCGTAAGTTGTTGGTCTTAACATGAAGAAGCGAAGTTCATACTGAGGGAGAGACACACTAGACGTTTAACAAGGAATGTTTGCAGAATTTTCGTCCATATTCCCTTCTCCGTCCAGCTTAAAGTCCTTTGCAAAAATTTTAACAGAAATTTACTCAACAAAGCTACCTTTCATAGCAAACTTTGACTAAAGAATTTCATCAAAGACTTTAATTCCAGTCCAGCAAAAAGCGGGATGCTACCAATCTATTTACAATATCTGATACATATAATTTAACAGCAATATATTGGGGGCATATGAAATTGGTAGCCCACATCATATCTTGGTTAGTGGCGTGAAGCTGTCCGGCGGACAGCGACAGCGCATTGCCATAGCGCGGGTGTTTCTGAAGAATGCGCCGATTTTGGTCTTGGATGAGGCAACGTCCGCGTTAGACTCGGAGGTTGAAGGTGCCATTCAGGAGCATCTCCTTGCGCTGATGAAAGACAAAACGGTGGTTGCCATTGCCCATCGTCTCTCCACAATTGCTCACATGGATCGTTTGATTGTGCTGGATAACGGTCGGGTTGTTGAGGATGGGTGGGGCATGGCGCTCGGACTGATCTTCACCGGTACCCTGCTTTCCGTGCGGGTCCTCCTTCTTGCCGCAGACCGCGCCGCCACCATATCCCCATCACCATGATCGAGATAACCGACACAATCGCCATAGACGAGGCCGAGATCGAGGAGACGTTCATCCGCGCCGGCGGCCCGGGCGGCCAGAACGTAAACAAGGTCTCCAGCGCCGTGCAACTGCGCTTCGACGCGCGTCACTCGCCATCGCTTCCTTGCAAAGTCGAAGTTAGAGACCAATCCAACAGAAGCAATTGCTATTTATTCTAAAACCACAGAGCTCTATCCCGAGTCAGCCTGGGCTTTTTCTGCGTTAGCGGACGCCTACATGGAAACGGGCGATTTAAACAAAGCCATGGAGATTCAAAGCATTGCGGTGGAAAAAGCCAAAAATATGAGTGGGTGGCATCAGAGAAAGCAAAATGAAAAGATGCAGACCCTCGAGAAAAAATTGAGTACCGTTATTATTAGCTAATCACCGGGTCTCCTCCTTCAAAATCATCTGATGTATATGCTTATGGCATTGTTCTTCATGAGATTTTAACAAGAGAACATCCTTTCTCTGGTTCATTTTTTCTTTATTTTATTTTCTAGGTTCTAGAAGACTAATTCTATTTCTTTAGAGTATAACATTCGGGATGAGAGTAGATTAAAACAATTAATTATTTCTGGAAAAAGACCTTCTATTCCAGAAAATACTCCAGCTTCTTTTCACGTTTTCATGTTTCTAAAGCATTTACTGCAATGGATACACGGTCTGTCTTCTCTCACACATTTTTAGCAACGTCTGTTATGTATATTTGAGCCAAGAAAAATGAAATTTCCTACATCTTCAATGCTTTCTCTCAAGCTTCAGTTGTAGCATATTTACACTTGACAGCACTGACTTTTCCCTACCCCTTCTCTCCTTCTCTTCTATCGTGCCTTTCAAATTATAGAGTGGATAGTTGTTGGTTCCGTTTCTTTAGACATTAGCCTTTACAAAAGCCAATTCAGCAAGTTTGGAAAGTCAAGTTAATCAAATATCGAAAGAAAATGATTCTTCGAAAACTGAGGTCAAAGAAGTGTTACAAGCCTTGGAGGAACTTGCTGTAAATTATGATCAGAAACTGCAAGAAGTTGATCAAAAATCGAAAGAAAATGAGAGCTTCTTAGAAGAACTAAATTCAAAACAGAGCGAGTTGAATAAAGCATTAAAAGAAGCTGGTAAGATTCTGAGGAGTATCCACGAAAAGCTTTAATCTCACAAAATGTCTATTCTTTTAAGAAGTATCTGTATATATATTATCAACTTTTGTAAATCCGACTCGGATAGAACCTACAAATTCCACGCGACTTCAACAAATGCTTCTCATAGTGATTTCGGTTGATAGACTAGCTTCATTAAGCAGATAAAACAGCCAGTGTTGTCACTACGCCGTAAAGTCGTATTATAGGAGACAAGCATCCACTCCCACAGTAAACACAAGGCTCAAGTGAAGTATTTTGAGCCTCTTAACTTTACTAGGATAAATCTTGATTTATAAGATTTTAAAGAATCTGTAGAAATAGGATTTGGATGAAAAGTTCCAATATGACTCAAAAGCATACAAAAATCATTTGAAATGTGCTTCCAATATCCATAGTAAAGAAACATAGACTGGAACCAAAATTATAGAAAAATAATTTACCCCCTGGGTTAAAAGAGATGTATACTTTATGTTCTTGACATGTGGTTTTTGTCTATGAGTCTTTTAAGACTCATCTGCCACAGGGGAGGTAGTGCAAAGTAATTTTCTGAAAATCCCGTATATTATAGATGTGTTTCAGTGAGAGCCTAATATGTGTTTCTACTTTGTTTTATTTTTGCTACTGTAACAGATGTTTCTATTTCAGAAATGGAACCATCAACCTCTTTATTATTCGAGGAGGTTGTAGAAAGGACTGAAAAAAAGTCTGCAAGAAGCGCTGGGCGGCGGCGGGGCCGTGGCATTCGGCACAGGTGGCCTCGGTGCACAACTGGTTGAACTTAACGGCCTCAGTATCTCGGGAGGCGGAAGCAGCGGTGGCATCGTAACCATCGAAAAGACAGGCACCTCCAAATCGTTCAATATCCAGGGCCCGGTGATGGCTCTGACCCATTGCATCGCGACAGAGGGGCTCTATCCGCCACGCAACTAAAATGACCGAAGTGCCGCCGCCCTGCCCGAACGCGGGGCACATCTTGATTTGGCTGATGTTGAACAGCAAAAAAAATTCTCCATCACTTGCGGCTGATTTTTCTGGTGCGTTGCGCACGGAAAGTGTGCGCTTTGGAATCCAGTTTATCCGCCGATCGAAATGTGTTGACCAAGTGGTAAAAGTTTGTTTATTTTTATTTACCACTCGGTAAAAGTGGTTGTTCGCTTCACTGATAAAACAAAAATTTGCAGGGAGTGCCATCATGTTATCGAAAGCTCAGGCGGTTGACTCTATGAATCATCGTATTCGATTGGTAGATGCCAAGACGGGAATGATTACCACCGTAGCCGGAAATGGTGATAGTGGGTACGATGATAAAAATATGGGGGGGTGCGGTGCGGCTAGGTTTGTGGCTAAAGAAGATGCAACCATGTTGAAACACGGAGATGGTAATATGGCCACTGAAGCAGTCGTGAATGCTCCTGCAGGACTGACAATGGACTCCAAGGGTTATCTGTATATTTGTGAGCGGAGCGAGGATCGCCGCGGTAGCCGCAGGGGCAGGGATTCATGGCGGCGATCAGCATCAGTTCGGCCGGAAACGTGACGCTCCCCATCGCCCGCGAAATCGTGACGCAGTTTTCTTCCAATGGCTGGCGGAGGACTTCGAGCGTGCGGCGGTTGAACTCGGGCAATTCGTCCAAAAACAAAACGCCATGATGCGCCAGACTGATTTCTCCCGGCGCCGGCGTGCTACCGCCGCCAACGAGACCGGCCTCGCTTAATTTTCATTTGAAATGGTGAAGAATTCAATTAAAAATTGGGTAAATCGGATTGATTAATGATTTGGTTCAGCTTCTGCGTTCACATTATATAAAAGTATAAAAGTCCAAACTTTGATTTCCAAGGACCTGTATTTATGTTCAATGTCGGGATAGAAAACGTTCAATATGTTTAATATTTGATACCGAAATGATGTAAAATGGACTGAAAATTAGGTAAATTGAATGGATTAATGATGTGGTCTAGCCGATTGGGATCCTCCATGTGCAGCTGAGTCCGTGACCAGCACCGGCGCGCACTGCCCGTTGAACTTGGACTGCAATGCCAGCCCAACCACCTCCTGCAGCACAGTGCCGACGGTGACCAGCGTGCCGCCGCACACGCGCGCGAAGCCCGCCGTGGCCTGCGCAAAATCGAAACACGGGTGCACCGCCGACCCGTCGGTGAAGAAGACACCGCCCGGGTCGAGGTCGACCGCATCGAGCGAGCTCGGTGGTAGCGCGCAGCTTGTAAATGGTTTATTACAGCCTCACCACTGGTAGGTATATTATCAGGATCAGAACCTAATACAATTAAGCTAATGTTTGGATGAACTTTACTTGCGATCATACGATGTTTCCACATCCAAGCTAGATTTGCATATAGCTCTGGATAAACTAAATCAACAAACCAAGTTAAATTTTCAGTTCTTTGCATTTCGACTAGCTGCAATAACATTATACTCCCAATTGGCGGTTCAGTACCATATTCTTTAATCAGCCAGCTTGAGATTGCTAGAGATAATATTCAAGAACTTAGAGGTCTTTTAACAGCAAAAGCATATGCAGAGTTGAATCATTTAATCAAAAATGTGAAGTGTGAGGCTGAAAATATTCGTGCAGTAATTGATGATTGCTGTGAAATTCTAAAAGCTGAACAGCCAGATATATTTTTATTTTTTTATTTAGGGCAAAGCATAGAGCAAATAGATACTTACTTTCGGTTCCAGCATATTTCTATAAAAAAAAGAGTAAATTAGAATATTGTACAAATATTCATATTAGTTGGAAAGGATGAGTGAGCCAGGGGACACCCTTAATGCTTACCTGTCCATTGTTGAATCTAAAAACTTGCAAGCAATGGCGGTGAGTTGTAGATGAAAGTAAGCAGGGGAGTATTTTGCCCCTAGATTCTTATTTTCATGATAGCCCTATTGGCCGAATAAAATAAATTTACTGCACTAATTTACTCTTTGGAAATGGGGTTGTTTAGTATCAGAGTTTCCTTCTAAATTTTTTCTTCAAAATCTCTCCGGGGTTGAAATCCTCAAGTGAACTTGAATCCCATAAGGTTAAGCCAACATAAGTAACAAAAAAAAGTGGGGTGATAATCCTGATCAACGTTTTTGGTCTGTTTTAAGTGCCTAGTCAAAATTAGATTAAAAAATGTGATAATACATTCAGAAATGTCAAAAATATGTAATTTTTATCTTGAGAACTACATCGTCTAAAGTGGCTTTAGAACTCTTAAGCTAGGAAATGGATGATGCCTTAAACAACGTAAGCCTAAAAATTAAAAATTGTAGTTAAGAATTAAAACTGCTCATTTTAAGTTTTTTTTTTTTAGCTTCAAGGAAATCATTCAGTCTACGGAAATTTGCATTTATTTCACTTAAATGGCCTTGTACTGCGATTAAAAGGAAGTAAAAAAAGCCTTTTACTGAAATTACTTTTTATTAGAATGCCTACTATGCTTTGCTTTGTTCGAACGGACATGTATCAGACGCTATGACAGTGTTGGCAGGGAGAATTCCGGTCCGCTTGTGCCCTTATTCGGCCAGGACAAGGTTGCCGTCTTCAACCGCGTGTAAAAACGAACGCCTTCGGGGCCATGCATGTGATGATCTCCGAAGAGAGAGCGCTTCCACCCGCCGAAACTGTGGTAGGCGACCGGCACGGGTATGGGGACGTTCACGCCCACCATGCCGATCTTGCTACGCTCGATCCTACATGTTACTCTAAAGCGTATCCTCATTGCACAATGATTCGACAGTAGAATGTAGCGAGGGCAATAACAGAAATGTCGTCCACAGGACTAGTCCCTGTCAAGAAGTGAAAAAAAAAGATGATCTCTTTGACGATTGATCTAATGCATATATGCAGTGTTCTGTTTATATATTTGCAAGGCTTGACTGGGTAACCTCAGCGATGACAACGTTCTTCACGTATTCTCAACAAGTTGTTCTGCACTGGGGGAAATTGATTTAGTCTTCAATCCCGTCATCAATGAATACCGCGGGCTGCGAAAAATTGAATTGAGGATGATCGATTGGCGCCCGTCAAAAACGCTGGCCACAGTATGAAATGAATTTCCATACTTGAAAAACTAGATGGAGGGTGCGAAGAAAAAATGCTGAGCGTAAAAAGTGCCAGTTTTGCAAAAGAGAATACGCGAACGAGTCGGGTCCGCAGTCTGGGTATGGTGGTTGCCATGTTGTGTTGGCGAGTTGAAGCGGCCCAACAAGACCATCGGGCTATGCAGCCGCGCGAGAGTCAGTACCCACACGTCCCGACAGCAGAGGAGCGTCGACGCTCCCGGCGCGTCGTCAAGTTCTGGGGGGATCGTCCAACCGAGTGGGAGTCACGACTTCGCCGGTTTGAAGGGGGACGTTGCGTTGAGGCGTTTGATCGCAAGAGGCGGGATTCGGAGCACTCTCGACAGAGGGTGCGGCTGGGCTTCGCGCGCCGTGGTGCAAGTTCGGCAATTGCTTGCGGATCAGATGATCCTTGATGACCGCCACCGGATCGGCATTTGTGCGGACCGGGTGCAGGGCGGCGAAACCAGCCGGCCTCCGATCGAAGGAACTGGACTCGGCCGGGCGCGGCGTCGGCACCGGCACCATGGACGGCCGTCGAACGGGCGGGCGCGCCGTGGGTACCGGTATCGGTGCCGGCGGTTGAGGCCTGGCTGTGGGGACCGGCGGAACAAGGGGCGCTGTAGTTCTTATTCCTCTCCCGCCTTGAGATAGCCAACCTCACTCCAGATAACTGTCTTCTTCGCACACTGATGTAGTCCATATCCCCTTTCCTAGAGTTTTCTTTTGGAACCTTGTGTCAGCAATGGTAAATTGATTCGTACTGATGGACTGCAGAACCACAACATACCTCCTCTGTTATTCTAGTTATCTTACAATCTAAATTACTTACATTCGTATTTAATTCCTCCCTCCAATGCCTTATTCAAGTACAGCGTCAAGGCCGCGAACAACGTGAATGGCATCGTCCAGTGCCGGACGCAATCCGAGGCCGTCCTCCTGCCGGGTGAGCCGCGGATGTCGATCAACTCCGCGCGCGGCACCAGCATCGTGACGTTCAAGCCGAAGGAGCCGCTGCCTGGCAAGAAGTGCGTGCAGATCCTCGTCACGTCGCAGGTCAAGGATCTCGCCGGCGTGACGGCCAAGCCGCACACCCTGCAGTTCACGACGAAAGACGTGTCCTTTCGATGTTGTTTAAAACCAAAACCAGCTTTCTTGTAAATCCAAAAATCGGTTTCCTATTTGCGAAAAATAACAGATTCCGCAAGCTAATATCTCAAAGTGATTCTTAACCTATTCAGTGTCTAACCTTATTCATAATTTTTCAGAGATACGATTACAAATCTTTTTCGGATATTTTTTTCGGGGATTGTGATCGAAAACCAACCTTTTCTATTTTCGATCTGTGACCAGTTTGGTAGAAACGGGCTCCGCCCCCGTCCGCTTCGCGGACTCCCCCGGCGTATTTTCAAAGAGAAGAAGCGGCGGGCGGAGAGCGGACGGAAGCGTCCGGAGGTTTCAGGCGCGCTTGTTCAGGATGTCCACGCCGAGGGTGGTGAGGACCTTTTCCTCGATCTGCTCGGCGTTGAGCCCGGCCGTCGCGTACATGTCCGCGGGGCTGGAATGGTCGATGAAGGTGTCCGGCAGCACCATGGAACGGAACTTCAGTCCATGCCTTTTTGTGTTAAAAAGAGACATGCGAGGTTTTGGTCGATTCGCCTGTGCGAGAAACGGACGATGAGGAGAATGATGATAGAATGACCCATCAGCAGTCAAAATCTCATTTTGAACTCCTTCTAATAAGAAGACAGACGCCGCACCATGGGAAATAAGATGACCTTATCATCGATTTTGTAGATTAACCAACAACAAAAAACCAAAAGCCTTTTTCATTCTTCACAAACAGATAGCATCGTCCTCCTTGTACCTCGGGAAAAACTCGAAGCGGTCATAACTCACGCCGCGCACTATGGCGGCTGGCCAGTGTCTGCCAGTGCTTCCCGTGTGTTGAACGAGGTCTGGCCGGCTTAGCCCAGGTGACTACCTGGGTCGTCCTGCTTCGGGGTATCAATGTGGGTGGCAAAAACAAAGTCACTATGAAACAGCTTGTCGATCTATTCCAAGCGACTGGGTTTACCCACACAAATACTTACATCCAAAGCGGAAATATATGTAAGTGCAAGCGAACTTCCACCGATCTTGGACACTCTAGAGCCTGAGAAAGGGCAAGCGAGTATTATAAAAGCTGATGTGGAGCCTAGCGAAGCTCAACTTCCAACAGCTCCCACTGTAGAGGAGGGCAAAGAAGATGGGCCATATATTGTCTATCCTCTTTCAGCCGACCCAAAAGCTGATTCAAGTGAATATATTTTTGAGGACGCGGCGGATTTATATCCTATCTTTAAATATGATCATGGTATGGCCCACCGTGGGCATGGCGCTGTGCAATCTTGCCAGCTTCTACCTGCTGAGACTCAGCCTGCGCGTGCTGCCTCTGCGGGTCGCCTATGCAATCTGGAGCGCGCTTGGGATCGTTCTTGTGGCGGTGATCGGGTTGCTGGTCTTCGGTCAAAGACTGGATCTGCCTGCGGTGATCGGGCTGGGCCTGATCGTGGCAGGCGTCATCGTCGTCAACCTGTTCTCGAACACGATCGGGCATTAGCGCTAAATCTTTTAAAGGGACAATATCAGTGCTGGCTTCAGAATTACTAACAGATGCAATCACTTCTTTTAATTTCGTCAGTGTCACTGGTTTGAGGTAGAACGAGACATTGGCCTCTTCTGGTAGATATCTCTCAAATTCATTTCCCACTGCAGTGCTACAATTATTCTCTGTCATGTTTTCGGCGATAGGGGTAAAACGGTCCCATGTCTGACTCAGGCAAGTTGTATCTGAGAACCTTTCATTTCCTTTCCGGGAGCGTTTTTCACCAATAATGCCAAGCCATTTCTGTAATTTAAGAAGGTTTTATATGGGTTCATCATAGCCAGTGTACCACCGCCAACGTGGTAAACAGTAGATTTCGGTTCTACCCATACTTGGTAGCCTAAATTTTTAAATCGGTGGCAAAGGTCAATTTCTTCCATGCGCGCAAAAAAATCGGCATCAAAACCTCCCAATGAGGTAAAAAGATTTGCACGTACAGCAAAGCATGCACCGCTTGGGACTTCGATCGCGACAGTGCCTTCAAGAGCCTGTGCCAGCAGTTCGGCACCCAGGACCTGAAAGGCTTCGGCTGCGAAAACCTGACCCTGGCCATCGGCGCCGCCGGCTGCCTGCTGGGCTACGCCAAGGAAACCCAGCGCACCGCCCTGCCCCACCTGCGCAGCCTGCGTCACGAACGCGTGGACGACACGGTGATCCTCGACGGCGCCAGCCGCCGCAATCTGGACCTGGACATCAACCCCTCATGAATCAACGCCTGTGGATTACATTGCTTTAACCATTACATTGCTTTAACCATTCTCTATAGCCAAAAATAAGAGAAAAAGGTAACGTCTTTAAGGGTCCATAAAGAGCTTCAGATTGAACTTCCGAATAAAATGATTATCATATTCATAAAAAAAAGGCTCGAAAAAAAGAGCATAAAAAAAGGCATCGAATGTTATGTTCACCCAAGTCCTACCTCAGTAGCGGAAATATTTCCAAATTTACCGTTTGACCAAATATCTTAATGCCTTAATGTAATGCTATCTCAGAAACTCTGCTGAGGCCATCTATTTGCAACTCAACACTGAATATACCTGATGGCCCGAATGATGCATCCTGCAAAACCACTTCGGAATAAAAGTATCTAGAATTCATAAATTAACAACAATTCTTGTCTAGCTTTAGTCATATTGTTTAGTGCAAGAGAAGGCCCTATTGACTAAATGGCAAGGGAACAAATGCCAATGAGGTGCAAGTGAGAAATTACAAAAATGAAACACAACTTTAAGACTTGCCAACCTTTTAACATATTTTTTGAATATAAAGGATTTGTTACGGAAATACGAACAAGCCACAGCAAAAATAGGGTCTAATTAAGAACTTTTAAATGTAACAATGTAGGCCTTATGTATTTTATGAACAATTTATAAAGTATACAAAGATGGGTATACATAAGAATGCATGTACACTGTGCATAAATACATCGATATAGGGCAGTAAAAACTCCATAACTAAAACTTAGTTTTTAACTCTGTTTTGTCATGAAAATTTTATCCCTTAGGCCTACTGTGCTATCTACAGATAGACGCAGTATAAAAATATAAGTTTAAGAACTCAACTGGGCGAAGTCCATTTTTTAAATTGGGTTATCCCGTGGCAGAAATATCAATTTTTACCAAAAACAAACCAAATTTGTTTATTTCACTTCTTAAAAGTGAGATAAATTTATTTCAAAAGCATTTATTTGGGCACTTATTGTTGATCTTGTTTGCAGATGTAAAGATAAAAAATATTCTTCTAAGTTGCCATCTGCAAGCGTAATAATCATATTTCACAAAGAGGGTTGGTCCACTCTCATGAGAACTGTTCATACCGTATTAGACAGATCACCCCCAGAACTTCTGCATGAGGTTGTGCTATGTGATGACTTTCGCCAAAAAGGTATCTCTCATATTTCTCAAATTCAAGTTTGAAGCTATTTTCTTAGTTGTAATACATTTGGTCAATATGTAACATACTCTAACGATCATTATGATGATGATGTTTAGAAATAAAAGACTAAAGTATTTGTCAATAGAGAAAGAAGAAGAAGAAGGTGAAGAGAATTTGTTGCGTTTGTTCTCAAATGTTTAATAGTTAAATTATCAATGCGCATATATTGAGTTGGTCTTTTATCTTCATTGTTGTAAACTATCTTTCGACGAGGCGTGAAGCTCTTTAATCTTCTCAAGTTCTTCTGTTCTTCTTTTTTTCAAAGAAGAATCTTATTCGTTATTGAGTCAAATGCTTTCCGTACATCGAGAAAAAGAGTAGCAGGTATTAGACCAGATTCAGCAGCTGTATGTAAGAAATTCAAAACAGTTGCAAATAGATGCTCGGTTGATTGCTTTGCCCTAAAATCAAACTGAAAATCATGAAAAAATGTTTAGAATTAAGAAAATCAAGAAGTTCAGAACGCATAGGTTAAAAAAAAAATTTACTAAACACTGATAAGGGGTTTTCTCTCTGTCTCTCGCTCTCTACCCCCTCCCTCTTTCGCACTAAAAGAAGGAAAACTTTTTCTCATTTATCCTTCAATTTTAGGATCGAAGAAGAAATAGAGGAAGACAGCGCAAAAAGGGATATGAGTCAAGAGATAGTTAAGCAAAGTGAATTCGACATGCAATTCATGGCATCAGCAATGCATGACCATATGCAAAAATGTCAGGAAATTGTAAGTTACTGGTTAGGTTAGCTTTAATAAGTTCGCGGTTACCATCGTGGCCATGGGCTCGGCGGTGGGTCGCCTAGTGATCTCTCAGGCCAGCCGGGTGGTGCCGGTAACCATGCTTGCCGCGCTTAGCTATGGCTTGTTTGGTATCGGCGTCGTGGTGATCGCGCTCTCGCAATCCCTGACTCAGATCTATATCGGCTGTGCGATCGCCGGCTTCATGGTCGGTCCCATCGTGTTGCTGCCGCCGGTTCTGGTGCGTGAAGCCTTCGGGTCGAACGGTTAGTGTAATTATACATTGGTAAAGCTATAACTATTATAACTATTGGTAAAGCTATATCTTGCTACAGACTGAAATGAAAAATTCCCATAAATTTAGGCGTTTATGTCGGACAGGCAACCAGAAAATGCAATTTATTCTTAAAATGAAACACCGTGCTCCCATCCCATCAAATGGTTAATTATTGATTATATAAATCTAGTAATAATTTAGTTAATCTTAAAATAAGTGAACTTGTAAAATAGACCCAATGAATGTGTTGTACCTGTTCGGTCATACATCTTTGATGCCACCTATGATGGAAAACTTTGCAAGATCGAATACAATACACCTTTGTGCTCTGAAGATTCGTCTATAGGAACCTGCACCCATATCCTTGAGGCCCAAGCCACCATTCCCAAAGGTGGTAATGTTATATATGTCGTTGCACATCAGCATTCTAGTGGAATTGGTACTACTCTTTATGGCCAGGATGGACGAGAAATATGTACTTCAACTCCGTCACGACGAGCCGCACGCCTGACGCGGTCGCGTAGACGGGGGGAATCCGCCGATCAAGGCCCTGTTCGTTCGAGAGTCCGGTGCGGGATATCTGCTGACGGCATTGGCGCTGGTGTCGGTCGTGCTCATCGCACTCGAATCCTCCACCCGGCTGCTCGATCCGGTGGAGCGCGCGCTGATGACGCTGGTGGCGCCGCTGGTGCTGGTCGCGGAAATGCCCTATCTGCTGTCGGACGAGGTGGGTGATTTGGTCGGCAAATCTTCTACCGTTCCTAAACCCCACTATTCTTCTCTTAAAACTTTATCTGTAGAATATCTGAGTCTAAAAGGTATCATCGGGCTAAGTAATTTGCTTCCTACAGAAGCCAGGCTATTGCCTCTATAATTACCACCCTGACCCTTATCACCTTTTTTATGCAGGTGTCTAATTAGATCTTTCCTAAAATCGCTAGGTACTTCTTCCGTTTCAAAAATCTCATTGATAATTTTCAGTCACTTGTCCAGATGCACCCCACGTCTCAACTAACCCTACTCTCCCCTTCTGCTAAGGCTCAGGATATGGAAGTAAAACTAATATATTTTCTCTTTCAATTTAATAAAATCAAAAGAGTGTAAGTGCATACAGGTTACCAAAAACCATAGATAGAATTCTTTGGCATAGGGATAAAATTTATTTTTCACGTTAACTTGAAGATATATAAAACTAAATTAAACGTTTCTGCTTTCTTCAGGATTAGAAATTCATGTTAGGCGACAATGTTTATATCGACGCGCCCAAGCAAACGTTGACAACCCGGTACTGCTACTATCGACGTCAATCGCGACCGGAATGGCGCAGACTGGTCGCACGAACGGCGACCTATGCGATCTACGATGACCACGACTTCGGCACGAATGACTGCGTGCCGGGCCCAGAGATCGAAAAGCCGGTTTGGAAGCGTCGCGTCTGGGAACAGTTTCAGCAGAATTGGTGCAATCCAAGTTATGGTGTCACTCCAAGGGGCCCCTTGTGGTTGTGGCATCCAGCCGAGAGCCGCGCACCATGGAGCGTCCGCCCCTCACCTTTCCCGCAGGTGGATAGAGAGGTCTTTGAGGAGGTCGAATTCGAACAATGTCTGGTGCGGCAGTACCAGTTTGCGGCGCTGGCCAGCTCCCGGGATTGGCACTACCGCTCAGTCGGTAGATTCAGAGAAAGCAGTCGCGCCGTTCTCGGGCTGGCAGGGTTTCAAGCCTGGTTCACTAATGAAAGCAGAACAAGCAATAGTGTTAAACTATTGATTTTCCGGGAAAGCTGAAAATGCATTTTTCGGTTTGCAGGCCCTGACAGGCTAATTTAAATACAGCCTTTTCAGAACTCCATTAATTTTTAATACTGGAATATTACATGAGCACGCTCGCTTCAACGATAAGAAACATTCCTGACTTTCCCAAACCAGGTATCCAGTTCAAAGATATCACCCCGCTCCTCAAAGACCCTCAGATGTTGTTCAGGGGCAATCGCGAAACCGGTTTGCGGGCGGCGTGGCTGATGTCGCGGTTGCACGCTTTCGATTTGACGAAACTGGGAATCAGCGTCGATTGTCTTCCGGTGCTCGACATCCCCGTCGCCGGAGCGCATGACGTCATAGGCAACAGGGCTTACGGCGACGAGCCGGATGCCGTTTCCGCCATGGGCAAGGCTGCCGCCGAGGGGTTGCTTGCCGGCGGGGTTCTGCCGGTCGTAAAGCACATTCCTATTCATGGTGTGACCAGTCATTTGGTTTGGGACAGGGTCAATGGCACGACTCGGTAAGCTCAGCCAGAGTCGAACCACCTCTAAATGGGTACCTACAGAAATCTGGGGAAGGTAAGCAGGAAGGGCCTTGAGACAGAGATCAGCACCACCGGTTTAGACTTTAGGGGTCTAGTGCCGTATCCTTTACCTTAATTCTTTTACAACAATTCTCTACAAGTGAAGTATTTTGTATTAAAAATACAGTTTGCCTGTCTGTCCGTTTTGACTGAGACGTTGATGTTCACACCATTGCTTAGTCTTGTTCTGTCGGAATATGGACCAGCTGCATGTCTCACACAGGTAGGGAGCAGGAAGCTTGCTGGAGAATGGATGGCTGATCTTTCAATTGCTGCAGCGGAGGCTCTTCTAGGGCAGATTGGGACCATGCTCGACATTGACGAGCTCGAGACAAGACTATATGTCAACTGGTCCCGCGACAGATGCACTCCGGGTTTGTCATATTGTTCTGCCCATTTATCATAGGCATCCTCCAATTCAACAGGACCCTTGGCAAGTAACACAGATGCTTGACGATCGGCATGATCACCTTCTGATGTTTGAGTATGATGACGTTGTCTTTCCATCCCGTCCGATTCTTCTTCTCTCTATCTTATATTGTAGTAATATATATATGAACACACATTCGACTCATACGTTCACGGCGCCGTCGCTAGTATCCCGCCATCGTCAATTCCTCGTTGATCTTGCATGAATTCATCTAGTGAAAGCGGTCATTTTTTAGTCTTTTACTTTTTGTGTTGTGTTGTGTTTTAACGTCCGTACTGTGTAACGGTAGCGGCGACCGAGTCAAAGACAAGCAAAATCCAATGAAAATATAAATGATTAAATATGATGAACTATGTACAAAATAATTATGTTGATAAATATCGAATGCGTGAACTCTTAGAAGCTAACTCGTATGAACTCTTAATAACTCTTATGAACTCTTAGTAGAGGTTTCTGCCGCCCCCATTTCAACCTTATTGGCCTCATCAATCCGCACCAGCTTGTTGGGGAAAGTGGCATGGGCCGGGGCGGAGGTGATATAAAACCGCCCCTGCCCGCCAAAGCTCACAGCCCCGGTGCCCCTGCCAAGGTACAGCACATCACCCCGCTCCAGCGTCCAGGCCTCACCATCCGCAGAGATCGTGCCGGTATCACCGATGTTCACAATGCCCATCTCGCGGCGTTCCAAAAAGCGAATCGTGACTATTTTTATATCACGCCGTTTGGCAATTGAATACTTTCCAAACAAGGTGAAGTAATTTTATTCACGTCTAAAGTGCACTGTTTACCTTAAACAAAGGTGAGCATGCTAGAATTCAAGTACTTTGCTCGCATGATCGGCATCAAATCGCTGAGCTATATTACATGCCATACTTAGACTCGGAGGTAAAATTATGAAAAAGCCAAATAACAAAAAGGAATTAATCATGTTGCCATTGCTGGCGGGCGGAAACCCGACCCCAACTGCGGTCTTCAATCCAGCGCTCTTGTCGGGCCACCAATGCTTGTGCCTTTTCAGGGTCGCGCTCAAGCTCGGCAATCGACGCCACGATATCCGCTGCGTGGCTACCTGCCATTTGCAGCGTTGCTTCGGCCATGTCTGAAAAGATATGGATCGGGCTTACCAGTACCGGTTTGAGGGTAGTAATGCCGATGGTGACTGCGCCGCTGGCACTCTCCTGGGTTTCCTGAGCGATGCCGGTGACCGCGAGCTGGTGTTCCTGGAGATTACCCAGGACAGCCCGTTACGCCAGCGGTTTGCCCTGCTCACCGAGCAGATGCAGGCGCTGCAACAGGAGGTCACCCGGCGCGAGCGCGCGGAGCGCGACCTGCGGCGTCATGCCGATCAACTCGGGGCGGCGGTTGCCGCCCTCAGCCGCCTGGCCGAAATCGACAGCAGCGCGGACGGGTTCCTGACCAGCGCCCTGAGTGCGATCCACAGGAATCGGTGATGTTTGAATTTAATACTTTGGAAAAAAGTCAAGTTAGGTGACTTTTAGGAATGGACTTAGCCTCTAATAATGACCCGGGAACAACTTTTGAGGTATTTACCTCAACCCCCTCGCCTAAACAATACACAAGCCTTTGATAAAATTAGAAAAAATTTGTGTTAAAGAGCAGGAACTTTCATAAAAAGATTTAAAGCAAATATTAAGCCCAAAGAAGTATTTTGAGCCTAATAACTAGAGCGAGGTTGTAGTCCCCGCGGGCATTAATTAAACTTGGCCCTTGGAAAAACATTTGCTGTCTCGAGTCTCTGGTTACAGACAAGACTGGGCCCAGGTAAAGTCCAGTATGCCTGGAACCTTTAATTTTGTGCAAGTGAGTAAGAAAAAGGAAAAGGAGGAGGGGAAGTTGATATTTGGCAATAACAAAAAAAGAAAATACACAAAAACATTCTGTCAAAGAGCTTTCCGTAGTGAAAAAGTCTTTATTTTGGCAATTTCCGATGGTTGAATTCCGATACCGCCAAACCGGAGCCAGCGCGTTGCGCCCAGGCCTTCACTGCCAACAAAAAAAACCAGGATGAGCAATATTAATGAAATCGCATACCCAATATAGGCAAAGTCATAATATAGCCGGTTGGTTAAAAAGGTAACCACCAGCATGACGGCAGTTCCAAGCAAAATCCATTTTAATTGCGATGTAAAATAGTTCGTGCCGGCATCCGACTGCGATGTTTTCGCCGCGTGCGGGCTCTCGCCGATGTAGATCTGAACCGGAACATCGGCGGATGGCTGCGTTTCAATGGGCAACTGTGCACCGGAGATCTTCGCAACGTAGGTTTGCAGCTCAGCCGCCGCCAACCGCGTCGAACGCGCTGCAGATTCTGCGATGATGATCTCCGCGTTAGCCATTCCATCATCAACGAGAAACTGATCCTCAGCTTTCGCCTGTGCAATGGAAAGGCTGAATGCGCCGACGACGGGCGAAGCTCTTGATGTTTCTCATGTGCAGGTCGATGCCTATCTGGATGCGGCCGACTTTTCGCTTCGCCGGGCGATCGAGTTTCCCGCCAAGCAGCCAGGTTCCACGAAGCGGCGATATTACGCACGTGAACAAGGGAGGATGTGGGCCGGCACGGGTAACAGTGGATGGGCGCGATTTTCGCTCGCGCTGGAGGGATTGAACATCAACGAGGAGTATTCCTTTAGCAAGAGAGGCTTTGCCCCGGTTTCCGGTACCATATCAAGTACATCATAAGATATTTTCAGCTTTACTGATAAAGAAATGATGCTTAAGAAAAAATGGTCACCAAAACTACTGCAGCAAAATCACTTACAGCATCAGCAACAGTAGCTTATCTATCAAACACAATTTGTTGATCCACTCCTTAAAATCAAAAGTATTGGTTTTAACTTTTCAGCAGGACACCAAGACACATACTCGCACCTTTGGCAGGCCACAATAAATCATGCACTGGGATACTTTGTAAATTATACTATTGAGCGATATCATTTGATTTACCCTTTGTAAAGCGACAAATAGATAATACTACTAAATCTTCTATAGGAATGCAGGACTAAAGATGTTATTCCCACGTTTCTTCACTTTTGCAAGTGAATGAAACATCCCAAAACTATCATCTCTATAACTGGGAGGAAATGAAACTTTTTCCACAAAGTGTTGCACAAAGACGATAAAGGCAAAAAAATCGTGAATATGCATTGCTCTAGAAAGCAGAATAGAATTACGTTTTTGTCATATAGCTTACTGTTTAAAATACGGTCAGTCAACTAGGCAACCGAAACTATGAGTAGAAAATTACCCTGCATAACATAAAAGAAATCCTCCTCTGTCTTTCGAACCGCCACTTTTCAGAACCATACATGGACACTGTCATTACCGTTGTTTATAATATTCTAATTTTGCTTCCCAAACTTATCTTTCAAACTTTTTTAAACTGTAACAAATTACCCTCTTCATCAGAGAGACTTGATGATCCTTCGATACGGATTGATTGTTCTTTGTTGGTTGCCTTATCAACAGCCTTTACAGTGAGTACTCCGTTTGCATCAACATCAAATGATACTTCAATTTGTGGTACACCACGTGGCGCTGGTGCGATACCATCGAGCACAAATCGTCCGAGGCTTTTGTTGTCGGCCGCCATTGGTCGTTCACCTTGAGTGACGTGTACTTCAACACTTGGTTGGTTGTCCGCCGCGCTGAAGAGCGTGGACAAGGAGAAGCAATAGCCAGAAACATCTTGGAAATGACACGTCTTAAAGTACCAATTATTACCGTGATCATTGGTGAAGGTGCTTCAGGAGGTGCTTTAGGTATAGGTGTAGGAGATAAGGTGTTAATGTTAGAGAACACTTGGTACTCTGTGATCTCACCTGAGTCTTGTTCGTCTATTTTATGGCGAAGCTGGGAATATAAAGAACAAGCTGCCGAGGCTTTAAAGCTAACTTAGGTCGAGCAGAAGCTGACTTGTTGCAGTGAATATTATTGATTTGTTGAGTTTTGAGCAATGAGGTATTGAATCATGTTTTAAAGCGCTTGTTATGTAATCATGCTATTGATAAGAAATTTAAATCGGCACTAGGATAGACAGCATTTAAGATACTAACCAAAGAATGGAATAGTCTTAATATTAACCTTACAGATAAGATAGCCTTACTATAAGCAGTGGCGTAGCGTCAGGATATGCAAGGTATTAGCGAGCGCAGGCAAGTCGATGAGTTGAGCACCAGCGGAAATGCGAAGCGCCACATCGCGTTGACTTGAAGGTGCGCCAGCTTGAGTTGCAGCACGGGCTGTAGCTCCTCGCTGGATGCCGAGAGAGGCTGCGGGACGCGCAGCGTGTGCAATGAGGTCGGGAACGAGTCGATCGGAGGAAAGTGCGAGGCGGTGGGCGGTAGAGTGAGGTCTCGTAGGCGGGGCATGTGCGCCAGCAGCGACAGATTTTAATCAGGGTAAAATACCTCTCATCATAACCAACGCTCGTTCTACCTGCGGTTGTACGGTGCCAGAGTGGCCGCAAACCCCGGTTCCTCCAGGTAAGAGTGGGGAAATAAGCGTAAAATTTAATACGGCTGGTAAAAAAGGCCGGCAGAAAAAACCGATAACAATAACTGCCAACACCTATCCTGCTCGAACGGTGGTCGATTTGGTCGGCGTGGTCAATCCTAAAGATCCGACTACGGCAGCTAACGTATTGTGTGAAGTTTTCATTCTCAAGTTTACTTGTACGAAATCATAGATTTAATTCATCAGATTGCGTCAACCATGGCGACACTTTTACTGTGAAACTGAGGTTCGTTCTGTAAAAGAATGGGCTAACACCTGAACTTGTTAAAGGATACTATTTGCAGTATGATTTACATTTCAAAGCCATAGTTTCCTCCATGCCTGATACGTTTTATGTTTTGGACTTTCTAACCAGTTGATAAGTGCTAAATCGACAGCAGGGCGGGCCTTTCGTTCATCGACCAGCTTTTGCGGCTGTGTGCCGACGCTGGCGACACGACTATACCGGCCTCCCGGGCGCCGCTTCTGCCGCTGCATGCGCTTTATCCGCCAGATTACCGCGGTTGGCGC
Source organism: Alatinidae sp. Z8VKAUB7J3 (assembly GCA_010016025.2). Lineage (NCBI taxonomy): Eukaryota > Metazoa > Cnidaria > Cubozoa > Carybdeida > Alatinidae > Alatinidae sp. Z8VKAUB7J3. Next base: position 202,791,479 of record JAAAKM020721499.1, read on the forward strand.
GGGATAAGCAGGACAGCCGGGTTCATGGTCAGGCAAATGGTCGAAGAGCTGCGGTACCGAATTCAGTTGAAGGGGCGGCAGCCGTTGCATGCCGATACTCCGACACGATGGATATGTAAAAGCATTTTCTTCGAAGAATAAAAGCAAATCTTGGGATTCCTTTCTGGACTCCCAAGATTTGTATAACTGTCGCCTGAGAGGACTCTTATTGGAAAAAAAATTGTTATATTTGTCGAATCAGATGAATCCTATGATGGGTTTCTTTGAGCAGAGCCACTGGCTTTTGAAGGCAAAAGAAGTCTTAAAATTTTTTGAAATGTAAAAACATTGATACGCGCTTTCGGGGCACAAGAAGGGGCCCAGAATGTCATATTTCCCAAAGACATTATTACCTTGTAAGAGAAGAAATTAGCAAAGAAATCCCTAGTGCTGTATCGATGTTATTATGCTTGATCAGTAATAAACTTATTACCAACAAACAAAATAAGATACATTTTGAAAATCATCATAATTTTTCTAATTAGTGTTTTTGTACCATATGAAAGTGTGGGCAGTTCCCCTCTAATGTAGGCAACATATATCTATTTTAATTTAAGTTCATCCTGTCCAGCGCCGTAAAGGCTTTTGAAATAGAAGCTATCCGGAAATGCGTAGTATTGGTTATGGGAAGATTTCGGCTTACATCGCGTACGCCAAAGTTAAATGTTTCGTGCGACCCGTTTATGGAAATGCTTACCGCCAAACCCAGCAATTGGGTGTCGTTAAAAAGCAATTCCAGATCCTTACCGATGTTTTGTGACTGCGTTTGAAATGTAAAAAGTAAAACAATGCCAATTAAGAAAGGTTTAACGTGTTGCAATCTCCAAATAAAAAATATCCGAATATCATTTTCGGGGAAGATAAAATGACTATGTATGGTAACAGTTGGACTGGTGCAAACACCATTTACGCCGGGCATTTTGGAAGCGGCCCGGGAAATGGAGAGTATGACGCACACGAGCATCGCCCTCCATCCGAATGGCCAAAACTAACGGGAGAAAGCTATCGACGGTGCTGCACGAGTATTGCATGGGTAGGGCAAGCTTTGGCTGCCCGTATTATGGAGGCGATAGTTCGTAGCATAGTGCTCGACTTCCGCGTAGCGCAACACGGTGCCGTCCAGTTCAATCCCCGCTTGTGCATACGCATTCATCAGGGTACCTGCAGCACATGAATGAGATCAGCGATGGGCCATAAGCAGCACAAGGCTACTCCCAGCTCGCTGCATTAATCATCGTGATATCGGGCGTCAGGCTGCCAATTTTGTCATCCGAGTCGGGATCACTCAGCAGATAGATGGCAACACGCCCGTTGGCCTTGCCTATGTGCCCGCCCAGGAAATTCCGCAAGCCTATGCCAGCGATCCACGCTTTCAGGATAATTCGGCAAAGTGGAATACCGGCGCGGACTTTGCCGCAGGCGTGCCTCAGGTCTTGCCGGGCGAAGTCACCAAATTCCTCCGTTCCGGTCTCAAGGGACGTCTGATCGCCTGGGATCCTGTGGCGCAGGAAGCGCGCTGGACCGTGGAGCATGCCGGGCCCTGGAATGGCGGCGTTCTAGCCGTACCTTCCCAATGACGCGCAGATGAGGAAAGGCTTCATAGGCTAAGCAACGTGTTTTCAAACTAACATCTTGCAGGAATTTGCACTTATCCCGACGCACGGACTAAGGGGTTACCGCGACTCACTGTCAAAAATTATTTGCGATTGAGTAAGATGTCCAAAGAGAATTCATCTGTTGTGGATCAAGCCGCGAGGCGGCCGACACATCTTGCGCGCAGCGCACCTCCAGGCAATGCCAAGTCTTTTGGAGAAGAACGGCATCGAGGTGCGCTACGCGATCCACCCGGTCGCCGGCCGCATGCCGGGTCACATGAACGTGCTCCTGGCCGAGTCCAACGTGCCCTACGAGCAGCTCGTCGAGATGGACCACATCAACAGCGACTTCAAGTCGACGGACCTGGCCATCGTGCTGGGCGCCAACGACGTCGTGAACCCCGTGGCCATCGACCCCAACGAGCCCCAGAACCCGCTCGCGGGCATGCCGATCCTCATGTGGAGATCACTACTCCTCACGATGGAAGTATGTTCAATGGATGGCCGACGAGTTCTGGAAGAGATGGCGAAAAGAATACCTTCCAACGTTGCAGGAAAGGCAAAAGTGGCTGAAAGAGCGACGCAACTTCAAAGTTGGTGATTTAGTCCTACTCGCCGAGAAGAATGCCCCACGTGGCCGCTGGCCAAAAGGACTGGTACTACAGACGTTTCCCGACAAAGAAGGTAATGTACGTCGAGTCGTAGTTCCACTCCCACGTTGATCGCCACTCGATCGGTAGCACCAGCGTCGGCTGCGTGCGGGCCTCCTGTCGAGGCCGCTTGGCCGAGCGGAGCAGCTCCATCGGAGTCGTCCACAGCGCTATCCACGTCCCCTCGGTTTCTAAAGTCCCCGTTAAGCTTCATCTCGGCGGCCTTGGCGTCTTCCACGCTACGGAAAATCACCTTGCCAAGATTCTCCAGGCCTCCCTCGAGCTCTGCTGAGGGAAGTGTCCATTTGTTGTGTTGTTCCGATTCTGCCCGTGGACTGAGAGCCTCGCACGCTCCAATCCTTGACGAAGAGCGGGCAATATGGGCTTTGTATTCACTGTCGCTGACCATAGAATCGGTGGACTCTCTACGATCTCTTGGGTGACTGGAGTCACTAGCCGCAGTGGACGGACGGCGATAATAGCGAAAGGAGCTCGTTTCATTGTCCGTTATGGAACCATCAATCCCGGTAACTGGCGTCCACTGCCCACCCTGGAGTGAGATCTCCAACTCTCCCGCTTGAGACACGATTACGACTATCGCGACCATCACATTTCGCGTGCATCTACCGTTCCAGTCCACAGGGTTCTGGGAGCTGGTGACGACCAATCCAGCGTCCGCCTTCCTCTCCTTCACCATAAACTGGACCTACAAACCCAGGCAGAAGTCGAAGAAGATGAACGAATGACGACCGTCCAAGCCACTGCGTGAGTCTCACCGTTGGTGTGGGTACGATCCCAATGTCATCAGTACTGATCGTATTTACACACGATATATCAATACGAGTTCTAGATATTGGCTAATGAAAAGATTCGAAAAAGAATCTTTTTCGCTTTTTCTTCATCTCAACAACAACAACTTACTTCATTCGTTGGATCGGATGAATCTGTTTCATTTACATCGGTATTACTTTCAGATAGACTTGTTGTAATTTCAATATTCTGATATTCATCGCCATTGACATCGACGGATTCTAAATAAATCAATTGGCTTTAGATTTATAAATTGCCTAAAATAGCGATGATTATAAACACACAACGGCGATTCTGAACAAAAACTGATTTAAAAATTTAGTTCAAGTTGTAATTTCAGATAGTTTCTCGAAAAAATGTGCTTTTCTGAAATGTATCTCTAGCAACCAACCTTTATCGTTGCTGTGATTATTTTTAGCGCCCATTTTACGACTGTTGTTATCATGAAAAGATGACCGAAGTCGAGGAGACAAAAAAATCAAATCGCTTAAACATGATGGCCGAAGCGAACGTGCGGGTTGGCTCTTCACGTTTCGAATCACTGGCTTGCCAACCTTCAGGCCAGATCGGTAGCGGGACCGATATCGCCATACCGATACCCGGCAAATACCGGTTCGCTAGGCGTTGTCGCTCGATGGCCGGGTGATCTATGAGCGCGAGAACGAAACTTGGGCGAGCGGTCTGGAGCAGCCGTTCCGCAAGATGTATATCCGCAAATAGCCAACGCCCAGGACGTCTACAAAAATAAATTTAAGAATAAAACATTTTTTATTTATTTACAATAAAGGCACTACAAAAATTGTTTTAAGAAGCACCTATCACATTTATAATAGTACTTAGAAAAGATTCCCTCAAGCCCACACCTGCATCCCCAGAAAGGAGATTTTTCCCCTCTTGGCTGCCAGCTGAAGGCCTGACCCCCCTTGCCAAGCTATGGAAGTGGGACTAAATAAAAAATTTAAATACAATTTTTAAGCAGTTACTGATTAGTTCTGCATGTTCGACGACAGATATGTTCATGACATTTACCACTAGAACATTCAATATCACGCGTACATAAACCAGCAATCGAACGTTTTAACACACAAACATGCTGTTGAATACTACAGAAATGCGTATGAGGACATTGCCCATGGCTTGTACAAGCAATAATCGACGATCGAGTCGTAATCAATGCAGATGTTGTCGCTAAAAATAAAACAGCAAATTGAAGATACATTTTTGAAGAATCTGTGTTGTAGAACGGCAGCTGGCGCATCTGTCGGGCAGCAGCCTCGACCAGTTCCTCGCGGCCATAGCCGACGGCCACGCACCACAGGCCCGCCATGCCATCGAGGATCTTGTGCCCCTCGCTGTCCCACAGGTGCACGCCACGGGCCTCGGTGATGATGCGCGGGCCGTTCTCGGCCAGCTGCTTGTAGTCACTGAACGGCGCCAGATGGTGGGCCTGGCTCAGGGCCTGCCACTGAGCGGTCTTGGGGGTGGAGAAGTAGAGGACTTGTGTCTTATACGCAGGTGGAGAAGTAGAGTAGAGTACTTGCGTCTTATACGCAGGTGGGGAAGTAGGGTACTTGTGTCTTATACACAAGTGGGGAAGTAGAGTACTTGCGTCTTATACGCAGGTGGGGAAGTAGGGTACTTGCGACTTATACGCAGGTGGGGAAGTAGAGTACTTGCGTCTTATACGCAGGTGGGAAGTAGAGTACTTGTGTCTTATACGCAGGTGGGCGCTACGCCTGTTAGTTCCAGCGCCGTCCAATGGTTATGCCGACCCAGCGTTCGACACCGATGACATCCTCGTTTGCAGCGAAGAATCCCGTCGTATCAAATGCATAGCTGCGGTAATTCTCGTCCGTCAGGTTCTTGACGAACACAGACCCGTACCAGGTATCGTTGTCCGATTTGTAGCTGATGCTCAGGTTCGCCAGCGTGTACGCTGACTCACGAATGATCGGCGTGAACTGCAGATTGAAGTTGGTATAGGTATAGGTATAGGTATAGGTACAGGTACAGGTACAGGTACAGGTACAGGTACAGGTACAGGTACAGGTATAGTTATAGTTATAGGCACCTGTAATAATTAGCTACTCTATTAAGGTCCCGTGAGTGAAAAATTCTCAAAAATTCATTGTTTGAAATATTCATTCTATTGCTTCATTTTTCTTACTCGTAATTTGACTTGACCCACATCTAAACCCCTCTATCATTACAATCTCTCATTATGTTTTCATCTTCAACAACGACTAGTAATTCCACAACATCAACAACCCAGAGAACGGAGAACAGCCGCCCATTTTTGCTTCACTACTACAGCGAATCACAGGACGGATGAATGCATGACACCACCGCTAGCAACAAGATCAAGAACAACACCGATAATGAGGATTATGATGTCAAGACGTATTATTGAAGACGATCACAACAGCAGCAACAATGACGACGACATTGGCATCGACAATGGCTTTAATAACGGTTGCAAAAGAAAATTGAGGGTTGTTGAAGCGAGGTCGCGGTGTGTATTGACCCGCTCACCCGGATAGCAGATGTAAACCGTCACGCTACCGCCGGATTTCAAGCGAGCCGGATCAAAACCAGGGCTGGCGACGTGTTTTCCGACCGCCGAATAGCCGCTGTATAAATCGACTGCTTGGCGAGCACATCCAAAGCCTCCGCTGAATTGGGGCCCTGCCGATGAAAGAAGGCTGGTCAGGCCGTTTCCCGCCGATGTAGATCGATTGAAGAGAATCGGAGAAATGGTTCTTGGTCTAATATGTCTACTGTGCTTTACGCTTTATCTTTAAGTTTTGTAGTACCAAGAAAATAATAAAATAAGAATATGAGCCATGCTAAAGAACAAAAATATGAAATAAATGTCAAATATCTATAACGAAAATTTTACGTTTTATGGACTGTAAAGATTATTTATGGTGCGAAAACTAAAATTATTCATGAGCTACACTAATCAATTGTACGACGAATGGTGCGACAGCTGTTCGACGGAGACTCGGAGACGCTGGATGTAGCAGCCAAAGCGGCAAGCGAGGGAGGTGATGCTCGAGAAGACAGAAGAGACACTCTGGTGTTGACAGGTGCAACTGGCATGGTGGGTGGGGCCCTGATCCGGACGGTGTTGGGCATGTGTCGCCAAGGTCAAGCGGACACGCCGCTACGACGAATCGTGTGTTTGGTGAGAGCGAAAAGCGACGAAGCTGCATCGATGTCATTCGGAATCACCGGGAGCGCCTCCTCCCGTATAGGTCGGATGGTGGTGTTTCCGGGGCCGGGAGTCAATTCGACTCGGCCGGGCTTCGCTCTTAGTTCGCAGCCACCGTCTCGACCAGTGCATAGACCCACTCGGCCCTGAACTCCGGGTCGTTTCGGCCGGCCGCATCGAGGCTCCGCGCCAACCATTTCTGGTAGGTGTCCGCCGGTTCGGACACCGGTCGCTCGCCGTCGGGCAGGGGCGTCAAATGTATTGTAATCTGAAAGTTTGTAAAAACTGAATTCGCCAGTCATTCGCAAATCTTTTATTTTACATGCCTTTCGCGGGTTTTACAAGTTTTTAAGCAAGTGTTTCTCTCGTTATAGACCTACTCCGGAACATTCGAACGCAGGTTCTTATAAAATTAATCAGGTAATATATGCATTTTTGTTGATATCATGCGTTGACTGTTCCTGCAGGAACACCACAATACCAACCAGTTCCCTAGGGATGCAAATCCGCTTGATAACCCTTGACGACAAACTCTTCGGGATTGCCAAACAATTCGCTGCGGTACTGCACTCCCGAGTTGTTGCCCGAAAAACGCACTTTCGCCTTGAACACAAAATCGGCGACTTCACCACCTTGCCAGACCAGAAATGTGTTGCCTTTGGTCGGCTTGGCCTTGGTCGTCTGGCCAAAGATCGCACCGTCTTTGACGGACCAAAACTCCGTCTTGCCGGCCCATCCGGACAGGTTAGGCGCCGTGGCCGTCATTCACCAGTTCCCCGTTGTCGACCGACCAGTGCAGTTCGGCGTCCGCCGTCCATTCGTCATACTTCTTCTGACTCTCTTCCGGTGTTGCGTCCACCAGTTTTGTCATGGCGTCGTGAGTCCACCCGTGCCAGCCGTCCAGATTCTTACCGTTGAACAGCGACTGAAACTCTTCCGGCACATCCGGCACATCTCTGGCACAGGAAACCGACGTCATTGCGACTACAGCAGCCATATTCTTCGTAGGCGTAGTGCTTAACTATAGGGTATAGCCTTCGTAGTGTGATAAGGGTGACATGATTTGAAGTATATATATATGTATATATATATATTGAAAATGAGAATAGAAATTAATAATAATATAAGATGTTGTAATAGAGTTTCCTTGCATTAATAGAAGAAAAGATTGCAAGATGAAATTTCTGCTCAAAAAGGTACTTTTCATCAAGCAGCCACAGCAACGAAACTAAGAGTACTCCTGGCGCAGTACCGACTCGCGCCGCAGCACGATGCTCACTTGCGCACCCAAAGAGCGCAGCATGCCGGCCAGTTCAACAGCAATATAACCGGCGCCGACGATGGCCACGCTTTGGGGAATATCCTCGAGTTCAAAAAATCCGTCGGAGGTGATGCCAAGTTCCGCGCCCGGGACGCCGGGCACGGTTGGCCGCCCACCCGTGGCGATCAGCAGATGCTCACCGGTATAGGTCTGGCCGTCGACGCTCACTTTGTCGACCTCACTGGCGTGGTCGGGGTGCAGGTACTTGAAGGGGAGTTCCTGGAACTCGTTCTTGAACGGCGCGAAGCCCAGGCGGTTGGCGAGCGGCGCGTAGATGTCCATCGTCTCGCGGGCGATGCGCTCCTGGCCCTCCTCGCTCATGTGCTCGAGGGTCCGCATGTTGTCGAGCCGGTCGCAGAGCTTGACGACGAGCACGCGAATGTCCCGGGCCATGGCCACGACCATCTTGCGGAAGCTGGTTTCGTCTTCGCCCTCTCCTCGATGGCCCTGGCCACCGCGGCGCAGGGCGAGGCCAAGAAGCTCCACGCCGAGCTCGAGAGCCTGAAGCGGGAGGTGGCGCAACTGCGGGGCAGCGGCGGCCCGAGCGCGGGCTGAGCGTCCGACACGTTCTCCACCTGGCCCCGCCCGGCCTGTTCCTCCCGGCTCGCCACGCACAGCCAGCCACGTATAGCCCGCCCCGCCCGGCGCCGGGGCTCCCGATCGGGCTGGCAAATTCAAATAGTAATTGTGACATTCTTTGGAATCCTTTATGATTAGATATATTGTTAACATGTATATGTAATATTTTACCTAAATAGCTTATCTTTTTTTGTGAAAAGGATAAGGTGTACGCACATACACACCTGGTAAAATTTTTTTTCCATTTTTCACTTTTCTCAAATTCAATTATTACTTGGGAAAATAATATTCAATATTTTACATAACAATATTTAAGAATACTAAACAGCACGTTGATCTTAATTTCATAGCAATCTTTTAACAATTTCAGCAATTTCTTAAGAATCTATAGATGACCTCAACAGTCTCTAAACAATCTTTGAACAATATCTTAGTGATCTAAAAATCTCTTACCGATATCAACAGTATTTTTAACAATCTGTTAACACTTTCTTGGCTATATCATCAATTTCTTAATGACCTTAGCAGTCTCTGAACAATTTAATAATCTCTGAAAATCTGAAGAGTCTTTTAATAATCTTCTACCACAAGGACAAGTTGTATGTTTGAATTGTCCAGCAGGATATAAAGGTAGACAGAAATGCGAAGAGTTGATTTTGATTTATTCGGAAGATTCGTTTTGTTTAAGGTGATCGATGTGAATTTTGTGATGATGGATATTTTGGTGATCCAGAAGGTCTTATTACGGGCGTTCGAAGACCTTGTGAACTTTGTAGTTGTAGTGGAAATATTGATCAAAATACCATTGGCAATTGTAATACGTACGTATTCATTCTGATATGCGAATAGTGAGTTAGCTGTTCTGAATATAAAATAAATCTCTTTCAGGCAATGTAGGTTTGGGAATAAGGGACGAAGTATTAAATACTTGCACAAAATTAATCACGATACCCTCATTTTCGAATTCCACTCTTCAAGATCTCGATTCACTTAATGTGTCAGTCGCAAATGGTAGGATTCTTGTAAATTCGCTACTATACTATCTTATTCTATTTCGTCAGTCGCAAATGATAGGATTTCTATCTTCGCTAAAACGATAAACGTTCTCCCCGAATGGGTTGCGAAGAGGGCATAATGACGGATTTAAACGAAATTGGAATTTTATGGGAGGACGATAAAGAGTGTAACTTCTAGTAGATGGGCGTGGAAGAGGAGGATGCATAGTTGTGTAGGTCTCACGTGGCTTGGTACTACAGTGAGTCGTCAATAACACTAGCAATACAATTTCGTATACTGATTTGTAAAAAAAAAACAATTCTTTACATTGTGTTTCCGTTTGGCCCAGGCGAGACATGCTTCGTCGCTATTTGGTTGCTTGGTAGTTTCCACAAGCAAATGTTGCCTTGCCTTATCGGTGAAAGAAACAATACAAAAATAATTATAGCAAAGGAATCCTAAATATATGGACAGTGTAGACATACATGCAGTGCAGGTCTCCTTCAAGACAAGAGAGGCTGCTGGCACCCATTGGCACCATTAACTCATTCTTGCTCATTTATTCAACGAATGCATGGCGCTTTCACTGTCTCGCGTGCGATGACCCGGGTTCCAATCGCAGCCTGGACCGGAATCTCGAACATGTGACGATCGATTTCGCTTTTCAGTTTTTTGACAACCGCTCGGCCACGACGATCGGAGTCGCCGCGATTACAGATGATCGAAAGTGCGTCGACTCGTTTTCCATTGACAAGCATATCGACACGAACCAGATCGGCAGGAAAATAACCAACCAATTCGTAATCCATCGTGCCATAACCCCGGGGTTGAAAATATCGGTTTTATTGGTAAATATTTTCAAGCTGTATTATTAGTGATTATCTCTCTTGTTAAAATAATTTGATAAAGCTTAGAACATTTCAATAATAATGAAACATGGTAATCGTAAATAGCAGAAATTGATATTTTCGAAATTGGACGCTATAATTTCTTTTCTAACGAATTAAAATTTGAGTTTCCGTGTGAAAATTGATAAATAACTCGTTTCCTCGATTAGTTGCTTGGACATTGGATGGTCGCTGCCGGGGGAATAAAGCCCTGCGACAAATCCGGCCCCCGGGCGCCGTGAAGGGCGGCCGGGGGCCTTTTCGTGCGCGGTCGTTTCTTTGCCGCACATGGTGCCTGACGTGACGGCGCGGCGCGGGCCGGGCTTGATCGTGGCATGAGGGACGCTCTATCCTTGCCCTAAAACAAACGGGCAGGAGGCAGCCATGTTCGCACGCACTCTGATGCTCGCCGGTGGCTTTTCGGGCGCGGCGGGCTTGGAGATGAAAAGATTACATTGGGTAATGAAAGATTGATCAGGTGGACAGCTTCAATTCCCTTAGTAGCATTATTTGTAAAGATGGTGGAAGCAGGGAAAATGTTGGCTCAGTGTGTTTTTCACTGTTGAACAAAGTTTGGAGGAACAGGAATATAAGTCTGCACAACCTAATATATCAAACCTAATATAGCACTCTGAAATCGCAAAACCTCTAAAATTTCATTCATTTTGGTCACACATTCAAGGTGCAATTCGCGTTCCGGAAGTGAGTTTGATCGCCATTTTGCAATCCATGAAGCGACCGACCAAAGTCAGTTCGCGAAAACGGTGCGCGTACAGCTCCTCGTTCGTCAGACGGTTGCACCAGTCCGTGTATCGTTCCGTCGATTTCTTGGGAATGCGCTCAAAGTTTGTCCCAATCAGCACGTTGGACTGCGGGCCGACGAGTGAGCAAATGAGATGGCAAACGGCCTCGGAAACAGACCTGATCGCACCTGACAACGGTGTACCTTCTTGTCGGTAATGGATTCGTTGATTTTGAGAGCCAACGACAATTCTATTCCAAAAAAGACCGAAAAAAAATTCTCGAATAACTCTCCAATTCATTCAAACCAAGGCTCTCCTCCCATTTGGCTACGTGTTTTTGATGAACCTTAGCCGTTTTTAGTGCCATACAAATTTACTTATATTTTGTTGAATAGCACACCAAGACAACTTTATTTATGAATAGCATACGACAATTCGGGCCGCCACTGGTGACGTACATAATGGAACAATTAGCATTCAACAGGGAAAATTTTCCTGTATTAATTGTCTTTTCTCCTCTCATAGGCTTTGACATAGTCTTCAATGAGATGGTTGGGCAAGGAGTTTTACTGGAGCCACAAACAATAATGAATTATTTGGACAATGGTTGGGTTAAATGGAGCTCTAGAATTGTAACTGGGTCATTAAAATGGCTCTGGAAAAGTGACTGGGTTTCAAGCTCTGGGTTTTACCTTGAAAGCACCCCTGAATTGAAATATGTGCAAAATGACAGCGACATATGCACAATTTTTTTAAATTGGGAAACGGGTGCCATCCGCCATAATGCTGGGTTTGGGGCCCCTGTTTGGGAGGGACCCGCAAGCCACGAAAATTCTTGTCGGATATATAGACATGACGGATACATAAACATGAATGCTTATATGTCCGAATGCTTAATATATCCGAACGGAGGATATGAAGAACCAAGAATGCGCCAACTCGTCGGCCACGAAACTATTCGAGTTGACGATCAGGTCAAATTTGACGCGCCAGTCAACGGGCTTGAAAAAGGTATTGCCGTGAAACAGGTCGACTGCCAATTGAGTCTGGTTGATGAAAGTGAACGAATCCGGGTCGCCAAAGAAGTTGGCGGCGCCGGGATTTCTGGTCGCTTCGAACGGCGTTGTCGGCGTTGGCAGCTGCCGACCTTCCCACAGGCTCAGGTTGATGCCAGTGATTTCCAAAATTCAGTCCAATTTTAATCGCTCTAATCACTTGAAATTAAAGTGAGATCACAGAATTAGCAGACATGTCTATTAAATAGCATGTTCTAACGAGGCGAATCACGTTATGAATAAAACATGCTTGGCTGACGTAAAAGTACAAACATTATCCCCAACTGTTTCGGGCTGCAAAAAGAAGTTTTGAAAATACCAAGCTTAATTTTCAAACGATCCCAGTGAAATGCGATTTAATTTTCCAGCAATGGGACGGTCACGATGCGCGACCTGAAGACCACGCTCTTCCAGTTCGCCAAGATGTACTTCGGCCCGGACGCGGAGATCCGACTGCGCCCGAGCTTCTTCCCGTTCACCGAGCCGAGCGCCGAGTTCGATATGAAAATCCGCCTCAACCCGGCGAAGCCCGCCAGTTGGGTTGAGCTCGGCGGCTGCGGCATGGTCGACCCGGCGGTGTTCGAATCGGTCGGCATCGACCCGGAAGAGTGGACCGGCTTCATTGTAAAAACTCGTGGGAATGGTCTTGCAAATCTTTAACCAGCGCCTGGCTAAAGTATAGCGTACCTAAAATAATTAAAATTGCCGCAACAAAAAGAAATCCCTTAAAATTTCCTTTTAAACGGTAAATGTTTTTTGCCATGTGTTTTGCCTATCACTAAAATTTATCTTCAAAATGCAAATTTGAAACTTTTTGCTGGCAAAATCAAGACATCAATTTGGTAATACAAGTATTTAGAGAGAAGGTTTATTTAATTGAGAACGAAATCAAAATAACATCTTTACATCTTTCTCCTTGATGGTTCAAGTAATCAAGGTTTGATACTGCAAAATACATATCATACTATCGTGTATCGTTTAATATTCATAAAATCTTCCTTCTCTCAACATGTTAAAATCAACTTAATTGATAACGGGTCAGGACAAAACATAACTAGAAATTTACTTCTTTATCTAAAATTATTTCCTGCATATTTTTGGCCCTTTGTAGTTTTTTGACGCCGCGACGCTTGAAAATGGCCGCCATGGTCGCGCGCCATCTCTGCCTGTTTGTCCAAGGAAAAATGGAAGAGGACGCGTTGGGCGAGTTCTGCTGTTCGTCGCGTCCCCTGCACAACGAAAAGCCAACCAAGGAGATCACCAGACATGCCTGACGTGAGAGGATGCCACCTGCCCGACGACCTGCTCTACGACGTCGAGAACAACATCTGGTACGACGACCAGGGAGACGGCACGGTCAAAGTGGCACCAGCTATTCTAAATTTAGCTAAAGCCGCACCAGCACCTTCACTTAACTGACCAGCAGCTGTAGTTGCATCTATATCAATATCGATACCAGTATCAGCAGCACCAGGTGTTAAAACAATAGTAGACGTCTGAGCATTATCAGCACCAGTTTGTAGAGTTACACTAGTACCACCGAAAAGTAGGTCCTTACCATTGAACTTCGTTGACTTAGCAACATCTTCAATAGTTGTTACACGCTCATTAATTCCACAGCTGAATAACCTATACGAACGTTCGTAATAAAAGCGAGCGAAAAGACAAGCTTATTAGTTTAGTTCGTGTTTCTTGCGTGAAATACACAAAATGGTTGGTTGCTCAGCATATAATTGTACTGGAAAAGGGAAATCTCTTTTTACTTTTCCTAACGATCCTGCATTGCGGCGGCAATGGTTGAGAAACATGAAGTGATCGAATTTTAAACCAAGCACCAGTTCTAGACTTTGCCGAACTCATTGTTAGCGTCCACATATAGATGGCGTTTTCGGTCACCGAAAATGAAGCTCTTCGAATATGCTCTTAAGAGTGGATCATTTTGAAAACGCTGTTTTCATGTTGTCGTGTGGACGGGAGAACACTGAGGGCGTATTCTTTTGGCCATCTTCTGAAAACGGTAGAGTTGGTAGAAGCTAAAATCCCATTCTTTTGGTGCCATTCTATCGAAAACGGTCGACCTCGCAGATTTCAGATCATTTTTTATGAAAGCGAAAGTCTTTTGACATTTCCACAAATTTAGAAAGTTGTGGAAATTTCCAGCTAATTTTTTAAGTGATTTTGTTTCCTTTTTTTGTTGTTTTATTACTTGGTCTGTTCCGTCTCTGAGCTTATTTATAGAACCAATAGATTGAAACTAAAGAAAAATGGTAGACTGCAGAATAATTGAAAAAAAAACGTACACAAAATCAAAACGGTTTGATTTTAAACACACAAAAATCAAAAGAGCCTGTTTTATGGGGCTTTGGCAATATTTTTTTTGACCCATGTGCGCACCTTTTCCTTTGTCTGAAACCGCCATTCGGCCTGGCTTTTGGCTTTTTCGATCGGCTTCCAAGAAGAGTGCTTGGTCGTTTTTACAACATATCTGTGAGGGGAGGTTTCCATCAGAGAGATATTTTGAAGAAAGTAGTCGCATGAGGCGACCGGCCGGTTTTTTTTAGGAGGCATGTAAAGGCGGCAGGGAAGGCGGTAAAAAGTTTCTTTTGACAGTGGCAACATCAGTCGCCATATCTGTGCTCATCGCTCTCTGTTTGACCCCGCGACCATGCGCCCCTGCCGTGTGCTGATTCGCGGCTTTGCGCCCGCGAATGAACATGCCGGGGTGTTGGCTTGCGAGATGGGCACGATCAGACTACCTGTAGTTACTGTGCAGGGCAAGTCGATAACACTTCGCCTCACTGACGTTCTGTATTGTCCCGACCCGGGCCTTACGCTGCTGTCGACAAGCCGTCTCTGTTCGATAGGGTTCCCAGTTTAAGGCTCTCTTGGCCTCAGGCTGGTGGCACCGTTTGACGCCTATTTGGATAGCAACTCGAGCGGCTCGGAACTAAAAATCGATCGCATCTAACCTGAATTTTGTAAAATTTCGGTGGGGCATTGAAAATTTTGACCCGTTCCGTCCACAGGGACCGTCCAACGGGTACCAATCGGTTTTTCAGCTAATTATGGATGTTCTGAGCTTGAAATCGAAACTGCTACGGTTACCAAGTCATTTCTAGTACGTTGACTGTCAAATCTCAAATTTCGCTTAACTAGGGTGGTAACATTGAAAGATGACAATTTTTTCGTTACGAAAAATTGCACCAACTATTTTTCGAACTCCAAATAATGCATTCATCTTTTGAAGGTGGTCATTGCACAGCGGCAAATAATTCTACCAAAAGTCCCCAAAGTATGCACCAATCAAAGAGACATCGTATCCAACTCAAGGAGCCGAAATGTCCTTGTGGAGATCGCAATCATTGCAAGCGCGTTAGCGCAGCAAGGATTAACTGACGTTCGCCGGTTAGTTGTAGATGATTCCGCTTTCGAGCCAAACCCTGATCTACCTTTAGAAACCGGGGCAGATGATCCTTATGCCGCTCGCAATAGCGCGCTAGCCGTGAATTTCAACACGGTAAACCTCGCATGGAATGATGCCGGGGAGTTGATATCTGCTGAGCCCCAGACTCCGCTGACTGCCGTAGCCCGAGAGCTGCTGGAGAAGCGGATTGTTTTGGAGACTCTTCAAAGATATCGACTGGTTTCTGTAGTTCAGAAGCATTTTCTTGCATATCAGCATCTTCTTCTATTGCGACTTTCTCCACCTTATCTTCCTCGTCAACTGCAATCGCTTCAGGCTCTGAAGATCTTTTTCTCTTTGCTTCGTGCTTCTTCGACTTCTCTGAACCTTTACTGTGTTTTGAGTGTCTAGAACTGCCCAACTTGTCAGGAGAGTGTTTTCTGGAAGAACAGTTTAATGTACTGATATTGTAATTCTGTATAAAAATTATTGAAATCAAATCACATCAAATTGAGTGGGTAGTATAATAATTAAAAAGTAGCAATTTTCAGGGATTTTTTACTAAAGATGCCATTAACATTATCTAAGGATAAAACCACACATTAAGAGATCGGAAATCGAAACCTCTTCTCATTCTCTTGTAAGTTACATAGTTTAACCAAGAAACAAACAGATTTCGAGGAGTTAAAGGGTTTGTTGACCATATTTTTACTCTTAGATTAATAATTGAGAAATTGTGAACAGTTGTTTCATTCAGCCGATAGAAGAGCTTTAGTGAAGATTCTATTCTTATATTGTATACCAGACAGTGATTAGTCTGATATTAGACTGATTACTGCTATTTATGTGAACTATGTTGCAGCGGTTAATGTTGGAAGGGAGGTTAGTAGTTGTATTGTTTTTAAATCATAAGTTATACAGGATTTTGTATAATCCCTCGCGGTACTCAGCAAGGTTTTCCTCGAGGGCCTGAAGCGCAAGTGGTAAGTCCTCAAAAAAGTGAGTGCTACCTTGCTGATCTTCTAATACCGTCTGATGCAAATAGCGTGGCTCTTTAAACCTCGCTAACTGGTCAAGAACTTGCCTGTTGTTTTCATGATTGTCGCTGAACTCCGCACGGACTGCGGAAGAGACTTGAACTTTACCGATCTTTAGTCCCGCAGAGTAAATGTTTTGAATGAACTCTCTTCATTACAGAGACCTTTATGATGAAGTCAACTTCTATGAACCAATATTTACCTTAAGGGAGACTCTCCATCATACCCTCCCACGGCATACAGGTATCCATCCAAGCATAAAAGCTCAAAATTACTTCTATTTTGGTTCAAAGCCACCATTCCTAGCCAATCACTCCTTTTCGGATCATATCTAACACCAGCAGCTAGCCTCTTCCATTCGCGGCTTCCTCCAACAATAATCAAGTCATTATCCATTGAAACGACAAACGGCCGTTCACAATGCAACGTTGGAATGCAGTCATTGGAAACACAGATGAGCCTTTAAAGTGGACCTATCACTTTTTGAGAGTTCACATTTATGGAAAGAGCTTTGATGGTTAGGATAACGTTTGCGAAACTTCAATACTTTTTGTCATTTTTGAGTTATGGCTGTGTGAAGCAAAATATTGATGACGTCATAGCAGGGACCTGTTCCCGGACACCAGGACGATGGTTGCGGACTTGCGTTTTCCACGGCATCTCGCTCATCGGAATTGTTTCCAAACAAGTCTTTCGCGGCTTCGATGGAGCCGATGCGGGCATCATTAAACCCGGAAGTAGGGGTGAGATAAACCGTCAGGTTACGGTAAGCAATTTGCGCGGCATTTTCGATACCAATACCGTTGACATTGTAGGATGTGCCGTGATCGTTTACACCACTGCCGCCTTCGGAAAGCAGATAAAACCAGTAGTTGTGCACCCAACTATTGGTGGTCCTCCGCAATCCGCACCGCTGCACCGGTCGACGACGGAGAAGCCGATGGCGACGCATCTGATGATGCACCCTCCTCCCCTCCAACCTGCAGCGGTTGTGTGCTCGCCTCGGGCGTCTTGCGGCCAATAGAGGAACTGTCAACGACCTCAACCGGCGGAGACGCCTGCGCGGGACGCATCTGAAGCATCGAGTCGAGTGCGGCCGCCGACTCAATCTCGCTCGCTTCGGCGTCGGTGAGCGAGGCAGGATGTTGATACGGCCGTCAGCGTTGGCGTCTCCGCGGGAGAACGGCAGCGCGTCCGGAACCGGATCGTCCGTCGAGATGACGAGGAGCGACGACGTGTCGCGTGCGACGGCGAGGTTGATGTTGCTCTCGCCGAGCATGCCGTGGTCGATTCCGCCGATCTCGCAGGTGCCGGCGACGTCGCCGAGCGCCACGTTGTGATCGGACTCGGTGCCCATGCGCACGAGAGAGTCGCCGTCGATCAGGTCGTCTCGCCAAGAGGGAGACACAACGTTAACGACCACTGTTCACTAAAGATGAATGGAGAAGGACGGGAGCTGGAGATGGGGGATGTTGCAGCCTCTGACAAGACCAAGGAAACGTCGGAGCAACCTGCACGTTCCATCCCCGTGGATGACAGTCAAGGCGGCGAGGATGCAGACACAGTTCGCCGTATTGCATCCGCTGATTTCAAGCCCAGCTTCAAAACAACTTTTCTTGCCTTGGTATGGTCAGCTGTTCCCAAAAGGGCAGGTTCGACAACGACAAGCGACGCCACACGCCGTTGCGCGATTGATCGGAACGGCGTCGTGACACGCGAAGCAACCGACCGAGATCGGCACCATCCAGCGGGTAGACCGAAATTCCACACACCAGATCCAACGCGGCGTCGGTCAGTTCTGCACTGGCCAACATCGCGGGGATCTCTTCGAGCGCATGAAAGCGCGTCAGGATGCGTCGTCGTGCGGCAAGCGCGCCGAGCAGACGACTTAAGATTCAACAAACCCAGGGATTTTTATCCAATTTTCTCTTCCTGAAGGAAGAAAAACCTTCTTCCTTCTTAGATCAAGTACTTTTCAAATAGTGTTTGTTTTGTATAATAAAAATATAATTTTTGTATTATGGTTTCCCCTCTAGTCTCAACTTAAATGACACCTCCAATATTAGTGCAAAAATACTTCCCAATATGATTAAGATCTATAAACATCTTTTGAGTCATTATAATTTTGTTTTGCTGCTCGAAACAGCAAAACTTCTGCTCAATAGTTTTAAAAGGAAATAGGTTATTAAAACGCTTGCAATTACGAACTGACATTATTTTTTGCACTTTAAAATGCTTTTAGTAAAGTACTAATAAAACTGTAGCGTAAAAATTGAGTATTTGAGGGGGAATAGGCCCATCATATTAGGGATCATTTCCGTTTGTTTTGACATTTAATATGCTCGCTGTCATTTGAAAAACTAGTTTATTTTATTTAGTATTCTTTCTTCTTGAGAAGAATGATTGGTGAATTCCATTCACTTCTTGACGGCTCTATGATTCCGGAGTCAATCATCGTCTGTGCTTGTTTTATAATATCTGTTCTCTGTTGTGGTGAAACTTTGAACAGTCAGACGTGGATTGGATTTGTTCTGTCTATATCGATCTGATACTCGATTAGGTGTGTTCTGCCCAGACGACCATCGAAAGCAAGAACATCTTTGAATTCTGTTAGAAGAGACAGAAGTTTCGTCGTCCAAGGTGGTGTTTATCACAAGCAGAGTCGCCCGCACGTGAATCCGCACGTCTATGACGACATCAAGACGATCCGTGATCACGCACACCTGTCGGCTCACGGTGGAGCTCGCATCTATCTGGCCGACGCGTTCCCACCGAAGTACCGCAATCGTCTGTTTATGTGCAACATCCACGAACACGCGGTGCTGACCGATGTGCTCGTGCCCGACGGATCGAGCTTCATTGGTAAACACGGCGACGTATTTCATGCACCCTTGTGTGAGATCTTGCATAAAGCATCTCACGCTATGAAATATGCGCCTAAATTTGTGGATAATCTTAGATGGATGAGTTATTATACTTCGGTCGTGCCCCCTAGAACGAATAAGAATAAAATATGCAAACTGCGGTGGTGTGTGGTACTTACTGGAAAGTAGAAAATGACTTTGATAAAGGGCTAGGCCCGAAACGTGTTTATTATTATTTTTGTTTATTATCTTTTTCATGTTACTAAGAATTACAAACAAACCAGCAAAATCAACTGAACGAAAGAGATAAATCAAACGAGGTCCTCATTGTTATAAATTTCGTAAACAAATTTTATGAAGAAATAAACGTGACATTTTTTGATAAAACTTATGCCTAATAAGAAGATTTGGTGCAATGGGTCCCAAAAGAAATTCGAAAAAAGTTATCAGTAAGTTTATTCTTTGTTGGCTACTTAAATAGTAAAAGTATTGCTACTGGGACTGGAATTTCAACTTGCCAGGTGTACATCACTCTAATCATTTTGAACTCTCTAAATAATTACTGATTCATATTAGTGTGTCTTTAAGCACTAATATTTCTCTAGTTAACAATAGCATTTCAACATACTGAGTATATTGACACCAGCACAGTTCTGCACATCTTGTAGTTGGACAGCAAAGCCTCAATTTATAATCAGCGCAGCTATTGTTTAGCACTAAAACAACTGTTCATATTTATCCAATCTGACTGTTCATTTAGCCATTACTATTACCGCTTGCTAGTTGGGGTTCAAATCGATGAAAGTGCTTTGAGTAGAAAAAGGATGAATGAGAAAGAACGCTGTCCCAACCAGCTCAATGTCCACTCTCAATCTCGCTATTATTATTTAGAAGAGCCTATTGCCTGTGAGGCAAAAGATATTGTCTCTGTAAGGCTTATGAACTGGCGTAGTTATTTCAACTCTTTCCGCATACATGGCAGTCATTCAACTGATATCTGGCCGCTTTTATGAAAACGACTGAGCCGAAATCATTCTTTGTTTTTTTTTACGTGTAAAATAGATCGTTAAATCATAAATTAAAAGTACGAAGTTACAGCATAAAGGCAGGCGATTACTTACTTTTTAAACAAAAACATCGGTTCGCTTTACTTTTCCTTTCACAAATTCGAAAATAAATGAAAAACGTTTATCCTTACCATTCGTGTTTATATTGGTGAAGAATCATACAAGTTCAAGCAAGATCGTAAGCACGTTCCAAGGCTGTCAGCGGATCGACGGCCGTTTGGATGACTTCGTGAAGGCGGAGCTGACCGGTCCAAAAGGACTCGTTGCCGAAGGTGTCGTGGCGAAAGATCTGCTTCCCAGGCATTGCTCGAGCCGCGCCCCGGCGATGCAGATGGCGGCGGTAGACGATGCCGTCTTCGGAATGACCGGCGTTGAACGCAAAGGCACCTGCCAAGAGTAAGAACAAGCAGAGTAGTTTGCTCAAACGCAGGTTGGTCGCTCGCCACGAGCGCGATCGACAAAACGCCAGCTCGCTTTTTCAATCGCCATCACCACACGGTGATTTTGTTTAGAGCGGCGTAGCAGGTTCGTCAGTTTCATTAATCCAGCTAAACCACCAACCATCGGCTTCACCAAGCGCTGTGCGTTATCAACTGCGATGAGATACGGCGTTTCACTTTTACGCAAGAACGCTAAAATTTGCACTTCGGTCGACTCTTCTGACAAGCCTAATCCTGTTGCCGTTTCTAGTGCCCAGTTTCGATTTGGTTTTAGGTTGTGCTCGATATATGGCGCAATGGTCTCACCCCATTATAGCAGCGCACGCACGCTCTCTGTTGAACAATATCTTATTCCTCCCCCGTTTGTTCCCTTCTTTCGTTCAATGCGGATTTTTTGTAAGCAGAGGGGGGAAGCGGCATTCTCATAATATACCATCATCCGCTGTGATGAATCTCTCCATATTATGATGGCGTGCATGTAATACTGTTTTTCAAATTTTGTTCATGGGCGCCTTTTGACCATTGATAACATTCATCGTAGTTTTCGTTGTTGAATTGAATTGCAGGAGGCTCCAACTTCTGTGAGCGATCAGCAGAAGGTTGTTGCAGTTGTAGTTGAGGTTGTTGTAGTTGCTAGACGTTTCATAACATATATTTGTTCCATATAAGTGTAGCACCTTCCCATGTTGGACTTAACATTAATTGTTGTTGCTGTTGTTTGTTTTTAGGGAGGAAAATGATGAAACCAACATTAGTCAAGAGATGAAAGATCCCAGTGGAACAAAAACAAATTGTGTTCCTTTTTCATAAGAATATTCCTTTTTGCTTAGTTTTTTTTACATTAAAATTCTCTTAGTCATTACTTCATTAGTTTCTATTTCTTCTTGATGTTTGTTTGTATGTTCATTTACAGACAAAAGCTTATGAAAAGGCCCAATATCTTTGTATTTTTACGCTGGGTCATTGTAAAGTCAACAAGTTTTACTTTCTTCTCGCGGCGGAAAATCAATAATGCCACTGCCGAACAGAGGTGCATTTTCCGTGTCCAGCCCGGTCTTAGTACCTTCTGTGGGCACGCACGATTGCCCCAACCGCCTTGCCGGAAGCTCCTTCAATTCCGACAAGGACCTGCACGCGCGGCTTCTGCAGTTCCTTGACAGCCAAGCCAATCGGCTGAAGTTCGTCCATTGCCACCCATCTGTCACCGATAGGAACGCTCTCGATTAAGTCGTTCTACCTGAATGTCAACAAATTGATACAAACAAATACAAGTAATATATATTGGTCCTTATTGAGAATAAAAGATGCAGATGTTTTTATTCTGCAAGCAAGTGGATGTTATGAATCTGGAAGCAAGCGATTTCCTTGTTGCTTGCATTCTCTATTGATATTGATTGGCCAGGTGACAGTTCTTCATGGTCATGTTACACGGTGCAGAGAGATTCGTGTTCAAATTGCTTAGAACTGAATGTTGAAAGATTGCTTCAGAGACACCAAAATCACCTCATTCTATTCCAAGATGGCAAAGAAATTCAAGCGTGAATCCATTTCTCTTTTCATGTGTATCTTTGTAGACACTAAAATAACATTGTTTCCTCCTTCTAGGGTGAAAAATCAGTAATTTCAATATAATTAAGTAATTCTGGCGTGAATTTAATTGTATTTCTCCTGTTTATCCTTCACAGATTCACACACGCTAAACTAACAAAGTTCTTCATTCCATCATATTGCTAGAAGCACAAAAAAGCCATGACATGCATGGCTTTTAATCACTCATAAGCACATTATGCTTCTTTGCTTGCTAGGTACTCGGTGTATGTACCTTTAAAGTCGATAATGTTGCCGTCTTTGATTTCCCAAATACGGTTAGCAAGTGATGATACAAATTGTCTATCGTGTGATACGAACAACAAAGTCCCTTCGTATGCTTCAAGTGCTAAGTTAAGCGCTTCGATAGATTCCATATCCATGTGGTTGGGTTAATGGCAATCTGTACCCTATGATATTATTTTTGCTGCAATAAATTCCTTTAAATAACGGACTATTATACTGGGCAATGTATGAACAAGTAGTCAGCAACACAGCACTTTTCACTCATCTATATTCACCACATCAACAATTGCCTATCGACAGTGCCATGGCCTATAGCTGGGCTCGCCTCGGGAAAGAAGAAGATACACAAAAGTACGTTGAAATAGGAAAGATGAACAACAAATGCTACAAACCTACCCGCAAACTTCGTGGAATCTACACCGGTGGGCATTGCGTCAGTTTGACTCCGCTTAAAGGGGTCATTGTCAACACCGTAAAAACTCATATTATCAACAAAACAAAACTTATTATTTATATTTTAACACAAGAAAAACTTAAAATAAAAACCTTAAACAAGGTAGTTTTATAAATATCTAAGCCGGAGCCAGATCAATCTAACTTGAAAAATTGGACGGAGACCGGTTGGAATCTTCGATTTTTCCTTTTCAGCCTAAGTTGCGACTGTATACGGCACTTCTTTACAAGCAATAAAGGCATCTATGTTATCAAGCGCGCGGAAGCCCATGGCATTGTGAGTTTCGACCGTGGCCGATCCCAGATGCGGCAGCAGGAACGTGTTTTTGAGATCGCGATAGGCCGGCTCGATATTTGGCTCGCCAGCAAACACATCCAACCCGGCAGCGGTCAGCTTGCCTGATTTCAGCGCAGCTATCAAATCCTGATCGTTGACGCCCCCCTGTCCCATAGCAAATACAACCCTTTGAATATTTTTCTTGGTTTCTAGAACTTGATTAGACCTATTCCTATACATAGCCTACGCTTTCTAAATATCACACATAAAATTTACACTTTAACAGCTGCAATGAATCGTTTCTATGTGAGCATTTTTGTGATTTCCCCACACCCGCTATCCGTGAGCCGTTTTACGTAAAAAAAAAAAAAAAAAAGATCACTGAGACCCTAAGGTAATACAGGACTTGCATCTGTAGTCAGAGAAAAATTAATTTTATATTAGCTAGATAAGATATGTAATATGGTAGATGTTCTAAATACTGTTTTATAAACTGTTTTCATATATACTACTTTCGTTTTCAAAAATAAAATCAAGGAGTAGATTTCTGATCTGTAATCCAGAGCCACATACTTCTCGTTTCTGATAAATTGGAAACATGTCTTCATGGTCGTTATATGGATCAGTAATCTCCTCAGTTGGCTGATTGCGTTCTGCCCGTGATCTCCAGCTTAACCAGCTCAGTGGCAAACACTTCCCGGCTCATTTGCGCCACGGTAATAGCTTCTTTCGCAGAACGGCAACCAGCGGTATTGGGTAATACCGGCACACCGGTTTGTTTAACCATTTGCCAAAACTCCGCCCCGCCCTCAATACTGCCCTGACGGCGCAAGGACACAGTCACCATCGCGGGCTGTGCCTTTGCGATTGCCTGCTGCATCAAGTTCGGAGAAGGATATTGTGCTTACTTTAACCCTTGGATCTAAACCATCTTCAGAATCTTCTTCAATTTGACCGGACTGTTCCGCCATTTTTGCAGATGTTTTAACAAACCATTTCAATCATTTGCTTCGATCAAGGCAATTACTATTATTGATTGATGATTAACACTATCAGCTATAGTATGGTCATGTGATCCTTAATTGCCCAGATACAAGATACATGATGCAAGATAGTAGAGAATTTTAATAAAAGGCGTTGAAGACATTTCTTGCCATACAGCTTTTCCAGGTAATTCAGGGCGGCGTCGGTAGAGTCCAGTACGCCGCGCCTGTCATCCTTGAACATGGTTTGCTTGAGGTTGAAGTCACGACCTGTCGCTGCCATGAACTGCCACATGCCGGTTGCCTTGGCGGTGGAAATGGCTTGGGGGTTAAACGCAGATTCTATGAATGGCAGCAGGGCCAGTTCAGTTGGCATGCCACGTTTTTCCAGCTCTTCCACCACGTGATAGAGGTAGCTGATCCTGAGCGACCGGGCCGACGAGCACGATCGCCTCGCGACGATCGTGCACCACGGCGGCGACCGCTACGAGATCATCCCGGTCCGGCCGTGGGTCGAGATCGTGCTCAACGGGACGCAGCGGGTCGAGACGCCGACCGCGCTCACGCACCGCGACTCGATCACGATCGGCGGGGCCGCGTTCCAGTTCCATCGCCTCGGCGGGCTGACCGGCGACGAGAGCTCGGTCGTCTCGCCCGATGCCGTGGGGAATTTGGCTGGAGGCGCCGTGGACAATGTGATCATTGGCACATCGTCAGACAA
Source organism: Alatinidae sp. Z8VKAUB7J3 (assembly GCA_010016025.2). Taxonomy (NCBI): domain Eukaryota; kingdom Metazoa; phylum Cnidaria; class Cubozoa; order Carybdeida; family Alatinidae; species Alatinidae sp. Z8VKAUB7J3. The sequence continues at coordinate 202,816,446 of JAAAKM020721499.1, forward strand.
ATTTTCATTGGCCACCTTATAGGCAACCGCTGTATGCGGGTCCATCAAATAGCCCGCTGAGCGGAGCACATTTTGTTGAACGGAAGCCGTTTCAGCCTGGTCGGATGTGCCGGCTGCGAAAGCATTGCGGATGGCGTTAAGCGCATTATCGCCAATCGCAAAGCTGCCCGATTGCTTAACACTATCCATTTTTGCAACTAGTCCTCCCTCCCTCACAACTTCTTTTCCCCAAATGCGTCCAATCGAATATTTTATCTAGCCCTTTTATTCAAAATAGACCAAAGATTATATAACAAAATCTCGAGGAATAAAACCGCTCCCCTCCCAGAATCCTGCGGGAAGTGTTATTAAATGTGCCCTCGGGGCATAGAACGTTTTTTATGCAATGGATGGTCGTTTAAACTTCAGAGGGGGTTTATTCGTGCGTAAATCAGAATTTCTCCATGGTTGGAAACCATAATCCTGAGGTTTACATTTCCCCTGCCACACCTCTTAACAATATCTATAAGTCATCTACTGGTTATTGCTATTAAAAGGATATTGCAGCACGATGAAGAGTTGTTTAAAAGCTAGTTTTTATATCTAATTGTTATCTATGAAGTAAACTTGATAAAACCAACAAAAAGTACTATATTAGCACTCAAAATTTTCCCTTTTGGTTGTTAGTCCATTCATTTCAATGACAATTTCATCTGTAAAACCTATCCTGTAAATCAGTAAAATTTAAGTCTGAAAATGCACTTCGGTTTCAGGTTGATTTTCCTTGGGCTTTTTATCTCTGATTTTTCTCAGAAGTTCTGATCAACAATTTTCAGAATTCAGAATTTTTAAAAATCGTTGTTTCAGAACTTTTGATTTCCCAGCATTTTTTTTTTTTTTTTAGGGCGACCTCAAAGAGTAAATGTTCTGGGAACTATTGTTAAATCTAAGGCAGCGGCTCTTCTTGCGGAAAACAAGCGCCCTTGCCGGGCAGAAGCCGTTGACGGCGTGCGCATCATCCGCATTCGCCGCGCGCTCTTCAAACGCATGATCCAGGAATTCCCGGAACTTGCACAGCGCATGCTCGACCAGCGCGCCAGCCAGTTCCGCCAAACGGTTTCAGCCCTGCGCCCCATCGGCGAAAAGATGGCCGAACTGGAGCAGATCAACGCCGAACGCCGCGTGCGCGACGACGAGAAACAGTTTGTAAGCTGCCCCCACAAGCAGGTCGGGCTTGACCTGCTGCCAGTCAAACGGCTGTGCGCCAATGGACTGCGTGCCATCCAGCACAAACAGCGCGCCCGTTTCGCGGCAGCGCGCGCTGACCGCGTCCAGATCAAAACGCGTGCCGTCGGTCCATTGCACGCTGCTGAGCGAGACCACGGCCGTGTTGCTGTCGATGGACTCCAGCAGGCGGGCGTTCCATTCGCCGGCACTGGCGGCCCGCGGCACCATTTTTTTCGAATCAGGTATTAACTGTAGCCCGAGATAGCAAAAATACAATATATTCTAATATTCTAACAGTTCGGCCCTCTTCATCTCTCCCAAGGAGGTAACTAACATTTTTTTTGAATCAGGTATGTACTGTAGGCCGAGATTACAATATATTTTGATAAATAAAGATACAAAATTAATACAATAAATTTAAGAAATTCAAACTTACACAACAAAATTACAGCATAATTATAGAAAGGTTATGTGTTGGTGGAAGTACGAAGTGACCCGGGGTTTGAGTAAACTGAGGCGGAAATGAGGGGGCGTAGCTCAGTCGGTAGAGCAGCAGCCTTTTAAGTTGCGGGTCCTCGGTTCGAGTCCGAGCGCCCTCATCGGCCCACATCATGTGGGCCGATTTCGTTTTCCAGGACCCGCCCCACGAGAGCTGTCTTGTCCTCTGCAATCCAGCTGAATCGAGTGGGGGTCACCTTGTTCCCCAGACTAGCGGTTATTGAATTAATACATGTTTAGATTTCGGCTAACCGCACAAGAGCAATTAAAAAGAAATTTGCGTATATTTATTTTTTTGCTAAATCGCTTTCTCATAGTTTTGATCGGAGGAGTTTGTTCAAAAAAAAGGGTGGAGGAGGTCTAGTTGCCCTCCAATTTTTGGTTACTTAAAAATACAACTAGATTTTTTTTTTTGATTTTGTTAGCAATAAACATATGGGAAGTTTGCCCCTTTATAAATACCTCATTCTTTGATCAGCCGCTTTACTCCGCCGCCGGCCGCAAGTTGATCGGCGCGGGCGTGAAGTTGACGGATAGACATTTGCGGGCGATTCAGCGCAGCGGGGGACTGACGGTCTTTGCCGCGACAAGCGAACGGGAATTGATCGACGCGGGCGTCATCAAGCCGCAGGTTGCGGCGCGATAACGGTTCACAGACGCAGCATCATCGCGGGATCAGCGGCAAGATGGCATCGACCATCTGCTGCTCGCTCATTTTCGTCAATATCTAAATCGCTGTCCAAAGGTTCACATCGTCCACATAAATTTGAGCTCTCTCAGTATCTCCAATCGTATATGTATATCTCCGTCCACACGTCCACATCGTCCACATTAATTGGGCTCTTTCAGCTTTTTAAAGTGAATATCTAAATCTCTGTGAACAGGTCCACATCGTCCACATGAATTTGAGCTCTCTCAGTATCTCCAATTGTATATGTTTATCTCCTTCCACACATCCACATCGTCCTCGCTCCTTACTTTCAGTTAAAAAAACTTGTTTTTTTTAATACATTAAGTATCAAAAAATTACAAATATTTCAACTCCACATTTGAGAGCCTTCATCAACGCACAAATAAAAAGGGGAAAAAAAGTTGCATCATTTAAAGAAAAAAAAAAACCAGAAACAACACAACAAGAGAGAAAAAACACAACTCGCATCTCAATAAACTTCCACAACACCAGCATGTACCAGACCACATAAATGGGTCAGGTACGAGGTGTTCACGCGATGGACCCGGTCGCGGACGGAGTACTCGAATTCGTCTCCGCGGAGTCCCTCGCAGACGGCGGGCCAGCGCTCGAGCTCCCGGGCGAGTCCGTCGGGGATCCCGGCCTCGAGCTCCCGGGCGATGTCCTCGAGATCCGTGGCGCCGTCCCGACCCGATTGCGTCAGGATGCGCGCGGCCCGTCGGGTGGCGTCGAGATCTCGCACCCGATCGGCCAGCTCCCGCGTCTCGCGGTGTTCCTTCCTAAAGAAAATTAAAAAACCCTTTCTTTCTGATCTCATTCTTCGCTCACTCTTCAATTTCCGTCTCTTTCTTGCTTGTTTTTTGGTTCTCGCGCCTAATCATCACTCTGTTGCCCCTCAGCCCTCACATCACGCTAGATCCTGGCCCTGCCGTACCCATCTGTTAATTTCAACCTTTGATGTGACCTCTTTTCCCTCTTCCCCTATTTTGCCCCTTTTGGATATGGCCTTTTCCAACCTTTCGCGGCCTCCGGTCCCTCAAGCGGGAGAAGCAGGCGCCGGCGATCAGCAAGGAGCTCGCCCGGCATCCGGCGCGCGCCGTCCTGGCGGACCTGCGCTCGGGGGTCTCGTCCGACCTGCTGGGCTACCCGACCCGGTTCGGCCTCGTCGAGGAGCGCATTCACGGGCAGTGGGATCGAGTGCTGCGCGGCGTCGACCCGCGCTCCGGCGAAGAGCTGTGGCGCATGCGCCGGGAGACGACGATATCCGGGGCCTGAAGCTGATGAATCTCCAGACCCAGCGTCTGGAAAAGCTGACAGCGGACCGGCCCGCTCTCTCGCCGGAGCTTGGCGAAGCGTCCCTCAGGAGAGCGCTCTACTCTTTGGGAGAGGCGGCATATGATGACATTGCCATCCATGATTGGAGCGCCTCGGGCGCGGCTGCGCATGATCAAGAGTGGACCGCCGTCGTGAAGCTGCCGGAGACATGGTCGCCACCGGTGTTCCCGCTCAAGGGGGCGAAAATAAGTACTTGTACAGTGATCTTAAAGTAGAGTTCAGAATTGTTGGGGACTATTTTCTACTTGTAAATAATAAGTCATAGGATGTTACTTAAAGATTCCTTTTAAGGGCTTAAAACTAAATTTGTTAAGGAACCAACTACTGTATTTAAAACACCATAAAAAGTCACATTGAGTGGTGTGTTCACATTCTACCTAGCCAAGTATTGGGAAAAAACTTTATTTTTATCAAAAGATGAATAAGCATCATTGATAGATAAGTTTCTTTAGATATTTTTGACAGAGAATCAATCATATAAATTGCAGATCACGATTTCAAGCCACGTCAAAGATCAACGCTTTTACCAACTTCAAAACAAACTATTCTTCGTTCCTAATACTAGAACACAATCAGCAATCTCCACTTATTATAACAAATACTTTCACCCAAAGATATTCAACCATTTTGCCGATATGCTGCGTGCAGACTGATGATCAAGGCTGTTTTAGATGTTGGGTAAGCAAGTTTTGTAAATATGATGTTTATGAGGTTAGAAGTAAGTAACTGCAGATATGAATGTGGTTTTTGAAAAGGGGGATGAACCTAGTGATTTTAGGAATAGTCTGATTAAACCCTTATATGAGAAAGATGATAGAAGTGAGTGTGTTAATTATAGAGACAGGAGTTTGGGTTCTGTAGGGGGCAAATAATTATTTAGTATGATAATAGCTCTTAGACTTAGAGATGCTGTATATAAAGTTTTCATGTTATCATAGAAAAAAGAAAATAAAGACTGAAACAGGGTTTTCCAAAGTTAAACTCATAGATGAGGGCTACGTGCCAAAGAGTGTTAAAAAATGGTAAACCAACGCCATCAAGCGTTACTTAGCAAAATCATGAAGTGCATTACAAATCAAATAAAAACTAGTAAAAAAAAAAAAAATAAAATAAAACAAAGGTGGTGACTACTTGGCTTCCATTTCGTCCATGCATTTAGGTAATAATCTGATTGCTTCAAAATTGTTTATCTTGTCTTGCAGGTAAAAATCTTGTGCCCGTCCAGAATCTGTACAAATCTGCCTCAAGACTCTGGAATCGATGCTGGTGGATGAATATCTGTGATGCCTTGTTTGTTTCGATGCAGATACCGCTGTACAGCCAGAAAGGCTATAAATTTATGCCATGTGTATGCAGGAGCTATACAGATAAATCGATCATGGATAGAACAGGGCTTGGTTCCCTGGTGTGGTGAAAAGAGTGTGAATACCTCGACCTGAAGGGGCACCCGGCTTCCATCACGGGGTTGAGCTGGCGCCTCGACTCCGATGTGCTGGCCTCGACCGGAGAGGACGGAACCGTCAAGCTCTGGGAGATGGAGAACGGCAACCAGGTGCGGAGCTGGAACGCCCACGGAGGCGGGTCGAGCTCGGTGCGCTACTACCGGGACGGGCGCCTCGTCACGGCGGGACGGGATCGTCGCGTCAAGCTCTGGGACGGAGGCGGCAAGTACGTTGTACATCTTGTCCGAGAGTCCTTCTGCGGACAGCAGCGTTTCGGCACTGAGGTCGTAGCGAGGTGCATCGTGCTGATGCAGGCAGTGCAAAGCGACTCGGCTGGGCGTCGTTCCAATGGCCTCAGCCAGGACCTCACGAAAGTGACGATAGCCCTCTCCGCCGATGCCGATCCAGTCGACCGCGACGAGTGCCACCGGTTTTTCATCACCGAGCAGCACGATTCCCTTGAGACGCAGCGAGGAGAACGTCCTCCAACCATTACTGGCGATAATATATTAGATCTTTTCATAAATGATAATGAACGATTTTTTCTTTTCTTTTTTTTTGATGAGGAATTTTTTTTCTTTTCATTGGGAATTTTTAATGGTGTTGGAACTTTTAAAATTTCAATTGGTTTATCATCGCCATCGTCATTTTCGTTTTCTTGTTCGTTTAAATTTTGACTTTCTTGATTTTTGATTATTGTTTGTAAAATAGTTTCTTGTTTTTCCCTCTGCGTTGACCTGCGAGGCGGCTCGACTGATGATGAAGAGGCGGTTCCAGACGCGCGAGCTGATGGAGTGGCCTGTACCCTTTCGGGATGAGAGAAGGATCCGTGGACGGAGCGCCAGGGTGTCGTCGGGCAGGTTCCAAAGGCCGAGGTGTATGCGACGGCAGTGATCCGGATGTGGGTGGTGGTGGACCCTGGTCTGGGGTGTTGGGGCCCACCAGGGTTGACGGGCGGTGTTGGTGTTGGTGTTTAGGCTGGGAGAATATCATATCACTATTGGAGGAGGATAACACAGTTATTAGTGATCTTGGCAGACTCATTAGAAGGTTAGAGGAACTCTACTGTGACCTTTATAGATCCAGACGACAAGGAGATCAGCCATTCTCTGCTAACGCTTCTAACGCTCCATTAACCCTACTACTCCCGCCAAGCAAAGCACCTGGTGCGGATAGTATAACAGCGAACATTCTTCAGGGTGGTGGAGAACCCATAATGCCATGTAATACTGTGTGGAAGGAAGCATTGGGTACTATCAACGAAACATCTTTTTGTAAGAGTTGTATGCTTTTTAATTAATTAAACAAGCAATAATTTTGTATTAATGTGTTCATTTTTCGACGAAATTGGCTAATTTTTTTTTCTCAAAAAAGCAGTATTGACATTTCTGGCCACAAAAACGATCTAAATAGATAACAACTTTAAGGAAGAATTTGTATTTTTCCCAGGGTGTTGTATCTACCCTGCGCACTCATCCAGATCCGTGTCGGTTTTCACTCCGAGTTTGTCAGCTGGCAGGTCTTGACAGCCCACTGCAGAATGTAGAGATCGGTTTGCCTGTATCCGGATTCCGGTTGCCGCAGAAATCGGTACGACACGGAAACATCGCCGCCATTGTTGTTGTCCAGGTCAACCAGTGCCACGGTCGTCTGGGTTCGTGACAGACGGGAGAGTTCCTCCACGCCTTTGTACAGAGTTGGTGCCCCCAGCACGGGGATATCAATGAGCCAGTGGGAATCAGCATCCCAGATGCCATTCATCTTGAAAATGACTGGACAAACTGGTAAATGAGGTTATGACCATAAACATTGATTCTGTTTCTTCCTGTTCTTTATCATCAAGTGTTGCAGAAATTCTGCAGTTTCCCCTTCGTCTTATGTTTTAACAACAGCAGAGGCTTCATCATCGAATTCCAATGCAATATCACCTTCTTTAGTTTCTGCCTCACAAATATCATCAAATGTATGGTTGTTTGCTGTGATTGTTTATTTTATTTCTGTTCGTTTTGGGTTTCATTTACACTTAAATAGTAAAAGGATTTTTGTTCTTTTTAAGCTTGATTTGCGTTTTCAAATCAAACTTTACTCATTTTAAGTTTTTGTTATATTATTTTGTTATTTGTTATATTATTTGTTATATTATTGTCATATTATTATTATTATTTTGTTATATTTAGTATTTGTTATATTTTTGTTCGTTTATGTTTGTACGGCTTCTTTGAGGATGATGAAAATGCATAGACTGGGTCCGAACTTGTCGTTCCCCCGGCTGATAAAAATTGTGTCTCTCCTAATCGTAAATTTTTTGGATAGTCCTAGCTGAAGTTTTGTATGAACACGCGTAAAAACAAAACAACTTTTCTTTGGGTACTGCGTTAATTTTACTTGAGTTAACCCCGTGGTTATACCAATGTAATTGTTGTTAAATTTTATTGAATTGCTTGATTGATTTGAATTATCTTTTGTTAGATTCACGGTTCTGCTACAAATATTGAAACTGACTCACCTGGGAGAATTATTTTGCAGTTCCTTGATCAAAAACTCCTGGAAGAACTGGTCGAAATTCAAATCACCAAACAATTCGTAGGACGCCAAACCAAGAGCAAAATAAACTGCAAAATGTAATAAGAGGAAGAAAGTTACGAAATGACATTCTTAAAATAAACTGATACCAGGATAAAAATGATAAATAAAAAGCATAAAAAGGTAAAATAACAACACAAGCGATTTGTAGGTAATTCAACACGCACACAAGTCAGCCACAGCTTGTTGTTCGCATTTAAGGTGATTGCAAAGTAACTTTTAAGTCCCTAAAGCAAAATTAGTATTTCCTTGGTCTTACCTCTTAATATACATTCAAGTTCATTACGAGGTACCTTGGTTCATTCTCAAAACCTCCGTCTATTGTCAAGTAGGAAAAGTTAGTAGGTTGCAAGTAAAACAGCATATAGTTTGGTTGGTCTGGCTGAGCTCGTCGAAGTCCGGCGGTTTGTTCAGGATGTATGTTTGTTTGCCCACGTTGAACTTGAGGATGCGGCCGGTGTACGTGGAGAATTGCCTGATCCATGCGGTGGGGGCAGCGCTGCCTTTGGTGGCTTTGGTGGGGGCTGTGGGTTGGGGCATGCCGCTGGCCGTTAGCCAACCACCTGAGATGACCAGATCGGCGCGGCAGAGTTCACCGTACATCTGGGCTTTTTGGTGGTGGATAAACAGACCGCGCGGTCCGAGAACGGCGATGACTTCGGACGCAACGAAAGGACTGATGAACGCCCCCAGACCAAAGGCAAACAACAAACCGCCACTTGCCGAAATGAGATCATCGTCGGCCATGAAGTCATTGGTGTGCGCGACACACAACGAATAGAGCGAGAACAGAAAACCACCAAATACGAAACCGAGCGGGAACAGGAATAAGTTCGCCGCATCGGATAATACGGCAATTGCGGCACTCGTACAATATCTGGGGAGGGAGAGTATCTGGTGGTTCTGATTATAAGTTGCTTGTTTCCGAAATGGTGAGACACCGCGACGACGACACAGCCGCAGCGGAAGCGCTTGAAAAGGTTGTCGGGTCGGTTCACAACATCAACGACCTCGGAACATGGCCCCGGCGCCACTGGCAAAGCTGGGAGAACCAAGGTCGGGTATGCAAAGAGGAAATCATTGCCAATATTAACGAAAATTGTGTCGACAGGAGCTTTTCAATAGTTTTATTTGATAGCTTCTATTTTTAATATTTTTTTGTAGGCATTTTGTCAGCAACTGTTCTCATTGTTTTTCCTTCAATATGGGATGATACTGCAATAAAACTGATTTGTGGCCCTGATTCAAGAGCATATAAGCTTGGATCATGTGAAGTAAAGTGGCCCTTTTTTCTGGCTTGTATGAACACCCTGGCTACTTTTGTGACATCCATTTTAGCTTTCACGATGGCAGACAGATTTGTGGGTGTGTATTAGCTCTCCTCATTGAGGAAACAGCAGTTTTATTTGAAAACAGTATCCTTGAATATATTGAAGCATTGTGATAAATAAAAGTTGAATTTGAGCCAAATGAATGGGAGGTCAAGCTTAATTTTGGGTTTGTACTATTTTATTATGCTAAGCAAACGCGTAAATGAATCCCTTTACTCTCAAAGCATTATTATGAATATTATCCTTGCTTCTAAGAAACGGGTGGTTCATGGTGACGTTATTGCTTTTGTAGCTAATACTTCCAAGGCTGAAGATATTGAAGTTGAAATTTGAGGAAATGTTGACGGGAAAGATGAACTACATCAAAACATTCTATATACATACAGATTGTCAAAGTGGCTTATCAGCAATTTCTTAGGAACGGCTTATCGTATTAAGCTGAAACTTCTAGGGCATCGTGAGAGGGATATTCTACTCACCGAAAGGCAACATTTTAATACTACTACTGCTATTAATACTGGGGCTACTATCACTGGTGCGCCGCTTGCACATTTAGAGTATGACGAAGTTGCTTACTGGGACGAGCTAAAAGTTATTTTAGATTGGGCAGAGCAACATGTTACGTCTACGCTGTTTTCGTGTTGGGCGGCCCATGCGGGTCTATATCATCACTATGGCCTTAAGCGCGAACTTAAACCAAATAAATTAAGCGGCGTATTTACCCATAAAAGTTATTTTGACCATGCAGCACTCACTCGTGGTTTTGATGATACCTTTCGTTCCTTACTTTAATTAAAAGAAAATTTTTGGTTTAGTTTTAGTTCTCTTTAACATCAAACTAGAGTTACCCTAAATTCATTGGTCAGGTGGCCTTTCCAATTACAGCTAAGGTTAAAACGGAATCACAGAAAATCGGTATAATTTTGTGATAAGATAATGGGAAAATAACAAAAATGCCCTATTTCACTAATATTAATTAAAGTCCAAATATTTCAGCCTCATATCAGGACGCCTTTTTCAACGGGGGACCCAGTCCCGCTATTTCAGCTAACCATTACAGCCAGTTCCATATCCGTAAGACAAGTGAATTTCCGTCATTCTGGGGAAAATATATCACGAAATACTGAGTGTCGCAACATATAGAAAGCAAAAATATCACTATTTATTTACAAAGTAGTAAGTACAAATAGTACCATAGCCCTGCATAATTCCAAAAGTCAGGTAGAGTGGTGCTCGTCCGCAGAAGGCCTCCATCAAGAAAAGACGTTTTATTTTGCTACAAAAACAACATGCGCATTTATTAGAGAGAAACCAAGTTTCAATCGAATTTTTGAATTGATTTGTACTTTGGGCTGTTTTGGTTTCATCTGGAAGTGAATTTCAGATTTTTTGCCCTTCAAAACTTAAAGATCTGATACCATAATTGGTTGGAATTTCCTTTGATATGACCTTTGGAATTTCAAGAGACTTTTTAAGTTGGAGTTTGTGCTTATTGGACTTGTTGCTTTTGGTAATTCCAATCGGGGGTGACGCTTGGCGTGGGCGACTACGTGACCGCTACCGCAACACGAGTTGACAATCCAGGTCAGGTCGGAGTGGATGATCTATTGGCCTACGGCAATACTTCCGAGTTTGCGGCCAACTTTGCGATCGTAGGGGGCGGACCGCCAATCGCGAATAACGATGTGGCGACGACGACGATAAACACGCCGGTCAATATCGACTTGGTGACCAACGATAGCGACCCGGAAGCGGACACCATTTACGTTTACAAATATATAACCCAAATTTTACAAGTCCAATGCATTCTGTCACACTTCATTTGTCTTTGTGGCTATGTAACCGCTTTCTTTCATCTTACATTCAGCAAAGCTCTCGAGTATGTAATGTCTAATACGGAAGTACCAAAGGAATATTTTAAAATTCACGTTTTTGGCATTTTTGCGTTAAATGTGTATTTTCTGAGTATTTATTTTCTGAGTAGTTTTTCTTATTAATTTTTAAGAATAGAGCAAGTGCGTCATCTGATTCGAAGTAGGCGACGTAGGCCTTGAGGGCTTCCTCGTACCGGTCGAGGTCAAACAATTTATCCGCGTATTCCAGGTCGTAGGTTGCGTTCGCTGCATTTAACGATCGCGCGTTGGCGAAGGCTTCCAGGGCGGCATCCTCTCTTCCCTCATCGTCGTACCAGAGGCCGGAGTAGTACCAAAGCAGATCGTTGAAGGGGTCACGGGCCAGCAACTCGCTGAAGAGTTTTCGCAGGTGGAAAATAAACCAGAAGCTTTTTGTTTCCTGCATTGCCTACGGAAATGATACGTAAGCCTTTAAATCCTGTGTTTGGAAATAAAGTTGTAATAAAATCTATCAAAATTGATCTATGTCCTAAGACTCATTTTAGTTCTTAGTTTAAATGTATCCACATTGGAATTATGTTGTCATCAAGCAAATTAGAAGTAGGCAAAGCTAAACATCTGTGCAGAAACCTTGCCAAAAACCGTGTATTACACTGTCTGTATACATTTTTGTCTGTATTTCAGATTTGACGTTATGTTTAGAGTTTGCCTGCTATATTCAATTTTGACATTGATTGGCAGTATTATATGGCTTGTGAATTGTGCTCCTCAATATATTTGTAATTTTCCAGTTTTTCTTCGTTTTCGTTGGATTACCCCCTCCCCTTCCAAATTATCTCTTGGATACTTGAGTTGGCAAATTTTAAACTTGCTTTAACGTTAAGGGGATTCATGAAATGTATTTTATGCAACTGCAGTAAAATTTGCATTGTTGCAAAGAATTCATAGACAGCAAATCATGCAGTTTCAGAACTTGCAGGAAGGTATTCAGTGTCAATGCACCAATTATCTGCACATATAGCAACCTTATACATACTGTTACATGCAAGCACTGTAAAGGATATGTTGGGCAATAATGTACAACCCTTCAAGAAAGACTTGCCATCAACCACAACCACGATCACCAAAAAGAACACAAGTAACTGTTTGTATATCTTTTTGAAAAGTAGTTTTATATGAAAATGTAGCTGTTTAATGTTAAAAATGTAATAAATAACATTTTTCAGACCTTTCTAAGTCTTTACACGCAGACTGAACATATCAGTTCATTGAAAATGTAGTCCCCAATCCCCAGCAGATCACACTGTCGTTATGGGAATTAAGTATATTAATTTGAACATACAGTAGACTGGGAATGGGATTTTGAAGACTGGAAATGGGATTTTGAAGAAAAATCGACTGGGAATCTTTGAAGTTGCTTTTCGTTAGCTTGAATTAGTGTATCACTATTGTTAGTACTAACAAATAATTATACGATACAAAATACAAAAAAAAAATAATAGCTTCATTGATCAAGGTGAAACGTACAGTATGTCTGAAGAAAATGTTTCTGTTTGCGATCATAGACTTGTAATCTCGTGGAGGAGACTAATAACACTTAGCTAGCCCAGTAGGCGAGACAATTTCTATTCCATTTCATCATATTTTACAGTCAGTCCCACGTCATCCCGAGGGTCGCACAACTCGCCTCCGTCCCCGTCCCCGAGGACCTCGGGAACTCCTCCAACCCGAGATGCGACGATGGGGACTCCGACACTCATCGCCTCCAGAACGCCAAGCGGCGCGTTGTCGCCCAGCGTCGGAAAGCAAGCCACATCGGCGGCACTGTAATATCGCGGCATCTCGGTTCGCTCCACGGGTCCCGTGAAGTGGACTGGAACAGGGAAGTCCGGACCAAGATGGGTTCTGTTAGAGAATAAAACGGCTCAGATCTTCGTTTTCGATAATGTCTTTGAGTTTATCTTTCACATGCGCTGCATCGATGGCGATGTTTTTATTCTGGAGGTCCGGGGCGTCGAAAGAAATATCCTCCAATAGTTTTTCCATGATGGTTTGCAGGCGACGAGCGCCGATATTTTCGGTACGTTCATTGACCGTCGCGGACATGGCCGCAACTTCTTCAATCGCATCCTCAGAGAAACTGATATCCTTTTGAGCCAGAAACTTATCTAGGGGCGGGGGTCCCTCAATGTAATTTTTTTACAAGTGACTTGGCATACAAGAGACAGGGGAGAGGAATATCTCTAAAATCGATCCAAGGTGCCCCCCTACGAATATTGTGGTGAAAATCTGTATTTTGTCGGTTTTTTTTTTTTTACCAAACCTACTCCAGGAAATCTAATAGGCATAGGTTTTTGGAATAAATATTTTTTTTTTGGAGATACATAAATACCTTGTCCAAGGTACTCTTTCTCTGCCAAAGTTGAAGAAGTTCCAAACAACAAAAAGACCAACAGTAAGAATGACGTATTCATACAACACCTCACTGGTTGAATTTGATGGCGATGCCGGTGAGCACTTTATACTGTCCCATCCCACCGACGGTGGGCGAATTGGTTGGGCCTCCGCCCACGACCGGCCCGCTCAATTCCCCGCCCATGCGTAACTCGATTATACCATCTGCCCCAACGGCCCGAGCCTCCTTTTCCCTTGGCGTCTTGTCGGTCCAGAACTGCGCGGCATGGGTGGCGACGGTCTGGACCTTGTCCATCATCGCCTGCCAGCGGGGCGAGGCATCGCGCAGTTCGGACGCCAGGTAAGGCATGGACCCCAGGGAGGCACCAAGGATGACCTGGTCGAAATCCTGCCCGCGCCGCAGCGTATAGGCGTGGCCGCGTGGCGGCGATTTTTCGCATTCGAAATCGGGATCAGACCAGTCGCTGATCTGATCCCGTCAAAACCTGGACTACAGTGCCAAACCTGATCGACAAATGTGTAGACTGTACCTCAGCATGATGAGCAAGATGGGTGTTCAGCTTGATCAATTTGGTGATGCCAAGAAGCCGTTGGTCGAATTCTAGGCAAGTCCAATAAGGTCCCAGCGCATCACAATAGTCCAACAGGTTTACTCGATGAACCGTATCGTTTTCCAGCCAAGTCAAAAAAACTTTCGCTTCCTTATGTCAGGAATGATCGTTTTGGTTTTCCATTTTCCGACACCTTTTTGGTCGATTCTAAAAGATAAATAAAGAGGCTTCAGGGTTGATAGGTCAATGTCCCCAAATAAAGATTAATGAGATCTTCACCGTAAAAAATAGCGACGAGCGTCCCAAGTACCAGAAATGGGCCGAAAGGAATCTGGCTTTTGCGGCCTTTTTTCTGCGCGATCATGAGGGCTAATCCAATAACGGAACCCAGGACAGCTCCCAGAATGATGACCAGCAGGACTCCTTATTTTCTCTAGCGAAATGAAGTGGGAAGTAGCCCCGCCATGGAGTATGAAGGGTTTAAGAGGTGAGGTTTAAGGGTTTAAGATTGCAAAGTGAGCAAATTTGTGTCAGACAGACATCAAACAATAGCCAAACACATGAGAGAGAATGAGAAAGAAACACAACATTTTTTTGATTTATGGCACCTTAAGAAAAGTAAGTATATAGTTATAAAACAAAAATAAATACCTTGACTACAATAGAGAGTTCCAGGAACCGTGTCCCAATGGCTTCCACCACGGCCAGAGCCGGCTGAGTGACGGCCGTGTCCGAAAGGCGGTCAAGCTGTCCCTGCTCTGAGTCGCCTTCAAACACAGGCAGCGGGAACATCAATTCGCTGATCAGGCCGGACAACTCATCCGACAGCACCCGGTCCGCTCGGCTCAGCAGTTCGCCTCCAAAGGAACTGCCCATGACCAGCTCCTGCAGCATGTGCCGCGACTGTGAGCCCTGACCTTTCCAGGTTGTGGCGGGCATCCCCAAAATTGGGGGCGAGTTCCAGCGCCTTATCGAATTCACCCATTGCTGTTAGCAGCAGGCTGCGGCTTTTAATCAAATTATATGTTCCCAAATCATTCCAATAATCCGGGTAATGGGTATGGTCGGATTCTTCACCAAAGAAAAATTCTTCATATTTTTCAATAGTTTCCAAATTCAATTCCGTGCCGCCAAAAAGGAATCGCAAATAAAATTCATAAATCTTTGGTCATTGTCTATTTAATTAATCCATCTAAGATCCAACCTCTTTGAATCTATAAGCTCCGAGCTGTAGAGTTTGCAATTATTAAGGTAGGGTAGAGGTGGAACACTCACTCACCCATAGGAATGAAAGAATGAACAATTAACGTCAATGTTGTTCTCTTTATCTGATATCGAACAAAGTCAAAATCTTCACTGCCAAGATAAGATGAAAACAATCCCTGTACTGTTAGGCCAGCTGTTTCAAACTCTTGGTTGTGTATGTCTCTCTCTCTCTCTCTCTGTGTATCTCTCTCTGTGTGTGTCTCTCTCTCTCTCTGTGTGTATGTCTCTCTGTGTGTCTCTATGTGTGTGTTTGTCTCTCTCTCTCTGTGTGCGTGTATCTCTCTCTCTCTGTTTGTCTGTGTGTCTCTCTGTGTGTGTGTTTGTCTGTGTGTGTATGTGTGTCTCCGTGTGCGTATGTGTGTCTATTTGTGTGTCGTGGCTCTGTATGTGCGTGGCGGTGCAGGAAAAGATATAGAGAATAATGAAAAAGTTTATGATACATTTGATGCGAAGGAACATTTGTTTTTGGAGGAAAAATTAGTCACAGTACGAAAACGATTAAAAAATAAGAAGGCTGTAGGTGTTTCTTCAATATGGTGGCTTTGGTTAGAAATTAACTACTGATGATTATGATTTTTGAAAAACGGGAAGTGCCTAATTACTTTAAGAAAACCTAAATTAAACAACTGCATAAAAAAGGTGATGTAATTGTTTTATATTATTATTAAATATTATTAATTAATTTGTAATAAATAATTCATTGTTTATTATTCGATATCATTATTGTATGCCGTCAACTACAATTTATGTAGTTATTTAGTGTGTTCAAGTGTAATCATTTAGCCATAATTAAATATAAATCTAATAGTTAGATCAATGCACTCAATTCTTTTATTATATTGAGTATAAAAACTGTATTTAGCTTTAAGGCCATTAGAAATTAAAAATCCTTTTGAAATAGTACTGTAAATTTGTGTACATCAGTAGCATTCTTACCAACGTCTTCAAGTCTCCATAATATCAGCATATACGCAGAAAATTCCTTACTTCGGAGAGGGGGAGGGGGACAAAGGATTTCCCGGGGAAATAGTTCACATTTTATGGCAGAATTTAGCGATTCCTATGGGAGGTATCCTTTGAACCAATATGGGGGAGACAGGTGATATCCAGGATTTTGTTTGGGGAATGTCTTACAAAAACATGCGCGGTGCAGGCACCACGCATATACGCGTTACGTACGCACATACACAGCGCTGTGCGCGCTTCGTATCTCTCGGTGCGCAGCACGCCATCAAGAAGTATATATTTTATAAGAAGTAGGTTCGATTCTGCGATATGCCTGTCTGTGGCAGCAGAGGATCGTACGTACTATATCCTTCTCAGCACGCATACGCATCGCACGACAAGAGCGAGCGAAATCTCGTCACTGGGCGCGCTAGCTGCGAGCTTGGTTCACATGTAGTATAATGCCACCCTAAGTAGCTGAGGTGCTTACTATTTTCACAGGAAGATGTGATGACAGTAACGAAAACATTGATGATAGTGTATTTCTTTCTGAGGACGATTACAGCTCAGATGAAAGCGCAGATGAAATAATTAAGGGAAAGGAGTATTACAGTCATATAAGTTAAAACTACTTGAGTTGATACTACCTTTCAAACCTATGAAACTATAAATAATCAGCTTCTTAGGAATCATGTTGGAATAAGAATGCTTGCTAGACTTTTAACTCAGCTTGGAATTCGGCAATTTCGGTGTCAAAAACCTTTAATAGATTTCTTTAACTGCCAGAAAGAGGAGAAATGGGCCTATTTTTTAATGCAATAAATTTTTTTAGGGAATTCAGGGAATCAGGGAAGTGATTATGAAGGCTTCCCTTGGTTTATTCGGGTTAGGGGGTTCGCAGAAAAGGCTTGGGAGGGGGATCGAGATTCAAAAAGTTATGGAACGTAAGTGTTCTTGTCAGCCAGAACGATGGCCAGTTTTTCTCCGGCGAAACGTTCGAATTCGACTCACGACCGGCTTTGCTTGCCACGGGTGACGCCAATCTAGATGGTCGGTTGGATCTATTCGCCACCCTTCCATCCGTTGATTCTGTGGCGGTGATCCAGCAAACAATAGATGGTCGACTACCGAATCGGCGGGATATTGAGGTTAGCGCCCGCGCCACGAACGCCCAAAGCACAGACTTCTCTTGAAATTTTAAAATTTATATTTATTAAAATAAACTAAAGGGTGCGATTAAGAAATAAAAATGGTTCATAAAATATTGATCAATTAAGAAAAAAGTGTCTAAAGAAAAAGTTATTTTCATATATTTATTAGTACTATGATCGTAAATGTTAAATTTTATAATATCAATAATAGAATTCATTCGCAGAGCAGAGTGAAGGTGGAATAAAAAAAAGAAAGTAAAATTAATCTACCCCCCCCCCCACACTGCTTTTTGAGTTGGCTCAGCAAATTGGTTTCATGATAATGCTTTGTGACTGAATCATAAATAATTCCATAACCCAGATGAATGTCAGATTTTTTATCTGATTGGTAAGAAAATTTCAAGCAATGAAGCGTAGTTAGTGACTCCTAAATTTAATTCGATTCCACAGAATTCCAAATTTGCAAGTAAGTGGCGAGGCTGGTGAAATTGAGATCGACGTATCTGATGATCAATATGATGTTCATTATATCTATTAATAACGGCTAAGGCTTCCTTAAATTTTAAAAAAAGAGAGAGTTTATATTATCTACGCTTCTTCTTGTTACGCCTGTTATAGTTTTTATCACCTCGGGTTTTTGGCTTTTTATACTTTTTAGCTATTTCACGTCGGTATGAGCCTCCTTGATTGACCTTTTTGTTCTTTTCTTTCTTTTCATGAAAGGCTGGCCCCGGAGCGTCTTCGTCTCTATGTTTTAATGGGTTGTAGCGTTCTTTAATCGAAACTCGTCATTGATTCTCTTCTAACCACAGATTTCATTTATGATTCAATGTATTTGTTGTGATGCTGGTTGTTAAATGTTTTCTGGTCTCCTGTCTTGTTTAAACTTATTTTTTTTACATCACAACCTCCAACTTTTCTCCATGCCTTTTAGTTTAGCTGATTGTTATTTCATATTATGTCATAGATGCAAAAGAACTTCTTCATCAACTAGGAATGTCCCAATGCTCATGACCTCCCAAATGTCTGTCTCGGCACTGCGATGTTGCTCGCTACGGTGGTCGGTTCCGGCATCATGGCCGAAAACCTTGCAGGCGGAAATGTCGCCATAGCTCTCCTTGGCAACACGATACCCACCGGGGCAATTCTGATGGTCCTGATCTGGGTCTTCGGTCCGGTATCCGGCGCACACTTCAATCCCGCCGTCACGCTCGGTTTCCTGGTACGGCGCGACATCACGGTAGGTGCAGCTTCGCTCTACGTACTGGTACAGGTCTCTCGCCGTGCGCTGGCTCGAGAGCCGCACCGACCTCGAACTCCAGACCTATCCCCATATCGTGCAGATTGCGCGCGTGGTCATCGATGAGGCCTTCTCGGAGCGGGTCATCACGCCGGGTGCCACCACGGCTGCGGATGTCGCCTGGTACATCGCGGAGCGCTTTGCCGAGCTCGAGCTCCCGATCTGGTTCCAGCCCTCGGTGGACATCCAGCGAGCGGGCCAGGAGTGCAACGACACCTCTCCCTTCCCCCATCTTTATCTATATCTGGAACTCTTTCAAAGTGACTACCTCCCTCCGTTTCAAAGACAAAATTTTGCCGCTATTTTAAATATGTTATGTTGACTTATATTACATTTATTTTTTGTATATTATGTTCATTTTTTATTAGTGTCCTTCTTTATTGTATATATTTAAATATTTTACTATATTTGTTTGTATTATATTTATATAGCCTGTAGTATTGTGCTATTCTGCCATCTGTCTGAATCTTGTGTGAGCTTGTTCATCGTGATTTCTCCCCAAGAATATTTGCCTGCCTGATTGGCAGGTTCACCATCCATGCTGAAGCAGTGCCATCACGGCACAATCACGAGGAATTAAAGAGTGTATCGCGGAAACTTCACAAATCTGTCACGCCATTGCCAGGCTTCCAAGCAGGCGCTGTCGAATGATGCTGTCGGCCTCGTCCATAATTCGGCCAACCAGTTCCTCACAACTGGGAATGTCGTGAATCAGCCCCGGGTCGTAAACCACCGGCCTGGATTACAGCGAAATACGGTGAGAAACGGCCGTTTACGGTTAAATTACGTTCATTTACGGAGTACTGTAATCAACCACTAGGGATATGACAGCTAAAGCCATTCGAATCAGTCGATTGAGTGGACAAAACGAATTCGCCATCTCTTGACATCATACTACTGAAAAAGCGAACATCGGTTTATTTCACTGTAACTATTAGGTTTTTACCATCATCAGTAACTTTATTTTCAGGCCCTACCCAGGCTCGCGACAGCAGCCCTTGATCCCACAGCTCTTTCTTTCGCTTAGACTCCCGCCTCAAAACCACGGCAGCAATGCTAGGACGGTAAACTCGTGGATCAAGTGGAAGGCCCGCTCAGCCAGACCCGCAGCAACCAGTGGCAATGCCCACCTGGTTAGGCAAGAAATACTTCCCTCCAGTTCTCAAGCCTCAGCTTTGGCCACCCGGACCAGAAAGAAGACAGGGTCACTTAGCTTGAAGCTTTCGGCTCGGGATGATGATATGAAATGGCCAAACTGATAACCGATTGAACGCCATCCAAAACCTGGTTGAGCGAACGCTTTTTTAAAGCATGACGCTCCAAGTCCCCCATTTTTCCGTGCATGTCATGCTCAATCCAATCCAAATAATGCTGCAATGATTCTGGGGGAGCCGCATGCGTAAAACCACAAGCATCAAACCCCACTTCAAAAGCTGTTTTTCGAATCCTGGATTCCAAGTCCATGCGGGGGGCTTGGCGGGGGGGGGGCTCGAAGCGCCCCCAAAAACAAGGTAGAGCTAGTTCAATACCACCACGCAGCTAGTTCTATATATAAGACACATAGTTCTTATACATGATACAAATATTTTTTTTTTTTTAAATGATCCTTTGTTGAATCTCTAATCCGTTTGTTTTGACCATGGAGAAAAACTGTGGAGAAAAAAAATGTGGAGATTATTTATACAATAATGTAGCATTAGAATAATTTAACTCTCCTGGGTGATCTCGATAAACTTGGTCATGATACGCACCTGGCGCGGACCCTTGCCACGGATTGCCTCGATGATCGCCTCGATCACGTCAAGGTTTGCCAAGGTATTACGCACTACCAGCGTGCTGGACACGGGGATGTAGTTAGCAAACGCCTCGTCCGGAAAACTGACGCCGTTGCGTTTAAGCAGCTCCTGAGCAGAGGCACGCTTACCTATGGCTGGCGCTTTTTCATCATCTCCAAAGGGATTCTAGGGCGCCGCGCCATCGATCCAGGAGCGCAGCATTGCCCAGGCTGTCTTGGTGGCTCATTGCATCACTTTCGATGAGTCCGGCGCGTATGCAGCGCGCAACTTCATTCACCTCGTAGACATAGAGCGACGGACCGTCACCAATGATTTTGCGGGTTGGGTGACCGTCAACGTTCACGGAGATCGTCCACTGACCATCGGTATGACCAGGTTGCCATGGATTGGCGATGTTTATGCTGCCTTTGTCGAGCTTGAAACCGGCTGGGCTGCCGCAGGGCCGGAGGCCGCCGCCGACGCCGTGCGCGCCGTCTATGCGCTGGTCAGCCCCACCCACGACACCAGCGGCCGCGACACAAGGGCAACAGCCGCTGCCCTAAAGGAGCTTCGCGGGTTTACATCGCCGGATACGAATTGATACAACGCGCGCGCTGACAGGCCGTCACGTAACTGTCACGGCCTGTCGGCCTCATAGCACTCCATCGCTCGCCTGAAGGGGAAACTTTTAGAATTAAGAATATGTTTTTGTATCTGAACTGAAAGCTTCTTTACAGTATGTGTTTCTGTGCTGTGTGGCTTAGAATGCAGAGAGCCTTTGAGCAACTTATAGCAGCTTATAAGAATGTCCCCCTGGGCAAACGACCATCATTATCATAGTTAAAACACTGTTTGTCAAACATCTGAACTTTTAAAAACATTTCAAAACTTTCAAAACAAATCTGGGTCATTTTCCTTCTCCGAAATGTCCTTTCAATAATCTTACAAGTGGTAGTATCCATATGGATCCAGTAGACTTAGCAAACTGCTATGTCAGCAAGATTTGGGCACTTCTCGAAAAATACATTCGGGAGATGGTAGGGAGGGATAGCGTGAAGGTATCCATCGCACTAAAACAAATTTAAATAAAAAGAGGAACGATGTGTACTTGCATTACCTACAGAGGGAAATGCGGACACTTCAACTGGACCTCCATAATTTTGAGGTTTTTTGGGATTTTAAACTTTAGTAACATTTTATAATGTTACAATGAAATTTAATTGATAAATAAATGTTTACCAAGAAATTACACAATATGATATATATTATATTTAATATTTAATAAATTACGTTTATATGTTTACAATATCAATTTAAATAATTTTACTTCAAAAGGTAATGGTGAACCCTTAGGTGAATATGAATTACTAAATAATATGAGAAAGAATAAAATAATACCAAGTGAAGAATTTAATAAAAAAAAATGTGGTTTTCTAGGATATGAATTTTACTGTTCGGTAAAGTCTCTCAGGTCTGTGCCATGTGGGAATTACCAATGACTGGATAATCCTTCTGCTTCAAATTTCCCTGACGTTAGCACTATTGAGGAGAAGGAACCGCAAGGCTGGTTTTTCGAAATTGATGGTGTAATACCAATGGAACTGTATGCCTTGACTCTAGGATTTTGTTTTCTTGTGCATAAGCAGACCGGTGCCTAGGCATTAGTTGTTCCTTTTATTGAGTTACTCAAAGGATATCAACTGCAGGTCTTTCATTGCTTCCGTTATATGTTGATCTTGGGCCCTTGTCTGTTGCTGTTGGATATATGCAGTTTGCTGAGGGTTTTGTGGATATCCAGTGTCTCCAGCATACCCTTGATGGCCACCCGGGTATTGATTGAGGCTAGCTGGCAAAGATGCGGGGCCGGGAGCACCTTGATTTCGCGGCTGCCCATCGTAAGGCAAAGAAGCAGGGCCTTGTTGTTTCAGTCCAGGCGACACATGACAAGATGATTTCAAATGAATACAATGCATGAAGACGGAGACGAAGACGAAAAAAACGAAGACGGTATGAAAAGACCAAGCTGGCAAATACGTTAAGAATTAAGTGAACTGACGAATATTGTATGAAAAGAACATCTTTTGCACAAGTAAGAAATGAACACGTTGATGAGATGAATATAGTATGTAATGAATATGGCCTGAACATGCTGAAAAATACAAACTGAACCGTTTCAGCACCGATACCCAGAACACCCTCATTCCACTCAAAATTCAGGTCATAGGAATAACACTGCTCACCCGATCCTTGAGGCCCTGAGCATTCCTGGACGGAATCCAAGAGGGTTCGGCCTAGCGGGTCGGTTTTGTAGGTCAGGTTGTAGCTCCGCAACGGCAGTTGCGCATCATCCAAATCATAGATTCGCGCACTGGAGTGGATCGCCTTCAGACGCTTCGTCGTCCGTAGCTGCGCGCCGGCCTTCATGTCCAGCGCTCAGTCCAAACACAATCGATCGCCTGCCGCTGTGGTGGTGATCTTTTGCACGGCCGTTGCGGCGCTAGCGGGAACGGCCTATGCAATTGGCCAGAACGCGCGGCAAATTTTTCTGAAACAGGAAGAAGAGATCATCCCGATTATTGCCGGGGGGGATTTGGATGACATTCCTGCGCTGATGCGCGGCAATTTACCCTCCGCAACATCCAGTTTGATCACCGGGGTACCGATGCTTTTCTTCGTCGCAGAGGCGCTTGTAGCAGGTCTTGTGATATCGCCACTGAAATGAGTGTCCTTCATCATTTAAAACCTTCCTTGCAGTTTCATCTGAAAAGGTTTCATATGATTTCTGGCAAATTGCGGCTTGTTCCCCTTGTAGATTCAGCCATCTCCTTCTACATGACATGAACTTCTCCAAACGCAATTTAGTAATTAAAACAAGAGCTTCTCGAACATCTCCAAAATGCATAATACATGATTTGGTCGAGATGAAGGCCACGGGCATCTGCCACACGGATGAGTTCACGCTGTCCGGCGCCGACCCGGAAGGCATTTTCCCCGCCATTCTGGGTCATGAGGGCGCCGGCGTCGTCGTCGATACGGGCCCGGGCGTCACGTCGCTGAAGAAGGGCGATCACGTGATCCCGCTTTACACGCCCGAATGCCGGGAATGCGAGTACTGCACGTCCGGTAAGACCAACCTCTGCCAGGCGATCCGCGAAACCCAGCAGAAATACAGAAGCTTTAGAAGTAAGTAGAGTCAGCCATGACAGTTGGCAACGCTTTTGGGATTTTTCGATAATGACTCTGATGTGAAATACAAAGTATAACCAAGTCCCTATTCTATAGTGTTGCCGCCCGTACATTGTTGCCACAATTTCGTATTTTGAAAGTTCTCGTATGCCTGTGCTGTTTTTTATGTATATTGTCCTCGATAAAATTTTAACTACAAGTTTTTTTAATATCTTTAAAATTTCACGACGTCGCCAAGCGTCTGCGCGACGATCTCTACACCCTCGACGGCACGAAGAAGGTCGTGATCCACGGCGACGTGCCCGAGCGCGTCGAGCTCGTCACGACCAACGCGAGGCTCGCCCGCTACGGCCTCTCGCCCGACCGGCTGATCGCGGCGCTCCGCGACCAGAACGTGATCCTGCCCGGCGGGACGGTCGACACCGGGCTGCTCGCGATCACGATCGAGCCATCGGGCAATTTCGAGTCCCTGTCAGAATCGTTTTTCGGCCCGCTCACTTGGCGGTTATGTGCCTGGTGCAACGCCGAACCGGCTTCCCGGTGACTTGGCGATGATTTTGCCCCAAGGCGGCGACATTGTGATGCAAACGCATTTTCATCCGTCCGGAAAAATCGAATGGGAACAATCCGAATTGGCGCTTTACTTTGCGGACCAACCGCCAACCCGTCAGCTCGCAGCAATCCAATTGCCGCCCCTTTTCGGTCGGTTTGCCGGGATCCAGCTGTTGAACAGCTGCCGCGTATGCGCGGTGGTGAGGCCGCCGCCAAGCCAGAGATTGGTGCCCTTGCCGCCTGGGATGATGCGACCCGCGCCATCTGTATACGCGTCACGTTCCCTGACTTCCCGCATGACCGATAGATAAGGTGCAATCACACTGCCGTCGTCGGCATGAATGGTGCCGTCTATGGAACCGCCGACACTCCATTCTTCCAGGTCTGCTTCCCCGGTGGGCGCGAGGACGGAGATGTTTGTTACAATCATCTTTGTTACTGAGACTTCTACGCAAGCTTTGTTCATGTCCAGATACTTGTTGTCTATCAATCAACGAACGTGAATCTGCCATAGTAACAACAGCCAAAGTGATGATTGCGAAAATATATGTCAGTAATGATTGCATTGTACTTTGTTGAATTAAAATATTTATTGAGTTTTGGTTTTGTTTTATTTAACTATGAAATCATTAAAATAACAAATATGTATCCTATGTACCAATTCCATTGGTCAGTCATGGTCGGAAGAAATTCCGGCCATTTTTTTATGTTTCAAAATGGTCTAATTTCCCTTCACATTTTACAACAATCATTGCAATAGCTAAATTTCTGAGCTCCATTTTAAATCTTCTTTTAGCAGTTTTGTATCCTATTTTGTTAGCTTTCTTATATATTAAAATCAACATAGCAACAATCAAAGTGATATATAGCATGACTTCTATTCCATTATTGTTTAATGATACTAGATGGCTTTGGTATCTGTAAAACCATTTTCTTCCGTCCTGGATCTGACAATTTCTTGATATTTCCTCGATCCTTATGGTTTGATTTGATGAAATTTTATTGGATATGGCACTTGAATTTAGAGAATCTGTAAACGTAAGTTTTACACAAATTCATTTTTCTAGAATTTTCTCAGCTTCAATTTCATATCTAAAAATTTTTGGAGGTGAACAATTCTGAAACCATTAGCCATATCCATGTTTTTGATTTTAGTTTTGGCCAATTCATCAAGCTCAACGCTCGATTGCAATGTTTGCTGAATCCGTTCCATCTCATGTTGTAAGAATGCTTCCATCTGCTCTGAGACGGCCAGCTTGAGAGCCTCATCGGCAATGCGATCATCAATACCCTTGGCCGCTTGAGCAGCCGAAATCTTAGCTTCCTCGCGAAGGAGTTCTGCTTCGCGAACGCCGAGGGTGGTCATTTCAAGTTGCGCTCGATACTTGACGCGGGCCTCGTCTTCTTCCTGGCTGGTAAAATGTGTACTTTTTGTGTAAATTTAAACTAACCCCTGGAGCTAGAGTAAATGAGCCTACACTTAATAAATCAATTAAGACCTTAAGTCTATCCGTTGGCCACTGCAAATGTAGCTACGAAATGCGTTTCTTACCCCGTAAAATGCTTTATCGCTAACCACGTTGAGCAGTGTGGTTTTACCAGCTCCACTGGGACCCATAATAGCAGTTACTTCGCAGCTTCTTATTTCTCCAGTTGCCTTCCTTACTAATCAAAACGTGTAGGATAAACAGTTTACCCAAACAAAGTAAACCAAAAAGATTAATCCATAAACCAGCAAGATTATAGCTTGTAACCATAAGCCATCATAAACTCAAAAACAAAAATATCACCTCAAATCAAAGGAGATGCTCCAAAATGGCCAGTGAATGGGAAAACCGTAAATTAGACCCTTTTTTGACATACAAGGGTTGGAAAGGAAAATAAGTTATTTTATTTGGTGTTGTCAAGCATATCGATACCTGTTGTAGCGAAGGTTGCAGGAAACGTGAGTGTGATTGTTTCCGCGTCTGCATCAATACCGTTTGATCCCGAAGGAACAACAAACTCCACGGTATGGTTAGATGGAGAACTCGGATTTGAGTCACTCAACGTATCCTTTACGTCTGTAAGGTTCGCAGCCTCTACAGACGATACATGAGCACCATAGCCCATGAGCACGAGTGCCAACGCAAGGAGCATCGCGATTGCTCTTAACGACAACAGACGTACAAGGGCATTGATTTTGGTTTCTGTCTGTTGTCCTGATCTAGCCCTATAATCTGTTTTTACTCCTTTTTTATTGGGCTTTCTAAATTAAGCTTTTTTTTTCAAATTGTCTGAACAAATACGGTACATGCAACCACTAATTTGTGTTGTCTCCTTTTTTTTACTTTCTAAGTTAAGCTTTTCTATTGAAATTTTAATTCATTTTGTCTAAAAAAAGGTATATTCAACCATCCTGTTCCGCGTTTTTTAATGATCGTCAATACGTCTTCATCAATTAACACATGAGTTAATCCTACTCTTTGTCCTCCAAACTTTACACTTTTACCCCAAACTAATCCGTATCTGAATTCACGTTTTAACCTTCGATGTAATTTATTACAGATATCTTCTACTGTGTCTCCTTCTCTTGCAATTAGAGGTTCTTTGAAATCTGTTTCCCCTCCTTTTGGTCTCATGTAAATTCTGATAAATTTTAAACGCTGGGCAAACGCTACGACGCGATTACACCGAAGCTGACGACATGGATAGAGGCACAAAAGCTGTTCTTTGTCGCCACGGCACCGCTTTCTGGAGAGGGGCATATCAACTGCTCGCCCAAAGGCATGGACTCCTTCCGCGTGCTCGGGCCCAATCTCGTTGGCTATCTCGATTTGACAGGGAGCGGAGCCGAAACCATTGCCCATATCCGCGAAAACGGACGCATCGTCGTGATGTTCTGTGCGTTTGAAGCTCTCACCCAATCCACTTTCTCTCTCTATCCTGACCAGCCGCCACACAGCGCTGTTTGATTTTTCTTCTATACGGACGATGGGAGAAGAACAAACGGGTGGTGGTGTTATGATGGAAACACAACGAGTAGGTACCACTATGTCTTCAGAGATGGAAGGTCTGTTCTCAGAAAATAGTCCTGTTACCGTCACGGTAGAATCATCGTCGTTGATCGATATGGAAACTTCCATGGTAAAGCCTGGCAGAGGGCGGTTTGTTATACATATAATAACCGACGCCGACGCCGACGCCGGCAAGTAATAATAGAAGAAGGAGGTATTTTTTCATATTAATGGCGTTTATGTTTTACGTTTTATGTTAAACTCAAGTCTTTAAATTTGATCTCATGAGCGGGAACATAAAACAGGGAACGGCTTAATCCTCCGAGGCTCCGTCGTTAATCCATTGCGCGATTTTATCGATATCGCAGTCCAGGAGTTTAGGCGCGTTTTGAGGCGTAGGGGTTACTTTCGAATTGTCTTAGAAGGGGAATCACGCCTCCCCCATGTGCAGCCATAGTTTATATGAGTTGTAATCATTTGAGATCTAATGTTCAGCATTTTGATAAGAGTATTTGTAATCAAATTAACCTATTACCAGACGAAGGAAAAAAAGAAAACAAAACTTACATTCTTGAAATTGGAAAATTATTTATTGTCAGACTGAAATACTGTAGAGACCTGTCAAAGTTACATTTTTTATTTTAATGCTCATAACTCACTGAAAAATAACTAAAGTAGTCACGGTTTTAATTTTGTATCTTATTTTCTCTTATTATTATATTATATTGTTTAAATTTTATATTCTTATCTAATACATCATAATTTTTATCGTGTAAAATTTTAATTATTGTTATTTAGCTGAAAATATAGAAATAATGATTACTGATATACCAAATATTGGTAATTTTAAAATGATTAGTGAGAAGTTTGCTCCGAGATGGGAGAAAGCTTCCACGGAAAATCCTCCCTCGGTGAACACCCTCCTAGAAAGTACCCCTCCCCCCCCCGTGGGTCGTTGGTCTCCGATCACATTCGATTTATAAAAGAGGACTTGAATCCTCAAATTCTGATTCAATGAGCACCTTACGAAATTTCTGCGACTGTGCGGTGGAGGTGTGGATGAGGAAGGGGTGACCCCCTTCTATAATGAATAAACTCTGCTCGTTTTGGGGTTAAATGTTACTCTTTTTGTTAATAATGTGCACTAGCGTGCCTCCAGCACGGCGCGGCCAACCGCGAACGCGTTGTCGAAGAAGTCGAGCGTGGCGCCGAGGTAGACGTCGAGCGTCATCAGTCCGAGGCCGACCCCGAACACGATCATGACCGGGAAACCGACGGCGAAGATGTTGAGCTGCGGTGCCGCGCGTGCCATGACGCCAAGGGCAAAGTTGATCGCGAGCAACGCGATCACCACCGGCATCGCCAGCAACAGTCCCATCACCAGCAGGTAGGCTCACCGCATCAATATCCGGTTATTTTCGCGAAAGTGAAAATAATTGAGCAGAGTCGACCTAATTTCTTAACCGTACCTTTTCATATCTTAACCGTAGCTTATTTGTGTTCAAATCCAGCAATTTTTTCCGTGGATTTATTACCTGAATAGGTACAAGACAAAACAGAATAAGTGTTGGCATATGCAAGTGGGCAAGGTCGTATCCAAAGGAAAGGGGCTACTGGGTTTGATCCCCTCCTCATGGTTGAATTCAACGCGCTCTTCAAGTGGGCCTAACCTTTAGTTGAGTCAACAAGGGTTGTTGGCTCTGTTGTCGTCACTGTCTGAGTTGTAGAAACAGTTGTTGTTGTTGTTGTTTTCATGGCAGTAGTTGTGCTTGTCGTTGCTGGTCTCGAAAGGACTCGGCAGGAGAAAGAATCATCGCCAAAAGCATTCATGGCAAAAACAAACACGCCCGACTCGATAAAGAACGGACCAGGCTGGTTAACCTTGCTTGCAACAGCCAGATAGTGTTTCCAGTTGCATGCATTAAGTTATATATCACAATTCACAAATATGATCGATTGCATCCCTTTTAGGTATTGTCAGCTGCTGGATATAATATTGTAACCCCTGTCTATGCAGGTTGGTTGTTTTCATGTTTTGTTGTCCTATGGTTAAGTTAGTTATGTAAACTTCACCAAAATGATCCATTGGATACAGAGAATAATAAATTTTGTTTTACTACTAGCTGCTTTGGTGATGCTTTGAATAGATTGGGGCGTTGGAAAACCGTGTGCAGCTATATTGGCCTAAGGTCGTCTTGGGTTGCAATTATTTAAATTATTGGGTTGCAATTGACAATTTATTTAAATTCACTTTATTGAAGACTGTAAGCTTTACACCAGAGGGTAACGTTAATTTTAAACATGTTTTAAAAAAAATGCACCTTCAAAGTTCAAATTGGGCAACAATGGTACTGTTGATACAGTCAAATGCATTGAACTAGCCCCTTGGCTTGTCGCATTGCCTGCAGGTGGCGACCGAGCGTGTTTAATGTTGATTGGTCCATAGCATCACTTTGCTGTTCTATATATCGAACGTTCTATATAAGGAACGCTATAAAGTCAACAATTAACTTATCAGTCACATTGGTTATGCGTTAAAGCGTAGTAATTTAGCGGGATTCGTTTTAGCATTAGAAACAACGATTAAGGTGATATTACCGCCTAACAGGAATCGAATATGAAAATTTGCACTTTAATTAGTTCGATAGCCTAGGTCATGGTACCAGTAGCTTACGCATACCTTTTAACTCTTAAAAATAGCAATTGTAGATTTACTCTTTGGGCCAGAAGAGGTTGAGGCTGCACGCAGACTATGACACCAGATGCCTGACGCCTAAAAGTACATTTAGAAATAATGATACAGCAGCTGGGGTGACTGAAAAGTAAGCACGCATAGCTCTGGATTAGAGGGTTATCAGTTCAGTTATTGCCTTAGGTTTCCTTGCGATACTGCATCAGAAGCAACTGCAGGACCTGATTTGCAGCACAGTAATGAGCATCAGGCAGCTTTTGGGACCAAGACAACTCAGATTGCAACATCATCTCTGAGTGATGAGTTGGTTTATGCACTGTGCTATTCTTCTGAAGGAGGAGACTCGAGTGCTAAGTGGCGAGATAGTGGAATTCGTGTGATGATTTCCAAGATCTCTAGGATGTATTATCACCCACTGGCTGTCAATCAGGCAGAAAGACTTCGATACCTTGGACAGGTGCACGCTCCATTGGTTGGATTTACCAAAGAGTGTGTTTGGCAAGCAATGGATTATCAAACAATCAAAAACCGAATAATCGTTGTGTTCGCGCATCACCGGAGGCGAGGATGTCCAGCGTTGAAGATGTTCAGGCACGACCTCAATTCGTGCTGCGCGGCATTGTTCTGATTGTCGCCGCGATGTTCGTGACATCGGTGCAGGATGTGGTCTTCAAGCTCTTTATCTCGTAGACGAACGGTGTACACGTCGTTGCACGAAAGGAATTATTGACATTGTTGCCCGTTAGAGAGCTAAGGAATAATACCTCTCTCTAAATTGTAAGTATTCATCAAAGTAACGTTTCTATTTTGTCGTTGAAAGGCTGTGAGATACTGTCTACAGGAGTGAAGCTAGACTCATAGATGTTAGCGTACACGTTATCAGTCGTAGCAGAATGACAACAACTTGTTGCTCCAATCGCTTCTACAGCCGCGCCAGACCGATAGGCCTCTTCGGCTGCTGTGCAGACCTCTCTCGGATTGAGGAGCCCAATGTTGATCGCGGGCGCCAGGATCGAGTGAAACAGGATGTCGTGGTCAGCGGCCATCGCGTCCTGGAAATCTCCGAAGTTCGGGAGCCCGTGTTCGATGAAGCGGTCGAGCGCCTCGAGCGCCTGGTCGCGGGTGACGGGCCAACGGAAAGGCTCGAGTTCGCCGAAGTGATCCGGGAACCGGTCGTTTTGCAATCGTGTTTCTCTGTTAGAAGAGTTAGATGTGAGAAATTAGAGAAGTTATAAATCAAAGGTAAAATTCTCTTAGATATTATGCTAAAACAGTTATTTTAAGCTTTATTTAACTTTTTTGCTTTATATTATATGATTTAGAAGTGAAATATAGTGAACTATTAGCATGGGTTAATGAACATACAGATTTGGCAGTTGCCCATACAGATGTGGTAGTTTAAATCAGAAAATGTACGCCGAAGGCTGCCTTATCTGCTTTTATTCTGTCAAAGATTTCTTTATCTTACTCTCCTTTTATTGTTCCCCAGTCAGGATACATACATGGTCTCTGCATTCAAGACGAGAATGGTAAGAAGCAGATAGGATTTACCCAGGGTCATTAGTCACTCCTAAGTCAAATAATAATGATTGTTGATGGTGCATCTACTCTGTCAGTTGGTCTACATTCTGTCTTAGTAGATTAATATTCAAGGAAATTTGTAGTGGCACTTAGCCTATGCAAATGCTGAAGACCTTGAAGTACATCACATGGATGTGAGTACTGCATTTCATAATGCTACTCTAGATGAAGAAATTTTCATGAAACATGCTTTGAGATTTGAGCAAGGAAACAACAAGGTTTGGAAACTGAGAAGAGCAGTATATGGATTGAAACAATCACCTCAACAATGGTATATATGCATGAATAAGTTTCTGAGGGAAAACAAGTTTGAAAAACTCACTAGTGATGGAGAATTACAGGTGATAAAAGATAGATGTTTATACGAAGGCCAGTACAGATACTAATATTCGAACAACTATATGTAATGCAAGAGTCCGTTATTGTAATAAATAAAAATATCAGAGATAAATATTGAAGCAAGTATTACCTGACAATCATTTCAATTCCAGCGTGTTCTGAAGTTTTCATTTGCCTTGCATTTGCACTTTTTAAATGGGTTAGGCCTATACATGTGAAAACAGGAAAAAAATTAACTATTCTTGATGACGATGTTATTGCTTTTGGGGGCTATTGAGGAATGTAGGCCTAGTATGTATTTTTATGTTGTTATTTTACAAAGAACGACGATGAACTGTTCTAAACAATTGTGCTTTTCTTTTTAATTCTTATGATGCAGTATAAAAATCGACACTTGTATGAAATATCCCCTGCATCTCAAGTTGTTCATGCATTGACGCACTGTAAACCGGTTCCTTTCGCTAATTTCTTTCAACTTGACGTATGGACTTGATGAGCAAGGTTTGTTTTCTCTTTAAATTAAATTGAGTAAAATACACAAGGTGAATTCAGTTCATTTGAACTATTTCCTTCTTTAAGCTTTATATTCTTATGCAAATTTTTGATGTGTTCTTTTTCAGCAGACCTACGGTTTTATGTTTATGTTTACAGTTTTTTTATGCATACCGTTTTTTTTATTTGTACGATTTTTTTATACGGTTTTTTTTTTTATTTTTCTATACGGGTTTTTTATCTGTACGGTTGTCTTGAAAAAAAATGGCTATCTTAGAATTTTAATCTGACTACTTTGGGCAAAAAATGAGCGTGGTAGCGGGCCTACGTGCCCTCCGATTTTTTTGGTCACTTAAAAAAGACACTAGAACTTCTCATTACCGTTCGAATGAACCCTCTTGAAAAATTCTAGGAAAACTTGGTTGCTACGATCACCCCTGGAAAAAAGAAAAAAAAAAAAAAAAACAAACAAATAAACACGCATCCGTGATTTGTCTTCGGCTAAAGGTGTAGAAAGACAACCTTCTCCATTTTCAATTTAGAAAAATGGGGAAAAATGGGGAAAAAACTGGAATCGATTTTGTCATTTTAAAGGGTATGATTAGGGAAATTGGCAAGTTTGAAATTTTCCAAAATTTTATCATCCTCTCGTATTAAAATAAAAGAGAGAAAAATTTAGAGCATTTTATGTATTGTAAAAATAAGTTATGTGCAGGTGTGCTAATGACGATCATAACGCAATATTGTGGGAACCCAAACCATAGATCAGTTTTTCAGTTCCATAGACCCTATAATATCTTATCCTTAGTTGAAATGAAATTTTAGTGTCCGAAGTGATCCACTTTGTACACTAGAGCACAATTGGAAAAAAGGGGAAAGAACCTAAACCATAGATTCTGTTTTTTCAGTTCCATAGACCCTACAACATCTCATGATTAGTTGAAATAAAATTTCAGTTTCCGAAGTGATTCATTCAATGATTCACCTAGGAGACTACTGACCTTTAACTATTGACTATTTTTCAGGTAAATGGAGCTGTGTAAACTGTGGTCGAAATTATTCTAGGAAGCAAACCTTAGTAAGACACGCTCGACATGAATGTGGGGGCAGAAGAAAGTTCGTCTGTATTTGTTGTGGCAATAAATATAGTCAAAGATGTAATTTAGCACGGCATATAAAGTTGTGTCACAGTCTAAATAGCTGATATGCAGCCAATACAGTGGCTTCCCTGGTTAATCAACGTGAGGAGGGTATCTTGTGATATGTAAATAGAACGTCTGGAAGCGCTGGTGAAATGAATATATTAATACTCTTTGGGAAAGACATAATATGCTACATCATTGTAAAGATAGCAAATGGTCAGTTGGAAATGCTTTTAAAAGCTGATGAGAAAACAGAGCTCGGTCAATGGGCAATTAGAATTGTGGAGATTCTTGAATATAGATAGTTAGATAGTTGAAAAGGAAAGCATCGTAAGAGCAGCAAGATTGTGTATAACTATCAGTGTGAAATTCTTCTCTAGTTGGAAAGTTCCATTCAGGAGGATGGCCTGTTTCAAGAAAAGGATTTTTAGGGAAAGGTTTGTCGATATTGTTCTTTGTTTACGTTTTGCTTACATTTTATTGTGTTAAAGCAGTTTTGTGACTGTTAAGGCAGGTTTTAACGCTCTCATGTTACCATATATCGTCAATTACTAACATTGGTGCTTCTACAACAAGATCTCCCCTCCTCCATGCGAGCAAGGCAAGCTGGCCGACGCGAAGGCGACCCTCGAGGGCGCCCTGGAAGCGACGCCTGGAAATGCTGACCTCTGGCGGTTTCTCGGTGCGCTACGGCATAGCCGTGGCGATCTAAGCAGCGGCGAACAGGCCTTGCGTCAGGCAATCTCACTGCAACCCTCCCTGTCCGAAGCGCATGACAATTTGGCCGGTATCCTGCTCGACCAAGGCAGGATCGACGATGCGGAGTCTTGTTTTCAGCAGGCCTTCATCTCAAGTGGCGCGTACCGCCTTACGCGCGCGGGGGGCTGGGGGGGGCGCGAAGCGTCCCACCAACTAGGTGTTGGGGTGGCGCTAAGCGCGACCCCAACAGCTAGTATATATATATATATCTTGTTCTATTTTGTGCTAATTCCCCCCCCCCCTCCTTTTTTTATCCTTTTTTTTTTTTTTCTTTTTGTTCTTTTTTTTAGTTTTTTTTTTCTTTTTTCTTTCTTTTTTACTTTTTTTTTTTCTTGGAGAGAGAGGTCAGCAGGTGTGGCATCAGCGTAGCAAACATTAAATCTGGAGAACAACTTATCAAAGGACATTGTGACCGTCCCCAACTTTTGTGCGTTTAACTTTTTGTCTGCACATAGTTGAGCACGGGGTTGAGATCAAAAAAGAGAAAAAAAAATAAAATGATATGGCCACACAATGTCCCGGGGGTTAATGGTTGAATGTAATGTGGCACAGTTGTCGAAATGTCAAAACTTTCAAACTTTCCGGAGGGGCTGGCACGGACCATGATTCAATCACAGTGAAGCCACAATGCGCCCGTCCCATCTGACCCGCGTACTGCGCGAAGAGCTCCGTGCGGCTGCGGGCGGCGTACACACGCCGGTCATGCTGTGGGGTCCGCCCGGCATCGGGAAATCACAGCTGGTCGTGCAGCTGGGCACCAGCGAAAACGTGCCCATTATTGACGTGCGGTTGTCACAGATGGAACCGAGCGATCTGCGCGGCATTCCGTTTCAGGCCGGCTCTGGCCACATCGCTCACGAATCCAAGCAGTGAGCCTCGTTTCGCCAGCTCCAGCGCCATGTACGCGTTGTCGTCGTCCTCCTCATAAGCGTACAGATGGACAATGTGGCGATGATGTCGCAGCCGCTGCAGTGCCTCCACCTGCCAGTGCGCAAAGGACACGGAATGGAATGGAGGGAGGAGGAGGAGGATGAGAACCAGGAGAGACACGTGTCCAGAATCTTCAATTCTGCTGTTTTGTGATCCGTCCGGATCGACGAACGCAAACTGGCCTTCGCCCAACGACGCAAAGTTGTTGTAGCTGTAGCCGTTCGAGACGATGAAGAACCCGATGCTGTCACCGGCCTGGACGTCCAGGACCCGGTCACTCTGACCCGCAACCAGTTCGCCGCCGCTGCCACGCAGGGAGGCATTCTCCCAGATGATGTCGACGTCATAGATCTCGCGCGTCTCCGGGTTGATCTTGTAGTAACCGAAACTGTTCCGTGTTTGTCGGAACAAAGTTGTATGTTGCAAACGCCGGCGATTCTCGCGCAGTGCTGTCACGGAGACGGCGTGCTATTCGGCTGTCGCACGATCACAAGCCTACGGACTCGGCGGAGGGCGAGCGTATACGTGCACAGGGTGGCTTTGTGGACGACAACGGTCGTGTGAACGGCATTGTTGGAGTATCTCGCAGCTTTGGAGATTACTCTTTGGAGCCATTCGTTACGTTCGAGCCGTACATTTCAGTGTAGTTGCTGATGCAGGACTGTCTGCAGCACGCTGGGAGTAACTTGATGCGTGTCCCGTCACCAGCGCGGGCGGGCGACTTGCACATACAGCGGTGGATTGTCTGCACATGCAGCATGGAACAAAACGTCTCGATGTGGTCCATGACATGCCTGTCCGCCGGCAGGCAGACGAATAGGCCAGGTTGATAGTGGGCCGTCGGTAGTGATGTGGACGATGTGCAACTGAGTGTCGCGAGATGTGCCAGGTACACGCCGTTTCCAAACAATACACCGTAAAAGGCACTTTGGAATCCGCTGCATTTAAGGCTGGAATGGATATGATGTGCTTTACCGAATATCCTGCGGAGGGTATAGCCGAAATATTGAAATCTGCTACTTCGGAACGTATAGAAGAAAGCTTCAGAAGGGTATGGAAACTGAAGGAAAAAGCTTTTCTGGAGAATCCTTCTAAAAAGCACTTAAATCCCTTAGCGTCCGGGGAGCTAAATCGGAAGTTTATAGAAGTTTGTTACATAAGTTAATTCTTACGTTACGCATCTTTTTACTAATAAAAATGTTCGTTAAAAATTAAAAGTTCTAGCTGCCTTTTTAAGTACAAAAAATCGGAGAGTAACTAGGCCTCCTTCCCCACCATTTGTTTCTCAAAATCGTTTGATCAAAACTAAGAGAAAGTCATTTAACCAAAAAAAAAAAAAGAATTAATATACAAATTTCATTTTAAACGTTCTAGTGGCCTTTTTAAGTGAAAAATATGGTTTCGTTTTATTAGATCATGAAAGTAAAATGGGTGAATTAGATTGGGAAAACCATCAGGCAGTTCAAGATATTTATTCAAATGAAGTAAAAGAATTACTTGAAAAAGAATTAGGAATTGGAGGAATTGATACATCTCAAAGCGCTGTTCTAAAAAGAGGTGGGAAACAAGGTGAAGTTTATGCTTCTGGAATTCATGGAGATTATGGATTTACTGCTGAAGCAATGTCTTAATCAATTTTCGCATGCGGACACCACCGGTACGGCCGAAAGATGTAACGTTTTCCGGTCGGAGCAGGAGGGAAATGACGCTTCGTCATTGACTCTCTCCACGCAGGTGACGCCATCCATGTTGACTGCGGGAATCCCGAGAGGGTATTGTCCCTTTGTTGGGTCCTCCGGGATCCCGCAGGAACCTACCAGGATGAACACAGGTGGCAGGTTCCGAACCTAAGGATTTAGAGCGGCTCGGGGGTCCAGCCCGAGCGGCTTCTATATTTTGAAAGTGGATGATGATATTTGTTTCACCAACTTATCGAATCGTTCATAATATCAACATTAAATAGGTGGTAGATATTGTTAACTTTACTAGACTTATTACCAAGTAAAAATAGAAAAATGGTAACGACAAAATCTTCCGTGTATGTTGAATTTCTAAGAAAGCTCATTATTCTTTCTCTCGTATACAGAGTTTTGATATTCTCGAAAACGATTGATAATATCAGGAAAGATTTCCGCCGAGATTGGCACCGCCACCTGAGGTTACGAATATCGCGCTTTTCTGGCCATTCACTTCCGAATCCGAGATGTCCACCCACGTCAGGAAGCTCTTGAAGAACGCGGGCGAGCGTTCGACGATGAGCAGGTCGGTCTTGCTGCCGTTCTCCAGATTTCCGTAGATCGTCTTGTTGAAGAACGGCGCGCCGGCGTTCTGGATCGGGTCATCCGTCAGCGTGTAGGTCCGTATGTCGGAATTCTGCACTATTGATTAAATCAAGATTGCACATTTGCCATTTACCTTTGTTGTACTTTTAGCCTCATGAATTAATATCTCGAACGAAGTAATGTTTAACTATTATATCCCTAAAATTCGATATATGTAAAGCCCCTAAAAATGTGCAATTAGCACTATAGCACTCTAGATTACCGTAAATCCTCGAATAAGCCCCCACCTCCGAATAAGCCCCCACCTCCAGAATAAGCCCCCCTCGAATAAGCCCAACCTAAGAATGTAAAATCGTGGGTAATGTTAACAAGGATGCTGCAGGGTGAGAGCACTCTTAGTTTCTGGCGTTAATTTTAATGTTTTATTTAACTAAAGGGGTCTGCTTCAAATACAGAGATGTATTATTTAGGAGGGGCGGTAGGTCATTGCTTAGAGGATTGTGAGATGAATAAAGGTGTATATTGCTTAATATTCGTAAGAAAAAGTGTTTCGACAAAGATAATTATCCCTGAAACAAAAGAATGTTTTCAATTCGCAGCGAGTTTCACAAGCTGCTCCAGTTCCTGCGAGACAATCTCCGCTCCAGCGACCAACACCGGCTCCAAAAGGCGATCTTCTTCCTCGGCGACCTGCGGATCGTCGAAGCCGTCCCGGATCTGATCGAGCTGCTCCAGCACGACCAAACAGCCGTCCGCGAGAGCGCTCTCTTCGCCCTGCGCAACCTCGCCCTCCAAGACCACGGCAGCGATATCCAGGGCTGGCAAGAGTGGCACAAACAATGTCCCAACCAAAGAAAGCTCTTCCCTGAGAAACTGTCTCAATGTACATAAGAATGAATGCGTGATGATGATGATGATGAATGATGAAGGTGCTCAAGAATGCACAGCGCAGCATACCAAGCAGGAACAGCGGCTTCCATCAAACACAAGGCAAGAGTTTGAATCTTTTGACTCAGCATAGCTGTGCCAGCTAGCACCTGTAGAAGGGGTGGGCGAGAGCAGTAGCAGTACAACAGTCTCGGTACTTTTCTAAAACCCGTATTCCCCCTGAATACAGCCTTGCTGTCGAGTCCTTGATTCTTTATAAATTCTATTTGATAAGACTGAAATTGTGAGCTGACGGAGTATTCCTATTTATTTGTAAATAAATAGTATATGTAATAAATAAAAATAAATGTAATAAAAATGTGTAATAATGTAAATAAATTTGTAAATAAAAAGTGTTAAATACATTAACACTCGCTAAAAAAAGACTGGGGATCTTATATATGTTCGTACAGAAATTAATGTAAGACATTTGGCTTTCTAGGGACCAACAGGAGCTTCAGGAGCACAAGGGTTATTAGGACCTGGAGGTCTTCAGGGTAGTAATTATCTCACTTTTTTATTAATTTTTGTGAGTCAAGGTTTCACCATCAAATGCTTTAAGTGTCCAATGGTATAAAACCAGATTTTAGGTGGAGCACAATGTTTAAGGCTAATGCCCAGTGATCTCAAGGTAGTAAGAAGACAGTTTGACTTGTTTTGGTGGTCTCCCCTTTGTGCCCCGAATTGTTGGTGAAGAATGGCAACGAACTTTGTATTGTTGATGTAAGTACCTCTCTCCCGGTGAAACCCGGGATTCTTCTTCTTCTTCTTTTCAATTACTCCTGCAACTCTGAAGCCCCACGGCAGAACGGGCCGCCTTTTCTTTTTTTTTTTTTCGCCGTCATCAATAGCAATCTCTGCCTTCATTATCTCCTCCAGGGCCTGACTCGACGCACTGTCCTCTCATCATTCTTGCAACTTAAAACAATGTAAACTAATCAGGTGCCCATGTGGAACTGTGATACTAATTAACTCACCATTAAACATTTATATCAATGATCATGTGATGGGTACTCTGCACCTGACCATGTGCATCCAAAGGCCCTTTTCAACGAAAAATGGTAGTTGGCAGGTACTTTCAAGAATTTCCTTATCGCCCAGAAATTATAATAACGTCGTATGTGTTGGGCTGGGCTTATACCAATGGAATGGTTTTCCCTGGTCCATGCTCACGAGGAAAAGCAGATCCGATAGGTTATCCGACTTGGATTCTGAAAAGGTACACAACTTTTGGATTTCTGAAACTAGACTGTCCCCAAATAAAAGACAAGTTGTGAAATTGAGGAGATCTAATGAAGGTGACAAGATGCCGAAGCCATATAATCTGCATCCGATTCACTTTTTAGAAGAGTCACGGGTATTTGATTGGTTGTTTTCGCAATCAACATAAAGTTTTTCTTTACGGCTCGATTGGGGAGTTGACGCAGTCGCCCGCGACGCAGCTGTCGGATGTGCTTGGGTCGCCATCGTCGCAGTCCACCGGCGTGTCTTTGCACGCGAAATGGATGCATCGCGCAGCCACGCAGGGATCGGCGGATGGCTCGCATTCGTCGGTGTGGTTGCAACAGTTCCCCTCAATCAACGTGCTATGGCAAATTCCCGCACACGTCGCCGGAACAGTTGGATGTGCCGTGAAGTGAGCCAGGCAGATCGGCACTGATCAATGGAGCGGCAGATGTAGTCACTTCCCAACCGAGCGTACCATTGCCCAGCAACTCCCAATCGTCGGTATTAGCTGCCTCGATCACTTCGCCTTCGGTAACAGCAATTTCGAAACTGTCACCTCCACCACGTTCATGAAAAGATGCCACAATCGAAGTTTCTAGTGGAGCGTCCAACGTGAACGATCCTACTGTCCAGTCATGGCCACGATTTCCCGTGAATCGGATTTGGTCATCGTCATCATCAACCACCCGGAGCGCGTGGCGGAAACCGCCCGTGACCGGAACGCGGCGCGACTGATGGATATCGACGGCCTGACCTTTCCCCGCACCGAGCGGGTTCGCTTTGACAACGCCTCACCGGACAAGGTCGCGCGCATCGTTGATGAGTTGGAGTTCGGTTTCCCCTTCCTAATCCGGCGCGTCGGCACCCAGACAGGCCGCAGTTTTGCCCGCATCGCGAACCGGGCGGACCTCGACAAATATTGTCTCCCGTCACGTCGATCAGGACCACACTGTCGCCGCCGTTCGTCGCTTGAACCGTGAGGACGTCGCTGTCTTCGTAGCCCGTGTCGATGACGCGGAGGATGACCGTCGCTCTCACGTCGCCATAGCCTTCGAGGTCAGCGGCGTCGAAGACGGTCGTCGCATCCATCGACTGGTGACTGAGTCGGCGGACGAGCGGAGAGGGGCTGGCTTCCACGACTTCGACGAGCGGGTTCGATCCGCCGGAGTGTTGATGTTTTTCTTTGTTTATTCTTCTGAATTAACTTAACTAATTCGAATCATATTAAAACTTGAAAAGATATTGCTAAAATCCTCTTTGTGTGTGTTATTTTTAATAAAACCAGTTTTGCCAGTAAATAGTGGTAATATCATAGGAAATTTTTAATAAACTTGTTTTATATTACTTCTAAATAAATGTTTACAGTTATTTAAATTGTGAACTACCAGTCCTTCATATGTCAATCGTAGGTTATAGGTGGTTGGTGACTCTAAAGGTATTGCACGGCATTAGACATTCTGAATGGGGCTCTAGTGTCTTATCGGGGAAGCTGCTTATGCGTCCCTTTCCACCGATCACCAGGAAAAGTCTTTACCGTAAAGATGATGCCGTCATGGTCACATCCGGTCCTACTACTTTGCCGCAACGTTCCGATGTCTTGATCGGAAGTAGATTCGATGCAAAATTTCTAGGATCATACGATCACTGGCTCGACTATCATCCTGGCCCTTGGCTCGATCTGCGCGGAGGTCGCCTTGAGCACGCCCGCTTTCCGCAGCCGCTTGACCCTTTCATGGACCGCCGGCGCGGAGAGGCCGACCAGTTCCCCGAGTGCCGCGTAGCTCAAGCCGGAGTCGGCCACGAGGGCACCTAATATCCTTCGGTCGAAGGGGTCGACGCCCTGCGTCGGGCGACGCGTTTTCCGAATTGTGTCTGTTTCTTTTGGCATTTCGCACATTCCGATTTTGAGAAGGGATGTTCCGTTGATTGCAATCCACCACCATTCCTGTTCAGGATTCCCGACGAGTGTCCCGTTTTCAGACCGACCGATAACCAAATCGGACTCAACGTGGCCCGGCACGTCATTGTCGATGGAGATGCCATTGAGGACATCAAAGCCCTCGATGTCGTCGGTCGAAAAATACGTCTCAACGCCAGTGGCGTTTGCCCAGTCGTTCAGTTGTTCAGCGCTGAATGTCTGCAGGTCCAGATCGTTGCAATTTATCTGTGACCCCAAAGTAGCTCCTGTATCGGGGAACAGTTCAAACATAGCGTAGTTCAAGCTATCTAGCTCAATGTCGACCGGGCCTATAGCGGTAAACTGCTCGCTGATTAGTCGCATTGGGCTCTCTGCATTTATATCATTAAGTAAACTCACATCGATATTTATAGGCAGTGGTTTATTTTGAATTGTCAATCCATCAGACGCATTGTAAAAATACAAATAGCGTTTTCGAGTGAGCTTAGGGTCTCCCTATTTATTTATATATCTATTATCTGTAACTTTTTTTTTTACTTCTGACTAACATTGTCTCTACTATTTTCATTAATTTTCTGGTCGGTAGTTAAAAAATAATATTTTATTGTACGTGGATATAAAAATAGTATCTTGAGAATTCACCTACTTTTCCTATAGTTTAGAAGCCTGTTTTTTTTTTTGCAATGTATAGTTTTGAATATGAAAGTAACATCTTCAGTTCTTACATATTTATTCTACCTTATGCACCATATCCCTATCGATCCGGCGAACCGAGGGCCTCAATATTCGGGCGCGGCTTTCGGCTTATTATCAAAGGCCGTCGGCATGGCGCCCGAAAACCCCAGAGCTTTATTTTTGTTGGCCCAGATGCAAATGGGCACGGCGCAGTTTTTTGGAAGCGCTATTTCTGAAGCCTGCGCTACCTTAGATAAAGTCGTCGCGCTTTATGAAACGCACGAACCGGCTCATCCG
This sequence comes from Alatinidae sp. Z8VKAUB7J3, assembly GCA_010016025.2. Lineage (NCBI taxonomy): Eukaryota > Metazoa > Cnidaria > Cubozoa > Carybdeida > Alatinidae > Alatinidae sp. Z8VKAUB7J3. The sequence continues at coordinate 202,858,783 of JAAAKM020721499.1, forward strand.
CTCGACCCGGCATGTCTACAGCTGCCCTTCTTATAATTGCATGAAAGGGTTCTTACTAGCCAGTAAATTTGACTGCTCTTGTATTATGTGTGTTTGATGATTTGAAAATGTTTTCCTGATCAAATTGGGATGTCATGGTTAAACATAATCAACGATTTTTGAGGAGGGACATCTAAATTTCTAACTACGTCCATTTTAAGCGGTCAACATAATCTATTATTTCTATTTTACCGTGAAAAAAGGAGCGCATACTTTCCCTAACAGATTGGGGTTACCGAAACTCTAAAAACGACATTTTAATACTAATAGATGCATGGAAAGAATTAGATTGTTATGCTGACTTTAAATAGATAAATTTCATCATGTTTAGTCTTACCCATGAGTAGTTACATGAGAAGATCTTTCCATGGAGGAACTTTCATGGGGGAAGAAAATTTTCCATGAAGGGGGTGTCGGATTTCCAAGCGTTATTTAAAAAACGATCAGAAATTAAATAAAAAAAAAGTTTGTCCAAAAGAAAGAGATTTGTGGCTAGCATTAGAGAGTATAAAGCGGATCTCATTCTCATCCAAGAACACCACCTACCCCAGTTTGAAGCCAACTAAGGGTTCTAGCTCTATTCTTATCCCTGCTAATGGGTCTCCTGGGGGTTTGGCTATGATCTGGTTTAATCTCAAGGTGACAGCTACCTTTAACAGTCATAACTCGAGCTGGCAATATGTGATTTGGGAGCATAATGGTCTTAACATTGGTATCATTGCGGGTAAGGCTGCACCATGTCCTTGATGTCGCCGATCCTCAGCTCCTTCAGCTTGTACTTCATGATGTCCTGCATCTTCTTCTCCGTGCCGTCCAACTCGTTCACTCGTCCAACGGTCGAGTTCGGGTCCGAGAAGTAGTTCAAGTGCTTCTGGGCGTCCAACTTCTTGCGGAACTCTTCGTACTCCGATCCACCCTCGGTGTAGCTGCTGTCGGAGTCGCTGTCCGGCTCCTGCTCGGCGCCCTTAGCCTGATTTATCATAGCTTTTATGCATTCAGCGCATACCTCGAAACGAAATAGGCCGTCTTGTCTCCTGTCAACATGCTAGATATAGGGCTGAATACCCTCCGATCAACCTTATTTTCATGGTTTTGTCACAATGCCAAAAATCAACGGTAACGAAATTCGCCCCGGCAACGTGCTGGAACATAACGATGGTCTCTGGGCCGCTGTTAAAGTCGATCACGTAAAACCCGGAAAAGGCGGCGCATTTGACAACATAATCCACAACGAATTTACCGACTTCCTTTGCTTGTTCGACGCATTTCGTTGGCATTTCCAATGCGGATTCGAATAAATCACCAATCGATGCACTCTAAATAAACACGAATAATTCAATTGATATATTCGAAGATATTCATCTTCTTACATGTGATCGTTGACGAACACATTGTTCATCGGAATTGCCTAATAGATGATTATCCATTGTCATCTGAAAGAATTCTAGACAATACATACGCTTGTGCTCGATGATTTTGGCTCTGGGCATTCCTCGTTTCAGTGGCTCGCAGACCTTCCGGCTGACGCATTGAAGGTCGATGCATCCCTGATCAAACAGATCGACAATCCGCGGGTCGAGACCATTCTCGAAGCGCTGACCCTGATGGCGCGGCGCCTCGGCATGACCTCTACTGCAGAGGGGGTGGAAGACGAAGCGGTGATGCCATTGTTGCGAACGCTCGGATTTGATCATGCCCAAGGGTTTGCGCTTTTTATCTTGAATTTTTAGTGATTTGGCCAACTTAATTATTTCATCATAATTTGGTCCATCACCAATTATCAATAATTTTACTTCTAAATTTTTTATTGCTTTAACAATCAATCTATGATCTTTCTGATCAATAAGTCTCCCAACAGACAATATTATTGGTACTGATGAATTGATTATCGGCTTTACTTCAGGAGAAAATAAATTTGAATCGACTTTATTGTAAATTACTTCTACATTTTTAGCATTTTTATCATCAAACCTCGAATTTCAAAACCGAACCGGGGCAAGAATTTAATTTCGGAAGTTTCGAGGTTGGCTTTACCAAATCCAAAATCAGAAGACAAGCCCGACAGAATCTTCAACCGCGATTCGGACACTCGATTTCTGTCAATTTTTCAAAAAGGATAAACGAAGATAATGTCGAAAAAATCAGTGTATTTGCACAGCAGTTTTTGCCGGGATTTCACCCGAATCACGGCATTAAAATCGAGTTTGCAAAAAATGCAGAAAACCAACAACTGATCAAATCAGAATTAACAGAATTGAAAACTTTTGAGAGTCAAAGAACCTAATTTAGAAGTGAGCCACCAATATCTACAATAAAAAAATAAATGCTTTCACTTAATATTAGATAAGTGACTGAATTTTTGAAGATTCTTTCAAACAGTGAATAAGTGAGCTTAAATAGCTACCTTTAAAAGCCTCATTTTAGATCTTGATTACTTTCATTTATTTTTTGCTATATATGGGTAATCAAGATTGGGTCCAACTTCTAGATATCATGAAAAATAATGCTTATAACTCAAAGCGTTGGCGACAACTCCTACCACACAATATTTGTTTGACTTCGAGCAAGGATCACTTTTTCCTTTATAAGACACACAACGAGACACCTCACCAATTTTGAGCAAGTGCTGAAAGACATCTCACTCTTTGCGTATGACACACACAATGAGACACCTTACCCACTTTTCTATTGAGCCTTGAAGCTGGTTTAAAACAAATATGCCGAATGTTAAATGATGTCAATGGCTTCTCGCAAAAATATATCGTAAGAAATACTAAGGATTGCAGCCAAATTAATGCAAAGTTAGTAAAGAAATTCAACCTTATTGCCAATTCATGGAAGCAACTAAGAAATTCTAATGCCGATTTGTTTGAAAAGGTTTGGAAAAGAAGTGCGAAGGTAAAATCTGCTATTAGGGCCTACGTTTCTTTGTCCGCAAGCATGAATGCTGCGTTTTAATTCCACGTTTTATGCTGAATGCGATTCCAGCAGACACATCCAAGAGTCTAAAACTGTCCTCAAATATTTCGTTTGTTGTTAAAAACCAGTACACCTACCCAGCGGTTGGGCTGCATGCTATTCCATTTACCATTCAACCATACACGTCGTTGGGAAATTTTGCTGTTGTTATGATTAAAACCAGCAAAACAACAGCTCTAGGCCGTCTCCTTGTTGATGATTCATCCGATAACAGCAGCCTAACGTGTGACCATCAGCAACGGTTCTCGTGGAATTCGATTTTTTGGGCACATGGATCGACCCTCGATGCGCGTCCAATTCCATAGCCATTCTGTCCGTGCGTTCAACATAAATATTGGGCACGAGGATTGTCACTCGGCGCGCCTGTACTTCCATGCCCACTTCTTCGTCGTTGGATTTTTCGATACAGATGCACCTTTTACCCATGTTGGCTTTCAAGTGTTTTGTGTCAACGTGACTCATACCTTTGGCTTCGCTTGCCAGCATTCGGCTGCGACACATGTGGTTGTTGGCGATGCCGATCGAATCGACCTGCCCGGCTGCCAGCCAGATCGGCACGTCCCACCAGAACGGTTTCTCGATATCGATCCAGACGTTCTTGTGTTTGCGGGCCGCTGCCACGAATTTCATCGGCGACGGATACTCACGCGACGACCCGGTAATCGCCAGCGGTCGCTTCAAACCGAAGTACAGCAACGCGCCCCCTTCGCGTTCATGCTGAGGCGATTGCACAATTAGATCAAAAGAATCCTCAAATAGCAGCGCGTTTAGCAACACCGCTAACGCGATGGCAACGTTACGATAACGGTCGTCAGCGCTTGATGCGTCAGCAGCTGGAGCAGCTGCAGGCAGGTTCTGGCCTTTCTAAAGATTTGTATGAAATTGTGACAAAAAGCCTGGCTTAGTGAAAAGCCTGGTGAATAGCTAGCTAGCGTTATTGAACCTGGTAAGGGTAGAGGGGCGGGTATGGTCTTCGTCAGTATTTGAAGACCATGGATGCGTGTTGTTTTTTATTATTTTTGCCAATACTGATTGTATTGTGTTCAATTTCAATCAAAAATTGATTGAATTTCATGTGTTCAATCACACAAAAATTACAAGTTTTATTGCCGTTTCAATTGATAGAATGGAGGGCCATCAGGCCCATTCTCTTGCCTCTTTTCCACAAACCGAATTAAATCTCTCCAAATTAAATCTCGAGATAGCTAGTTGATTAAAAAAAAAGGCTTTTTTAAAGAGAAAGTAAGGAGCAACATTAAAACTTTAAACGAATAGAAATTATTACGCATAGGAAGGGGGCTGCCCCCTCCTCAACACCTAACTCTTTACGCTAAAGTTTGAATTTTGTCCCATTTCTTTAAGAATGAATCCTGAAACACAAGGGTTGTTTAATTAGAACAATAAGACGCTTTTCAAATGTACTAAAAAACTTGTTCTGTATATGATTAAATAAAAAAATTCTCCATGAGGCAATCTATGCATTCCCAAACATGGTTGATTGGATTCCAAAAGACGAATTACCAAAAACTGATGCTAAGATTTACGAGAGTCCAATTTTAGATGGCGTTGGATTATGGGTTGAAAACAGAATCAAACCAATTGATAATCCAAAATCTGTTGAAGAAATAACTAAAGAAGTAAAACAAGTAATCAAAGATACTGGCGTTGAAATAATTGTATCTTATTTGCCAGTAGGTTCTAATAAAATTCCCAAATTATTGAGACTTTAAGGAGAAAATATTACTATGTATATATTAAACAGTCAATCCATATCCATTTTGTGTTTTATTCAATAATCTTGGTTATGTTTTATTTTGATATTATTGGAAATGAGAACAACCAAAAGCTCGAAATAAGGATTTTTTTTTAGCGAAATGCAAGTTATATTCTTATCTTCAGAAGGTACTTAGGGGGCGTTAGCCCCACTCATCTAAGTTTCTGCTCGTTTTGAGTTTGGTTATTTGGCAAAAAGAGAATTTTAGGGTATGAAATTAAAACTTTCAGGAAATGTTTAGGGGAGTATCAAACAAAATAAACACACATTTTGTGCATGCTGGTTGTCAAAAGGTGTATCAGCAATAACTAAGGATTGGTTGTGTATATTAATTTGAAAATTTAAGAGCATATTCAGTCAGAGGTAGAAGAGCCATTGGGGGTAAACCAGCAATGTTCTTTTACCGTTTTTATATCCTTCAGCTCAGATTTCTCTTAGACGATTAACCCATTCATCTCCATCACGAGGACCAGCTTTGGTCTTTAATAATGGGATGGCAGCCAAAGTTTTCTTTGTTGCAGCGTCCACCATGTTTGATTTCTGACAGGAAGATTGGTTTAAGGTGGTGGAGCCATCGAGTTAAGGTGGGACCCTACCCTAAGGATAATCCTTTGTCCCGAAGAAGTTTTGTCTAATTTACATCATTTTACATCATTGTCGAAATTTTTTTGTTTGTTTCGCTGTCGCAAAGCGGCACTGAGACTTTCGCCGGCGGCAACCCGCTCGTGCGCTTGAATGAGCGCCGTACGAAACGCGCCACGTTGCTGGTCGGCGATCGTTTCCAGCGCGGCCAACAGCGGCGTGCCGGCACGCAATAGCAGCGATAGTTCATGAACCGACATGGCCCAGGCATGGGAAAAACGACTGGCAAAGAAGACGCGTGACACAGCGGCGCGCGGTCGTTCGTACTCGGAGACAGACTGTGTCAAAATCGAAGTTCAGTCAAAGCACATGTTTCTTTATTAGTATGTTTATATTTGTTAAAAAAAATCTTATGACTAACAAGTCCTCTATTATGCAGTACATCTCACATGGCGTAGAACAAACTCAGTCTCTTCATTCGTAAAGAGCGCTATTTTCTACTCCGGATTCATTGAAACGTCATCAATGTACGACCAACACCAGTTGAAGCCAATCACAATCACCACTGTAACAACATCATTGGAACGTCGTTGTCTGGGCATGCTAGGAAGATCAAAATTGGTAGGCGTGTCAGGGAGTTGTACAAATTGACTTGATAAATTCGTTTTCCCCGATTAAAACCATCTGGGGGGTTGAAGGGAGAGAAAAAATTAGATGCATTGAAGTATTTTTAACTTACGAGTGGGAGATCGGATCTTAATGAATTTGATATTTAGAAGGACCTCGTGACTCAGAGATCTTATTTTAAATCCTGACCAGCGTCAAGCCTCTGATTTTCCTGGCAACGACAGATCAGAAAGGACACCAATGGCCGGGTGATCGGCGTATTCGTCCTGCCAGCGAACCAGCCCGTTGCCCCAGCCGATGCCCTGCTGCCCGGTCGAATTTGCCAGCGCTGCCAGGGTTAGCCAGCCACGCACGGTTGCATCAATCGTGACGCTGGCGGCATCGCGCAGATCCTGAACGTTGGCCACCATGAGCCCGGCCCACAGTCGCTGCCGCTTGGCTTCTAGCAAACGTCCGTCGTCGGCAAACGGAACTGAGTGCTATGAGTACATACTGCTGTACACGGATGATGCTCTCGCTATCGGTCCAAACGCGGAAAACACGCTACGACATGGAATTGGCAAGTTCTTTGAGCTCAAGGAAGAATCAATTGGTCCACCCCAGATATACCTTGGAGGACGCACAAGGAAGGTTGAACTCGAGAATGGTGCCAAGGCGTGGGCATTCAGCTCGTCACAATACGTCCAGGCTGCCGTGAAGAATGTTGAGGTATAGTGATGAAAAGAAACCATTGATGTAGCTCGGGGGTAAGTTGTACACTTATCCCGGGTGAAGCCTTTTCTGGGGCGTTATTTAGATAATATATTTATACCAGGGACTAGTGCGGGGGGAAGCCCTCTTCTGTGCCCCTCCCCTGAAATATTAATTTTCTTGAATTCCTGAACACTTCCCATTGAGATTATCAAGTAGTTCTTTTATATTATTGTCCTGACGTGTAAAACTGCATTATTATTGGTTCCTATGCCAGAGTCACATTCCGTCCTATATTTGCCAAGCATCAGCTCCTACAAAGGAAACAGCCACCTCGGTTTTCTAAAGCCAAAAGCCCTACTAAGCAATGTGACAGAAAATCTATAAGCTCATAGCAATACGGAGGGTAAATTACACTACTTTGCCCTCGTGCTTATACCGCAGAAGGCAGTTAATGTACAGATAGAGGGGCAACTTGCACTTATTGCCCTAATGTCTATTGTACTAATTCATGGCCTACACGCAGATTGTAACTATTGTAGAAACAGGTCCTAATTCTGGCGTATTTGACAATGTTGATGATGGTGATCAATCTGTTTTAGGAATTTTGAGTAATGCTCCAAGAGGACAAACTGGATCAATTACATACAATGACAAATCTGTCTCTGTTCTAACTGGTTCTTCATCTGCCACTGTATCTTTGGTAGATCCTACTTTGACTATTGGTGATGGTATCGATTCACTGAAACCTGGGGTCAAAGTTTATAATTTAAAAAAAATAAAAATAAAATATAAAAAAAAAAATAGATTAGAATCCGCCATTTCCTAATTAGAAAACTAATAATAAGGATTATAAGTTGAAATCGACACCTTAAACAAATGTGTTGTTGTATAATAAGGTATTGTAACCTCCGCCTCCGCCAAAAGAGACAGAAACTAAAGAATCTGGGATGATGCCAAAGCTTTATGTGAAGCCGTAGAAGAAGAATACCACACTTCTACCGAATAAAGGTGGCCGTGCTAACTTAGGCTCAAATCTTAGAGAAAACGCAAATTTTTAAGGAACTCAAATTGGAATTCAAAATCATGCTGGTTTTTCTTGGAAATCGAGAGGGCATATTAGTTAGAAATATTAAGTGTACTAACATTTGGATAAAAATTAACACTATTTCATGATAATCAAATCGGAAGACTAAGCAGTCGAATAAGATGCATAATAAAGGAAAATTTGATCTCGTTTTCAAAATTGATTAAAAAGTGCCCTGGCCCGTGCCGTGTATGGTGAACCGAGCGTGATCGTGCTCGATGAACCGAATGCCAGTTTGGACAATGAAGGTGAGGTGGCGCTTATGGCGGCGATCGCGGCCTTGAAGGCGAAGGGGACGACGATCATTCTGATCGCCCACCGTCCAAGCCTGTTGCGCGGGGTCGACAAGGTGCTCATTCTTGAGGACGGTACGGTCCGGATGTTCGGGCCGCCGGACGACGTCATTCCGTCGGTAACCCGGCCAGCGATTTCTTCAGGAAACTAGATCTTAAGTTCGAATTTACAAATTCATCATGCCAGAAAGACAAAAACAACTGGATTCAAGACGCAAAACGGTTTATTTCAATTCAACTTGCAGCCTGGTTGGTCTGAAAAACATACCACCACCATTTCAACGGGGTGTAGATTCCGTTTCGGTTGCTGGCTCTTAGTCTACCTCGACGATATAGTAATATATTCGCAACTGTTCAATCAAATCTTCACCATGTCCTTGCGCTGAACCTGGCCGAACACCTGAGCGTCGTGGTTCTGAGCAAGGCGGACATCAGCGAAAGCGCCACCTGGTACGCCCAGGGCGGGATCGCGGCGGTCCTGGAGCCGGACAACGGCGACAGCTACGAGAAGCACGCCGAGGACACGCAGGTCGCCGGGTGCGGACTGTGCAATCCGGAGGTGGTGGACCTCGTCGTGCGCGGCGGCACCGACGCGGGGCGGCGCCTGATCGAGGGCGGCGCCCTTCAGACTGCAATAACTGATCTCCTTGTGCAGCAGACAAAGACGTCTCCATGTGCCTTCGTTTGTTGTCGATCAGCTTTGGGACCGCATTGACAGCAGCTCTTTTCCTTACCCTTACAGGTGTTTCATCGTCATGCCTATTGCTTATGTGGCTCTGATCATCATCTGACTGTAAGCATTTTGAGGAGCATGAACTACTCTCCCCTTCACTTGATGTAGCTTGGCCTGTAAACGTCAAAGTGCTTACACAGAATCTTGATAGTTTCGAATTTGACTCTTCCACTCCATTTCGAATATGATACTTTTGTCATGTTTGGCAATTCGTTTAATCTTTCTCCTCATAAGAGTAAAACTAAACTTATATAATCCGGTATAGGTGTGAATTTTCTGTTTGCCTCAATGTCTTCTCCTTCGTACTGAGGAATTGGTGTTTTACACGCTTCAATTCAAGCTTTAAATAATTGTTCGCATTTAAATACCATCATGTATATTTTTTTTATCCATTTGAGGTAGAAAGGATTTTTTTTTTAAATGGCAATATTAAGCCCAATTGCTAGAACACTGAGCATGATAATTTTTCTATTTAAGTATCTTAGATTGCTTGAAGTCAAAGAAATACTAGTTCATTGTTTGCCTTGCCTTACCGAAAACCTTCTAAAATTGCAGCGCATGGAAGAAAAGAGGAGATTTAAAAGAAAGTAGTCTTTCCCAGGCTAAATTGAAACCTGAAGGCAGTTAGCTTTCTTTCGGAACTACTCACATCAGTACTCTCGTCGATTATTATAGAAAAACATTTTTTTTTTAAGAGGTGGCACAAGTCATCAAATGCAACTTCTCAAATATTCGAACTTATCACGTTTGTGGTTTTTTTGTGACCACACTGAACCCCCTTTGCAATTTCAGAGTCAGAAAAGGTCCTCTTCAAGGTTTCAGAAAGTTCCTTCATGATGTTGATTGGCTAGTTATGATGCGCAAAAAAAAAAAAAAACACTCATTCTATATATCAAGGATGCTGTAGTCATAGTTTCACGTGTTGGAATGCAAACTACTGGTAAAGTTACCTCTTTGAGCAGAGATGATAGAAAATATACCTTAATTGAAGATGCAACAGCAAATAAATTAAGGTTGAAATCAACCAGTATAATAAGCTCACAGAGGCTAAATCATATCGATTCCAAAAGCTCACCGATAATTAGTAGAAATAAAGGATTGGAGCTTCTTGTAGATCGGTGTAAATTAGTGTGGGTATTTATCTAGATTCAGTCAAACAATGGCACTGTTATCAGCTCATAAGAGGTATACTAGAGTCTGAAATAGATAAATTAGGATTTCAAATTAGTCTGACAGAGATGAATTGATTTTTTTTACAGTTATAAACACAAGTGGTATACTAGAGTCTGAAATAGATAGATTAAGCTTATACCAAAGAATGAGAGAGATAACTCAAAATTATTTTTTGATTTAGAGACAGAGAAAGTAGGAATCCATCTGACCGGCCCCTCGAGGAAACCGCCTTCCTCGATCCAGGTCGTCCCGGTCATTTCGCCATTGCCGTTCAGCACCGCCCATCCCGCATAGACATTCGTATCCAGTGAGTGCAGGCCACGCGGGACAATAGCCGTAACGCCTGTACGGGCCGCCCGGCCGTCGCCCAGGTCGCGAATGATCGTTTCATGCCCTACGGTGACGCCGGGCACATCGGTGATTGCGTTTAACGGACCGGTTTCTCCGTCGAAGTTTTTGTTGTTTCTATAGAGTAAACCTTCTATCAACATTTGCTTTCGTGTATCTTCACCGTTTTTCTTCAACAACTTCCTTCTGTTTGTTACTTTGAAGAGTGGCCCACCAGAGTCTTTGGTGGCCCACCAAAGAGGGACCAGAGAGTCTTGGGTGTATAGGTTTACGGTATTCTAAGTAAGTTTTTGTTAATTTTTGTGAAAAGCAAGGATGCACTTTTTTGTCAGATCAATGTGAAGTTGCCCAACTTATGGAAACGCCAAAATTGACTTCAATGCAACACTCTAACAGTTGCACTACGGTTACAGTCTAGCATTTCGTGTGCAAAAATGAGTGATTTTGTTAGGAAATTATCCCCCTCGGAAATCGGAAGTCGCATCTAAGGGCATCTAGTATCAAAATTTTTCTTGGGTAGTTCCCCATATCCCCCGCTTGGGCTACACACCTTCGGCGTTCGCTTGATCGGCCCTCGGCCAACTTATCGGTCAATTTTGCCCCTCCTACCATGATAAACTCTGCCAGATTTGCCGCTTTTTCTCCAGCCATAGCGATGTGCAATGTGGCCACCATATCTTCTTCTTCTGCCATTCTTCCTTCCTCTCACTTTGCCATAGTGTCGCCTCCTACCATGATAGATTCTGCCAGATTTGCCGCCTTTTCTCGAGCCACGACGACTTCCAACGTGACCACCATTCCTTCTTCTGGCATGCGGCTTTTTGCCATAATACTCTCCTGATCTACCTTTAGAATTCACCAGAGCAGTCTAGTGTTTATACCTAACTACTTGCTCTTACCATAAATGATGTATGACATGTTTTAATTGCATGACGTCATATAACTGTCAAAATGACGCCAACATGACGCCAAAATTACGTCAAAATGACTCATTCCCAGACTCCTCATAAATTTGTAAATTTCTTTGCGTATGTGAGATATTGCAAGATAGTAAGGTCAGTATCTTGAAAGAATAAAACATAAGAGAGTAAAAGAACGGCCCCATTGTTGGAACGGCTGCCCTCACGCCGATGAGCCCGAACTTATCCTTCAAAGCCACGACTACGACCAGAGAAACGTGGACTTTTCGCCGGTCCGCCTTCGCTCGCGCGCCTCTCCTCCGGGCCGGATTGAGACAGCGGTTTGAAAGGGTCCGATGCTCCTAATCGATCCCAGAACCGACGGCTTTGATTGATAGATGGCGGTGTGTTAATCGAACCAATGAACCGGGTCAAGTGGGCTCGCGTTGTAGCTGTATTTCTTTTTGCTGCGCTTCTCTACACTTTTACCCGTAGCACACAAAAAGGAACGGGTAATCTCAACAAAGAACAACTAGAGATCGCGACACAAGAGATTCTTAGCTACGCACAAACGATTGAAAACGCCGTTAATCTTGTACGCCAACGCGGTTGCTCTGAGAATGAAATCAGTTTTGAAAATCCTTTGAACGCTGCCTATGTGAATGCTGATGCGCCCGCTGATAACTCCTGTCACCACGCTGGGAAGAAGTTCTCCAGGCAGCCGAGAAGACTTGGGAGCAAGCCTCCACAGAGCAGCAGCAGGAGTTTGCCAAGCATGCGGCGCTCTCGGCACTGCAGCTGGGTGAGTGGGATGCTTTGAAGAAGTTCTCCAGTGGGACTACAACTCATCATGGAGACTTGTTCTGCCAGGCTGCTGTAGCACTACATGATGGTGATCTGGATCGCACCCTTGCGATCGTACAGTCCGCACGAGTGCATGTTTGAGCAGCAGATCGAGGGCATGGAGAACGAGCGGGACGATCTGGTCGGTTCGATTTCGCGGTTGCGCCGCGCCATCGCCGCGCTGAACCGCGAGGGCCGAGAACGCCTGCTGGCGGCCTTCGAGAAGGTCAACCGCCACTTCCAGGACCTGTTCGTGCGCTTGTTCGGCGGTGGCCGCGCGCATCTGACCATGGTGGAGGCGGATGATCCCCTGGATGCCGGGCTTGAGATCATGGCCAGCCCGCCGGGGCATCCCGGTGCACATCGGCCATATCAAGGCGACCGGCGTTCCCTTCTGGGGGAAGAGCCGCGAGGCCTGCGAGCTCATCGAAGCGGCGCGGGCCGAAGGCCTCCAGGTCACCGCGGATCAATACCCCTACATCTCTTCGGGGCCCGACAACAACACCCAGCTCTTCAAGTGGGAGCCCTATCTCCGCGAGTCGATCCCCTTCCGCAGCGAGGACCGCCAGGCCAAGGCCCGGGCTTTCAAGGACCGGATCGGTGCCGCCGCGCAGGAAGGGGCGGCGGGCGGCGCGGCGGCTGAACCACACGAGCGCGGTGTCGAAGAGGGGAATGCCGAGGATGAAGATCGCGACGAACAGCTCGCTCGGCGCGCCGGTGCCGCGGGGCAGGTGCACGGCGAGGCCGGCGAGGGTCAGGCCGAGGAGCAGCGAGCCGGCGTCGCCCATGAAGATCTTCGCGGGCGGGAAGTTGAAGATCAAAAAGCCGCACGCTGCGCCGACGTTTTATAGACTATGATAGTCTATAAAAATTCATGATGTTTGAATTTGCCAATTCAGCACTGTGCATAATTTGTTTTTCTATGAAAACATTTTTGTCATAACTTGCATCTGGCTTTCGGTGGTAGGATGGCTTCTGTGTTAGCTCTCTCGCCTTTAGTAAAGAAGTATCTGAGTTCGAGTTTTGACTGGCTGTCTGCGGTATTGACACCTCAATGTTCTCCTCGGAGAAACGCACAAATGTGTTGCAATCATTTTTGGTCGGTTTAAAAGCGCTCAAGAAATTTCAATTTTCGTTACAATTATTCCTCTTTGATCTTTGAAATATCGTCTCCTAGGTTTGATGGACAATAAAAGGGTCTTTTAAGGGCAAAATACCACCCTACAAGTTTGTTTGTACCTGAAAAGCTATTTAAAAGAGTGAAATTTCGACTAGGAGCAATTGCATAAAGGGTTGCCTAGATCAAGCATTCTCAAACTATAGGTCACGACTTATCAATGTGGAAAAAGAAGATTATATGTGTTAAAGAAACTATCAGAAGCCAGTTTGGCTTGTAGAGCAGAGAGCATCATAGCAATTTGCTATACAACTGAGTCCATAATCGCAACACTAAAGGAAGTCATATTAGTGGAGAAGAAAGCGAACATTTATGCAGAGGCCAAAGGTCTTCTCAGGAGTTATGACTTTAAATTCATTTTGGCACTTGAGGCAAGAATCAAATTGCGTTTTGATGAAGTATCGCTCCTTGTATTGAGCGAAAACAAGGACTATTTCCGATCAGCCGTTTTATCAAACAGCCTCAGTTATGCTCAACAATCAGGCTTTCCGTTTTACGTTTCTTTCAATTGTTATTTTGTTGTTGTTAAAAGCTACACCAAGTTTACCCTTCAAGTAAACCCGTTATCAAAAAAGAATTGCTTCTTAATGGGTCTACTTGTCTACTTGTCTACTTGTCTACTTGTCTACTTGGATAATGAGTCTATTTTTTGGCTAGGTCTCAAGAAATTTCTAATCTATTCCAAAACTTACTTTTTTATTTACATCGATTAAGAAACAAGTAAAATATTGGGAAACTACTGAAACTACGACAAATCGTAAGACATACTCTAGCAATCTAAGTCTTGCCCTGATAATTATTTTATAAAATAAAGATTTTTAGATGAAGAATGGAATTTGTTGGGAATATATATAAATACTTAAGCTTACTTTCGAAGCATCCACTCTAACACTGTACTTTATTCTTATAATCGCCCACTCCGAGTGCCGCGGACGAGTTGCCTGTGTAGAGAGGACCGCCCCATCCGATTGAAGCATTGCCGCTCTCCACAACAGCCACCTCGTAGTACCACCGGCCCGAAGTGAGCAGAACGAACCTCGGGGCGACCGATGGCAGTGACCCAGGCACCGTTCTGATCCTCCCGTCTGCCGATATCTTCGCAGTGCCGCCACTAGTCAAGCACAACACTCCCAGCTCGGCCACTCCTCGGAACTGGTTTCTACTGATCTTTTCTCCACAGGATCTTTGTCTTTTTTCCTAACGCCAGTGTCAGTGGATGAATTACTACAAGTTATAAATTAACTGAAGGATGGGTCGTCGGAGGATGGCTCGTAGATAAGTCTATTAAAATGAATAATACCAGATCTTACAGAATTTTTAGTTCATATTATCAACTTATTTTTTCAAGCGGACTTCCCCCAACTTGCTTAAAGTCTGCACGGGTTTTAGCCCTGTGTAAGGGGGCCATCAGATAAGGAATTTTTAGTACTGAACCTGAGCCGAACTTCCTTATAAAAAAATGCGTGTAGTCCAATTCTTAGTGAAATTCTACGATCTTATTCGCAATAACTTTGTGCACACGAGTAAAAAGTAACTTAAAACAACCGAAAATACAGGTTTATGGGTCTAAAAACGTGTAACCTAAATAGTGGCCAGATAAGGAATTTTTAGTACTAACATTCAACACGGGAAGTGTTTAAAGCTAAAAAGCCCGAAGAAGGTCTTCAGCTCGCTCGTGCTGAGCGCGCCGGTGAACGCGATCTCCGCGAACCCGTACTGCTCCATGGCCGTCATCAGGCCCTGGATCGTGTTGAACGCGGAGCGCCCGCCGCGGACCGGGTCCTTGTTGAAGTAGAGCATCCCCTCTTCGTGCTGGATCCGCGCCGCGCCCATCCGGTCGGAGATCTTGATGATGCACGTCTTGAACTTCTCGATCGGGTCCGTGAAGTTCACGTTGTGTTGTCCGGCGACACGCGGAACTCCGCGACTTTCGACTTCGGCTCAACCGAAGCAGTCGCGAAATGGCCGAGCAGAGCCTTCGACGTGTTCTTCACTTTGGCCAGCCCAACGCCAAGCTGAACGGCGGTGTAGCCATTCTTCTCCTGCGTACGCTGCGCCACGACCTGGCAGTTTTCCATGCGCAGCACGGTGACAGGGACATGCTCCCCGGCATCATTGTAGATGCGGGTCATCCCTACCTTCTGTGTTTCTTTTTGCTAAAGAATTGCTTAATCACTGGTCGCTCGTTTATGCTGGTACAATGGCACGGAAGCTTTCACCTGGCATGAAACGAATACTAAGACCAATCGCAAGACGCTTGTTACGAGTTTAAGTTCACATGAAAATATTACTACTAGCTAATCGCCCATCTGCGAACAGCCAAGCCATTACTGTGACCGAGTATCTTGATGCATTCAGGACTTTCTCTGGACATCAGGTTTATGAAATATCGATTTTATTGCAACTGCCTCATTTTCTTTTCCCCATTTGAGAGAAGGAGGCAATTTGTTTTGTTTTGTGAAAATGCACTCTTTACACACTTCTTTTACCAGATTTGCAGGATTGGTTGTTGCTTTACGAGTCATAACTCTGCCGAACATTGATGAAGTCAATCGTAGCGATCTATGAACAAACCAACTTTTTGTTGCACTTTGAAGTCTTGTTTCAAACTCAATTGATTTTGACTTTGCTGCATTCAAAGAGGAAGACTGGCTGGAGAACCCACTGGATTTAGTCCTGAAAGATCTTTGAGTAATATCAGTTTAGGTGGAAGCAGCAGTTTACTGAGTGCCATGGAATCACCTCCGAAAGGTATGTTGCTGATAGATAAGAAGTGAAAAAGATAATTTATATTTCTAGATCAGGCTTTGCAAAGGCCGGGAGTCTGACTGGCTAATTCATTGCACTCTTCAGTACAGCGGATTAGTTGGTCGGCTTTTTGTTCTGAAAGCTTGTTTTTTTCCGTTATCAGTAACGGCCGAATAAAGAATTTGACAAAACAGTTTTATTTTATTAGAGAATTTCTTTGAAAGTTTGCATAAAGTACACTCATATTAATTAATTAACTCGTCTTCCTCAATCCAATGTCTTGTATTTTGTCACTTTTTTGTTTGTTTGTCAGATAATTTTTTTAAATAGGGAGCCACTTTTTGACCACTTCAAATTTTTCAGTATATGCACTTCGGATTGTGGTGCAGTGTCGTTATCAACAAGATGAAGCAGGAAAATTAGAGCGTATTGGTCAGTAAAAATAATGCGCGAACTCACTGAAGGGCCTGCTGTAACACGCAGACTCTGATTTGACTTTAGATTACCCCTGGACAGTGACATGTCACTTGAAAGGAAGGCTTCGTGAGCGTATTGTGCCAGCGCTCGAGCCACAGTGACACAAAATACGGCTGCTTTGTTTGGGACATTCACCGCAGTCGTGCTAACACAAAGTTAATTACCAACCCGACGGCACGTGGCATCTCGACACGTCGAACGGCGATCTCCACGAGTTCGACGTCGTGATCAACGCGATGGGCAACCAGCACACCCCGCTCTTCCCCGACGTGCCCGGCGTCGACGCCTTCGAGGGTCCGTCCTGGCACTCGACCGAGTGGAACCACGACGTACCGCTCGAGGGCAAGCGCGTCGTCCTGATCGGCTCCGCCGCCGCGGCGGTCCAGATCGTGCCCGAGATCGCGAAGGTGAAATGGACACCTCTTTACAAGTAAGCTTTTCAGAATTTCCAATCTTCAATTGTCTTGAGTGTGGTAAGCATCTCCAACTGACACATTTTTACTTAAAATGATGCATGTTGTTTCTGTTGGCAGATCAGAGTCTCCTTCTCAAGTTTTTCTAATAACGATCCAGTACCTCTATCAGAAGCATCTAATGTTTGAAAGAGCCGGAAAAGAATTTAACTGGAGTAGCTTTGGAATATGCTATGACAACATGGGGCCTATTCAGAGTAAAAAAAAATCCAAGCGTCCCTTAGTTGGGTACTGGAAAAGTCTGAACTGGAGGCGTTATTTCTTTGAAACTTATCGTTGACTTCGCCCCGTCTTGCCACCGGCCCCCGTCTCTTGCCGTTGTTTTCGCTCTAGATGCCGCCTTTCACCCTTCTTCATATTCTTTATTTTCATGTCCCTCTTTTTCTCTCGTTCCTTCTGGATAGCCTCGGATGTCTTCAATTTTTCAGTCTCGGTGAGCCGCCGGTATAACCGGGCGGAATACCCTGGATACCCAGTGAAGGATCATTCAGCGGCGGGCCAAGAGCGTCCACGGACGCCGGTTCGGCACCGTCGGAGAAGGACTGTTCACGCCAGGTGAGACCGGCAGCGAACGAGACAGGGCCATAACCCCAGCCTTCGTAGATTTCACCCTGCAGCAAAACTTCGACGAAGTCCTGGTCGATATTGGAATCGCCTTTCTTCAGGCTGCTGGCATAGGCATGATGTTTCAGAATTACTTTGATACATATTTAATGCTGGAATGAGAATCAGTTCCTTTTTTAAATAGAAAAAATCTAAAAATCTCTCTGTATTAGATAAAATTGTTGCAAAAAGTGTATTCGTCTTCTTTTTTGTACATTAAATTCACTTATGATTTTATCAAGGTCAGTTTGTACTTTTTTTTTGTTGCCAATAAGTGATTTAACCTGTCTTGTAGTCTACTGTTGTGGCATTATGCTCCAACTATTTTTAAAAAAACTTTTGGATATATCTGTGGGTGCAAATCATAAGATAAAACTTTAAATATCTGGAAATGTTCCAACAGTTTGAAACTACAAAGAGAAAAGAGTATTTAAGCACGTAACGGTGTTTTTGTTTTGTTTTTGTTCCTCTTTCTTGTTTGTTTATTAAAACCTTAATAATTGTATGATATAATATTTGTGAAAACCTAGTTACATTTTTCAAAAATTAAATATTTTTTTTTTACTGTAAGTAGTTTCATACTAAACAATTAGCAGAAAAATGGAGAATCTGGGTATCGATTCCAGTACCTTTCGCATGCAAAGCGAGCGCTCTACCCCTTGAGCTAATTCCCTTATAAATCTGTGCTCTATTTCATCCAATGTAACCTTAGATGCACTAGGTTCAGGGTTTTATGTATAGATAATGAAAAAATGGTGAATCTCAAAATCGCAACCAGTTCTCACATGCTAAGCGAACGGTCTACCTTTTCAGCTAAATTCGTTGTGTTGAGGTATACGAGTTAAGAGCCGGTGTCAGTTGAGCCGGTTGAAATTTTTGTTTTAAGTTTAGTTGCGATTAAGCAGTCTAGGATATAACTTTAAAAATAGTAGAAGGGGGGGACAAAAGTATTTAGGCGTACAGGAAGTATGCTTTTAGTATGTGGTTAGCTCAATCATTGATCCATTGGTTATTTAGTTTTTATAGCCGAACGGGAGGGCAAGATTTATGAGGTTAGATAGAAGGAAATTAAAAATACATTTATTTATAAATAATATAAAAAAAATAATTTTACTATTTAAATAATGTATTATTAAAATATACTCGAAATTATTTTAAATTACAGATTATATTATAATTAAGATTAAAAAATATAATTAAAAGTAAAATTGTAATAAAATTTGTAAATAATTTCATCTTTGTTTATTACTGCACTTAATATTCACTAATACTTATTATCAATGGAAATTGTAGTATATTTTATGTATTTATTAAATCGCCTTAGCTTCAGAAGCTGTTTCTTCTTCAGCTTCGGCCGAAGCTTCTTTAGTTTCAGGAGCTTCTTCAGACCCGGCCGCTGCCTCTTCTTTTGTATCTCCTACGGCTTCGTTAACCTCTTCTGTGGAAGCTTCTTCTTTAGGTTCCTCAGCTTTAGCCTCTTCCTGAGGCGCCTCTTCTGCTTTTGTTTCTGCCTCTTTGGCCTCTTCCTTAGGCTCCTCTGGCTTAGCTTCCTCTGCTTTTTCCGGTGGCGGAAGTACGTGCCATTGCCGATGAGGTTGATGCCAAAGTCATGTTTGATGCCGCGCATCAATGCGGGATTATAGCCGGGCGTGCCTGGTCTAACCCGCTGACAGAAGGGGCGCATTTCATGACCATGAGCACCTACAAAAGTCTGGGTGGTCCCGCCGGGGGCTTGATCGTGTCCAATGATCCCGAGATCGCCCAGTCGCTGGATGCCATTGCCTTTCCGGGCATGACGGCCAACTTTGATGCTGGGCTTTTCCAAGAAGAAAATTTTCCATGAAGGGGGGGGGGGTAGTTCTAAGGAGGCGAGATTCTTAGGGCTGTTTTAAACTGGATAAATATGACAAAACTCCTTTATGAAATTATTTTTATATGTCAAGCTTTCCCTTTGCTGACTAAATTTTACGTGTGCAGTTTAAGGTAATTATCCGAGGTAAATTTTCACCGATATTGAACTGTATAAAGGATATTTTCGTGGGGAGGTGGATTTTTCCATTGGCTTTCTGAAAATACGAAACAGAAAGGAGCAAAGTAAACATGGTTAACTACAGTGGAAGCAAGAATTATTTTTCAAAATAGCCGTTTGTCTTGTATAGAGTTTAGGCGAGGTCTCCAAGGACAGTCAGTCTTCTTGCAAAATTGACTCCAAAGTGGCACATTGCAACATCGTACTTGTAATTGAACTATCACCAAATCGAAACCTCCCTACCATTCTAAATGCACCAATGATTATCCTGTTTTTCTTGGTAAAGAGCTCCATTAAGCCAAAAATGAGCAAAATAAAGTCAAATACTCTTCCAAGCGTAAAACTACCACAAATCACCGCCAATACATAAATGAAACTCAAAACGAGCAAAAATTAACTTGAGTAGGACTGGTAGCCCTGATGCCTTCTCAAGACTAGAACACAATTTGTGCTTTACTGAAAAAAACAAAAAACAAATGACCGTGGAATGTCAGTTTAATTGACATACTGATATTTATTCATTAAAGGGTCGACCAATTTTTTAAGCCAGTTTTGAATTGACAAACGCATTTTACTTTCCAAAAACACTGATAAGAATGATGAGTCTAAAACAACTTAACTCATATCAAGAGAAACCTATCTGCAGTGATATAGCAGAACTGTACAGCCTATTACACCGAAGAATAGTATTCTTTTCACCTTCTTCTGCACCCTCATCGTCTTCATCGTCTTCATCATCATCTTCATCGTCTTCTCCACTTGAGTCATCGCTTTCTATACAACGCCAATAATTACTACAAACAGAGCTCGCACAGTAAGTACTAGTTTACTGCTATCATTTATAGGAGGAAATAAATTTTCTAGTTTTTCTGAAAATGGTAGCAATAATCATATTGGTAGTTGTATCAATAAAAATAGAATTGACAATTGAATCGATATGAACACTACTGATAAATGTAACGGTAATAACTGCATTGGCAATAATCGATAATTTTTAGTGTTCGAAAATACTTGTTCGAAAACTCAGAGTTTATATACACAACAATGTAGGTATATTTTCATTAAATATTTTAGTCGATATTTTGGTTGGGTCAGGTTAGAAACCATTTAATATAATGCTTTCTGGGGGCCCTGATTTCCATAATTCACAGTTTTAGTTTCCATAATTTTGCTATTAAAGTATTTGATTTTCAACATACTTAGGTATATTTCATTAGGACTAACCTAACTTCACTTCTTGAGTGTGCATCTTTTCTCCAGTTTTAACATTGTTCATATTTGATTCTGCTTCGGTAAATTCCATTTCGTCCATACCTTCACCAGTATACCAATGAAGAAAAGCTTTTCTTCTAAACATAGAAGTAAATTGTTCGCTAATACGTTTAAACATTTCTTGAACAGCAGTAGTATTTCCAACAAATGTACAAGACATTTTTAATCCTCTTGGAGGAATATCACAAACTGATGATTTAATATTGTTTGGAATCCATTCAACAAAATATGATGAATTTTTGTTTTGTGCGACTAAAGACCGAATACCTTTCGGTTCCCCGGTATCGTCACCGGATTTGTCTAAAATTGATTTAAGAATCGAGGTTAATGCTCAGGAACAGGCGCTCAGCGCATACAGGCGCAGTTCGGTGACCGACAGATAGCACCCGGCCACTTCAACACCATCATCGTGCCCATAATCGATGGCGGCGCGGGCTTGAACGCGCTCGTGAAGATCGGCTTTTGCCGCCCCGTTCCGGTACCAGCCGGGCAGATCGCCTGCGTTCCAACAGCTCTTCGGCCAGTGTATACTCTTCCTGTCGTTGTGACCGAGACGTGTTACGCCATTCGCAGGGCGAATGTTGATTCCGCAACATGATGGCAACATTTTTGGAATTCAACTTGATGGCTGCCAATTGAAATGGGAATAACCGGTAGTGCGGATCCCGCATACCCAGAGCCTTTTTGTCCAAAGACACCAAGGGTTTTATGAATCCCCACGATTGACCAACCGCCAAGGCCATGCGCAAGCTAAAAGCCAATACTACGATTTAACCTCCCTGTACGTTAACAATAAATCTCCAAAGGAATACGTATCCCACAAGGCTAAAAAGTATTTAAAAAAATTAGATCAAATCAAACCCGCGCGCAGTTCTATCAGCTTTTTCTACTGCAAGGCGATGATTGAAATTATTTATTATATGAACAAAGCGGATTATCAAACGACCTTGAAACTCTGCCGCAGAGCCCTGAAAAAAGTAGAATCTTACGCTCTTTTGATGGTTTTTTCTTCATTTTCTTTGTTATTTTTTTCTCTTTATTGTGAATATTTGTTACCTTTTTTTGGTTGCTCTTCTGTGATTTTTCCTTAATTTTTTTCTTATTTTGATTTTTTTATTGCTTCTCTTTTATGTTTTTCTCCTTTACAATTTCCTTCCGTCTCCTCTCAGCATCTTTCCATTCCAAAATCTTCAATGCTGCATCTGATGTCATATGCGTTAGAAGCAATACTTTCTTTTTTGCCAGGAATTGCGCGAGGGGACAACGAGTCTAGGTGACGTGGTCCTCAGCGGTACAACACCTGCCGGTAACCAGGTGATCCTGCGTGAATACAGTTCCCAGGGGGACATAACTGTCGAGTATCAGGAGATGGATCCGGTCACCAAAACCAAGAGGAGGACGACGAAGGTTCGCTATCCGTGATCGACTCTCAGTAGCGACCGAATTGCGTGATCTCTGTGTTTTGACCGTCCGCTTGCTAGTTCGAGTATCGCCGGTCAGTGAACCACCGGTGATCTGCCAGAAATGCGGACGCGAGATCCGTCAAGGGATTACCAAGATCACTGAAAACACGATTGTCGATCCACACGACCAGTCCATTACCGAACAGGCTGGCCGAAGTGTTCAAAACTGGCTCCGAAAGAAAAGAGCCAAGCGGAAACAGAACGAAAGCGATTCGTGATCTTCGTGTGATCGTTGTCGCGAGTGACGAAAACGCTCTAGCGACGAATCTCGATCGAACAAAATATTCTGTATTTCTAATTGAGAATTTGAAGAGGAGCTGTTGCAATTGATTAACCTAAGAAAAGATAGGAGCCCAGACGACACAAGTGCGTTTATATTATATTCTAGTTGGTATAACACAACTTATTATTAAGAAACGCTAATGGCTAAAAAATAAGTACTTATTCATAAAATCATGGAATTTAAATAAATAACTAACTACATCTATAATTTGTAGAATTTAACGAAAGTCCGAGCCATGAGGGGCATACGGACAATGTGCCCATTAAGAAAAACAATGAATTCTTTGCCACCAATTGGGAGCTATCCGCGGCCAGGGCACTTACGGTCGTCCACTATCTCCAAGACCAGAGCTTGGTGGATCCCAAACGGCTCGCCGCTGCCGCGTTCGGCAGTCACCGGCCGGTGTCCAAGCGAAATCGGAAGAAGAATCGACGCATCGAAATCGTTCTCTTTCCCAGGAATATGCGCCTCAAGCGATAGAACTCTGGCATTCAAGTCATACAAAAATTCACGTCCATCATCATGAGCAATATACCGATAATTCTCTGAACGAATCATCTTCCATCCATTAAACTCCATCAATGCAATATCTTTCACAGGCTCATCTTCACCCGCAATCAAAGATGCAAGCGACGTACCTTGCAAATGCGGTGGCACAGGTACGCCACACAATTCCAACAGGGTCGGCACAATATCCACACCTTCTACCAAATGCGACACACGTTTGCCACCTTCTTCCAAAACTTTGTCACGTCTTATAGCTTGAGCCAACTTATCAGCCACATTTTCAATTTGCGAAACAAAGCTACTAATCTCAGAACTACCACTGTGAGAAGTAACAGGGTCATCAACAGTATCTGAGCTCCCATGACCCACTCTAATCTTTTCTTCTTTATCTTCCGAAAAAGATCGCTTTTCAAATTGCCTTTGAGCCCCTTCTTCTAAACCACCTTGAAATTCCAGAAGTACAGGCGAATACTCTGGTCATCCTCGTCCTCGTCATGGCCGCCCAGGTGAATTTCGCCCACGCGGGCCAGCGGATAGGCGTCGACATAGGCCTGCGGCGAAAATCCGAGGTTGGTGGCCGAGACAAAGACGTTGTTCACATCCAGCAGCAAGCCGCAGCCACTGCGCCGCGCCACCTCGTCGAGAAAGGCAGGCTCTTCCCATGTGCTCTCTTCGAACGCCAGGTAGGAGGCCGGGTTCTCCAGCAGCATTTGCCGCCCGAGGATGATATAGTTCCATAGCGCAACGTACAGAGATGCATTTTGCACTTTAAATACATTTTACGTAATTCATTGGCATGGTGATTGCCCATAAATAGTGCATTAATGAAATTTTGATTTTCATGATTTTTCAATTATCTTTTTAAAAAGATAGCCTTTTACATGTGAAAAACGCAAATTTTATCAAATTGACTTCATAATATGTTGATAAGACAAGGTTGAGATATATCAAAGTTTCCTCTTTTAGGATTTGAAAATATTTATTTATCTTAGAAGTAAAGAGAATCAACAATAAGTAAGAACAATTATAACAAATCATTATAATAAGACGATAAGTAAACATTAAAAAATGTAGCAACGCATTTAATAAAAAATAAATACAATAGTAAATAAACACTATTAACTATCAATGACTATATTAAATAAGGATATTTAATTTATAGAATAGTTAAAGCAACCAGTTTAAATTTATTTTAAACAAACAAAAATGTAGCTTGTTTCAATAGATTTCTCTGCAGATCCTTGTTCATCAGCAAAGAGAAGTGTGATGATCAGGGCTGCTAGAGCGTTGTTGGCAGCAATAACAAGATTGCTATGTGTGGCTGACATGGCTGATGTCTACAGGCTTATTGCTACTCTAAAATTGGTAAGTACTTTCTCCCTAGAGTCCACACAGATGAATTAAGCCTCAAAACCATTTTTCTTGAAAAATATTCCCTAAGAAGCATAAAGACTCAAGTTAGGACTTCCCATCGCGTATTCGGCGTCGCAGTCACCCGCCTCAGCCAGCGGCTGCCAGAATTTTCTAGCTATATCGAAGTTACTCTGACGGTACCAATTGAGGCCGATCTTAAAACCGTCTTTCTGGGTAAAATCGTCTACCGGGTTAGGAAGGTCTTCGTGCACCTGGCCGGGAATCTGCTCAACTTGAGCACAACTCAGACAAAGCACTATCAAAAACGTAATAGATAAGGCACTGTAAAATCTGGACTTTGGCGCAACCGCCGCGATCAGCTCCTGCGCGAGCACGGCCTGCGAGCGCTCCCCTTCCTGGTCGACGCTCTCTCGAGCGACACCTACTGGAGCGCGCGGGTGTCGGCCCAGGCGCTGGATCAGCTCGCGCAGGGCGAGGACGCGGCCGAGGTTCGTCAGCTCGCCTACCACCTGGACGCCCCCGCCGCGCTCCTCGACTTGCACGAGCGCCCGCTCCCCGAGCTGGAGCGCGTGGGCCTGCAGCAGGATGTAGGACCGTCGTGCGCGCTCAACTTTCCCAGCATCGTCGCAACACTAAAAAAGCACTCCGTAAAGCTCGGATACCAATACCGAAACGTTTTTATCGTCAGGGAGTGTCTCAAGGATATCGTGAGTGCTAGCGTGGGAGATGCCGCCTGCCTACCACCACCGGGCCCAGACCTACGTTTTTGATCATTACTCTTGGACGGCCCCGACTCTTTGGTAGACTTCTTCTTCGGCTGTGTTTCTAACGTCTGTTTTTATACGTGACATCTTCCGTCAATAATAAAAATTATCGGTTATAATACTTTTTTTCGCCATATCACGCAAATTTTGACCAAGATAACATTTTTAGTCAAAAAATATTCACAGTTAAATCAATACGTAAAAGCCCCTCTACCATTTGTGAATTAATCATCAGTAACCAAGTCTGTCCTTTTGTTTACACCAAACACTATAAACTTATATAATCATTGCCTAAAAACGTGTGATCATTTTTTTTTTGTCGAAATTGTAAGTTCAACACGGAACATTATTTTGGTTATAGTTTCAATACTATTTTTGCACTGGCAACAAATATATGATACTTGTTATGCATTGATTTTTCATGTATTTTTTATATTGGCATTGCACCTTTGGCAAGGCTTTTTATTATTTCTTAAGATCCTAATATAATATGCATGGGGGTCTTAATATTTTTTCATTCGTCTTAGTTCCCATTTTTGTCCTGCATTTTTTCTTGAAGGACATCATTTTTAATGTGTTTCTAAGATTGAAAAATACATTGAAAATAGGCAAAAAATTCACGAGAATAGGATAATTCGTGCCATTTCTAGGTGAGTTTATATCATTCTCAGGGAAAACAAAGTAATATCAAAATTCTAGCTCTAATAACAGATAAATCTGAAAATAATTAGCACAATTTTTGACATAATACCTTCAATTCGGTATTTTTTCCAAGACCACACTGCCTTTCTATGGAGAACGAACAAACGTTCTAGTCGTAGGCAACGGGAGCAGCGATTATAAAGGCAAAACCGACCAGTTTAACAAACTCCCTGGAGAGCAGCAAAACGATTCCCGGGATTGATGCGCCAAGCACTTTCCGAATGCCGACTTCTTTCGTGCGCTGTTCGGCGGTAAAAGACGCTAAACCGACTAACCCGAGGCAGCCGATAAAAATTGCCAGCATCGCAAAATAGCTGAAAATATCCCGAAGCTGAATTTCAGCCTGGTACAAATTATCCAACCCGAGTACCGCGGGCTGTACCGCGTGTTCAAGCAGCCCCAGCTGGAGCTGCTTCTCCGCCGTGTGCGGGCCTCCGCCATCCAGTTGGTGCACCAAGATGGCAAGCTGTCGCTGCCGTCCACGGCGGTTGCTCGGTGGGACCCGGTGGACTAGTGGCGCTCCTGTGCTCGCAGTGAGTAGGCCACGTGGCAAGCGCGACATAAATCTGGGGCGCTGTCGACAGTACCGAGTCACAACTTTCATGCGGCTGCAAGATATATTGTTTTCAAGACTTAAATTTTTAACGAAAACATTTCTTCTGTAACAAGAAAATGTATTACACTTGCATGCACCTGAAATACGTCTAATTACACGTTAAAAATATTCATGTAAAATCAAGTAACCTGTATTCATAATTAACGGCTTAAATTTAACTAAACACGATCAGAAATGAAAAATCATAGTTCAGGACAATTAACCATGCTTGAAAGAAGGTATCGAAAAATTCAATTGACAAATGTCCAGTAAAAGAAGATGCTACTCTTGATCAAAGTTACCTAACTGATAAAAAGGAAAAAGCAGCAAAGACCATTGTATTAACAAATGATGATGCTGCAAAAGATAGCAATACATATTTTAGTAATGCACAGATCATAAATAGATCAACTGAAATGTCAATTGAAAGCGGATATAGAAGAAGAGTTCACATGTACGATATTTCAGGAAACTGGGAAGAGAAAGCAGGAGAATTTTTAATCTTTGATCTTCCCCATGGGAAAATCTGTATACTCGGGTGTGAAAGAGCGTGAACTATAGAGACTAGAAACCATGGCGAGGTATTCTGTAAGCTTACGTTGTAGGAGTTGTACAGGAAACGACGCTCTGGGTGGGAGTTCCTTTTGGGCTCATCGGGATGTTCGCGTCCTCTGTCTCTGGTATCTGCTCCTCTTGGAATCGCTCTCTCTCTCTCTCTCTCTCTCTCTGATCTCTGAAACGAGAGTAGCCCATAAAATATGTGTAAAAGAAAAGCAATTATACACAGAAGAAAGTATAGGTTTAAATATTCATAGACAAAGATTTAGGGGATAAAAATTAGAAGGATTCTCCCAAATACGGAAAAGGTTCTGATATTGCAAAGCGCATTTTATTTTTGGCCCTGGCCGAAGATCTATACTGTTTAGTTGTCAAATTCACAGCGCACTCCAAAAAGAAGTCCAGGCAAATCACTATTTTAAGTGATGGGGTCACGTAGGAAATAACAGCTTTACCTTAAATTTATTTAGGTATATTACCTTAAACGATCTTGGTATTTTTGGTGAAAAATTGATTATTAATAACTTATTACAAGAGTTATAATTTAGTAAAAGTTATAAATTTACCACTAAATGCTTCTGAATTTGCCCAGCCTAACATGTTAGGTT
Source organism: Alatinidae sp. Z8VKAUB7J3 (assembly GCA_010016025.2). Lineage (NCBI taxonomy): Eukaryota > Metazoa > Cnidaria > Cubozoa > Carybdeida > Alatinidae > Alatinidae sp. Z8VKAUB7J3. Next base: position 202,886,483 of record JAAAKM020721499.1, read on the forward strand.
TTCCAAGTATGAAACAGCAACTTGCAACTTATAGGTATTAATGGCCCCCTGCTGGACTAGTTCGCCCAGCCTAGCAACTGTTAACACAACTTTTGTTCTGCGCGCAATAACTATCAATATTCACAACAGAATTACCATACTTCCAAATCAAAGTGTACTGAAAAGCTAGAAAAAATCATTTACTTCTTAATAAGTATTAAATTAGTATTAGTGTTTTATTAAATTAGTATTGATTTCAATTAGTATTAATTAAAAAACATGTTTTTTCAACTGAAAGTAAGGTGCAATATTAAAACTTAAAACGAACAGCAGTTACGGGTATGAGGGGGGCAACCCCCTGACTATTTATTCAATAGTGTCTCTTCTTTTCATTCTCTTTGTTGTCTGCATAAAGTCAAATTTACTTCTATAGCATTACTAGCAAAACGTGATAAGGCTGAATCTATGAATCTTTGCCAAGAATTTCAAATAAATACAATTATTTTGTGATGCTAATACGCAGTAAATTGCATTTAAGTTACCTACCGTGAATGATCAAGCACAGATTCGTGTCTAAATATGACCTTTGGAATAATTTAGGTTACAGTCGAAGCCAGGGAAGCCAGATATATTAGACGAATCCTAAATCGAGAGTCGGACAAAAAAGAACACAAATTAAAGAAAAATGAAGTAGCATACTTTTTAAGCTGTGAAAGTAAATTGTTAGAGACAATATCTTTTTATAGTCTCAAGTAAAACCTGTTGATCTGCTACATTTATTAAAAATAATCTTAAAGCATTTCGGGAAGTACTCTCTTTTAACGATGATCAATACAGTATGAAAAAAATATGTACGGAGCAGGCGCGTGAACGGGTGACCGAGGGTGCGCTGTGGCTGGACGTGCGTTTCGAGGACGAGCACGGGCACAACGGTCTCGACGGCAGTCTCAATGTGCCGCTCAGCACCTTGCGCACCAAGCTCGACGATCTCGACGCGGAGGCACGGTACGTCGCCTACTGTGACACCGGGGGCCGCAGTTCGGCTGCCGCATTCCTGTTGGCCGAACGGGGTTTCGACGCCTGCTACGTGGAAGACGGCGCCGTACAGGCAAAGCTGGTCAAGCGGCTGCGCGACCGCGCGCGCAAGTTCGTCACCACAGCTGCGCTCAGGGCCCTCGCGTCGCAGTTCGCCCGCACCGCAGCTGCCCTGGCGCGGGTGCTGCCCGGCGCGCTCGAGGACTACGAGATAGACCACAAGCGCGCGCTGAGCACGTTCCCCAACCTGCGCACCGACCCTGCCGAGCAACTCGAGGCCTTTGGTCCGAGCAACCACCAGTGGCTACGCCGCGGGGGGATGGAATTTGTTATACCCAGATGAAAGGATAAAAAGGTATGTTATGTTATCATTTCAATTTTTAAAGGTGCAATTTACATGTTTGGATTGTACATAACACTCTCCTTTGTTTGGATCGAGAAATATGAACTGGATCAAATTGTTATGGTGCTTGGACTAAATTGCAGCAGTGGTTTTACCTCATGTCTAAAAATATGTTGCTGTAACGACCTTACGGAAACCATCAGGTCTGGAGCGTGTGATTTGTATGCCATAGCAAAATGTTATAAATTTCAGAAGAAACAGACAATTGGTGAGAAACTAGTAAAAACTAAAAACAAAAAATAAAACGTATGGCACACTTATACAATGTGTGCCATAACAAAATGTTATAAGTTTTTAATTTATAATTGTTTAACTTATAAAACACTATAACACTGTTTAACTTATAAAATGTTATAAATTAAACACTTATTCAATGTGTGCCATAACAAAATGTTATAAATTTCAGAAGAGTCATTGGTTCGCAATCGGGTCTGCGATTCACAGGATGATTCTGCTGCTACTTCAAGTAGAATTCAAAAAAACCAAGCATCATTTCTTGCCAGGTTTGCTCGCCCCACGTCACCCGTACGGTGGGATCGGGATTGAAGGGGTTGTCCTTGGAGTTGTCGAAGGTCGCCGTACACTCAATCCGCGATCCCTTGGCAATGACAACGGGATCGGCCAGCAAGTACGTCGTCTGCCATTCAAAGTTGTAGTTTGCTTACCTGCTCCATCTCTCCAATTAAATTTTCCAGACCTTTGTGTTCAAATTCAATATGTAGTTTACCTCTTCTTACTTTGTGAATCAGCAAGTCCAGTTCCTCCGGCAGGTTGGTGGCGAATTTAGAAAAATCCCCCATGGCCTTGACCATCCTCTTAGACCATTCTTTTGGGGAATATTTTTTCTCCAATAAACGCCTGACAAAAGGTTCTATGTTTTTAATAATATCGTATTTCGGGTCAAGCGTTTTTTGGGCATTCTTGTCGATGAAAACTTGTCTTTCAAACGTCACATTGATTTGATTAAAATGAAGATTTGCAATATTCTCGGTATTTTAAGAAAACATGAACACACTTTTTCTGGATATTGAGCCACTGTATATTCTTTTGTGTGCATGTTTTACTTTTTCTCAGCTTCATGGTTACTTCCCCCATCCCGTAAATGTTCCACCATCTTTTACCTCTGATAGGAATAATTATAATCTTCACAATGTCACACAGCGGAGAGCAGACACCCCCCCCCCTCTATAAGACTAAAAATCTACAATCATACATTTTTGAAATATTTATATAAAAAAAAAACTAAGTTTTTTCACAATAGAAGTTTTTGAACTTGTCCCAAATGGAATTCTCTTTACCTTTTTGACCCCTCCTTTTTTTCATTGCTGTTCTAAAGATTTTATAAACAGGTTTTATTTGATGGGTCTATGTCTGGTTGGTCCTGTATGTCTTATTGATGGGTCAGGACATACGCATATGGGAGTCAGTCCAAAGAATTTTCAGGCAACCCAAAAATATCAGTTTAGCTTCATTGTACCCCAAAAATATCTGGTCATTTTACACTTTGACATCAGTAAACGAACATAGAATATTCCGAAACAACGCAAATTCACGTAGGGATTGCCTCTAAACAACCCAAAAAAAATATCATTTTGACTATATTTTATGCCAAAAACTTTATGGTTTAATTTTACTTGGACACCTAAAATCTGGTGCATATCGCCGCTGCGTCCCATGGTCTGACGACCCTTCACGCACGCCATATTTTTCAAGGCGATCGCACGGCCATTCGCCTGCAATGCGTCCGCGCGGCAATCGACCTTCTTGCAAAACAGGTAGAACGGCGGCGTGCCTAGGGTGCTTTTGCTTCCGACACGCCATAGATTGCGTGGGCACGGGTTTCAAAGGCTTCGAGAAGCCGCCCCAGTGCCTCGTCGAAAAGCACACCCATCATTTTGTTTGATGGTTTGTTTTTCGACAAATACATCCGATAAAATTTTTGAGATGGCTATTTTGTTGAACATAGTTCAAAGGTCAGATAACAAAAACTCCAGTGTCAACATAACCCACCAGGTCCCGGTGGCATGCTCGTATAAACTTCAGAGAGGGCACATTTGATTGAAGATTTGAAGTTCTAGTTCAAATTTTAAGAGTCAAAAGAGGTCCGATGGACTAGGCCCCCCACGCCTTTTTTTGCCCAAGCCCTCAAACATTTCTTACTGAGTGTTTCAAACCCCCTTACCCCTCCCCCCTTGAATACGGCCTCGAAAATTTTTTAACAGGCTCCACTGAAAGTAAAGATTCTTGTCCTGAAACCATAACACTTCTTAATTAATAGTGAGACAACCGATTTCCCTTAGTTACAGACACCTATAAATTCCATCGCAGACAGCCTATAAATTCAACAAAGGCATCAATCTAAAATCGTTACCAGACAGCCGAATTCGTTGGTGGTTGGCTTCAGGACGTCAGGTAGGCAGGGTTTGAGGGATTTCGCTGATGCTGCGTACCTCATAGTGATCGGATGACTTGGAGTCATCCGATCACTACGCCTCGCCGTTTCGGGTTAACCCATACATCACGCCATCGGGTGCGTGCGAGGTTGCCTGTAGATGGGCTGCGCGGTAGCTTACCGGACGAGGGGTATTGTTTTTTTCTTTCCGGGAAGTGATTCGTCATGCCTGACGCTGTCCAACTTCTTGTCTTCTGGTCGTGTTTATGAATAGTCTTGAGCTTACGTCTGTTGGCTGTGCTTGCACTACTTTGGTGTGGGTGTGGGAGTGTTGGAGCGTCGTTTTGTGCTTGTTCATGTTTGTTTGTTGCCAGCGGCAAAATCGTGTTTGAAGTTGTATCATACACCGAGAATTTGATTACCTGGAAACGTGCAGAAAAAATGACAGACTCCACCCCTGGAGACTTCACTGTCTCCCATATCACAAGTGGTGCTTCGATCATCCTCCACATCAGCGGCGATGCGGAAATGCGAGTGAAAGCAAAAACGGTGGTGAATTCTGCTGGGTTTTGTGCCCCACAGCTTGCCGCCAAGATCACCGGCCTAAAGCGCGCGCATCAACCGACCCCCTACTATGCCAAAGGCAACTACTTCACCCTTGCCGGTAGCGCACCCTTTTCAAAACTCATCTATCCCGTGCCAGAAAAGGCGGGGCTGGGCGTACACCTGACCCTCGACCTTGGAGCGGGCTCGCTACGCGCCTGGCGCTACGGCGACCGTGCGCCTCGATCTGCCCAGCGCCAACCAAAACGCCGCGGTGGCTGAGACCTTTGAAGTGCGCCTTTCAAGCAATGTGGATATTACCGGCATCACTCTTATGCTGACCGAAACCGGCGCCGACACGGGCCTCTTCCGCGCTGACGTTGAGTTAGTGGCCGGCGCCAGCAACGGCGCGGCCGATCAGTTACAGGCGCCGATGGGCGCAGCCTTGGTACTTCATTTTATAGACAGTATATTGTGTATTATCTTACGTACAGGATATTTGTATTGAAAAAAAAATTATCTGAGATTTCTTTCTTTTCATCATAAGAATTAAGAGCGGGGACTGCATTCAAAAACGAAGGATTAGGGACTGGTAAGAATTTAAAAGGGAGTCAATGGTTTGAGGCATTTTTGCTTGTATATTTTATTTCAGTTTGCTCTGCAAAAATAAAAATAAGAAAAAATTTACCGGGTAGTTTGTTTAAAACGCCAAGGGTTCCAAGCAGATTCGAATGGAGTCATTTTAGGAACCGTTGGAGAGATTGTGTTGACGACGAGTCAGGTAGCCGCTCAAGCAACCGCTACGGTTTCGATGAGTGGAAATTTACAGTCGGATGCGACGGCAACGACATTTGATATTGATAATTTGACAGGAACCACTCAATTTAGTACTGGAGTCAGGGTATTCGATACCTTAGGAAACGGTCATGATGTCACGCTTTATTTTGTGGACACACACACCATTTGTTGTCGCCGTTAGCAGTGATGGTTCTTCCCCCAGGCACCAATACCGTAGTAGCCAGGGAGTGACGAACAAACGCCTAATGCTTACCTATTAAGTGATATTCCATATACCAACTGTGTCTGACTGTTTTCATCGTCAAACACCACCGCAGATATGTCGTCGTCCTGATTCCACACAGAAATTGCATCTGAGCCGGACTCTCCATCCGTTCTAGTAAATGGTCCTGCCCTTCGTCATGTTTGGCGAAGAGGGATGCAATCTCTTCGTCGAACTTCTTGATCGCCTTATCGAGTGCTCGAAGCTGCTGAACTGTTGCGTGAACCATCAACACGGTCGGTTCGATGATGGCGTGGTCTGTGGTGAGCGGTTCAGCCTGGCGGATAGCAGCAATGCGTTGTTCAATCTTCTCAGCACTTCGCGAATTCCTCTCTCGGAAGAATTTTCGCAGGTAATCAGGCTTGGCTCGTTGTGCCTTTTTGGGTGATGAGATGCTTAATTGCCTTACGTAGAGTTCCTCATTAAGATTCGCAAGTTCTATATGAGAGTATATAAATATATAAAAAGGACCATCCTCCTACACAGCTACAGATGCAAAAGTCGCAAGAGACATCAAGAGGAAAGGTACAGAATCCCAGCAATCAATGGCGCCATTGACTGGGGGAAGGCACGTGATCACACTGAAATAAAACATCTTCATGGTTATATTCGTCACTGCTTGCCTCAAATTGCCCACTTCGTTCAGGAAGTGACAGCAGTTCATAACGGTAACAATGTTATGACCGCCAACTGGTCTGGTGGTATTTCCAAAAACCCTTACCTGTCATTCAAATTTGATGGCGGCAAGAAGGGTGACACTCTGAAAGTCAGCTGGACTGACAACAAGGGTGCTGGTGATTCAGTAGACGCCAAGATCAAGTAAGAACTTTATTTTGATCACAAAGGCGCGGCGGATTTTATTCGTCGCGCTTTTTTTAGGGATATCCGTTGCGGACCCCTTTGTCCGACGCCATCCCGATCGAAAAGCGAACGGTGCTCCGCTTCTTCGGCGCCGATGTCCACGAACTCGACGATTCGCTCTGTCCTGCTCCCGGTGCTCCGGAGGGAGCGATCGCCAAGGCTCGCGAAACAGCGGAGCAGATCGATGAGTTTGTCCTGCTGGACCAGTACGCCAACGAGGCCAATCCGAACGCACACTACAGGACAACGGGTCCGGAAATCTGGCCGGGTTCGCTATTAAGAATCTGCCGCAGCTGGTCGAGGTTGGTACAAATGCCTTGTATGTGGAATTCGTCTAAGCGTTGCAATGTTTGACGTACGACACTGGCGTAGCTTCCGCTGCGGCTAAATACGATGAGTTTAGCTAACAGCGGGTCAAATTCCCCCACCTGAGTGAAGCCTGCGTAGCCGTATCCATCTACTCTGCAGCCGGCACCGTTGGGTTCACGGTATGCTGAGATGGTGCCGGTGCTTGCACCCTTGTTAGCATTCAGCGAGAGACGATGCACCAGCGCTGTCGTCCCCCTTATCTAGTTTGCTATCCAACGCCCAATGGTCTGTCGCCACGGCAGCACGGCGTTCTTCGCGTGGTGTATGGCCATACAGCTTGCGGTAACAGCGGGCAAAGTAGGAAGTGGAACTAAAACCACAGGCAGTGCTGATCTGTAGCACTGACAGGGTCGATTGCTGCAACAGGTAGCGGGCCCGTTCCAAGCGCAGATGTGAGCTCGGGGTTGCCTGGGATCTGAACTACGGCGCCTCGCTGACGAGCGTGTCTCGTCCCACGACCTTCCCCTTCTTCAGCGGGCACGACTTCCTCAAGGACCTGCGCCCTCCGAAGGATCCCTCCGATGACGAGTTCCCCTCGGGCTCGATCGATGGCTCGGACGGCCTCTTCCCCTTCGCGGGATCGGGCGACTTCACCTTCGGCCGCTTTCTCGCGGGAGACCTGGGAGTGGATGTCCGTCTGTTCGTTTAATCAAAGTTCGTAATGGAAGTACAGTCATCGATGAACCGTCATTTACCTATCAATGGATCATCGATGATTTCAATACAAAAACCAAAGTATTTTTCTTTGTCTCCTTCTCCTGATTAAATTCAACGAAATTTCTTTTAGTTATGTTATGAAGATGAATGTTTAGAAAGTTCAATCTTTACATTCGAACATAAACTCGATCGACATTATGTTCATTTCAATAATTGTTTTCAATTATCATTGCGCCGGCCGCCGCTTCGAGGTCCACACGCCGACGGTCGTCGTCAGCGTGAAGGGCACCCGCTTCGGCGTGGACGCGACGGGCGACCTCGGAGAGGTCGCGGTCTACCGCGGCATGGTCGGCGTCCGCGAAGCGGGCATGACCGACGCCCTCGAGACCCTCGTGCGCGAGGGCTTCCTCGCGACGGGGGGACCCGGACAGGCGATCGAGCTCGACCTCGCGCCCGAGGGCGATCCGTGGGCGAGCTGGGCCGCGAATCTCGGCGAGGCGATCGTCGGAGAGCCCGGCGATGGAGACGCCGTCGAGCTCGTACTCGCCGCGGGTCGGCGTATCGAGGCAGCCCAGCAGGTGCATCAGGGTCGACTTGCCGCTGCCCGACGGTCCCATGATCGAGACGTACTCGCCCTCCTCGATCTCGAGATCGAAGCCTTCCAGGGCCTTCACCGTCTGCCCGCCGAGCAGGTAGTGCTTCGAAACGTCGCGCAGCTTGAGCATCGGGCCCTGATGTTTTGTAAATATTGGCAGGGCAACAGTCTTTCAAAGCTGTCAATGAAATTCACATGACTTGCGTGTTTTTCAGGCTAGTTTTGGCTTGTTGCAGTCAATGACTTGATCTTAAACATGTCTAACCTTGTGCATCTGGAAAATCAGTGTTGTTGAAGTCCCCTTGGAAACTTAATTATCTGCCAGATATTTTGTCCCACGTTGGCTCTGTCAAAATCATCAATTAAGTATTTAGTGAGATCAGGAACGCACACATTCGCTGTATTTCCAGGAAACTTACCGGGTTGGGAAAGATGGCGGCGAACCGCTTTCCGGCGTACCGATAAAGGCCTACGAAGGTGGCGAGACCAGTTTTTAATAAATACCTCGCCAGCCATGGCAGTTCAGTTCAACAAAGCCCGGCTTATGCCGGGTTTAGTATTTAAAGGGGAGAAAAAATATTATGCGTAGCTGTTTGTTGATGATGGGATTGCTGCTACTAACGGCTTGACAATGAGACGACTCGAGACAAGACCTCTCCCTCCCCTAGCTGACAGGCTCCTTTGTATACACTTGCAAATCTAACCCCAAAGCTAAATTCTTTTTTTAATACTTGCCTGCAGATAAGTCAACCCTGTAAAGTCATTTCTAAACTTGTAATTCTTACAGGATACTATTACCATATTTTTATAACTTTTATCTCTTTTAGCTATTACATTTCAATCACAACTTTCTCCAATACCAAAGTTTATTTTCTTTATCCTTTCAAAAAGAGATCACTTTAAAGACGAATTTATATATAAAAGAAAGACATTGACTTTTACCTTGATTCAGACTGATCAAGAATTGAGCGAATGGTTTTCTCGTGTTCTTTTATTCTTCCTTCTAACATTGATTTTTGTGTTTCTTTCTAAAAACAAATCTATTAGCTTGCTTATGATTTGTTTATGTTGTTGGTATTATAAAATATTTTAGAAGGAATGGTGATAAAAATAAAACATTTAAGTTACGGTCGGCAAAAGATGTCTCTCAGCAATTTCTGCTACTAATTTGTGCCCAAGTGGTCCCCAGGCCCAGACGTTTTGTCCGGGGATAAAAAGCGCCGATATTAAAATTAAAGGTATCCATTTTTTCATGAAACGGTTACCTAAGTTCCAACAATAAAATAATACAGAGAGAAACTTTGAAGTTTTTAGCGCTCATTTGTAACACCCTCAAATTCTGGAGTCTCATCACTCTACTTTCCCTGGTCCTATGTCTATGTTATGTCTAGGTAGTGTTTTGCGTTCCAGGGAATAGTCTCCCGAACACTCGGATTAAGTTTGTGTATAGGAACAAGGGATGTCTGGTTTGCAGAGGTGACGCTCGCTATCGTCTGTAACAGGTTAGTTAACTGGCAGTTATATCGTTTAATGTGCGAATGCCAATTAACAAGTTTCAGTTACACCTATTGTCTTCACTTTGGACTGGGGATGAGCCTCACCTCTAACCTTTGCATGTCTGCTGGGACTAAATGTAAATTATAAATAGTAAATGGTAGTATAAAAAAGCGAATACTAGAAAGTTTTGAAGAATTTGCGTAAGCCGAGGTATACTAAACTGTGGTGTCAAGTGGATTTCACTCCTATGGGAACTAGCCTTCAGTCTTGGTGTATCAGTCTTGGTCTAAACCGCAAGTAGGCAAAGGGAAGTACTGAGAGGTGGCAACAAATTTTGTTTAGTGCAAATGGTCAACCGACGTTGCTCACAGGTCGTTCTGGGGGACTATGTTAACGTTGGTTGGGATGCTGGCGTCCACCAATTTTGCCAAGTCGGTTCTTATGCCATGCTTGGGGCGTGTTCAAAGGTTGTTCAAGATGTGCCTCCGTATATGACGGTTGATGGGAATCCTGCTATCGTACGAACTATCAATAAGATAGGGCTTGAGCGTCGAGGTTTCTCCAGCGAGGATATCGAGCAGGTGCGTGCGGCCTACAAGATACTTTACCGTGAAGGGCTGGTGGATGTCGTGTGGTGACGAATGGAGGGCCCGATCAACGAGACGTCGCCCCTGTCGACTCCTCGCGTTCCGCTTACACGGCGGCCTCACTTCTGGCTGTGCGCTGCGGTGCTCTTCGTGTCTGACACGGTGTATTCCATGATCATCCCCAGCCTGTGGCCGTACCTGAGGCACCAGGGCGGCAGCCTCACCCTTCTGGGGCTCGTCGTCGCCTCCTTCAGCGCCGGTCGCATCGTAGGGTCCGTCCCGTCCCGCGCCGTGAAACATAATTGATCCCCGATCACAAACGGTGTCCAGGGTCGTTCCTCCAGGAACGAAAACGCGGCGGATGTCCAGCCCCGCCACTGCCAGCGGTACTTGTCCCCTTCGGCAACCTTACGCCAGCCATCCGGATTATCAGGAATATTGGTCATTTCGATGGGTTCCAAATCTTAAGATGAAACAAATGTCACAACAGCCAATGCTCTGAAACCAATGCCTGATGCCAGTATCTTTGTGTTCTATTAGGCGGTATGCAAAAGGAGAAAAGCTTTGCTCTTGGACTTGTTGGTATAGCCTTAGTAGGGCACTAAAGTAATTAGAGAATGGTTTTATGTTTCTAACGTTTGCCATGCGATTCACTCTACACATCCTGTGAGCTCAAAAATATACCATAATGAAGAAAAGAATCAATAATTATGTTCGATATTTACAATCTAAATTATAAAGCCAAATGAACTCGGGCTTCAATGAGTACGGCAAGGTTTCCCCGCCACACCAAAGCCGATCTCCCCGTCGCAGTAACAGGGGATGGTTGCTACATTCTCGATCGGTCCGGAAAGAAATATTTCGATGGATCCGGCGGCGCCGCGGTCTCCTGTCTCGGGCACAGCGATCCGGATGTGATCGCTGCCATCAAGGCCCAGGTGGACCGGATCGCCTTCGCCCATACAGGCTTTTTCACCAGCGAACCTGCAGAGGAACTGGCGGATCTCCTGATCGGAAAAGCACCTGAGATCGAGGAGAGCGGTGGACGCAAAAGGCGCAGAATCGGAGAGCGTGGAGGAAGCTGTGGAGGCCATCCGCCAGCAGTGGCGCGTAGGCTAGGAAGAAGAAGAAGAGAAGAAATTTGGTTACTTTTTGTTTGTTGAAAACATTGAACATGTCCATGAAAACATTTGCAAATGAAGGAATATCACATTTGTAATATACAGAGGCATAGAGAATATATAGAGCTACGAAAATGACAAAATGTATTTGTTACATTGCTTCTCCTTCTGTACACTTCGCTCTCTAATATATATCATTTGTTACATCTATAAATAAACAAGGTGCGGGGTTATCCGTCGCATCGGGGATATTACCGTTCCGTGGTGCACCGGGTTCTTCCAAAAGCGTTTGTGTCAAAACGATAACGCAGCGACAACGTCAAAAAACACAAATATATACCAATCCGGACCCTAAATTTGGTCCCTGTAGACAACAGGCAGGATTATGGAACATGATTAGATGATAAAGATACTGTAGGTAGTCTATGTAAGTTTAAGGAAGAAGTGTTGGCCAATATAGAAGACGAGTCTGGCAAGACTGCATTTCGGTATGCGGTAGAAATGGAGCTGGAAGACATAAAGAGAGAGCTGATGAAATTTGATGACGTTAAAGCATGTCTGCAACGTCTAAACAATCAATGCAAGATTTATGTGGATGGGTCAAACGCAATTCGGATAGGTGCAACCTTGATAGCGAGTATCACATTGAAAGAAGGTTGGCTCAGAGAGAGACTGAGGGAAAGAGAGGTTGCACGAAAAAAATGCTGAGTAAGAGAAAGGCTGAACAAGAAAGGTTTAGTGGGAAAGGTATAGAAAGAGAGAGAAGGGGAGAGGAAGTGAAATAGTGAAACGGAAAGAGAGAAAAATTGATTCTTCTGAGAAACTTAAGATGTATATACCAAGAGAAATTTCAGTTTCTGTGCATAAAACATGAAAATCTGTGTGCATGGAGCTGGAGGCCGAGGCCAATTGCGACGACCAGGAGCGCCAGCACCGCCGCGTCCAGCGCCACGCCAATTTCCGGGCTCGCCAGATCGGCCATCGGTCAGCTCCCGTCCTGGGTCGAGCGACCTTCGATCTGAATCGCGACCTGCTGGTTCTTCCGGCCCATGCGGCCGCCGAAAATCGGCACGCCGCCGGCCTGCATCTCGACCATGGAATCCGGGCCGGCATTCAGGATCAGCTGGCTGCCGGGCTTCCAGTCACTTAAATATGTTAACTTTCAATCTTCAACGGCTTAATTAAGCAATTTACTTTAATAATTCCCCCTTTAACCCTTAACCTCTTCAAGCTTAAACCCTCTAACCTAACCTTTAAATTTTCGCCTTTAACATTCAACCGTTTAATCCTGCAACCTATGCCTACATACAGTGCACTGCCTGAAGTTAAATTCATGAAATGGTCTGCCTGTGGGTTATATTTTGATCAGCCTGTGGTTTGGCAGACGGTGTCGCCGACCTTAATGCCCAGATAGCGGGGTGAGAGGTTGCCGGCGAAGCTGACCGCGTCCGACGTGTTGTCGTCGCGATTAGGATCGTCCAATGGCGTCAAGCTACCCAGCATGATGTTGATCTGCCCGGCAAGGATACTCACGTTTTCGTGGGTCTCCACCCAAAGCGGGGTGCCGCCGGTGGCTGCATCGTAGATGGAAAAGGTCACTCGATAGACCCCCTGCAGTGGATCGCCTGAACCGTCAGTGGGTAGTCCAAACAGCAATTTGACACGGGAAACCCCTTGGAGAGTAAGAGTGGTGAAATAAACATCACTGTACATATCAGTGGGAAGTTTAGCTAATAGCTTAGTAACTGCAATGTCTTATTAGATGTTATGCAATTAATTGCTAGTTATTTTTTAGAGGTTAGAGATCTTGATTTCTATCATGCTGATACTTAAATTACTCAAAATACAGTTCGAGGTGCAAAGACAATTTGTACAGAAATATTGTTTTTTCCTCAAAAGCACAGTAAATTTTATGAGTGAGAGATAAAAGTTGGTTGATCGTTGAATCACCAGGTCGAAATCCAGACTGATGTGGTGTTATTAGCCCATGGTCACACAGATGACAATAAAGTACGTCAAAAATAATTTTTTCGAAGATTTTTCCAAAAATTGGTAATAGAGAGATTGGACGATAATTCTTTTTGCTCTGCCTACTCTCTTTTTTATGAACAGGGATAATGTTCGCTTTTTTCCATGAAGTGACAAATCAAAATAAGGGGAGCGTAAACTAGAGACTCGTCGTATCGTGAGTCTATTTAGTTGGTGGAGTTATGCGAGACACGTGCTGAGAATGGGAAAGAGGCTGTGAATTGGTTTGCGTTATATCCCTCTTCCTCTAGATTTTGGTTTTTCATGACCTATTCGTCATCGTATATCTTTTCAAACAAGTTCTTCCTTAATCGCAATATTCAACATGATCTATCGGCTACTAAAAGATAGAGAGGGGACCGGCCGCCAGCGCCGACGGACCGCCTCGCCCGGAGCGACGCCGGTCATCGAGTGCCCCGGAGCGAAGGGGGCGTCGCGCTCCGGGTCGAGGCCCGAAGTCGGTGTCTCGACCCGCCACAGGGGCTCCCAGCAGTCCTGCGCCTCGAGGCGGGCTCGCGCTTCCTTGCGGGCCGCTTCGGGCATGTCGCCGAAGTGGCGCCGGAGCGTCTCGAGGCCATGAACCCGGTAGCGGGAGGTGCGGATTTGTGTAATATTGTATCAATAGAGTTTATCAACAAAAACCTTAAACAAATAAGAATTATAATAGAATAAAAACAGATTAAGGTTTTAGCATCGATTTACATCAACACTTTCTTAGCGAAAAGTATTCGTTTCCTATGCGGGCTAAACACACAAAACATAGGCAGCGTTGGAGATAATAGTTATATTTTGGTTTAATCTACTTACACTCGGGTTCAGAACCCTTTTCTGCAGTCTCTCGAGGTATCCCGCTCAAATTACTTATTCCGTTGCTCAGATAAATTACTTGAGTGCATTAAAAATTCTATGATATACAGTATATACGGTAGTGATATGCAAACTATAATGATATATGCGGTGTAATTATATCTATTTTTATATCACTGTTTTGGTTTAAATTCTTAATTATTTTTATTCGATCTGGATTTTCGAGTACATCAGTGCTGATTGGTAAATTTAGCAATTATTAGTTATATTTATTAATCTTAGTGGTGGCTGTTATCAGTATTGCTACTGCGATTTCAATTGTGACTGAAACACTACTTGAAACATTTAGAGAATATTGAGGCGAATCTAGGCATAGATGCAATATCCCTTAAACAGCTAAGAGTAGTAAGTTGAAAATTTCAGGAAATGTGGAATGGGATATTAACTAAATATATTAAATATTGATATTACTATTAAAATTACTATAATTACTACTAAAGAATAATTGAAACACAAAACAAACAGAAATTTCCAAAAAAGCAATCTCTTTCCTATTTGTTAAAAAATGAGTTAACTTTTCAAATATTTTCTTCTTTGAGAATAGAAGCAAACACATATTTTGAATATCCAGCATTATTCCCAAGCGTAACTTTTGACATTTACCTTGTTTGAGTAGTCAAGTGAAGAAGATTGTGACAACATATTATTGGATGACAAATTGCAACGAGTTTTGAAGTTTTAAAAATGTGAGGACGGAAGTGTGTTATAAAAAAACATAAATACAAAATTTTAGAAAGTACATTGAATCTTATGTTGAGCAACATTCAGCAGTCAATAAGGATATGATGATCATGGCGCGTCAGCTAGGTCCAACCTCTCAGGGAATTCCTTTAGAGATCTATGCCTTTAGTAGTGATAAACGCTGGCAAAATTACGAGTACATTATGGCCGATATTTTTGACCATATTATTGCAGCAGTGCCATATTTTGACTTAGAGCTTTTTGAGTTGCCTACAGGCACTAGTTTTAAATCATAGCCGAAGATCCCGAGGATGCGCGGCGGATCATCAAGCCCGTCGCCAGCGTGCGCGAGATTCGCGAGGCCGAAGAGGCGCTGAAGTCGCTCGAGACCCAGCTCTCGCAGTCGCTGCGGCAGAAGGAGCGGCTGGCGCAACTCGGCGGCGCGGTGGCGCGGGTCAGCCATGACCTGCGCAACATCCTCAGCTCGGCGCAGCTTTTCACCGACCGCATCGAGATGTCCGAGGACCCCACGGTCAAGCGCATTTGAACATCCAAAAAAAAAATTATAATGTCATCTGTGTATACTCTATGTGACTTTGTTCTACTGGATATTGGGATGACTGGTGTAGAAAGTTCTGGCCATTATTCTGGCCTACCCCTTTTTGCATAGCGCATGCAAGGGGAATACCATTAATATTTTTACCACTCTTTAGGATTAATATGACATTCGCACTTTTCCAGACTAACGGGAAATACCGGAGTGTTATGCATGCGTTTAAAATTTTTAATAGACAGCAGCCACAAAACCTGCAATGCTTTTTCTTGAAATATCAATACGAATTTCTGGATATTTATCGGTAACTTCATTTCTAGAAAATAATTGTCTGTTTGCTCTGTCTAAACCAAATAGAGTAACAACTTGGCAATCAAAAATTTCTTTTAAGAGTTGCGCCAAATCGGGAATTAAGTCATTTACTTTTTCCCCGGTTTTGATAAGTTTGGAAAGAGCTTGCCAGCGGTTTTCAACTTCTTTTAAGTTGGCATCCCCTTTGCGCTGCGCTCGGCCAACTCGTCGACGAACTCGCTGTGGTTCCAGGCCGCGGTCTGCGTCGCCAACGGCATGACCCGCGAGCAGGCGCTCGCCGCGGTCACGACCACCCCGGCGATGATCCTCGGCCTCGAGGAGCAGGTCGGCAAGCTGGCCCCCGGCATGGCCGCCAACGTGCTGCTGCTGAGCGGCGACCCGCTGGACATCACCACCCAGGTGCACAAGGCGATCATCGACGGCACTCCTTAACTTTTCCATGACAAACCTATACCAAAATATCTTTTTGTTGTGGCAAAAGAGGTTGTAGATAGTTAAGTACTTTTTGCAAAAGAGCATTATCCTATCACCCCGCAAAAACTTTAACTAAAAAGCCTCCCACGTCAGCAACTGGTCTAAGTCATACCTTGTTGCAATTGTTAAGATTCCAACCATCTTGCAACATCTTTGAGTCAATGGATGTACTATAAAACACAGTGGTGCATTGTCTGGCCTTCCTGACTTAGATCAGAGTGCAACTCAAAACTTAAAGAACTGTTGTTATATGTGTGTTGTAATTGTATTGGCAAAGCACGACATTGAAAAAACCATGCGATAAAAAACGTAATTTCCTTGTCCCTCAATGTATCACGAAGTAATGGTAGAATAAAATGTGCAGAATGTTGCGAATTTGAATGACAGGAAAGAACGAAAGTGAACAAACACTCAGCCATGACATTGCTCATTCCTAACCTTAGCTTCGGTATACAATTTTAACGATCGTTGTTCTACATTATCATCCATCACTAAGTCGGACATAGTTTATTACCTTGCTATCTATTCTTTGCTATTAAATTAAACGCTAACATGACGCTATTGCACATCAGCCTTATCACCGTATTCTTCAAGCCAACGCTTTCTATCCGGTGCTCGTTTTTTCGATAACAACATGTCCATGGTGATATCGGTGCCATCTTCTTCATCGACGGTCAGCTGCACTAAACGCCGGGGGCAGGGGATGAGTCGTTTAAAGAAGAGGCGAAGGAAAAACTCGATTCACTGATCTCATCATCAGAGATTTTTATCATTGCGTCGCATAATACCGATTGGATCAAAGACAATTGCAATAAGGTGCTCTGGCTCGATGCGGGCAAGGCCAAGTTTTATGGTGATGTTGAAGAGGGCATCGACCGCTACAAGCAATTTTGTCACTCTTAAACAGAGCTTTTCCTGCTAGGCTTTGTTCTAAGTTGTTCGGTCATGAGACAGCCCAACCGGCCAAAGGCGTGCCCGAGAGCCACGCTGGGCGCCAGCGTGTCGGCCATTTGCCAGAGGGAAAGTTTGTGCCGCCTGGTATAGAGAACGGTCGCCAAGGCGGCGCCGATAAAGCCGCCGTAGAAGACCAGCCCGCCTTGCCGAATTTGAAAGATGGACCAAAGAGGTTCGTTGGCGAAATCCTCCTTCCAATAGGTGATGACGTAGAGCAAACGCGCCCCAATGAGGGGCTTGCCCAAGGACTCGCCGCGAGGTCAGGTCGTACAGCCTTGCCTGATCCGAGACGCTGATCAGTCGATCTCCGTCGTGATCCAATTCGGTGTAGTGGACGCGACGGTTCCCAGGAAACTCGATCCAGTCCGGCGCAGGAAGAGACCAGATCCTTACGACACGATCCGATGTCAGTGTGGCGAATTGATCGTTGCGATGGCTGAAACGCAGCGTCGCTTCGCCCATCAAACCATTCATCCGAAACGCATTTAATTGCAATATGTCCCTTGCAATAAAGATCATGCATCATGTACCTGCGAAGGTAACAATAATTAACAGGACACAGACCGCCCTTAAATTCAGATTCATATTGACAATTTCATTAAAACGAAATACAGCCTTATTGTTATTTAATGGTAATGATTCAAGCTAAACTTTTTAAAAATGCTGATGTACTTTATTTTTGATTTGTCTCAATTCTCTTTCAGCTCATTGCATGAGGCAAACTAATGGTGGTGTGCAAGGCGGATGGAAGTACGAGGTGGGTTCTGAAAGATCGGATCTATCGGTCACCGGCTGGTTCATCATGTTATTCCAGAGCGCCAAGTACGCGGGGATCGACTATGACCCGGCAGTCCTTGATCGAGCGGAGAAGTTTGTCGATTCCGTGATGTCAGCCGATGGAAGTCGTTTTCGGTATGAGTCCGACCATGAGACCAGTGCTGCGATGACGGCCGAAGGGCTGTTGTGCAAACAATACCTTCTATAAGGCAAAGTTACCGTTTTTAAGTCTACTACTAGCCTGGGGCTACTCAGTCGATTTGACACTTTACAGTACCCCTGGTATGGATGCATAAAGCATGGTGCAGCCACACACGGTGCTCATACCTACCGACCAGGTACCCATTTAATACAACTGGGTAGAGACAGGAACATTTGTGATAGCAACTCACCCAAAGCTGTTATCTCTGCAACACAAATGAAGACCGTGGCTCGAAGAAACGCAACATATTCCCGAGTGTTCAAGGTCGACTTCGTGTCCAAACGAAACCTGGATCAGTTCATGAAAGTGTCTGAGAAAGATGACTAAGAAGAGCTTTCCGCATAAGTATGTGTATAACTCCCAAAGCGCTGTTGCTCGTATCATAAAACCGGACATCTGGCCTCACGGCACTCCAATCAGGCCCTCTGCTCTCGCTGTGAATCATGCGATCACACCTCTAACAGTGCCTCTCCGTGTTCGGAAAAAATGTTCTGTTCATTCGCTGTTTGAAACGCTTGCTGAAAAATAAAATCTGAAATTGGAGCCAACAAATAAAATATTGTTAGGCAATTATAAAATCAAATGCTCAGGAAAATTTATTGGAAAATTAACTGCAAACAGCCAGTCTTTTACATGAAGAATTTTATGTTGTAAAAGGTCTTCAAACACCTTTGTTAGGAAGAATGGCTAGTTCTAAATTGAATTTAATTCAAAAAGTTGAAACAGTGACTACTAATACAAATCGAAGTTGAAGTGGTTGGTGCACGTGCCTTGAAGGGCCGGATTATTTCGGTGAAGCCAGAGACGACGACTTTGGCCGAAGGAAAAGGTGTCGTCACACGCCACAGGGTCAGCCTGATGACGGCTCAGGGCGTTCGACAACTGATCCTCGAAGATACCGATCTGTTGAAGTTCTCCGACCCGAACCTGCAGAAGGATATCGACCGTGTGTTGGCGGCGCTTGCCGAGGTTGGCGAACGTGACCGCCGCTTGGGGTCAGCAAGAGTGAAAATTGTAACCCTTCTCATCTTTTAGTCGTAAGACACACTTTCCGCCCCACTTATCCCCTCTAAAATGATGGAGTCTCCCAAAAGAACTGCATCCTTGGGTGGCCAATATGCTGTGTCATCAGTGCTACTCTGAAATATGTTTAACTTATTACCATTCCCCCTCTGTTTATTGGGGACTTGAGAGTACATCAGATTAGTTGGAAAAATGCTGGAAAATTCAAAGTAGGATTTACACAACTGTTTAATAGCACATGCATTCCTCTCAGCCATCCAGTCAATTAACCAGCATTCACTCCCGAACACTCATCCAAACCATGCATTCTGCAACTCAGACTGCTCTTCACATTCGGAAATTAAATAAATGCTTATTCACACATCCACACATAGTTCAAAAATAGGGGCCAGTCACCAGCCTAGACTTTCCCAAAAACTTTCTTCTCTCACCTAAATCTAAACTATCCCTTCTTACCAACAACAATTTTTGCAACTATCTTGTGATCAGACCATGATTTTGAGCCTGTGTCTGCACCGTTATATGAACAGAAGTCTACTACTGAACCTCTCCAACTTTGGCGGACGAGAATGAAGCCAACCTGCGTCTTAGTAACACCGTCGATGGAATGCCAGGTCAGTACATGGCTTGGCTTGTGTTACTTCTCGACACCCGTGCCGAGGGGGCCGCGTTGCTTGCCAGGAACGCCGTAGCCGTATTCATAATTTTTTTTCAAGCCATGGCTAATTGTATAAAAAGCCAAGACAGATAGTCAGAGTGAGTGAAAGGCAAATATGGCATAAGCCCTTTTCAGGATCGTATAAAAATGATGTCATTTCACTTGTTAACAGCAAATATGGCATAGGCCCTAAACAGGATTGTATATAAATGATGTCATTTCACTTGTTAACAAATATGTATATCCTCCATCCGTCCATACGCCAGTAAAAGTGCAGAATCTGCGGACGCACTAAATGGCCTTAACTTTAATAATACTTTCTTTGATTTTTCAGACCCTGAAGAAAACAAGAAAAGATTTCAAATTGAACTAGAATTTATTCAGTGTCTGTCAAATCCACACTACTTGAATTGTGAGTATAATTAATCTGTTAATAATAGTTAAATCTTTATATTTCATTAAAAATTTCATAGTGATGTCTGCTTTTTAAAGTTTCTTGTATGTTTTTCTCATTTTATCTTCTTCCTTTGATCTTAAGAAATTCAACTGGTTGCCAAACATCGCAAGATCGCATCCTGCGCACTGGGCGGCCCACAGGGCAGCACCATCCGACATACCCCCAGTGAGCACCAGAGGGCCGTCATAAAAAGATCGCACCGCACGTACAAAAGCAAAGGGGTTAGCCCAACCAGTATGACCTCCGGCCCCCGCTGACAAGAGTACCAACCCATCAACGCCCGCATTAAGCGCTTTGTTTACATGTGCTTCTGATACATCGTCCGCAAACACAAAGCACCCTTCAAAGCGTGTATCTGATCATGACACATCCAGACAATCGAACAAAGGTCTTACTTTCCGACAAGAACCCTTGCAAGGCGTCCTGGTTGAATGATGCGGCTGCCGACGAAGCTGACGAAGCGTTTGACGCAGCAGAACTCGTTCCAGTCAGCGCGCTCGCCTCTCCACCTCGACTCTGATGAGCAGCACCGTTGGCACGCCATGCTGATGAGCTGGACGAGCGCGACCCTCCTTTCTGGCGTGATCTTGGCTGTGCTGTGAACCCGACGCGCAGTCTTTGTTGTCTTGTAGAGGAGGCAGGAGAACCACCTCTCCAGAGTACAAACACGACAAGGGGACAGCGCGCGTTTCTGCCAAGAAAAGATCAGCCCAGTGGGTAACATTCTAGGACCTACCGGACTGCAAGAATGCGAGCTAGCCTTGGTTTTGCATACTCCTGCAACAAGGAGGAGGTTTCACTGCTCCTGCAACTCTGAAAGCCCATGGCAGAGACTCGCGGACAACTGATTTATCCAACTAAAAATGGGCTGCCCATTAAGCGCGATTATTTCAGTGCCAGGCGCTATATCCTTGTTTTCGCCATAAAACTGTTCAACATAAACTTTAGATTTATCAATTCTGATAAACAGCGGTAGCATGCTTCCACCATGCTCTCGATAATGTAAAAACGATTTCATGGGCAGTTCAATATTGGCATGCGCTACTTTGCCTAACGCCACAAATCGTTGAAACAAGACTCGTATTGTCCGGGATCCGCCACGCGGGCGATTGCGTTCGCACGTCGACGCCTATCGCGACGGCGAGGCAACTGAGCAGCGCGAACGAAACCAGCCACTTGGCTCCCGGGTATTGCTGGTGGGTCATCGGCACGTACACGGCTGGCAGGGTGACCTGTCAGACTATTACGGGCAGGGAGCGGGTGTCGTCACACCCGACGGGATTTCATTCTTGCGACGATTCCCTCGCCCGCGTGGGCGCAACCGCACGGTTCCACTCGAAGCAAGGGAGGCCTTCCCTACAACACAACAACAACATAGACATATATCATAATTGCTTGCTATAATATTGAGAGTCAAAATGGTATTCTGGCAAATTGATCTATTTTTGAAGCAAAGAGGAACACATTCCCTTTGTGTATGTTTTGTATTTTCCATCGTGCTTATTTATATTTACTAATTAACATGGGTGTTCCAACCTAAAGCTTTCTTTACGTAGTTGTTAAAATGATCCTTTGAGCGTTCAGCTATAATTTGTTGCATGTCTTAGTGAATAACTCTAATCGACAACTTAGTGCAGTCAGCACCAGTGGTTACAGTCTACCTGTCAATAAAAGGCTCCTGGTTCTTGACAATAATAATGATTTTAAATAATTACTAGCACACTCTGATGAAGATATGTTAAATGTCAATTCTCTGTTGGCAGAAGGAATAATTAACAGCACTGAGAATGGAAAAACTTGATTCCCAAGTCCAGGATTGAAACCTCCCTGAAAGATACTTATGGTATTGATTGAAAAAATATATTCAAATGTTTCACATAGGTTGAAGCAGCACGTCTCTTTACAAAATATGCTGCACGTATTTCATCACTTGATCGAGTACCATTCTTCGTTGAAAAAGTAGAAACTCTAATCATCTTCGAAAAATGAACCTAAACATTTGTTGATCGAAGGCGGTTCGTTCGTCTGTCTATTCACCTTCGGGCGTAACTTATCTTGACATTCCTGGTGAACTGGTGGGGTGGTGCTGCGCTCACGCCCGCTGCCTGTTGTGGGAGTTCCGTCACGTATGATGGCGCCACTGCCGCGCTCCGTTGATTTGGGACGGGGGCTCTCGTTGCGCGTTGTCGCCAGGCAGAAGGACGCTAGCTTCAGGACACTGTGGATGTTCTTGCTGAGCTCATCGTGGGCCTCTAAGCTGACCTTGAGGTACTCTGGGACCATGTCGTAGGCCACCACCATCTCCCGACACGCTTTGAGAACCGCAGGGAATAGGTTAAAATTCAATTTGCGAAGGAAACGAGTGTCATATTTGGAGTCAAGATGAAATTTTCACTCTAAGGGTTATTATTTTAATAATAATCATCGTCACATTCTCACTTTTCATGGTTGATTAACGCTACGTTGACAAAGGCATAACTGCCTATTGGCAATTAGATCATACATCCAAAGCGAACGACTGTTTTACTTCAAGTCCGTTTTTAGGTAAGGTTTACGATAAAATGTTTCGCTGTCCCATCGACATTGCCAGCATAAGTACTTGAGAGAAACTTCTGAAATAAACCAACAAACTCTTTCTGTTGATCAGGAGAAAGCTTTGGCCATTCTAGGCCAAGAGTGCGCTTTCCCATCTCCTCATAATCAAACCGTTTTTCGATAATTTTTTCCAAGGCCGCGACCCGATCGTCCACGCGCTCGGGTTTCTTCAATTGCTCATCACCCAATACCAGCCGCACCCGATCAATCGTTTCCTTGAGAGCTTGACTGATCCTCAAGACCTCTCCAACCGATATCCTTCGCGAGGGCATTGTGGCGGTCCTGGCGGGGAGACCTTTCACTGACCCGAACGCCACATTGATCCTTGCGACCAGGGATACCGGGGCGGCAGCCAACCTCACACCGCGGGAACGACAGATCCTGTTTCTGCTTGCAGGTGGGAACAGCAATCGGGAGATCGCCGAACTGCTGGCGATCAGCCCCAAGACGGCGGACAATCATCGGACACGACTGTTAGGACATAAAATCATTTAACTCATTAAATCATTTGTCAGCTAGAATGCCGATGGAAGAAAATATATAAATCAAGGCACTGGAAACTTTCTTTTATATAATTGATAATAATTGCGTATCTTACCGTTTTTAATAAATGCAGAAGGTTTTCTTTGTTTTTCTTCTGAGTAACTATAAATGAAAAAAATTCTTTAAATCAAGAAAGATTTATTTTTGTAGATGAATACTGCTCTTTTATTTGGGATGATGACCCAAGTTGGTTCATCCAACGGTTTCGCCGCAAATGGTTCTGGTTCAAAATCCGCGGGATCGTCGACCAAAAAGCCGAATAGCACATTCTCCTTGAACAGTGAATCGCTGAACAAAAATGGGGGCGATCGCCCCTCTTCCAACAATGGATTTGGCGGTGGAAACAATTCGAGTTTCGGACTTCCTAAAAATCGCGCGACCAACTCACCATCAAAATCGACTCCTTCGACCAAGTTCAGTGGCGGATTGTTTCCTGTTCTAAGACTTTCATTCACAAATTTACAATGTAGCCCAAATTTGTTTCTAAAGTATTATATTTAACCATATTTGGTGATATTTCATTAGGATTAGTCAGAAAAACAGATTCTACTTGGATGAAGAACTCAACATAGGCGCTATAACAAATAAGTAACAAATTCAGGAATAAATATGTCACCACGCGGCACCATGGCCTCTGAAGCCAGGAAGCTGAATGGCTAGCTTACAGACAACTACCATAGTTCGTTTTGCGGCACAACCTGTATTAGGAATAATAAGCCCCCACATCTTAGAGCTTATATCCCTGTAAATCTGACATTAAGGTTACAAGCTTTTTTACTTAAGCTATGATTGCAACCATTTAAAAACAATCAAGTTTAAAAAATTTAACTTATAGAATCATTTGTAATTCATGCTGTTCCCCTTTCGTGTAATAGGCCAGTTCCTTAGTTTTTACTATATCCTCCATAATTAGTAGTGTTAGTGACGCTGATTTAAATGCTTCTTTAATGAATCCTTTCGCATCAGATCGGGCACTGTTACGTCAGCGCATTCGGGCCGCTCTGGTAGCGGGACGAAACATACCCCAAGTTGATCCCACTAAGGTAGCAGCTATGGGGTATTGTTTCGGCGGCATGTGTGTTCTTGAGTTGGCTCGCTCTGGTGCAGATGTGCAGGGAGTCATAAGTATTCATGGAATCTTGGCGCCAGGTGAGGTTGCCAATGAAGCAATATCAAATAGCCTAAAGTTGAAAAGCCTACAATAATGGTTTTCCTGGGGCTTTGGAGACGTTTTTGGCCAGTGCTATTTCTAATCTTTGTCAAATGGCACTTATTACCATGAACGAGAGGTTGAGCATCCTATAAATTGTCAAGTGTTATGGGTGCTTTTGCACCTTTGCCAAACCATCCCTTTGAGCTCAATGCATCAAAAATATCATTTATATGAGTAATGAATATTGTAGTTGCACCACTCCTTGTCTTCATACGCACTGTAACAATTATTAAAATATCCATAATTTAATGGGTAATTAATAATTACTATTTAAACATAACTTAATGATTAATGAGCATTTGCCACTATTTTTTTTTCTTGCACTGTTTTTCCATTCATACTAAGAAAGGGAATTGTCGCGCTAGGGTGTCAAGTTTTAATATTTGTTATCCCTGATTGATGGACCATGTAGTTCACTGGGTGGAAAATTCAAGGGGGTAAGAATTTAGATAAGCCGCAATTCGGCTTTCGGTGTTTTTTTATCACCGGATTTAGCAGCGAATTCTTTGATCAAACGGCCATTTCTTTCCAAAATTCTCAGTGAAATGGCGCTGCTGTCCGGCGGTGTTTTCAGGTAATAATGAATCATCACCCCGGATGGTGGATTTTGGCCGCGGGTGCGGGAGTTCTCCACTTGCGA
The DNA here is from genome assembly GCA_010016025.2 of Alatinidae sp. Z8VKAUB7J3. Lineage (NCBI taxonomy): Eukaryota > Metazoa > Cnidaria > Cubozoa > Carybdeida > Alatinidae > Alatinidae sp. Z8VKAUB7J3. The sequence goes on from JAAAKM020721499.1 coordinate 202,911,559, forward strand.
TCCGCCGAGCTGGTAGGTATCGCGTGGTTTAAAAAGCCACGAGCCACTATTGGCAGCCGTTTGTCATGACACAATTATAGCTACTCAGGAACACCGTCTTATGTCAGGATCATACCGTACTTACATTTTTAGGTTTGAAAAGGTGTATATTTCCAGGTAGTATAAAAAAAACTTTTTACTTTCTAGGTCATTTGGAGATACAAATGACTGTCAAGATACATTGCGGTCTTTTTTTCACGTGAATTTTTTTTTTTTTTATTATATTCAAACGGTTTTGCCGTATCTTTGATACCCCAAAAAAAAATCCTATTTATAGAGAGCAATTTTGTTAAGATTTGGGTGGGAGCGATTCTGATGCTCTGCAAAGCGATGCTGACCTTCAGACCGTCAGCAACATTAACCACCAAAAATAAAATTTTTACACATGTTCTCATACTTTTTCTGGTAAGCATCAGACATAAAAGTACGTGTATGAATACATATATATTTATCTTATTTTAGGAGAACGAAACTCTGCGAAAAATGTTGGAGCACTCTCAGGGTTTTGGAGAAACAATTCTTGGGTTTGGTTCTATGTGTGTCGTTTGTAAAATCTATTACATCTATTATAAGCAACCCAACGTTGGATTAAGATCTTCCAGCCTCTGCATTCACTAGAGATGGCTTTGCATCTTTGCTGAAAAAAATAACCTTACCTTGATAGGAAGGGTCAAGGGCAAAGAAAATCTACCATTAGAATTATCCTACAAGACTGTCCGCAAATCCTGATTTCATGACTTATTTTACTGTCGTAGAAACTATTAATTCTTTAAGTGTGATCGAAGTGATTCATCTACAACCGAATACGAAGGTAAGTCTGTTTACTAAACAGTTTACTGGCAAAGTCTCTATTCTGTAGTAGCTTGAAGTTTTAGCCTGGAAAGTTTGATTTAAAGAACTTAGATTTTTCCCACCTCTTTGCAATCTTTCATTATGGTTTTAAACAACATTTGTTTTAATTTTTAATTCAATTTTTATTAGCTATTGGTATTTTTTTTAGATCCTTCAGATCGATGATATAACTGTTACGAGAACAAATAGGAGCAGGAAGAAAATACTTACAAATTTGAAAAAAATAGGCCGAATTTCTTGACGTTCTGACGTTGTAAAACACTTCTATAATGGAACCAGAGAAAACACATGGGAAGCAAAAAATAAGTTATAAAGCTGACGAAACGATTTTTTTTGTCAAATTAGCTTTTAAGTCTAGAAAGAAGTTCTTAGGACTTTCTCAGTTTTTCTCTCAACACATTTATTGTTATTTTCCGCCTGATCCCCCTCCATATCCACTTCCGCCACTTCTGCCTCTTTCCTGCGCCAAACATGCCCCTTGAAGGAGCGCACCGGCAACTATCAGGGATAAAGCGAGCCCACTAGCTCTGCGACGTATCATTATGTTCCGCATCGTGATCTCCAAAGAAAAGGGGATTGGCAACCAGCTTCGACTATTCTGTGTTCGAGCGGCGACTTGCGGATTCCATTCGGTTAAGAATATCCTTGAGCGCTCCGATGGAAGACCAGGAAATCAGGAAGATAGACACGTTTCTTATTGTATATTCCTGCTATCTTGTTATATTAGACGTTAAGAAATATTAAAGATGCCACTTTTGCTGATATCCCAGTAGCTGATGTCAAAATCAACTTGCGAAGTAATTGAAAAAACGTTCTTGTCTAATGAAAAATCACGTGATTCAATTTGTCTGGGAATACAAAGAGGAATTTGAGAAGTTATGCTCTTTAAAAGCTTATTTTTGACTTTGAGTTGATTGACAATCAAGTTGTGCTTTCCAAGATTGCAGAGCGAACTGGATACAGTAGTGTTGAAGCGTTTAGTCGTGCCTTTAGACAAGTTTATGAAGTTCCTCCAGGTGCATATCGTAGTGGACTAAATGATCCAACACGGTTTGCCCAGCCTTTATCTATTAAGGAAGATAAAATGTATTCAGTGACAATCCGTGAGATGGATGAAATTCGGTTAGTTGGTGTAGCCCATAAAGGGTCTTACATGGGGCTGTGGCTTCCGGTCGCCGCATGGAAAAACGAAAGCTCCCGGTTTCTTCCGCCTTGATATTGATAAGACGTCCGCCTCCCGGTGTTCCGGCACTAATCGTTGCGTATCGAAGGTTCGAGCCCGCGAGATATTCGCCAAGCGAGGGCACATCGAGAAGTTTGCCATCGAGTCGCGCGATGGCTGCTTCGAACAGTACATCGTCTCCAGTATTCAGAACGTCATCCGGTGCGCCTGCGGGCTCAATGAGCCGTACACCATGAAAGTTTCCACTTAATACCCAAAGCCATTCCTGAGATGCTATTGATGCGCCCTTTTGACAACCTGCATGCATATGATATTTTTTTTTAGTCCATAACTTCCCTCAACATTCCCTGAAAGCTTCCCAATAGCAAATCGCATGTGTAAACAATGGATAGATTTGATAACTTACAGCCCCTGCCCCAAGGGCTGTAGAGGTTTATTTCATCCCCAGGGTCATAGCTATTGAACCTTGGGGCGCTTCGACCGCGCGAACCAGGAGGACGAGCGGCTCGGGCCGACCCACGGCATCATCGGCCCGCCGCGCGACGGCGATCCGCGTCACCGCGTCCCCTACGTGACCCTGCTGGAGGGGCTCGCCCGCTGCCCCTACCAGGTCCTGCTGCGACGCGTCCTGACGGTCCCCGAGCCGGTCGATCCTGCGACCGCGGCGGTGGATTACCCCCGCGACGTAGCACTGGTGGACGGCAATTTGCTGGTCGTACTATTTCAATCAAGCACTGGGGTAAACGGTATGCTTGATAGGATATTTTGGTATTAACCATGCTACACAGGAACTATTTTAGCAATAATCAAATTACAGGCTAATTACATCCTTGACAACAAAACATAAAAACTTATGGACTTGCATAAATTGGTTGCAGAAATCTTTTTTTTATACTGTGAAATATTATGATCTCAATCTATTTTGTTGTATTCCCATTGTCTTTTACTAAAAAAGAGCCAAAGCTTGCTAACCTATTGAAAACCAAAACCCATTTAATGGATATATATCTTCGTGTCCCGAGCACCACCACATCATTGCACGAATTCTTCGTTCATAGTAATAATTCATCGTTCGTTCAGTTTTCTTGTCGATGGTAAATATTTCTAAAGCTCAATATTAAAAACTAGGTACTTAAATGCCATTCTGAATTTTTTTCATTCAGTTTACAACATGGATTTTCTCAAGAAGCTGATTTTGCTGTTTTTAATATCTCAACGTTATCGAGAGAAGCAATTATCCTTAGTGCCAATCTCGCATCACCCAATATGAACCCGCGCCGAACTTCAGTTAAGAGCGACCGGTTCAGACCGGTCAGGGCAGGTACGCTGTACGCGGCTACGCACAACTAATTTGCCTATTTTAATACGACAATGGCGGGACGCACACGCAATTCTTGTATTCTTATGTAGGTATTATTTTTTATTTATATTTCAATAAATTACGAGATTTTATTAAGGGTTTTATCTTTTCAATGAACTCGAGCTCTCAGCTTCAAACCAACACTTACAGTTCTGATGATTGAATCAAAGAATGAGACAATAACGACGACGATTTTTATCTGCTCCAATGTATGACTTTTATTGGATGTCAACAGGTTTGTGACTATCTCTGAAATGGAGACATTTCTTTTTCCATTCAATCGATGATGTTCGAATGAACCAATCTCCTTCTAACAAGATCAAAATAATCTTCTAGTTCCAGCAAACTGGGGTGCTGCCCCTTCTCTTCAACGTTCGTCACTGGCCGACTGGTAACCGAACCACCGGGATACTCGTGCTGGGCCAGGGCCGGGTAACACATGGCCCAGAAGAGGAGAAGTAGCAATGACCTCAACATAGGGAGCACCTTGTTCATTAAGACGGATGCCCCTGTCTTTGTCGAAGGGGGATTCGCCTAAACGACCGAAGGCAACCGCCCGAAATGAGCCAAAATTCCAAGCCGAAGACCCGATTGCCGGCAGGCAAGGGCCCGCGTGGCGTCGGTGTAAATCACGAACCGGCCCCGCGCGTTCCAGCGGGCAGCCCCACCCGACGCAACGAGCCGGTCGGCATACTGCGTTTTCGTAATGCGGAAAACCTCCATTATGCCAGATCGCCGTATTCAATCCGGATCAGCTCGTCCATGATGAGGTCAATGCCGCCGGATGTGTGTAATAGCTCGAACGGTATCTGGTAGCCAAGGCCATAGGCGGGTTTGTCCATCCGCCCATTGCTTTAAACGTCATTCCACTCGTAGATACTCTCCTGGAGGATGGCTCTAGCAGGGAGGAGTGGAAGCTTCGTGTAGAAAGCCAAAAGATCCTTCAACTGCCTGAGCTTAAAGTCGCGGCTACCTGTGTTCGCGTGCCTGTTATGCGTGCTCATTCCATGGCACTTACCGTTAGTTTTGATAAGCCTTTTACCCTTGAAGAAGCTAAGGCCTGTTTGCGGTCCGCTGCTGGGCTGCGCTTATGTGAGATCTAGAAGCAGCTCACGAGCGATGAGCGCGGCTCGACCGACTTCACCGCGTGGATGGGGATCGCGAAGGTCTCGATCGTCCTGAAGGAGGACCTGCGTCTGCGCGAGGCCGCGAACCGCATGATGCGCATGTCACCGCAGCGTCACGAGGGGTACCTGATGCTCGCTATGTTCCAACGGGGCAAGGGCCAGCTCGAGTCTGCCGCCGAGCTTCTCGACAAGGCGATCGAGCGGACGAGTGCCGGTGCTATTTCTGTGATACACAACGAAAAGAGCGCAACATTGTGTGCAGCTACATGTACCTGTAGTCGCCAGCTATGCCTCTTCAGAAGTTATGCGAGCTTCAAATCTGTCAACTTTCTTAGCTTTCATGTAAATAATCTACAGTGAAATTAAGTATCGCAATAATTTCAGGCGTTCTCTTTTTCGGGTTAAATTTGTTTCATGTATGGAAACCTTGTTAGTTCAGTTAAAAAATAATAATCAAAAAGTGGGGTGATGTCTCTATTTTATATTAATTAATAAATATAGAATACAGATCTCACCCCACTGCCCACAGGGCTCACAGACTAATATGCTTTGATCTGTTGATAATATTGCCTGTAAGCAAAATTGGATATTTGTTTTGCTCACAAACTGCTGGAACTAGTATTTAAAATATAATTTCATTCATATTATACAACCCCAACTTTTCCCTCAGCTTCAAAACCTGCCCAATTTTATGCATTTTTAGCTTGCCCTGTGATGTAAATGTCAAGGTTTTGTAGAATAACTATGATGACGATTTCAAAAACGATAAAGTCGTTCGTTTCGAAGATATTTTCGTATCTCATACTGACTACTAGCGTCCTCATATTATCGATGCTCTTACAAAATTTTCATGGAACCAATCAGCGAGTGACTTGCATGTATTGCAGCAATGAAAGAGACAATGAAATTAATTCATTTGCTCACTAGCTCTATCGAAAAAGCGATATTCCATATTTGCGATGCACTTGGGTACATCGACAAGGAACGCCTGCTCGCCGGTCCCGACTGCGGTTTGGCAATGCTCGACAGGGATGTGGTGTTTCAGAAATTGAGCAACATGTGTCGGGCAGCGAAATCGATGTAGGGGCCGCAGACGCAATCGTGAATGCTGAGGACTGAACAGGCCGATATTGCATCATGATACCCGGTCCAGCTAAGTAGTCCCCTCCCCTCTCGTCCTCAAACTGCCCGTCACTGCCATCATTTATTTTGCTGCTAAGGACCTTTCAACTGTCCGCAAGAGGCATTCTCCATATTTGAAGACCGTTTCTTTTTGGTCCAAATTTTTCCCACTTGGGTCATGGCAACGGATACAACAAATATTTACGGACTTTTGTGTGAACTCTCATCATTACTGACTATCTGTGTAGATGTAGATCAAATTGGTTGATCACTACCTGCGACTGTTGCTGTCTTAGACTTTATATAAAGGTAATCTATATAGAATTTATGTGTAGTTCTCAATTGTCATGTAATTTTTTTTGCTTGTGTCAGGCAGCTACTCCTTTTTTTTCCTTTTCCCACAGGGTGCATTTCACTTAGGCCTTAAGATCTTCAGCCTAGATCTGCCTTTTTTTGGCGTAACAGCATCATTTTTTCAAAAATATTCACAATTTATAAGTTAATCGATACAGTATGACACCACCTGCATAGTGCTTTAGGTTTTTAAGGGAAGTGGCTATTTCCAAAAGGTGAATGAGGGTGCAATTGCCGTCTGATCACGCGGCGCTGATGGCTTGGGTTGAGGATGTGACAAAGACGGCGGAGGAACTGGTCTGAGATCAGCTGGCGCGCGCGACCTCGCGCCCGTCCTCGCGCCACTCCGGAAGACCCCCTTCGAGACGCCGCGCGTTGAGCCCGTGGCGGCGCAGGGTAGCAACGGCCTGATGGGCATAGACGCAGTAGGGGCCGCGGCAATAGGCGACGATCTCGGCGTCCGGCGCGAGCGTGATAACTTCAGAGCAGCCTCGTGAATTCCTGAGTTGCTATTCTTGCTTGACAGTGGTGCATGACCCGAAGATTCGGATCGAATAGTCGATGACGGGATCTGGAAGTTTCATCGCATTGACAATGTGCCATCCAACAATTTTCGCCGAATCTTCCTTGCAGCCCGCTGCCTCATAAGCCTTGTCGTGAATGGCCTTGTGTTCGGACGCCGAAAACGTCTTGCCGTTAGCTGGCCTTGCCTGTTTGTACGTGGCATTAAAGCACTGAAGTCCGCTGCCAAAATTAATTTTTAATCTGAAATACGTACTGCTGGGGCAGTTCTTCCTCCAAAAGGTAGCTACGATTTCTCAGCTGTAACTGAATTCACTTCCTTGTTTTAATCGTTAAAGCTCTGAATATATATGTTATTTCATACCAACATTTCCGTATTTGCAAAAGTGTTCTAGTTTACTGTTAACTTAAAGTGTGATAATATTCAAGAGGAATCGTACATACAACTTATAAAAAGTCAATTTTGCAATTCGTCACTGAAGGGGAGCAGTAACCTAATATTGTAGTCAAATTAAATACATTTGTTGTGTCAAATGTCAAAAATGTCACAGTAGCAGGTAATTTCAAAATTTATTTCAACACATCTACTTACAAGTGCCTCTTTAATTGCATAATAGTAAATAAAAGCATGTGTATTCCTTACCTTCTATTAAGTATTTTCTTTCTCCTGATATATTTCCATGTGCACAGCGATCTTAATCTGGCCTTTCTGACTTCTAGAATGATGTTTCCGTTTCTATTTCTAGTCTTAACTCCGGTATTTAATACATTAACGAAAACTAAATTGTGTTACCATAAGGAAAGCGAGTATTTTGGCAATTTTCTTAGAAAGGTCACATGCATCTGTGACCTTTCGTCTGACAAAAGATATAAAATTCCACATTTCTGCAAATAGGAGCTTGACACCTCTTCAGGTGGTTTCTCTGATGCGCTGAACCTTATAGGCTGATCAAAATAGATCAGAACGTTACGGCAATAAACTACATCAAACTGACCAAGCGGACGGAAATCTTCGAGAAGGTTGAATTCCTTGTATTGAACCTTGGACCGGATATCGGCGGAAATCTGCCACTGGTCTTCTTTCTTCTGGAAGTATTTGACCAGAAGCCCGATTGTAAGGCCCCTTTGGACTTCGAACTGGGAATAAAGGCCGGCACGCGCCTTGGTCAGGATTTCGCGCGAAATATCAGTCCTCCCCTCCCCAACCAAAAAATGTATGCGTACTTCCCAATAACAAATACTGTATGTAAACAATGGGCAAATTTTATAACTTAAAAACCTTCCCCAAGGGCTCTAGTAGATCATTTTATCTCCAAAGACATATTTTTAAACCTTTCAACTATGCCAGACAGAAAAGCCATCTCGAAATTTTGATCGGACTATTTTGGGAGAAGGGGCGTGGGAGGGGGCCTAGTACCCTCCATTTTTAGCCCTCCCCTTACTTTTGTACTCCTCTAAGTACATTTCATGCATCTCATTTATTATCATTCTTTGATAGTCAGGGACTGTCCATACATGGTAAGTGTAAAAGAGACTGGCCCGTCATGTCACATTTGGATTGATTGGTTATTTTTCGTAGTCAGTGGGTGTTGGAGAATTCTTATGAGACCTATGATATCGGAAGATAAAATTCTACTCTCCTGAACCTCGTTCAAGTGCCAGGTTTCGGCTGCGTAAAGCAGTACTGGGCTGGCGCAAAAGTCGATGCTGCGAAAATCGCTCGCGGATTGACCTCGCTACAGAGAGACCGTTTTGCCAACGGAACCTATCCTTACTACTCGCTGCGAACGCCAAGAGAAGCCAGCAAACGAGAACAAGATCGTTTGTTGCAAGCTTCGGCGGGGAGGATGCCCATCTGCGAGTTGGCTTTGTTGCAGCGCGAAAAAATCAAGCCCGAGGTATTAGTTAAAGCGGCAGAGAATTCGTTGCGCTATCTTTCTACTGTGCAAAAAACCTTAAATTGTTTTCCTTGTTTTTGAAGATTTGGATGGGGGCTGTAAACCTCCATTCCAAGGTTTCTAACTAAGAGGATTTAGACGGTGGACATTTTCTTTGATCTTACGTCATTTCTTAGGAATTTCATACTCTTTTCCAAAATACTCCAACATTTATTTTCATGTTAGCGGATAATTGTTTTGGGTAATTACGTATTATCCAGAACTTACTCAAGAAATGAATGAAGTTTATCGAATGGAACATTAGTGTTGGCACCGCCCGCCGACAGATATGCACCCATATGGCAAATGTCACCACCCCCCTTTTCACCACTCTTTATTAATTATGATACCTTACATGATCATTTTAATCAACGTTTGTTAAATGTCATTGAACAAGTTCAAGGTACGTATATATGTATGTGTGTGTGTTTGACGATTTTTTTTTTGCGCACTTTACGCCTGCAAGTGGTGTGTGTTGTATGAAATCTAGTACGGCCCGAACTGCGCGAGGACAATGCCGACCTCTACCTCCTCGGCTGGTCGCCGGGCACGTTCGACGCCGAGCATCCCATCCGCTTCCTGGCGCACACACCGACCGAGCAACTCGGGACCTGGAACTTCGGCGGCTATTCCAATGCGCGCATCGATGAATTGCTGCCACAGATCCAGCAGGAACTCGATCCGGCAGCCCGCCAGGAGATGCTGGACGAAGTCGCGGGCATCATTCAGGACGAAACGGCCTTTCGAGTCACAATATGATAAAGTTCAATGGCTTTATGGTGGACTGTCGTTGCGTAAAAAGCCATAAAGAAAGTCTAATGACCTCACCATAAGTATGTTTATTGATATTGTGTCGAAATTATTTTGGTTTCTTAGTCAGTATCAGAAGCATAGAGGTTTTGTTCTATGTAACTGTACAAAATTCCCCTGGATACAAAAATCCTGCATATAAAATTGTTGCGGGAGCTACACTAAGTTATATGTCCACTCTGCCATTTTCATCAGTTCCCCTATGGATGCCATTTCCAAGTCATCATTGACTATAAACTGTTTGAGACAATCCTCAATTGGCCAATGATTAAGTCATCCCCAAGATTTTAAGGGATGATAATATGTCTACAACTCTATAGTTTTAGCATAAAAACATAATCATTCAGATTATTACAGTTGGTTTTTACGGTTCTAAGCTGGCTTAAGCACTTTGGTGTAGACTTGAGAAGATATGTTGGTCCCCATCCGATGAATCTGATTGAAATTGTTAGATAGTGATTTTGTTCAAAATGTTCCAGAGAGTACATACCAATTCCTCTACGGTTGGCACAACCGTCGGTGCCCCGGAGATAGGGTTGTAAGTCATGCCCTGAAGGCATATAAGGTTTTATCTAATAGGTGATCATATAAACTTCAGGTGTGGCTCATTTGATTTGAAATTGGAAATTTTAGAGCCATTTTAGGCGTAGGTTGTAAGTTATGCCCTGGGGCGTATTACTAGAGCCTCCTCAATATTGGTCAGCACACGCTATAATTAAAGTTGTTCATGTCAACTTCAAACAGAACTGAGATTACTTATTAAATAGCACACAATCTTTTACAGATTAACACAATCTTTTACAGATTAACACAATCTGACTAACATTATTAAAAAAACAATTATCAATACAAGACAAAAAAAAACAAAAAAAAAAAACAAAAAAAAAAAAACGATCACACATCAACAGAAGAATTAATCAGTTTCACTGCGTTACGCACCGATGTAGAGACGGTTTGGATACATAAGGGTGTTCAGCCCTTCGGCGGTGGTAACAACAACATCCTCATCCACGTCGGCCAGGCCGACCGGTATGTGGCCGACGGCATCCTGGAGGAGACACTGGTTCATGAAGCTGCCCACACTTCGCTCGATGCCTATCATGCCGCCGCCACTGGCTGGCTCACTGCGCAGACCGCCGACAACGAGTTTATCTCGACCTACGCCCGCGACTCATTTGTCTATGAAAATGAAGAATCCAAAGCATTCTCGGTTAATAACGGAGTGAAGCAAGGATGCGTCCTTGCTCCTGTTCTATTCAACATATATTTTTCTTACCTAATAAGACATGCTTTCGAAGGAAATGATGAAGGGATCTATCTCAGAACCAGACATGATGGCGGACTCTTTAACATCTCTAGATTTAGAGCAAAGACCAAAGTGAGAGAATCGACTGTACGGGAACTACTCTTTGCCGACGATGCAGGTTCATTGTTGTTGTGCAATAAAGAGCTGTCCACTTGACATAGTTCACTAATAATTTGGGTTTACAATATGACTGCAGGATAAATTTGGGGTGCAGGATATTCAAGAAGAAAGATACAAGCAGCATTCTGCTGTTTATTTACAAGTGAGTATAATTAGCCAAGCATTGATTTTTGTGACGCGATCCAGGAGCTGGTCATTTTTGGAACGCCCCGGAATGTTGTTGCTGATAGCTTTTGCAGTTGTGTGCGCATGCCTACGCTATCCCACTTGAATTGTATCATTGGACGAGTGGGGTACTGTAGGTCTCCATGCTCGGCCTCAATTGTAAGATGCGTCGCGCTACAACGCGGCTTCCGTATCTAGTCTTCCTTTCGGCTTGGGTGACACGACAGTCGTCGTCGGCAGGCGCCCAGTATGTGTGATGTGGTGTGTTATGCGTCTTCTGTGTTTGTTGTGGTGGTGATGGTTTGGTGTGTCGGTGAGCGCAAAGTAGGGGGTAATCTGTACAGTCAAATGAAGCTATAAATAGCTAGAAATTAGACTATAAAACTGGACATTATTCTTCTATACCGAGAAGAACGACCGGCTAGATTTGAGAAACGCATAAAGGAACTAGTCAATGCCACTATCTCCCGGATTAACATCACCTGGTATATTCCTGAACCATATGTTATTAATTCAGTACGACATAATTGCACCATTTGGTCTGCTAATCTTAGTGCACGGTGGACTATCTTTGGAAGGATTCCTGCAGTTGTTTACGAAAGAGGAAAGGAATCAGCTCCTATCTCTGTAGACCTCATTGCTTTTGAGAAAGCTTTACGTAAGATTCCTAAGGGTGGTCTGTCGAACACAGTCTTTACCTTAGAGATGGAAGGTGGAGAATCTTGCCAAGTTATAGTAAAAGACATCCAGTACCATGTGACTACCTATAACATCCAGCACTTGGACTTCGAGCGCTTATCAGATAAGCATCTTGTGAATGTCGAGGGAGCCCTGTACGTCAAAGTGCGCCAGGGCCGCGTGGCCGACGCCCAACTCAAGATCTTTGAGCCGCCTCGGTTCTTTGAAGCGTTCCTGCGCGGACGCCATTTCACCGAGGTGCCCGACATCACGGCGCGGATCTGTGGGATCTGTCCGATCGCCTATCAGATGGGCGCGTCGCAGGCGATGGAGGAGGCGTGTGGCGTTACCGTGGGCGGGACCATCCGCGACTTGCGCCACCTGATCTATTTATTTGCGCCCATTATACGATGCGCTCTACGACATGATTCCCGGCGAAAAGGTCGAGCGGGAGATTACTGCTGGTATAATCGAGATTGCTCCACTTGCTTTCATGCGCGGGCGCACGCTTTCCAACGCGGCGATCATTCTCGACGAAGCTCAAAACACCACATCGATGCAGATGAAGATGTTCCTGACGCGTATCGGTGAAAATTCCCGCATGATTATCACTGGTGACCCAAGTCAGATAGACCTGCCATCCCCATAGATATACAATCTGTCTCATCAGATTTTGGTACTTGTGGTACTATCTCTACTTCCTTCCCTTGTACTCTCATGTCTCCTTGGATAGCAAGGTATCATCATTCTCTGCTCTACTTTTTTTGTTTGTAAACATGATTTGAGTGGCTCAAACCTGATTTACTTGAGTGGTGACTTTGTTGTGTAGGTGTGACAATGTCAAACTCGTTTGAATATGCCATTGATAGATGTGAACGTTTAAATATCAAGGAAAAGTACAAAAATGCCAGGTTTTCATTTTATCATATTGTTGTAATACTTTTCAAAACTATAAGATACATAAATAATTACTCAACATTTTGTTATGGAATATTGACTCTTTCCTGGATTAACATCAGTACAAAGCTAGGAAAGATAATATCTTGCAAAATTCTTGCTAGATATTTTTAGTCAAAGGGTAAGTCTTAATACTATGATAAGTTAATCTAGAAATGAAGAAAACCTACCGAAGTCTAATCCGTTTAACATATGCTGTGACACTACCCTATTTGTCTTGACATCCTTCCTTAGCAGCAAATAACACTTTTTTGTTCCACACATGATGACCTGTATTTGCTGCAGTGACCAACACTGCACATTGCTTTCTCTACTAAAGATGAAAAATGATAAGTAGGGAAAAGTTTGCAACTTATTTGCAAATGCTTAGCTAAAAGGGTCAGATTAGAAAACTGGGAGACCCTAGTTGGCCAGAATAATTGTGTTCAATTTGGCTATTTTTTTTATTTCTTGGCAGGTATATATAGTACATGGTAAGACAGCTCAGGGTTATGTATTATATATAAATGATAAGAATGGCCAAAATCGCTTTAATTTGATTTACGAATCGTGACACACTAAAACGTTCAGATATTTTGCGTAGATATGAAGTTCCCATAAAGTTCCTTTTACTTCAATTGATTAACTTCAAATCAATGAAACTTCGGTGATGAAACATGTTGCTTTTAATTTATGTCATAACCCGAACAGGCTCCGGTTGCATGAGCACAGGAGATCGAATTGTCACCGATGCACAACCAGAGAGAAGAGCCTCTTGTAGTATAAGTCGAATTTACGAATGGCACGCAGAGGTCAGGGAAAACAAGACCTCATCAGGATCAGATCTTGATAATAACTGAGTCAGAATTACTAATGTGGTGAATTTTCAATCACCTAAATAGTTAATATAGAGTCACTATTTCATTTCTAGATTTTCGGAGGCAGCCATAATGGCGCCTTTCTTCAGGGCCATGGAACCGGCGATTTTAAAGGCCATTTCACTGGAGTCCACATCATGGAACGAGCCATCATACAGGGTGACTTTCATGGCCAGCAGCGGAAAGCCTGCAAGACAGCCGTTCTGCATCTGCTCCTGGACACCTTTGTCCACGGCAGGGATGTATTCCTTGGGGATGGTTCCACCAACGATTTCGTTGACGAATTCGTACTCGGAATCAGCCGGCAGGGGTTGTACGACGTGAATCGATTTCACGTCTACCCAGAACCTGCTGATGGGCACGCGTGCTATGTGCCGGCTGTTCAGGAAATGGCATTCCGGTCGCCCAATGTACTTTGGAATATCGCTGGCAACATCTGGGACATTGACAAGCTTCCGATGTCTGAACGCAACCTTACGTACTCTATTGGTCGCGCATTAATCGCTGACCCACGATTTGTTGAGAAGCACTTGTCTGGTGCCAAACCAAGCATTCAGAAATGACCTCCGAGTCGGTGTGCGATTGGCAGAATCTTTGGTTCATCTCGAAGGATTGTCGCCGTTACCGGCCGCGCTGGAATTATTGGCGAACTGGATCGAAACCGAATGGGAGACTCTCCATCCCGCACTCGATCCCGACGATGACAATGACCCTACGATTCGCATCAACGCGTTTGCGGATCTTGTTCATCCCGAACGTATGTTGCGAGCCATCCAAGACGTACCTTTGGCAGTTGCCCAGGGTCACCGGTAAGGACCATATCTCGTTCGTATAAGCTTCCCCCACAACCCTGCCCAAACACATAATAGGTTCGTTCGTTCGTATTGGACTGTGTACCTCCAATGATGGCCGGTTGAACATCCAGTACAGTCCCATCACCACTGCTAGATGGGGAATTACGCTTCATCTGTCGCCACAGTGGACGAAGATTGCTTGAGGAGCAAGCTTGACCAAAGAGAAGTAAGGCGCCATATGCGGGGACGACACCAATCTTCATGCAATAAATCCCCAGCTTGATAATTTGTTCCCATAAATTCGTTATAAGCGCCTATATCGACTCCTTCAACTAAAGTAGAGACGCTCTTTCGCAAATCCGCCGTACCGGGAAGAATATCGTAAGCGCCCTCAAAAAAAGCGTCGTTTGTGTAATCGCCCAGAAAATTGGCCAGCAAAATAGGCGGGTTGGCGCTCGAAACGCCTGTGACGAATAATTCCGGGAAATCAGTAGCCGGATTATCGCCAATTTTGTTATATATTTTTTTCTGTATAAGAATCCTTGAATATGTTTCTTCATTCATGAAACATTTCACTTTAAATTTCTTTTCTTATTAAAAGGCCTTAAAATTTTAAACTTTTGATCTTAGGCAATGCGTAACTAACACATCCGTGGATCTACCACATACTACTTACCTTTTTCTCGTCTTAACACTCAATGTAATTTATCTAATTTTCAGGCAATGTATCATGGAAAATTTATTGATAGAGGTTTCAGCGGTAGCCTCTTTTAAAATAAATATATTTATACTGGATATTCAAGGTGGGGCTTCTGGGGCAATAAGACGAGAAAGTGAAGAAAGTGAAGAATATTTGATATTTTTTAGAACAATTTTCCACTGACTACTGTCCCTCTTCCCCCTAGCTTCTTTTTTCCCTATTTGAACCCTCTTTTCCTTTATAAATTAGTTACTTTTGTAAACTTTAATTTTTCTCACTTTTACGCTATATTTTCTAAATTTATTGTCACAAGGTTTATGGACTTGTAAAGGGTCAGAACCTTGGTTGTTCATATCAGTCTTCTTGCGGAGAGTTTATAAAAAAAAAAACAATCACTTGCTCATTCAAATGTGATTCTTTACTTTCAACATAAGCGGTTATATGAAAATAATTACAGAGAATCAAACGATTGAAAGTCTTAATGGAAAAAAGTCAGCTTGTTCAAGCAAATTGTCTTTAAAATCATTTAAACCTAAGTTGCAACTGAATATTGATCCTAGCGGCTTCCTTGCCCGTCGTCGATTTTGATGTAAGTACCGGTCACCGCTTCTGAAGCGGGCGATAGGAAATACATCAACTTGCTGTCCATCTGCGCTGGATCGCAGATACGCTTGCGTGGGAAGTGTTGGGCGATGTCACCCATACGCTCAAGCATGCCGTCCATCATTTCTGATGAAAATGCACCCGGGGCGATTGCGTTGACATTGATGTTGTAGCGCGCCCACTCCACGGCCAGGCATTCTGTGACAATTTCGATAATATCGAGAATCATTATCACTACTGTCAAGATTGTTATTATTTTGGTCATCTCCAGCGTCGCCTTACTTAGCACTGCTGATATTGTCATCACCAAAATCATTACACTCGAAATGTCAGCTTAAATATTAACCCCTCTGCGCCCCAAACTTTCCAAAACAAATATTTCCGTAATGTGTTATTCTTCATAGCCCGTGGTCCCACAACGAATTTTCTGGCAATCAAATTTTGCACCATGGGAAACCCCCTTGTCGGACGGTCACAGTTTGGCAAGCGTAGAACATCTACGAACATTACTATATTTATTGCAAGGTTTTACAACACTGCTGCTTTCATTTCGTTTTATTTGAGGGTTGCTCTCTGGTCTCCTCAGCAGAGCTGGCTGTGAAGGGCTTTCCACATTCATTAGAATAAACAGGCCTGTATTATTTTTGCCTCACTAAAAACTTATTGCGAAACTACTATTCAGGCCCGTAGGAAGCTTTGAAAAAAATGCTGACAGAATAATAAACGCAATCTATCATGGATATCGGCCATTACTCAAAAATGCATTGCGGCATAAAGCAATCGTCATAATCGTGGCGTTTTCTCTAAGCTGCGCAGCCATTTTCATTTTTTCGAGAATGGGTGGTGAGTTCATACCCCAATTGGACGAAGGTGACATTGCGATGCAGGCATTGATCAGGCAAGGAAGTAGTCTCGATGAAGCCATCGATGTTTCCAATCAAATAGTAATGCTGCCACCGGTGACGGTGTAGTGTTGACTGGTACCGCTGGATCGACGAACGGAGTTGTCGTACAGGTTGGAGAAGGTGCTGACGTTCAGCTTTCTGCCACGGGTGCTCTGGGATCGGTTACCGTAACGGATAACTCGCTTACATTCCAAATTGGTGCCAACCAGGGACAATCGGTTGATTTTGCAATCGACCGTGTAAATCCATCCGGTCTTGGACTGGGTGTCACCAACAATCAGTTTGTCGTCCCTCGTTACAAGCCCGTAAGTGTTGTACAGCCTGAAATATTGGGGGCCGCTACCCCCAATCCCCATTCAACAGTACACATGTTGCAAATTTAATATAAAACTTACCTGCATGAAACATTTTCATGAAAAGTATTTAATTAGTTCTTTTCTTTTGTTTTTTTTGCTCGCAATATTTGAACCCCTTTCAAAATACAGTTCAATTACAATAATACAATTATCTAGGGACCCCTAAACTGCATTCTTACTGCGACATAAAAAAATGTATGGTTATTGTAAAGAGGATAATGAAATAGAGATTGTCACTGTGCGACTGCGAGCTTACTGCAAAAAAATAAAATTAGAAATTCCTTTGATTAAAAACAAAGTTGTAGACATAAAATCCGAGATTAGAAAAGTATATTATAAAAAAGATAATGTTGAGTTCAATGTTTTTAATAGAAATCAATTTTTCTGTGGTTTTGAGTTCGAAGGGCCTTCGATAGTTTTAGAGGATTTCATTGTTTCGGCAAGGCAAATTATAACCTTTTTGCCAGCTTCATATGACTTTTTCACCTCGTTGTATGTCGCGTTCTGAGGAAGTTTTCCAGCGTGAGCAAATTCATTCCTCCACGTTATAATATTTCCATAGCAGGTTAAAATACTAACTCCATCGTCCCTTAAACTAATTTTTTCGGCTTTGGCAGTTTTTGATTTAAAGCGTTTAACATATTTTTCTCCGAATCGCTTAATATAATCATTTTTGAGGTTGTATGCTGACCAGAGTTCTCCGGGGAAGGAAACAAAAATTGAACACAGTGATAGCTGTTGCTATATCAGCCACGCTATTGGTTGGATCGTCCGCTTTTGCTGATTCTGCATCAATGGTCGATCCTAATTGGAATACCTATGCTCGAGTGAGCGGGATATCTGGGAATCTCAATAGTATTGGGTCCGATACTTTAAATAATCTGATGACATTGTGGGCGGAAGGATTCCGCAAACAATATCCTCAATGCATGATAGCTAATTCTTGAAAAAAAAAAAAGACTGGCTATAAAGAAAATTATATCATCGATGTTGCATAAAAAGGGATATCTTTAATGCTGCAGAAAACAATTACAAATAGGACTGAGCCGTAGGGATGTAAGGAGGGTTATTTATTTAAATTTCATAAGCTTGAATATAATAATCTTTTTCGAAAATACCATTTTAAGCCAAATTTTTTTTTTGTGAACAAAAGACGACGATTAGTACCGCTGCCATTCCGGCGCTCATGTTTCATCGTTTCTTCCTGCGGCGCGTGGATGAACTGGTCGTAGATGTGGAGAACGAAGCCAGCAAGCTGGTGGATATGATGCACGGGCAGGTCGACCCGGCCATGCAGAGCGAGTTGCTGGATGCCTAAACGTCGTCGTGGCCGACACGAGGCTAACGTAGAACTGACGCCATTGATCGACGTGGTGTTTCTGCTGCTTATCTTTTTCATGGTATCCACGACCTTCGTGCGCAAAATCTTGCAAAGAAAGAGATGCCAATGTATTAAAACTAGAAAGCTTTTAAAGTGAAATAATTTGAAACTTGGAATGAGATTTAGTTCGGTGTACGACAGTAAGTAAACCTACTAACCCATTGGATATGAAGAATTGCATTGAGTGCTCTTTGACAAAAGTTTTTGGAGAACAAAAATTAATTCTAAATACCTTTCAAACGCATTTATGTTCATTAAGAGGTAATTAACACTAACTGGATTGAATTAATGATATTGTATAGGATTTTTCTCATATCTTTCTCTCTAAATTTGCTTTATAAACAGGGAAATAACCTGCCTAAATTGTCTTCATCAATGTTGCTAATGCATAGTTCTAATAAAAAATAACCTAGTTGCAGACAGTTACTGCTTAAAAACAAATTGAATGGTATTCTTTGAAATTAAATAGATTGAATATTCTTCATGTTACTACATGCTGCCTAGCAATGAGTGTAAAATCTTCAAACAATTTTCTTCCACATCCTGGGCTTTTATTCTGCGTTCCCCTCCGACATCCTCAGTCGCACTGATATCTATGCTGGGGGTTTTGGAAGCAAGTATGGCGAGCGCATTTCATCGGTCATCGACATCGCAGCGCGGAGTGGGAATAACCAGCGGTATGCCGGAGCTGTGACGCTGTCGCCCTTTATTAGCAGTGCGCGGGTGGAGGGGCCAGTCATCAAGAACCGATTGTCACTCCTGGCATCGGTGCGGCAGTCGCTGTATGAATTTAACTGGTAGTGATTTCTTTTTAATATTATCTTAGAATAAGCCTAGAATTGAGGTAGCTGAGAAGGATCAAATTAAGAAAACTATTCTAACTTCATAATATAGGGAATAATTGTAGTCAACACATTTTGACTGTAATTTTACTATACTTTACCCCTCCCCCCTCACTAGTGTGCAAATATATAGCCCAGATTATATATTTCCTATGCATTTATTGATTCTTGATTTTATCACTGTTGTTATGAGAGGTAATAACGATGCCAGAGATTTGGGAAAACTCAACCAGATGCTGCAGCTGCAACAAAAAATATTTTGTAATTACGTACTTTGCTTTTCATAAATTCAAATCAAATTCAAAGGATCCTATTTTGGTAGTAGTGGAAGACAAATATTGGATGATTCGCGAAATATCAGCAGCAAATCAGATCTATTTAACGGACGAAATGTTAGCCTATTTCAAACCAAAATTCAAAACCAGTGACAGATTTTGGACAGACCGCCCTCGACCTCTTCGGAGATGTACCAGCCGTAGAATGATTCGTGATGGCCGTAGCGCTCCCACAACTCGTCGGCGACTTGCAGGTGCCATCGAAGCGACTCGGGCCCAAAGTCGAACCACGCGAACGAACCGACGCCGACAAAGATGTGCATCCCCAGGCGGTCCGCCTCGTCGAGGACCGCTTCGACGGGGTCCTGGGCCGCGAGCGGCATCCGGCCGGGATAAAGGTCGCTTGGGTGAATATAACGTATTATAGGACGGTGGGAATATATCAGACCGTTTCGAAAAATCTCGGAGAAGTTAAAAAATTTTATTTTTTGTTATTATCTTTTTGATCGTGGTCATACATTGACTATGAAATCGCTTTGAAAAGAGCAACAAGAGAAATACAAGGACTATTCCTGGTATAATACTGTCTGTTATTTGATTTATAAAATTGCAAAATCTCTCTCGAGGACTCAATGGAAATTCACAAATCTTGTTGGGGGAGATTAAAGAAAGTTTAGAATTGTTAGAGGCTAAGCTTGATGCGGAAGTTGCTGAAGAATGTTTGTTAGTAGAGGAACAGGGGCTAACAATAGAAGCTACAGAAGGTGCTTTTAATAGCGCGTCATGTGTTAATGTAAGTAGGGATGTCATTTCATCAGGTCCATTAGAGTTAGGAGGGGATCAAATGTCTTATTTGGTTCCCAATGCATCACAAATTCATGAGGTCAGGCAGAGTCTTGATGTTTGCGAGGATGGCTCAGGCGTTGCGTTGAGATCCACACCAGCAGGCTTGACGGAGCCGATCCCTGTGGAGGCTGCCAGCAGGTCGCGGACCGATGCAGGCAGGTCGCCATTGACAATCAGCTGCAGGCACTGCACATACAGACGTCCTGCTCCATTCGCGTCTCGCTGTACCAGTGGCCTTTGGTCCTGACCTTTTTTTTTGTGGTTTAGAGGAGGTTTCTGAAGCTAGAAAACGGTAAGGGGCAGAACTTTGATAGCCTTGTCAGAAAACACTTCCAAGAAACTCGAACCCCATCCCTACCCCTGGGGCCAATCAGCTCCACTTCTTTTTGAGATTATTTCTCTGCTGTGACGTCATATACATTTCGTGTCCACGATTTAATAGCAGCCGCAGAACTAAGTGACATGAAATGTTGACAACTAAATCATTTCATATTAAAGGCAGAGACGTAGGAACCAACTTTAACTAGGGGGGGGGGGGCACGAAACCTCCAGGACGACGCCTTCGAATATAGTCATTTTCTATCCGTAAACGGGGTAGGGGACCGAATCTTGTCCAAACCGTCCCTACTGGCGCTCATTTCCGTGCCAGCCGGTGACAAGCCCCACCCCTATAGAAGGACAATTCCTTCTGCAAGCGCTCAACCATGCCATTCGCGTGATTAGTGTGGCGTGGTGGTCCCGATTGGACGATTGTGTCGCTCTTTCATGCCCTCACGCAAGTTCGCGCCGCGCCATATAAATAGCAGGTCGCTGCGCAGGGCAATGCGCGAGTTTTCTACATCGTCAACTAAAATGGCTTTCATGCAGTCGGAATATTCAAGGTTACAAGTGTACCTAAAGGACGGTCATTGTCCATAAGATCTTCAATCATTACCGCTTTTTCAGTGCTCAATCCGGCCAGTTGCAGGCGCTCGTTGGTAATGGCCAGTGCCAGCGAACGGTGGCTTTGGTCTACCTGAAGCTTGTTCACCGCATCGCGTCCGGGGCCGTTGATCAGCCCGGCGAAGTAGTGAAGCGTATCGGCGCTCCAGTCCACGTCGCCGGTCATGCCGGCAAGGGCATTGCCGGAGTCGACGCAGTCCATCAGACCGAGCTCGTCGCGGTGTTCCCGCAGGCGGTCGGCCAAGTCCTCCAGCAACGCGGCCCGTTCCTTGATCGGCTTGCGGTGCCAGTCGCCGAAGGCCGTCTTGGCGGCGACGACCGCCCGGTCGACGTCGGCCTCCGCGGCCAGCGGCACGTGGTTGGGCTGTCATATTCGTTGTTTCCTTTCAAGAAAAGAAAACTTTGAAATATTAGAATGTGGCTTTGGAGGTGCATTTGTAAAACTCAATAGTGTAAATTTGAACTTGGTGGAAAGATATCAAACCAATTGTCTACATTGTAAAACGCGCGCGACATGAGCATTCCTGCTGTTTTCTTCTGAGTTGGTACATGAGACAAACGGATCAAGTATAATGGATAAGTATCAAGGAGTCTTTTTTGAATGGGTTCATAACAAGGCAGTTCAAAACTCGATTCATAATTCATACAGAAGGATTTTGAAGGCTGTTTGAGTGGCCTGACAACCAGAAAACAGTTGAATTCATTTTTTAATTTACCAAACCCAAATGTGATCTTTATGGATGTTCAATTCAACTTCCAAAACAGAGACCCAAATGTGCTAGCACGTTTCCACCCCAAAGTTGAGACTTCATGTCCTTAGAACTTGCACAATTTGTCCAAATTGGTTGTTAAGCTTCTTCTGGAATTGGAGAACATCTCGCTTACGCCTTTGCCGAACAAAAAGCCAAGTTGATATTATCCAGTCGCATTGAAAAAGAGCTCAAGAGAGTAAAAAATAATTGTCCTAAAGATACTGATATTTTGATACTTGTTCTCGACGTAGCGGAATTCTCTAGTCTCCCCGTCGCCGTTGAAAAAGCCATAAAGCATTTTGGGTTTATAAATATCCTGGTCAACAACGCAGGCGTCTCTCAGAGGGAGGGATACCGGACTCGATTATCTGCATCCCGACATTCATAAGGATTCCGTGTGGGTTAATCCGAAACCATACAAGCCGAAAGAAGATCCTAATGGCATCGAAAATGATCTGATTGGTTGGAATTTTGTTGAGAACACCAACAATCCATGGGACGACGATGGACATGGCACGTTCGTTGCGGGGTTAATCGCGGCTACCACGAATAATGGGCGTGGTATTGCCGGCGTCAATTGGGGTGTGAAAATCATGCTAAAGAGCGACTTTAATGCAAATGAGAGTACTGAACACGATGCAATTTTCAACAAAAATTGCATTTTTTAATAGCATAGCTATTATTGACACTGTAGTTTATTCTTAAATAATTACATAGACCAAACTGCTTTTTCATTTACAAAACAGTTAGGAATTATTCCGAATTTTTTATTAATTAATATTTTTTTGTTGCTTTTGTTTATAGTGCGTTTTTGGTACGTTAGTCATTGCTTTTTTTTTTAAACTTTTTTTCAACCATGACAAATCCCCATACCACTTGAAACTCCTCCATTCCAAAAGATGTCCGTTTACTTCCAAATAAGAAACTCTACATGTTGACAATAGGCAAAATAACCAAACCACTCCCGATCTTCTCGGACCATCGGTTCAGTAAGCTCACCCTGGCAAAAAAAAAAAAACAACAAAAAAAAAACCACAACTTGGTTTAATATCAGAGAACTAGGGTTTTTTTGTCCGAATCTGACAGTATGATTGGGCTATGGTTTCGTTGCGGGAAATCCGCGAGGATTTTCCGCCGTAAACCGAAGATAGCAAATTGCAATGAATTCCGATTAGGAATTCAGTCGCAATGAGCTATACACGTTGTTGCCACACGTTTTTTTTATTCGGTTGGTTTTATTTTTTCCCCTTTTTTATTTAGATAGTGAACTCCACCACCGAAATGAGGTGCTCCATAAAACACAATTAACTCTCCTTGAAATCCTAAATAACAATGCATTTCGGCGCTTCGTTCTCGAACATGATCCGCACGCGCTCACGCATCCTGGCGGCCTGATCCGGCTTCAGACCGTCCGCCAGACGCGCGCCGGTGAGGGGACCGCCATGTCCACGGATGAGAAGCGAAGACGCAAGGCGCACGAACCAGTCGCCCTCCTCCTCGCTCCATTCGATCAGGCTGATCCCCTTGATGAGCGTCGGCGGCATATCCAGAGGATCGATCGTCTTCGGCAGACCGTCCGACGCCGCCCTCGTGGCCCCATCAGGAGAGCTCTTTCCCGTCTTCGCAGCAGCTTCTATCGTCTGCTGCACCAATCGCTTGGTCGTTCCATCCGTGTCCTGCATGCCCAGCATTCGCATGAAATCCGCCATTTCGACACCAGGAGGCAGCTCTGCTTCTGCCCCATCTGGGTCACTGTCAGGCGCAGCTGCAGAGTCCTGCTGTGCTCCATCACCCTGTGGCTTCTGCTTCTGCTTCTGCACCTTCTGCGTTGCAAGCTCTCGCGTGCCCGGAGGCGGCGGACTTCAACGCGGATCAAGTCGTGGACATCGCGGATGCGGTCTCGATCCTCAACTGGCTCTTCCAGGGCGGTCCTTCGGCACTGGTCGAGTCGGTCGTTTGTGGATCGACGGTTCCGTAGCGGACTTTCGAAGAAGAAGAGTTTCACCACAGAGACGCAGAGGGAGACCGACTTCCTCTGCGTCTCTGCGTCTCTGCGTCTCTGCGTCTCTGCGTCTCTGCGTCTCTGAGCACGAGGTCCTCCCTCAGCTCACGCACCTCGGAGAGCAGGCCGATCAGGAGATCGGTCTCGAGCGCGCGCTCGTGCACCTCGTCGAGGATCACGGCGTCCACGCCGTCGAGGCCGGGATCGTCGAGCATCCGCCGCAGGAGCACGCCGGCGGTGACGAACTCGATCTGCGTCGTGGGAACCGCGGAGCGCTCGCCGCGGACCGTGAACCCCACACGCGAGCCGAGCGGCGAGCCGTCGAGGTGGGGTGAGTTTCTTGGGCGGTCTGTATCACGAAAACGGCACCAAGGCGGATCCGCACGTCTGTTCGGACATGTGGCTGACCGGAGCTCCGCTGCACGATTCGCGTTCGGGAACTTACAACTCGGTGGCGTTGGATCAAATCATTGCCTTGCATACCAAACAGTACTGCCGTCAGCCGTCGTTGGTCTTGTCGATCGACGCCGGTGTTGGTTTTCTTTCGCGTACGGGAACGATCTCGTACAACCTGCAAGGAGCTTATGCTCACATTCCCAAGGAAAAGCGGAGAAAATTGGATCCTAAGAGTCAGAAATGTATCTTAGTTGGCTATTCGCATGAATCCAAAGCTTACAGATTATTTGATATTCGGAATAGGCGGCTGATCATAAGTAGGGATGTCATTTTCAATGAATCTGAACTTTATGGGGGAGCAAAGGACTTGACAGCTGGTCCATCAAGAGCCTTCAGCCGAGTGATTGATTTTCAGGCCATAGATGCATGGTCGACGCCGGCGATGGACAAGCCGGCGGCGGCACAAAGAACGGACTTCAGCATCTCTCTCTCCTCATCCGCCGTGATACGACGGATTGGCTAACTCGCCGGCTCGCACAGGTGAGCCGGGGGTGTTGCGAGCCGAACCTCGGGTCGCTGACCGTTCACATATAGCCTCATTTGGGGGAGTCGCCCCCCTCAAAGCCGTCAATTCACGCAATTTTTGCCTCCCCTGACATCAGAATGAGGATTATCAGCTTTTCATGACTTTTAAAAATCTTTGTGTCATGAAAATAAAACATCATAAAACAGATCTTCTGCTTAAATGAAGTACAATAAAACTGTTTTCAGCTTCACAGCTTTGCTCAATCCCAATTAATAAGGTTTAAAAGATCTGTACACATATTTCCTCAATTTAGAAAAAAAACCTTTGATATGGCTTAAAATGCCACTCAAACAGGATTTATATTTCCAGTGGGCCCAGGATTGCACAAAGCCTCCAACTTACAGTTCCATGTGTGGCCATGGCATTATTGCCATGGCTAAGTTGGCTGTCGAATGTGCTGTGGTTAAGCCTGTTGAGCCTGTAACAAAGGTGGTTATTGATTCTCCTGCGGGTTTAATCAAGGCGTTTGCACGCACTGAGATACAGGGTGGGCAAGGGCAAGTGTCGAGTGTGTATTTTCAAAATGTGCCTTCTTTTGTGGTGGGCTTAGATCAGCAAATTCACGTTCCCGGTTTGGGTATGGTAAGTTGTGGCAGACGATTATTTTCGTATCTCTTAACTCTTAATACCATTGTGTATGATAATGCCAACGATTCTGAGTGGCGCTTACGTCATCCGATTATACACTGTACAGTCAGAAAGCGAAGATAGTGACTGGTATATAAATACTTTACACTGTATATATATATGATACAGTGAATCAGAGTGCAAGTATAAATATTCTACTCCAAACTCCAAATAGATAGTGGATAATATTGGTTATTTTAACTACTACGTGGAGCCGATATCCGCAACGCTTTTAGCGGGCTGGCATTGCTCAGGTTCATCCCGGAAGCGTTGCAGGATATTCAGCTCCATCAAACGCCGGGTGTTTCGGTTAGCAACGCACCGGCGCTTTTTCAGCATCGCCTGCGGAATGGCGGGGCAGCATTCCGGTTAAGATTTACAGGGGAAACCGACCGTTTTACATCCGACCATACCAGCCGCTTTGGCACATTTTCCTATGGCTATCGGAATTTTCTGGCGAATGGCCTTTTCAACCACTTTCCATTTTAAAGCAAGCTAGTCAAGGCTAGGCTTCTCTCCAGTGCACAATAGAGTCAGTTCATTGTCTGTTAGTACATATCAATAGGCTACTAGTATGTCAATACCATCCATAGTATAGGTTACTAGTATGGCAATAGTATCCATAGTATATAAATAGGCATCTGACAGGGACTGGCCTGTGCCAGCTATAACCTTCTCGATTCCCTTTCAAATCAATTAAGAACATCTACTTTCAAGATGTTTTCTAATGACTAATATTTTGCATTACATTATAAGAAATTGTAGATCATAAATCAAAATTCTTTACAGAATTATGTTTAACTTAAAGACAATTTTGACTTGACTAATTTTTTGTCTCAAAATCTAATTTACCCACAAAACTTTTATGAATTGAAGAAATAGCGTGTGTAATGTTTTGCATTCGTAACAATTTTCGTAAAGTTAAACATATACTGGTTAAAAAAAAAAATTGCTGTCCGGGGAGAGCGCGACCGCCGAGTAGTCGCGGCTGTCCAGCAGATGCGCGCTGAGCTGGTTCCCGCTGGCGACGTCCCAGACGCGCAGGTCTCCCTTGCCGCGACTCTCCGGGCGGTTCCCGTAGCCCGAGACCGAATACAGGAGCTCCCCGTCCCAGGAGAACGCGAGGTCCCGGACCTGCGCCCGGTGGGCGAGGGGGTCGTCGGCGGTCCTGTGGGTCTTGGGCCGCTCCAGGGCGTCGTCCGTAATATTATTTCTTAAAATGAATCTAAATTATTTTACTTAAGTTAAAATTTAGATTATATTCGATACAATACAATGCATATGTTTTCAATAAATTTTAAAGTAAAAATATTAATACAGACATAATAATTTATAATACATTATATAATTATTTATTAAAAAATAATTTTTAATATTAATTATAATAAAAAAATTCAATTATAATGTTAATTGATTTGAATAAGTTTTTTTATAGGTTTTTATTAATTTTGTCGCCCTGGCAACAACTATCGCCAGTGCGATTGTCACCGGAGCGATTACAGATGGTGCAACGCTTGATGCTGCCTTTGGACTGCCCGCGGGGACAGGCGCCTTTATTTTTTCATTGATACCGCCGACAGCATTTGCCGGACAACTGGGTCCAGCAGCTTCTGCACAATGTTCAGCGTTTGAAGCGGCCGGGCTGCCCGCGGTGGATACTGAGTTCTCTCAGGATGTTGAAAGCATCGCAATTTTTGGGTGGCTGAGGAAAAGGCGAGGCCATGTCGGACGATCAGGACGACTCACAAAAAACCGAGGAACCGACCCCGCATAAGCTGTCCGAGGCGCGACAGAAGGGCAATGTGATCTCGTCCCAGGAGGTGTCGAGTTTCGCGATCTTGCTGGGCGGTGCGTTGACCGCCGCGTTTCTCGGTCCCTTCATGGCTGAGCGGCTCGCCAACGCGACCGGCGCGCTTCTGGCCAACGCCCACGCGATCACCTTCGATGTTGGTGGTCATTCACAGCCGTTTGACCGCCTGAGCGAGCGAACTCGTTTTCGAGTTGTTTCAAAACGCCGAGGCGGCGGTTGTAACGCGGATCGGTAACGACGTTGTCAACATTTTGTGGAATTTCGCCCGGCTGATCGACGCGGAATGGTTCATAGTCGACGCCCAGAAATCCGGCACCGATGGTATTACCTACCGAAACAACCGAGGGCAAATCGAAACTGCGGTCAGCTGTTTCTTTGGCAAGCCTTTATGTTTCTATTCTTTATTTCTCTTATTTTGAATTCAACAACCTATCACGACTTCTACTAGTTTCTTACAGGATTGATTTGGCTCGATCATTCCAAACCAATCTGCTAGCAGCCATTATGAAAAAAATTGATTTTCGGGGAATTGATCAAATTCACTTGTCAAGTCGTTTGCACGAGCAATTTCCACATGCGACAATTTTTTATTCGACAAAAATGCGCTTTCTGAAAAAAATGTCATGCCAGTTGCTTCGGGGCCTACGCCACAACTGAATGGCAGGTGACCAAGGCGCATGAAGACTACTGTCTGCGCCACGAAATCCCATTTCCACACTTCAATCGTCTCGCCGGGCGACCGGTGAAGCCCTCACCACTCTACGCACGGCTGCAGGCGGCCGGCGCCGTCTATGAGGAGGTCTATGGCCACGAACGCCCGCGCTGGTTCGCGGCCGATGGCGTGGCCGCACACGACCACTACTCGTTCCGGCGCACGGTCTGGGGTGGGTGTCACTTACGGTCCCCTTCACGTTGGTACTCGTAGCTTTCGTTCTTCCACCATTTCAACGGCTCGCGTCTCGTTCGCTTACTTCGCCGCCGTCCGTCGCCGGCCACGTCTTCCTCTTGCACCTCGTCACTTGCCGCTGCTTGCATCACGAACGCTTCAGCAGGTGTCGAACGTCATCACATACACAAGCCTGAAAGTAACGAACCACTGCTCGCTGCCGCCCATTTCCTCGATGGTCCGGATTCCACCAGTAGTCCCACCAATCCTAGGCTATATCGACGAAGTTGGAAAGAAGAATAAGCTGAATTGGTTCCGAGTCCAAATTGAACAAATTTATTTTTTCCTTTTGAATAAGTCCAAATTGATTTTTTCAGTTGACTAAATTGACTTTATCCTTTTGAATAAGTCCAAATTGACTTTTTCAAGTTGACCAAATTGACTTTTTCCTTTGTGTGGTCAATTAACGTTACTTAGCTGAGAAGTAGATCTTTCCCTGCTGGTGCAACTGCATCAGCAATTTTGGTGCAGCTTCGGCCATCGCCGAAACACACTGCCCCCGATCTTGTTGCTCCATCAACTGCTGCAAATCGGTTCCGGCGGCAGCGGCGACTTGGTGCCGATCAACATCGGGCTGCACGACTGGCGATCCGCCCGTGCCAACATCGATCAGCAATGTGTCATACCCACGCCGGCGAATCTGCTGGCGGACAAAATCATGTTCGTGACCTTTGCTGTATCTATTATTTTTAAATCTTATCCGAATGGACGTAGAAGCTGATGATGGAGCCGGTGACTCGACTTTTGCCCATGTAGACGAGAATTCCTACCCATAGGAATTGCAAAAAGAGTATGACGTCTGGTCGCCAGAGCGTTTGTAAACCCGCGAATAGGTCGATGGAAGGAGCTGTAAAACCTGAAGCGACACTCATGATTATCAGCGAATAAACGATGGCGACAACGCTCAACCATAAATAGGCTTTGATTAACTGTGCAGTTGGTCCGCAAATTGGAATGGATAATGAAGAGTTTATTCCTTTGGTTCCTGAATTGAGAGTATTTTCTTGGGAAAAAGATGAAATAATTCGTACACATCTGAAAAAAATACAATTTCTATTTAAAAAAGAAATTACAAGTTTAGTTCCTTCCTTGAAGTCTATCATCTTGCATCATTTATGTAAAAATGGACAAAGTGCCTATTCTGTCTCTTTTCTTCTGCAACAAGGAGTCTTATTATGCTTCGGTGAGTAGCGCTGACCGTTGGAACTTGAAGCCGTTCATCACCTCGTAACGCAAACGAAGGTACTGAACAACCGAATCCAGCGGTGGCAGAGGAGCACGGGCTACAGAGGCTTTCCCGCCAATGGCTTCGGGGCCTGACTGAGGAACGGGATCACCGGCGGGGAGCGGAGGTGGCTCGTCCGAGGGGTCGCCATCCGAGACGACCAACATGGCGAGGCGGGCGACGTCGAGTAACCGTTCTTTTCTTTTACCGTTGTTTGTCACCTTTTGTAGCATCTAACATCATTAAAACCATATCAGCTGTTCGTGCAACAGCAATGACTTGACGACCACGACCTTTGCCTATTAAATCGAGAGTTCAATCATTTTTCTTGACAAATGACAAATTCGTTCGACAACAAACCTTGAGCAGCACCTTCGATAATACCAGGTAAATCAAGTAATTGAATCTGCAATGAAATCTCAGCGATTCATCAAGAATATTTTTCCCCTAAATTTCTCTCCAAATAAAAGAAGTGTCAAGAGAAAGGTTTAAATGCATACTAAAGGAATGTTTTTTTTTTTGTTTCTGTCGTTCTTCTTAGACTGTGCTTTTATAGGTTGTTTCACTTATCCCAAATAGTCACAATTTTAGATACGAAAAGCCCAATTTCTTTATTTTAGAAGAACTGATAAGTGACGTTAAAGTAACTTTTGTAGTTATACTTTCAAGATGACATAGTTAAAGACTTCTTCTAGATTTAATTTGTATTTGGGTCTTCATAAGTGGCAAGGATAGGCTTGGGTAAACTATCATAGGTGCTGATAACAAATATAGCTTAATAATCTGAATTTCTGACTTGAGGTGAAATAAACGCAAATTGAAAAACGATTTTTTTTTTGTATTTCTGAATCTCTTGTATTTAGGATATTAACCAAGAAATCTGGTGCGAAGACTCCACGAGTTGATCTTGAAGAGATTGGTCCGCGAATGGACTTCAGCTTCCCGGGCTCGTCGAGCCTCTGAACGACCTCTTCGAGGAGCTCTTCCGGACCGACCCGCAGGCGGATCCCGAGTTCCAGGCGCTCCGGGCGCATCGCGAACCCTCGCCGGTCGAGGGCCCGCTGGTCGAGGTCTGGTCGGTGGGGGAGGGCCTGAGGGCCGATCCCCGTCGCGAGCTCGAGGCCCTGGCTCAAATTGTTTAAACTAATGAAAAGAGCAGAATTCTCTATATTCCTTAACCCGTTTGAGTGTTGAAGCTGCGCTCGACGAGCGGGATCGAAAGCTTAATAGCATGAAGCGGGGCGATGAGCTTCGAAGCGGTGTCTTGCAGATGGTTAAGGTTTACATCGCTACCAAACGATGTATTTCAGTCGGTGACAAGATGGCCGGCCGGCACGGGAACAAGGGGGTTATCTCAAAGATTCTTCGTGTTGAAGACATGCCTTTCCTTGAGGACGGAACACCGTTGCAAATCCTCCTCAACCCATTGGGCGTTCCTAAGAGGATTAGAGACAAAATTTGTAGCCGCTCCTTTCTTCCCCCAGTCCTTAAATTAAAGTTTAAGCACCTTCACCCCATACTCCCCGTTTTTTCAAAACATTGTGTGACTTTGTCAATTTCAACCCCAAGACCGTTCCTATTTCGATGATGCAGATAAGCATAGAGTTTTGTTCTACATCTGTCTCTCTGACAAATCCAAATTTTTGGTCCGTTTGACCCTTCCTTTTCAAAAAGATCCCTGAAAGTAGTAGAATCTCTTTCGTTTTTTTATTTAAATCTGTAAATCACTGAGCAACAAACTAAACATACCATACCTTCTCTCTTCTTTGTCTCCTTCGCTCACTTCGTCTCACAATAAAGCGTGCTTCCTGTGTTCAGTAAATGTGTAACTTTGAAAATTGATTCAATGTATTAATTTGACTACTTCCTATTCATTATATGGCTTCAAAAAATTTGTAGAAATCTAAATGGGCTGCAACTTCTGTACATCCCTCACAGTATTATCGTTTAATCTTACAAGTTATTAAAGAAATATTTGAAGCTAAATGAAAATATATCTTTTATCATCAAAACCTAATATGGTGCTGTCAGAATAATGTTATTTATTAGCGAAATTTAACATAGAGCTATCAAAATCGTGCCTTATATTATCAAGATGATTCAAATCTTGTTAAATATTACCAAAACCATACATAATATTATCATAAGTCTTTTTTGATACTAGTAAATTCTGTTAAATATGTTTATTAAATTCGATTGAGTTAATAAGCAGAATCAGATTAAACGAGAATTCTTGACATTTGAAAAATTAATTGGTTAAGTTTGTACTTCTAAAAATGAGTAAATAATGGTTTTTCTGGTGACTAAATCGGAGAAATATAAAAAGTCGAGAAAAAGCTCCAGTGCCTTGAGTGAGGAAATAAAACAAGCGCTTCGGACCTAGTCCTTTATCGAAGTCTCGTTTTTTTTCTATTTATCCGTGAGTAACGATTGCTGAGATTGCGACCCGCGGGCAGGGTGGATTCCTAGCAAATGAATCCGGACCCCATAATTCTGCGCAATTTGCACGCCGACCCGCACATCCTCGTCACCCGATAACAGCAATGCATCGGAAATTGAGTTTAACCTGGCGAGTTCGATTAGGTCAGTCACAATCAGCGAGTCGACGCCCTTTTGCTGCCCATGGCTGTTGACAAAACCCAACCGCAACTTGACATCGTCCAATGCTGCCAGGATTCTACTTTAAAAGAAAACTTTCACAGTTTTTCGAACGAAGGAAGAGACATCAAATGCAGAAGACCCGCCAAAGAGAAGAAGTTTTCAGGTGTTTTATAGGATGCTCCTTTCTGAAGTGCAGATCAAAAGAAACCGGTTGTAGAAATATAGTTTTTATAACTCTATATTTAGGCACTATAGTCCTGCAGTTAAGTTATCTTCTCGAAACTATCATCAGAACGGATTTCGCTGTATAAAACAGACAGCAATCGATCTTTGTTTCAAATGCACAGATTCACAAAGAAATCCGTTGTGTTGAACCTTCACTTTGTTGCAGCCAATCAGACACGTGACAGACTGCCTTTGATAGGGTCAAATATGACACAGAAAAAACTCTCACACTCCACTGTTCTCCTGGTTTTTGCTTTATTACTGCGAGCATTGTGCTAATGTGCTTATCAAAGAGATTTAGCATGAGTTTCCAGGTTATTTCATTGCATTTAAATCATAACTGGAATGTATGACAAATCAGAAAAATCCAAGGCTTCAGAATTAAATCGTAACTGCATCATTGCCCCTGAACAGACTTCGGATTTTTCTGAACTTCAGATTACTCTAAATCCTGAGAGAAGTAGCTCTTTTGATGCGTCTGGATATAGTTCAGAAAAAGAAGAGAATCACTTTGAAGCAGAACCTGAAATGTCAAAGGCCTCAGAAGTAAATTTTAAATGTATCAATGCCCCTGAACAGACTTCTGATTTTTCTGGGGTGCATCATGCACATTCTCAAACATAGGGAGGAGCGACTGAAACAATTAAATATGGAGGAGATAGAGGTAGAGGAGCCCAGTGTGTTATTCTCGGAAGACGCACTGGATGATTTGTTTTACAATTTTGAGTGTAATATGTAATCGTCTCATAGACCTGGCGGTCTCGAAGATGTAATAATAAAATTTCATTTCATTTCATTTCATTTTCTCTCTCTCTCTGCCCGTCAGCCTGAGGTCGCTAGTTCTTTAATGGAAGGTGATAAAAGAATTTAATCAATAACTTAGAAATTGCAAAAGCTGGATTATTTTCTGTTGGCCAAAGTGACCAGGCTCAGTGTGCTTTTCGCAAAAGTGTAGTCGGAAACTGGGAAGAGGGTTGAGAGCCTATGGATAAATATGGAAGAAACTTTGAAAGGTGTCCTTTTCTTTTTGTTATAAGTATGTTTAGCGTAACTTTAAGACATAAAAAAGGTGAAAAAGTTTCAGTGGGAATGTAACATCAGGAAGTTATCGTCTTCTAAAATGGAGTGCATGTGGACCCTTTATATGTACCTTCACTGATTATTTCAACCGTTCTGATAGGTATTTCGTTGATGGCAAGGTTTTGCATCTTATCTACATTCAAGTGATTTGCATCTTATTTGGTTTTGCAGTGTGCAGGAGATTCAGGACTTCCATACATTTGGTGCAGGGCATTCATGCTTATCGCAAGATGGTGATATATGCAGCAGATTGAAGACCTGAAACAATGTAAACATAGATGCAGGGTGTCTCATTATTAACTGCGACGACGACCCCCGGAAGATGCCGTCGAAGCCTGCTAGTCCATCTTATGGGCTCTTTCTCTTTGCGCAAGCGGCTACCAAAGGTGAGCAATTAAGCCTCATAGTTGCTGCGGACGGCACTTTCTAATCTAGTGAAACAATGTAAACATAGATGCAGGGTGTCTCATAAATATCTTCGAAAAGGAACCCTCGAAGAAGCCGTAGCTCTAGATACGTGATTGATATAATTAGAACGGATCCGTTCTTTTTGGAGGAGCTGGGGGGTGTTAATTGGGAAAAATTAGAAATATTGAGATATTTTTAACTTAAGAGCAAGTGACCAGATCTGAATGAAATTTTTAGTTAGAAGAAATTCATGTCTCAGAGCTCTTATTCCAATCAGAGCAAAAAAAATGCAACAAGTACTAATATAAATGAAAAAATTACAAGAAATTACTATTATAGTAAGAATGCGATGAGACACTCGAGCGTGTCACCATCGACCTCAATCTCGTCTATCGCAACGACTCGGAGAGCCTTCGTTTCGACCACCTTGCCGTTGTCGAGGTCAAGCAGGCCCGCTACGACGAGAACACTCGATTCATGCGAGCACTCGCGGCTCAGGGCGTCGCGCCTCGGTCGCTGAGCAAGTACTGCACGGCGATTCTCCTGCTCCGAAACACGCGCGCATGCGCGCTGCGCACTCCGCTGATGCTCCCCTCGTCCCCCAAGTGCCCCAGGGCTTCGAGCACCACGGGGCGCGGGGCGTCGGCTTCCTCGAGGAGTGCGAGTAACTGAGGAAGCACCCCACGCTCCGGCTGCGTACCGACCGCCAAGATCACTTGAGAGTGCATGCGAGGCGGGAGACTGGGCAGCGCTTGAAGGAGCTGGGTAAGTTCGTTTTTCGGCAGGCCTCGGATGTGGGCAATGGCCACTTGTGCGAGTGGTTTGGCGGAGTCTGCTCGCAGGGGGTATGGACATGGGCGTTGAAGCTTGATGAAAGAGCAATCCATCGGTTGTTGCTGAACCGAGCTACCCCCCTGTTTGAAGCGACGTACAGGGTACCATCAGGGTCCACTAGCATGTCATTGACGTGGGCATCTAGGGTAGTTAGGCGTGCAAGGTGCCATGTGCCATCTATGTGGCTTAATGTACGGATGTCAGACCCGGAGTCCGTATAAAACCGCAGGTACAGCTTTGTCGGCGAAAAGGCTATGAGACTTTTCTGACTTTTAGAAAATAATCCCCCAAAACACAAAGATAAGCGAGTGTGGTGCTTCCCAGACCTTTTGAGTGTACTTTGAGACCGTTGGGCGGTCTTGTGACTGACGTGAATTCCATATTAAGATCGCTGCTTGTAGAATCCTGTGATTATTCTCTTGCTGTTAAAATTGATAATACATTCATCTATAATGTTTCTTTGCCAAGTGATTACCATAATGATGCGTCTGAACGCTTTTTCGTTTTGCGGGTATTGTTGATGTGAAAGCCCTCGACAAAGCCATTCAGGGCATTCCCGGTGTGCTGGATCACGGGTTATTTGTGGAAATGGCTGAAACAGTATTGGTGGCTGAAGACGACGGAAGTGTACGTACGTTAACTCGCAGCTGAGTGATGATGGGTTTCAAAGCTGCAACCGTAGAAACGAAAAAAGCCCCGTTGCATTTGCAACGAGGCTTTTTTAAGAACTTATGTCGATGATTACTTACTTCAGGCGGACACAGCCAACTGATTGAGATCAACACCATCGGGCTGGGCGCGGGAACTGATAACCGATACGCCGGGCTCTACCAAACTGTACGGTTAACTCCTGGAGCAACCTACCGCATCGCCTACCAGGGCATGATCCGCACCACCACACCAGAAGCTAGCTTTACCGCTCCCTGGCGCTACCGTGTGCAATTGGGCTACTCAGTGGGACGACAGGCCAATTGGCGTAACGTCACCAACTGGGTCGATGTTTTAGGCCAGTAAGGCGAGTTAGCAGCTTGAACATGGGCTTGGAATGCATCAACGTTATGAATGATTCTAATAATGGAGGCAATTCTGCATCAGACTCAACACCTTTGTAACGCCTGTAAGTCAAAGACATAAGCTACTGAATTGTTTCTCTAATAAAATAAAACTATAGCATATAATAAAACAGACTATAGCCTTTGTAAGCATTTCTAAGACTTATCAACTGGTCTATGCCATATGAGTTTAGATTGGAATAAGGCTCTCTAGATAAACAGCAACACCTCCTCCTCCGCATTTAGTGCCGTCCCCAAGCTCGCAATCTCGACTCTGGAGCTTGTATTCATGTGTGGTGACCTCACTGCTCTAAATTTCATGGTAGAGATTGGTCTCGCTGATGCAACTGATAGATTATTTGACAAAGTTCACTAAATATAGGAATTGGTTAAACTTAGATCTTAGACGACGTACATTGCAGTGGGGTATCTTAAACAGGTTCATGTTCTTTCACTGTTTATTGTGGTTGCTTAGTCAAGTGTAACTTTTTTCAGCGAAAAGTTCCCGGAGACAATCAATTTTTTAATTAAATCGGAAGCCAAGGCCCTCACTCGCCTAGTGTTTGGTCAAGTTGTTCAGGTTCAGTGAAATAATTCCATTCAGCCGACTCTTTACTCTGCAGAAAAATCTATATTTTATATTTCATTGTCACCTGGTATGACTCTTATACAATCAAAATTTTTTGTTTCTGTCCACCTCCCAAACGATTAAAGAAATGACGGAATCAACAGATAGGTACACTAAAAAGACGAAGGAGGCATTCCCGCTAAGAACAAGGCTAGGAGGCAGTGGTAGGAACCAATAACCGCACACAGAAAGTAAAAACAGTGTTAGCCAGATATGTCAAATGCAAACAGAATTAACGTAGTCCCAAACAGAATTAACGTATCATACCAACAGTATGATATTGCCAGTTTTAACTTTGATAAACGCGGACAATGCGCGACTTTGGTTAACCGCTCGGCGTTGCAAGATGCCTGCCGGACATTGCACCGTCCGGCAAAGCAACTACGGACCCGGCGCCGCCTGCAGCCACGCCGGCGGCGAACCGGGCTGAATGCCCAGCGTCGAGGGGCCTAGCAGAAAGACGAAGGCCGTCACGACGACCACGGCCGCGATGTTCAAAATGAAGCCCGCACGCGCCATATCGCCCGGCTTCACGCGGCCGGTGCCGAAGACGATCGCGTTTTTTCTCTAATTTCTGTATATTCATATTTGGTTGTAGAACCATCAATAATAGGCTTTTCAAATATTTCCCAGAAAGGAGCAATAACTAGACTCACTGTCATTTATATACAGAAGAAATTGTTAAATAAACCTTGAAAGATTTTCAAATAGAGGAGGGGGATCTTCAATTGTCACTGAAGGTGTCAACGAGAGGTTCATCGTGGATATAGTTTAAGTCCCTTCCCTAAAATCATTCCATCCACTAAGGCTGAGACAAGACAAAGATAGCGACCCGAGCAATGTAAATGTACGGGTCAAAATGAACAATCTGAACCATCAAAAGTGATAAGACCAATCCAAGCAACTAAGACAAAGGGCAGTAAAAAAAACGTCTGAAGCAATGACAAACGGAAATGGAGAACAAAGAAATATGATGTTAAAAGATAACTGGCAGCGAGAATTACAATGACTCAAAAACGAAAATGAAGAACAAAAAAAAATGTGGTTACAAGACATGTGTCGGCCACAGATACGACAATTCCGGCCTGCATTAACGCTGAACCGGAGTTTTTGCGGCCCGGCTTGCCGCTTGTACGCCGCACGGTCTAGTCTTGGGCAGGTGTGCTTGAACCGACCCGGAGAGGCAGGAATGACCGGTTGGCTTACCCCCCTGTTCGGCGAAGACCTCGCCCCGATCGCAAATCTGGTCGCGGTTTTCCTGATCATTGTTCTGGCTCTGGTCGCCACCCTGATGGTGTGGCGCAGCCAAAATTCGGATAAATTTGGCCGAAATTAAGCTGACGGCTAAGAACAACGCGCCAACGATTGTTAATGGTTCAATATATCTAAAAGTCTCTGCTCCAACATTTTTTGCCGTTTGTAAAAGTTCTAATACTGTAATAGCCGACAACATTGGAGTATCTTTAAACATAGCGATAAAATAATTGCCAATCGCCGGGATAATTGGAGGTAAAGCCTGCGGCAAAATAATAGATTTAAACGTATGAACTTTGCTTCGATTCACTACGCTATATCAAACAGAAAGATGTGGAGTCTTGTAGAGCCTCTGGACCAGGATTAAAACACGGAACAGCTGGAAAGAAAGTTACCTTTTACGTCTTTAGTGACAAAGACAATAGCAAACTGCTCAAAGTATACGTGACTGGCCCCAGATTGGTGCCGCCAAAAACCGAACTGAGCTGCCTCGCAGAGGGCTTCTACTCCGTCTCTTACTGGCCCGATAGGGTTGGATGGTACATTGGGCTTCTTCCTGACCCAGGCGTGGGCGCGGCTGGTGCTGGGCCGCGACCGCGCGCCCGACGTGCACCATTCGGTGATCTCGGTGACGTCGTCCAACGCGCGTGCGGTTTCGATCGCGCGCGGCGAGTACTGCGTCTCCAAGGCGGCGATGTCGATGGTGTCGCGGCTGTTCGCGGTGCGGCTGGGCGAGGCCGGGATCGGCTGCTACGAGATCCAGCCCGGTGTCATCGAAACCGCGATGACCGCGCCGTATGTTCTTATTCTGTGATTTTTCATTAGTCCTTAGAACATTTTGAGTGAAAGATCATAAAATAGAATTATTTATTTCATGGTACCCCCGGGCTCTGTTTTTGGTCCAGGGGCTTGGTCTTTGACCTATTGAGATTTGGATATGCGCAAATAGTCCTTGAAATGGAAGTTAGGATTAGCATTTGAGTCATCAGACTCAACCGCATCATCATAATACATGCAATACGCTCGCTTTGTTTTCACCTTGTGATAGCGGTCAAACATATGACCCGTCATCAGCCAGCCAAAGCATTCGATTTCCAACGCGCGCCCAGTCAGCCCCGAAGCAATCTGGTAAGTGCCTTTGGGCAATTTGGCTGCCGCCGCGGCCAGGACAAAACGTTTGCGTGCCCGTGTGTCTGCTGTGCCAAATCCGGCCAGTGCCATGACGACCGAGCCATCAGATCCAGGGATCAACACCGTTTGTCCGGCAGCACCGGAAAACCCGTTGGCGTTTGGCATGTACACTACACTGAGAAAAACGTCCCCTATAATTGAATTAAAATCAAACAATTCCCCCAGCGACGTGTAAAAGCATCCCCAATTTCAGGCCCATATATCTGTTCCTACTTATAAACCTCCCTTCCCTCCCATGAGTTAAAAGAAAGTAAGAAAATAGAAGAAAGCAAAGTGTTTACACGGTGGACTATGTCTACTATTTATCATAATTCTGAATTCCAGATTGCAAATCCAAACTAATCTTCCTTGCGAGTGAGAACGTTGATTTTTCTGTCTTCTCTGACCAGCGGTGTTATCGCGATTGCTTCCAGCGAATCTTCAACTGTCAGATCTGTCGCTATGTCGGTCTCGACACACGCGCTGAGGGCCATAGTACAAACCGTAGCCCAAATAAGTGATCGAAACTGTCTGTCCGTTTGGCTATTCATCTGTTCTTTTCTGCCTCTCCGAATGAATTCGATCCAGTACAACGTTAAGGACATTATCCTTGCCATCATTGAGGATGAAAAATATTTTTTATTTTTTACTCCAAAATCTATTGGAGGTTTTGGTTTAGTAATTGATTTTATGGCTTTATTTACAAAAGACTCTTTTCCTTTTTTCTTACCTAGAAGCATATTCAATCCTATAGATGTATATCCAAATGGACCTGTAACAAAGATCAAATCTCCTTTTTTTGCACTTTTTCTACTTACTATACTATCTGCAATTCCAAATAGACACACGTTGAAGACAATTTCTTGAGCTGCCAGACACAGCCCTCACTTTCGTGGGTCCACATATCGAATCCCTTGACCTCCATCATCCGCGTCGTGGGAGCGCCGAGAATGCGTTCAACCTCCGGGCGAAGCTGACCGACGCGGACCGTCGTCCACACCCTGGGGAACGAAGGGATGTTGTTCCGCCAGTAGACGATCGCTGCGGTGTTGATCCTCAGGATGGCGAGGACGGTGAGGATGATCGTCTTGAGGCCGAAGGGTTTCATTCGGTGTCAGTCGCTATCCATCAAGAAACAACTAAGAGTGAGGCCACATGGCGCGAAAAAATGATCTTAATATTAAACCACACCATTAAGGGTTGGGTTATAACCAACTGTATTATTTCCCGAAGCCTCTTTGTTTCTTGCCTGGTTTGTGTGTGACTGCTGTTACGAATGACAATAAGAAGAACTTCTTGTCGTCGTGGTTATTGTCGTTGTGACTTGTTTGGTAGTGTTGACGGAAAGAATCGAATCATTCGCTTGCGGTATCGGCGGCCGGTTGTTTGGACAAAAATCGAAACTGTGTGTCGGACGTTACCTTCAATTCTTCGTAGACCCAATCGGGAATTCCCTGCCCCAGGATCAACTGGAGGTAGGCATATACCATACTTATAACGGTGTCAACCTGTTCCAATCCTTCTGCTGTGAGTTCAAGCTGAAGTTTAAAGATTAAGAAGCTAGCCGCTGATGTGCTGACGTCATCTGCGACCAATTCTTGTGCCCACTAGGAGACAAAAGGTGCATCCGATTTGTTAAAAAGGTGTGTCAGAATTATATATATAAATTGGCTAAGGGGATAAAGTTGAAAATATCTGGTTGTGTCTTGGAGACTGTTGCAAAATATAAGAGAAAGAGTGTTTATACAAACTGCTAACACAGTGTATTTGGAATATACTAGGATTGGAATATAAAGTCAAAGATTTAAGGAGAACTTCAAATTAAATAAAAAGGCATTACGTGAATCCAGGTTGCGTTGACGCATGATCGCGATCGGAGTCTTGAAGGCATGCGCGTTGTCCTCGGCCGCCCGACGGATACCATCGGCCGAGTCCTGGAGCGCGCGGGTCATGCGATCGAACTCGTCAGCCACCGGCGCGAGCTCCGGCACCTGGTTCTGCTGCTCGAAGCTCGATCCCGGTTGAGCGCCCACGCGAATGCCTCGGGCAATTCGGCGAAAGCGCATCAGGCTGCGCCAAATGCTCACCAGGACCCCGATCGTCAGTTGAAATCTTATTGTTTAGCAACGCAACCTCATTGCATCTTCCACCTAATCATCATCTTCGAGCTTTTGATTGCATTTTCGATAGTAAGATGTGAAAAGCCATTGAAATTTACAGATTGACAGGCTACACCAATGCCTCCTTTATACCACCAGCCACCACCGTATTTCAATGCGCAGTTTCCATCATCGAAATCATTATCTCTATCAAAGGTAGAGAATTTCATGTTATTATGAAATTCGAATAAATTCACACCGTGCGTGTGATCCTCCTTACCGGCCATCAGCCCTTCCGACTCGAGGGCGGCCAGGACCGCCTTCCTCGCGTCGAAACGGTCGAGCCCCTGGAACGCCTCCGGCGCGTTCTCGTTCATCTTCGCGTCGGGGGTCATCACGTCGAGGAGGGGCAGTCCGGTCCGTCCCGCGATCTCGAAGTCGTTCTTGTCGTGCGCCGGCGTGAGCTTGACCATGCCGGACCCGAATTCGGGGTCGACATGGTGTGAAACTTGTCCCTTTTATACAGTTAAAGCTATAATATTACTGGCTTTTATGTAGTCTAAGACTGTACACATGGTGTATTAAGATTGGTTTGTCCCTTTTGCCAAAGAATCGGTGAAATTTGAATTTGATGAAATTATGATTTGTGTGAATCTGCACCTTTATTCTGGACTTGTTGGGAGAAGGGGAATATACATATATCGCTACTAGCTGTTGGGGTGGCGCTTCGCGCCACCCCAATACCTAGTTCTTGCATATGAACCCGTGACAGCACAGGTGAGAAGTAAATCGTGAGAAGTAAATAATTTACATATTGAAATTTCAATATGTTTTTCAATATTTCAATATGAAATATTGAGTGCAAATATTTCAATACAAATTTCAATATGAGTCTATTTACATATTGACCATTTGAAATTTCTTTGCCTTATACTTAGCCTAGGCAACCTATAAACGGTAAGGTGATGCTTTTTCAAAACACACAACACACAAGGAAGGATATAACACTGAATTCAAGTAAAAATTTCTCTGAAAAAGAAATAATGATTTATTTCCAACGTAGGAATAATAAAAAATGGCAATAACGCGTTTAACTTGCTAAGAATAGGAATAATATTTGAATAAGGACTGTAATACTGAATCGAAAAGAAACTTCATCATTCTAGCATCACTAAATTAAGCTGTAATTCTTTTGAGAAACGGGGGTTCCTATCCCTTCTTTGTCCAGACATTTCTGTTCCTATGTTATTCAGCAGTTGCTAATAGGCATTGCTATTGGTTTTATATCAATGATGGTGCTCAATACCTTCGTGCTTGCAGGTCAAATTATAGCAATGCAAACCGGTTTGGGGTTTGCGTCAATCGTTGACCCGGTAAACGGTATTAACGTGCCCGCAGTCGGCCAGTTTTATCTGATACTAGCGACCTTATTGTTTTGGACCTTGGATGGGCATTTGTCCATGATCCAAATGATAGTAATGAGCTTCGAGGCGTGATCTGGTGCAGCTGATCGCTCCGACCACCACCGAAGAACGCAGCGCAGCCATCCTGAAGGCCGCCCAGGGATTCGTCTACTGCATTTCCGTGGCCGGGACGACCGGAGTTCGAAATGAGCTGCCCGCAGAGCTGTCCGGACAGCTACGGGATCTGCGTAAACACACACAGCTGTCGCTGGCCGTTGGGTTTGGCATCAGCAGTCCGGATCAGGTGGCTGCTCTGGACGGTGTCGCTGACGGCGTCATTTGTAGCTTTAGCAAGTTAAGACTGTTTCTTAATTCCACATTTATCAAGTATATATTTGCTACAAAGTACATCTCTGGATTTTTTATTTTGACCTTCTGGTCCGGACCCAGAAAAAGATGAAAAAAGGACACTAACATTCATAACATCCCATGTTGCTTACGTGATCTCCCTTCAAAGGATCTAGTTACGAAGATAGAATTTTATACATGGGCTTAACCTTTTTTCTGGGCTTGCAAAATGACAAGCTGGTCATGTGGTATGGCGGTCAATATCTCATTGACTTCTTGCTGCAGGCGATTGCGGTAGACGGGCTCAAATCTCTTTTGCAGATCCGGTGCAACATAAAGTTGAACGGGTGCTAGAGGCGTTGGCAGGCTCACTTGAAAACGGCAATGCGGTGGTATGACACCTTGCGTCTTGAGCTGACGAAATGTCTCGTAAGAAGATAATGCACTGGCGCTATAACCGAGTGGTGGCAAGCGAATATCTTCCGGGGCCGTCGCCGGTGGCGTTGATCCAGTCGCTGACCACCGCGATCTCGTTGAAGCGCAGGGTCTCTTCGGCGGGATCATAGGTGAAATAGGACCGGGCCGAGGTAAAGGGGATCGGCCGGGTGGCGTCGCTGGGCTGGACCACGCCTTCGCCGATGCTGAGCGTCGCGCTGAGCGGGCCAAGCCGGCCGTCTTCGTGAAACGAGGTCCGCAGCGACCCCGAGATCGGCGCCCGAAGCACGCCGAGCCAGGGGGCGAGGAGGACGAGAAACAGACGCCCGCT
This sequence comes from Alatinidae sp. Z8VKAUB7J3, assembly GCA_010016025.2. NCBI lineage: Eukaryota > Metazoa > Cnidaria > Cubozoa > Carybdeida > Alatinidae > Alatinidae sp. Z8VKAUB7J3. Next base: position 202,954,804 of record JAAAKM020721499.1, read on the forward strand.
CCGCTCCCCAAGGAATGGAAGTCCTTCCTCCACAACTGTCACACCGTGCGGAAGGTACGTGCTGTTGCTGTGTGGCGCTTCACAATCGCCATGCGATGGGCATGCTCTCACTGTTGCTTGCTGTCCACGTTGAGTAACGGATCGTCCAGGTCACTCTCTACTATATTCTTGTGCGGTTGCAGCGCAGTGATCTCGACGGCGCCGAAGCACTACTGTCGCTAAAAACAAATATGTTTGAAATAAGCCATATATAATCCATTTTATTTGTCAAACTGAGAACCAAGTGTGTCAAAATTTGCATCACTCTGTTAAAGGGGTTTAGGGGCAAAATAAAACGCCCTCATTTGTGACAGCCTTGCGGTAGAATAGCTTCACTTCTGAGTTGTAATTAAAGGGGACAATTGTTATATTTCGTGAATGGAATGGATGGGTCGCAGTAAACCAAAGAAAACTTGAATCAACAAGAATTCACAGAATACAAAAAATTAAAGTTAATATATAAAAAAAAATACGTATTCTGTGCGACCCAAAAAAGCAGAGCTTATCTAGTTTGGGCCGCAAATTAAAGTTGTAATAATACAGAGATGAAAAATTAGAGATACTAAAAGCAAGGTTAAGAATACAAAACTAAGGAATATTCCATTACAGTGCAAACCTATAGCGAATACTTTAATACTAGTTATGTGAGTACAAGAATTTTTGTGCTTTGCTTTGAGACTGTGACCTAAAGCACTTGCTAGTCACCACAGCGGATCACGTAGGCAAAAGAGGATTCCCCAAAAGGGGGAAATTGCGACAAAATATCCTAACATACTGAAATTCCGCTTGATTTTAGTAATATGCTCTACTAGGCAATTGTGAAAACGTCTTGGATGACGAAGCAATAGCTTCTTAGATACTGACTTTCTTGTGTATCAAGTTCATTACAGTTCAACACATAATATTGGCTCAATTTAGTTTCTTTGTCGATGAAATAGGCATGAAAACTTAGAGAGATATCCTTGATTGAATGCTTTTTGACCAGTTGCATAGCCAGAGATAAAAGGGTGTGGTCGATTAAATTTGGGTGTGGTCTTAAAATATAATCAAGTCTTATCCTATGGCATTTTCAAGATATATACCAATTCTACCTCAGTGATGATTAAGAGGGGGTGGGGTTGACTGCCCCTATGGGCATTCCTGGCTATGTGATTGCTTAAAATGCCTTCTGTGGGAAAACCAGTTCTGCCACGCTCACGGTGTCACCAGCATCTTTGCTGTCGAGAGCAATACTTCCTGCTAACCCTTCTTTGGCGATAGGTGGCAAGCAACAGTTTTCAGCAATGGGAACTTATTCGGATGGCACGACCATCGATATCACAGCCATTTCCAGCTTCACTTCAGCTTCACCTGCTGCGGCCAGCATTAGCAGTACAGGTCTGGCTACAGGTGTGGCGGTTGGCACATCGATCATCACCTAAACAAACAAGAGGGATCCCCGTTTAAAAAAAAAAGAAGGCAGGGGGGGGGGGGGGGGGGGGGACTTTAAGGGAAAACTGTCTGCGGGAGAGGCGGTGGCAAGATTTGATAAACGATCAGAAATTAAACTAAAAAATTCAAATGAAAGTAAGGAAAATATTCCAGGGGGTAATACCCGGGGAAAATTTTCAGCGAGGAGGGAATGGTAAAGGGAGAAATTCAAAAGGGGGTGGTGGATTTCCCATCGTGAAAGTAGCAAAACAAAATATCTAACTCAATTCACTAAATTAAGAAAAAATGGGAATTCGATAGAATTAGGCCCTGTTTTGGTTAGAATACGGCCTATACCACAAGCCTCAGAAACCACCAGAACCAGAAACAATTTTAATCTGATATTACCAGCTAAGAAGTATAAGTTTGATTCTTAGATACCTGTAGGCTACGTTTAGTAAAAAAAAAATGTCATAAGAAATGAGAATTTCATTTTGGTCTTACTCTGGTCTAACATTGGCGAAAAGGTTTGAATAAGTTTTGGTTTGAAAAGTGATTTTGACCGGGCATCATTCTAGAATATTTCGTTTTTATTTCTCTTTCGTACAAGTTCCAATAACCATATAGTCTGTAGTTTGAGTCCCTTTAGTATTGGTACCTTAGGTTAATTATCTTTGAGAGTTTGTGCTCACACTACCAGCTTTTACAGTTAATTCAAATTAAGATTAAAACATTTCTAGGACTATCTTTATCTTAGTTTCAGCCGAAAACTTGTATTCTTATGTAATTTTCATTCACCTCCAATCTACGGGAGATAAGACACCTCGACTTTTATTAAGAAGCTGAACTAAGAAGCCGTAAAAGAATTGAATTAAAAAATAAGTTTAGAGCGAAAAAAAATGGAAAGATAATGTCGTTTTTTTTGTAAAAAAAAAAATAAGAAGAACAAATAGATCCGTAATTCTTTGTTTTGAAAAATTAAATTTAATAGCACTTAAGGTTAGAAATATTCGTTTTCCCGATTTGACCATCTGGGGGGAGTGGGGGGCCGTTATTTCGGAAAAAATAGAAAAAATTAAGTATTTTTAACTTACAAAGGGTTGATCAGATCTTAATGTAATTTGATATTTGCAAGGGTATCGTGTCTCAGAGCTGTTATTTTAAATCCCGACCAAATTTGGTGACATTGGGGGGGGGGGGGGGTTGGGAAGGGGAAACCTAAAATCTTGGAAAACACTTAGGGGGGGGAGCATAGTTATTACGTTCAAGTTTGATAGAGAAATGGAAAAGAGTAATAAGCCCCCATCCTCCCCACAATTTGCTGGGCCCTACTTCTTGAGAAATAAGTGCTCGTTGAATGAAAAATATTCTCCGGATAAGGGCTTAACCTACTTCTGCTGCAGTGTAACAGTAACGACAGACAGTGAAGTGTAGTGAAACTTGAGGTAGCATCTGTCCATCCACTGAGACGCAAATAATTGCATTGACAACTCAGTCAAGAAAAAGAAATCGACAAAAATTGTATAGTGAACTTATCACAAAAGGCAATAAACAGAAAATCCCCATATAATTTTAAGTTTAATTCCCCGTGTCTTCTTAATCAGGTTGTTTCATCTTCATATATAGTCGTCTAAAAATATTTTAATATTTAATAATTTAATAATTTAAATAATTTAATAATATATAAAATATTTTGAAGCTAATTTATGTTTATCATTTTAGCAATGATAAACATATGAACCTCCTTTTAGTAAAATAGCTGACTTATTGGATAAAGAACTGTTGCAAAATAAGAGAGTGATCTTAATCTGCTTCGAAAAGTATACATTGATGCACTTAAGGAAACACCTTTTCCTAACTCCGAATATAGACCTGAAAAGTTAAAAGTAAAAATTCGAAGATGCTCCAGGTATAATTATCACAAATTCGTTTCACTAGGTACAAAATGGAAAGGTGATAGTCAGCTGATATATAACGCACAAACTCCAGTTGGGTGCCAGGTCAGCTGGCGATGTTTGGCCAAAACACCCGGTATGGTGCTGTTGGTTGACGGTGCGTCAGAATCTTCAAGGCAAGCACGCGTAAACCGAACGTGTGTTCAATGATGAAACACCAAGGGACGACGAAACAGAGGAGGCTGGGCAGAAAGACCTGGAAGGGTAGATCTTTGAGTGGCACTTCGGTTATGTCACTAGTATCGCCCAAATTGGCAGCGGACACATATGCCTCCAATGATTCCTGAGGGCGCTCGCGGCTTGAAGCCGGATGAAAAGACCAACCCACGGATGCAGTACGTCGGTCTCGAAGACTGGATGGACGATGCGCTTCCCTCAGTGCAGCGCGCGAAGGATGGCGCGGGCGAGGCGGGCTTGACCTATGAGTAATCTGACTCGACGAACCCTCCTCAAGATGGCTGCGGCGGCCGGCGGCTGGACCATCTCCACCTCGCTGGGCTGCCGCGTGTTCGAGCCTCGGACGAACCCGCCCGTTCTGAACTAAACTTGTCGAGTTATTCAATAAAAACCAAGTTGCCAGATTTTGGTCCAAACCAAGACCAGCTTACACTTTGGGCCCGTGTTAAATCGTGTTCGCGCCAAAATATCTAGGCGACCTTTTTCGGCGCACATGCATAGTAATGGTATCGATTGATGCTTCCTACCTTAGATGTTGTTGATGCTATTGGCATTGTTGGTCTTGGTTCATTTTTCTTTATGCTTTAGCTGCTCTCTTCAGCACTCCTTTTGCGTGGCTTCCAGCTCTGACTGCTGTGTCACAGCGGACTCGGATCGCACTTTGAGTGACTCAGCGAGCTTGGTTGCCGCCTGAGCCAGCGCCTCATCGCCTGGAAGAGCGTCAGCAGCAGCTTTGGCGCTTTCGGCTGCGGTTTTCAGACTGGGCATTGCTGCCTGAAGTGAGGCCAGATCTTTTTGCTGCTGATCCTGTTTGGCCTTCGCTTCATTCAGTGCCGGTTCCTGGGCCGCCTTACGTCCTTCTTTCATTTTTATAAATAATTCTAAATTTTCCTCAGGACTTAAATCTTCACGATTAGCATCATATACAGCTTCTTTTGGAAATGGTTTAGTTTTTTTACTATGATGATATTCTTCAATAGCTTTACGTTGTTCACGAAGTTTTTCACCTGATAAAAAACAAACATATGCTCTACCACGACGAATTAATTCACAAGCAAGATTGAATAACTCATCATAGTAATCTGATGTATATGTTATTTTCGCCATTCTTGGCGGCACAATACATCAGCATGCGAATTGCATAGTTTGTCTGGCGAGTAAGCCGCATTTTAATCCCTTCAAAGAAATCTCTTTGCGTTGTTTAGAATCGTTCTAGATAATATGATAATTTTTGTCCACTTTTTTGTTGACAGCCGATGACCGGAGATAATAGGTGACAAAAACAATCATGTTATAGGAACCCATCGCCATGCCCGTTCGGCCAAATCTGACCGCTTTACTCCTATCTTGGATTTTGCCAGCGCGACAAGTTCATCGCCGCTGAGCGCCCCGCAAATTCCCTGGTGCCGCGCCTCACAACTTTGGCACAGAACCGGCATTTCTGAATTGTGGATGTCCTTGCGCACAGTTTGCATGGTCATGCTCCTGACGCGTCAAGAAATAAGCGGCCCGCTGGCCCAAAGTAAGCCGCCAGACTGTCGCTGTGCCAAGAGGTCGCAGAGCTCTGTGCTTCCCCTGCAAAAGCACCGAGGCCAGCTATGAACTTTCCATTGTTTACATATAATGTTTGTTATCGGGAAGTATACAGATCTTTTTCGGGGTGAGAGGGTATCTTTCTGATGTGGGGGTTACTAGGGAGGATCTTTCCATAGAAGAATTTTCTAGGGGGATTTGGAATTTATTATGGAGGGAAGCTGGATTTCTGGCATTATTTAAAAAACAGGATTAGAAATTACATTAAAAAACAAGTTTTTTAACTGAAAGTAAAGAGCAACATTAAGACTTATGGGACGTGATTGTCGCTTACTAGGTTGCTAGCTATCGCTGTAACCCGGACTACCGCTGTAATCCGGATATTTGCACATGCAACAGTAGTCTTAGTTATACATGATATTGTTCTGTAAAATGAGCCATTAAACAGCTCTCTTCGATATTCCAGTGCCAAGCTATCTGAAGAGAAAAAAGATGCTGTATATGCAGAATATCATGATTGCAACCACTTTTCTTGATTTTCAAGCCGATATATCTCCCTGAGCGTGCGGGTGTGTTTGACTTGTGCATGCTTCCACGTCGAGTGCATTGTTGGGTGAGGTATGTTTGATTTTCAAAGCGTGCACCTGACTCCATTGCATATCACAACTTATGATGGGTGTGTATGCATGCTTATCCGTCCATCACTCCAATCAGGATCCATCCAAGCGCGGCCGGGGAGGAGCTGGCGTGTCGTCGGACTCCTTCATGGATGACGACTTTGACGATGGGTTTGGAATGTCGTCGTCTTTGTACAATTCATCGAATTTCTCTCGAATGATTTTCGATGATTTAATTAGATTGAAACAATGTTCAATTAAATCGTAACGTTTACCCGTTCGTGATTGTCCGGCAAAGGTTAATAATAATTGTAATTCAGTGATGGGCAGAGATTTCAATTGGAGAAGAATTTGTTCGTCAACTAAATGAGACATGATCTAGAATGAAAAAAAAACGGAAAATGTTTCGTAGCAATAGCAAACGTAGTTTTCGTTTTTGGTGGTGGTGAGATGAAATGATGAAACGATCTGCTGTTGAATATTCTACCATACACTCCTCGTATCACGACGTATTGAGAATCTCACCGTGAATCTATGCGCAGTGAGAATAATAATAATGGAATATGGAGGAAGTGTGAATCAAGAAGCGCACAGTCACTGTATCTTATACTGTACTACGGCATGTCCAATTTCTCTTGATAATTATGGAGCGCGGGTACTTTTTGCTTATATACAATACTATTGTTATGAATAAAATTATATCTGGTACCATTGCAGCTAGAGCAAGCCTATTCTTGACAAAATTACCAATAACACTCAAGTACTTATTTGAATGATAATGTGGCAATTGATGCTATAGAAAATGCATTAGGTAAATGAATCTAAACAAGACATTACATTGCTGAAATTGGACATCACTTAATCTTTTGATATAGCCATATGGTTGTTCCCCACCAAATGTTGCCAGATTTTTCACAAAATCATTAGTATCTTTTAAAATCTTACTCTATCTATCTATTTAAACCTCAAGATCATTATTTTTAGTGAATAGAGTAGCTCCTGAGGTACTTATATTCCGCAATTGAACTTCAGATCGATTAACATGAGGGTGTTCTTGATTTTAAAACGAATCTGGACTAGTGATGGTCCTAGGTTTACGAACCTTTCTTGATTTCTTGAGAACAAACGATGTGCTCTTTCATCGTGTTTGTTTTTTGGGTGATTGCATATTATGGTAATCGTTGAAGAGTCCCGCGTCGATTACGTGCAGGATCGCGTCGAGACGACCGGGACGGTCTGGATGGGCCTGACTTTCAATTGCTGCCGTTGCCACGATCACAAGTATGACCCGTTGCTGCAGAAGGAGTACTACCAGTTTTCGGCTTACTTCAATTCGGTCGAAGAGACTGGCCGCAATGATGCCCGCGGGTTAGCGAATCCAATCATCACGCTCTCCTCGGCTGAGCAACAGAAAGAGTTGGCCGATTTACGATGTGCGCTTTAACCTTGTTGTTCTGTACCAACTGCCAGGGGTCATCATCGCGACCGCTGCCGAATGTATCCCAACTGCTGCGGTCGGGTTCCAGTACAGAAATTTCGGTGCACGCAATATTGTCAGCCATTTCCATGACGTGCCGAACATCCTCCTCAGGTTTGTCCAGGAGATCAGCAACGTCTTCAGGGGTGGGTTCAGCATCGAGCTTCTGCGACAGTTCTCGCTGCGCTCGCAGATAGGTGTATCCAATCGTCGTTTGTGCAGCAAAGTCCTTTCCAGCATATAGACCCCACTTAGTCTCTTCGACGGTGGATGTCGATGAAATGGCCAAGTACACGCCACATTGTTCTTCTACCTCCTCCTTAGTCGGTTCTTTCGCTGCGGTCTCCTCGTCGGAAAAGGAGACACCAATAAGCAAGACGAAGAACAGAAGCACCGTTGATGTACTACGGCTTCGATACAACACCTGCATGGTCAAACAACGGTTCTTTTGATCGTCTGTCAAATACTGGTCAGTTCCGTTCTTGTTGTTGGCTGCTACTGATGGCGGTTCAAGAATGAGAGGCAAAGAAGAAGCCCGATGAAACTGTTTAACGTCCGAAGAAACATCAGCTGGCGCACGACCATTCTCCTTGTTATCTTCTCCTTCTTCTACGGCAGTGGCAGCAGAAGACGCACGTGCGGCGTCAGTGTTTGCATTGGACTGTCGATCTTCCCAACTCACATGCAATCCTCCTCTGCACGTTGGTGCATTGGAAAGAGCGCAAGACGGCTGGTTATGCCCAGGCGTGATTCCAAACACGTTTTACTCCTCCTTTTTCATCTAGAACAGCCGAATTATGCTGCACGAACTGATCGAATTGGTTATCGAAGATGCGCGCGAAAACATGGAAAAAACCATCGAATGGACGCGAACTGAGCTAAACACGATTCGGGCTGGTCGTGCGTCTCCAGCGATGGTCGAAAACGTACGGGTTGATTACTACGGAGTTGAAAGGCCGAGTAATTATGCCTTTGCGGATAACGTGACCGCCCTCCCCCCACAGCCCCTGGAGGAAGGTCTTTGAGTCATGAAATTTCCCCTTCGTTTGCATAAAGTATTTGTTTTTAATAAGTATATAGACATTTATTGCGAGTGTGGGTGAATTTTCTGCGGGGGATTTTCCGCAGGCAGTGCATTTTCCAGGGTAAATTTTACACTGGGACGATTTAACAGAATCGATGTTCGAAATTCTCGATTGCAAGTTGGCTGACGTTTCGTTGCTGGCTAACACAATTCCCGAATCGTTTTGCGTTTGAGAATTGGCTTTGGCAAATGGTGCGGGGGCCCGTGGCGACGATTGACCATTGTTGCCAGATTGCGTGGCAGCCATGTTGCGTGGCACATTTGCTGACGATGGCCGACTTGTGTTGTCTGCGTTTTGAGAACGAATAACGACGTCGCTGCCTGCGGGGTTATTACTGGTAGGATTGTTGCGCCAATGGGATTATGTTATTATATTTGATTCTCTGCCGATACGACGGATGTTCGATTTATAAAATTTAGACATCAAATCAAGATTTTTTCGTCCTTTCGTGACATACAAATAAAAGGTCCGTTGTTTTTCATGTCGGCAGGGAAATTTAAAATTCAAGCGGCGAATTAAAAATGTAAAATGAATTGATGACACTTGTTAAAAACAAAGGAAGCTTTTTTTTGTGTTATAGAATCTGAAAGAGCATTGAAATCAGGGCAAAGTCAGCATCGCCACGTACAGCGGCCGCAGCCTGCGCCCCGTCCTTGCCAGTTTTCGCTGGCCGCGGCACCAATTTCGGTGGCGGCGGATCTACTTTCGGTAGCCCGGTGTCGTTCACATTTGCACGAACAGAGGCGCGAAACATTGCCGTATTGCCACGCTCGTAGGCGCCCGATAGCTCCAACCACGGAAATGGCCGATAGACGAAACCCAGGTTCACCGGCAAATCACGCTTGAACTGGTTTTATCCCCCATTAACCCTCTTTTTAGGAATGAATTTTGCCAATTCTTAGAAGCTCCGGCGTCATATTGGGTCAGAATGAGAATTTCAGATCGGGCACTAAGAGTGTCGAGTGATAAATAGGCTTTCTACAATGGTTATTGTAGCCTTTTCAAATATCTTGGTATTTTGGATACTACTTCCAGTGAGCTAATTGTTGGGGTAGGAAGTTTTGTAGAGAAAGGTGTGAAGGCGCAGAAGATAGTATTTAACTACTCAGAGTCAACAAGCTAGGTAATAATCTATGGCAAGGAAACTGAAGAATTCCTAGTCGGATTTGTATTAAAGCAAGGCTGCGTCCTCTCAATCCTGTTTAATTACTATATAGACTGGGTGCTATAAAATGCCCTAATACAACACAATGGTGCCCAAATTGAAAAAAAAAACTGCCCTTTACCGACTTGGATTGCGCTGATGATGTCGAACTCTTCTGCGACCTTGAACATGCCCCAAAGATGTGGATTATTCTAACGATAGTTTCTCATGACAAAATGAAGTTACACATTGCCCTTTTTGCGACGCCAGACAATAATTCCAGCCAAGCCAGACCCTAAGAGAACAATGGAACTGGGTTCAGGAGTAGGATTGGTGTTGGGCAGAGTGCCCCACTCAAAGGTGAGATTATCGGCAAGGACACTGTTCGCAAAGGCACCCGTGCTCCCAAACTCAATGCGGTCAATACCAGCAACACTCAGCGATAAGATTCTCGAATACCAATTTCTTTAGTGCGTTGCTCCGCTGTAAAGGACGCGAGCGCAAACAATCCCAAACAGGCGACGAAAATTGCCAGCACGGAAAAGATGGTAAAAATCCGGCCCAGGTTTTCCTCCGCTTTGTAAAGCGCATTCAAATTTTCATCCAGAAAGAAATAATCAAAATTGCGACTTGGAGCGAACTCTGCCCAGGTTTCTTGCAAAAAGTCAAGTGTCTCCCGGAGATTTCCGGGCAGCAGCTTGTGGCACTCAACGGATTCGTACAATGTCACGTCATTCTTGCGTCAATGGAACGTTTGAATCGCCAGCTGAAAGCCTCAACCAAAGCCTCGCTAGATTCCTCCAATCAGACCCTATTAACTATGATCAGACTGAACTACTCCCGCCAATTCTGCTTAGCATTCGCACAACCGGCGAACCAGATCTTTGACTCCGGCGCAATTAGTCTACGGAACAACACGCCGTTTACCTGGTGAATTCTTCAAATCGCTAATCCTTTTAGTTTTATCCTTTTCGAGTATTGGCTCCCATTTTCCCATTAGAGGCTGGAACAAAGCTTGCAAAACTTGTTGCCAATTCCCGGCTGGCTTGGTAGGCATCCTATCTCTATCTTTATCTTTGGGCAGAATTGAGTCCATGAGCACGTCAGTTTTAAACACCCCAACCATAAACAAGGTATCACATCCAGCTCTAAGAAAATAGGTGCCTCTATATGAAAATACAATAAAGACTGTATCTGCTATCGGCCTCCCGTGCCGTATTGGGCTAAGGCAAAGCTTCGACCGAAAAAGGAGAACCATATGGATTTCATGGCCTCATTGTTGATTGTTCTGATTGTTGCGTGGGCCGCCGGAGTTATTAGCAATAAGCTCGGCTACCCGAGCATGCTGGGTGAACTCGTTGCGGGTATTATGCTGGGGCCACCGCTGTTAGGAATGCTGCCGGCCAATGACGGGCTTTTTCGACTGGCCGAGATCGGCATATTCTAGTACAGTTAGCAAATAGCTTGAATCAGTGCCTTGTTTTCATTACATTTTTTACATTATTGGTGGTGACCATTTGAAGATTCAGCAAAGTGATTCATACCTTTGTCATAAAGAAAGCTTTACTGCACCTGTTATGTGTCAAATAGGATTCTAGGCAGAAAACTAATGGTGTCCACTGGTCTCAATGGCCATGTTTGTATCCTATTTGTAGAGCAACAAAGTAGATGTTTTTTGTTTTACATCCTTCGGGAGTGATCAATTATCAACGTGAAAAAGAAGCTGGAGGAATTGGAAATCCAGGAACCTCGAATTGTAGCGAAAGAGATTGTTCTTTAGCTTCTGGGACATTCGAAGAGACAAATAAATCTTCAAATCCTTCTCAAGAAAGACACACCAGTGTATCACTTCAACCAAAAATCCGGACAAAACATAACAGGAATATTTCAAATAAGAACAGGAAAAGATATCGAACTAATGTTAAGCGAAAATCAAAAAGTATCTGACTTTGAAGCGCCAGTTCTCCTACATGCAAAAGCTGGCCGGCATCAATTCCGAGCAGGCGGGATTTGGGTGGAATTTCTCTCATTATTGCTGCCGAGCGCAGAAAGCACTTGAAGGCTTCGAGATGGCTATCACGGCTCCAGCCATCAAGTTCGGCAAAGGTTATGGGTTGAAAATGCTGTGACAACAATGAGGAAGTTCAAACCTCCCGTTCACAATGCCAAATCTGCTTCAGACCTTTATGCTGGCCAGCTTTGGTGTCGATTTGTTTCAGCCTGTCGGTATTTATCAGATGACCGACCGGGCGACAAAGTATGCAGTACTTTTTATCGGATTGACGTTCGTCGCCTTCTTCTTGTACGAGGTCCTCGGAAATTTTCGACTGCACCCATTGCAGTATCTCCTCGTGGGTTTTGCGAATACGCTCTTTTTTCTATTGCTTTTGTCTCTGGCTGAACATATCGGTTTCGCGCTGTCCTACGTATTGAGCGGGTACTAATACTGGCACTCAACTTGAGTAATGTGTACAATGTTGATGTATGGATGTTTTCAGTACTTAGAGTACCATCAGTCGATCTCAGAGGCTCTGTGTTTGTCAGCGTTCCAGTAATGATACTTGATGAAGTCATTCGCTCATCTGCCATACTAGTTGTTGGAAGCGTTGATTCTTTATCGCTGTTGGACGACGCGACTGATGATTGTATTGAGGAATCAGTTAAAGTATTTGTTATGGCAGATGCGTCACCCATCCACGACCCTGCCCCTTCAGCCAACCCGGAACTTTTTCCATGACGCTGGCAGCGCACAGCACGTGGGTGTTTCCGCATTTGATCAGGCATGAGCCTTCAGCGTAGCGAGATACGGCGCGCTCCAGCGTTACGGGTCTGAGCTCGTCGGTTTCACGATTCGACGGTCGCATAGCGAAATCGGCCTCCAATGCCAGGGTAATGGGTGTTCAATAAGTCCATGCCCAGACCAGGCCAGCTGGAATTGGATTTGTTTGATATATAGTTAAAACCTTTATTGTTTATTTAAATTGTAATTTAGATTTGATAATTTAGTTATTTGTTATGGGAGATGAAGCACCAGGTTTTATATGGTATGCCCGGTATGTAGAAAGAACATTCTATTTCTTTTTGGATAAAAAGGTTCAACAAGCTTAATAATCTATTTCTCTTTTTTCCTTCAGGACTCTTGGTTATCTCTCAATTGTAGGAGCACTTTTTCAGTTTGTTGTGCGCAGCCGCGTGGGGCGCGTGGCCGAGCTTCTCGAGCTCGAGGACCATCTCGGGTCACGTGCGCGGTCGCTCACGGCTGATTTGCAGCAGCGCGTGTCGCTCGGACGTGGACTCGTGCGCGAGGACGTCGCGGCGCTCCTGCTCGATGAGCCCTTGACGGTCGTCGACCCGAACGTGCGTTGGCTGATGCGGCGCAAGCTGCGCGAGGTGCATGCCGAGCTCGGTTTGACTCTCGTCTACGTGACGTGGAAGTTCCATTTGATTTTGAAGATTTTGATTTTGATTTAGTTAACATATCCATTGATATTACTGCCTGGTTTGTCAGTTATATGGAAACAAATAGAAACAATTGCTTGCAAATGCCAATGGGTATGGACTTTAAATGCCAATGGGTAAGCATCAGATTGAAGCTATAGATCATTTGTGCTGTGTTTTTCAGAATTGTTAAGCTAAAATTGAATTTCCTTACGTTTAAAACTACTAAGATCGCCTTGGATTGGCAAGTATCATTGTCACCATTGTAGGACTGAATACTTGAAACTGTCCTTGGTGCTGCTTTCATCTGTGTAGATGTAGACTCCACACAAGATAGGATCTCCAGCACTCACAACAGTGGAGGAACAAAGGGAAAAAGACCATAGCACCAATGTTTGTGAAAGTAATCATCATCTTTAGTATTGTCATTGTTTTATATTTTCTTCTCTATTCCGTTTTTTTTTTGGTGAGAGGATTTGGTTCGTCCGCGCGCCAGCATCGGCTTCGCGCTGCACGGTGAGATCGGGGCGCCTGGCGCGTCGGCGACGTGTGAGGGCCCCGGCCCGTGCGCGTTCGAGATCGAGGTGCCGCCCGGCGCCAACCAGCTCTTCGCCCAGATCGACGCGGTCGATCCGGGGCCGACGGCAGATCCGGCCGACGACGTGGTGACCCCTCTGTCGTTTGGCCTCTCCGACGAGATCCAGCTCGGCGACTCCGAGGTGCGCGAAGGGGTGATAATTAAAAATTTTGGACAAAACGTTTTCCTTTTTAAAAAAATTCAACATCATCATAAGTCAAATAAAATAAAGATCTTTGTTTAAAATATAAAATTAAAATTAAAAGGTTAAAATGGTTAATTAAAAATTAAATTTGAATTTGTTTAATTGGTTCCATATTCGAAAAATGTCTCATGGATGAACCTGGTGTTGTCGGTTTAAATGGTGCTTGCCCTCCATATGGTTTTGGAATTCCTAATGAATCTTATTGGGCAGGTTACGATGCGATTTATGTTGCCATAGTGGGCGATAGGTGGGTTGATATCGCTGGGTTCAATGTCACGAACGCAAGTACAGACCCTACAGGACCAAATTGTTTTAATGCTGTCGCTCAGGAACCTGCTGATTTACAGCAAGACCACTTTATGCGCCGCTAGGACGACATTGGAGGAATAGGTGGTGTCAATGCAGCAAAAAGAGCGTAAATTAGGTTTATTAATCATTTCGTAAATGCTAACAAAGAGGGGATTTTAAAGATGGCATTCAAAGTCTTTAAAAGCCTTAATTTGCAATTAAATCTTGTTCTTCTGCAAACATTTAGCTTAGGATATCCGTCGATTAAAGATTGCTTTGTAACTGGAAAATGGAGTGCAGATGAAGACGCCGAGCAGTTGCTTGCGGATGACGGTAAGGCAAAGGATAATGCTCTTCTTTTGACTAAGATATCTACTTTCAGCTGATACAGCCAGAAGCGTAGTGTAGTATTCCTGCTATAATTTTTGGTACAATAGAAGCAGTATAAGCTTTTAGACTGTTAATGTCAAATCAATGGGCTATGACAATTTCTTCTGATTTTCAAATTACTCGGGGGAAACTAATTCTGTTGTCAAAGCGGCGTGTAATAGACCATAATAATTGTGTTCATTCAATGACTAACTTCAATTAATTGCAATACTACTATTACTACTACTAACAACCAAGAATGGATCTCGACCAGTCAGCGCCCAGGGGAAACCATTTCGGAGGCCTTCCTCCATGGGGCGGATAATTCCCGAAAAACTGTGATTCTATTTGGCAATATCAACGAGAGCTGGCCCCTGGACGAGCATGTCGAGAAGTTGCTCCGCATTCAGTTGCCTTGTGCGGCTCGTGTCGGGCTGGTTGGGGGGGCGGCAATGATCGCATCTAAGCTGCGTTACCTCAGGCCCCGTGTGATTTCAGTGCACCCCAATATGACCATTGCCGCATCTGAAAATTGCTCAAGAACTAGTTCAAGTTTTGCCTAGTGGAAATTTAACTCGATATGAAAACCAAACACTAGATTTAGCTCAAAACCTGGCTCAAAACTTAGCTCAAAGCCTTGCTCATGCTAAGACTTATAATCATATGATAAATATGGAAATAAATACAGATTTAGTTTCGGACTTAGTTAAAGTATTGAGTCTGTCTCCTTGTAATAACAATGATTATATCCAAAAAAAATCCCTGGAGCTATATCTACACTTGGTTTGGATAACTTATTTGTGTTTTGATAAGCAATCCAAAATTTTTAATAAAATATCCAGGGAACGATCTGAGGGACGGGGACGTACCCACGGGGGGAGGGGACCAAGCCGCCTCCCAAATCTTAATTTTTCCCGAATTTCAAGGCATTTCTTAGTCAAATTATAAAAAAATGTTTTCTATAATTGCCCTTCCTCCGAGAAAAAAAATTCTGCGTACCTGGCTGCCAAGGAGAGCTTGGGGATAACTTTCGAAAGAGTCAACAGACAAAGTCTTAGAAACTTTTAGAGTCAACAGAAAAACTTCTGTAGCTTACGCAATTTTGAAAACGTTAATACAGAATAGATATTACGCTATATTTATTTTTATCAGTTTTATTTAGAGGCATAGAAATCAAGCAAACTAACAATGTTGTCATCTTCTACATTATTGTAGTATTTTATAACAGCCTTCAAATCCCCACAAACAGTATATTTGCAGTACAAAAACTTCAAAGTTGGGATGAATAAAATCATTGGTTGCAATTATAACAAATCGATAGCTCTATCTTGATTTAATTGCAGATAATTTTTGACGTAATTTTTATGAAAATATTAAACTAGTTTGAAGATTTTCAGATGTTATCCTCTTTTATTGTTTTTTAGTTTAATTGATAGTCTGTCCTTATCTTCAAACAAAAAACTTCTTATTGAAGATATCAAAATTGCCACATCTTTACATTTGAAGGACTTGACGACAGCTGATTTCGCACCATTGCCGAAAGGATACAACCAGCCAATACCTAATCTGAAAACTATGGTGCGACGCTGTACATGCTTTTGAGCGGATAATATAACAGTCTTCCCGGAGAGTGGAAGTGGATACCAGATCAGTCAGTTGGCTTTTGGGTGTTCAGAGAAAAGAGCTTGCGTTTTTTTTTGTGACTATATCTCATTATCAAGATTGCATGCAGTCATTATATTTAATTAAAACCGACGAGTTTCCACGTACTTTATGGTTCAGAAGGCCGTCGAAGATGTGAGAGACGGTATTGGAGTCCTCAGCGGCAAAGGCCGCTTGGTCATTCACGGCTGGCGCTACACTGCTGCAGTTCGCCTCGCGGAAGCCGGATGTTCGGATGCAGAGATCCAGTCCGTAACGGGCCACAGAACGCTGGCTATGGTGCAGAAATATCGAGGCGCGGCGAACCAGAAACGAACCTCGAGGCAAGCACAAACCAGAGTGGAACAGAACAGAAACGGATTTTCTTTCGACAGGGGGTGATTTCCACAAGACAAAATCTCCATGGGGGGGAGTTCTCCACGGGATACATTCTTCATCCCGTTCTGCGGAGCAAACGGGATGAAAATCCCGTTTGCGGGAGCAAATTCTAACTAGGGGACGGAGTGGGGGAGAATTGTGTTGAAACTTTTCTCCAGAGGAGGGAAGCTTCTGGCATGACTTTAAAGATTATTACGTATATAAGGAGGACCCTCCTCGATGCCTCGCTCTTTACAGATTTGGATATCTTTCTGATTGGTATCTATACATGTCGGAGATGTACTGAATGTAGCAGATGATTACGGGTGCGGCTTAAAACACTGATATCTTTCGTTATTAAAAACACGGCTGCTATGAGCAGTAGCTTGACTTCAGGGTAGAGTAAGTAAGACGTCTCGTCGCAGAACAATTACGTTAAATCTAGGCTAGAGCTATCGACAAAGATGCATATTGTCGAGGTATTGAAAGCTGTTGGCGACGATACTCAGGGGCACGCTGCTGTACTGTTAACTCGAAGGTTTCCTGCGTCGCTCTTCTAGAAGGCTTCTGTACGTGAGTTTTGCGCCATCACGTGTAGGTGGTCCCTGTCCGACGACCCAAAAACGGCAGACCACGTCGGCGTTTCGTTTCACTCTGCGATCGCTGCTGTTGGTTGTTGGCGTAACCGCGATTGTTTCCGCTTTGGTCAAGCACCACTATTTTCGACCCGACCCGATTTCCTACATCGGAGCATCCAGTTGTACAAACAGCTGAGGAAACAAAGTATCTGGTTGCTGTTTCTAAGAATTCTAGTGAGTTTTATGAAGCTGTGGAGCAAGCAATTGATCATACAGGGATTGAAACAAGACTAATAACTCATGACGATCAGCCGAATGCGGACGGTTTGCGACACGAAACGGCGATGATCTATACTACTAAAATGGGCACAGAAAGAAGCGTAATTGGAAAACAAACACATCTACATTGCTCAGAAGGCGCTTGCCATTTAAAGTCGGTGCCGTTTTCTTCATTAAGCTGCTCTAAAAAGGCATTGGCAAGCAGTGGATTATCTTCTTTGCGCTCACGAAGCGGTGGAATATCAATGGGGAATACCGCTAAACGAAAGTAAATGTCTTCACGTATAACATTGTTTTGCGCAAGGTCGGTCAAGGTGCGATTTGTTGCAGAAATAACACGGCAATTCACTGCTTGCTCTTTGGTGCCACCCACTCGAGTTACTTTTTGGCAAACGATTTTCGTTCTCCAACGTCGGAAAAACATAGTGCTCCATTATCGGCGTCGGAACAATTAATACGTCAACATATCCGATCGCGCTGAGACTGTATTGAAGTTCGGTTGGCGATTTATTACGCCAGCTGTGTGCTAGCTCCTCAAGCCCAAACATGTCGCCACGAACGAGATATTTTAGCGTATGGTGCCCATGATTGATTTTTCTACTCAATCGGGCGAAACCAGAACGGATCATAATTAGGGGGACTATCTGTGCTGGACTCATAGACAGTCCAGAAAAAAAATATGGTATCTGGAAGGAATATAAGAAGTCTAAGGAATCTAATAGTCAGCTATGCTAACGCTTTTATTTTATTGAGGTATTCTTCAAGCGGAACTGCTAATCAACAATGGGTAACATACAAGAATAGGGCCTACTCAGAAGGAAACATCCTAGTATAATAAACATAGTACCATTGGATTTCATATTTTATGCTCTTTTTGAATATTTTGACACGTTCTTTTTCAAAATCGAACTGCCACAGCCCAGTGGCGAAGCGCATAACAACGGATACGCAGAGCATCATGGTGGCGCAGACGATAATGGCGTTTTGCGGACCGATACTGGCAGCCAGATACCCACAGAAGAGGGTTCCAAGTGGTCCTGCGCCCATAAAGGAGAAGGCATAAAAGCTCATCACACGCGCCCGCTGAGCAGGCGGTGCCAACTCCTGCATCAAGGTGCGGGACATCGGCATCTAGTTGGTAAAGTAAATTCTCGGCTAGCTGGTCCGAGTCTTTTAGTTACCGAATGGGTATAAAACAATTAATAAAAGTAGTTTTGAGCACAACAAACTGAATTAATTGATAAATTTTGTGCTTTACTTGCAGGTTGAGTACCAAAAACTTAATAATAGCACTTTTGAGTACAAAAATCTCAGCTAGTTAGTAAATTTCGAGTCTTTTAGCTACCGACTGTGTATCAAAAATTTAATAAAGGCACTTTGGGCCGAGAAGAATTTCTGGTGTTCCTTCATCGAGGTCTGCAGCACCTCGGGCGGCAGGTCCAGAAAGCGGTCTTCGATCACGCCCATCAGCGGCACCGGCCATTCGACAAGGCCCGCGACCTCGGACAGCAATCCGTCATCCGCGACGATTTCCCAGCCCCGCGCGAAGGCAAGGTTGTCGGCCTGGCTGCGGATCGCCTCGCGCCGTTCCGCGGGGTCCAGCATGACGCGGGCGCGGCGCAGCTTGGATTGGTAAATAATGACTATGCCTAGGCATTGATATCAAACGGTTCGTGGTAACGAACTGCAGTATGGAGTGACCTGGCCCAATAGTAGCCGAAACTCTAAAAAACAGACTTTTAATACCAATAATTGCATAAAAAGAATTATGCTGATTTTTAATATATGAGTGTCATCAAGTTTAGTGTTACCCATCAAAAGTTACTAGCCTGGGAAAATTTGCCTCAATGGAGAAAATAGGGGAAAACACCCCTTTGGGTGGTGTGTAAAGGCAGTGTTTAAGTGGGTTTTAAAATGCTCCTCCCAGCAGGAAAGAACCTACTTAGGCTGACTGTGTGTATTGCCGTGCTTATCTTTAACAATTGTCAGTGATTTCGTCAGTCGACCTTTTAGATCTCTGACTGCCTTGGAAAGGTTTTTTGAGTTATTTGCCTTCATGTCGTTTCACCTTTTTCTCCAGGTTGTCTTTTATAACAATATTCAGTGCTTTCTTCGCTTCCCTACTCGCTCTTTATACTAAAGCTTAAATTATGTCCCAGTTCATTAAGAATGACCCCTGAGTCACAAAAGCCGTGGAATAAATAGTTGAAATGACTAAAAATACTTTAGCGTAAAGAGCAAGATATTAGAAGGAGGTGAGCCCCTCATATGCATAATAATTTCTGTTCGTTTAAGTTTTTAATGCTGCTCCTTACTTCCAGTTGAAAAATCTTTTTCATATATATTTTTTCCTTTTTTTTTTTAAATAATGAGGAAACTGCGCATCCCCGAATGCCGCCCGCATATTTTCCGGTTAGCAACAGGCCTGCAACGTCTGTTCCGCGGTTTGTTTAACGCCGCAGCCCTGTACCCCTTCGAAGAATATGGACCCCGCCCCTCCCCGCATCGGACTTGAAAACAACAGATCGCAGGACATTATTGCAGACAGCTCCCTCAATTCGGCACCATTGGAACAGGTACACGGTCACCTCTAGTTTATATAGGCGCCAGCAAGTCGTTTCCTGTTTCATAATTGCCATAGCCTCAATTTTCTTTGGATATCCGTCAGAAAACAAATAAAAAACTGAGTAAAATGAAGAAATTACTTGTAATTTTCTTCGGAAACATAAATCCCGTTCTTCTCTCTGGCAGCAAACAAATCTCGTTTGAGTCTTTCGATTTCTTCTGTATACTCCTACAACATAAACAAATAAGGCTGACGCTGGATAATTCTTATTACATTGCAGTTTTTAGAACATGTTCTTCACCCGACCAGCAGGTGGCGGCGAGCTACCACATGATGCGCATGATGGGCCGGCCCGACGCGGCGGTGGATCAGCCGGTTAGCGCGTTCGCCGATTCGCTGAGCTACGCGGGCGTGGTCTACGGCAAGGCGCCGTACATGTACCCGGCGCTCCGCCAGCTGCTCGGCGACCGACGCTTCTTCGCGGCGCTGCGCGACTACGTGCAGCGCTACCGCTTCCAGATCGCGCCGCCGCGCGCGCTCATCGACCTGCTTGGTAAATTTCTTGATTACCCGATCGCGCTTCAATTTGGAGATGTGATCAATGAACAACGTACCGTCCAGATGATCCAGTTCATGCTGGACACATGTGGCAAGGATATCATCGGCCTCCAGCGTCTGTTGTTTGCCTTCGCGGTCGAGGTATTTGATTGTACAAATTGCCGGGCGCTCTACCTCGGCAAAATATTCAGGGATCGACAGGCAACCTTCCTCATAAACAGACCGCTCATCAGAACTGGATCCTCGAGCTCGAGAATATAGACAACTTATATAATAACAAAAAAATAATAACACAAATGTCTAAACATGCAAAATAGACTATCTACTAAAAGCTATTGTTCATTTCTGATATATCGTTAATTTACTGTTAAAATGATAGGCAATCGATTTCAAATGATTTCTTAGTCTGTTAAATGCATTATGGAACTATTACTGTTTGTGCTCCGTCTATAAGAATAAGCAGATCAGCATCACAAATAGCTAAGTTGTTGGACACCAATAATCTATAGCCATTGCTTTTACTTAATAAACAGCCTATAATAAGACTTATGACAATCTTCCTAACAATTAATGAAATTAAATAATAGGTCTACTTATCCATAAATAACAAAGATCATACTTGTTTCATATTACAGGGATAATATTGGAAAAGCCAAGATCTTGAGAACTGCATCTGCAAAATACTTAGCAGTTATAATACCTGACAGCTGTGTTTCAAAGACTGCAGTGGGAAGGTCGGCTCTTTTTAGTCATCTTGAAAGGAGCGGAGACTTTTTCCAGTTCACCGATCTGCTCCAACCAATCGCATGCCGTTTCTAAATGCCATGGATAAAGCTGCGAATAGGCGAATTGATCGCAAATCTCAGAAAAGGGAACAGTTCGTTTCTGTTTGCGCAGGAAATGCAAGATGGGCTCCAGATTCTGGTCGATCACTGAATCGAGGTAAGTCTCGACTAGCGCTAAACTGTCCGACAAAAACTTCTCTTTGTTTTTTATCCTCTGCAGAATTTCATTAAATCTAAGAATTCTTTGGTAATATTTCGGTGTTAAACCAAGGTATTTTTTGAATTGGTTAATCAAATGTTTCGGTGTATGTGGATAATTTTCAAGGATTTGATTATAATGGTTAGCAGGTTCTTTTTTTAAAACCTCTACAATATCAACAAATTTTTTGGTTGGCTTTTTTGTCTTATCCCATCTAGCTTGTAGCCATTGCTGGGCAAGTTTGAATTTATTCTTATCAGATTCCAGAAGTTCCTCTAAATGATTGAGATCGAGATGCTTGTATATTCTGACGGTTGAGCGAGATAACCTGGCGCCGTCAATGATGGAGGCGTGATTAAGTTCATCACTGTAGATTATGTCATCGTTACCGACAAGTGCAGAAATGGTTCCAATATTTGCTAGATAACCCGAGCTAAAAAGTATGGCTGCTTCTGTATTTTTAAACTGAGCTATTCTTTCCTCAAGCTGTCTATGTATTTAGAACCAAACGAAGTTGAAGTACGATCATTCCGTGGTATGATAACTGGCGGAACGAAAAGATTCGGTCTTTTTAACAAAATCAAGCAACTTGGCGCTGCAGCAGTGAAAAAAATTAAAGATATTTTTGCAAGCAAAGGAAAGAAGGTTTCAACTAAACAAATCAAGAAGAAAATTGAAGAAATGAAATTGACAAACAAGCCTGCCGCATTGCCACTTGCGATTGCCAAGCCTAAACAACAAATTCTGATATATTATAATATATAACGAAATATATATCCCCTCCCCTTCTATTGTTAGTTTGTGATGAGCGATGATATTGATAACACTGTACTCAAAAAGAAATTTCTCTTACAGGAGAATTTGGTTTCCTTCGTAGATTGTTCTCCTTCTTTCTGTCTTTTTTTGTGTTCAGTGATTTCAAGTGCTTCTGTCATTGGAGAGTAAATGCCCTTCTTTGACTTTTGACTCATAAAAAGGTAACTAGAACTTTATCTAGATCAGTAATTAATTTCAAATGTTGAGAGACATGACTTTAGCTATGTCTATACCGACAACATGACTTCTCAATCATGCTGCACCCAAGAGAGATTCTCTCGGAAAAAGTTACCCCCCCTCCTCAAAATACTGTTGCGAATGAAAGGAAACTGGATGGTTGAGCCAAAGAATGCACTTTTTAAAGCATTAGAATCCTCCGCATGGTAAATTCTGCTGACCTTCCGTCCTTAAAGCCTCGGTCGTGGCAGTCAGAGCTCACACCGGCGTTCTCGTGGCGGTTCCTGGTCCGAATCTGGAAACACGGGCAGAGTATCGCATGCTTCGGCAAATGGGGGCAGACATTGTGGGAATGTCATCGGTGCCTGAGATCATCGTGGCGCTTCATGCCGGCATGAAGACTTTGGGATTCTCGATCGTGACCGACATGTGCCTGCCGGACGCGCTGGAACCTGTTGACATTGACAGGATCCTTTCAGTCGCGGCGGAAGGTGTAATAAAGGTAGAAGCAGACAATGTACTTACCGTTTCTAAAGGTTACCATTATGGAAACTATAAGGATGAACTTCCATCTTCCAAAGGATACGTTTGATAAGATACCGCTTTCTCCATGCATGTTGTTTACTTTAGAGAGGTACACTACAAAAGAATAAAATGTAACAATCTGCTCGTCTCTGCAGTTTCGACAAAGTATGAATCCAATTGAGGGTAGGAAAATAGTATTTGTATCGCTCTATAGTGTATTTATGATTGGTAATATAGCGTGACTTTAAATATGGCATTTATTTGTTATAATATTGTGGTCTGGTAATAAACTGTTACTATGTTATAGAAAAGCAATATTCCCACTTAGAATATTACCTTCTTTACCTCAATAAAAACAATATGTTGTGAGTATAGCTTGATTTTGGTATAATGTTTGTTCTAACGATGATGGCGACGATGAAGATGATGATTAGATGGGTTCTTACACGTATTGTATACAAGCCTCTTAAATTTAATGTGACTCTACTCTTCTTTGAAAAACTTTTTTTTTGATTTTCTTTAAAAATTAATTTCTGTTCATTTTAGGTGTCCAAAATCTTATGATTGGTTAATATAATTAATATATTTCCAGCTTTTCGTTCGGATTGACAATTAGGATATCTGGTTCAAATTTATTTAGGACTCATTAGCATATTTTGATTTATTTCAACAGCCCCCTTAACATTCTCTGAGAGTTTTAACTAAAATCCATTGTGTTGCCATCTCCACTACAATTATCCATGTTCCTGTTTTCTAACGTTCTTTCCTCCTTCGTCGTTCTATCATTTTGTTCAGTTCCGTTTCCAGGAACAGATTGGTTAAATCGAATTGCAACACCGAATACGTCATTTACATGGGATGGGAAGACATACAGTTCTGCATATGCAGCAATAGTACTTGGAGATCAACTTATCAACAAGAACGATGACAACAATGCATGTCGTAATTTTAATGCCTATTTTTTTCTTTGCGATTTGCTCCTTCACTTCAAAATCCACTGGTTCTTGTTTATTCAGAAGCTTAATTGGATGTGCAGGAACTTTTGGGGTTCTAAACTTAATTTTTGACATGTCCCTTGGGCGATATTTCCTCCATTGTGGAGTGGCTATAGCCTAAAATTAAAAACCGGATCTATTACTCATTAATAACTATTAGAATTTTTAATCAACAAAAGTTTAGTTATAAGTGAGAAAATAAATCATTTTTCCGGTAGGAAAATTTGAATTTTTATTTTCTTTTTAATCTTTTTATGTTCTAAGAAGTTCCATGTTGTTCTAAAAAATTCAATATCTTCTTCTAAAAAAATTAATTTTGCTTTTTTAGTTTTTTATATTCCAAAATTTTTATTTTTTCTAAAAAATACATTTTTTTAGAATTTTTTTCCAAAAATTTCGTTGTTTTGTAAAAAATGTTATTTTTTTCTGTAAAAAAAATTTTATTTTTTTTTTAGGAATTTTCAGGCGTAAAATGAAAAAAAAAACGTAGTGTACACCGGTGAAGAACGGTCAAAGTTGTTAGTTCCCCCTCTACCCACTAAAAAAAAACAACTGAGGCTTAAAAATTTAAACTCGATCCCCCGAAGAAATGCAAAGCAGGGTAGATTTACCAAATTATAATGTTTAGAATACTCATTTGCGAAGAGAAAACATCCCTCCCCCACTTGGATCGAATTTTATGTCCATCTGCACGCCTTAAATAGTCTAATTGAATTAAAACCACTGATATTTTTTATTCTAAACGTCTAAAAATATATATTCAAGTAATAAAAAAGACCTAGCAATCTTATCATTTTGAATATAGCCTTGATTCTTTTGTATAGCTTTTAGAAGGCAAGTGTTTTTGTTAGACGAAAAACTGGGACAAAAAAATAAGAACGAAATTAAAAAAAAAGTAAAATATTTTTATAGGGCCTAGTGTGAGATACAGCGCAATCTGTTACATATCCTGTTAATCGGCAGGGCCACGATGCCGCGCTCGCCTGCGGAGACGTCGATCGCCTCGAGGCCATAGGGGTCACCGGGCGGCAGGATCTCGTCGTCGAAGTTCCACGGCTCGGTGATCAGCTCGTACTCCTGGATCTCCGAGACCGACATCCAGTGGATGTCCTCGGCGGGGGCGGCCTCGAGGGTGAACCAGTAGAACTCCGGGTGCGAGCCCATGTCCGCGTAGTAGTCGACGAACATCTCGTGGTCGGGGTGGTCTGACCGGGTGTTTCTTCCAGGCCAGGAACATCTCCCGGTAGTCGGTGATCTTGTTTTGCCGTTTCTTGGAACCTGCCAGATTGTCCGGATTGATGTTTTCCAGGCCGATAAAAACCTGATCAACACCGGCACGTACGCATTTCTCGATAAAATTCGGGATCTTGTGACAGAGGGTGTCAACCTGGATGATCAGCGTGAATGTGTGACCTTCGTCTTCCCGCATGCGGATGAGCGTGTTGAGAAAGGCTCGCCAAAGTTTCTAAAACATTCTTTCACACTGAGTGGCTTAGTGCAAAAAGATAGTAAATGATCTTTTAGATAGTAAAGATAGATTGTTTATCTATCTTATGATCTTTTAGATAGTTAGATAGTTTAAAAGATAGTAAAGATAGTAAATGAGTGCTGCCATATCAATCTTCGGCAGCACTAGCACGCTGCCTTTAATATAGTGGAATAAACGAAATCAATAGATCTTGCTTGCATTTTTTTTTTTAGTCTCGAACGCTTTTTGGGCTAAAAATGGAAGTCCGCCTAAAAATATTCCGATCCAGAAAGGCAGGGAAGTGATGACAAGCGCTACCCTATCCTTCAAGCTCATGTAATATTTTCTTTTACGATATTGCTTTATCCGTAATACGCGTTCTTCATGTTCTGCTATGTATTTTTCGTGATCCGTATTCGATAGGAAAAACGATCTCGGAGATATTTTCACATCTTTCGCCCCGGAAATTTCAGCGACTAAATGACGGCCAATGCCTTTATACGCGATGTGAATTCAGCGGTTGTCATGGTAAATGCGTCTTCGCGCTTCTCTGATGGCGGAGAGCTGGGCCTGGGCGCTGAAATTGGGATCTCCACCAGCAAGCTGCACGCCTATGGCCCAATGGGCGCTGAGTCACTGACTACCGAGAAATTTGTGGTGCTGGGTAACGGACAAACCCGAAAATAAGTATTGATTGCACTTTGCCCGTAGCGACCGCGTGTACAACGCGACGATAGCCTTTTTTCAGTTTTACCAAATACCCTGGCCCACATTGGCCATCATGCTATTGGCTATCATGAACGGACTGATTACAAGCATCATACTTGAGACCATCATCTTGTCTCGCGCAGGAATGACTCTGGGCTTAGCCTTAAAAACCGCGTTGGGGATGAGTCTGATCTCCATGATCGGGATGGAAAGTGCAATGAACATTACCGATTGGACGCTGACTGGTGGGGCACTGCTCACCTGGTGGGTTGGGAAAAAGAGCATAGAATTAGGGTTGAGAATGTAACTTATGAACTTGGTAATGTCAAAGCTAGTTCCTTATTTGATACAATTAATAAGTTGTCGATACATAAGAATGGATTGAACTCGAATCCTTCAGCTTCAGCCAGAAAGGAGGACTCCTCATTGTGCGCTGGCAACTGGTAATATAACTGTATTATTCAGTTTGTCGTGTCTAAGGTGTGACAATAATGGTTCAAAGATCATGCTAATAATTGCCGCCGGCGCGCCCGATCTCGGCGCCGTCGAGCGCGAGGACCGCCTCGGCGAAGCTTCGGCCTCGGTGCCCGTAATCGACGAACATGTCCAGGGACGCTGCGGCGGGCGCGAGAAGCACGGTATCTCCCGGCTGTGCGCGAGACGCGGCCTCTCGCACGACGGCTCGCATCACTACATCCGCATCTTCCGCCACATGAGTCACACCCGTATCGTCTCCCGGCGGGAACGTCACGACCGGAACATTCGGTGATACAAAAAAATCCCTAAGTGATAACAATAGATCACTTGACATTGCCTTATATGGAAAGCGGTCAAGCCAATATCGCATTTAAATGCCAATTTTTGCCAATAAATATTATCAGAATTGACTGATTCTTCGCAAGGTAATAGAAAATAGTTACTAGTAACAAATTTTAGAAAAACTTCTCGATTTTTATTGATATTGAGGAATGTCGATTTTTGGCCAACGTCAGTAGCATGTTTTGATTATGATATCAACAGAGTTCCGAACCGAGTTCTATCTTTAGATAATTCTACTAGAAAACCAATAACATTTCTTTTTCAGCATTTTGAAGTGGCCAGATTTAACTATTATTATTATTGGCGGTCACCCAAAAATGAGTCCAAGATTAGGCGGTAAAGAAAAATTACACCCATGCCCACAATAAATAATTATAAAAAATCAAAATAGAGCTAACAGCCGCTGCGTTATTGGTATCCGTTCGGGTATTGTGTTTTCAAATGCCGTAATCCCCCAACCGAGCGGCTAAATGTTAGCGCACAGCCTCGTTGTTACCACCCGCCTCAAAATCGAAAACACGCATTTCATCTGGGGACGTCACAGGGAATCTAGCTTGGGCGGAAGGAAGGTTGGGACCCGCGTTGGGGTCTACGGCACCAAATGCTGAATCCGGTGTGCGAATGTCCGATACGGTGCCGTTGGCAAATTCCTCTTGACCAAGGCTTTCCACCCGCGAGTCCCAGAACAGTCATATGTGCATACTACTTCTAATGCTACTACTGCTACTACAACAATTGCTACTAAACAAGCAAACGTATACGCTCACAGGAGGAGCAAGGGGGCCATCCCCTCCCTCCTGGCTGAATGACGCTGCCGTATATTTTATATATATTTCTTAAGATTTCTATTATACAGCATCGGATGTGCCGATTTGACCAGGTAAGCGCTCCCCTATATTTAAGCCTCTGGGTGCCCCTGCAAGCTAAGGGTATTAAGGTTCACTGTCGTCACCATCAACCGGCCTGACCAGCGAAACGCGGTTGATCCCGAGACAGCCAGCCTCCTGGACGAAGCCTTTGCCGCCTTCGATGCCGACAGCGAAAGGGCTGTGGCGATCCTGACGGGTGCCGGGCAGAGCTTTTGCGCCGGCTTCGATCTCAAGACCGTTTCCGAGGGTGCCCTGACTTACGATCCGCAAGGCGGCGGTCCAATGGGACCGACGCGGCGATTGCTGTCGAAGCCGGTGGATCCTCCCATATAACCCCATCTCCCGAATCCCCTACCAGAAAAATCTCCCTGAAAACGTCTGTATACTTACCAATAACCAATACTATAATTAAGCAATGGACAGATTTCATAACTTGTAGCCCTTCCCCTGGAGACTTTGGGGGATTAAATCATCCTCAAAGACATATTTACTAGGTTTTTCAACTATGCTGAACAAAATGGCTATCTCAAAGTTTTAATCAGGTGACTTTAGCAAAAATGAGCGTGATTTCCCATTCTCAAATGATAGCAAAGAGATGTATCCTTACGGCATCTATTGTTGATTTGAAAATATCACTACCAAAGCATCTTTTTGAAAAGGTATTTCAACTATT
This sequence comes from Alatinidae sp. Z8VKAUB7J3, assembly GCA_010016025.2. Lineage (NCBI taxonomy): Eukaryota > Metazoa > Cnidaria > Cubozoa > Carybdeida > Alatinidae > Alatinidae sp. Z8VKAUB7J3. The sequence goes on from JAAAKM020721499.1 coordinate 202,983,152, forward strand.
TTTCTTATGGTTAAAATAGCATAAATTTCTTCAAATATCCCATAACGGGTAAGGCACACGTATGCACAAATTAATTTTTCACAGGCAGCGCAATAGCATTTCCTAAGAAAGCGCTAAGTGGGATCAATATTTTTTTATTGTGGAAAACCGATTGTGCGACCCTTTTTATCACCATGAACAACGTGCCCAGAAATAGAATAATCTCGTCCAAGCATTTTTTTTGCCCGTGTTAATGCTCCGTTCGCTAAATATTCACGAATAAGTGTGCTACTTACTCGCAAATCTTTGTGAGCATAACTTTTAGTGTCATTCACTTCGTATCCAAACTTGCTTGCATTTTTTAGTAATAGTTCAAAATCGCCGATACGATCTTTTCCAAAACGGAAATTGAGAGCCTGCGCGGCTTCCACGCCATCAACTACGGCGTGATCGTGCTCGCCCTCGGCGCCGCCGCCGCCGCGGCCGGGACCTTCGCCTCGGAGCGCTGGCTCGGTTCGGAGGTGGACGCGCTGCAGCCCGACGACCCCGTCGATGACGACGCCATCGATGAGGGTCGCGACGCTCAGGTGCCTGCGTAGCGCTAGAACTCCATCTTCTCCAGGATCATCTTCATCACCTCGGAGGTCCCGCCGCCGATCCTTTTAAGCAATACAGGCGCCAAACATTTAAAGTAGAATGCCACGACACTGTGACTAAAGGGACAAACGCAGGGTTTTTTAAACTAAAAACGACCGTATTTCATGTCAGCTTTCGAACTACGATTTCTTTTTAGGTCAATCATCATTTTGAGCGCATTTTACACTACACACATTGCAAAAATTAAATTAAATTTAAAAATGTTACCCTACCTAAAGATGTCGCTGGTTATTTGGTTTAGAACGGGGGTTGCGAACTAGCGATAGTTATAGCAAAAGCGCAGCAAAAAACCGCGACGGGCTTCATCGCGGTTCAGGAACTGAGTTCGTGGATACTGGATTCGGAGCTCAACAAAAGCTCGCAGCTCACAGGATTACTTTTCCTTGAAGCTCTTCACAAAATCCGTAAAGCTTTTTGCATTCTTTTCCATTGTCTTTTTTGGACCATACATTTTGGCGAAGTAGTCGGAGCGGTTTTCAAAGACGATGATCGCCCCCGGTGTAGGAGCAGCTGGAGGAGAGGGAGATGGAGGTTGGTTCTCCGAGGTCTGTGATTGGGAGAATTCATGTCGTTCATTCATGTTGGGTCGACGAATCAAACGATGCAAGTCCGTACCGACAGAACGGTCGCAGGGGAAGTTGTAGGTGATGGACCAGCGCTTGTTCTGTTGGCACGAGCCCCCATCCACGAACATGAGACGCAAACCGGCTGCCTGATCACCGGCTGCAAGCATGCAAGCAGAAGGGGGGTAGGGCAGGATGTCTGAGTTTCTGGACGCCACGACGCTTGCGCGCGCGCAGTTCGCGTTCACGGTTTCCTTCCATATCGTTTTTCCGGCCTTCTCGATCGGTCTCGCCAGCTATCTTGCCGTCCTCGAAGGGCTGTGGCTGTGGCGCAAGGACGGGAATGCCAACGTCAGAATAAACGCTCCCTCAAAAAATAAAATGGCAATCTCAGGGAAACCCAAATCTAAATTTATAACCACGCGCCCTGATAATTCGATACTACGCAAATACATACCATTACAAATACATAAACCCCCATACGATAAAGCACCTTTCCCTTCTGCGATTCAACTTCAAGCTTCAAAGCGAGGCTGCGACGAAAATTGCCTGCCATTGGCGCTTATTTACGATCTATAATAGCGGGCAAATACCGGTTTGAAATGTGAAACAACGAGCGTCAGAAAACAGTGCATGACTACCAAGAAAACACAAAATATATGTGATTCTATATTTGCTCAATTATCATCCATGCCTCTCTTAGCAGGGCAAGGGCCTTCATGCATAGAAACATTAGGAGGTATGATTTGCTTTGGCGCACATAAATGAATGGCCACCTGAAGCATTGTTGAGTTGTTGGTCTTTTTGTTATTGTTATTGTTCTTAGCTATAATTTTTGTTTGAATCGTGTATGGCATGTTCTATGCCATGATATATGATCTTGGTGACCTATTATGATTTGGTGATATTTTGAATGTGACATTAATTGGGTTAACTCAATTCCATCCATTTGCGGCATATTTAAGTCCGTAATTACGGCGGCACAGGATTCCCGCCCTAATTGCTCTAGGGCTTCTAACCCATTTTCCGCCATCAACACTTCATACCCAGCTTCTCGGAGGTACATGGAAAGCAGCCGACGGGTCATTCGGCAATCATCCACCACCAAAATAACTGATCCCAGTTTGCCTTCATCCATTATCGGGTTCCTCGGGGTTCACTCTTTAGTGTTTTGATCGACTTTATGGTATTCCTTACGCTGTTTGGTCCCATATTTATTGAAACTTGTTTCTTTAATCTATTGATTTTTTTATTATTTTTTCATCTATTTTTTAATCTTATTTTTTCATTTATTTTTAATCTGTTTAATCTTTTTAATCTATCTTTTAATTTAGTTTTTTTTTTATAATTTTTGATTTTTTTTTAATTTATCAATTTAAGATTATTTTTACTTATTTTTAGAGATGTTTCTTTTTCTAACTTTATTTATATAGCCTTTTGTTTTCATGATAAATAAATTTTTCCCCTGTTTTTAATAATTCACTTTCTGTTTCGTTGTACTGTCTACCCTTTCATATATATTTTTATTTTTGCGGGTTTGAAGCTACGGGAATGAGTTTCAAAAAACGAAATAGTTCTGAAGAATGAATAATTAATTCAGATTGCGTCTCCATTCATGAAGAAAGTGGGATTAATTTATTTTATTTTTTTTTATATATAAACATCTGCACTTATGGATGAGAAACAAGACAAGTCTTTTAGATGAGCAAGAGAAAGTCCTTCCACAAGAGATAAGCAATGAGACTAGTCTTATAGATGAGACTAGTCTTAGACAAGACACGAGACAAGTCCTTTCTATAGATGAGACACGAGACTAGTCTTATAGCTGAGACATAAAGATGAGAGACGAGACTTGTCTTATAGATGAGACACGAGAAAAGTGTTATAGATGAGACACGAGACAAGTCTTATGGATGAGTATCCATGTTCCCTGAGTAATCGATGTAGCCAACAGCACCCGCATAGGGGCCTCTTCGGTGAGGTTCTATCTCGTCAATGATTTCCATGGCTCGCACTTTGGGAGCTCCACTGACGGTTCCCGCAGGCAAGCAGGCTTTCAACGCATCCATTGCATTCATGCCAGGCTCCAGTTTACCCTGCACATTTGAGCTGATGTGCATTACATGGCTATAGCGTTCAACCACCATGACATCACTCAGCTCTATTTCCGAATATAACATTCAGGAAAGATTATAATATTGATAAAGACGTTGTTAAATTTAGGAAATTTACTAACAGATTAGTCTGAAACTCCTCTAAACAATGAGTAAATGGCGCATTGAGGTCACAACAGTAAATGGCGCATTGAGGTAACTAAGGGCTAGGGTCGCACTGCTTAGATTCACCTAGGCTATTCAGTCGTCCCTCGGCGCCTAGCGCATAAACCCGTAACTTCCAAAGATAGCAAATCTATGGTTCGCCCTTGGTCGTCAAAAGACAACGGGAAATTGTCAAAAGGGCTGGGCTATCTGATCAATTACCTAAGGTCAAATTTTCTGACTTTTGGTCAGCGATGCAACATGACAAGAAAGTCGTTAATGGAGACATTCACTGTGTCGTTCCCAAAGCCATTGGGCAGGTTGATGTAATTCCGTTAGACCGCAGAATGGTAAAAAAGTGGTTTGACCAATATTATAGCCGTACCAAATAGTTTTCGACCGTTGTGGTGCGGGGATCCAGGCAGAAGTCAGCGAAAAATCTTCAATTGCCGGTGAGGTGTGGTCTGTGGGCAGCCAGTTAACTGCCACAACTGACTGGAGGCAAAGTGAGAAGGGCTTGGGCTCCCGGCGCTGACAAAGTTGCAAGTCAGTGTGAATGCAACCTGCAACAGAACAGCAATCGTTTTAACAAGCGCTTTTGCACTGAGGGTTGGCGTTTTGCTGAACAGTAAGCACTGTCACTCCGACCAGCGCGGCGAAGAAGCCTTGGAGCATCTCAAGACCAATGCACCTACCGTTTTAATCACAGACATCGTCATGGGTGGTTTAAGAGGAACCGAGCTCGCCGCTGAGGCACGCGCCCGGATGCCTCATTTGCCGGTTCTCTTTATCAGCGGCTATGCGGATACAGAGATCGATGATTGGCGAGCAGCCGAAGCGGAAACCGTACGTTTTATGGCCAAACCCTTTCGCTCCAAAGACTTCATTGGCGTGGTCAATGTATCACAGTTCATATAATTGACTTACCAATAAAGTGAACATACTACTCAATGCCTTTTTTTATACTCTTTCAAAATATAATAATCGCTTCTATCGCAAATCCACATTTAAGCACTTTTTCAAATAACCCAGCCTAACCTAACTACAAAAAATTTTGGCACTGAGAAAATGTAGTATTATTTTGTCGAAAACGACCAAGAACACGGCGCTGAGAAAACGTAGCATTATTTGGTCGGAAAACGACCGATCACTCTTGCAAGTGACCTCGCCACTTGGAGAAATTGAGCCTACAAAGTTATTGTCACCCGGACAAGATTGCTCAAATGTTTTCACCCATTTATCAGCGAGAAAAAAGGAATCATTTTTTAAGTTTGCCCCATAGGAAGGAGTTAATGGCATGTTCATACTGTCGCACTCGGCACCATCAAACACTCCATTATAGATTTTTTCACAAGCTCGCTTTTTTACTTGTGCCAAGACATAATGATTTTGTCCTTTGACCTTGATGAAAGGGGGGCACTGAGATGAATCCCCCGGCCCTTTTTTGAGAGCTAATCCGTGCCTGCCAATTAGTGTGGCGAACTTCTGGGCCAAACAAGCACCATTTCTCACTGTACAACTTGCAACCAGATTATATTCTAGCAAAAACAGAGATTTACGAATTTGGCCTAACTTACCGATTTCGACAGAAGCAAGGTCGCCATTTTCCCTCTCTGTGATTTGTTGCGAATGTTGAATCGAAGGTGTACGGAGTAATTTCTTTTTTTTTGTATTTTTATATGGCTCCTTGCTTTCAGTTAAAAAAAAACTTGTTTGTTTTTTTTAATTTCTGTTTAACTAATGTCGGTAAATCTTGCTCGCCCTCCACGAAATATACACCCCTTACCACCTCTTATGGGAAAATCCTTCGTGAAAGTTTCATCCAACGTAAAGTAAACTGCCTAACCCCACCATACTACCTCCAAAAATTTCGATAATTGCTGAAAATCTCCGACAACTGAGTGGATTCAGTAATATAAATGATTGTCTTGCTTTCAATTTGAAAATGTTAAAGTATTTTTGTAATTATAATAGACTTGACAAATTGAATCAAGGGAAATCAAGGGAACAAGTCAAGGGAAAAAGGAGTTATTGAATCAAAATTGTGAAAAAAAGGCCTAGTATCATTAGACAGTTCAGGAAAGAAAGAAGAGCAGAATTAACAATGTTCACGGTAAGTTGTTTCTTGCGCAAGGTAACGTTTTGTTTCTGAGCCTTTCAATTCTTAACCACTGTAAATTATACACCAGGTTGAACATGTTCATGGAGTACAATACCGATACATTTTTTCTACTACATAACAGCGTGTCTCTTTTGTTTCTTGGTTGACTGCTACACTGCTACAAGGGCAGGTATACACTGTACTTTATGAATTGCAAGGTGTACTTATCATACTGGAACAAATTGTTTGCTTACACATCCACTCACTGTATTTCAAGCTACACATGTCAAGTATTTCACCAGGCGGTCAGACACTTCCTCATCGTAATAACCGCCAGGCGCCTCTTCAAACGCTTCGGCCGCATCTGCAGTCAGGACTTCTGCCCACATATAGCCGTAGTAGCCAGACGAATAACCTTCACCCGAGAAGATATGACCAAACTGCGTAGTGCGGTGGCGCATTACGATTTCTTCCGGCATACCAATGGCTTTCAATTGCTCGCGTTCGAAACTGTCCGGGTCAATCTTAGCTGGATGTGGTATGGAATGCGCATGTCCATAGGTGTGGACCATAAGATATTGCACAGGGGCGTTCCGTTCCATGTTTTGAGACGACTCCATATCTGGATGTGCCTCGAGCTCGATCTGTCATGCCAGTTGAAGCAGGCAACTATCAGCAAACCCAAGGTAGCACGAGCCCCACCCACAATCCCTTTCTCTGCCTTTGGGGTGCTAGCAGAGCTTGGCTTGCCGCGTTGTGTGGCCATTCTTGTGTTGTAGCCAGGGAAGGCCACTGTGGGTGGTGCCACCTGCATTCAGCGTGCAGCAGCTGTTCGATAGCTACGACCGGAAATGCAGAGCCATGGACCGTCCTGGCGTCTCACGAAGCAGTTTCTACAGTATTGTCTCTTCAATGAAGGACGTCCGCATCGGTGTGTGCTCGCCAAACCCCGCTCTTCCCCCCCACTGGCTCCGATCCTCCTGCTCTCACAATCCACCCACCCATCCTTCCACAAACACGCGCACTCCTCGGGTATGAAAAGATGTTTTTAAGGGGAAATGTTTTTATTTTGATTTCTTTGGTACTTAAAGGGGCGTGTACGTGTCCCTCCTCTGTCCATCCTCATGTCTGATTGAGTACTTGGCCAAAAATCCATTCTTAGTCACACAATTCTAGCTGGTCCTGTATGTGAATGTCACTAAACATGGGCAGACTTAAGGTATGAACAGATCTAAGATATTTTTTTAAGGGGAAATGTTTTTATTTTCATTTCTTTGGTTATGGCGCTGTTTGGCACAGCATATGCCCGAGCGTTTGTCGGCGGGACATTTTGGCTCCGTATGTGGCACTTTTATTGGTGGTACACACCCTGATACAGGGCGTCAATACACTATCATAGAACCACAGATTGGCGGCTGGGGTGGTCGAGATGGGGCCGATGGCAACAGTGCGATGTTTTGTGGTTTTCATGGTGAAACCTACAATTGTCCAGCCGAAATTAATGAGGCTAGAAATGGCCTGTGGGTCTTACGCCCTTCGAGGCTCCGAACCGGGCGATCCGAACCCGCACGGGATCTCGGACACAATAATCGCGCCACCGATGGACGGACCGCTTGAAGGATACATTCCCGGCGCGGCATAAAGATCCGTCACGCTTCCCCCCACGAGAAGGAACCCTCCATGCGCGGCGTATTGGTCAAGGAATATACCGACTTCAAGAACCTCACCCTCGAGGAATGCCCGGCGCCGGAGCTCGGGCCGCGCCATGTGCGGATTTGTTGTTGCTGCTGCTGCTATAAGTGCTGGTGTTTATTGAAACCTCACGTGGGTAGTTTCGTTTTGATAAGCATGTCCTGGAGGCTAGGTCGTCGATGTAGTGCTAAAATCAATGAAATACATGAGGCAACGGTTACAGACTGAAAATAAAAAACAAACCTCGGGAAATCAACAGCATATTGCCATCCTTCATCATCTGTCTCATCTTGAACATAAACAACTTCCCAATCACCAATCCACTGCCATTGGCGCCGAGTTCATCACCTACGAGCTGAACACTAAGCCCCAGACCTGGCGCAACGGCGGCGGCTCCATCATGATTGCTGGCGGCGGCCTGGACGAGGGTACCCCCTCGGCTGCGCTGAAGTCCCAGCCCATGTTTTGGTACGCAAACTCGAACGATGGCTCCGGCGAGACCTACCCGCAGACCTGGAGCGCACGAGGCGCCGTTGAGGGCGGCTACAACGCATACCGCAACGCCGGCTACACCAACGCTTTGTTGTGGATTTTTCTGAGGCATTTACATATATGTTGTTTCTGTTCATGTCTCTTGTTTTCTGATTGTCTCGTATTTATGTTCTGTGCCTTTCTCGTCATTGACCTGTATTTATTTATTTTCTTCAATATATTGAATTCATACACGCAAGTTCTCGAATCTTCAGCAGACGTCATGAAGTATTTGTTTTGCCGAATTGATTTAGTTCGATCAGATAGAGATGCAAACCTCTAGTAAGTATGAAATGGATCACAATCATCGTCAACAGGCCAATAACGTTGGAGCCCCAATGATCGCTCGACAGACCCGACTCGAATCCCATCGCAAGGATTTACTCGATGCCTACTGCGATAGGCTTTGCATCACACGGACGTCGTTTTTCAACGAGGCTCTTCACGATTTCCTCAAGAATGACAACAACGCGACCCTCATGCGAGCGGTCCCGAGGGATTCTCCAGTTGTCTATTTGAATTTTGACGAAGGACTAATGGACGGTGTACTGCAACATCATGGCGCGATAAAATAAATGGGTATAATTTTCAATTCTCATCATTTCAAAAACAATAGGCCTGCCACGTCACAAAAAACCCGGACCTAAAGAGTAACTGGTAATGAGTTTAATATTCATTGTCGACGACCGTACAAAAGTTTTTCCATTCTCCTCCAACTCTTTTGACCGTTTTTGCGTTGCAGACGACGACTCAATAAACAATAAAGATTGTTGTGTTGGTATTACAGTCCTCCAGGCCGGCTCCGGAAGCACGCCAAGCCAACGGAACATTCGCTCCGTCGGATAACACCTCACTGTTGGCGCGATTGGCAACTTCAGCGACCAGTGTCTGCCCCTCAACATTGATCCGGTAGCGCACAAACGAGCCTTGATAGGTATGATCGATTACCGTGCCGGTCAGTTTGCACAGATCGTCTCCAGAGAGCCGGTCGGCCTCCGCGCCGAGCAACACTTGCTCCGGTCTGAGAACCAGAATGGCATCCCGAGTCAATGATCTCTTCAAGTAAATCAAGATGAAGTGGACCGAATATAAATGATGAAGATAATGACTGGAATACCTTTTTCAGCTAAAATACTGTATGGTGGGTTTTATATTTGGATATTGTCATTAGAATCCTTAACCTTATTCAGGCCAGGATTTACGCATAGACCAAGTAGACCTGGGCCTAGGGCGCAATTAACACCACTGAGCGCCTTTTTTCTTGACAAAAACAAGGCTGATGTGATTTCTGAATCTAACTCCCTATCTAAACAAATAGGAATGCTATTTAAGTCTGGAGAGGTTGAAAAGGCAAACGAACTTAGAGAGAAAACTACTCAGCTAAAGGAAGATGGTAAACAGCTTACCGAACAACTTAATGCTAAGGCTGATGCGCTTCAGGATTTACTTCATAAAATCCCTAATGTACCACACGAATCGGTACCAGAAGGAAATACCGATGAAGATAATGAAGAAGTATATAGAGAAGGAGATATTTTAGTTTTTGAATCATCTAGGTACTTCCACCAAAAATCTTTCACTGAAAGTGGGACTGTTTGCGGAAAAATCCCCATTAAACTAAGACGAACATCCTAATTATGGAGAAAGCAGCACACATATGGTAAGGTTTCATTGTATTCTGTCCTAAAATGGAGTGATAAAAACTTGTGGTGATATGAATTCATGGCGAAGCTCCCAAGCCTGTCTTCTTGAGAGCCTAATAGCTCATATGGCGGCCTGGCATTCCTCGGGTCACGTGGTAGGGCGTCATGAACGCATCTGTAGAGCCCTGCGGGGGAACCACACGGGAACCTTCGAAATCAATCTGCGCACTTTCTTCGGTATCGCCCGGCAGCAGCTCGCGCAAATAGCCGATGTCGTGAAACAACATGGCCACAATTGCGTTCAACCACTCATCAGCCCCAAGATCGCCCCGAGCCAGCGCCCGGCCATGCAGAATGGTCTGGCCGACGTCGGTCACCAGCATGGTGTGGAAGATGGAGACTCTCCCACTTAGCAGTTCTAGCGAGGATAGCGGTTAGTAGGCTAGATAGCTTGTATTTTTAGCTAGGATCTAATCCTTGGTTGCCTAGATGACTGATTAGATCTTATTTAATTGCTCAATTGAGGTTATGGATGGATTAAGGTAGTTCTTTGCTGCACCTCTTGTGCTCGTGGGAAATTAAGGGGGGTAGAGACATAAAAGAGCCTCTAGATTGCTAGTACTATGCTCCTAGATAGCTGGTGCGTCGATCCGCTCACCGATAACAGCATGCAGTCCTTTTGGAACGACCTCCTCGACAAGGAGTGGGTGGTCCACTCTGCGCGCCAGGACATTGAGGTCATCTTCCAGACCGCCGATGCAATGCCGAGCGCCATTTTCGATACGCAGGTCGCTGCGGCCCTGATTGGATTGCCGCCGCAGGTGGGTTACGCAGGCCTGATGAAAGAGCTGTTCGACGTCGAAATGGCCAAATCGCACACGCGCGTCGATTATTCAATAGTATAAATCCTCACAACGTAATGCAATCGTCGTCGTCGTCGTTCGATTGTCAAATGCGTGAGCATAAATTACTTGATATGAGCATATGAAAATTTAATTATTTTTTTCTTTTTCTTTGTACTGACTTTTCTTTTTTTTACCACGCATTCAATGATGGACGAATGTCTTTTCGCGGAGAAATGTTCTTTTTACAGTTTTGTTGATCTAACCTCAATCAATTCGGCCGTTGATATTGCAATGTCTTCCAAAAATATGGCTTTTGTTCAAAGCACATAAAATTATAAAATTCTTTTGTAACTTTTTTATGTGCAGTGCATTTACAGTTTTATGGCACTTTTATGCTTATTCTAATCTGTCAAATATCTAAGACAGCAAGTATCTTTTGCCAGATTCATCTTAGAAATTGAAAAACAGCTATTTTAAGCTTTCATCTTTTCTGTTTTTAGAGATGATGCCTTAAAATTTGGCTACTGGGCAATGGGGTTGAAACTTTTATGATAATTCTGAAAATCCTGGTAAATGCATCATGCATTCGTTTTAAGTTGTACTGATCTTTCCTAAAGAAAACAGTTTCCTGCATCCGTGAATCACCAATCTGTCTTTTTACCTTATTGATTTTGTAAAACAAAAACCATTTTGCCAATTTGTAATAGTTGGAGACTTACAACATTACAACATTAAAACAGATATGTTTGCTGCGAAAAAGTAGCACGTATAGAATGAGCGGATGATGTGTAGCTTCTTTGATTAGTTTCATTTGAAAAAAGTATATTTCCTCCCCATGTATCCAAGAAAGGGCTGTAATGGCTCTACAAGGCTCATTTTTCAAAAACTGCTATAAGTGGTGAACATTTTCAAAGTCAGTCTGGAAGTGCAGAGAGTCTTATTGTTGTTTATTGTCTTATTTAAATACTCGGAAACAAAGAATGGAGAATATCCCTGCTTGTTGTCTAAAATATACTGCTAAAAAAGTTAATTTGGAAGAATTCATTGTGCCAGAAAGGTAACAGGCAGTGAGGAATGTTGCAGGTTGATTTCAAGGCCATATATATGTAGACACGCTGTATTCTTGCCAAAAGTAGGTTGTCAATAACAATGGAGGTCGCTGCCCTGTACGGCCGGCCAACCTTAAAGCTGAGGGCCAACATCTGCTTTCGATTACCTTGAAGTTATAATGTTGCCCTCCTCAACATATCCTGTAACTACTTAAGATAGCTTGGGCAGGATGAGAAGGGGGCACCCCCTTTCTTATACGTATTATTTTTTGTTCGTTTTAAGTTTTCAAGTTGCTCCTTACTTTCAGATACAAAAAAGACTTTTTTTTAAAACTTAGTATCTTAAAACTTTAAACTTAAAACCTTACTTACGATCTCCTCTTACCCAATTTGGGGATGACCTAATTCTTGTTCTAGATGATTGGCTTAAAAGGACAATCTTTGTCAATCTGTCATCTTTCATCCCCAGAAAGTGTCCTCTGATTAATTTATCAAACATCCAATTTTTTTTTAAATTTTTATACTTTTTAAATGAAGTCACCAGATGCTACACACCCCACCCCAGCCCCCAGGGCAAGTACTGTAAGTTGCTCATTGTTAACATGTAAAGTTTGTATGAAGGTGGTGGTCGTACAAGCTACATAGGGGCTATCATCCGATTAGAAATCAGAAGTTCTAGTGTCCTTTTTAAGAGCCAAAAGTGATCGGAGGGCAACCAGAAACTTCTTCTTACACGACCTCCCACCATCCCGACAACGAGAACTGCTTCTCCACATGAGACCTTCCCTGTCAGGCTTGCTTCTCCGACGAATCAACAGAGAAGACCGGAAGTCCATCCTGGAAATGTTACCAGATACCGTCCATTCAGATATTCAAGCCTATTTAGAATATCCTGACGATTCGGTGGGAACACTCATGGATCCCAACATTTTTTCATTAGCAGAGGATCTCACCATTCAGGAGGCCATGGAGCAGTCAAGGCGAAAATATAGACATCAAGAAAAAGCCATATAAATCGAGAGATAAACTCGTAGAAATCCCGAACAATCCCTAGAAATCAATCATGACCAGTGGATAGAAATCCAGACCAAACCGTAAAAAGCAAAACCAATCCAAAGAAATCAAGCTTAACGTCTAAAAATCAAGACGAATACACACAAGTCATGACCAGACCCTAAATATCCAGATGAATTCATAAGAATCAAGACGAAACTGAAGAAATCTGCGGGAGCTGGACGAAGCGGAGATCGCCGCGCTGGAGCGGTCGACGGGGAAGCAGGCGAATCGGGATCCGCAGAAGACCTCGAAGCGGAGCCGGTCCGGGAAGGCCGAGACCACGACGGGAGCGCCACGCGGGACCAGACCGAAGCCGCGCTCCAAACCGGGCGTCGGAACCAGCTCGAAGGACGTGACCAAGAGCCGGGGCAAGGCGCAGCCCAACACCGGCAAAGGGGCTCCGCGGACCGGGTCGGGGAGTCGGTCTTATTTATACCTTGTCCTCTCTGTAATTACTGGGAATTATGCAACTTGTCCTATAGCTGTGGGCTTATCACTTATTTTCAGGTATTGCAGGTTTAACACCTTTAAACCTGTTTCTGATGTTCATTGCTCCCCCCACAACGGGAAAATCGCAAGCTGTAAAGGAGTGTGCATCTGCACCATTGGTAGCAGTAATGCAACAAATGCATTGGGGTAACGTCATGTTTAATAAATGTACATACAAATGATGATATTTTGATATCCTATTGGCGACGATTAATATTTACAAATTCAGAAAATTTAGAAAATGGAGGTTTAACATTGGCTATTGACATTGGTTTAACATCACTCCGCTACCGTTATCTTTCTTTTAGGTCACATTGGCTGAAAAGCTTTACTTCACAGTCATTTACAGCAAGCTTTTTCTACTGTCTCCGTGCACTTCACGCTAGCAAATACACTTCGATTCGTACACGTCCATTTTTATTGACAAATTGTGAAAAATGATCACGACGTTGGTTTAATTATATTCAGTTGTAGTTTTACTAGAACAGATAATGGACCAGCGTCCCTAAATAGAATCACGTGAATCCTGGACGGTAGCCACTTGATAATTTTTAGTTTTAATAAGATGGATTGATGTGCCAAGATGTGAATGAACAGATTTTAGGGTACTTTTGCAAATGCTGGGGAAATGTCACTTGATAATTCTTAGTGTCCTTGAAGATAATTTTTTTATGGATTTCATTTATCCATTGATAATAATTTCTACTCACTTTAAATTTGAAATATTATATGTATTTATTCCTGCGTGTCTAAGGTTTTAATAAGGCTCTTTAGATTCAGAGGCATCACTCCGGAGTTGCCTGTAGTAAAGAGACATAAACCTTCATTGTGTGTTTTTCAAAAGAAACGTGTTTTTCTCTCTTACAAAAATTTATCCTGAAAATTTTCCCTAGAAACTTTGCTTTTCATAGAAAATTCGGCCGACGACACCGCCCTGATCCTGCACACCTCCGGCACGACCTCGCGGCCCAAGATCGTGCCCCTGCTGCACGCCAACGTCGCCGCCTCGGCGCGAAACGTCAGCGCCTCGCTGGACCTGACGCCGGAGGATTGCTGCCTGAACGTCATGCCGCTGTTTCACATTCACGGGCTGATTGCCGCGGTCTCGGCCTCGCTTGCCGCCGGCGCGCGGATCAGCTGCGCTTCGGGCTTCAATGCGCTGAAGTTGCACGATTGCAACGATACGCGACTCGGCGGTTTCGATCATTGGAATCAGCTGCGACCATTCTTCGCGAAACGGAAGCGATCCCTCACTTGGCTTGGTAAATTGACGTCGGGAATCGTCACCAAACAGCAGTTTCCAATTTGCTGGTCGCCAGTAGTCGTACCAGAGGCGATGTTTTTCAATGATCGCGGCACGCAAGTGGGAAAGTTCATTGGTGAACTGCTTTTTATAACCTAGCGCTTTCACAATGGGCAATCTTTCGATGGTTGCGCGTCGCGTTCCCTCGGGCGAGTTATCCTTCGATGAACTTCGGCATCCCCCGATTGTAAAGAAACTATCCGAATATTCCCGCGGATTGATTCTCATAACTGGTGCTACGGGTAGTGGCAAATCAACAACGATGGCGGCGATGTTGCATCATATAAACGGTAATTTCCGGCGGCATATCGTAACGATCGAGGATCCAATAGAATTTGTTCACGCAGATACAATGTCGCGCCAAAAACGATTTCACTGAGCTAAAAAGTTCAGCAAAATTTTCGAGTTTTTACCAAGTCATACAGGCATGAGTCTTTTCCCGTTTGGTTCTTGTGTTTTGCCTATGTTGAGTCTTCTTTAGCACCATAACTATCTATATATATTTGTAACGAATAGAGAGCAAAGAGATAGACTTCTGTGGCAATAAAAGAAGATTTTTCCACACATGCAAAAGCAGTTTTCTTTTATGCAGTACACAATAAAGCAGGAAGGGTAGGGGTGAGGGGGGTAGCATCGCCTTTTATTCACAATATATCTTTTGTTTGTTTTAGGCTTTACGGTGACTCTTTAATGCCATTTTAAAAGAGCAAAAACAGATTCCTTTATTAAATTCTAATCACTAGCTGTACATAAGAATAGAAAAGATGGAGAAAGAGCGAGAAACAAAGAAAGAGTGACAGAGAGGAGGAGAGAAGGTGATGGAGAGGGAGAGAGAAAGAGATAGAGGGAGAGAGGTGACCTGCATCGTCGCCAGTTCCTCCACCTGGCGCTCGGTGGCGGCGCGGATGGCGAAGACGTCGCCGTGGCGCAGGACGGCGCCGCTTTCGAGCCGCAAGGGCAGGCCGAAGGGGTTGAAGACGTCGATGAGAAAACCGTCGCGGTCGAGGAAACGCAGGTCGTAGCGCAGCGTCAGCGCCGTTGCGCCGGCGTTGCGGAAATAAACGGCGTAGGTGCCCTCTATTTCGAGTTCGGGGTCGAGCGAGTGGAGGGCGGCTCGGAGATCGGCGTGCTGGTCGGCCTGTCGCTGGTCATCGCGGGGCTTGGCTTCAAGGTTTCCGCCGCGCCGTTCCATATGTGGACGCCGGATGTCTATGAGGGCGCGCCGACGCCGATCACCGCGTTTTTCGCGACCGCGCCCAAGGTCGCGGCGGCGGCGCTGTTCGTGCGGGTGCTCTATGGCGCTTTCGGCGACGCGCCCGAGGCCTGGCGCCAGATCGTGGCGTTGCTGGCCTCCAAACCAAAAACTAACCGTCATTTCCACGTGTAGTTCATCCTGCTGACCATTGACGATGCAGTGCACATCACCTCGTACTCGGCTGTGAAGGACGTGATTCTCGAGTATGTGTGTGGGCCGTGGCCGTTGCGCTCCGATCCACAACTTCATCTTCCCTTCTTTCTCACACAGAAACCGGAACGCGGACAACTGCACCATCCCGGCTACCTTTTACATCTCGATTCAATACACTGACGCGGAGCTGGAACGAGGACCCTAGAAGAAAATGGTACAGAAGGTACTTGTCCATTCCCAGATGGACCAGCTGGTGAAACAAAGCAAGTGGTATGTTTAAGTTGTTCTTCGTTTTATAATGATTAGATACGAATGTTATATTTTTCAGATGTTGGCTGTTTTACCATATTGGGTTTATATTAAGAAAACTTTTATGGAATAGGTTTTCGGTCATGACGATTCCAATGATGTGTACTTTTTATTTCGATCCGATTTGGTTTACAGCATATAGGTAGATGTTTAAGGATAAGTGCGAACGAGGTGGGAAACGGGAAACCATACATGTTTTTAGGGCACATTTCGCATGAATATTTAAGTTTTTCATCCTTTCACGAAATTTAATTTTTGTTCAGCATGGATGAAGTAAAGGAAAGTGAAGTCAGGGCTGGCGGAACCAATGCAGCAGTGGCAGCGCCAGCTGGAGCCGCAGGACTATTTTGCTGCCAAGATAAGAATTTGATAACGATTGCGAGAACTGGATCGAGCGCGTCTTCGCGTACGACGCCATTTGCCGACTCTGGAAACCTCGCTGGAAAGTGGGCGATCTTGTCGACTTTCATACGCGATATAAATTCACGCTGCTCTCTCACTCCGAGAAGGAATTTCGCGAGTTGGGCCGGCTCGTCTCCGCGGCCAAGTCCATGCCGCGTCAGGAGCTGAAAGAGCAATATGAGGCGAGTTTCATGTCCGCTATGAAGCGTGTGGCCACGCCCAAGGTCGCCGGCTGAGAAGTTTCTGCACGACGGCCGGTTCGCCGAGGGGGAGACGGCGTTGCTGCTGTTTCTCGACAAGCACCCCCGAAACGACGAAGCGCGCTTCGGTTTGGGGGCGATTCAGTTCGTGCGCGCGGTCGACCATCTGGGGAAAGCGCTCTACGAATACGGCGCGGTGTCGGAAAACGCGTCGCAGCCCTTCTTAAGGCTCCCCGTGCCGAAAAACGACCACCCGTCCGCTATCAGTTACCTGGGACGCCCAAAAAAGACAAGAGGCAAGCAGATTTGGTTTTTATTTGGAAAAGGTTGGAGTGCCAAATTTGAATCATCCAATAGAGGTAGAGGAAGGGAACAGTTCTGAAGTAGAGAATAAGAAAATAAAGATCACAAGTGAGAGAGAATTTAGGAATGAATGGCTTATTAAGCATCCATGGGTTTTTAGAAAGATTATTGATGAGGTCGTCAAAGGATGTTTTGCTCTCGATGCATCAAACATTTGGAAATTGTTTTACCATGATGGGTGGACATCAGAATCACTGGAAGCGTTGGTGGAATATTCAAAGGAACATTCAATGTGGGATCATCCAAGTATGAAAACTGTGTTCCAGGCGTATTATCTTAGTCCTGGGGACTGGGCTCTTATCGAAGAAATGTTTCTCAATGCACGGCAACGTTTCCTGAATCGGGAACAGGACCTCCATGCGGTCTTTGCGGGCCAGCGTCAAGGTATGCCAGGAAGTGGTCTTTCGCCTTTCATATCGGTCACACCAGGGCCATTAATTTTGCCGGGAGAAATTTCTGTTACATTTTGAAAGTGATGAGTCGGCTCGAATACGGTATCCATATGCCCAACCAGTAATACTTTACAGCTTGCTGATAAATTATGGCTAAATTGTAATACTGGCCCCAGTTTAACTACTTGTTCAACACCTTCATTATCGACTTCAGTAAAAGTAGCCACATCCGTACATTTGGCGGCACAAGCAATTCTGGTGCTTGCAGACCGGCTTCAGTCTTTTCGGCTTCATGCTGCTGTACGATACGCAGCCCACCAAGATTTACGCACTTGCCCTACAGGTCGCTCTGCAGCACTGGTTAACCAGAGCTGAGCTGACTGAGCTGAGGTCTTCCAATAGCCCAACAGCTTAACTGCAACGCAACTGCAAGTGACAAATGTTTATGACGGTTAAATGTGCCTTACAGGTGTTGATGACGAAGGAAGGGCTTGCAGACCGGCTTCAGTCGCCGATTATTAAATCCAGTGCGACAGAGATTCAAACAGCGTTAGGCCAAATTGCTCCCTCACTCCGCGAAATTGTGGATGAGAATGACTTCTCCTTCAGATCGATTGCTCGTACCGCTGCCAGAGTTTTGGATTTTGTCCGAGGACTATTTGTCGGTTCAACCAGAGCAATCATCTTAGGCTTTCGGCAATTCCCAGAAGTGCTACCCGGTATCTTTGCTATCGCCTTAAACCGATCCGCTGCCCTGTTTTGTTTCTTTGGGAAATATCTTGGGGAAAAAAAATTGCAAAGAGCCGTGATGATCTCATCAAGGTAAATGTATCATTTATACCTTGTTAAGTCTGTGAAGATCTAAATCCTTTCAAACATGCTTAGAAATCATTGCTTAGATGAATTTAGTAGAACATTACTTGTCTGCTTTTATTCTATTCATATATTTGTTTTTTCTAAATCCCTCTGCAATGGAACCAAGTCTTCAATTAAACAATCTAGATCTGACTATCTGGTGCTCTGCACCAACGCCTATCTCGACGACCTGGTGCCGAAGATGCGGCAGAAGATCATGCCGGTCAGCACCTACGTCGCGGCCACCCAGCCGCTGGGCGGGAATCGGGCAAAGTTCCTGATCCCGGGCGACACGGCCGTCGCCGACTGCAACTTTTCTCTCAACTACTATCGCAGGTCCGCCGACCATAGGCTCCTGTTCGGCGGCGGTGTGAGCTACACGAACATGATGCCGCCAGCGGATGTTTCTTCTTGCAAAACATGTACCATCAGTAATTACTGTAAAGAAGGTACAGATATTCCAGTAGTGTGCCCCCGTGGTTATTATTGCCCGGCGAACACATCGGACCCACAGCCGTGCCGCGTTGGGACATTTGGTGGTAGCACTGGGCTGAAATATAGAGAGAATTGCACTGCTTGTACTAGAGGATGGTAAGCAGCAAGCTTTGAGTTTATCAAACCAAGAATGCAGGTCTGATTAAAGGGGAGCCAGATGTCCATTTGGATTTCTGGTTCATCCGCTAGCACGCGCACGAGATTAACTTCGCTGTCGCCGAGAAAGCGATACAGCGGTCCAACTCCAATTCCAGACCGAATGGCGGTGAGGGCGACTTGCAGATTGCGAACGCGCAACGCAACAGTCCCATTGCCAAGGCGTTTTTCAATGTAGGCAGCAAATTGGCGGTGCCCGGAAATTGCAATGACGCGATGACCTTTGAGTTCGGATTGGCCTCTGATATATTGACTATTTGCCTGATGAGTAGTTTCACGTTTTAAGCTATTTTACATAGAAATTAATAAATTTCTAACAAATATGTATATTTTAGGGCAAGTATATAGTCATCTAAAATAGAGAACAGTCATAATATAGATTGAAGATGTTAATTGATTTATTTATGAAACCTTTTTAAATATAATTTACAAGAAATAATTAATAAATAATAATTGATTTCTTGATTGATAAAAGTGGTAGTTTTAATAATCATGTCCACAAAGGTCGGTTTACTGGGAGGCAGTTTTGATCCCGTACATTTAGGCCATATCCAACTGGCATTGGATGCCCAAACCCATTTTGATCTCGATTCAATCGTGCTGGTGCCGGCCTATCAATCGCCATTCAAGAAAGAATATCAGCCGACCCCGGCACAGCATCGCCTGAAAATGCTCGAAGCTGCCATTCAGGATCGCCCGGACTGGGCGGTATCAGATATTGAGATTAAAAGAGAAGGCTCCTGCGGACTTTAATCCTGGGTGGTCATACCATTACAATATAAGTACTGTCTTTTTTGGTGATTTATTTATTGAAGTTTGCGATGCCTCTGCCACATACGTGGAAGATCATTTAGATGAGGCGGGAGGAGCTTTTCTACCCAACTTAATTTGGTGTCCTTGGGGAACCATGGTATTACAAGAATTAAATTCCACCAGTACAAGACCCCCCTTCACAACACGTGCACCCTCTGTGGCACCACCCTCCCTGATTATGGACTCCACATATTATTCTAATAAAGTCAATACTCTTTTACTTGACAAAAATAATTGCAGAAAAATAAATTCCTGATTACACCTATAAATACACGCAGCAATTGAAAATAGAAATAGAAATTTAAAGGAAATAAACCATTTAGCCCTCAAATGTACAGATCAGTTTATCAAAAGGGTTGTTCTGCTCCCAAATTCTATGGTCTGCCTAAAATATGAAAGAAAATATTCTGTTACATCATATCTGATGAATAAAGCAAATTAGGCAAGTCGATGGAAGAAGGTGAGGTATGAAAAAACGTTCAGCTTATCTGAAATCATAATCACTCCAGAAATGAACTATGTTGATAGTAGTGTAGGTTTCGGCAGGCTAACTGTAGAAGGAATATTTATAACTGTTTTTCAACATAATCAAAATAGTTTATCATATAGTACAGTTAACACTATGTTGTTGGCATGTAGAATTATTCGCCGTATATATTAGATTTTGTCAGCATTAAGGTTGCGATTAATAGTACTGTTGGAAATACGCCGAGATCTAAAGGACGTTCACTATAAACAACCGCCATTAAGACAATCACGGATAAACAAATATTAAACGTGAACAACATATCTAAAACTAATGCCGGCAATGGCAATATCATCATTGCCAATATAACCATGACGATTAAAGGCGCTGCTAAGACAGTATGATTTACATTTGGAACATAGCTTCTAAATTGTTGTAATATAAGATTCATTGTAGTTTCTCTTATCCGCCTGAGAGCTTTTCTTGATTTCTTTGTCGATCGTCCTGTAATCGCTTTGCTTGTGTATTTGTACACTTGGTACACCTAACTCACCTTTGGTTCACATTGGTCAGGAGTTTACGTTTGTACAGGCTTGGGATTTTTAATCAAGAATATCCTTTTCTGAATCCAGAAATGTGTTGTTCACCTTCTAGACAAGTTTATCCAAGACATCCGAAGTTACTGACGAGGCAGCTGACTCTTTAAACTCAAATTAGTATTTTGAACCTTTCAATGTTAATCTACTCCTGCAGTTAGCACAGTGGTATTGATCTCTGCTTGGTTATACGGAGTTCAAAATCAGCTGCAGCAACCTGTTGTAGGACCCTGAGTTTGATTCCATTGATGAAATTATGTGAAAGCATCTCCAGAACAATCCAAACTAGAAGAACAAGACAAAGTTAATCAATTTTTGCAGTGTTTCCAGTTCTGCTAGGTGAAGCTGAGCTGAAGCGATGAACGGCAATGGGGAAGAATTCGGCGAAGACCGCCTCGCTGAAACCCTCAACCAATATGCCCGTCTCTCCGCGCAAGAGATTCTCGAAAGCATTAGCAAAACCGTCTTTGATTTCGCCGGAAATACCCCGCAGCATGATGATTTTACGATGGTTGTAGTTAAAGTTGGGGATTAACTTGCAGCCGATGTCGCAGAAGACGCCGCCACACTGGCTGCAACAGCAGCAATAACAGCCGCATTGCGAGCGCGCCCTCCTGACCCCAACCGGTCATCCGGCCATAAATCACTTTCTTGTTGCGCTTGCAGCAGTCCTCCCGGCCTAGCCCCAGCTTATCGGTCACGCCGGGGCGGAACGGGTCGATCACCGCTTCGGCCTGTTCTATCAGACGCATGACCGTCTCGACACCGTCGGGGTTCTTCAAATCGACCGAAACAGAAGCACGACCGCGGCGTGTGACATCGGTCTCGTTCGGCCGACCGATGCCGAGGATTTCTCGCATCATTTCCATTCGATTATATGCATTTGTAAGTATGTTCCACATTTATACCGTGAGATTGAACTAAATCTTTCATCTGTAAGAAAGGTCACTTCAATCAAAAAGGAAAAGTCATATCCGAGAGAGATTCATTTTTCTCATTTTTTTCTTCGATATGAACATTGCTTTGTTTGTTTTACAAAGACGTAGAGCATAGTACGTATAGTTCGAATGGTGAGTGTATTATGACAACCTCTCTCTACCTTCCCTCTTCTCTCCTTCACTTCTATTCATAAATTTATTCTCCGGTTTCATCCGTTCGGGCAAATAGGGGAATTTCTTCCCTTCTTTCTTCTATTCAGCGTTTTCACAAGAAAGAAGTTCTGGGACTTCATGGGTCTAAAATATTCATCATAAAATGACATCCCAAATACATTATAGATCCTACTGAAAACTTTATTGGTAAGGATCAGGATGACGTGGAATGAATGAAAGAGAAAAATTTCGGCACTTGATTTGTGGATTCGCTTTACTAAGAAGTAGAAATTGCATATACGAAGACGCACTTAGCCATTAAATACACAATTACCCCTATTTGAGTCGAAACTTTGAAAGAGCAAATTGTGGCAAAACGTATATTGATAGCTAACAAACCAACTGCAAACGAAATGTCAGTTTAAAGAAAGTTTACTGTACAGTGATAGACAATTGAACAGGAAATTTTTGGTATTTTGTAGCATATTTGGCATTTAGTCTATGCTTGTTCCCACATCCAATAGGGATAAACCAATACATACCTCTGGGAAGTACGGTTTTTTTTATCAAAAGCCATTTACGCATCTTTTTTACGTTGAATGTGAAAACGTAATTTTTAGGCATTACGCAGAATTTGTATGTTTTTGAAGATCGTTTTTTGCAAAATTTGGGTATTATTGAGCTTTTAAAGGAAACCAAACTAAATTGATATAGTTACTTTTAAGTTCATTTTTAAGAGTTTGTTCGTTGAAAAATGAAACAGAGAATCTTAATGAAAACTTTTACGTGCCCGAACTATATTGTTTATACTATTTATACTAATTTATACCTTTTTTGAAATTTACTACTAAACTTTCCCGCTAAAACCCATAAGCTGGTCGGTGTTTGAAACACAATGTCAATTCGACTTCACTTTCTGTCTGATGCATTTCGATCCGCATCTGGGTATCAATACTGCCTTTTTCAGTTGTTTTAGTCTGCTTTGACGTTTGTACTGCCCTTAATAAGTAAAAATATATCTGCGGGATAAAAAAAGATTTTACACCATTTTGCAAGGATCGTAAATTGATAGAGAATTCATTCAAGGAGGAGGATGTCGAATCTTCGAAATCGAGCACTTCCAAATTTGCAGGGACATTTTTATTTGAGCGCGGGGGACGGACGGAACGGCGAACGCTCTGTCACATAAAATATAAGCCACATTACGAATAGTTTCGAAGTTAGATGCGGCATTTATAGTCTTTTTCGGGCTTCCGATCTGCTCGACGGTTACCGTCTTACCGGACTTCTTTTTCTCAGCCATGAGTTCAATTTCCTGTCATCAGTGCTCCGGCCAGGCCGGTACGCAAGCTCGCGGACGTTTGGCCTATTCCTCGGCCCCGACGATATCGCGACGTCGCGCCTGCAGCGTCGAATATTTGATGCCGCGCTGGGCGGCCACATCCTTGGGATGCATCTGGTGCTTCAGCGCATCAAAGGTTGCCCGCACCATGAGTGCCTTTTTGTTGAAGAAATTTAATCTTGTACAGGAAGAGTTGTACCAGGTACGTGGGCCAGTGAACCTCAGTCGATTGATCGAAATCATAGACATGGTTGACCGGCCTGACCTCAAATATCAGTCTTTCACACCCAGTTTTCCTGCACGCCTGTTAAAGGGCAGCAGTATTTTTGACACACTCAAAAATGGCGATATTCTTCTTCATCATCCTTTCCAGTCCTTTGCACCGGTAATTGATTTTCTGATGGCGAGGACCTCCGTGTCTTCTCTCAGGGTCATGGGGAACGCGTCTAAGGGCCTCGGCCGGGAGGGTCACACACCGCGGCACCGATCATAGAGGTGCCGCCCCTCCCCGGCACCGGGGGTGAAATCCGTCACACGCGTACAGTCTCGGATCGCGCAGGGCCGAAGGATGAGGCGGATCAGCACTCCCACCGCCCTCAGCCCGAGCCCCACCGCCCCAGCACCATGGACCCCGCCGAGAAGAAGAGGGAGCCGGGCTTGAAAGCAAAGGGTTTAAAGCTTGAAACAAATTTTAATGGCACCGCCGGCCAACAGGTTCAAGCGGATCCCAAGCGTCTGAAAGATGTATTGGAAATCCTGGTGACTAATGCCATAAACTATAATTCACAAAACGGGAGTGTGGTGGTTGAAGGCAGAAAATCATTGGATGGGAATCTGATTGTTTCAGTCAAGGATACTGGCCCGGGTATTCCAGAAATGAACCGTGAGAAAATTTGAAGTTTTTCTTAATACTAAATTTTTTTTCTAATAGTAATAAGTTTGTTCAGAATAGTAACATGTCATTCTTAATACTAATTTTTTTAAATAATAACGAATAATAATAACTTTTAGTTCTTGATAAGAAAATTCTTCTTAATAATAACAAGTTTTGATGAATGATAACAATTATTTCCTTAATGGCAACAAGTTTTTTCTTAATACTAACAAATTTGTTCTCATAATAGCAAGTTTCTTCTGAAAAGTTGAGACATGATCAAAGGTATAAAATGCAAAAGCATACAAGCCTTGTATATACATTATTGATAAAACATTGGAGAATGTTTGTTAATATGTTTTCATTAAAATATGGATTTAAATGGAAATTAGAGATGTACAGATGAATTAGTATTGCAGTGTAAATCATAACTATTACCTTGGTATGCAGAGTCGATACTGAATTACAGTTTTCTGTCAGGTAGCTGATTGGTCAAAATATATACTTTGTATAACAGCTTTGCTGATTTCAAAGTACTTTTCAAGAATAAAAATGGACTTCACTCCATTTTTTTATACTTAAAACGGAAGAGGATGTGTCGCACTTGTATCTTAGAGAAGACACAGCCAACTTGTAAAGTATTCATTTTAACAACGAAGTAAAATATATTTTACTATATTAAAATATTCATTTATCTGATTTTTGGTTTCTCATTTCTTTTTTATACTAAACAAGACATTAGATAGGTCTTTGAAACTACCTGGGGCAAACATTTCTATATACGATATTACATCTGGACCCATTGTCGTCTGCTTTTGATATGATAAATTGCATATCAGTTGACTGGATAAATAGACTACTAAATCAGGCCTGGCCATAAAGGTTTCAGCAGAGAAGCAATGACACTCCTTTTTTATGTGTAATTATGAGTGATAGCAATATCTCTCCTCAAATGGTCAGGCTTGTTATCTCAATTCTTGTTATCCATTTGTACTTTACCTATTAAACACCCTCGGCACGCGATTCGCACAGCAACATCCCCGAATACTCCGTCAGCGAGCTATCGGGCTCCATCAAGCGGACCATTGAGGACGCCTTCGGACAGTTTCGCATCCGTGGCGAGATCTCCGGCTATCGCGGGCCGCATTCGTCCGGCCATGCCTATTTCGCGCTGAAAGACGACCGGGCACGCATCGAGGCTGTGATCTGGCGCGGTGTTTTTTCACGGCTGAAGTTCAAGCCGGAAGAAGGCATGGAAATGGCATTGAGTTTAAACGTCGAGAAACTCTACAGTACCACGATGATCAGAGCCAAATTTCTTTTAAAATATGAGTATAGTTTCATTTCATCATTTCATTGAATTTTTTTCAAAACTTTATGTCCTTGAAATGGCTGATTAGAGGGTGTATTAAATGGGATATACACGTATTTTTGTGTAAGAAACTAAGAATTTGGGCCATTACTGAAACTTTCTTAAAAAATCAAAGGCTTTTTAAGCCTTTGCAATGTCCCTGTACTTTCAAAACCACTAAAAGTTCATTCATTTTGCTCACACTTTCATCAGTAGCCTATAAAGAGTAGTTACACTGTTGCATGTATAAGCACTCACAAGAGAGAAAGGATGGTATTTGACCCCTCCTCTTACTGCTTCTGGTTAGGATTTCTGGCTTGTTACTTCTGCTCCTTCTCCAAGCCATTTTGTTGTAACCTCAAATCCTCTGATATGTTTGAGCTATATTCAGACATTAGATGACTGGTTGTGAGCTATCGCGCTTTCCGTTTGACGACGGCCTAATTTCACGAATAATCTGTCGCGTTATTTTCAATATTTTCCCTTGCGAGTAAACACTCCAGACACACAGAACGATAAGGGTAACGAAGACGAAAATCGAGTAGAGCAAAAAATTCGGTGTCAGGAAACTCAGGCTTACGAAAAGTAGCGAGATGAACCATGTAAGTGCGAGTGGCTTCAGCATGTTTCGTTTCTCTGCTGTTAAACCGGCATTTTCTAAGAATTCAATTGCAATATTTAATGACAGTGGCAATGAAAACAATCATAAGGAGTTTATTTTTAAAGCTAAAACGTATCACATGATACAATGAATGTAATTTAAAATAAGCTTAAGAAAAATTGGCAGCCTTGCACAAATATGTTTTCCTCTTTTAAGCTTCATAAATTTTGTTGCTAAATTGAAAGTTCTCGTAAATTCTTAGTTTGCATTAGGATGATTGAGAGCAGTGCTGTTGTAAACTGTTGAGCGTCAGCTCGATCTTCATGCCACCTCCTCCTCTTTCAGAACGGCCGCGAGCGCGCGGACCGCCAGGGTCGCTGTGACGTCGCGGCGGTAGTCGCCCGAGAACCAGGGACAGGTGTAGCTGGGCAGCTCCGAGAGGCACGCGGCCCGCAGCTGGGCCCGCCAATCGGCGGGGCGCTCCCCGTTCCAGGAGTCGGCGAGCGCCTCGGCGTCTCCGAGACGGCGCATGTCGGCGGCGCCCGGTCCTTCAGTTCCTTCTGCCATCTTTTTATATAATGGCCGTGGGCGTGCAGATCGTTTTAATAAAAAAGTTGTTGGAGAAGCACCGAACGAAGAAATCGTTTATGAAAAAAGAGGGTTTTTCGCACAGCTAAAGAAAGATGGAGGTGCTGATACTTATACTTTTCATTGGGCTAATGGTTTTAAATGGAAATTCAGATCACTGACAGATTCAACTGCAGCGGGGCATATCGATGAAATGGAAGACCGTAATGTTCAACCTGGTCAACGAGAGTCAAAATCCTGCACAGACAGTCCCAAGCATATTACCTCCAACTCATTATATGTTCATGCCTACAAATATTATGCTACTACGGGGAGGCAATCCATAGTGGATAAATTAGCTTGCTCTGGCTAAAATGGAAAAATCGTCCAGATATTTGAGCATTTGGAAAGCCTTGCTTGAATACATTAATTGCTACTGCTACGTCTCACGTCATCTGGTTTTTCAATCAAATTTACCAATCTAGGCAGTTTAAGTGGAGCAGCCAGCCCTTTATGTTTGGAAAGTTCCCTGCAGGAAATCTTATGATGAGCTTTGGTATCCTGATGTCTGGGGTAAGCATCAGCCAAGCTTTCTTTATGTTGAAACACATGGGGCTTGCAGCAATATCTGTACGGACATAGTTCCACCACAAATGAAAGTTTCTGTTTCCCAGTGCTCTCACTTTTGAGGAAAGTTCCTTAAACTGAGGAATTTTGCCGACTTTTAGTTTCTTACAGCAAATTATGTTGCTGTAAACATCTATTATGTATTCTGTGTGTCAACATTATATTCATCCAGAAATTCAATATATTTACTTTTTTTAACTTCTCAATTTGTTTGGACTAGCTTGAAGCTTACATTTAGTCTACTTAAAATAATCCTTGCTTAAGATTTGAGAAAGTAACTTTTAATTAGAAAACGTTTTACAATTTTAAATTTTTTTTCTCACTTT
Source organism: Alatinidae sp. Z8VKAUB7J3 (assembly GCA_010016025.2). Classification (NCBI taxonomy): domain Eukaryota; kingdom Metazoa; phylum Cnidaria; class Cubozoa; order Carybdeida; family Alatinidae; species Alatinidae sp. Z8VKAUB7J3. Next base: position 203,010,552 of record JAAAKM020721499.1, read on the forward strand.
GTTGTAGAAAATGAATATGCTTCGGGTCTCATAGAGTAATGCAGCGTCGCCCTTGACTTAAAGCCCCGAATATATATTTAGGGCTTCTAAGGATATTGGATGGTTAGAATATAGGTCCTCTAATTCCATTAATTGATCAAGTTTAATAAGTTAAAAAAACATAAAATTATTAACACAAAAACTTTAAACTGCTTCAAATAAAAATTTACCCGAGACTTAGAAGAGGGGGCTTATGCAATTTTGAACGTTTGGGTAACTTCCTGTTTTACTATAATCTGATGACTCATCCAAAAGATCTCTAGCCAATTCTTCACCGATATTACTGAAATTCTAAGCAAATAATTCTGTGATATCCCTTTTTTCCGTTTCTTCATTAGCGTCATTTTCATTATTAAGAAAATTTGGTGTCGCTCTTCCTTTATTTTTATTTAATTTTGCACGCAAGATTTCCCACAGTTTCTGCTGGGACGCAGCTGAAGATATTTCCATTTCATAATATTTGATTTCACAATCTCTCGGATGTCGCAGACCCCGGCCTGCTCGATCAGCGCGCGGCACTCCACGCCCTTGGACATGTCAGCTTTGATATACCTCGCGGTCACGCCGAACTCTTCGCCAAGCGCGCGCGCCAGGGCGTGATCTTCGTCGCGGTCGGTAAAGGAGTTGAGCACCACATCGGCGCCGGCCCTGGCCAATTCGCGCGCCACGCCAAGCCCGATGCCAGAATTCGATCCCGTGATAACAGCCGTCTTGCCCTTGAGCGTCGATCTAAATGCATTTAATTTATGAAAACAACGTTTCGGGAGTTTTTCAGACAATACCTGGCTGATAAAGCAAAAAAAAAAATAAAAAAATTAAAATGCTATTACTTATGACCCAGACACGTACGTGGGAATTGTTTTATGAAAACAACATTTTAGTTGGTTTTTTTTTTTAAGTCAAGACCTGGTTGACCAAGCTGAAAAAATAGTAACATTTTTGTTTTATGATTAAAAGGTATTCGGGACCTGATGGTTCGAGCGCGAGCGGGACGTCGACTACGCGCGCCCCTTCAAGATCGTCACGGCCACCTACGCCGCGGCGATCACCGCCTGGGCGGTGGCGCCGGAGAGCATCTCCCAGTTCAACGAGCCTAGCGGCATGCCGAACTTCTCCCGCGGCTTCCGCCGGCTCCCGCACTGGGACAACGACCACTGGGCGATCAACTACATCGCGCATCCCCTGGCGGGCTCCGAGACCCACATCATGGCCCGCAACCACGGATTTGTAAAATTTTCGAAGTTCTATTGCGAATATTTCGCATGGTAATTATCAGAACATTCTTATAATACTATTGGATGCTGTTAATAACTAGGCTGGAGAGATGCAAGAAAGCTTCCATGTATATGCTCTTGTACACGGAAATACACCCCCCCCCTTGATCTAAACATTATATGACTTATGAATAATATATTCAATAGAATTTCGGTGAATTTGGAGTGTAGTTATTGATCTTCCAACCAAACTTAGGGTCTAAAAAGGTCACATTCCGGTTATTTAAGACTAAAATAACTTTTGGGGACAGATTTCCACTGAAAATAGATCCCATTAGAATATTTTGAGATTGTGATCCAACATCTTTATCCCAGCAGAGTGACCTCCAGCAAACTGGGAAAATTGCCGTATTTTGTAATCGAAATTTTAAAGAATGGGCCTTTGTCTGAGTTAAAAACAGGGAGGTTTATAAATTTCATATATTCATTCAATTCAGAGTAGTGCTTTAAAAAAAAATACAAAAAAACAATAAACAAATAAACATCGAGGAACCAACACTCACACCATGCATTTCAAAATAATTGAATTCTTTCTAAGGAATAATTAATCTATGTAATTCAAAAATCAATGCAATATATGTAAATCTAAATAATTAATCTATTTAAATAACTGATCAATGTTATAATTTATTTTAAATTAATTTTTTTTTTGTTATAAAGATTTCTTTAGCTGTTTCTTGAAGGAGCCTAGGGTAAATCAGACTAACCCTCATTATTTCCCCTCTTCTATGATTGAGTTTTATTTCTGTTCTTCCGATAAAGGAAACAGAAGAAAAGAAATTCAAAAATTCCTGGACGAGTCCCTTATCGATCTGATCTAGGAAAGTAGTCGCACCCAATCATTTGCTGCTAGGGGGCAGGATGATGGAAGAGACTTTCTCATGCGACGGTTGGATTTTTCAAGCCGCCACACCAAGGCAACACCTCAATTTCCCCACCCCATTTAGGTTTTATTTAAAATCTATATGCACGAACCAAAACCTTGTGGCTTTTACAGCGTCTTAAGATTCAGCCCGTCGACTCTTCATCTGTTTCCGGCGTACTTGGGGCTTCACGCCAGACTACCGGACCATCACCGAACTGTTCGCGTAGTTTTGGTAGATAGTGTTCCGCACTGCACTGAATATGCCTTCGCATAGTGAGTTCGGCCGTCTCCCCATTCTGGGTGGCGATGGCGTCCATGATCTGCAATCCCTTTTCTACCGATATTGACTGGATCAAAGAGGCCTTTGAAAATCACGAGTTCGTCATTTTTACAGAGCTTGTTGAACATGACATCCACCCGAAACCTCTTAAAGGGAGTTTCGTCGATAAAATCACCCCCTCATCGGAGATCACTCTGACGATGCGGGTGCGGGTCTTTGACCTTAGGGGAAAAGCTCCTGAAATCGTCCTCCAAGAATTTGTTCACCAAAGTCACCTCATCCCCAAGCCCTTTCATGTAACCATTGTGACTATGGTGTCACTGAAAACTAGACAGTTGCTTCCATCGTCGGGAACTACGGAAACAATGGAAGCGGTTATAGAGAACTCTCCTGCCAGACCACAGAATAAATCAGTTCTTGTGTATGTATCCACTAAATGGGATCATAGAATTTTTTCAATGTTTAATTGTGATTTCACTGTCCTGTGCATTGCATCTTTTTAGATGGGCATGTTTTGGGGACTGTTTGGTTCATTTATAGTGACAATTGTTGATCCTCATATCAAACGGGAATCTGGCTACCGTATTCACACGGTAAATAACAACATCCTCATTTTTCATATAGTTATTCTGTTAATCATATCTATATTTTAAACTCTACTGCCTGACTTTCTGTTTTGAAAGACTCAAGATAAAGTCTTAATAAAATGGCAGGCTGAACAGAAAAAATAACTTGAATTATGTGCATTAACAGCTCAGCAATTCTTTTGCACACATACATTTACTTTTTCGGTGGATTATTGGGTCGTAAAATGGTGGCGTTTGTTTCCATACAGAACGTTTCCATACACCCCTAAACTTGCGTTTGGGGTGTAACGTTCTTGAAGTGCCTATTTTCAAGAGATAGTATGTATGCCATGTTATGCTTAAGAGGGGGTAATTTTATGTTAGTATATATGTCTCTGGAGTGTCAACTCGTCCCAGGCCCCAACCCCGTTACACAAACATGTAACTATGAACATTGGTCAGTACTGTCGGAACGGTGAAAGCGGTTCGCGACGAAACGGGCGAAAGCTTGCTGCTGAATTCTTCGACGCATTTCTCGATTGAGCAAAAAGATCTCACGACGCCTGATTTCCTGCCGCGAAAAGCGATAACCGTTTCCAGCTGGTTTGCCGTTAATCAGCCGCGAGAGTGGGGTGGCGTGGTTGGGATTATTCAAGATGACGGGAGTGTCGAAAGTGGCTGGGTGTTGGGATACAGCAGCAACCGGTTTTACTTTGGCTGAAATCTGGCACATTCGTACCTTCTAGACATTTGTTAGGATAGAACAACAGGTGATTTGAGTTAGATTTGCTGTAACATCTTTGATTCAAACAAAAGTCGATAGTACTAAACATTTCAAAAAAATCGTTGTCTTTTATTTATCAAACAAGTCACTAATTCAAGGCAGTTTGCAAATACCATTCGAATGAAAGATTATAAATTTGGTAACATATATTGAACTCTAGAAATTATTGTGTACCAAATCTATTTCAGGCGGTAAATCTATATTACCAGAAAAGCTTTAGGTAAACCTGAAGCATAGGAGAATATTTGAAGGAAACATCTCCATTACAAAATCGAAAAAAAGAATGCCGTCCCCTACACGTTCGTGAATTGGCACCACTGGTACGTGTCTGGGTACTTACGTATTGTGTTGACCGCACTCAAGAAATGAAGTTAAGTCAGTCATAATGAAATATACCAGGTCCCAAACCTATTCAATCCGGGTTTGCATCAATAGGTATATACAAAGATAGGATGTTAATCTTGATTATGCATATATAACTTTCATGAAGTTTAATGTTACGCATAAAAAGCTATGGGCCTGAGAAACTTTACTTGATTTTCGAAAAAAAAGAGAGAAAAAGAACCCAAAAGTCAAGCGATCGTAACGATAATTACACCAAGAAATTCAGCATACCAGAAAACCTTACTGGACAGTTTTCAAGCTCACTGTCTACAATATATGGAATTTTTTTTTTTGGGCGCGCCACCGGCGGCGGGTATGAACTCCATGCGGTCGGCATAGGGCGTGCCGTCGGGGTGGGCGACCGTGTGGCGCGCGGTCGCCAGCACGTCGCAAGCGCCAAGCAGAAAAGCCGTGCTGCCGACTTCGCCCTCGGGATAGAGGATGCCGAGCGCCGACATCAGCGCGGTATCGCCGCTGTCCGCCGGCACCCGGTCGTCGGGGCCGATCACGTCGACCGGCAGCGCCGGCGGGCCGGTGAGATATGCGCAGTCAGTAATAATATTCCATATAGCACGCCAATTTGTCAGAAAGCATAAAGGTAAGCGGTAAATCAAGTCCGACCAGGAACAAGGGAAGTGTATGGACCCATTCACCTCTTCCCAGCAATTTAAGGGTAACTAAATACGGGCATGTATGTAAGGCCCCTTTACGGTGGTTTCTTCTCCACTTCTACTTGTTGCCTGAGACACCTGCAGAGCACTGCTAATACAACTTAATTGTTTTCTCACTTGGATATAAATAATGCATTTTCAATTAATGCAAGAAAAAAACATATGCCTTACGAGATTTCACATCCTTGTTATATTTTTATTATTTTTACTATTATGGCTTGGGTCTGAGAAAATTCTGGGTGACTAGCAAATTGCTTGAACGTCCAATAAACCGTGCTAAAACTGAATTATAACGTCAACTTACCATAATGTAAGCTTACAAGTTCCCCTCACACGTGTCGATCTCACAATCAACACAGTGATCGGTATTCCTTCCGGTTTGCCAAAAACCCCTACATCATGTTTTCATTCTTCAAACATAAAAATGATGGTGTAAAATTTTTTGTTTTCGAAAATCTTGATGTTAATTGAACTTAACATTCTTTGCCCAACAAACAAGTGCATTATTCCACTGCGCTACACTGGCAGTTGGTACTAATTGATGTTTTTGACAGGCAATCGCATTTTGTTAATGCCCAGTAACGACAACACTTACGGCGACCTCAAAGTTTACTTTCTGAAGGGACACAACTCTGAAACATTTTTGTCCTGTCGCTACATTTCCAAAATCGATCAGTGACCGTCCTTTATCTGATATGACCAGTAACGATGGCTTCACACATGGGCAATGGATTTCCAGATATAACGTATAGTAATTGCTGGGAAATGAGAATAATTAATGAAATTAGAATAAGTCACGTGCCATAGGTCAAAGGGGAGATTCATGAAGCAAAGATCATGTGTCATAAGTTATAAATCAAAGCCTGTTTAACCATGTTTTCTCAGGTGTTCTGTTTCCCCCTGATAAAAAAATAAATGTTCAAATGGGCATAAGTCAATTTGTTTCTGCTGATGACAATTGCTGTGCATGTGATCAATATATCCAGAGCTTTGTATCTCTTTTCACTGTGTAATAGATGGACTTATTCCCATTTTGATGTTTATTTGTTCACCATAGAGAGGCAGTGTGGTCCTGGAATATAAAAAGAAAAGAAAAAAAAACAATTTTTGTAGCCCGCCGCCTGGAACGCGAGACCCGTCTCGTTCAGCCTGGGAACGAGTTCGTGACACGCGCCGCATTGCAGCTGATGTTCTCGGGCGAACTGCGGAGAAGCGAACGCTCCCTGAGACCAAAAAGCGAGACACGCTGCGATCAAGAAGGTCCGTATTTGATGTTTCATAAAAATAGTTTAGGCTAATCAAAATATGAGTCAAGCCGAAGTGCGACCTGAGCGCCCAACCAGCATTCGGCAAACGCGTTTTTTTTTTGGGGGGGGGAGAAGGGTGTTGGTTTGGATGAAAGCTTTTTTAATGTTCAACTTTTCTAATGTGTAGTCAAAATTGAAGTCCTTACACAGTTTTGGTCCTATTGGGAAGTATTCTCTGTAAGAACATACAAGAAGTTTTTCTCAGTAGAAACGCATCTTCAAGCTTTCTTTCAGGGAAAGGAGGGCTCAGGTTTGAAAGAATTTTTTTTTGAGGAAGAAGGGCCAAGGTTTGGAATTACATCTCTCTATCAATTCACATTTTAAGAGATGTGCACATCATGAATTTCATCAATGACGTTCTCTTTCAATCATTCACTGCCGTACACTCGGCCAATTGGTTATGTATATGATCACAAACATATGCATCTCTCTATCAATTCACATTTTAAGAGATGTGCACATCATGAATTTCATCAATGACGTTCTCTTTCTATCATTCACTGTCGTATACTTGGCCAATTGGTTATGTATATGATCACAAACATATGAAGAACCCTCGCTAAAGGCTTTCAATCTCCTACCAGTTCTTCTTGTTTGTTGTTTGAAACTGCTTTCTAAGGATGCCTGTCGCATATTTGCACTTTTACTTCCTTGTTATCCATCATTTCAATATACCTTTATTATTTTATCGCGTTGGCAAAGATGAAGATCATTATCAAATTTCTTCACCATTTTCATTTTATAACGCCATCTTTCATTCACAGACATGCTACAAAGAACACCGTATCTGGTTTTGGAAAAAAACAGGTCTTTTTTCTTTTATATTGAACCAAGATACCAAGCATGTAGCTACAAGGAATATATTAAGGAAGGTAGGATCAACCTAGGAGGGGGAAGACGCATCAGGGAACTGGGATAAATACATTTTGACGTACCCGAAAGATCCTAGACTTCGTCGTTAATTCTTGATCCTCCGCTTCAACACGTATTATAACTGAAACTCATGTAGCTAATAAGGAAGGTAGGATCAACCTAGGAGGGGGAGGTTGGTCCCTACTCTGCCATCACAAAATCGAGTTTACACGAAAAATTCTGCCAAAAATCAGGATCAAGTATTGCCCAGTGGCCGACTTAACGCAAAAATTTCCGAAGACATGTTTCAAAGAAATTCCTTTTGAACCACTTTTTAAGCTTTTTTTTATTTCCATTAAACCTCCAAGTTTTTGTAGCTGTGTTGTTTACGAGAGTACATAGTTGAGTCTTGGCAGATACTTAGACTTGTCATGTTGCTCGCCCTGATCAGAGTTTGTCGTCGCCCCGGCCGGATAGTACTTCACGGCATGAATATTCGGGTGAGCCGCGGCCCTGGCTATTTCATCAACGCTGGTATTATCAGTGAGGTATAAAGTCATTAGCGGTTCAAAATCCGCTGCAGCCGGCAAACTCTGCAAGATTCTGTCACGATAGCGCTCTGCCTGTTCGATCGTCGTCACCGGCGGCTTCAGGTTGGGCATAATGATCGCCCGCGCAAATTGCCTTAACTGAGCAGATGATTCTCATTAATAAAGTTCCAACAGAGGTCATTGGTTGCATGCCTTTAAATGCAATTCAAGTGCATGCTTATTTATTTGGATTGGCTCATTTTCAATTAAGGGTGTCAATTTTGTTGAAAGTTTTTCCATCACGCACAGCAAAAGTGATTGTTCTGCATCACTATCTGCTGGGACAGCTAGATGCATCTCTGAACTGAGCATAACAGTGGTGACACAGCATCCCACATATGTTTTTCAGAGGCTGGTATAATCCTATTTACAGACGATACTTTTTTACTCGTAGCTAGTCCATCAGTTGATCTACTTCTTGATAAAATGATTGAGTTTACTCAGTGGGCAGATTTCGATCTTTTGACAATAAATTATTTTACTTTTACTTTTACTTTCGACATTTACTTTAATTATTTTACTTTCGACAATTAATAGTATTATTTGTCAGAGGCTGTTATAATCCTATTTACAGACGATACTCTTTTACTCGTGGAATAGATCAAGAATCTCACTGATTTTTTGGGAAGGTATTTGAAGTGCTTATCTCTACCTCTTCCCCTTCCAAAGCCATGATATGGCTTAAAATCCTGCTGAGAAAACAGGAATTGTATTTGCAAGAAACTAGAGCCAACAAAAAAGGGCCTTAAAGGCCAAAATTAAGGTAAAAGCTATTAAAAAAAAAAAAAATGATAGGTATAGGTGCGTTATATGCTGAATCTTCCAAGCCATATAAATAAGGTGCCAGACTTTTTCGTACAGGCAATTATGGAAGTAGAAATACTCCAAGTGTTTGAATTCGGAACGCACTGCCGAGAACAGCTCTTCGCACATGCGAATGTACGGATCCATCGAACCGCCAACATCCATAAATAGCAGTAGCTTCGCCGCATTATGGCGCTCAGGCACCATTTTCAGATCCAGCAAGCCCGCATTGTTGGCAGTCGATTTGATGGTGTCGTCCAGATCCAGCTGATCAGCCGCGCCGGTTGACCGCGTCAAGATCGACACCCTGGGGCAGCCCTTGGCGAAGCCTTCCCCCGTGTTGCGAGGTCGCGCCAATCTCTGGCGGATGATGCAGCAACTCGAAGAAATTCAGGCTGGCGACAACACTCCGCTAGAAGAAGGCATTCGCAACTTTTGTTTGCGTAATAGCGGAAAGGGAATTCTGATCCTGATCACAGACCTCATGGACAAGGATGGCTACGAGGCCGCGCTACGCTATTTGTTGGCGCAGGAGAAGGTCAACGTCGGATGGACGTCGATTCCGAAACCGCGGGCGACCAACCCGATCACACCACCAATGATGGCTGAAAGAGCGACCAGAGCCATCGAAGCATAAAAGCCAAAGCGAATCAGAATTCGGCGGTACTGTGACGTGTTTGCATTTTTTAACGCCTCGGCGCGAGTGATCGGGCCAGCAAAGGCGAGATCGGTTTCCGTTGGTGCAATCGCAGGGTGACGATCTGTCTGGTGAACACGTTGTGTATGATAAAAAAATAAAAGCCACCTTATAGCAACATCATAATCGAAAATCTTTTCTTAGATATAAGTTATGCTATTCAATATTTAACATCAATCAACTTACTTTCAAATTATTATTCAATACATATTGATTTCTGACGTTATATAGACGATTAAAAGCCTATGGGTCTCCCTAATTGTCTCAGTTTTAAATCCGGAAAAAAATTCCAATCAGATACAATTACACAATAGACATTTCCTAAGTTGTATCTTACGGCAGTATTTTGTTGTTTTAGAAGGTTCTGAATAGCCAGCGTGGTCTCAAAACCTAGTTAACTATTTGAATATTGATGGGCTTGTCAACTTCTAGTTTTCAGAATGGCAGGGCAAAAAAAATGAAAAAACAAACTGAAAAAGTAGAGCGAAATCCAAAGGAAAATCAGAATGAACACAAACAACATTTACAGTAGATAAAACCCTAAAAGCTGCAGTATCAAAAAACCTAAAATTGAAGCGAGCCAGAGCTTTGGCCTTTCGGCCTATGCAAATTCTTGAAGCACATCGAAATAAAGAACTGAAATTGATGACAAATTAAGAAACTTCCCAATTGGTGACTTTGAGGTGAACTCTAGAAAACAGAATAACACAAGATTTAATATTGCTCAAATTCTATCAAGGCTATTGTTGATTTATACACGATGCTTTAAGAAATTGCTTAGGCCAAAAGGCTAAAGCTCTGGTTTGCAGGTAGAGGCCAATTTGAGCTCAGCATGCTTGAGCTGTACGTACCGGCATCCGCGCGTCGAGGTGAAATCAGCTCACGAGAACTGGGAAGGAGCTTTGACCTTTGGGAGCTCAAGGAAAGTCTCGCACACTGCTATTTGTGCACGTCAGAAGACATCGAGCGCTACGGTTACAGTTATTGGCGCAGACAGCCTCAAGTTCGCTGCAATACCTACTGCTCCCGACACGGCTTCACAATTGTTGATCGATGCAAATTTTGTGGCGCCCGCTGCTTGCCAAACGGGGAGTATTTGAGATATTCAGTATGGTGCTTAGCAGATGGCACGTAAATTATATAAAGAATCAGGACACCAAAGGGTATGTTTGGTCTGGGTGTTGTTTGCGAGTTTGGCAAATGCTCAAAGTTGTCCAGGAAATCCTGGACAGCTCAAAATGAGCCTCTGCGTATGCGAGTCCGTTATTGGATGTGTCCACGCTATCTTAGAAATGTTTATTTGCAATACATTCATCATCAGGGTCTTGTCAGTCACTTTTTGATACAGCTGTTTTCACGCCTTATCCTTCCACCTTCTGTCATTGTTCAGTCCTAGTATGTATAATCAAATAAAGAATCTGAAATTAACTGGATAAGGAGTAGACATTTTAAACTGTTCGTACAGGTGATTAATTTGGTATAAAATGAAGCAACTAGTAATTGTATGGTAATTGTAATTGAAATAGTAATTGATAAAATATAATATCGATAATTGATAAAGTATAGTAATTGGTTCGAGAGGATGGCGCTCGCTCGGCGTGCTTTCCCTTCGCGCGCCCCCCTCCGAACGGCCGGTGCGGATCGTGGGAACTCGCCATGAGGAAGAATGGTTGTCCCGCGGTCTTCGACAGGGCGAAGAAGTCGCGCGAGAACTTTCGAAACACCGCTGGGTCGCGCCCCCACTTGTCTTCGTCCCCGACTCCCTTCCAGCGGTAGGTCACCGACCAGCGAAAGAGCTCTTGCTGACGAAGTGGCTTCCCGTTTTAATTATCTTGTTGCATAGTTCAGTTCATAGTTTGCAATTCGTCGTGATTCTCGATCGTTTCGCATCATTTTCGTTTACGATTTGATGTGAGCCTCGCTATCGATTGTCTTTAAACTAAATTTGCAATGCATTCCTAAACTAATGGACCAGACATTACGAATTTTTGAACATATACTGTAATTAAGATCAGAAGGAACACAGGCTGATCGTTTTTTTTTGTAAATAAAGTAAAAAGAAAAAACTGAACTGCAAGTCACGCTGGTTTACAAGTTGCATCGCAGTTTTTCCTGGAGCCTACTGATCACGTCGGGATTGCTTCTTTATTGGGCCTCCGCAGATCGTTTGAACGTGATTGAACCCAAACTGATCTTTGCGATGGTAGTGGCCATGATGTTGATGGGCATTATTCTTGGTCACATTGCGATTTATGCGGTAGTGCAGGTCCTCCACGTCGGATTGACGTCGATCCTGTTGGCAGTCACCTGGCACTGTGGGTTAAAGTTCTAGTTTAGGGGTTTTATGCTATCATGGAACAAAGTTGAATTAGATTTAATGCAACTCTCAGGAATGCATTAAGAGCCTTAATAAACCCCTGGAAAAATATTTGAAATAATATATTTGAATTTGAACTAAATCCCCTTAAATATGAAGGTATAATTCTTCTATAAATTAGATTTCAACAAGATATAACCCCAGGGTCTGATCTGTAATCAACTACCTAAAAAAACATAACCACGAGGTTTATTCAATTTTTTCAAATTTCTGAATAATTTTGGTTTAGGTTTTAGGTAAGACCCCAGAAGTCAGAATCATATACCATAGAACTATATAGCACTATGTAGAACTATAGAACAACAAATTGATGTTAACCCGTTAGATCTAAACGTTTTAAAATGAAGGATCTCAGAAAGAAGCTTTTATGCTAACGCATCTGTCTATCGAATGAAGTATTCCATTCCTACACAGGTGGGATGCTACCTTTCGAATTAATTTTACTTGTTAATTGTTACTGTTTTAAGATTGAATTATTACCATAATAGGGATTTCCGCTCGAAAAACGGTTCGGTTGTTACAAGCGTCCTAAGCAACTTATTTTGATTTTATATGCAATATATTCTGTATTAAATACTATCATATACATTTTGAGTAATTTGATAATTTGATATAAAATTTCAATAGAAGTATTTTCTCCTGTGATTGAATATCCATGAATTTGATTTTGATTTTGAACAAAGTTCCGACTCACTCGGAACATCCATAACTACATTTTCATGGTTCATCCGATTTCCAATTCCCTCTTTACCAGGAGCGGGAGACTCCATAATGCGCCCCTCCTGCGGAAGTGAATCCACAGTTATGCCTGTCATGGTGGATCGATGATCGAAGGAAACAACAACGACTCCGCGGTTGCACAACTGCACAACTGAGTTCTAGGAATAATGTGAAAAGAAATTACCATTGAGCCTGACGTGCGCCCCATACAGACCTTATTCAGGAAATGCTAGAGGATATCTATAAGGCCGGGGAGCGCCTTGAGCGCTTCGCCGAAAACTATGGCCTCTACGCACAGCTACAACTCACAGCCAGCGATCCAAAGGGGCGGCGGCATTTTTTCCCTGATCAAGCGTGTGCTGTGCAAAGCATCATCGAGCAGCATGCCTTTCGCGTTGCAGCTACCCACAAGCGGGTGGGTGATATCAGCTTTGAGGTAGATGAAGCCAGCATACACGTTAGCATTTTGTCATCGATAGTGATCGGTATGGTCACCCATATCAGATTGACAGCGCCACCGCCCTAAAGTAATGTTAGCCGCCGCTTTGAGAATCAAATAAGCCGTCGTTGGAATGACACCTAGAACGGCACGTTCTCAATCATCCGTCGCTCACATGCCAGTTGGCAGGAATCTAGGCAGCCTGAAATTCAGTGGCTGTGGATTACTTCAGCCTGTATGCGGGTGCGGAAACAAAACAATATTGCATTCGCCACCGGTGAAATGCACGCCGTGCGCGACTTCGTGAACATGGCGTTCGGCGAAGTCGGGCTGAACATCGAATGGCAGGGGTCCGGGGTGGACGAAGTCGGCATCGATGCCGCCAGCGGACGCACCCTGATTCAGGTCGACCCGCGTTATTTCCGCCCCACCGAGGTGGACCAGCTCCTGGGTGATTCCGGCAAGGCGCGTCAGGTGCTCGGCTGGAAGCCGGAATACACCCTGGCCGGCATGGTCACTTTTGATGGGCTTAGTCTCGCCTGGTCGATTGTGGAACACATCCACGACAAGATTGAGGCACGCACTCTTTTCGCAACTCATTACCATGAGTTAACGCAGCTCGAGAAATCACTGCCGGAAGTTCGGAATTTCAATGTGGCGGTTAAGGAGTGGGACGACAATATCGTCTTTTTGCACCGAATTGTTCCTGGAGGAGCCGACAAGAGTTACGGAATTCACGTTGCCCGATTGGCTGGGATACCTGTGTACTCCTCCAAAATAGGTCAAAATTTGCTTCATCTTTGATAGGTTTGAAACTTACAGAGCATGTAAACAGGACCGAGTATACCTCAAAAAAGGCCAGACTGCCAACAAATTTTGTTTGCTCTTATTGGTTTCAGCTTACACGGCATATAAGTAGGGACAAGGAAATCTCAATGAAAACAAAACTATAAAAAAACGATATGTTGTATTGATTAGTGACACCCAAAATAGTTACAAATTTATTTTGTCTACCATGACTCGACCAAACAGATGAGTTTCCTCATTTCTCAATTTCACCTCGACGGTCACAAACAGAATGCCACGAACCATCCATCTCAAATGTGCAGCACGTGGTTTCAGCCATTCGAAACGTTTCAAAAAAGGTTTCCCAGATTCCTATGAAGAGAAGGTTTTGCTTATCAAAGAGAATTTCTCCAATAGCTGGAACACTAACAAGGTCAGAAAGGGGAAAGGCATAGGTTTTCTGACTGAGATCTTTCACTCATTATGGCTGCGCGATGCACAAAGTGTCGCAGTTCCCGCACATTTCCCGGCCAGTCGTAGGCAGTTAACTGCTCAAGCTGGGTTGATTGCCATCGATACTGGGTACCGTTTTCTTCGTTCAGTTGCTGAATAAAGTACTCCGCCAGCATAGGGATGTCTTCTTTGCGCTCTCGCAGCGGAGGAATGGTAATAGGGAATACCGCTAATCGAAAATAGATGTCTTCCCGAAGTACTTTGCTTTCTGGCCCGACTACCGCGGAAGTGATCGCCACTACGACGGCGTCGCCATGCCTTCGGGCGCGCTGCGACCGGAGTCGCAGGCGCTGATCCGTCACATCGAGCGATTGGGGCCCGAGGGCCTTTCGGCGATCCAGCGCGACGCCGAGCTCTCCCTGCTCAACCAGGGCATCACCTTCACCGTCTACTCCGACGATCGCGGCACCGAGAAGATCTTCCCGATGGACGTCGTGCCGCGCATCATCGCAGCGCGCTGATATATTACACTTATATATAGTACATATAGTATGTATTATACTTATATCTAATAGGCTACATGTATCGTATCGTTTACTAATATTAACATAAGACCAATTTTAGTCAAGTTTAGTTTTACAATCAGAATAATCAATTAATAAAAATAAAATCGATAAAAAATCAAGAAGAAAAACAATAATCAAAAAATAATCAATAAAAATGATCAATCAAAAATCAATCAAAAATAAGTCTGTATTCTTACATGTTTGGATATAGATCAATTAGAGTAATATCACTATTGATGTATTACGACCAACAATATCACATCATGATCATAAGCAAACGATTTATTGTTCATTTTAATTATGCAAGCCTGTGAAAAGTGAGTTTGCCCACAACAGAAAAAAAATGTAAGAATAGAGAAGATTTGGTAATATGGTTCAAATGAATTCTGCACCAAAATCTATATTCCATCAAAATTGACGACTTTTTAGAGGTGCCTCCTCCCTTCCGTAACTCAAATCTCTCATTTTAAATCCCAACTGGATCCAGTGTCATTAGGGGGAGTTGGGGGGGGGGAACCGGAAATCTTGCAAAACGCTTAGAGTGGAGAGCTCAGGATGAAACTTGGTGGGAACAATAAGAAGTCTAAGATACCTGACTGACATAACTGGACCAGATCTGCTCTTGGGGGAGTTGGGGGGGGGGGGGGGAATTCTAAAAAATTAAAAAAAAGAGGTGTTTTTAACTTACGCCCGGGTGAAGCAAGCCCCTATCAACTTCTTCAACTTCATCAAGGGCAAACTTGAAAAAACTGGCTTCACCTCGCAACCGGACATCGATCCCTGTCTATTCATCTCCGACAAAGTCATCTGCCTTGTCTATGTGGATGACACATTGCTGTTCAGTCCCAAAGAAGAACACATCGATGAAGCGATCCAGCGCCTGAAGGATGAAGGCGTAGCCGTCGAAGTTGAAGACTCTGTCGCTGGTTTCCTCGGCGTCCACGCTGTTGCTGATTGATTCGTTAACTCGCTATGCCATGGCGCAGCGTGAGATTGCATTAGCTGTGGGTGAGCCACCAGCCACAAAAGGTTATCCGCCTTCGGTGTTTGCTCGGCTGCCCGCACTAGTAGAACGTGCAGGTAACGGCAGCGAGCGACAGGGCTCTATAACGGCTTTTTATACGGTGCTAACCGAAGGTGACGATTTGCAAGACCCCATTGCCGACGCCGCTCGCGCAATTTTGGATGGTCTGCTATAATATTCGCATAGTCCGAGCCAGTATTGTTTGTTTCTCATTTAAATTGTATTAATATTACTAGAACCATATCCGATCTGTGTGAAATAGCTTCTTTATATGCTCCCCAAATAAAAAAAAAATACAAAAGTTTTATTTGGAAAACAAAACAAAAACCATTAGATTGTAAAAATATGGGTCAGAATGATGAACGTATCATATTACAACTAAAATAGTCACACTGGCATCATACCTTGCAACTACGATTTCATGAATTTTAGAGAGTTTTTCCCCCTTTTTTCAAAAATAAGGCAAATTTTCTCGGACTCGTAACTTTTGATGGGTAAGACAAAACTTGATGAAACTTATGTACATACAATCAGTATTACAATTTAATCCTTTTGATGTATCTATTGGTATCAAAATTTCAGTTTTTAGAGTTTCGGTTACTATTAAGCCGGGTCCTCCTTACTGCAGTTCGTTACCACGATCTGTTTGAAACAGGTTTTCTGTGCTCAAGATAACCGCCGTCTTCCTGAAAAATTTCGAGTCGACCCAGTTCTTTTTGAAAAAATGTATTGCTCGAATTTGTTGCATTTTGTGCAAAAGTTTGTAAAGCGATGCAAATTCTACGTTTTATCAGGAAAAAGATGTTTTGAAGCTTAACAAAGAAATCGAAATTTTGAAGAAAGAGGTTCTGGAGGCTGACACTGCCTTCGAGTGGATAAAAGGTAAGCTGAGATGCAAATCTGTTTCCTGAGAGGTTTTAAATATCATTCGTGAGCACACCGGGCCGGATATTCAGATTGGCGTTGATGCCAATAACGGATATGATTTTGAGCTCACGAAAAAATTCCTGCCCGTAGCGGCTGAACTTGATTTGCTGTTTATCGAAGAAATGTTTCCGGAAGAAATCTCCCAATGCCTGGAAATAAAATCAATAATTACCGAAAATGGTTGGAATATTCTCTTGGCAGATGGTGAAACGCATAGTACACCGGTGGGACTCGCTGGCGCCGCGCGAAGAGTCCCCCGAAATGCGGCAGCTCAGGCTTTACAACTTCCTCGAATTTCTCGGTCCCGGCGGCTTCGCCACGCCGGACGACTGCGAGGCGCTCGCGCTGTGCCAGCGTGGTTACAGCAATCTCGGCGGCGCCGGCTGGAACGATATATCCAAGGGCTACCTGCGGGAACAGCCGCAGGTGGACGACGAGGCACAGATGCGCGCGTTCTGGCGCGAATGGAACCGCCGCATTGGAAATTCTGTCCGAAATCGTAACTGAAACCGATCAAAAAACGTTTCTGGAATATATCCGATCAAGCAGTCGATCCTTGCTGCGATTAATTAATGATATTTTAGATTTATCGAAAATAGAAGCTGGGAAGCTACATCTGGAATGCAAACCATTTGATATACGATATGTCATCCGCGAGGTTCAGCAGATTTTTGCTCAGAAGATCGCAGAGAAACGAATCAAATTCGAAATTGAAGTTGATGACAATCTGAGTCATTGCAATGTTGTTGGAAGATACAGTATTATCTGCAAATTCTTATCATAATTTTACAATGGCATTTTCAAGTTCCAAAGAGTTCCAAAAACTCGTTGTACACTTAAAAATATTATACACTACTCAGAAAGAAATCTTTAAGGGGCTCTGTTGCCAAACTGCAAACAAATCTATAAACAACCACTATTGTTTAGACAGGTGGCCATCGTCTTAACTGCAGATCTTTGATGGCTTCACCCAAGCGGGCGAGCTCCTTCGCCAGGGAATCCAAGTCGACGACGGAATCACTGAGATCCTCCGCTTCCACGGGTTCGTCAGCCTGCCCGGGGTAGGCCTCCGCCACCTGGTCCTCGGGATTCGGCGCCAGGTCGAGCTCCTCAGGCATGCTGGGCGGCGAAGACTTACGGGTTTCGTCCTGGGCCCTCGAGATCGTCGTATCCCGCTGCGCCCCTTCCTGCGCCAGATCGAGATCCCCGCCATCGTCTTCCGCCATCAGTTAACCACTCTGAATAACTTCCTTGTTTACCATTTAATTTTTTTCATCCGATGAATGAGTGTCTATTATTATTGCGGCTGGAGTTACAATATTTGTCTGAAGTTGGTATTTCATAAAAAATCAAGTTTCAATATTTGCTAGTCAACACGACATCCAATATATATTGCTAATTAAACGCTTTTTAATTAGATATGGTCCACACGTGGTACAATGGTTTCTTGTTCTTGTATCTGTGAGGACATTGTAGGTTGGCGTATGTTGTGGGATGTCATCAGCCGCTCTTTGCTGCGTAATCCCATGTTTATCGGCACTATGTTGGGGATCAGCGCTGCTGCCACCGAGTACGAGGTAGCGGGAGTTGCGCAGAGTACATTGGATCTGTTGGCGCCAGCGGCAGTGCCAGTCGCTCTGTTCGCCTTAGGCGCCAGTTTAAAGCTGCGCGACAGTGGTATCCGTCGTTCAGAACTGGCCTGGCTACTTGGACTTAAACTATTTGATGGATCAGTGACTCCAGCGGACGTGGCTCGCGATATTGGGCCTGGACTTGCGAAGGCCGCCTTGGCCGCCGAAGTCGATGGAGTACAAGTTGGGCTGGATTACCAGCTACCCGAGGCAGGTGATGTCGAGCTCAAACTTTTCACCAAGAAAAACGCAGAAGCGCTGGCCATTATGCGGCATTCGGCTGCCCACGTGATGGCCCGGGCGGTAATGCGAGTGAAAAAGAATGTCAGCCTCGCTTTAGAGAGTCTTTGGGATGAATAACGGAACTGGAAACACTAGGCTTAGGGAAAGGGATAAGAGTAAGAAAACATTTTTGTTGCCAAAACATTGGCTCGTCTAGACAGGACCATAATTTTCTCAGGGGCTTTAAATTTATATCCGTACGTTATAGGGTTAAAAGAATCTTTATGCAAAGAAAAGAGAACTTTTAAAAAATAGTTTTCCCGTAAATACACTCCAAATCTTTTTTTTTCTGATTAGCTTGGCTTAACGGAAACATCCACTTCGAGTGTGCCGCTCTTCAAGTGCCCGATATGGAGCAATAATTCGCCGTCGCGCTGTGTGTCAATGACGTCGAACTCGCAGTCCTCGCCCGAAATTGTACCGGTGTCGCCGACTTGGCCGCCGGCTTCGCCATAAAACGGTGTGCGGTCGAGAACGACGGCGACCGGGTTGGCATGTCCGACTTCGGTCAGCTCGGCAACGAGGCGTTTTTCCGCAATGATGCCGACGATAGTCCGGCAATCCCGGAGATCGAATAGACCATCGGCTTGTAACCGAAGATCGGCTTCCGCGCAAAACAGGCAATGATGTCCGATACCATGCCCATCGCCGGCAGGATCATGATGTAAACCGCCGGGTGCGAATAGAACCAAAACAGGTGCTGCCACAACAACGGCTGTCCACCACCGCTGGCCGGTTCCGAGTTGTTAACAATCAAGCCTTCGGGAACAAAGAAGCCCGTTCCCAACAGCCGGTCGGTTATCCCCTGCCGCTATACTCAGTAGATCTCTACAGACACATGAAGATTTCTTTGTCAACTTTGCAGCATCCAAGTCCTTTATTGATTTATGGTGCTTGCGATGATGTTTTTTGTGCATAGTCAAGTTGCTGATTATATTATCCTAACGTCTTTCATATGTTCATGTATTTAGCACTTATTCGGGATAACAAGTCTGCTCTCTTGGCCTTTCGGCTGGCAAATGGATATTCAAAAATTAAGGATGCTCTACCCTGGTGACCATTCAATGTATAGAAGACTGTCAGAAAGATTCAACTACTATCTTAGTTACTTTTTACAAGAATCTCTGAAGGGTAAGTTTAACTCGGTTCAGATTGATTTTTAATTAATCTTGGGCTCAAACGGCTGGGTTTGTTTTCAAGGTAAAATGATTCGTCGCAGGTGTAAGAAATACGGAATCATTCATATCAAAGTGATGCGTAGTAGCTCTTAATCTAGAACATTGCATTAGGCCCTTTGTAGGTAAAACAGGTATCCCCATCATTTAATCCGGTAACCGCTCCATTGTTTAAATAACTTATAGCTCCCGTTACATCCATGGTTTGCCCAGGATCTACCTCAGAACCATTTAAACATATTTGAATTGGAGTATCCTCATTTATGTTATAAACCGCTCTGTCAATTGGGTTTCCTAAAGCGTCTAGTATTTCAGGATTATCATTTACCGGAGTCACGGTAATTCTTACCCATGCGGTATCACAGAACTCTCAATCCTCGCGCTTGTCGATCACTATATCGCCTAAATCGAGGCCGCGCTCGAACTCAGCGTCGAAATCGCCGCCGCCTATCTCGTCATCGCGGCTTGGCTGGCGCTGCTCAAATCGGCGATGCTGTTGCCCAAGGAAGCGCAGCCCGATCCATCGCCGGAAGAATTGGCCCTGCGCCTGCAACTCAGGCTGCAACGCCTTGCCGCGATGCGCGAAGCGGGTGCGCGGCTATTCGCTCGCGACCGGTAAAGACCGGCGGGCCAAGGCGGTAAAAGCGAAAGCCGCCGCCGCCCTGCCAGTTCTGCGCCTTGGAAATCCCGCCCTATTCGCCATCGGCCACCTTTTGCAGACGCGGCGCGCAATGGGTGACGGCGTGATCCCCCATCTCGATCCCGATATAGCGCCGCCCCATCTTTTGTGCCACGGCGGCGGTGGTGCCAGAGCCGAGGAAGCTGTCGAGCACAAGGTCGCCGGGGTTTGTGGCAAGTTCGAACGCTCTCTTTCTCTTGCCGCTTCAACTAAATAACGAATTGGCCTTTCGAGCACAGTTCCTAACTCCCTCAGCGGCTCTTCAGCTTTCTTCAGCACGTCATTAGCTGCAATCCAATGGCGAATAACGTCCGCAGCATCCTCCACTTCTTTTATCTCTTTTGATGGATCTAGATACGGGGTGCATACTGCAATGATGCGTAAAAGCTCCTCATCGCTCAGATCTTTCGGCACATCTCCATAAGAATAGACTGGTTCAAGCGCTCCGGCAGGGTTTCAACCGTTTTAAAAAAACAGCCTTCCGGACGCCGGTACACGCCCCAGTAATTTTCGGGGCCGCCGACTGACAGGTCCATCACCAGGTCAGACAGGTGGGAAGCATCCCATCCTTTCTGTTGGATCAGGGATTCGGCAACCGCGAGGGCGAGTTGAGTGGGAACGCCATAGAGTCCCTGCATGCGGTATTGCCGGATGCCTTTTCCGATGAAGGGCCGCACGTCCTATTCGATATGCGATGGTACAAAGCCAATAAAGTAGACATCTTCGGAGACAAATTGCACTTGGAAGATTTTTTGAATAACTTCCACAATATCTGTAATGTTAAAAGCTAAGCCCAACCCAAAAATTAAGCCCAACAGCGTACCAATCGTCCCTATTATTGCCCCTTGTACGACAAAGATGGCCATAATGGTCTTCCGCGTTGCCCCCATGGTGCGCATAATCGCAATATTAGAACGTTTATCAGTAACTTCACTAATGTTGACTATTATCTATGTTAAGCCGAAAATTAAAAGTAATGATGATAATTAAATGTGGCAATGGATCGAAACAAAAATCTACCATTGAATTCACCATTTTGAAATATTTGATGCAATCGAATTATTATAACCGGAGGTGTTCAGCTTTCCATCTTAACGATTGAAATCCTATTTTTAGGTTGGGTTCGACTAACTTGTTCTTTTCGTCCTTTTTTTGTTAGGGCGTTTTGCAGGGAATTGTATATCTTTCTCCAGAAAAACTAAAAAGGTGGGTTTTTGTTACTTTTTTGCTCCTCTTTTGCTACTTTTTTCTCCTCTTTCAACCTTCCTCCGTCTTTTTTTAATATCGATTACCTTTCTGTCATGATTCGGTCATGTTGTAGTATTTTTAACTTAGTTTTTGAAGTTTTATGCTTATTTTATCCAATTTTGGGCCAAAAACTAGTTTGTTCTGCACAAAACACAAGGTCATATTGCAAAACCGAGTGTTTTGTTAGAAAATGGCCCATCATATGGTTACAAACTACTTTCTTCACTGTATATCATCATCAAAATCAAAAGTGTTGCAAGTTGTCCTTTCATGCGCTTGATTTCTCACAAATTTTCTAGGTCTTAAGGCATTCTTTTGTTTATCAAAATCTTTTATCTTTGCAGCTTGCACAATCTGACATACCACATTGTTGTTGTTTTGAATATCTTTATTTGCTATGACATCATTGTTTGAAAAAAGTTTCCGGTATCTTAGGATTTTCTTTCGCTTTCTTTCTTTGCTTTCGAAAGCTTTCTTATGCCTTCTTTCATTATAGCGCTAGAGAGTGTTGAACAGCAGATACAGCCAGCCGTGGCCCAGGGCGAACAGCGCGGCGAACAGCAGGCCGTTGGTCAGGAGCACCGGGGCCAGGCGCACGGCGCTGCTCTCGATGGCCCGGGCCCACGTGCGGCGGCTGCGGTCGCGGGGCACGACGCCGGTCGAGGCCGTGTATGAATGTTAAGTCAAAAAGCACACAAGATTGTCAACCTCAGACTTTCAATTCAAACTACTCGCATCTATTTGGTTAACGGATTTTGTAAAACCTAGAAACGCCTTTCCTCTTCAATTTCGGCTCGCTCAATATCGTAATTCAATCCTTCAATATAATCGGAAAGCCAGCGGATGACGTTTTCGTCTCTTTCATCTACGAGCCAACCGCGAGCCTTCTCTCGAAGGCTTCTAAAGAAGTCGCTTGCGTTGGAGATAAAACAGAAACTGATTTCTGCTAAACCAGAAAATATTGGTAGGGCGTCAAGAATTCCTGGAATGACGCCTGCTGCTATTTCGTTGCTGCTTATTTATTTAAAGAAACAGCATTCCTCATCCAATCGAAAAGCCAGTTAAAGCATTAGACCAAGAGCAGTAAGTTGATCTCCAAAATAGAACAGGGATTGCAAAAAATCGCCCTGGAGTATTCAGCTGAACAACTAGAACAACTGCATTCCTATGTGCCATATAGTGCCAGTTTCAATAAATCCTACGCTGCAGAAATTGCGTAAAACTTAGCTACTGTAAAGGTAACGAAGTTACTGAAAAAAGTCAAATGTTAGACATGACATGTTTGAAGACCTTTGCAAAGACATAAGGCTGAGTGGTCATATGCCTCACAACATGAAAGTTTGCTGGAACAGCACACAAACCATGATTAGTTCCTCCCTCAGAGAAATTCTTCCCTTCAGAAATTTTATAACCTTAGTGTTCACCTAGAGCTTCTTGAGGATATGACAACTGAAACATTCCTTCGATGCTTCGAACGATTTTGTAGTCGTCGAGGTTTGCCAAAACTAGTCGTTTCAGATAACGCCGAGACGTTCAAGAAGGCCCACCGGGGACTCGTTGCATTATTTAATCTACCGGAAGTACGAAAGTATTTCAGCGATCTGAAAATTACTTGGAAGTACACCCTCGCCAAGGCCCCTTGGTGGGGTGGTTTTTATGAAAGACTCTAGCCAATCTGCATCATTTAGATCAACTTTAGCCCATTCTTTATTATCTCCAATCTTATAAACCGTTTCCCCTCTTTCAGAAAGAGGTTTTTGCCAACATGATGTACAGAGTAATGTGATACAAGCAAAGAGTAAATAATACGATTTTTTGAAGTTCATGTTCCATTATTTCGCGATGATAAAATTAAATTAAAAAGAGGACATCTTTGAGCAGTTCATAAAACTATAGAGCAGTTCATAAATTATTGTATTTTTTTTTCGTGGCTTAAGAAAGGCAAGGACTTACGTATGAAATGTTGTATTTACTTTAAATACAATACTTACTTTGTATTCCTGCTACAGTGAGCTTGGTGCGAACACCAGGCTCAATATAATGCTTTTATTTATTCTTTTATTTGTGCTTTCTCTTACTTTCTCATTACTTTCACATTCTTTTACTTTCTCATTGACTAAAATGTGTCCTCTCATTGAATACTAAATACTACCACCCTTGGTCCGTCCATTCCATCGCGCAGTCGACCGTGACGTCTTCCCGCTCGACGGAGATCAGAATGGATGGTTGATGCAGGGCGGTTTTCGACCGGTCGATCCAGTCGACAAAGGCCGCGATGCCGCCTTCATAGTGCAGATCGACCACATTCTTCTCGGCGCTGCGCGCGTCAGTCAGGGTGATACGGACCCCGGAGTTCAGGAACGCAAGTTCGCGCAACCGGTGCTCCAGGGTCGCGAAATCAAACTCCACGTTGAGGGAGGGACTTATTTTTCTTAGCAATCGTTTTTAAGAATTATAGAAAATATACAAGCTACAGCGTGTTGAAGGAGGGACCCATGTGTTTGGGCAGTAGTTTTTAAAAAATTGAAGAAGAAATTCAAGCTATAGCGTGTTGAGAAAAGGGACACATGTGTTTGAGCAGTAGTTCATAAAGAACCTAGAAGAAAATTGTAGCTATAGCGTGTTGAGGGAAGGACCCATGTGTTTGAGTTGTAGATCGAGCAAAGACAAACATGGCGCGGCGCAAGATGCCGAGAGCATTCGGAATTCCCCCAGCGACGCCTTGAATGAGATCTGCAAAAAGCTCGAAGCAGCGGGCCCGATCAAACTGTCGGACGGAACCACGGACCAGTTCTGATGGTGATCCTCTCAAGAGAACAGAGATCCGACTTTTCAAGTGCGCGCAATCATGCTCGTCCCGTACTTCGAACAGTGGCTATCGTCGGAGCGCTCGGGATGTTGGGTGGGATATCGACGTGCCTGTGTAGTTCATGGGTCGCTTCTTTGTATGAATTATTAGTGGCGTCGTTACCTTCGCTGCCGACGGGCCCATCTCTAACACCCTAGAAAAGAATATTAATAAAACATTAGT
The DNA here is from genome assembly GCA_010016025.2 of Alatinidae sp. Z8VKAUB7J3. Lineage (NCBI taxonomy): Eukaryota > Metazoa > Cnidaria > Cubozoa > Carybdeida > Alatinidae > Alatinidae sp. Z8VKAUB7J3. The sequence continues at coordinate 203,035,003 of JAAAKM020721499.1, forward strand.
TTAATTAAACATTTTAAAGAAAATTTGCATCACTGCGAAAACAAGATATATGTTTGTTTAAAGTACTGTCGAAAGCACTGCTTAGAGGACTTTTCACACTACAAAACTAGCCTAGGTTTCATGATCCTCTTGTTCGGTCAGGGGTACAGTAGTTGGTGGTTACCGGTGTCTGTTCCAACTTCGGCTTGTCGCGTTTTTCCACGGAGAGATGGAGAAACTTTTGTTGATGGTTCAGGAACATCAGTAACCCACAGATGATCGGGGAGAGGAAAGATTCCAAAGTCGTACGTACTGGTATCTGGCTTCAAGGGATCAAAAGAAGCCGGAATTGTTGCAAGGAAACGGGAGATCAATCCGGAGAGAGCGTGTCGTAAAGGTGTTGCTGGCATTACTGTTAAGCGTCGCGGTGACGTTCGTCGTGCGAAACTTTACTACTTGCGTGGCCGTACTGGTAAAGCTGCACGTATTAAAGAGAAACTTAACTAAGCTATTTAGCAATACATTTTTAACTGACGTTACATCAACAACAAAAAAGCCCGCATTAGCGGGCTTTTTTGTGCCTAGTCGATAGACTGCTTTGTAACCACTTGAAATTATTGTTGTTTTTTAGAGCAGAAGTCACCCGAACCAAGTGTTGCCAGCTTCAGGTCTTTACCACCAGAAGGCGGTGTACGTAACACATCGCATTTACCCTCCTGGATAATGTAATACTTGTCCCCGGGATCGCCCTGTTTGATTACAACATCTCCAGCACTAAATGGAACTTCCGCCAGCAGGGCAAAAAGTTGTCCAATGTTGGCAGTAGGCATGCGGGAGAACAACTCTGACTGTAGCATGCGTGTCATCCAGTCGACGTCTTCATCTTCCGACCACCGAAGGGACGTGGCTTAGGATCGGCGGATCGTTCGGCGATTCTACGGAGACGACAAAGTCAAATCGGTCGCCTTCAACACCGCCTTTGCCTCGGCCGTTCCCATCATCACTTGCGACAAGCGACAACGTGTAGCTGCCACGGTCGCCTGCCCTTGGCTCTAGATGGAATACACCTGTTCCATTTCCGAAATCGGTGAACGTAACGAAGTCAGGCAGAGGCAAACCGGAATGACCGTTGACTTTGGTATTTGTATGTATTTATTACCAGTAAGGTCTTTTTCCTGAATATTTAACTGGCTCAGTATCGGTGATTCTGATTATGAAAAGATTTTGTCAATAGTTTTTAGAGGAAAGGGTGTCCACCATATCAGTCCCCTGGATACAGTCTTGATGTCTGGTCTTCCTTACCTCCAGTAATTTAAGAATGTGTTAAGGAAAGTTACCAGGTTTGACCCCCCCCCCCGAAATCTTTGTCCGGCTTGTGAAAAGGCAACACTGGCTGCGGGCCCAGTGGCCGATACAACGCCGACGACCGATGAGACGCCATTGATCCGCATGGTGACCGGGCCGCCTGAATTGCCGGGTGCCAGTGGACAGCCGATATCAATCGCGCGTTCCGTCGAGTCGATCACGTCGCAGCTCTTGACCTGAAAGACCTGGGAGCGCGGGGCCGGATAACCCCAGATCGTGACCCGGTCGGCGGCGGTCGGCCGGCGCCGGGTCAATGGCCGGCCTTTCTGAGGGCCTCGATTTCGGGGTCTTCCTTCTTTGTTATGCTACTATTCAAAGCAACTACGCCAAATGTGTAAACTTGCTGTCAGTAATTCTCAAATACTTTATGATCGAGCTGAATTGTTGAAGATAGAATTGCTTCCATCGCTTTGCTTATAGCTTTATTTTTCTAAAAAGACGATAGCCATGGCCCCAAAGCTCATGTTTGCTTATTACGCTGCCTAAAGAGGGAGAGTAGGGGAGGGGTGGGGTTGTAATCAAACCAATAATTTATACGAGTATGTCTTGTCAAACAAAAACCTGATGATAATAATATATTCTAACTGTTCTCTCTCTGAATTCTACTTTCTTACCAATGTAAAATAATACAGCCTTCTCCAATATAAGCTGGGAAAATCCAACCTTATATTGGATCTGGTTGCTACGGCTGGTTGCTAGGCCCTCGTGGCTATAAGCAAATTATGCCCCCGTTTGAAAATACTGATTACATACATGTTGGAGTATATGGGCGTATTACTAGATGCTACCCTCTTCCCAACGACAATGCGAATTGCCAAGGAATCATCTCACGGAGTATCATATCTCGAAACCACTAAAGATACGCCATACTTTTCCAGGTTATTGGTTTAATAGAAATATTTACAAAAACTTAAATATACTCTTCCCTTAATGTGGTTGCTCGATTGCCAAAGAAGAAGAATTCAAGAAATTCCGAATGAGTCATAGCAGGTTGACACTTAACGTATCTACTAGGATGATCAAGTCATCTGGACAAGTTTAGACGAGTTTTATTTCATGTTTTTCTTCCATTCTTCGCTGTGCTCCTTAGGACAATAATACATCGAAACAATTCATATCGATAGGGATAAGACAAAACCTTGGTTAGCTCTTGATTCCACATAAGCATTACGTAATAACTGGATTGGTTTCTGCAATCTATTTATCCTAGCCTAAATCGTGATCGGTATTATTATTCTAAAATCTACATTTAAACTGTCTCTACATGAAGGCGATCCGCCGGGGGACCGGGTTTTGAGCGCGCCTGACCTCGCAACAGATCCCGCGCCCGATATCGCCGCCGCGGCCCAGGCCTATGCCGTGTTTCACGAGACCCTGACGCCGGAGAGCCTCGACGGTCTGGACCCTCTCTGCGCGCCGGATGTGCGCTTCGTCGACCCCTTCAATGATCTGCGCGGGATCCAGGCGCTGCGCGGGGTCTATGAGCATATGTACGAGGTCTTGGAGGTGCCAAGCCTCTCCTTACTTTCATTTTGGTACCACGAACTGTTTGATATGGAGTTTGGTGGTGTTATTTCTGCCTTGGTAGTATATGTGCTCTGTTTGATCTATCATCGGTATGCAAAGATATATCCAGGATTTTGTTGAGGGGGGTATTTTTTCAGGGAAGGATCAAAAATAATTACAAAATACACATCAAAAATTCGTTTATATGTATTTTGTTACATGTTTACGAGTCGGACAAAAATTTTGGGTACATAGAACTCGACACGGAGCTCACCGGGACAGTCAAAGCGATAAACGTTCGCAGTACGCTCATCAATACCAACGACAATATCGATATTGTCGTTCCGAATTCCGAATTCGTTACGACCCGGCTGACAAACTGGACGCTTGGGGAGCGAATCCTGCGAGTCAGGATTCCCTTTGGGGTCGCCTATGGAAGTGACAAGGATGTGGTCAAGAAAGCGGCCATGGAGGCGGCCGCGGAAGTACCGTATACTCCATCCACTTTTTTTTTCTCCACGAATTGAATTATTGCTTGAATGCATATAGAGTTTCCTATTTTCCATTTTTTGATGCTTAGCTATCTGCTTTCAACAGTAGACCTTACGGACAGGAAACATTTTTCATCCAAAATATTCAGATTACAAACGAAACTAAATATAAAATGGAGAATGAATTAAGATGCATGTCAACCTTCAGAGAGGCCCGTATGAGAAAGCTAGGGGTCTATTTATACGTTCCATGTATTGTTTTTATTATAGAAATGGGTAAACTCCGCTAAAGGCTTTTTAGAACATACTAAACTTGACGGTGTAATTTTCATGAAGATGTTTACCTTTTCTGGTGATATTTTCTCCGTTTTTTGAAACTTCACAAACAGAGTTTAAGCAATAGTTTTTTTATATTTATTTCTAAACAAATAAATTTTACCATTTCTGTATCAGCATAAAATGCAGAATTTCATTATGTATACGACGTTCGTCGTATGCTGTCACACAACCAAGTCTAAAGCAAGGAAAAATCAGGATAGCGTTCTCTTTTCTTACAGTATCCTTCGAAAACAAGAAAGATACAGGCACTTTATCCGAATGAAATAAGATTTCCATGATATTTAAGTCTTATTTACTGCAGGAATTTTGATGTTATACTGTTAAAAAGCTCAAGCAATCTAAATTCCTTGAATACAGGAAGTAAGATATATCCTACACTATTAAAATAGGGCCGACGGTTTCTGTACATTAATATCATATTTAGAAGGCCCTCGTGTCTCAGAGCTCTTATTTGGAGTTGGAGGAGGAAACCGGAAATCTTGGAAAACGCCTAGAATGGAGAGATCGTGATGATACTTGATGGAAAGAAGAAGCACAATTCCTAGATACGTGACTGACATAATCAGACCAGATTGGCTCTCTTTGGGGTAGTTTTGGGGGGGGGGGGTAATTCGGAAAAATTATGCATTTCTAGCTTACGAACGGATGATCAGATCTTTTTGCTTCTTACAAATGTTTTCCTCCTGCTATACCAAGCACCAGTACCTATGTTAGTTTGGGTTCTTTTCACCCTGTTCAAGGCCTAAGTCACAACTAGGGACTGGGTTACTTTCCCCTTCGGATGACACTCTATTCCTACATTCAGTCCCCTCTTTGTCCTATCTCTAGAAACATAGTTTCTCACTTCACCTGAACAGATGACTGAGTACAGTACCTCTGGGACCATAGCAGGCAAGCTCAGGTGGTCTTCCCATCTACCTAAGGCTTCATTCAAAACTTTAGTGTCAGTAGTTAAAACCATAGCAGAACCATTTATAGGTTTCCCATCTTCACTGTATAGTTTATGGGAATCAGGTAGGTAGCGATTTAACTCTTTCCAAAGTTGTTTTCTAGGCGCATACACAAATTGGGTTCTTACTTCCGCTTCACCCCTAACCTTGTCTCCCAATGTGTCACTTGCTTTTGCATCTACATCTGCCACTAATTCTTTTAATTTTTACAAGTGAAGATAAATTGTTCAAATGTAGAATGGAATCAAGCGTACATGAAAGCGTTGCGGCAGCATTGAATAACGAGAAAGAGAAACATTTGAATAATGAAACAAGAGCTAATTGTAACACTATTGGACATGTATGCATGCATTGTCCTGACAGCAAGTTGTTGAATTCCCTTGGAGTACTGAGAAAATTCAAATGTTATAGAGCTGGATATGCAGGAGTAACATTTCCAGAGATGATAGTGCGTTCCGCAGGTGTTCCGCCTACGACAAGCTTGAGATCAAGAACTTCTTCATCCTCTTCGGGCATCGGCTGATTCGATTCTGTCGGTCTTCCCGGTCGTGCAAACATAGTCCACCCCCTCGATGTTTGGATTTCCGCGCAAGGACGGAATATGGGACGTGCTCGTTTGCGCAGATCAATGTCGTTAATCTGGTTTAAGCATGGTTAACGACCGGTTAACGGATGCACCGATAGAGAACAAATTTTTGCGCTGGAAGCTCACTGGCAACCAAGAACTCGTGGTAACACGCGCCGCAGGTGTTTCAGCGTGGCAGTTCCTTCTTCCGCCAATCCTGTGCGCACTGATCCTTGGCAGCATTCAAGTCGCCGCACTCAATCCGCTCTCTTCCATCCTCTTGCAGCGTTACGAAATGCTCGAAGCACGCTATCTGAAAAACAATGTCAGCGTCATGAACCTCTCCTCTAGTGGGCTTTGGCTGCGTCAGGGCACCCAGGATGCCAGTCGGTTTTCATATTGCCTCCTTGCATCGCTCAATTATTTAGTGCTTATGCTCTAAGCCTGCGCACTCTCAGCATAGCTCCACATGATAATATTCATGACCTCCTTAATTGATTCGCCATCAAAACGTATCTGCGTATCAAATGACCTTCTAGAGTACCGATAGCACTCAACATTATAGTGAAGTTGGAGAGACTCAATAAACCTAAAATGGAAAGAAACATACTCGCTCGCACCTCCAGCCATTTGAATTTTACGGTGATTTTGAAAAAAGTCTGACATCCCTCAAAAACGGCATCAAATCATTATGAAGAGCTTATAAGTAAAATCTGAATAGTCAAAAACCGTTTAGAGGGGAATTACAGTCCCTCAGCTTGGACTCGCTTCATGGTTAGTACTGATCTCTCCTGTTTTTCTTTTCTTTTTGCGTTTTTTTTCAGGGCTAGTGGTTTACCAGAGCATCATAGAGAGATGCTTATTGGCTCATTCAAAAGTTTACGAACCAAAGCTTCCACCCAATCTCCTGTTGTGGCTGTTGTTGACAATCGTTGTGTTTTTGATGGTTGCGCATCATCGTCATCATTTCTAATATCATTGCTTTGTTGTTGTTGTAATAATAATAATCGTCGTCCAGCACGATTCAATGTTTGATAATATCGCAAATGTTCCAAGATTGCAAGTACTAATACGTACGGTCCCAATGTTTTTATTGTTGTTGGTCGCGTGGTTTGAGATGAAGGTATTATGTGTTCTGATTCAAAGTCGTTCTTGGCTACTTCTGAGCATTGGTAGTTGGTTGTATGTATCGGCCAGAAAAATTTCCTAAAACAAGTCCCATTGCTAAGTATCAGCCCAAGAATGGTTTAGAGCTGTTCTCCAGGTGTGGGTAGACCATCACTGAATGAGTTCCACAATTAGAGATAGTTACTTTGTGTATTCCTGGTAGTAGTTTATGTAGTTATTTTGTTCTCCGCTTGGATCCCATCGAGCTTATTTTGAGTCACATGTGTTGCTGGCAGACATACAATACAGTTTTCGCAGAAAACGGTCTACATTAGACAGTCTGATTGCACAATATTAAAAGTGGGTTGAGCTTCTTTCTCAGGGGCAAGATATTTTAGCTTCTCTTCTTTGACACCACAAAAGCCTCTGATCGTGTATGGCACAAGGGATTTCTTTGTAAATTGAAAGATTGTCGACTATTTGAGGTGCTTGCTGACTTTCTTCGTCAACAATCATGTCGGTTTGATCCACCTGCCTTGGTGCTGTTTTCCGGACTACCGTCCCGATGGCAAACCCAGCCTGATCACCGCCAAAACCCCAGACCATCCGATCGCCTCGGGTCTGCCCGCCAGTTTCGCCGTCACTGCCACGGAAATGTATAACGAACCGTTTCATGTTCCGAAGCCGGACCAAGTGGTCTTTGAGGAGTCTTGGGAACTGGGAGAGCGATTCCGCAGTGGGCTGGTTTGGAACATTGGCAAGGGGCCCTTTGTCGTTATAGAAACCCGAAGCAGCTTCTTCAACAAAGCCCAGATTGATCATTTGCATTAAAAATGGGTCCGATTCGTTATCACCGATGTCGGCATAGTCGGTCAGGTAATAGTTATCCCAGATACGTATTTGTTGTTGAATCTTTTGCTCATCTGAGGATATGGATTTAAGTTGCCATCGCTCATTTTTATGGGGGCTGTCGGCCTGAATAAGCTTAACCAGTTGCCAATGGGGGAGCCATTTCCCATGGAGGCGCTCGTCAGGCCTTTTCCCAAGGAACTCACCACACCGCCGGTGACAAAAATGTGTTTGGTCATTGCTAGAGTCGCTTTCCCTGCGAAATTTCAATCAATATGAGTGGAAAAGGGGAATGAATTGCTCAATCCAGTCGATCGATTCATTCAAAACACGGAGCATCTTATCAATTCATCTGTCGTTTGACAAATGCCTCGTAGTCTTCACGCGTGTCGATTCCTGCGTGATTTTGCGCACTGCGGCATATGACTCTAAACGGCCATGCTTTGAGTGGCGTCAGGAGAAAATAAATGAGCAGCAACGACGCGTTTGGCAGTTCCGAACAAAATAATCAGAACGCCAACCCAGAGCTCAATACCAAATCAGTCGATCAGGCTGATTCCGCAGAGGGTTCTGGTTTGCGCAAGGCCGCTTTGTCCGCCATTCGCAATTGGTATGGCTCCGATGAAGACAAAGCGAATGCAGCGAAGGCAAGATCAGCTGGCCTCGCCTCCCTCGTCGGGATCCGCGCCCGGATCCGCGTCCGCTCCGCTCCCAGCGTGCGAATCGTCGCCGGTCGGGTCGGTCGCGCCGTCGTCGGCGCCGTCGCCCGCGCGGTCGTTTGCACCGCCATCCGTACCGTCGTCGCCGGAGTCCGCGTCTCCATCGCCGGTGGCGCCGTCCTCCGCGGGGTCTGCGCCCCTCGCAGGGCGCTCGTCCTGGGCGTAGGCCGTCTGCGCGCACATCGCCGCGTGGCCCGGAGCGGTGTGCACGAAACCAGTACCGGCCTCCTCAGTGACGTGATCGCCGTCCAGCATGGGCACATCGAATTCATAGCCCCGGCCGCGCCAGGGATGAGCACAAGCTGCAATGGTGGAAGGATCGACGGCGGCGCGGCGCTCATAAGCCTCGACGCGGGCTGCGGTCATCACTTCGGCCGCCAGCGAATCTGCAAGGATCAGCAGGTCGCCGGGACGGGCCCAGTTTTCCTTCGGCCCGCCGGTGGCCTTATCGGTAACGGCCAGGTCTCTGATGCATCGCAGGTTACCCGTTCGTCCGCTTCCGGCAACGTCAGTGGCCGTTATGACATCGGTGGACTGATGGGCCGGGTGTCAAATGTCGACGTTTCCAGATCTCATGCCAGCGGAACCGTCACGCTCCTTGCCGATAACACGGGTGGTACCACCACACCATATGGCGCAGGCGGTCTCATCGGCTCCATTGATTCGGGCTCGGTCGATCTCTCTGTGTTTGTGCATCCACATCATACATCCCCTAGGCCATCGTGCCGGGCATCGTGCATCCACATCATACATCTCGCAGGCTTGTTTTAGTAGGCCATCGTTTCGTCATGCCTACTTCCTTTTGCTTGGTTACATAAGACTAGGAATAGAAGTGGTTGTGTTGAATCTGGTTCAATAGATTCAGATATATTACGATCCTTACTGTTGTGCTCCATCATTCCAACTTATGTAGGCTTATGTTATTCAATCTTTATCAATATGATTGATGAAGATATGCTTGCAGATATTGAAAAGGAAAAAGCGGTTTCAAATTATATAAAGAGCCTTGCCAAAGGCGTGGTAAAGACTATGTCTAAGATGGGAATTTCAACGGTACAGAGCTATCACGGGGCACAGATATTTGAAGCCCTTGGCCTTGACCAGGAATTTGTAGACAAATATTTCACAAGGACCCCCTCAAGAATTAATGGAGCAGGGATTGATGTTATAGCCGAAGAGGCTTCAATATCTGCAGGCAATATTCTCCAGATATGCTAACTCCAGTAACAAACTCTGTATCACAAAATCTGTGTTGCTAAGGAATTTGATTTGACAAGAGATACTTCTGCCTTCAGTTCGTTCCTAGAACTGCCTTTTCTCGATCAAAATCGTGCAACTCTGTTGTGAACAACAAAACACCCACTGGTAAATCTTTTCACATAAAACTGCAACGATCGGAAAATCTCTTGATTTAACTCAGAAATGGAGATCCATCCGCTCATACATTTCCAACAGCACATACTTACATGATGTATGAAGATAAAGGGGTAAGCAGTCCAGTTTATTCACCTGGTAACATTAGCATTACCTCAATTAGTAAAGTTGAAAATATCGATGAAAGCATCACAGAATACTCACTCCAATTTTCTTTATGCGCTGAAGTTTCAGGTTACCTTAACCACATGAGCAGCTTAACCAGTAATTTATTAGATCAAGCTGGCGATTTTACAGATTGTATGACCTTCATAACATGTATCATTACCTAAACAAAATTAACCTTTATGAGATATGCATTCATATATATTTTCTGTATCATTAAATTCTCTCCAAAATTTTTTTCTAGGTACTATTGGAATATACCCCCCGTAACATTCGGCCACATCTAGACATTAGTCGCAAATTAAATATCCCCCTTATTTTAAATAAGTTCCAGGAGGGCATAAATCAAATTAATAATTATCTTCTGATATTTATCGTTCATTTTTTTGCTTTCATTGGGCAGCTCAGCGCTGCACAGAAAAAAGCTACACAGAACTGAAACAAGCTAGCTTTGAAAAATATAATCTTCTTACGTAATTAAATAAGCAATATCAGGCCCTTAAAAGCCAAAGTTCAAAGTTAAAGAAGGAAAAATTAATTTACGAATGATTGAGATTTGAAAGGTTTAAAAATGATAGGATCATGAGTATGACGCCAATGGGCCTAATAAATACATACCAAATATTCTCTTTTTTGGCGTGCTTTCAACGTCTTACGAGCGGAACGATCGTAAACGTAGAAGTCCGCCGATGAGATCATGAACACGCAGTGCTGGCTCTTGGGGAAGAGCTTCGAGGCGATTCGGTAGAGAGGACCCGCGAACCACTCGGTATCGATGTATTCGATGTCGGTTCCGGGGAGGGGAGCTCCTGCGGCTTCTAGCGCCGGCCGATTGCGGACGTGGGTTACTAGAGTGACTGGAACTCGAGCGGCGAGTCGCGTCTCATGTGAAGTGAGTCGGGAGTCAATCCGTGTTCGCCTTCATATACTTTGGCGGCCAAAGTATTTTCGGGAAAGTCTTTGTGTTTGGCTTTGAATAGCTTACAAACCGGCAACTCAGCGATGGCCGGCTCTTCTGTGAGGATAGTATATCGAGCGAAGTACCGATGTTTGGTGGGAAGGGCTCCCTTTTCTTTGTTCAGACGTTCGACACTGGCTTTGAGTAAGCCTTTCATAAACAACAGCTTTTTATTTGTGACAAAAATTACTGTAGGCCTATACAAAAACTACTCTTCATCTGAAATGTAAGCAGCAATACGTGGGCCATCACCCAAAATAAAATAAAAAAATCTAACTATGGCATTTGTTATCTTTATTTTGAAAATGGAATTACAGATATAAGACGCCTTGTCTTTGGCATTTTCGTCCATTTGTTTATTATGTCCTCAAGGTCAATGGTATCAGTCAAATCCTTTTCGCATGCCAGGATCACCATTTGTGATTTCGTTCGTTTTAAATTTTGACTTTACTTGATAGAAATCTGTGATTCAGTCTCTGCTTTAAAGACCTTTCCCATTTAACTTAATTATCTACCCATTCAAGTTCTACTAACGACCTTATACCAAATTTAGATACGCGATTTATGCCATGGTTTGAAAATCATGTTGGAACACCCCAGAGGAACCGAAAAAGGGTTGGTGGTTCAGACTGCTTTCAGAACCAAATACCAACTACCCCCTTCAAAGGCAATTCGTGAATACGTCATGCCTTTTCCTCTTGCAGCAAATTGCCAATTTGCTGTGGTACCTGATTCTTGACTTCGACCAGCGCGGTTTCTATTGCGTGCTGAAACGCATATGAATCCGCACTGCCGTGGCTCTTGATGACAATACCATTAAGCCCGACCAATGATGCACCATTGTAGTTGCGCGAATCCATTTCGACAGAAAGGTTTGTCAGCACCGACCTGGCCAGAAACGCCTGGAGTCGGGAGTTCAGAACTGGACTTTGGCAACAGTCCCCAATTTTTGACGAGTATTCTTATATTTTATAAAGAAATTAGAAGTGAAAAAGAAGCAGTGAAATAAAAAAAATAAATAGCTAGTACATAATACTCAGTATTAAAACAAATGAGTGTGTTCTTACATTTAGCATATTAAGCCAAAAACAAGAACAAAGAAGACTAAAATTGTATTTATACTCACAATCCACTTCTGTTGAAAACAAAACAAAACATATATCTATACGATCTCTACCACAGACCTTTCCATACAATATTTACCCGAGTCCTCTCTATACGATCTCTTCCCCAGACCTTTCCATACAATATTTACCCAAGATCTCTCTATACGATCTCTACCCCAAACATTTCAAGAGTTCAAAAACCTTTATTTCTTTTCTACGCACTTAAAAACTCATCCGTGTACATAGCTATGCAAGTTCATATTTATTTCTTTTCCTAACACTTTACATAACAATTTTAACATATGGTTGTAGGTGAAGCGGCGGATGCGATACTCCAGTCCCATGCCACCAGGGCGAGCCACCACTGGTGCTGGCGCTGACATTATAATGAGTCGGTAGCCACAACAACAGATTGATGCGTTCTACTGAGTTCAATCTCTTCCAGTACTGGCGTCATTCAAACTGTTCGTTCCTTCAAAACACTTCCGGTTGTTGCCCGCCACCATTAGAATAGGAGCTTCTTAGACATTGTGTAGGTATTTATTGTCTAATCGGGGAATGAGGTGATAGATATAGGCCATTATTGTTCGAAGTCGATTTCTGTATTATCGCCAATATTGATGCTAAGTGATTTTTGGCGAAAGCTGGCATCATTGCCAATGACGGATTTGCGGAGGATAATAGAATTTAGTCTCGAATAAGCTCCGAGGATAGAATTGGAAATGATAGAATTGTTGATGTGGGCATGCTCAGCAATGGCCACATAAGGTCCAATGATAGACTGAGTGATTTCGCAGGAATCATCTTATTTATTATAATTTTCTTTATCTAAAATCATAGTTTTTTCTTGATTTTAATTTTAATTTTATTATTATTAATTTTATTTTTCTTAATCTAATTTCTAAATTTACACTTCTTTTTTGTGAAATTCTATTTCATTTTTATAATTAGGTTTTATTTAAATCTAGAAATAATTCTTTTTAGATTTTACATCTTTAAATTTAATTATTTAAATATCCCAAATTTAATTTAATTGGTCTTAAAAAACTCACCGCGATCTGCAGTTCGAGCGTGGTGGGATCGGTGACCTCGAGATCGAGGCGGGCGGAGACGACGCGTTCGGTCATGCGCGCAGCGTACGGGCGCGGCGCGAACGGGGCCGGTTGAGAGGGGCCGGTGGAGCCGATGACGGGAATCGAACCCGCGTATTCAGCTTGGGAAGCGGTTTCGACGCTGCTACTGGAACTGCGGCGATGTGACCTACGGCCGCAGATCAGCACTGGTCGAAAGGCCAGCTATGATATTGGAAAAAGAGAAAAGACTAGAGGCGAAATATAAACATAGCCTGGAAGATTTACTAACGCAGTCAGATTTTATCTCCTTGCATTGTCCGGGTGGGGGAGTCAATTATCACATGCTCAATCATAGCCGTTTATCATTAATGAAAGAGTCAGCTTTTCTAATCAATACTTCGCGTGGTGATCTGGTGGATAGCACGGCCTTAGCTGATGTTCTTCGAACAAATAAAATTGCTGGTGCAGGACTTCTGTTTTTGTTCGGGCCTCCGGGCAACGGAAAGACAACGATTGCACGCTGCCTGACACATTGTTTGGGGCAAGAGATCTGGATTCCCCACGTGATCTTTGATGATGGGAATTTGATCAAACTGCAAGACGATGCGTTCCATCGACCCGCGCCGGTACCCGAAGCCGACAACCAGCTATTGAAAAACCAGCAATGGGACCACCGTTGGATTCGTATTCAGCGGCCCACCGTGGTGGTTGGCGGCGAACCTTCTTCTGGAGGACGGACATTGTCTGCGAAACCAAACGCTGTCGGTGTGCAGTTCGGCGGGTGCGTGCGAACTCGGTGACCTTCGCGCGAGCAGTCTGGGAACTCTCGTTCAGATGGTCTCCGGCGGTGTCGGTGTCACACTGCTTCCAGAGATCGCTCTCGACGTCGAGTGCGGAGACGAGCGGAGTGTGAAGACTATCCGCTTCGGATCGAGTGCGCCGTACCGAACGATCGGACTGGCGTGGCGGCATAGGACTTAAAAGAAAAATTGGCGTAAAGAGGGGTTGACAGTTGAAGAGGTTATAGATGGTATGGACCGGGTAGTCCATACCATCGTACCAGTTACCAAACCATACCAGGTAGGTCACCCTGGTAATTCCTGTTCCTTCGAGTTTTAAGAGCCATTTTTGTTTTCATTTGGAAAGATTCGTTTCAAAAATTGTATTTTTGTTTTTTTCTAACACATTTTCAGGGGCACACTAAATTTATGGTTGGCACACGGACACACACACACACAGACACACACATGCACACACAGACACACAGACACACACTGACACACACACACACAGACGCACACAGACACACAGACTCACACACACAAACACACACACAATAAATAAGATAATAATAAGATTATAATAATGATGGGGTTCGCCCCCTCGCCAATACCTCGTTCTTTGCACTAAAGCTGAAATTTTGTTCCAATTCACTAAGAATGACCCCTGAATCACAAAAGCTGTGTCAAAATCGTACGGGTCATCAATATTTTTAGATTAAATGTTCAATTAACCAAAAGACAAGATGTACATACAACTACCGCTATTAATGCTGCTGATACTGATGTTACTGCTACTACGAATAAAACGCTAACACTGCAACTACTTCTCCTGCTACCACCGCAAATACTATGATACTTGTGCTTTTAATGTTATACTTTTAAAGTCTATGAAGATAAAATTTGAGAGAAAACTGATGGCAAATTCGAACTATTCAGAACAAGGACACGAAGTCCAAATGGAAAGAGGATTCCAGAAACATCTTTATGAATATTTTTTGCATCATGTGTATAACGAACAAGTAATCGAATACGATCTTTTTGTCGAAATTCATCATACATTTCGTCATCAATAATTGGAGTATTTCCGGACGATGTATGATAAGGATTAAAACGAACATTTTTCATAAATGATTCAGAATCACCTCGAGGATTTTTTTTTAAATCATTCCAAGTATATTCTCTATTTTCTTTCTTTCAGCAAACAGCAAAAATGAAACTATGATAAAAATAATAAATATTAAACCCTAAAAATTACATATGAAAAGATAAACGACAAAAATAGCTATAATATAATATTATACTATATAATATATAATAAGATTGTATAAATACAAATAACCAAGAAATCCAAGAATGGTAAGCTCAAAAGGATCAATTTTACTCCCTTTGAGTTTTTGAGATTTTACTCCCGAAATAAAGAATGTTGGTCAGGCACAATTTCATAACGTAAATATAACTCAATTAAATTTTCTTTTTTTGTTTTCAATTCAGTGGTATAATCTTCTCCTATTGTTGGTAGTCCATTTGATATTAATGTATACATGTTAAAAATTGTTTCCGCAAAGAAGTAAATTGTAAAGTAAAATTTTCATCTTCAACAATAATATTAATATAATATTCTTTTCAAATTGAAAAACTATTTTCTGCAATTCCGACTTGTTGAAGTCTTTTACCTACCTAACCAAACCAACTCTATATATTGGATTAAAATGTATCAGCAAAGTAGTCTCTCTCGCTCAGACTATACCGATTATCTCCGAGTGGACACAAAAAAAACGGTTAGATGACAGATCAAGAACGAAGTCTGGTCGCTACAACACGTAAGTACCGAAAGATATTTTGCGAGGATTAATGCAAATTTCTTAATAAAAATCAATATTATCTTGATTATTT
The DNA here is from genome assembly GCA_010016025.2 of Alatinidae sp. Z8VKAUB7J3. Classification (NCBI taxonomy): domain Eukaryota; kingdom Metazoa; phylum Cnidaria; class Cubozoa; order Carybdeida; family Alatinidae; species Alatinidae sp. Z8VKAUB7J3. The sequence goes on from JAAAKM020721499.1 coordinate 203,050,224, forward strand.
ACGGCTTCAGTCCACAATAGACTACGCAGGGCCTGGGGCCCGCAGCGGAAAGGCCAGGTTGTCGTAAACGCTGTAATGGGGATAGAGCGAATACTGCTGGAACACGAAGGAAACGTCTCGCGCCGCCGGCGGCTGGATCGTCATGTCGTGTCCACCGATCCAGACGCGGCCGCACTCCGGCCGTTCGAGCCCGGCGACGAGGCGAAGCGTCGTGGTCTTGCCGGCACCTGTCGGACCGAGCAGCACGACGAACTCGCCGTCGGCCACGGTAAGGCTCCCCAAAAGCATATGCAATGTTTTGTTCATGATCGAAGTTCCTACAACAGCGAAGTTGCTTAAATATTTTTATTACTGAGTTTTAATAAGGGATTGGCCGTTTCACCGAAGGCGACGTACCAAAAAAGAAAGGTTGTGGCCTACTCGTCAAACCACTCTGACAAGTACCACGGTGTGTAGGTATATTGAGATAACGAAACTGCTTTTTTCAACATAAGATTGTTGTTAATTGCTACTCAAAAATTAGTTGGCAAGATGCGCAATGAGATCAAGGGGCAGATGACGAGCCCGGTGGTCGATGAAGTCTTCGAGATGGCGACCGACGAGGGCGCGGCCCATGGCGGGGACATGACGGCGCCGCCGCCGCTGGCATATTTCTGCACCGGCTTCGTCGCTTGCCTGATGACCCAGATTCGGGCCTTCGCGAAGCGCCTGCGCGTCGAGGTGGGCGAGGTCAAGGTGAAGGCGCACATCGAGTGGGAGGCGCGGGTCGAGGGTCTTTTCGGGCTGTAACTGCGACGGTTACCATCGTCTTTGTCACGACTTCTGCTGCGACTACGCCGTGAGGCCCGCCTGCCAGGACTCCTGCGTCTATCCGGACTTCTTCTTCTAAGAGGGCTCCTCCGTCTATCTGGACTCCTCTTCCTGTGAGGACTCCTTTTTCTTTCCGGACTTCTCCTTCTATCCGGACTTCTTCGTCTATCCGGACTTCTCCTTCTATCCGGACTTCTTCGTCTATCCGGACGCAAATTTTCTGAAGGTGGAAAGGATGTAAAGAAGACATGGTATATAATCAATTCGGTTTTTAGACCGATTTCCCTCTCTCCCTTCAGTTCCAACAACGCTGAGAGTCGATTATTTTTTGCTACTATAGGGAATACAACTGCTTCCTGTGCAAGCTTTACAACTACCCGTAGTGATTACAGAGCCTATCTTGGACCCTCAAGCTTAAAGTCAATGGTCTTGAGCTCTGTTTCTGAGTTTGAGGCAGATCAACTAAATTTTAAAAAAATAATAATGTATACACTGACCAACAAACAAATACAATACAATACACAAAAATACACACAAATGCACGGAGAGACAGCGCTGCTACTAGAGATTCGTATTTTTCTCTAAGGGCATCCGTAATGTAGACAAAGTTTTATGATACCCAACTAATAGTGTTATGAGGCGTAGTAATAACTGTACTCCCACAATGTAGGGACTGAGGCTATGATGAGCCTTTTCCTATACTTCCTCCATCTGCAATACCCAAAATAGATAAAAAATTAATTATATGTTATCATGACATTCACACAAAAGAACCAAATTTTTTTGAATAACCAAGGATGCATACTTCAGGCAAAGATTGAAGGAAAATGAGATAGACCCCAATTTTAGTGGATAAGAAACTTTGAACACTGGAACAATATGACCTACTATCAGTTTACAAGACAATAGAATGTGGGGTCAAATATGAATGTTGGGCTCAAATATGAATAGAATGCGGCGGAATGCGAGAATGGGCCTCCAGGGAGGGCGAAGATCAGGCCAGGGCGGCCAGGAGCCAGAAGATTCCTACCCAGAGCAGGGACGACACGGCTACAACCAGAACCGCAGTGCGGGCCGGCGACCACCTCTGCTCATCTACGCCCTCTTTGGGGTGAAAGAGTGTACCAGACACGCTCCAAGATCCCCGACTCGAGTAAACGATCCCGTAACCTTCGCATACTAGAAGAGCGAGTACAACTATCGTGGCTCGGCAGAAAACGTAAACTGGGCGGTCTCTGCGGAATACCGCGAGCGCTCGGAATTGCGCATCGCCGATCGTGACTGGGCCCTGCGTCCGTTTCCGGAAAACCCGGCTCCGGGTGGATGGTCGTCCATCGGCAACCCCGGCACCTACTTCCCGGCTATTCCGAACGGTGACGGCACTGCCACTTTGGTGGGTGCAGGAAGACCGGATCCCAATTGCGAGCTTTTCGGCAATTTCATGGACCCGAATGGAGCAGGTTGGAACATGACAAAACCGCCGAGAAAGATCCCGACGGCGAGCACCGCGTTAGCCAGCTGCGACAGATTTCCCGTGCGCGGCATAGAATCAGGGACCACTCCATATGGATAGGGCGTGCTCAATATGCGTTATCCGTTTTCAGCAGTGTGATCGGCGTCATGAATACGATGTAGAGATCCAGCAGCAATGACCAGTTCTCGATATAATAGCGGTCGTGATTGACCCGCTGACGGATTTCAAAAAGGAAAAATAACAAATGAATTATTTTCATCTACAAGAATATTTTCAACAATACTTGACATATGTGATATTGAATTAGATTCTGACTTAAAGGAAAAAAGTTTAAAACCACATATAGAAGGAAGACAAGAAATAATCAGTGGTGATGAGTATACATTTTCAGAGACTGGAGGTTTACAAGGTCCATTTCCATCCCCTAAAGAACCAAATGTTTTTTGCATTAAAACAAAAAATTACAAATTAATGTTCATTAAAGAGCTTTTTATGAGTTTAATATTGAGTTTTCTAGAGCTTAGTATGCCTATGAACGGTAAAAACGATGAATTTTGGAGTCTTCGTTGTCTTTACATTTCTGATGAAATAGCGTGGAATAGTAGATATATTGTTATCCTTTATATCCAAAGTTAGCAAATTGTTATTTTTGGTTTAAACAGTCGTGTTCGAAAAAAGCTATATTCAAAATTACATTTTTTGGGGATTCAATTTATTGATCGGTATACCTACCTTATAAAAAATCTAATACCTAAGTTGCCTCATCTCTTAATCATTTTAATGCAGAAAATGTTGATATGAGCGTAAAACATAGTTACTATGAACAATTTTATCGACAATAACCGCTTTCTGAAATTGTTCATTTTCAAATTTGTTCCAATGAAGACTGTTTCATAGATTTGACTTCCACATTTATAGATTTGCATGTGATTGTCAAGAAATAAAACAATGAAAAACCAAGTGCGACCGCAATTTTGTACTTCAGTTTCATTTGTGTTGTATTCCAATATATGATTGTGCTAACAAGTGAATCATTTACCATGTATAAAAATGAGAAACAGCTAAGTTTATTTACATGTGTAGACATAATAAGCGTTAAGTTATGTATTCGACCAGTGCTGCATGGACATGTAACAGTAGTTGGATCAAGGTATGGATGAAAAAAAATTGAAAATAAACAAAAAATGTGCTTGATTTCAGGAGATTATTTGTTTGATGCGCGTGCGGCAACACCAGCCAGATGCCGATGAGGGCCAGCAGGCCCAGCGGCACGTTGATGAGAAACAGATAACGCCAGCCGTACCAGTCCGTCAGCAGCGCGCCCACCGTGGGGCCCAGCACGGGTCCGAGTATCATGCCCATCGACCAGATGCTCATCGCGAAGCCGTGGCGTTCGCGCGGATAGGTATCGAGCATCACCGCCTGTGAAATCGGTAGCAGTGGCGCGCTGACGAAACCTTGCAGGCTTTTCAAGAGATGGCTAGTAACCTGCCTTGGAAAGAAAACACTACATAAAGAGTTAAAAACAATTTGTATGAAAAGTTGTATTGTGTTGTGAAACTTTTGTAAACTGGTAAGCATGTGGTATTATCAACAAATTTCCTTTCAAAAAGTTTTCTAAATCATCTCAAGTGTCTAGAGGAATTGAAATATTTTCTCCCACTTCTAATTATTAGAAAATTAATGAGACTGCCAAGAAAAATAGCAAATTGTTCGATCTTGTACCTTCATCCGAAGATTTCAAAGAAGCGAAACAAGCTGTAGTTGAAACTACCGTTGCAGCAAAAGATAAAACGGTGGAATCGTTGGTAGCTGCTAAAACCAAAACTGGTGAAAAAGCCGATGAAGTTGCTACGGCTGTTGCTGAAAGTGAAACACTAGAAGCTGCTAAAACCAAAACTGGTGAGCTTGTCGAGAAAGCTAAACAAGCTGCACAAGACGCAGAAGTAGCTATCGACGAGGATTATCTTAGATTTACCTGTTTTGGAAAATCGCCCCTCGTATTGTCTCGTATGGATTCGATCTTGTTCGGGCTTTCAGGAATTCATCAGACCCAAGGAAGTCGAATACGTTCTACGAAATGAAAAGTCTTTAGAAAGTCGTCATTTCTTGTTCAAGAAAATATTTTACGAGGCTGCAAAAGTAAATTAAAGGTAATTTATTGAGCAATCAAAACTTACAGATCAAGTAACAGTACCTTGGAAAATTTCACCCGCACAATGGCTCAAGCCAATCCCAAGAATTCTCACATCTTTATCCTTTAATCGATTTTCTAAATTAGTTCGGAATGGATTCGTAGGAGCGAATCAAAAGCAGCAACGAAATTTTTTATACGCTGTGGCCACGACCAGTCTGCTTCAATAGACTCACGCATCGTTTGACTCATCAGTTCATATTGCTCAACAGACAAACCGCGTAAGGTCCTAAACCTAGACACAATAGACTCAACTGTGGGGTTAAGAACACTTTTAAAAAAACATAACAAGAAAATGACAAAATACAAAAAAAAAGTTGAATAATTCAAAATTAATTTAATAATAATGAGTTGCAATAGAACCGTCTAGCTCAAGAAAAAGACCAAATAAAATAGGGATTCTTTAGATGTACAGTTTTTTTTACAATTTGGTTATGCATCAAGAATATAAGCAATTAAATCAAAAGTTGCATAAGTGCAAATATCAGCAATTCCTTAGGAACAGCTAAAGGACTGCATTCCAGTTGCAACCACCTTTCGATTCAGCGCTAGTTAGAAAAGGAAATCAAGATTTTATTGGGGCTGGTCGCGCGAACGTTGACGGGATCTCTACTGAGGATGCCGAGCTCACCGAATTTGCGCTGAACGTATATGAAGGTTGGAATCTGGTAGCCACGCCCTTAGAGTTGATCGATGATGCCACAGATACAGTTTTCAATACCGCAGATTCGGATGACGATCATTTTCTAGAGGGAATCTATCGGACAAAGTCCAAGGGTTACTATCGTAGAGAAGCCAAAGGCATCTGCTGGTTCAAAGCAACCGCGACATGTCACGTAGCAAAGATGCGAGAGCTGTCTTTGCTTCTTCAAGAGCTAGGGCACTCGATCGATGAGCTCCGCACGACTCGACCCGGCTATGTCGTGTACGAGGACGAGCACCAAATCGTTGCAGAGCCGTTCTCAGATACAATACCAAGCTAGCTTAGAGTCTGCATCTTGCCCATTTATTCAACACCTGAAACGAACTAATGGTAATTGCCAGAGCACTAGGATCAGACTGTTCGTTCCTGGTTTTTAAACCAGATAAATCACGCGCTTCAACCAATGCGACTTTAAAATTTTCTTTTGCCAACAGACCGGCAAGGGCCAAACCAGTGATTCCGGCACCAACAATTAATACATCAAAATCTGGCTCAGCGCTCTGAGTAATATGACTCATCTTATTGAAGGCATATTATTTAAGCCGGCTCCCTCGTCCTGGCACGCTCTCGATCTCCAGCTGCCCGTTATGGTCAGCGACAATATCCCGAACGCCGCGTAGATTGTGGGTGGCCTGGACCGATGGAGAGGAGAAAGTTGTGCCGAGGCCGAACGATGTATGGAGCACGGTATCGATATCCCTGTGGCTCAGTTCTTTGCTGCTGTCCGACACGCAGATCCGCACATGGCGTTCGGTCGCATCCACGACGACATCGATCTTGCCACCTTCAGGGGTGGCGCTTGAAGCTCATCTAGCGCGATTCCGGTGTCCGGAGAGACCCAAAGAGTTCCACTGTCAGGTGTGAAGTTCTCGAGCCCATCAAACACGTACATAGGCGTTCTCTTGTTGTGGAGTTAGCAATCCCTGATGACGCCATGGCTCCGTTCAGGGACGGGCCCTGTCGGTCAGTTCTCTACTGGCATCAGCCAGGTACGCCTCCGCTTCCTGCAGTAGCTCACGTCGTGAACGGCGATTGTTCTCTGGATACCGATGTATAGAAATCTTTTACATTACGTTTCTTCTCTTTTACTTGCATTTTACTTTTTGTTGGGAATACGAATATAATAAATTTCAAGGTCCTGGGATTAAATAATGCCCTAGGTGCTTTGGAAATATGCCTCTGTGGTTCTTTGAGATTAAAGAACGGGAATTTGCTAACAAAAGTCGTAGTAAAATAGAAAAAAAAAATGAGAGAATAATAAACGTAAAGACAAAAAAGCTACAAATAACGTCATCGGGTCAGGTAAGGGGGGAAAGCCTGGAATACTGCTTTGCAAACGTCAGAGGTTACTGGGAAGTCAGATCAGGAGGCAACACTTCGCTGGGAGTATCTTTCATTGCATCCCCTGAGGAAGCATCGGCATTTTGTTCACAATTCCATCCGGATGCGGACAGTTCATCCAGAAACACGGCCATTTGCTTCTCGCAGAAACCCACTTCGTGCGCGGCCCGCCAGAGAACCTGCCCCATGCCGGGTTGTTCGGTGATTCAGATGAAGACTTAAGTAATTAGTCTGGGTGATATGCATATTATATGCTGCCGAAAAAGGATCCAAACGGAAAAAAGAGCAGTTGAAAGAACTCTCAAGGCAATTAATTATTATGATTGGCTGGTACAATTTTTTTACATTCCTGTATAATTTTGGTAATCAAAAATTGTGAATATTTCAAATCAGGTGTTTAAATTTTGCAGTTCGATGTGATTTATAACCATCCAAAACAATTCCTCTGTAGTCTGGTAGCTCATAAAAGCTGATGCAAATACCAATAAAAATGGAGGTTGTTCGGTTTGACAATAATCAATGACAAAATGTTATGTTTTAGAACTTGCCAAACCTTGACATAATAGCCAATCTTCAATCCTTTGTTATCAATTGTGCTTTTGAAGAAGGAGAACCTTTGGAGGGCAGTGGCCTTTTTAGCATCATTATCCATTACATTGTCAGCAAGCTGATGTTTGAATTCTTCAAAATATGCTACATGCGAGATAGCCAGATTCTTCCACATGAATTGCTGGATTCGCTGGGTACCAAATCTTGGCACGAACTCCAGATGACCAAACATGATCTGTAACACCAACGGTATAGTTGCCTGTCGGTTGGGGAAACTCGAAGTCGGGCAATAGATAGTGTAGTCCTGTCGAGAGGGCAATTCCACAAAAGGCAAACACAAGGATGCTATTACCCGCCCACTGTGGCGATGTTTGCCAAAAGGTCAAAACCAGTAACAGTGCGCATCAGCACGCGCTTGCGTTCCTCTTCCGGGACGACGGCGTGCGCGGCCCGGCCATGCAGCACCGTGTAATTGTTGCAAAACTGGACATCGCCAGTGTGGAACGGAATCTCAAGCCTGACGTCATCGGCGACGGAATCGATATAGTCGAGCAGTTCCGCATCTTCAGCCGGCATTTCCATACCCCGGATACTCAAACCGTTATTGATCCAACTGCGGTTGTACTGGCAAGAAACCTGACCGCCCTTAAAATTTAGATCAAAATTTAAGATTTTCTCATTTTAAATTTAAGCTATAACTTCAAAAGTTTTAAAATTTAAATTAGACAAGTTTATATCTGATTTAGAATTTAAGTCACAACTTAAAAGTTCCTTCTACTTAAGTGTTATTGTGACATAATTACAAGAGACAAACTTTTGAGCCAAGTTACAAAGATGGCTATAAGGATACAAGCTATAAGGATGGCTGTATTGTATTTTAGAAGAAATATTTTGCCAGAACTTATTATGAGGTGATTTTCTTGTCCATGAAACTTCTTGAATAATGATCTTTCCAACTTCGAACTTATATATTGATTTTTCTCCTCGAGAAATTGATTTTGTTCAAGGAACTTCTTGTGTCCTTATTTTTTTTCATAGAGCTCGTCTTTTGCTGATTTTTATTCTAAAAACTTGTTGCATATTGATTTTTCTCTTTGTGAAAGTTACGCATTAATTTTTCTCCTCGTGAAACTAATTTTGCTGCCCATTATAATTGATTTGAATAACGAGTTCAAAAAGAGAAAAACGAAAGTAAAAATTAATGAGTCCAGTGAAGATTAAGAAATATAACCAATAGCATAAGCTAAACCAAATGAAACAGTATACAAAAATTTCGTTAATTTTTTACAACAAAAGTGTAAACCTACTGTATTTGTTTTGAAATGTTTCTTTTATAAAAGTACAAAAATCAGCTGCTGGCATTTCACGAGCTTCTGATGGCAGCATATTGGATTCTTCTGAACTAGAACGATATATTACAGCTATTGGATGTAAGATGCGTTATTTTTTAAATCGCTACTGACTAAGAACTGTATCATAGGAAAGGTAGAAGATTAGGTTGTACAAATGTAGTAGTATTCGGCAAACTATCTGCCAATTCTTAACGAGCATAAAAAGAAAGCAATAAATTTGATAATGAAAACACAAACTTAATAGTTAACCTGGCAAAAGTGATTTCATAATGGGCTTTACTGATTTGGAAGTATCGGAGTCCAGAGCAAGGCCGAGCCAGACGGTACAGAAATGGACTCGGTTCCACGTCGAACTTTGAGACGTCGTAAGGCCAATACTCTTCCGGGGGAACGCCAAAGCGGACCAGTATTTTCAAGGTGGTCCGCAGGTCCGCGCCGGTGTCGCCGGTCATCCGCAGGTGATTGCGGACCGCTTTGTAAAGGAACAGCTTCGAGCCCTCGAAAGTTCGTCCATGGACACGGCGCTCGAAGTATTTGCTTTTATTTAACACCAGATCATATCTCCTTGCGACCAGAGCAATGGTGCAAACTATCTATAAATCATGCCCTTCAATCCAACGGCAAACTGTCCTTTCTCGAGTGATACTTTAAAGTTCCATAGACACTGCTTCGGCCCCATTTCGCATCCTTTGATAAGCAATGATGTTTTCACGAAAATAAGGGATAATCTGATTTGAAAATATTACTTTTACCTTCCAGGAAATGTATCAAAAGTTGCTATACTGAACCTGGGCAAGGAGTTGCCCGGGCGGTGGCTGCAGCCCCTGTGCTACACCGATGCGGACCCGCTGCCGTCTGCCGTCGCGCGAGCCGCAGCCGAGGCAAAGGGTGACGACGGTGAGGGCGATGGAGGGGAGGAGGACGAGTTCGGTGCCGCGCATGTGTCCGATGACGAGTATGGGGACGGCGGGGGTGAGGATGATGACGACGATGACAGCGACGCAGACGCCGCCGACCCGCCCGCGCGGCTTTTTACTAGAATGCGGTTTAGAGAGGTAAAAGATGCGACGACATAAATTTTTGTTTTTTTTTATAAAATTGCAATGTAGGAAAAGTACTGAGCGGGGGATTGAAGGAGACAGTCCCAAGAATTTTAGACAATTTCGGAAATAAAGTCACCTTGAACAGAATGGTTTATACAGAACATGCGAAATTCCGTGAACTCTATCTATGTCGTTTGAAAATCCTTTTTAAAAATACATGATGTCGGCCCAAATCTGTTGCAATAGATTACGCATCAATAAGAAATATAATGAAAATCTCCCCCATAACTATAAAGATTTAATATAAAACCTACCTATGTAAAACCTACCGATGTAAAACCCCCCTATGTTTCGCCATAAAACGAATTCATCTAACCATTTCTATAAGAGTTTTTTAACGTTAGTGGCATCCTATTCTGCCAGTATTTTTTATTTTCACTGCAAAATTGTTCAATAAATGGATCGCCTTTACTAAAGAATAATGTTTATCTCTTAATTTGCGTGGAATTTATCGGATTTCCTCCCCCTAACTGTGTAACCGTTTGTTTAATGTCATTTGAAAATGTTGCCTGAGACTTTTAACAAAAATGAATAAAAAACGTCATTTGTTAATGAGAAAAAGTCAGTCAAAAACTGGGTTTTTCCTTGAAAAATGTTTTTAAAGTGAGGTGGTCACGCCATTAGTAAAATGTTTTGCTGTCTTGAAACGATGTTACATTGTCAATTTCGATCAAGTAGATAGTCTATATGGCCAACTAAATTTTACGAATCATATCTGTGAACATATCTGTCTTATCTGCAATAAGCATCTTTAGCATGTTATTATTTCGTATTCTGTCACGTTGAGTTATTCCAAGGATAGTTAGGAGAAAAGTCATCTAAAAACCTGAAGTTTCTTTCTCTTCTGCAACTAATTTTCATGTTTCAATTGTTTGAATAGCAATTAGTGTCAGTGAGATATCTCTCCAACTCCACACTTGGATCGCCGGGTTCGGCTCCACGGCCCCCAGGTAGGTCCACCGCTCGGCCGTGTAGCCGGCCTCCTCGCGCAGCTCGCGCCGTGCCGCTTGCTCGGACGTCTCGCCGGGGTCGACCATGCCGCCGGGGATCTCCGTCGTCACCGAGCCGCTCCCGAACCGGTACTGGCGGACCACGACGAGGCGGCGCTCCGGAGTCAGTGCCACGATGTTGACCCAGTCGGGCGTCTCGAGCACCACACGCTCGAGGGATTTGATTTTCTTAGTTAACTTGGTATTTCTCTGGAGTGTATTGTTTTAATGAGTTTGGATTAATTTTGCAATCGGCTTATGCTTTTAATGAACTATTACCATTTTCTTTATGACACATTTACGTTCGTTAACACATTAGATTAATAATTCATAATACATTTTCCACTCATTGTTACTTTAGAAAGATATTGTGTGTCTCGTTAAGTTTTATTTATTCTTGTAGTGTGACTTGCTTGCGAAAGAACTGGCGAATTCCGGCTCAAGGGCAGCGTCGCGGACCACGGCCGAGGGGGTTGGATCCCGGGAGGTCAGACGGTCGTGAAGGCCGACGACCTCAGCGGGCACGTGGCGCTGTATCTCGCTGAGACGGACGTGTGGATCACCGGCTTCGAGGTCAGAGGCAGCGTCCGTCCCGAGGTGCTCCGGTGAGGGGAGGTCGCAAAGGAAGCGCGCTGCTCATGTGCCTGGCGCTCCTCGCCATGCTCTCTCTCTTCGGACGCGCAGATTCTGCAAGCGCGGTTGGACGACATGGAGTCGCGGCATTCGCACACCGTGGATCAGCTGCAGGCGCAGATGCGGCAGTTGCAGGCGGAACTGGCGGCGGAGCGGTCGTCTCGGCAGGCTCTAGAGCGGCGCATGGGGTCCCAATTTGGCAGTTTGAAAGAAGTGGCGGCATTGACCGTGTGTTTGGAGCAGCAGGTGTTCTACGATACGCTCGTCCGCGAGTTGCGCCATCATCGGGCAAAGGCGTTGATACCGTCTTGCTGGCACAGCATCTGTGGAATCAATATCGCATCATCGTCGTGCCCATCGTACATCCCGAGTTTGAGGGGCTACGTGTTACCGCTAATCTCTTCACCACCCTCGAAGAGCTCGACCGTTTTGTCGATGCGATGGAGGATGTGATCCGGAATGGTTTACCAGAGGCGGAATAGAACGCGGATGACGCGGATTGAGCGGATGGGTGCGGATTATGCTTTATCGGGCGTTCCAACGACCGGCTCGAGATCCGCTTTGTCGCCTTCAAGGTGCAGGGCAATAGGCCGACCGCTTCCATCTACGACCTCAACGGCCGCCGCGTCGCCCGGCTCAAGGCCGAGGACGACGGGCAGTACACCCGCTTTTTCTGGTCGGGGCGCAACGCGGCGGGGGCGATGGTGCCGCCGGGGGTGTACCTGTGCCGTTTGGACCTCAAGGCGCAGACGGGGGACGATACGGCGCAGCATGTGGTTACAGTGGATAAATTTGGAGACCACACTGCCTTTCCATGACAATAAATAAAAGTTCAAACAGGGGTGAATCCTTTACATAAACTTTTAATAGACAAGTTCTTTTCGTGCGAAATATAACACTGTCTATTATAAGGATTTATTGCTATTTGAACTTTTATTTATAGTTTGCTTTTATGTTTTTTATTGTTTTTTTTACCGTCTTTTATTATTTTTATTATTTTACACCGATGGTGCTTGCGTACAAGAAGATTAGGATTTGTTTCAAGCTTCTAAAATACGAATAAAAACCATTTTGGTACTCAAAGCTTCTTTTTCTTAACAGTTTGTAATTGGGAAAAAGTGATATGACACATTTTTAATAACTATTGGTGCCTAAGTGTCTGAAAACAAAATGAATTAATGTACCGATGATTGTATCAATCGACCAGCGTGTTCATTCTAGGGCAGGAGGGGGGGATATGAATCTTAGTTTGACTCAAAATGTTACTCAACAACTTTGGATAGTCGTTTACTCATAGCAATAATGAACGTCCATGTAAATGAGAATTAAAGGATGTAGACCAATGGTCAACAAAGTTCACACGGAACTTTTTCACTCGTAACAACATTGAAAGTCCACGTAAATGAGGAAAGGAAGTACACCAACCTTCATTATTTTGTTCACCAATGCGGGAAGGTTAGTTCCTTCAAAGGTCTTCTGCAAATTCGCCATCTCGTACAGCATGCATCCTAAGGCCCAGATGTCACTCTATTTATCAGATTTAATCAATTGAGAAGCTTCTATTACATCATTTATGTTATAATAATATACTTATTTGTCAAAACGTCATTTGTTTAAGTTAAATTATAAAAAATACAATAATATATTTATATAAGATTTTTTAATTAAATATTGGTTACAATTTTAAAACCCATTAATAAAATTATACAATCAAATAAAAAATATTATCAATAAATATAAAATTATATTTAAAACTTATATTATAAAAAAAAATTATGTTTAGTTTTGAGTTAAAATCAACTTGGTCAAAGTGAATAAAATTTTGAGCAATGGTCTATCATGCATAGCTAGGGTAGAACTAAGATAGGTAGGCTTAGACTACCCTGCCCCGGCGAAACAAATGATTTGAACGTTTATAATTGACCCTGTCCCCAGGTAGAACTTAACAGGAATTGGACAGCTAAGATTATTCATATCAAATGAGCTATCTCTACTGGGCTAACCCACTAGAACTAAAGTAGGGACTTAGTGACGGCAAAGATTTAAGATCATTGGAATAAATCACCATGAAAATGATGCAGAGCACTCTAGCCCCCACTTCACTCCCCACTTTAATGCAGGGTATTTCTCAGACAAAAAAAGGAAAATCATTTGAAAATTACCGATTAAAAACTGTAAGAATTATTTTCTTTACAAAATAATTGCAGCACAAGTCCTTAGAACTTTCTTTTTGCTGCAATAATTTATTAGTGGTGTCATTTTTATTTATGTTTACTGTGATTTGACCCTAAAATAATTATAATTACATCAAGCAATCCATTTCTTTCTAGCTGTTTCATTTGAAAACTAGTGGCGGAATTTTATGTTGTTTTTCATGATATACCTAATTATTTTTCTTTTTTTTTTGAGCTAACTGATGTCAACAACCAGGTGAGCCAGGATTGTGTTCTGTTTATTTATCTATATCTTCTTGTCAAATATTTAACGCTATAGGATTTTTATTACATGTTTAAGTTAAGTTTATTGCTTTTAACGGATAAGAGAAATTTTATCCTTTGTAATTTTCTTTTTCGCATTTGACCTGTATTATCTTTAACTGAACACAATATAATTTAACTTTTTACTTGGAGTTTCACAGAGCCTCAGAATACGTATTCATAGATTTTTGCACTTTATAATGCATTATAATTATTACTATATGTATTTTTATTAACTGCTAGTGCAATTTTAATCAATTTTAAATAGCAAAGTGAGCATTTTATCAGTTTTTACCCAACACTAAATTCCGGACAAACTACACGGAAAATAACGGCAAAAACTTAATGGTTTTTGTTGCAACTTTCAATTCGTTATTTATTCAAAAATGTGTGACATGGGAGTTCTTTTGAACGATAGTAATATATAGCCCACCCAAGAATCGCGGATAAACTGGACAGTTGACCCACCAGATTCATCATACCGAGCTAGCAGATGCCAACAACAAAAGACAAACTGAAAATGCCAAGAAAGTTAGCAAGGAGCGACGGCCAAAAATTGTTTAGCTTGTTGGTCACTAAGTCCATAGTAAGCCAAAATCGGATCCAAAAGAATGATTGAAAAATAAATCATAATAACATCTAGTATAACAAATGACCAAGTTACCAAGTAGCCCTCTTCTAAAACATGTAAGACATCTTTTGCCTTTTGATTTCCCTCGTCTTTTAGTGTTCTTAACATTGCAACATCAAGATTTAGAAGCCCATCATTCAGGACTGTTACGACAATTCGAAAAAAAAAATCATGTGTACGTGCCTAGATACAAGATATTAAAGGAAAAACATTGTAATAGTTGAGCAGCTACAAAGTCACCACGTATATAACAAGAATGATGAATTTAATTACAGAATCAATAAAATTTAGATGACCAGACCTAAAGAACCGGTTTATCTCCTCCAAAATGTCACAACTGCTGATGGTATGAAAAAAAAAATCAGAGAGAGCTCCAAAAAACTCATGCTATCTGGAGCAGTCTATTATGGTGAGGCGATAACGCAAATAACATCCAAAATAGAGAGAGGGATTGATCAAAACTGTGGAGCAAGCATTCAAAAGAGAACGATAGTAGTAGAAGGGATTCGCTCTGGGTGCTCGCCTTCTTCTACTGGGAAGAAACGTGGAAAGCTCTTCCTGTTCTGAGATCCACATTCATCACATTTTTGTCGTTCGTTATGAGAGAGTATGGTGACTGCAGAAGAACGATGAGACGATATAAGAGTACGATTTAGTTCCACTCCAACAACCTTGAATCCCTGAGAGCGCAGCCAAATCATATCCACTGACTTGCCGCAAAGCGGCAGAAAAATCCTCGAACCAGCAGCTAGAGCCAATGCTGAAAGATTGCTTGTCAGTTGAGGGTTGGCTTCTGATCTGTGAAACCCAATCTCTTTGCTTTGCCATTTGTCGTGCCAAAATGCGGCTTCCATTATTTCAATCCTTTTACTCGTTTCCGTTTCGAGATATTATCGCTACCGCGGACGTTTATGTATTCCCCTTCAGTTGCCTATGCCCCCTCTGTCTGAACCGTCGCTGAGCGCGTATCTCGCACGTAGAGGCACCGTCTTCCTTGACGCCGGAGCGCAGGCTGCCGCAGACCATGCGAGTCTGCTCTTTACGACACCCATAGCTATTGTCGAGTCACATGCGCTAGAGGATGTAGAACGTGCTTTAGAGGCCGTCGATGCATGGGTGGAAAAGGGCAAATGGGTTGCAGGATTCATCGTTATTCACCGAGCCCGAGTGAAGTTTCCAGTCATAAACCAGAGTCTGCTAGAGCCAAACATCAACCTTGCAGAATTAGGAATACTTATTGCCAGAGTACTTTTTCGTCCTGTTCAACAAACTGTCCCTATCCAAATTATTAACCCAGGTCATAAAAATGTCAGGTTATATCGTGGGACCAAGATAGGAAGTCTAGAGCAAGTAGAGATTACTGATCCCATTCTTGAAGAAAATGACGAACCAAATTTATTTTTAACTTTTTTTTTAACTAAATGTGGTCAAGATCCATCAAAAATTTCTTCAAATATATTTAACGAGCATAAAGATTATTGACACCATTGCTCGTTCTCCGTTTGCTTATCTTCCTTGGAACAGGATATGACGGACGCAGCTAAGGAAGGACATGGAGCTATTGATCTAGACAGAATGGGTATCAGCGTAATATAGTGTAATGAACCAGGTACCAATAGCTAAAAGCCTTCAAATAAACATAGTTGCAAAGGACAGGTACTCTGACTTTTGCAAAGCCTGTCCTCACAGAGACCTGGCTAGGTTCTGGTCTTGTCCTAAGGCTACACAAACACCACTGAGTACGCCACAACTGTGCCACCCTGCTCCACAGGACAAACTGATTGCTCTCCCCACTGGTGCAGGAGTTCTCATCCCACGTCTTGGGAAAACCCACACCTGGAATTTTGGCCTCCACCCTGGCGACACCTTGCTGTGGTGTCGCCGAGCTCTGGGTTGCTCGCGCAGAAACTGGACGGCTTTGGCGCTGCGTCCGCCCATTTTGCAGTGCACGATGATTCGTTGGCTGCGGTCAAGTTGATCGTGTTGTTGGGGCAGTTGATCCAAGGGGATCAGTTTTCCGCCCAGGTTACAGATTTCGTACTCGTGCGGCTGACGGACATCGACCAGCGTAAAGTCGGCGCCGGCGTCCATCTGAGATTTCAGTTCGCTGGGTTGGATGTCCCAAGGGCTTTGTGGCTGAGGAGGCTATGAATACATTGGGATGGAAAACGAGGTTGCGTAGCTGTGTTGTTGTCAGGCGGCTTGTTGGTGTGGTGAGTTGTTAGGAATAGTAGTAGTAGTAGTAGATTATGTAACTCTCAGGAGTAGAGAAAACGCAGATAATAACAAACAGGAGTACCGAAAACCGAGTAGTTTCAAATATCGGGTTCACAATATCTTCAAAAAGAGAAAAAAGTCACCATAATAATCAAGATCACTAAAATGAACTGAAGAGTCCGGCGTGAGCAACTCATCAATCACCAAGAGTTTCTTGGTTTCCCGATGCAGCCCGAATTCGAATTTTGTATCGGCAATGATAATGCCCCGTTGCTCAGCTAACGCAGCGGCCCTTTGATAAATTAGGATACTGGCGTTTTTGACCTGTTCTGCTAACTCTTCGCCAATCATCGCGCACATTTTTTGGTAAGAAATATTTTCATCATGCCCTTTGGTGGCCTTGGTCGAGGGAGTAAATAGGTCGCCGAAAATACACTCCCTATCGTTCGGTTGAAACGTCCAGACGCTGTTTCGCCCTTCAGTACAGTGCCGGGTACAGTAAGGTTAATCGTTGGTGCCGACTGTCGCAGACAGGACACTCCCTATCGTTCGGTCGAAACATCCTGGCACGCGCTATGTACTGTAACGATGAATTCAAGACCCCCAACTGCTTCTCTGGTGAATTGACCTGCTAAAAATCTGACTGTTAGAATTATGACATGAACACCGATGCGTGAACGGCACCAGGTGGTGCGTCGCAATTTCATGATAGTTCCAGGCTTCCGAGGCTTTTGCTGTGTTGGCCGCTTCCCAGAAGAACGAATCGGCTGGCTCATCGGGATCAGCCGTTGCTTTGATGTAGCTCCGGCTGAATGAGAACGACTCGAGTGGCTGGCTGAGCCGCACCGCCTCGTTGAAGGTTCCAACTGGCTGCAACGATCGGCGTGCCTCACTCCACGCCTGTTCATCAGCATCGCAAGCTCGTCCGATCACTACACACCTTGCAAATCCAGCTGAAGTTCAAACCCGCATGTATGAGATCACTCCGTATCCACGCGTCAGGTGGTTCCGTCGCAGTACCGCAAGTTAAGCTTCTCTCTATGCGATTCATAGTTTTGTCAATGATAGCCCTTTCGATGTTTTTGACTGGATGTCAGTCGTCGGGAGTGCTGGTTAAGCGAAGCCAGATGCTCATGGGCACACTGGTTTGGGTGTCAGCTGTTGCTTTACGGAAAAAATCCATATGGTATACCTGTGCCCATTTATGTATTTGTTCAACCACTGATGCGAATACAGCACTGACACTTTCATCAATAAGAGCTTGTAGGAACTGAACAGCTTCCTCGTCACTCAGATCAAGGCGAAATTTGTCTTGTACCTATGTTAAAGAAGATAAGAAAGAAGTCAGGAACAAGACTTGGAGCAGTTTATCACAATCACAAGGCTGCTACAACCTGAAAGGAGCATCAATGGATTCAGACATGTGTTTGAAAGATGTTACGCTGGTCGCTAGTACTTGGATTCAAATCAGTATTAATATAATATCGAAGAAACATTTATATTACAAAGCATCTTTAGTGATGATTTTAGAATCAGAAAGTAAACCAAGATTGTTGAAAAGGACATATAGTCTTTAATAAACGAAAGAAGAATCGTCAAATGTGCCTAGTTGTAGCTGGCGAAACTGTGGAATGCTGGAAATTTCACTTACGACTACAAGGCCCGGTCTGTCCGTTGCGATGTGGTCGTTTGCGATTGGAGTTCTGCTCTTCTCCGGAAGCCTCTACGTTCTGGCCTTGGGTGGCCCCCGCTGGCTAGGCCCCGTGACACCGCTTGGTGGTGTCGCGTTCATCGTTGGCTGGTTAGCCATTGTTGTGGCGGCCGTGCGGGGCGAGGCGAGTGTCTGAGGAACGAGATCGCGACGTGACAGATGATCAAGGTAGTTTCGGCGACAAGCGTCTGCAGGTGGAATTCAAAGAAACATTACTTTAAAGAAACATGATCTTAAAGAAACATGAGTTCAAAGATACATGATTTTAAAGAAGCATTACTTTTAAGAAACGTTATTTTACAAAAAGATGGCTTTAAAGAAACATGACTCTGAAGAAACATTAGTTTAAAGAAACATGATTTTAAAGATACGTGACTTACTTTTAAAGAGCATGACTTACAAGATACATGACTTTGAAGAACACGACTTTAAAAAAAAATGACTTCTCGCAAAATGTATGCTTTTACTCTAAATTTGTATGCTAATTTAAACTGCTTTTGCTAGTCCAACAGGTTGCTATACGACTACCACTTGTCAACTATTTGAGTTAAGTCTTTAATGATAGTACACAGCGACCCCTGCCGATACGTAATGACTAAGGGTCTTTTTACATCTTCAATGTCTGTTAAATTGACGAATTATGAAGGAACTTGAATAAAATTCTAGTTTGAATCTGTGTGCAAAATCATAATGTAACATCAAATGTCCTTAGAATTACCGTGAATTCCATTATAGAATGCAAGGCATTACAATTCTCTGCCACCAGATCTTTTTTCCATTATGTTCCATTTCATTTCACCATTCCATTTTGTTCCACTGTTCCATTCCATTCTATTGCATCATCTCATTTAATTTTATTTTTCCTCTCATTCAATTTGATTGATACATTCCATTCCAAGGTTACATGTTATTTCATTTCACCAGACCATAGTCATGATTTCTGTTTGAGATATTTAAAGTCTAGTGATTGACCCTGCTTTGTGACTGTAGGAGGAAGAAGAAAAAGGCAATAGAAAGTAGTATTCACATTGAATAGTCAATCCTTTGTTGATGATAAACTATATCCTCTTGATGCATGATCATTGTTAGAATTTGAAGTCGCAAAAGGATCAATAGAAATAGAAAGAATGATTCTCTGTTTTAATATTATACTTGAATTGAAGACTTTGCCTTCGGGCCATTTATATTCATCCTAAAACTACTACTGCTTGAATCTTTTTAACAACTTTGGATAATAGATGTAAATCATCATTGCTGCAAAAAACAAGGCTCCAATAGTAATGGCAATGATGAAAATATATCCAAAAGGACTTTGCGTTCCCATGTTGAAGGTATAAGTTAAAACTCCTGAATTTTCTCCCATGTCGTATAGATCAACCTTTACAATGTGGTTTCCTGAGTTCTTCCAAATATAATCAAATTCCCAATGTGCTCCTTTGCGGTGACTCTTTTGGAGAGTTGGCCGCCGCTTCTGCGAGAGCGTCTGACAGGCGCCGCATCATCTCTCGTTGTTGAAGCGACGGTGGGGCGGTTGTTTGTGGAATCATTAGTGACATCATGCGCTTTAAGAAGCTGGGGTCTCGCCAGAAGACCGCAAACGCCTGATCAAATATTTCTTGCTCGCTGTGCCATTTGACTAATGCGCAATGAAGCGCCCAGTAAAGCTGGTCGCGGCTTTCACCACCGGGTGACATCGAAGAGGGCAAGAGAACGTTGCCGCTTCTCCACTATGTGCGGTCGGGCGGCGATCTGGAGATCTTGCGCACGGCAACCTCGCGGGCTGAGCACGCCGAATCGATCCTCCAACAGATGCGCGCGCTCGGGAGCCTCGAGCACGCCAGAGCCGCGTCTCGGTTGCGCGCGCGCAGGGCCGCGCGGGTGCTGAACGAGATCCGCCTGAGGACCCCGTCCTCGGTGCATCTTGATTTCCTTTGTGACCCTTGGTTGGGATCGCCTCTAGATTCTCAGGCTACTATATTTAACAACTCAAACACAATCGATTGCTTTGGTCAAGGCTTCGTTTGCTTAAAGCTATAAATAAAAACTCGTGTTTTTGTTTAAGTTTATCTTTTTTATATATAATACAAAACACTTTTGCTAATCTGAATGATTGAGTTCAGCACTTTGTTGAAGTTTAGCACTCCAACAAAGTTTCAAACTCAACGAAAGTGCCACATCTGTGCGACGCTAAGAAAAATTATACGAGATGAAGAACACAATCAAATATTCCACAAAAACGGGATAAAAATAAACTGACTTTTTGATTGCAGTCCTATTTTTTTTTAGATATGAAAAACTTAAGTTTTTCGGTCCACAACACGGACAAGGGTCATTATGTTGAGCTCACAACTTGAGGTTTACAACTGATTCTCTTCTTAATTATTTACGAAGAAGTCTCATAAAAAATGCTTCAATTTCAAATTCTCTTGTAGAATTAATCTCAGCTATTGAATGAGCGTTTATTATAATACTAGTAATGTTACTTAATAACTTAAATATATTTTAATGTTCTTTATAGAAGCTAAACATCTGATCTGCTAAAAAATAATCGCTGTACGGTTTTGTGCTTTGGATAAACATTGTGCGTTAATATTAACGGATTTAAAGATTTGAGAAAGCAGAAAGAATAAAGAAGAATAATTTGGAAAAATAACAGAAGACCTATTAAACTTATTCTCCGGTGATCGTCAGCGCCTCCTGCCGCGCCGGCAGGCTTTCGCCGGCCGCCACCCGGAGCTGCCATTCCACCAGGTCGACGCCAGTGATCATCTCGGTGACCGGATGTTCGACCTGCAAACGGGTGTTCATCTCCATGAACCAGAACCCGTCCGGCCGCAGCCCCTGCGAGCCATCGACGATGAACTCCACCGTCCCCGCGCCCTTGTAGCCGATCGCCTCGGCCGCGCGCACCGCCGCCTGCCCCATGTGTTCTGGCCGCAACCCGGGTCGTGAGCCCTGACGACCCTCCGAAGGACCTTCGCCAGCGTTTCAAGCGACAGCTCAGCGAAGCGCTTCTAGGCAGAGCGGCCATAGTTGTAGAGGAGGACTCCATCCGGCTGTGGTTGCAGAGAGCCAGCCGCGTCTCCAGAGCACGAAGCGGATCTGAGCCCCGGTATCTTGGGCTTGAATCGCACGGCATCGCTGTCGTACCCGCGACAGGAAACGGAGACATCGTCAGCAAAGGCGCACGATGCCGAACGATAGGAACCCCGGACGAGAGAACAACAATGACAGCAACATCTACAACCACTGCTGGTCCCTCTCCTGATCCCCAACCGCCCACCCCACTATGCAGATGCTGTCAGGTCAGGTCTACTAAGTTGCAATGTACTCCTTTTGAAATACTCTGATTTTGTGTGGATGAACTTTCATTCACACATCGTTTACCGAACATCAAATGTTAAACAGACTTAACAAACGGGAATCGCTATCCGACCCACCGGCCAGGCAAATCGCTGCAGTTAGGCAATACACGAGGTTCACGGCAGTGCTCCATTCGCAAAACAAGAAGTGGGGGCGCAAGCACCGGCAGATCGCCCGCATTGTACCACTTTTCGAAACTGGAATTCATATTTCAGAATGCCTATGATTTCCTCTCATGGCAGGCAGACCGCGACAGTTCGATGAGGCCCGGGCTTTAGAGGCGGCGTTGGAGGTGTTTTGGGAACGATTTTTTCTATCTGACCTTTGGGACCTGGAATAAGGTCATTACTCGTATGTCACACATTATGCAGTTGCTATTGCTAGGGCAATAATGTGACAAATAAAATTGATCATTGGGCCCTATTAAAAAGGTTAATTTCTTGATAAGCTTCCCTGTTTGAGATTTTATAAGAAAAAAAAAATCGTGCTTAAAATCCAAAGCATATGAAAAGCTGAATGTGTACTCTATTGTAAGTGGCTCTGGAATTTCTTTTATTTTAAAAGCATTATTAATAGGAAAACTCCCTCAAAGTCAAGTACTTGATTTTAATTATTCATTTTCAAAAGAAATGTTCCAATCTCTAATTGATTTTTTTTCACAAACTAATGCAATGTTACTATATGAGGCGGGAAAATTAAAACAAATTACATTTGAATCAACTGATGATAAAACACAAAAATTTAAATCTCTTGTTGAAAGAGGAATAACTAGAACAAATGTTCAAAAAGCTTGGGACTGTGTTCAGATAGGGAAAAAGGAAGAAGAAAAAAAGGAAAGAGAAAAAATGAAGATTAGGGCTGGCAGAATTTGTTTCTGCTTAACACTATATTTCTTTTTGCTTAACACTATAGTACTTCTCATAGAAGACTGGCCCTGTGTTGAAAGACCAATTATAAATAGTTGCTAGTTCTGAGAAATTGTTACTAAAGCTAAGCGATTTAGTTTTAATTACTTCAATTCGAAGACCTATTTCTTGAGATTACTTTTTATATAAGATCTACGAAGCCACCCATTGGCAATCATATTTGCGAACTGTTTGAAAATCATTTTGAGAAAAAAGACGAAAAATGTGCAACGCGGGAAATCGGAGTTCGGTGAAAGTGCCCAAAGTGAAGCTAGAGACTGGACGCAAAAGATTTTGTTTTGTAGCGGCTAAAACTTTAATAGTCTACCCGCATTTAAAACATTAAAATACAGAACTGTTTTTAGAAAGCTCCAGAGCAACATTGTAAATAGGGCCTCAGGTGACTTGGTCCTGCAGTGAGATGTTAACACTAGTAGTGGTACTACTGTAAAAAACACGCTAAAAATCATGAAGATAAAATAAGGTAAAAATCTTTTTTTTATTAACGAAAATAATCCGGACATAACCAACATAGTTATCATTATTAAACAATAAGACAATCAGACTTTTACAATTTTCTTTTTTAATTTTTCTTTCTTGACCGACCCTTCGAGTGCAAGCCAATATCCCTTAATAAGGTCTTAGGAAACAAAATTTTACGACGTCATTAAGGTCCTTCTAATATTTAATTTTTTGATTTTGTGCCATTTATCCAAGATTTCATAACAATCGTGGCTAATAAAAAAGTTAAAATACTGTTCAAAATTTAATCAAACTATAATTTCTTCTGCTGTCACGCCAAGATCGCGATACATATGCCGTAATCTATCTAAGCTTCGCTCGTGAAGTTCGCTAAGAACTGTCGTAACTTTTCCTTCTCGTCCTAATCTGCAAAACGTGTTGCGAGACCAAATCGTTCGTTAACGAAATCGAATGACATTCGTGTAAATAATTCTTCAAAACGTCATCAACGAAAATCGCTCAATCAACCTGTTCTTCCAACATGGAATCCAACCTATTCCGATGAATTAACAACTAATCTACCAACAAATGAATACGATGAAAATTCTTCGAAAAGATTTGTGCATATGTGTTGTAATCTTTTGCAATTAACGAATAATCTTCGACAAGAAATTGGGACTGCGCGGCGGAGGATCGAACGTAAAACATAGTTGCGGCCCTCGTTGCCGCAGTGGGCGCCGTCGCTCAGCGCAAAAACCAGCGTGCGGATGTGGTCGGCGATGACGCGGTAGGCGATGTTGATTGGGTCCTTGAGCTCGGCGTCGCCGGCCCCGGGCGTGTAGGCGCGCGCACCCGTGATCTTCTGGATCGCATCGAAGATCGGTGAGAACACGTCCGTGTCATAGTTGCTCTCTTTGCCTTGCGGCTTTGCTTGGCTGGACTCAGGGACATACGAGAGTTTACTAGAAGCTTCTATGTTTGTAGAAATGATAGAAAAGAGACAAGGATATAAAATAGCATGTCTGGAGGAAATATCATGGAGAAATGGATGGATGACTGAAGAAGAAATACGAAAAAAAGCTAATGTATTATCAAAAAATAGTTATGGAAAATATTTAATTGATTTATTTGAATAATAAATCATGTTATCAATAATCTATTAAAGCTCTTTGTTACATACTTTTATTAGAATCATTTTCAAACTCTCTCGCAAAAATTGCCTATACTACAGCTCATAAGTTTTGAAATTTCATCTTCTTCCTTTTAGTTCTATGATCAATTTTGTCTCATGAAAGTAGTTTGTAATTTGGGTCATTAGCGTAGAGTCAGGAATGAGTTAAGCTTCGGACACTTTTAGAAACTTTATTTCTTTTGCCGTAACAGAAAGATGATAATCTGATAATACATTAATTCACGAATTAGAGACAAACAAATTTACGAAGGCCTAAGCACAAATGCTAATGCTTGTAGTGGTCAGTGGCATAGTCTCTTGGAGTACAGTTTATAGAATAAACTATAAAGCCAGAAAGCCTAGCAAATAAGTGCGTGGATAAAATTCAATATGTTTGATCCAGCCTGGCTTGAAAACCTTTCAAATCAAGTAGCAAAATCAAGAGAGCTCTCTGAGGTTGATTCAAAACGAGATCCTGAAACAGCACCATACGATTTTCTGCAAGTGGATGTAGTCTTCGATAAAAGCTATTTCCTTTTCCAACGCTACACTCTTCTCTGCTCCCATATTAATGGGGTAGCGCATCATTTCAGACAGCTTGAGTACTGCTTCAGTAGTTTGTTCGGCCCCCTCAGATGTAGAAAGCGCATAAATACCATTAAGCGTATTGAAAAGAAAGTGCGGATTGAACTGCATGGACAAAAACTTAAACTCCGCTTCCTGTTGTCTTTGTTTGGCCAATTGTAAACCCAGAAAAGTTCGCTGTGCATCCGTAGCATAAGCAGTCTCACGTGGGTCGAACTGCTTGTCATCGTCCTCCTGCTCAAACATCCTTGCATCGAACTGCAGGTCACCCTTCTCCTGCTCAAACTCCTCCTCATCCTCAGCTTCTAAGTCCTCAAACTCGACTGATTCCTCGTCCTGGCGACACTTCTGGCGTTTTCTCGCAGGTTGTGGCTGCTGTGGATGCTCTGGACTCTGTTGCTCTGCTGTGAGGCTGCTGATGGTGGGATCCCAGTAAAGACATAGTGTAAGTAATTACTCCGCATTATTATAGTATTATTTATTATGTTTATGGGTTCGTTAATTTTTACTTAGTACTTGCAAATTCATAGGAAAAAACGTATTCACGGCTCCTTGCGCATGTGTCACCCACCACGTTAGCACGATTGGGACAGCCATCCACTTCAACCAATAATACGTCGCTAATTCCTCTCTCTCTAATTAATTACGGAGTACTGCCTCTTTCCACCTTAAAGTTAAATAAGAAATGGGATTTATTTTAATATAGGGCAATTTTTTTACAAGCGCTTGCTAATAAAAATTAAAATTTTGCAGGGAAAATTCTATAATATAAGAAAAGGACGCAATATTCTAACAGTGGTTTCTAGTTCTATTAATAGTATTTTCTACAAAAGGATTATATAACAATAGTCCAGGCAGTCTTAAGCCAAGAGTCGAGAGCCGCATACTTAGTACATTGTAAATCGAGACCGTTTACAGCCTTATGGTATGCAAGTTCATTTTCAGCATAACGTTTATCAAACTCTTCCCCGTCCAGTGCACTCATCTCCTTAATAAGCTGGTCTGCCTGCTGATTAAGCTGCTGGCTGAGAAAATTGTCCTGGGGCTGCGCACCGAGTTTTTGTAAAAGTGCGAGGGCCTGTTCATTTACACCTGTGTGGTCCCTTACCATTGTCTCTGCAAATTCAAGGACAACCGGGTTTTTAGATTTTCAAATATGTTCCATTGCCATTTTATCAATGGTAACGGTTCAACATTCATTTTCCTTTGTCTCTGTCGTTACGACCTAATTAATATAAATTAAATCTCTTTTTCTTCCATTCATCGAAAGTTTCTCGTGACCATCTATGCTAACACTACCTCACGTACCTGAGAAACGTACGTACAGTTAACGACTTTACTTAAACCCTTTAGCCAATAACACTATCATCGTTTATAAGATGGACATATGAAATCTCATGCATCGAAAGCTTCACCAAGTGAGTTTTTCCTCAATAATGTGGCCCTTTGTACTTTTTGTTTTCAACAGATTTCTTCATATATTTATCACTTTATATTGATAGCTGGGGTGCCAGAACCACGGGGGCAGTTGGAGCATTTTTATATTTTTATATTGTTTTGCCCTAAAAACTTCGATATCAGCTTTCCTGATTGATAGTTTGAGTTTTGAGAAAAATAGGCTGATTTTTGGTCTGATCTGTCTGATTTGGAGTTGGTGACTCGTTCGACGTCTTCACGCCCGGTACCCGACCTGCACCCTCGCTCTCTCCTTCCCTTCCTCGCTCACGCACCGAATCGCACAACCGCCTGCCGCAGATGTCGGCAGTCGAGCCCACGGCGGCCACTCTGCACGAGCAGCGGCGCCATTCACTGGCGGTGCATCACATGCCGACTCCGATCGATCCGGTGCTGCCCCGGGGACAGGCAGAGCTGCCAGACCGCCGCTTTCGTCACGGTTTGCAGTCTATTTGGTCAATATTATCTTCTAGTTTTCCTTGAAGAGCCAGTTCACATTTTTTAATATCACAAGATGTATACATAGAAATGGCATCGAAACTGGCCGAAATCGTATCTTTTTTTTATATCAAGGTCCTTTAATTTTTAACAAGGCGAGCTGAATTCTTATGCAGGAAGTTTGTGTTTACATGAGGGGGCAAAAAAGTATCGACATCCATTTTCCCAATCTGGCAGTCGGAGAGCTATACGCGCCAGATGATCAACGCCTGGAAGGTAAGCGGATTTTCGCAAAGGCCGGCAATCATCGTCTCACGACCGGCTTCGATACGTTTTGCGATTGCGATCTCGCCTTCGCGGGAAAGAAGCTCAACCGTACCCATTTCGCGCAGATACATACGCACGGGGTCATCGGTACGATCCGTCGGCTCCCGCCTCCTCCACATCTCCTCAGTGCACCTTGAAAGTTTCAACTTAACACCATCAGCTATTCCTTGGGAATTCTTTTCGATCTTCAATATGAAAATAAATAATATCATATGAGAATTTGTTCTGGTAACTCTTTCCAATTGCAAATTCAGAGACCCTTCCTGTGAACAAAAATAATTCTGAAGTTATTTTGCTTCCCTTGAATAATTGTTTGACCCTCGTTGTGATAGTGGTTGTCAACCAAAAACCATGACTGTTTTCATGTTGTTGACGCCAGTCAGCTGCAGTTAGTCCAGAACTAGTTTTCCTATCAGTATATGTAAATTATTTTTTAAGAGCTATCAGTGTTCGACGACAGTGACTGTACAGACTGTGATGAGTCTCATGAATGTATATCTGAAAGAGGTTCAAAGAGGTGTATCTGCAAACCGGGTATGGAACAAGTGGGACTCAATGGAAATATCGCAATTTGTGAAGGTGAGTAAAGTCGCAAAGATTGAAAGAATCTCATAAGCACTCATTTTTACAATTTCTATACTACTATCGGTTGTGTACCAACGAAGATTCATAAATATCTTGATTAAAATTTTCTTGATTATAAACTGAGACCTCTTCATTTTGATGACATTTTGGAGGTGCTTCGTCACGTTGTCTGATAGGAGGAGTATCGTATATAGAATCTTGCTCTTCTGAGTCAATTGTTTTTGGTGGTGTATCGTAAATTGAATCACCGTTTTGTGAATTTCTTGGTGGAGTGTCATAGATATCATCTGCCGAGCTGAGGTATTGTCCATTAGGTTTCATTTGTTGTTTGCATGCGTTGCCTGGTCATAGAGTACATGATTAATATGCAACGAAATATGATAAGGACCAGACTTTAACCTATGAACCAACCTTTCATCTTTCAATTTTGAGCTTTGACCTTCGACAATCTAGTGGCAGAAGTCAAAGAGCAAATAAAGGACGACTGACCTGAATAACCGGATCGCAGAAAGGTAATTTCGAAGTTGAAAAGAGAATGAGCTTTATTTCTTTGGAAAAAATATCAATATTAATGAAGGTTTTTTCAAAGCTTGCACCTAAAACCCATCTTTTCTTCATGATAAATAATTAAAATAAATGATGGAATAATTAGTAGCTAAATGTGCAAAAAAGGGGCTTGTTTATTGTTTCTGTTGCACCTCCAGTTGAGATCCCAACACAATCAGCAATTATTGACAGACTCAAAGCTACAACACAAGAAACAACTTTTGATTAATACCCAACATTTCATTATTTCTTGAATTTTCTAGAAATATTGATTGGGCCCCACTGCACTCGCTATGCAGTGTGTCAGAGCGGCTATTCGTTGCGTGCGGCACGGATTTGTCGTGTGTTGTACCAGTGGTTCGTTAACTGCTTGTTTACGAGTTTGGGTGGCCACGTTCCTCATCGACCGTAGGTTGGTAAGCGTGATTCGTATAATGTTGAGCCAATTCCGACGCACTCGGACAAAATAGTGAGCTCTTGCACACTCGGGGGGAAGTACTTGATAACACGCACGGCCGATGGCGATGTTCTTTTGACAAAAGTAATTTTTTTTTTCAATTTTGCTACTTCACCCTCTCTGCCTGCCTCTGTTCTTAATACCCCTGTTCTGAATTTCTGATTAGCCTATTTTTCATTTATTTCTCGTTTACTTTTATATGAATTTAGGACTAGAAGCAGAAAAGAAAAAGATGGAGGAAGCCAAAAAGAAAAAGGAACAGCAACAAACAATCCAAGGTAAGCTAAGTGGAACACCGCATTTAACTTATTGCTTTTTTTACAGAATAGTTTTTGCTCGTTTTAAGTTTTAATGTCGCTGCTTACTTTCAGTAAAAAAAACTTGCTTTTTTTGTTTAATTTCTGATTTTTTTTTAAATAATGCCAGGAAATCCGAACCCACCTCCATGGAAATATTCTCTAGGCAATTCGATCCTAGTGAAAAGTTACCTCGGACAATTACTCTTAACTAGTCCGCGAGAAAAGTTTAGACGGAAAAGAGAAAGCAAGACACATAAAAATTATTTTGCCGCAGTCGTACTTGTTGTCATCGCGAATTCGCGACCATTCGGCGGCATCGTCGCCACCAGCGAATGCGAGACTTAGAGAAATGGTGTCATTTCTAATCGGTTCGTACTGAACGGTAGATTTGCCATTTACCCGAGTGAGCGCACAACGCGAACAATCGGAAAAGACAACCCATGCTGGTGCCGTGAACGAGTTCTCCATCAGGGAAACGCGTTTCGACGTACTAGAGTGGGGCCACTGCGATCGTGTGTGCTTGTCGTAAACACGTAAATGTCGTCGAAGCCATCCGGCGTCGAAAACGCGGTAAATGGAATGTCTTGCTCACGCAGTTTAACCTGGTAGTACCCCCAAAGCAGATTCATGCACGAGAACCAGTGGCTCCCTGACATAGCGTCGAACGTATCTTCCTTGCGTGGCATCGGGATCGCTGGTAACACCGTCGCCGCATTCAACTGGCGGTAGTCGTGGACAATGCGCCAACCAACCGGCTTCTTCACTTTAGTTATATTCTTTTCACAATCATCGTATTAGCATCTATACTCGAGCAGCAGAAAAACAATCCACCGCTTTTTTGGGTTCGGCTTAAATTCTTTGCCGGTCGTTTTATCTCTTCTTCTTGTTCTCTAGATTAATATAAGATAAATTTAAATAAAAGGAGTTGTTATTACATGTATGCTTTTAGTTTTATTATTTTTTTTTAAACATCATCGTGTTAGCATCTATACTCGAGCAGCAGCGCTTTTTGCTCCCGGAGACCACTGCGCAGGCGTCCCGGGTGATGCGGTACCTTGCGCATGAAGGAATTCCGGTGGTGCCGAGAGGTGCAGGTACTTCACTGTCCGGTGGTGCAATTCCGCAGGAAGATGCGGTCGTAGTCTGCGTATCGAAAATGAGCCGGATTCTCGAGATCGATCTGCCCAACCGGTATGCCCGCGTCCAGGCAGGTGTGACCAATCTGGCAATTTCGGACGCTGTCGGCGGCGACGGCTTTTTGAGGACCGACTGGTAGCGGTCATCCTGCTCCTTCTCCAGGGCCTTGAGGCAGATGGCGTCGAGCTCCCAGGGCAGGTCCCGGGTGACGCTGGGGGGGCGGGGCTCGGTGAAGTGGATCTGGTGCAGGATCTCGCGCACGCTGCCCGTGAAGGGCGTGCGCTTCGCCAGGAGCTCGTAGAGGATCGAGCCCAGCGCGTAGACGTCGCTGCGCACGTCGACCAGGTGCACCTCGCCGGCGGCCTGCTCGGGCAGATCTGATGTCGTGGAGTTCCTGTTGAAAGCGAGCCCGAGTCTCGATACAGATGACTATCGTGCAACGCTCAGGGATCTGGGCCGAGCTGGGCGGCGTAAGCGTGTTAAGCGCGGATGTGAAGGCACGCAATCCGCTCGAAAAGGAGCATCAAGTGGCGAGCAACTGCCTGCGCCTTCTGGTGATTTCGGGGTGTTCGGAGACGAGAGTTTGTATGAATCCGGCGGCTCGTCTTCTGCGAGTGGTGTTTGAGATATGCCTACTGTCGGAAGAAACAGTTTCAAAAATATGAAAATTCATGCATCTGTCAGACTCTTTCCTCGTTTTCCAGTCGATGTTTCAGATGATGTGAAAAGCTGAATTCCTTGCTTGCATTGACCCTATTTACTGTGGGTCTTGTTTAGCAGGCGCCCTGCTTGATGAGCTGGCCTCCGTTGACTGTGGCCCTGGCTTGCATTGACCCTATTTAAGGTGGGTCTTGTTTAGCAGGCGCCCCAGACATGATCTTGCATAAGCATATAAGCTCCCAGCAGCAACCGATTCAGTCTCTAGCAAAGAAAACCATATTCCTGGTCACGGTAACAAGTTCTGTAGCCTGTGACCACGCCTCAAGGCAACACTTTAAAATATAGAATCATTAGGGCCATGATAGAAGCAGCTATCACTTCCAAGCATGACAAAGGAACGTAAATCCGCCTGCAGAGGTCATGTTTTGAAAGCCGGATCCGGCCATCTGTTGGTGCATTGAATCCACTTTCTCCTCTCGTCTCTTTGGCCTCCAACATCAAACATGCTAAAAGCAGAAAAAGATATGTTACAATGAAAGCAAACAACAGAACTTTTCTACTTAAGTGAGACTTCGATGCAGATTCCAGCATAGCAAGGAATCTACACCATGCCTTTTATACAAATACACAAACAGAGCCATTCCATGCATGTGTTCCCGAGAACAATGCATGCCGTTGGGATTAAGCTCTACATCCAACATGTTCGGCATGCGGCATCACAATCAGGAATTCCTCGCCGCCGTAGCGGCCGACGATATCGGACTCGCGCACGCAATCGAGCAGCGTCTGCGACACGATTTCCAGCACGCTGTCGCCCACCTGATGACCGTAGCTGTCGTTGACCTGCTTGAAGTGGTCAATATCGGCCATCAGCACGGTAACGGCAAAGTCATAGCGTTGCGATTGGTGCAGGATTTGATCCAGCAGTTCAATCGTTGTTGAGGGGTTGTAGCAAAGCAAGAACAGCGTAAGCGCAAGGAAGACGGTGGTGAGCCTCCTGAGACAGACTAGAGGCCTATTACTTTGTTGTCGACAAAATGTTGGTTATTCACAAGTTTCATTAGTTAATTAGGAGTTTTTGATTTAATGTTGTCGACATTGTGAGTTTGCAATGGATGTGTAATGGACTGGTATGTGTTTTTCGGAACTTTAAATTCGCTCCTGATAATTGTTAGTGTATATGGAATTTACGCACAGCTGAAGCACCAGGAATGTGAGCACCACTGCGACCACGAGAGCGTCGCGACGACGCAGGCCGTGGACGTGTCGGCGGAGTACACCTGCCCGATGCATCCTGAGGTCGTCCAGGTCGGCCCAGGGAGCTGTCCGCTCTGTGGAATGGCTCTCGAGCCGCGGACGATCACGGGGGAAGAGCCGGAGCACGATCCGGAGCGAGAGGACATGACTCGTCGCCTCCTGGTCGCCGCGAGCCTCGCGACCCCTCTCGCTTCGATAAGCATCTCAACCCAAAAACTTCCTTCTACCCAGTCACCTAAACCATTGAAGTTTGCCATTTTGATGTGGTTGTCCTCTCAGTATAATTAACGACTATCGCATAAACGGGTTGGTCCGCCGTTATAACTGCAGGCTGCTCAAAGCTAAGTTGACGCAGAATCGATATAGCTATGTCCATCGTATGATGCACCATAGCATGGGAGCAAATTGATTCTTTAAGCAGTGGCAGTGATGTGGATGTATGTCCCTACTACTATTCGTCAGCACAATTTTCGGCAAAGACAGCAACCACCCCGTGGGTCCAAGAGCAACAACCTAGCTTAAAAAATGATTCGGCCATAGGACAACACTTGCTCGATAATCCTAACTGTGCAGAAAATTAGCTACAGCGAGAATTGTTTTCAAATCATTGGAAGAAAAGCAAGACCTTTTTTTCACTTTGGAGTTTTGGAATCTGTCCGCATCAAAACCAATAGGCCGGTTCTGTGGGAAGCGGAGGCCCGGGACGTCGAAGAGCGGGACGGCGGCGTCGAGGGAGAGCAGATCGCGCTGGGCCTCGCGATCGAGCCGGAGCACGATGCCGACGGGCGTCTTCTGGCCGACGAAGATCGGCCCCTCGGGCAGCTCGAGCTCGAGGGAGACGAGGCCCGTGCGGGGGACCGTCCGGACGTCGAGGGCGACGGGGCGGGTGCGGCGTTCGGTCGCGCCCTGTCGGACGACGAAGGGGGGCAGCGAGGCTGTTACACCCTTTTAATAACCTGCATTCACATTGTGTGTCTCAATTTAGTTCAACATCCTCCTCAACATTTCCTGAAAGTTTAACGTAATACACTTAGCTTCAGTAGTAGTGGTAGTTATAGTAGTAGTAGCAGTAGTAGTACTATTAGTGTGCACAAAATTCCCTTTGGTTAGTTTAATTCCCCCCTTGACATACCATGAAAGCTTTCACATAATAACCTAGACCATTCCTGAGATATTGCTGATTTAGGAAATGGATAATTGGACAAAGACTTTTACGACAAGTCTATTAGGACGTTGCTTTGGTATTAATATTATTAAAAGTCGCAAATGTAGGGAATGGATAGCTACCTTGACAGCTTGGATCTTTTCAAGAAATACCGGTTCACCAACATTTGTACTATTCATCACAACTTTATAGATCATTCCACTATCTGCAAAAAGCAAAGCAAATTTTGATGATAACTCATGTTTAGGGTAGGCAAGCTGAAGATGAAGTAAGGGGATCTTGCGGAAAGGTGTCAATCATTACGTATGCGATTGCAAGGGCGACTTCAATGACAGTCCAGCTAGATATGTAAGAGTATAAGCAATGAATGTTGCCGATATTTCACATGTCAAAATCTCGATCTACCAATCAGACCTGGCAACGAGTTCTCCAAAATCTAGGATGGCTTCAATAGTATCACACTTGTCATCTTCTTCATCGTCATTGACTTCTGAGCTCTCTTTTACAAGAAAGAAATTACATGTTTCCTGTTGAACGCATCTTGAATGAATGGTGTGAATGGCTTGAAATGAAGGAGATAACTAGATTTGATGGGAATACTGTACTGACATGTAGCACAATTGAGGGATTTAGTATCCCAACTTCTTACTTGATGCAAGACGATGAAAAAAGAAATCTATGGCAAGCTGACCATGATTCAATGTTGATACTGTTGCATTTTTTTTAAATTGGAATTACGGGCAATTATCATTCGATTTTTTTGCGGGACATCCAATTGAACATGTGCGCCAAGAAAAACGCGCCGTTGTGGTGCCAATCGTCCCCCACAAACCAATCGTTCACCGGCGCTTGCGGGGAAGCAGCTTTAATGGCCGGGTGTGAGTCGATGATGCCCGCGGCGGTATAGAAGCCGGGATAGGAGACGCCGGCGATGCCAACGCGTCCGTTATTGCCGGCGACATTCTTGATCAGCCAATCAACCGTATCCCAGGTGTCTGTGCTCTCGTCGAGAATGGTTTCTGTGTTTCATCTGTTTTTATAATCTCTCAAAAAAGGAATGATACTTAAGAAAACGATACAGTTCTTTTACACTATACTGAGTCATCTATGATCTAACAGCAATACAGGGTGCATAAATTCAATAAATGACATGACACAGATGACATCGTGAAATTGGAACCGTGAAGGATGGAAATCCATGATAGCCAACGCTATTCAAATGAATGAATGAATTATTTAAAAAGGAGTCAATCTAGTCTTTCAGATCGATCCCCGGCGGCGACCCGTACGAAAAACACTGTCGGTATCGGCGGCCGATGCGAAAAAGCTTCGCGAAAGCATCCTTTATCGGGACGAAGAAGTGCTTGTCCTTAACAAACCGGCGGGGCTTGCCGTGCATGGGGGGACAAAAACCCTGCGGCACCTTGACGGCATGTTGGAGGCGCTTCGTTTTGAAAAAGAAGACCGCCCGCGTCTTGTCCACCGGCTTGACCGGGATACCAGCGTGCACGAATCAGATTGAAACTACCACGAGGTGCACCCTCGACGGTGGTCACGGGATTAGTATTTATATTTGATCCAGGTGCTACCTAAACATCTTCGAAGATAGACAATGTTGGTATTTTTTCAAATCTACTGACCGTGTACATTTCTCGAGATGAAGCAAGAGGTGGAGGTTTACGATCAGGGAGGAAAACAGTTTCTTTGATGACCGGTCGATTGACAACCTTAACAAAGGCATATCTTCGAACGACGCTCCCTGCCGGCATTGCTCAAGAGCCTCGAACGCTATCCTCGCCTGCCCGAGCTGATTCGGACCCGCGATGCCGAGGACCACTTGGCCTTGGCCACCCTCATCCGAGACCCCGCGATCCGGGACAAGGCGAGCGATCGCGACAGCATCGCCCTGCTGTGGGAAATCTGTCAGGTCCCCGATTTCCGCAAGATGCTGACCGATCAGCATCTGGGCCTGCTCAAGCAGCTGTTCGACCATCTGGCCGGTGTTCGGATTCGCGGGCGCGCTGGGTACGGTCGGCCTGGTCGCGTTGCTCGCCTCGGCGCACGGGCGCCTATCCGTGACGACCCTGCTGCTCGTCGGGATCGCGGTGAACATGTGCATCGCCGGGATATTTGCGGCGATCCAATCGGTCAGCCTGGTCGACTGGGAGGTCAGCCGCGCCATCATGGCTTGGTCGTGCGGGACGTTGGAGGACCGCTCGGCTGTACAGGCGCAGACGGTGTGGGCCGGCGTTGGTCAGGAAATTTCTGCCCGAGTTTAAAAAAAAATACCCGACTTTTATAGGTACCAATTTCGCTTAAAAGTATATACACGACTACCCGAATACCAATACCCGAATACCAATAAAGAAAAATTCTACCCGAATATATCACCGGACAATCCGAATATCTAAAAGCGGTAATGTTTCTTATCCCAAGAATTCGGGAAAATGAGACCGTTTATAGAAGAATCGTATGAATGGATACTGCTGCTTGAACTCTAGTTAAAAATACTATATATAAACAATGGGCAAATTTCACAACTTACAGGCCTCTCCCCACGGACTGTGGGGGGTGTTCATTTTACACCTAAAGACAGTTATTTTACGTTTTAACTAGACTGAACAAATGTCTATCTCAAAATCTTGATCCGATAACTTTGGGAAAATAATGGGCGTGGGAGGGGACCCAGTTGCCCTCTAATATTTTTGGTCACATTAAAGAGGCACTATAACTTTAAATTTCCATGATCGGATTCATGTGAAACTGCCGATAGCAGAAATAACTCAAACAAGCAGAAAGCCTCGAAGGGTGACGCTCATACTTGTATCGAGTACCTAAGTGATTTGTTGCTTCGAATCTGACTGTGATGATCAGGAAAGAGCACATCCAAAATCCGATTTACATGTACGTCCTCACTCGAACTCGAGTTCGAGTCTCCATCAGGGTTGCGAAAGGCAAAGCCTCTTCTACTGTTCAGCCTCTGCAGCTTCGTCACACTACCCACGACAGAAGTTTTGTGTAGTTGTGTAGTTGAATCATTGTAATTGTTAGTAAATAAAACGAGTCAAGTAGAATTTAAGGAAGTCAAACAAGACAAGTCA
Source organism: Alatinidae sp. Z8VKAUB7J3 (assembly GCA_010016025.2). NCBI lineage: Eukaryota > Metazoa > Cnidaria > Cubozoa > Carybdeida > Alatinidae > Alatinidae sp. Z8VKAUB7J3. Next base: position 203,086,321 of record JAAAKM020721499.1, read on the forward strand.
TGTTTTTTCAAAATAAGTTATGTCTTTTTTTTGTAATAAGGAGCTTCCTAGCTCAATAGTAACCAAAACTAAAAAAAACGGAATTTTGATACCGGGATTTTTATGGTTACATCAAAAGAATCAAATTTAAATGCTGATTTTTAACATAAATATTTGATTTATTAGCTTTTTACTTAATTACATTTTTAAATTTCCTACATACATAAAAAATAAACAAATTATTTCCAAATATATTGTTTTTAAGGATTTAAATCTCTCAAATTTTAAATATACATTTTTAAGTTTTCTATTTTATTATAAACTCCGAATTATTCTTAAAAATATGACTTATCAGTAATTTTTTTTCTTAATAATTTGACAGCTTTTTTAAAGTTAATTTCTGATTAATGCTATGAAGAGACCGACATGACCGAGGACGACGAGCTCAAGTTCGTCACCATGGCGAACCAGCATCTGCGCCTCGGTTTTTCCATCCTGCATGACGCGGAGCTGCCTCCACCGGCGCCGAAACCGTTTTTCTCCCTGCTCGACATCAAGCTGTCGAAACAGATCACCAAGCGGGTAGGACGGCCGTTCTGGATCGACACTCTTGGCCGGACCGGCTTCGTCGATGTGCGGGTCAAGGTCAACAGCGGCGGTGTATGATGCATGCATCAAGCCATTGTCGCTCCATGGGACTGAAATTTGGGGCATGACAAAGAGCATGGAACAGAAGATGATGTTATGCTATATGTCAGGAGTTACTGTCAGAGACATGGTCAGGAGAGAAAAGTAGCACAAAGGTGCAGAGTAATTCATAATTTACATGTCTTTCTGAAAATAGTAAAGGACAATATTTAATTGTTATTACACAAATTAAAAAGCAACACAGATAGATACAATGGAACATCATAGCCACCGACTAATTCAAATAAAATTGTGATCCGTCCTGCCTGTTATAAAAAAAGTCAAAGTATAAAAAATTTCAAAAGGGGAAAAAAGGAGCTAAATAATTTAGCCTATGAATGGGTCATTTAATAAAATATAAATCTATTCAAATTTATTTCACTTGATTTCTCACTTAATCAAGGATCATGAGAGTTCTTTAACGTGATATTTTGTCAAATCATAATTTTTTTTACGAATCAGATTTTGTTCGAAATCGATTTATCGTCTTATCCTCTGCTCTGCGAAATTGATGAGCGCTGCCGGTCATTGCCCACCTTCGACAAGGCGATGCCGCAGAGCCAGCCGGACTTCCCCGATAACCCCGAAGGGTATCGCTGATGGAACTGAAACTATATTCCCGTTACCGCAACTCCGCCGGGCAGCGGGTCCGCACCGCGCTCAACATCAAGGGCGTCGACTACGAGTACATCCCCGTGACCCTCGATGGCGGCGTTTTATAATAGCCTGCAAGATATAGTTAATTTAATAAAAAAAATTCATAATGTCTCACATGACGTTGATAATACAAGATGACATTTTGTACTATTTAACAGGATTTGGTAATATCATACTAGATTTGATGATAGCATATAAGGTTTTGATAGTTTTTGACAGGATTTCAATAATCTTATGACGAGCGGACATTTGACATTTCTTATTAATAGCATATTAATTTGACATGATTTTGATACCAATATATTGTTTTCTGCATACGAATCAAAATCTTTTCGACTTAGAATGGAAATTGCTATTTTTTTTTCCAGAACAGTTTTAATAACTTAACGGCTTTTCAGTGTTAAGTGCACAAATTTCAGAAGTACATTATTAAAATATTTCGTTTAACGAAAGAACAGAAATCGCTTTGTTCAGTATTGATTTCTAAAGCAGATATAGATTTTAAGCGATGATCAATGTCCTGTAACAAGGTAACAGCCTCTGCAAAAGAAAGGGGAAAATGGTGTCGGGAGAGGTCGTCGACACCAAAATGGCATCGATCGCTTCAACAGGGAGATCGGCAGCGCTCAATGCCCGACGGGCAGCCTCTGCTGCTAAGTCTGAACACGTTTGCTCTGGATGGCACCAATGCCGTGCTTTAATACCCGTCACTCGAAAGACATCTTCATCCGGCAATCCCAACAATGAAGCCACTTCGTCATTGCTGACCACACGCTCGGGCAAATAGGTACCAGTACCTTTGCATCGCGACCTCAAGCCGCCCAACATCCTGATCAGCGACGAGGGCACGCCCTACGTCGTCGACTTCGGCCTCGCGCACCAGGAGTCGGCCGATGAGCGCCTGACCTTGACGGGCACCACCCTCGGGACACCGATGTTCATGCCGCTCGAGCAGCTCGTCGGCGAGGAGATCGACGCTCGGGCGGACGTCTACGCCCTGGGCGCGACCTTCTACTACCTGCTGACGGGGACCGCGCCGCGCCTCGCCTTCCTCGGCCCAGTCGGGCAGGGTGATTGTGGGCGCGATCTGTGTTTTCGTATTCCGAGGTCGGAAAATCACAAGATCATCGCCCGTCAGCTCGATCCGGTAGAAGGGTGTATGATCATCGGCGATGATCTGGCGAAGATTGAGCCGGAATTTCTTGAGAGGGGCGTTGCTGCCGGTCTTTTCCTGAAGCTTGGGAAGGCCGATCTGCCACTTCGGCTGGCCCCCGCAGTGTTTGCGGCCGATTTCATACCGCATCTGACCCTCGGAGCCGCCTGCGCCGCGGGAAACGCCGGTTTGATTCAGGGGATGCATATGCTCCGGGTGGGCGAAGTCGATTTCGCGATCGCCGGCGGCGTTTCGGAAAGCATTCACACGTTTGGAATCTTCGCCAGCTTCCAGAGTCAGGGGGCGCTGGCGACCCATGCCGACCCCGAAAAGGCCTGCCGGCCGTTCGATAAGGCCCGCAACGGCATCGTCGTCGCGGAAGGGGGCGGGCTTTCCCCAAAAATTCAAATTGTCTCGACACTTCAACACGGCTCCAAAAACGATTATGTAAAACCTGTGGAACGCACCACCGGTGTTCGGAAAAAGCCGCTTCAATACGGCAAATTGACGAACACCGTCAGGCCTTGAACTACCCAGATACTTTTTTCAAATCGCTATTGGTCAGCGACAAACAATCCGCAACAAAAACAGGCTCAACGTGATGGCTGCAACCTTCGGCTCTAGTGCAAGCGTTAAACCAATAGCAATTGAAATGTTTTTGGATGAGGAGGATAGTGAAGTAGTTGTTGTGTACATTGAGGATCTAGTGCATAAGGCATTTGTGCAATATACGTTATTGTTTGGATGCTACAGACCTGCTTACATGACATCCAATAGAAGACATGTTACAGTCTTGCAAGGCCAAGGATTTTGTACTAGATTGATACGAGAATTTGGAGTCATCAGGCCTAACAGGGCCAATTTTATGGGAGTCCGGCAGTGGTACCTCAAAGAAGCGTCAACTACGTACCTCTGCTCTGTATCACCAACTTCAAATGGCAAGTCCATAGTACAGAGCCAACAAGAAACAATTAAAGCATTTCTGATGGGGCAGCAAAGAGATTACAAGAATTCTTTTCAGCCAACAAAGTGAAACAAATGACAGCACGGATTCTGATGATACAAGGAAGAAGAATCTTGGAAGCAGCCAATAGATTACATCAATGATTTTGGCGCTGCAAACTTGGTGGTAAGTTGGAAGAGGGCCAGCGTCAGGGTCGAGCGCATGTGCTGCTCCACCCGGTGCGGCTGGCCTTAGCGCAAACGTCGCGCCGCAGCCCTCACACGAAATCGCAGCGGCTTACGGCGAACGCGAGCGTCCAGATCTGGTTGCCTTTACGAATGGCGTTTACGCCTGTCCAGATCCGACGATTTCGCTACTCCTGCAGGACCTGAACCTCGACGGTGATCCGGAACGAGGGGGTGTCGGCCGTGACCGTGCTCGTGCATCGATCGGTCGCGACGAAGCCTCCGATCGTATCCACGGAATCGAGACAACCGCGGGCGTGGCGCTCTCGATGCACAGCGCCACGTTTCCTCGGATGGGTCTGGGTCTAGGCGTGGACTTGGTTCATGCGCGTGAAGCCAACGATACCGACAACGGACGATTCACGTGGTGGGGCGTTCGCTTTCGCTGGATTCACGAGATGATGTTCTTCACCCACGACGGGTTTGTGTCGGGCGGCATCCAGAATCCACATTGTAGGCTTGGCCGGTGATGTTGCGGGCGCCCGGGCTCGCCAGGAAGACGGCCAATGCCGCGATATCCTCCGGCGTATTCGCGCGGCCGATCGGGATCGGGCGCGAGATGTCGGCGAGCGCTTCCTCTTCCGTCTTGTTCTTTCGTTTCGCAAGGTCGACCAGCATGGTTTCGACCAGCGGGGTCAGAGTGACGCCGGGGCAGATCGCGTTGACGTTGATGTTGTGCTGGCCCAGCTGCTCACTCCCACAAATTCCACATGCTCATAACGGTTCTTTAAGCTTCGAATTAAATCAGCACCAAGAATATCCCCTGACGGTTCCCCAGTCACTATGCCAATTTGTAAAGACCGTCTCATGGTAAGCCCCAAGCAAGTAAGTTACAAGTAGTGTTACAACGTTTTTTATGACGATTCGGCTAACGTGAAAAGCCTAAAAGGCTATCTGACTATGCCGCGACTAGAGGCGGTAATGGAGTCGATAAATAACTGTCTTTTGTGGACCCCAATAAAATATGGTTCCGCAAAACTTAAATACATATTATGTAGAATGAAAATATAAAACGAATGTTTTTTGCTTATTTACAATATGAATATTACGGGCAATTTTAGCCGCTACTACTTTTATGTCTCTTAAATGTAAAACCTCATTATTGATATCCCCACATACTGTATAACCCCATTTATAGATACCCCAACATAATTATCAACATCCTTTACAATCAATTTGGATAATTATCGCGCCCGAGACCTTGGCGTGGCAATCCTGACCACCAAGGCCCAGCGAGGATCCGTCCAGGCAGGCCGCCACGGGGCCCAGCAATTGCGCCGGCGGGCATATGGCCATGTCGACGCCCTTGCCACCGCTCATGTAACCGGCGAGCGCCGCCGCGAGCGCCGTGCCGTCGGCCTTCAACAGGTTCATTTTCCAATTGCCCGCGATGAGTGAACGCATAGCCAACACCTGCTCCTATTGAGATAACCATTTTTGACAGAATATACCTCAGGCTTAGCTTATGCTATCGAGCATTTTAAACATTGGCCCCACAGTGGACACATGAGCTTAATTCGCGGTGAACGTTCACGTCTGGCTGATTACGCGGCAGAACATTTATAATGCAGCAATCCGCCTCGCCACCACCCTCCTTGTGGACAACGCTACAAGCCGGTGAAGTCGAGGCGGTCATGCAGGCTTGCCAGCACGCCTTAGCCGAAACGCCAGAAGCAGCGCCGTGTATATGTTGTTAGGGCAAGTTCACCCCAGGGATTACGTTTCAATAACTGCAAATAGCAATTGTTTGTGTGTGTCTGACGGGGAAAATATGCTGGTCTTCCAGAGCTTTTCAGAAAATGGCCGCAATGGCATGGAAGACTAGCACTTTATACTCAGTGATACATGGGAGACGGAAACATTGGTTCTGAGGAAGGAAACTTGACAGCATCACAGGCTTAATGTGTTTAAACTTAATGGTCTTAATGAGCGGGTAATTTTATCAGGTTGCAACAAATACCGGAAATGATGGCAATCATCAGCGGATTTGCAAAGATGGACCTGGCGGAAACAATGAGGGTTTCTGCCAGATTCCGTCCATCCTGACGGGAAAATTCCATGACAACTATGCCAACCGTATAAATACTCATGGCGTGAAAAGCGATAATTCCGAATATTAGCGGCAGAGCTTCTTCGCCCATGGTGCGGGAGATAATCGGTATACCCAACAGCACCGTGTTGACCGGAGTGCGGGCCACGATCCGTCCCTGGTCCAGGTCCCACTGGTTCACCCGCGGATCCCGGAGGCGTTCGGTGCTCCCGGCTGCGAGGAGCGAGCCGTCCGGCGAGAAGGCCAGCTGGGTGAGCAGCTCCCGCTCGCCGAGGGTTCGCTGCAGGGCGCCGGTCTTGGCGTCGAGGAGCCGAATGCCCGGGAACGTGCCGACGACCGCCACCAGCGTCCCGTCGGGCGAGAGCGCGATCACGCGGGTTCGAAAACGTGGCGTTTGCACTTTATGCGACAGGCAAGAGTGGATCGGGGGTGAAGTCGCGGGTGCTTCAACTGCTGGCGCGGGTTGGGCTGAGCCATAAGCAGAAGCGCTATCCCCACGAACTCTCCGGCGGCGAGCAGCAGCGTGTGGCTATTGCCCGGGCGATGGCGAACGACCCGTGGATCCTCCTGGCTGATGAACCCACCGGTAACCTCGACCCGCATGTGGCCGACGAGATCCAAAACCTGTCACAGTTTATTGCCTTGATGGTCGCTGGTATTGCTGCCGTCGTTGGTTTGATCGTAATTGAACCTTACCGTGTTCGACGTGTGACTTCATTCTGGGAACCTTGGAATGACCCATTTGGTAGCGGCTACCAATTAACTCAATCATTGATGGCATTCGGCCGTGGTGATTGGATGGGGCAAGGGCTTGGTAACTCGATTCAAAAACTCGAATACCTACCAGAAGCGCATACCGACTTTGTATTCGCGGTTGCATATATGAGGGATAGTTAGAACCAGAGATTCAATCTTATTCAAGATATTGAACAATTCCACTTTTCTGAATTTACTCGATGGAAGAAATTCTGACGTAAATATAAGTCTTTCTAGCCCCTTAGCACTTGTAATCCTAGGAATGATGTAGACACTTCAAATGCCAAGTGGAAGCGAAGATCGTAATTGGATGATCTTGGTATTCTTAGTGTTGATAAACAAACCTTGAGGGGTAAGAAAGCCATACACTTAAGGCAGTGTAATCACTTCCTGACGTTGCCGTACTGCCGGCATCAACGCTGTAAGTAACTAACGTCGGTGTCGGACTGGTGGTTGTGAGGGTCACAGTAAACTGACCGTTGGTCGCCGCTTCGGCCGCATGATGTGTTAACGCGATACTGACCGTTGCAGTATCGTCGTCGGTGATATCGACTGTTGCCGAATCATTGGGCGCGGTCGCGATGCCTATTGCTGGGTTATCGGTGCTATCGAGTCTCCTATCAATAAAATAATTAATACAATTATTATTGCCATTAAAAATGTTGAGAGCCCATTCCGACGATCAACTTGAGTTTGCAAAATAGATATGGAACGAGATAGTTTTTTATTCCTTTCCTCTGTATTCTTAAATTGAAATTCTAACGCTTCAAATTCAGCGCGCGAGACAAATTGTGGATAAGTACTATCTTGGATAGCTTCGAAGGGAATTAATCTACTTATGTTATTGTTCTCAGTAGAGATTGTCGCAATATTTATCATTAACCCATGCAGCAGGGCAGCCTTCATTACAATTTGGAACAGGCCAAGTCAAATAAAGCTTCTGTCCTTTTGCATGTGTGTAGAAATCATCAGGCCAGACGTAGTCTCCAAAGAAAACATCATCATTCATGTAAATAAACTTTTTTGAAAGGCCATTTATTCTGTGTATGTGTGTTTCAATAGCTGGAGATGAGTATGTTGGCAAATGGCTCTTGTTTACAAATAACTCTTGTGTCTACGTGTTCCCTCCTCCCCTATCTTGGGAACAATGGGCGGCAAGAAACTCAGCCGGATCAAGAGGGCAACGGGTTCGCGCTTGGCAAGCCACCTTCCCCATTCCCGTAGACATAGGGGTTGTTGAAGAAAAGCTTTTGGTTTTGTATGCCCGCGGCAACCAGTACTTCTTTAATATTCATGCGTTGACAGGACATTTAATCTCGAGAAACCACATGGTGTCCATACCCCACCCCAACCTTCACCTCCCCGGCCCCACGCTCCGGGAGCTGCACCATCTCGATGCCTACCGTCTGGGGACGATCGACGACCTGGAAGCGGCCGGGTTCGAGGAGATGTGCGGGAACGGGCGCCTGACATGCGTCGAATGGGGCGGAAACGTCGACGACGCCCTGCCGGAGGACCGCTTGCACGTCGAGCTCGGTCACGAACTGCTCGCCTCGGACGCCCCTGCCGACGTGCCGCCCCCCGACGCGCCGGGCACGGGGGCGCGTTGAGATAACAATTATTGCTCGGGACAGAAGGAATGGGGCGAGCCCTATCATTGAACAAAACAATGAATGTTTGTATGTATTAGTACCTGGCCCAGGTGATAACTAACTCTGTGATGAAACTTAACACCTTTAAGATTCAGAAGGTTGTGAAATGTTCATGAGACGTGGCCTTTCTAAGGTAATTTCCTAACAAGGTAATTTCCTAACAAGGTAATTTCGAGTTTTTCAAATTTCAAATCTATTAACAGCTGGCTCGTCGTGGGGATGATGTGGTCGACCGTCGCGAAGGTGCGCTCCGGGTACATGACCCCGAGTCCGCGCTCTTCAAGCATGGAGAATGCCTGCGGGGAGGTCACCTCGTGGATGAGGTGCAGTCCCATGAACAGTTGGTATTGGCCGGAAGGCAACTTCCGGACGGCGTGGCGGTCGAAGACCTTTTCGTAGAGCGTCTTGCCCATGTCTTTCTCCTTATGGTTTCGCTTTCGGCCGATTCTCCCTCGGATTGCTTACAGTCCAACTCTTCCTATTGCTTACAGTCTAGCACACTCCAGGTGGGCAACATCTTTCCCTACAGGTAAATATACAAGCTCTGTTGGGTGCAACTATGCGTTCGTTCCATGCTTAAAAGCTCAGGCCTGAAACTGTTGATCGTCTATTCAGCCATCTACAATCGAAGCTTTTATTTTTGTGAAGTAGATGGCTAGAAGTAAAAATTTTGTTCCCTTTTTACCCATAACAGATATGATAACAGTATGGTTATAGATATACCTGAATTTAATAGTTTAGGTAATGATGCGATTGAATATTTCAAAGCTAGAGTGCAGGAAACAGATAATCTAATTTTGAAAGCGCGTTACTGTGATTTTATTTGGGAAAAAACAAAAGTGGTTAAATACATGAAAATTACTTTAGATTGTTATTTAAAATTAATTCCCCATTTTCTTGAGAAAAAGTGGTTTCACAAACTCCGAGCTGCTTTTGAAAGGGCTATGTAAAACGCATCGCCAGCGCAATGGCGATCATGACACAGCCGGACACCACCATGATGGCGGGCGCAAAGCCGGCGCTACCGGTTGGGCGCGCGGCTGGCCTTGGCGTTACTGGCGTGGTTGCCGCGGCGGCCGGCGCCGGCATGCCGTCCTGCAGACGCTGCACGGGCGCTTCGTTGATTGGCCAGTGCAAAACCGCTGCTACCAGACCCAGCGCGACGCCGGCCCACCACACGCTGTCGTAGCTGCCGTCTCACGCCAACACCTGCAGTCCAGAGGTATGACGCTCTACGTTCTCGATTTCGCAGAGGAAACTCGGCCATCAGATGATATCGACTCACTGAATATTCGCGAATGGTTATGGCAACGCCCTTACACACTGCTGGAACTGCAGCACATCCATGGTACTGAAGATAACGCGGCGTTTCGTTATAGAACCGGTCCTGAATCCGGTTTTCTTGGCTTAACCATAAAGCTATCCAGCATGCCAACGCTACCTAGGCAATTATTTTGGAACCGCTCTAAACTTCAGGTCATGAAAATATCACAACCAAAATTTCAGAACCAAGGAAACTTCAGTCGAAAATTAAATATTATTGTATTGATTCTTGATCTCCAATTTGTATTTTTATTTTTTTTTTTAAATCAATCAGAACTTATTTTGATAACCAAACATGAGCAGAAATAAAGTCAAATAATAATTCATATGTAAATTGAACATAAATTACTATCGATGAATAAATGAGGTAATCAACTTGCCAGTTACTACTTGCCACGACCGAGCCTGTTAAATCCATTAAATAAACATCAGATGCACCACTGGCTCGTTGAATATCTTCGAGGTAATAGTTAACAGCCTGTTCGCCAGTACCTTTATTAACCAAAAAAGATTTAACCAAATCATTGGCGCTAACTAAGGTAGGAATAGTTTTAAAGCGGGCTAACTCGCTTGAAAAATAATGACTTAACTGAGTAGCTTGAACACGACTTTGTTGATTCCGAGAACTCGCTCGACATCCTGGCCCTGGATGATGCACTCGAGGAGCTGGGGACCCACGATCCTCGAAAGCACGAGGTGGTGATGTTGCGCTTCTTCGCCGGCCTCTCGATCGAGGAGATCGCCCGACTGCTCGAGGTCTCCGAGCGGACGGTGAAGAGTGACTGGCGCTTCGCGCGGCTGTGGCTCTTTCGTCGCCTGGAAGGTGAGTCATCGTGACGTCTCCGGCCAGTCCCGGCTCGTCGGGGAGCCGAAATCGTAGCCAACTCTGGAGGTGGGGTATGCGAGAGACTCCACGTGGAAATGATCAGCGATGTCAAATTGGTCCGCGAGATTGTTCGCCGGGTCTCACATTGGTACACCCCAACCTTCAAGCGAGCACATATATCTGCCCCCCCAATCGATTGGGCGATTACCGAAGCGCTGATGAATGCCGTGGTCCACGGCAATTTGGAGGTCAGTTCGGACCTCAAAAATGATGGCGATTGGAGTGCTTTCAGTCAAAAAACTTGTTTCTTTTTATTTAATAACAACATGACTTAACCAGTTTTTCTTCTAAAATACAGTAAGAAGCAAATATACTACATATTTTTAACTATTTATAATTTGAATTATGAATTTATAATTCATAATGTATGACGGTCATAGAATTGACCGTTAGTAAGTTTTTTCATTTACAAGAGGAAATACAAAATAAAACAAAACTTGAAGATAAATTGTCAGTATTACGCCTGAAGTTCGTGTAACAACGATGAAATGTTTATGAAATCTACTGTGTGCAAAAATGAAAGACAATGTTTCTGCGAGAGGCTTGTTGACTGGTAACAAGAATACTGGTAATGTTTGATGATTTTCACCAATGCATAGAGTTAGAGGAAAAGTGGGCTCATTCTTTTTCTGCTAAAAATCAATCAAAGCCCCCCTGTTAATATTATGACGGATTTTGAGGAATTGGAAAATCAATGTCTGAGAGAACTGGGGTGGACATGCTTACCGGATTTTCCTCAAAGATCAACAACTTATGGCGTTGGCTGGGATTTGGGACGTTTGGTATCAGGGGAGTTACGCGGTAAAAAGTTTTTCGATAATTACCGTCCCGCCTAACCGGGAAATGAGCGCTATTCACAATCGAATGCCGGTTATCTTAACTGATCCGGCAAAACAAAAACAATGGCTGGAGGATTTGCCGTTAGAAAGCGTTTTGGCTTTGCTTAAGACCGCCCCCGACGATACGCTGCTGGTTGTCAAGCGGACGCATCAGAAATGCTTCAGGAACGGTTTATGGTATTAAACCGAGGCTTTCAGCGTGTGTTGAAGGGGATGTTAAGGACACCAGAGGTGCTCTGCGCATATTACTACTAATGCTGCTATTACTATTGCGACTGCGCAAGCTTAGGGCATTAAGGAGGAGCTTTTTAGGAATATTTAGGTGGATGTTGAAATAAATCAAAACAAACTATGAACATGTAGACTTTCAAAAAGTTGTAGGGAATTGTTTATTGCTTATTTGATATGATATGGTAAATCTAATTGAAACTAAGACTACTTTGTCGTCGCGGGTGTCATACTCATTTCGAACCTCAGCAACGTAATCGAACAGGGTGGTTTTCTCGATCTCCATCCTAATTGTAGAAGAGTCTTAACTTGTTGAGATGAAAGCTATTAGGAACAGTTTTCTGGAAAACTTTCAATTTAGAGACCGGGGAAACCAGTTGTCAAGTTAGAGACCGGGGCATTGAAGATGCTTGTAACAGGCTCATTTGGCAGGTTTTTAGTCATTGGTAAAGTCAATATCACTAACGCAGCCATGCCCACTAAGCACACATTTAAAAATACATACCAGTCAACTTTCTTAAGAATTTGACCAGCAAGTAAACGACCAAGAGCGAGGCTTGCAGCGAAAATACTACTTAGCTGAACACTCACATCAACAGGTAAATTCAAAACTTGATTATTAAAGGTCGGCAGCCACGTTCCCACTGTGCGACCTCTGACAGGCCCTGGGCTGTTCCATTCGGGATCTGTGATGCTTTCTGACGTTTTGCAATGTTGTAATGACCAACCGCTGACTAGGAAGTTCTACCCGAGCGCTTTCGCTCTCACAAAGCACCTGAGTGGCGCTGGTCGCCTCCAGTCGCGCTGGTCGCCACTGATTGCTTGGTGCCTGACATCAAGGCCCACTACAACCCTGTTTTCCCTTCGGCTCTTTCTCTTTCTGAGTCTCTTTATGAATGATTAGCACACCAGTGTAACCCTTCAATGCTATAATGCTTTTGCTTTTGTCTGAAGAAGCAACTATAATTGCGGTGAAAACAGTAAGATATATTAAAAATAGGAAACACTTGGGATTTTATTAACCTTCGATTGACTAAAAAGGAAGATGAGTGAACATAAAATGGAATATTATTCCCAAATGCACTGAATAGAACATATTACGTTATTTATCTTTATAATAATCTTGACGATTGAGAGACTTGAAGCGACATTTAACTGAAAGGAAACTGAAGGTCACCATCTCTGAACCATGTGAGTTGACTCTTGGAGGACATTCTACTAGCTGCATCTTCTATCCGGAGTCCGATGTACGTTTTTCAGGTCAGAAGAGAAGGTTTGATGATTTGATTAATTCACCCTGCTTTGCTAATGCGGTTGAAGTCATGGACTTCAGTAGTAACGAATAACCCTACTTGCTTCGTTCCAGTTTTCTTTTCTTACATCTTTTGTTTACTTCTCTTACTTACTTCTTCTTCTTATTAGAAGAAATCGAATAATTGAACGGTGAATATTTTTGAGAACTATGCCCGGTTAAAAAGTATGAAGAAAGGAGTAAATGAGGCCTTAATTACTGTGCAAGTTCGTAGGAATTGTTTTCGGGATGAGAACTTAATTCTCAAGAAGAGCAAAAATAGACGAAATACATAAGAAATTAAGATTTTCACGCACGTTTTCCTACAATCATTTAATTATACATATTGCAATGTGCGTCGCAATCGCCATTGCTGCGCGCCTCATAACTATCAGAACAATTAGTAAAGGCCATCTATAAAACCGCTAAACAACTTTTACATACATACAACTTCAAATATCACTGTATAAGAGGGGGATACCATGGATGAAAACTGATGTTGCGACTCTATTCCCAAATACGTTTTGATAGAGCTATTGCTGGGTCGGCTATTTTATTATTATGGATTAATGCTGAATTTCGGGTTTGCGGTGGTCCCGACCGATAGGATAGAGTTTGAAACCGAGGTTAAGAAAGCAAGTATCATCAGTTAAATGGCTCATTTTGTGGTGCTCCTGTCGTATCGTTATCGGCAGTTATTTTCAGCCTTCTTCTCTCCAGAAATTTTTATTTCACATATTATTAAGTTAATGGCTACTCCGTCGCACTGTTGAGTGCAGTGGAGTAGTCTACTGACGTGTTCTCCAGAGGGTCACTGGTTCAAATCCTAGTCAAGGTAATTGTTTCGCTAAATAGAGCAGAATACTAAATCGGTACAAATTTAATGGGGGCGCGGCAATGAAAAAGATTATCGGCGGGTTGGCGCTTGTAGTCCTGATTGTTGTTCTAGGGCTCATGGTCGATCAACATAACCGTTACATGAATGCCCGCTTGCACGCGGTGCAGGATTATCAAGCTGCCTTCCACGGTGAGGTCTTCCACGTGTTGACGTTTGTGCGGGCAGCGACTGGGCAGGACTTCATGGCACCGTTTCAGGCCACCTTGAACAAATATTAAAGAATACTCTAATACATGTTAAGCCTAAAGGTTTTTTAAAGTTGTGATTCTTATGTGTTTATTTAATTGTAGACAAGGAAGATCTCATAGACATACGGAGGGGTCAGTCCGAGAATTCCACAGATCACCCAAAAATATCAGCTCACTTTCACTATGACCCAGAAATATCAGCTTTGCCCATATGTTGTACCCAAAAATATCGCAAATCGTATTTTAGGATAACTTAGGTTGGGTTCAAAAAGAAGTTTTTCAGTTGAGTTTTCGAGGCAGCCGACAGCCGCTGCCAGTGAAGGACTTACTAAAAAACACCGGTAAGTATGCGAAAATGCTACTGGATCCTGCTGACAACTCCATTGAAATTCATGCTACCCATTCCAGGCTACGGGAATTAGAAGTACTCAGAGATCAGATATGCAAATGGTTTGATGACGGAGAAGTTGAATCTCTCAGCGATATTATAGTCATGATGCCTAGGGCGAAAGTGGAACCCCGGACCACATCCAACGGCCCCGAAACTTGCCTAAATAACATCACTTTATCCCAGGAGGACAGCGCTGCAATGTTTGGGAGTTCCACCGACCGTTTGAGAGGCGCAAACACTAGGAAAGATCTGGACACGGTACCCCCCACTGCCCGTGCTATGAATGTCCGGAGTGTCTGCCGTACCGCTGAGTCGTGGGCCGGTGGTTCAGGCAGGATGTGATCCGATGTTACCCCTGTCACGGCAATAGTGTGAATTACGCTAGCGTAATCAATACGTTGCACGACCAAGCGGAAGCCGCTGGAAGTTCAACGCTGTCGTGGTTTTGGCGGCTACCCGACCTCGACGCCGAGCTCGCGGGCGAGACTGGGAAAATCATCGACGATGATGTCGTGGATCGGATTCGGCTCGGGGTCAGGCGGGCCTTCCTTACCCCACTCGTCAGGCCGGCGCACGAATGCGGTCTTGAAGCCTTGCGCTTTGGCCATAGAGCAACATCTGAAATAAAAGCTTGAGTCCCTTTTCTTAAACACCCATCCGAAAGCATAAAATAATATAGAGATTGACATAAAATTCTAATATAATATTTCAGGATGCTCATGTAAGGTTTTTGCTGCAGTAATTAACCATAAGAAAATCAGTTAGTGGTTCTATCCAAAAAATTTCAGAACACTACAGATATTGTCCTTTTCACTTGCATCATAAGTTTATAAATGACACATGGAGAACCGCGTTATATGTCAACTAGATATTTTATTATCTTAGTTTTTAATATATTGGCTGCCCGCACGTAACCAAGTCCATTCCAACTTTCTCTTGTGCCACCATGGCAGACGTTAGAAACTCATCACCGACTACATCCCAACAGAGTGTGTATTCCTTCCCGCCCGCTCCTGTAAACTTGCGCTCTGATCGATTGCTTCAACAATAAACTCAATACAACCACTGTGACCACCAGTTGTTGCTGCATAGTTAGAAAGTCGTTTTAACCTAGCACAAAAAGCCTTTAATGAGACCCATGATGTAAGTGATTTCAGTACAGCTCAAATGACACCTAGCCTCTAAAGGGATTTGAACACTGCCCTTGTTTGTGGTGATTTGAAAGTGTTTTAAGCTTGACTTTATTGTTAATTGAAATTTTTGCTTGTTTTAAATATCAATTCTTCCTCCAAAATGGTCTCTGTTCGTGTTAGGGTTTTCCATTTAACATATACTGATCGCTGCTAGTTTCCAACCCCTCGGCCATAAGCCTATCATTCCGCCAAATGATTCCGATCAAATTTTAAGCGAAATATTTTGTTTAGCATGGTTGAAACGTCCATTGTATTTGGGCATGTCAACCTCCCCACATTCCTCTGGTCGAGGGATTTGGCAATTCGTTCATTGATTCCATCTGTTATTGCGAAAGGTATGCATGTTTGAACTTTATTTTTCAAAAAGACGAAGGGATCCACTAAAAATAAAAAAGACGAAGGGATGTTTCGTCATTTCTGGGTATTATCTTTTTTGTCCACCACATGGCTGTCACGATTCAGGCGGACACGGTCGTGGGCCGTCTCGGGTCCGAACTCAAAGACGCTGTCAGTTCGGCCCTGCTCGTCAACGCCGATCCTGACAAGCCCGAGGATGTCGACAATTCGGTGCCGAAGCCCCCGTCAGACGCTTCGCTTGTCCCGATTTTTGCCAACGACTCCGGTTTTGTGCAGCTTATCGACTATCAGACCGCGTTAAATTTTTCCAGACTACCATCAATTTTTAGACTGAGTTCTAAAAAACATGAAATAATTTTCGTTATTTCATATCTCTTTTGTTAATAATAATAATAATAATACAAACTGGCGAAGTCATTTCCCGATAGTAAACAAATCGCCACCAGATGGGATATGTTTATATCGTGGGGATATGTTATATCGTTCGTGGTAATTGAGCGTTAAATTCTTCAAGTCACCGCTAAAGTGAAAAAATAGTTTTCTGGCTTTGATTGCCTTGGCCTTTTTCGCTTCAATTGCACACAACAAGCGCGAAGCATAGCCCTTTGCCAGCTGACAGGATGTCCAGAAATGACACGTGAATACCTTAAGAAGGCAACCCTTACATCCCGCTCGGACGAGGGCGAGACAGCAAAGACTGTTGGGCAAATCCTTGCTGATATTGAAGCCGGCGGCGAAGA
The DNA here is from genome assembly GCA_010016025.2 of Alatinidae sp. Z8VKAUB7J3. Lineage (NCBI taxonomy): Eukaryota > Metazoa > Cnidaria > Cubozoa > Carybdeida > Alatinidae > Alatinidae sp. Z8VKAUB7J3. Next base: position 203,102,777 of record JAAAKM020721499.1, read on the forward strand.
AGCTGCCGTGAGCTATGCGAAAAAATTCGATAGGTATGAGGGGAATGTTCAGCCAGTAATAGGAGCCGCTAAGAGTGGAATACTTAAAGTTTGTCCAAAAAGTTCGGTAGTCATATTTGGAGACCGTACGCCATGAATAGTGCGGAGGTTTATCATGTACCGATTTAAAGCTGTGAGGTTTACTTTGAAGGATTCGCCCGTTCCTATTCCTCCTATACCGGGAACTCTACCAGCGCATTCGTGACCATCGCAAATAATACAAGCTTTACAAGCGACATAGAATTTTTTGCGAGCGTTGTTTATAGTGAAGACATAGCCCAAAAGGATGCTCAATTTGAAACCGAGGATTCCGATTTAGCGGCTGAAGCAGCCGACCCGACTATGGAAGGAACGCAACCGTCTAGGAGTGATAATATCAATGGCAGTCCATCGAAAAACCGAAATTTCGAGCGACAGCGTTACGACCTGATTCGCAGAGCGAAAGAAGGCAAGTCGACGCGGTCAAACAAGAGGGAAAAATGGAGGCGACAACATAGTTCTAGATACAGATTGAAATGGGCAATACAAGCAAGAATGGGAGTATATATCTAGGAAGAGGGCTTGCAGAAATGCATAGAAAAACTTCCGAAAAATTTGGTTGGGTAAAGAATAATACCATTGGATCTACTCCCCAAATTAATCAATTCTCACGAGACTGGGTACAATTCTGGCGTAAACATCGTCTTGGATATCAATTACAGCTTGCTAAAACTAATGGCTATTCAGGGAAACTACTAAACAAAGGTGAGTCTTTAATGAACGCCTATCAGGACCCTCCGCAGGAGATGAAGTTGAAGACCTTCGCCGAAGGTCTTCACGAACCTCTCGGGCTTGCGGTTCACGAGGGTGCCGCGTACGTGACCCAGCGCAGCGAGTTGACCCGCATTCGAGATCTCGACGGTGACGATGTTGCTGACGAGTACCTGACGGTCGCGAAAGGCTGGGGCGTTACGGGCAACTACCACGAATACGCGTACGGTCCGAAGGTCGACGGTCGTGGAAACTCTTTCGAGGCGATCAAGAAAGAACAAAAGTCGACGCGGTTCGTTGGTTACGAAGTCACCAAATCGGATGCTGTCGTCAAAGGCTTGGTCGATCAGGGCAGCCGCCAGGAAAGACTATCCGAAGAGTCGAGCGACGAAGCTGTAATCGTGCTCGACCAGACTCCTTTCTATGCCGAATCGGGCGGTCAAGTTGGCGACAAGGGCATGATCGAGTCGCCAACCGGAAAGTTTGAGGTGTCTGATGCGCAGCGTCTGCAAAGGTTTTAAACCGTCCATATCTCCCAGTACCTGTTTCTTCCAAACCTTTTCTAGATACGGCAATAAACAAGCCTGACATAGATGGATTTGATATTCCTTCTACCAGTTCCTGTACGTCGAAAAGGATTTTTGTCAAATTCTTTTCCATTTCACGTCCACAACGATGGGCCATCATTTCTAGTTCAATCCGAGTATGGACGGCAATATACTTTGCAGATGCGTCATCACCAATATGTTGTTATAGATAATTTATAATATATTTATATATTCCTGATAATATTTCAGTTCGACAAAAAACAAAGGATACGAGGAAAAGACAAAAAAAAGCAACAAAAAACAAAAAAACAATCGAGGGAGATTTTCTGCCAGTGGAAAAACGAAAAGACAAAGTAGACATTACGGCAAAGACCTTTTCTAAGCCATCCTAAGCGGTAAACAAAAAACAATACGTTCAAAGTGCTTCTAAGAAGAAAAATAAAAAAAATTTTTACTATAATAATAGTCGGACGAAATTCCAATAGCACAAAAGAAATTCGAAAATGAAACTAACTGCTTCCTTCAAACGCTATTCACATTTATGTATAGCTAGATTTCCTTGCCCAGAGACGTGTCTACCCGGACAGCTGTGACCTGTGTCCAAAGCCCCCCCCCCCCCCCCCCCCACCCCCAACTTCCCTACCTCCCACAAAACCAGAATAAATAAATTTTTAAATTGTATTTTTGTTTCTTCTTTTTCCACGAAACAATGCATCCACCGATTCTGAAAAAAAGGCGCTCAAGCAAGTCGTAGATTATGGGGAAGTGGTTGAGGATGAAGTTTTTATGAATGGGAAACGATACTTTCAGGCCATTTACCCCGATCGAGCCGTGAGTCGTGCCTGTGTCTCGTGTCATAATACTCACCCTGAGGGTCCCAAGCGGGACTTCAAACTCAATGATGTGATGGGTGGACTCGTGATCCAGGTGCCTCTTGAGTAGCTCGTGACAAAACTTTATGAAATCATCGTCGTAGCTTTCACATAAATATTGCTTTAAAACATTCGGCACAAATGAGTGGATCATGCCTTTTCCAGTTGATTATGCCTGACCCCCTGCGTAAGAGCATACAGCAAAGTGAACCGATACATATGACTAGTAATTTGCATAAAATTTAAGTTTTTTAAATGTTTGCTAAAATAATCCAATATTGACAAAAAATAACCGATTCGATATCACAACTTGCCGATTTCTGATAGATAAACTAAGGAACGAGATCCAAAACCTATGTAATTTCACCAATGAAAAATGACAACAGAACAGTAAGATTCAAAAATAACAAACGGAGCTTGGTCTCCTGGGATCTTGAGTGGCTTTGTCGCTGATGAGATTTGAGAGTAGGGAGTGTCAAGTGTCTAAGGTCAATTATTCAGATTCCATTACAATAAGGACAATTGTCGATCTGCTAACATACGTCGAATATTACTAGCACTTTGGTAGAGTGAAGCTCGTCCGTGCGCACCTGGAGCACCGGCGTCAGGCACCGATTCTCGATCTGGGGCCAGGGGTCACCGGCCCGCAAGAGCCCATCCCCGAGAAACCGGCTCGTGAGTGCTGGCGTGGCGGACGTGAGGTCCGTGAGGTGGGCGATCGAGCAGGGGCGGCCGGTCGCCTGTACGAACGCCTCCATCCGTTCCATCTGAGCGCTGTAGTCCACTCGGCGTCCTCGTGTCCTCACAGGAGGCGTTACTCGACTGCCAGAACTCGTCCCTCGGCAGCATCAGGAAGTGCAGAACGGCCAGCGCCAGGTCGTCAACATGAAGGAACTCTCGCTTGGGCGTACCGGACCCCCAGATGGATACCGAGGGACTGGCTGCGAGTCTGGCTTCATGGATGCGACGGATCAGGGCAGGTATCACGTGGCTGTTGGTTTCATGAAAGTTGTCTCCCGGGCCGTAAAGGTTGGTCGGCATCAGGCTGCGATAATCCGTGTCGTATTCAAGATCTAGAGACAAAGCAAGATCTTGAGACAAGACAAGACCAGACACGACTCCACACGACACGACACCACAAGACAAGACAAGAGAACTTTTAGAATCTGAAAATATTTTTTTGTGCTTTTCTAGCTGTAGTCTACAAGAAAGAACAGTTTCCAGCTGACTTCTCCAACGAAATGATGAAAATAGCCGACTCCAGCAATAGTAAGCATCATTATGCTTTCTTTGTAGTTAATGATCATAAACATATACGGCCGCGTCGAACAGCCAGAGACAAAAGACAAGAAACCCGACACTCAGTGCCACGCCGGTCACCCGGTGCAGGATCGAAACAGTCATTGTGACCGGCCAACGATAAATCGACAGGTGCGGCGAAAGTGGCCGCTCTGGATTACTCATGAATTCTCTTCTTGTTGTTGCAACATGTCGAAGTCGACAGAGTGATTATCCTCAAAAATCGATACAACGTCCTGCTTTTTCCCAGTCGCCGTAACGGGTTACTTTATTCAAGACGTTGAAACATTTCAGCTAATGGGGCATAAAGTGGATTTATCAGCCAAGGAACTAAAACTTATATCAGGTATTTGTAAAGGATTTGATTTAGATCATTTATCTTCTTATGCATGCATTAATGAATTTAGCGTATGCCGTTACTTAAAAAACATTCGAGAAAAATATAATTGCTGTTCTCGGGAACAGTTTGGGTTTTTGTTGGGAGCTGCAATTGCTTTGAATCAGGATCCACTGTTTTCTTCTAATAACTGTTGGAATAGCCCTATCCAAGAAAATACCAAACCTCTGTTACGAACTGTTTGTTGTGAAATTCTTAGTGAGTTTTCAGAAAATTGAAGGACATCAAAAGAATTGTGTTTGAATCATAAGATCTTTAAAAAAACTTTTTTCGCATGCTAAGCAATGGTCTGCGTTGCGCAGATACTGATCTCCTGATTTGATGCCTTCGGCCGGGATTGAAATGCGTAGTTAGGGCCAAATCGTTTGGGGACCGAAGATATTCAGGTCTCGCTAGATGACTCCGATTTATTCGAAGTTGAAATATGGAATCACATGGTGCGATTCTGGTCGGATGGCGTTCCCACGATGAGCTTCATTCCCTTTGGGTCTGGCGATATCACGGTAACGGTAGAGACCGATTCAAGTGGATCGGAAATATTCGTTCGCGACTATTCCAATGCTGGGTTCTTTGGAAATGATCTTGAACTGGTCTTCCATTGCGATGATGGCCTCGGCGCCGTTGACCAGCGTTGTTCCGCCCATCATGCCGAATCCTGACATGTGATCGTCCGAATAGGTCAATAGCCGCTCGCCCGACACCTCGGCCTCGAACAGACGGTCCTGCACGACCACGGGAATATCGTGTGCGACTGACGGTACCTGATTGGCTGACCGTAGCTGATCGTCGATATCGTCTGTCAACAGGAATACACCGGCCAGCCCCCGATAGACCTGTTCGGCGGTCTGACCGTGTGGATGAGATCAAAATAGTGTGCAACAATATGAAAAATATGATAGATAGGAGGAGGCAAACTAATTGGATTGATGTTTATCCACTAATCATTATCTATTGTCATAATTTTTAATTCAAAACCTTTTTGCAAAGAAATGAGAAAATAATTAATATGCCAATACCAACCATATTATAATCTTTTTGCAAGGGTTTTTTTCTGGTTTTTTGAAATAAGACCTAAGAAATTTGAAGTCAACTCAAAGCAACATTGTTTTTTGTTGTTGGGAAGTGTCCGTTGTTAAGAAACTTTAAATCTTGCATCTTAAAGATTTGGGACTAGATTTTGTGTCCATCCCTTGGAGGTGTCCGTTCAAAAGAGTGTCCGTTTCATGGAAATTTTTGTTGCTGGGAAGTGTCCGCTGTTAAGCTACATTGTATTTTGCATCTTAAAGATTTGGGACTAGATTTTGTGTCCATCCCTTGGAGGTGTCCGTTCAAAAGAGTGTCCGTTTCATAAAGATCCCGACAACACTGAAAAAAGGGCGTGGGAGGGAGCCTAGATGCCCATTAATATTTTTGGTCAATTAAAAAGGGCAGTAGAAATTTCGATTTCCGATAAAATAAGCCTTCTGCTGATCTTCTAGGATCACTGGTTTCATGTGGATACCGCTGGGAAAAAAAAAACAAAGAACCCGTGTCCATGATCTTGCTTCTGGCAAAAAAAAATGCGAAATTCCATTTTTTTTGTATATAGGAGCTTGAAACCTCTTAAATACGCTCTTTTGGAATTCAGGACCTGAATAGTGTCTGTTGACTTAGTTAAACACCCCCATCGACTTCACTGAAAGATCCAATTTGATACCCTGTGATGTTCCTGGGAATTAATATTTATCCAGGGTTATATCATCCCTGGATAAATATTTGTTGGATCTTTTGACTATTTTGAACAAAATGGATATAACAAGATTCAATCGGATGTCTTTGGATTTGAAAGGGGTGGGCAATTAAAAAGGACATGAAATCAGCCCATATCTTACTTTTCAATTTAGAGGTACCAGAAGAATTTAATATAATTCACGAATTTCTACTTCCCAATTGTCTAATGGACTCCAAATGATCCGTAAGTGTTGTGAACAAATGGTCTAATGCGTATCCATAAAAATTATACGCTTGGTTCTGCTTTCAAAATAGCAGGTCAAAGAAGAAGCAATGACGACAATAAAATAGACATGAAAGGAATGGCCATTTTTAGTGACCCATTGACGGGAGGAAAAAGAAGGGAGATATAAACAAAAAGCTTAACGAGAAAAAGAAGAAAGAAGAAGAAGAAGGAAGATATAAACACAAAACTTAAAGTAAAAAGAAGAAGGAAAAAAATAAAAACACGAAAGAAAGAAGTAAAAAGAAGAAGGTATAAACGAAAACTGAAAGAAAAAAGAAGAAGAATAAAACAAGAAGAAAGATATAAACAAAAAACAAAGAAGGAAGAAACAAAAGAACAAAAAAGAACAAGACTCGACCGCGTTTTTTATGGCCTCGTTGTGCTTGAATTCAAGATAGATATTAATGTCAGGCAGGAGATCGCTTAGCGCTTGTTCAAACGTATGCCGGGCGCCGGAATCCGGTTCACGAAGGATCCAGGCCGCTTCCCTGATGTCTTTCGCACGCAAAGTTTTTTTTCTGGCCAGCGGATGACTGGCGGCGCAGAAGACAACCAGCTCATCCTCGCGCCAGGGAATGAGTTCGAGTTCACGGTGCTGTACCCAAAACGAATAAAAATTACAATAAATAACCGATTCAAACCCAAAACAAGCAGAAATTAATATGATTAAGGCTAAGAACCCCCACACCTCTTCAAGAATAGAACATATTTGGAATTTTACTGGAAAAAAAAAATACATTTTAAATGATTAAAATTTTTTGACTCTAATAAATAAAGATGTATTAAGACAATAAAAAAAAACATCCGAATATGTATACTAAACTGAAAATACACGGTTATTATTTTTGTAATTTACAAATGTTGGTAGTTTATTTTTAATATTTGTGCATTTTAATGCACACAGCGACAAGGACATCAAAATAGTAACATTTTTTGCCCCTTGGACCAATTTTAGCTCGACTCATATCATCGCTGAAACCTCTGACTTTTCTTTTGGTTGGTTTAAACATAAAGTTTTTGGGGCAGAACCTTACCACATTTATGTCAGTTTTGCACACTGAACCGTGAAAAAGTTTATAAAAAGTTTATAACTAGTATTTTTATTAAACTCGTCTATATTTTTGTGAATTAACGCCACGGATTACCTCGGAGGCTTTTTCTCAGGTCTCGAAAAAGCCTTTATAACAGGAGTTGAATATCTCTTTACTTCTGGATTTTTTTTTTCTGGTTATTTTCGGCTGGGAAGTTTTCTATTCTTATCACCCGGCTTTTCTTTATTTATTTATATTTTTATTTTATTTTTTGTTTTTCTCCTTCTCCTTCTCCTGTTTGTTTCTTTTTTTCATTTTCATATCTTAGCGATAACCAGAAATCCCCGAAGCCAAACATTAATGTTGCAACGTACCCGTTGGAAAGGTATACCAACAAACGAGTGTCGACTAAATCTGATGGTAATGTTTTTCCAAGAAAAAATCGCTAATAATTTAATTGATAATTTTTAAGAATTCGTTTCATTACATATTTTAAATTCGTCCATCCTATCCTTCCAGCAATTTTCCTTTGTAGCTAATGAAGGAAAAAGCAACAAGTTGTTCGAGCCGCTGGGCGAGGATGCCTGGCCGGAACGACCCGAGACGCTGGCCTTTGGCAGGCAGTGGAAGGAGCCGGCGGAATGAGCGCGCGACATCAGCCCCGGAGGGCGCGCCGCCTGGCTCCCGCCGCCCCGCAACACCCGACCCAGGGAGACATAGAATGACCACCCTCCCCGAAAAGACCGACAAGAGCCTCGGCCTGGTCATCGACCTCGACATCTGCGTCGGCTGCCATGCCTGCGTCACTGGCTCTCTTTTTTTAACATAACATATCCACAATGCAAGAAATGTAAATTTCGCTTTGATTGGGTGGCCGCCCAGCAAATCCGGTAGGTGAACTGCCATGAACTTGGTCTTCTTCTATTCCATTTCACCATAATCTGCTTCTGTAGAGTACGTTCTTGGCATTGTATGAATAAGCATTCAATGTTGTTTTTGCTGAATACCTACTTATGGTGTTCAGAAATTCCAAAAACGTAATTGCACAAAACATGCGTCCGGTTCTTCAGGTGCCGGTGATCGGCGTTGCGGAAACCCTGATTGGTTCTCCCGCTTTTATGAAACTCTCGGCACTCAACAAAATTCTGAAAGAACCGCACCGGGTATCCGGTGCCTATCTGCGGATCGATGCTGATAAAAGCGATGCTATCTACCGAACGATCAAGGATATGCCGCCGGTAGCAGGCGTGTCGCTGAAACAAGAGGCCCGAGCTGCCTTCAAGAAGATCATGGATACGGGTGCCTCAGTCTCGAACAATACGCCACCGAACGCGCAGCGTTTCGCGCACAGGTGATCGAACACAAGAAACCACGTCGAGTGCAGCTCGGTGAACATCTGGTCATCCTGTTCGAAGACCGATTGACGATGCAGTACCAGATTCAGGAGATGCTGCGGATTGAACGGATCTTCGAGCCTGCTGCTATCGAGGAGGAGCTGGAGGCTTACAACCCACTCATTCCAGATGGCGCCAACCTGAAGGCAACGATGCAGCCCAGCGGTCCGATGGATGCAAATCGTTCTTCAACAAAGAAGACGCCGTGCGTTTCCAGAATGGTGCCTGTTTGAGTTTCCAGACTGGCCAGTTCTGAGTTGTATTCTGCCAGTGAGGCGGCCTCTGCAGCCACAGAATTGCCCCAGTCAGAAACGGCCTGCAGAAAGACAATGTAGTTGACGGATCCGGTGACAAACGCGAGCGACTGCACCTTGATGTTTTCGTAGGCCGCCAGACGAGCATCCTGGGCGGATGCAGTGGTTGAACGTATCGGTGAAGATCAAATTGCCGGCCGTGTCGAAGACGACATCGAACGGGTTGTTCAGCGTGGCGTCCGTCGCGGGACCGCCATCGCCGGACAGACCGACCGCGCCGGTGCCCGCTACGGTCGAAATAACCCATCCCGAATAGGGTACGTCGCTCATTTAAATCTCCCCTTCGTCCCTCGCCATGTCAGCACACGGACGAAGAGGCGACAATATCACCGCCGCCGTTATAGCCGTTGGGAATATCGTTTTCTTTCATGCTGACGTAGTCTTCCGGGTCCATATCCATTGAGCCGGACCAGTCCTCCGGCGCACTGACCTCAATCAGCAGCAGGTTTGGCCAGTTTTCCATGTCAATTTCACTGATTGTGCCATCGAACAGCTGAATTTCGACGGTGCCGGCGTCGTCATCAATCGCAACGACTTCGAACAACGTGCCGTTCGGCCGGCGGAACCAGTGACCGATAACGGGAGCTTGCCAGTACACGGCCCGGCATTGCTCCACGCTCCACTGCTCGACCGGAAGCCGGTCGAGCAGCGCGAAGCCAAGCCCGCTATCAAGCTGTGCCCTGACGCCGCGCCCGAACGCCCGGGTCGCTGACAACTCGAAGTCATCAGGCCGCAGAGCAAGCGGCGGCATAGGATTTTTGCCGAGGTAACTCACCACGTCGACGAGCTCGGCAACAACGTCTTCGGGAATACTCATAAAGCCCGGCGACGGTGGCTTCGGATAAGGTGTTAGTGATAGTACGTCGATAAAAACTCTCTTTGAGGTACTCCTGGTGGGGAGCTCCCTGCTGTAGGTAGCCCTGCCGAGCAGCACCTTGTTTTGTTTAATCTATACTGTTTGCGAGCTGTTATGTATATCCTAATGGTATGCAAATTTATTCAGGAGAAACAAGATCACGCCCAAAATGGACATTTGCTTTTACCAATATTCTTTAAATGGTCCTAAATAATATTCTAGATTTTCGACGAAAAAAAGTTGTTGGTTTAAAAAATATCAAAACTTTGTGTTCTGGAATCTGTTTGTGGCTTGTGTTACTTAAAGCACTCTAAAAGTCGTTCGTTCAAAACGAATTTACATATCTGATCTTGAGTTATAGTTTAAGCATCAGTAATTTCATATGTGATCTTCTCGTTAGTGGGTGGAACTCAGTCAGTCAGCCAGTGCAACCCATTGGCCGGAATTAGTTTACCTTAATCCGTCGTAACACACGGATATTTTTGTGGAAAACGACACTACTTCTTTGAAGAGAGACGAAGAAGAAGAGAGAAAAAAAAGAGAAAAGAAAAAAGTCATTTCTCATCACTCGTGTGCGTCGTCGCTCAGTATGACGTCACACATCGGTCTCTGTCGTCATTCCCTGTACCGGTACCCACCTTCGTGATTTCTGAATGACGTGTGGTCAGAACAAAAATAATTGTACGGAGTACCCTGGTACAAGTATTCGCGTTATAATACATATTCAAGATCTTTTGAAAATATCCGATACCCGATACACAGCTACCATTGATCTTAAAATAGGCCGCATCCCTGCAGTCGAAAATAAAGAACAACATTTTGCTGACAGTTACCCAAAAAATGACATGGCCATAGTCGCCACTTGCTCTACTCAGCCACCTCCTATGCAGATCCTTGCGAGAATAACGACTTATTCAATGATGAGGCCCTGGCAGCTCTTTTCAATATCACACAGTACAACTCATATCATGTCGTTGAACTGTTTCAATCCACCCCCCCCCCTAATGCGTAGGTCTATGTGCTTCAGTGCAGAGCTTGGCAAAGGTCTAGAATAGCGGCTCTTCAGAAGGAGGCATGCTAGAAAAAAAGAGATATACTTTTAGATTGCTAATTTATGCTCATATTTATGGTTTTGTTTGCGTTTTTGACAATTCGTCCCCAGCCTCCCTCTAATGGTCTTACATTGCCGTAGGTTATAAGAAAAACTAACCAAAAAAATTGCGACGGCGCGCCGCACAACGTGTTTGCGGACTGGACCTGGTTTGATTTTTCTACCCCGCACAAAAGCCCTGATCCTGGCGCGGCAACGCAACACGAACTGTGGCGGTTTATCTGCGGCACGCTGGCGGTCGCGGCCAGGGCTTCAGACCTGCAGGTGATCAGCGCCTTTGCCCGAGGGTATGCCCAGGATGAGGTGCTTCTGAGTCTGGCCAACGCCCGGCGTCAGGAAGGAGGAGGGCTGCGCATGCTTGATTGTTTGGAACGGTAATTCTTTTATGGAGCTTGGAATTATTTATGTGCTCGGAAGCGACGGTTCTTTCGTTTTTAACTAACAATATTAATTTATCTTCTTGAATGGATTTTCGAGCGTATGTTCTGTTTCCGGTAAAAGCACAGTCTTGTCCAACCATGAAAATTGGGTTACATCCCATTTGAATGAGACAATCTAGACCAAAGCAAGAGACGGAACCTCCGGCCACAGTAGTTCCTTTTTCTGTTACCCTCACTCTCATTGGTAAGACTGATCCGTACACCCTCTGATTCCAATTCTGCCCGTCGTTTGTCACCCTCTGCACGCAGCACATGTTCTCGTCGATCACGTTCGGCCGCTGCCTGCTTATCCATAGCAACTCGGATCTGTTGATCGGGAGTGATTTCAGTAATTTCGTATCGTCTTATTTCTAACCCCCATGGTTCTGAAGCTTCCTGTAAGCTGCCCTTAATAAGTCCATTCAGTCTAGCACTATGCCTTGGTCTTTATTAATCAAGTTTGTTTGATTAATAATCAAGAATAATTGACATCGCCAACAGTTTTTACAGATGGTTTTAATGTACTGTATCTTTAAATCTAATACTTTGTGGCAAGATTAATTAGCAAAAGATGCCTATTCTATTGCATTGAGGTCACAATGTATATAAAGGAGGTTATAGAATTATCTTGTCAGGCATTAAGGAATTAAGTCTTGTACTGATTGACTAGAAGATAATTTTGCTGCTGGAGAACGGCGCCAACAGCTCCTTCGTCAACCAGATCGTCAACGAGGACATCGCGCCGGAGGCGATCGCCGCCGACCCGCTGGACCGCGCCCTGGCGACGGACCCGATCCAGAACCCGGCCATCCGGCTGCCGCGCGACCTGTTCGCGCCGGGACGGGAGAACTCGCTGGGCTGCCGGATCGAGGAACCGGCCAGCGTCGATCCCCTGATCGCGGCGCGCAATGACTTCGCCGAGACCGCCTGCTCTGCTTCGTTCAGATGTTCAATTTCTTTCAATCGCTCTTCCGCATCGATGTGCATACTGCGGAATTTGATCATCTTGAAGTGTCGTTTATGCAAACCTACGCGGTCCTGCAAGAAGAACACAGGGCCTTTGGAATCAAGCTTTATCGCGATCGCAACGATCATAAATATAACGACTAGGAAAGGCAGCGCTAGGATGGTGACGACTAAATCGAAGATACGTTTCACCATTAGCTTGCCCATATCTTTTAGATGTGTTCGGATTGCCCTTAGGGTTTGGCCTGGCTTGGGCGATTCAACGGCAAAAGTCAATGCTGGCGGGGGTCTTCCTTGCCGGTTTGACGGCCCTGAAACTTTTGCCCCTCCTCTTGTTTCCCTTGTGTTGGATGGCTTTGCCGAAACAGAAGCGATGGGTTTTTGTCGGGAGCACCGGCTTGACCTTGGGTATTTTGTACTGGCCCTATTTTGGTCAGTTAGATGCCTTGTTCCATTCTTTGGCCGATGAAAACGGGTTCTTATGGATGATTGTTGCCACTGATCACAGTGGTGCTGTTGCCAGTGGCATCTATCGCGCCATACATCAGGGCGATCAGGCCAACGCGGATGACAAAATGGTCCGCTATTTCCGACGCTGCAAAGTCGTTGAAACGGTTTGAACCGTTAAGAACCAGCCTTGATCGCCATCAGGTGATGTAAAGCGGTGTCAGGGATGCACGCGCGACAATGGCCGGATGGCTCACCATTCTCTGCTCTGCCACCTCTACGTGCATTATCACGTCATTCTCTGAAACCCTGTCACCGACCCCGACCAGCACCCTGGTAATTTTCCCGGCAGCACTTGAGGGTATATCCATCGTCGCCTTGTCAGTTTCAAGGCTTAGTAAGGTACTTTCAATTTCCACCCTGTCGCCGACGGCCACGGCAATATCGATGATTTCAACCTCGCTGAAATCACCAAGATTGGGTATTTTTATCTCTACTGTCATTCTGCTTAAGAATCACCGAGCTCTCCATGAAGACATTTCACCGTTACCCGACGGGGCGGGAACTGGGGAATCCGATGTACCTTACGACCCTTCTAATCTCACCGTCAACGACTCAGGATCATTCATCCCACATCGTCTTTATCGATCTGGTAACGTTGAGACACACGGCCCATCTGACATCAACCAGCTACGTCATGTTAATCCAGAGGAACGCCCACCTATATTTACACTTGAGGAACTCCGCGGCCGCACATCATCTACATCAACTCTTCCAAAACCCTTTTCGCAAATTCCAATTCGAAGGGTCAGTGATGACATCACAAAAGTTTTGGAAATAGTGCGATTTGACTCTAGATATCGGAAAGCAACTTTGGAGTAGGTTGTTTCCCAAATTACTAGACCTTTAGTGTATATAGTGTTTAGACTAGAGTCCTCTGAATTTCAAAAATCTCCTTTCAAAACTCTGTGATATTCCCTGTCAAGTAGAAGAAGCTTCTGTGGTGCCTCAAAATAAACTTCAGTTTTGCCGGAACCTGTCACACCATCGAGCAGTGTTACGGAAAATGTTTCTCCATCAACGGCAGAACATAACGCGTGAACTGCCGGCACTTGCGTCTCGGAGAAGGTCACCTCGGCAAAGTTTGGGTCCGGTTGAGGAAATTTTCTTTCCGGCACAGCTATTTCAACAAAGTTGCCATTGGCGATTAGACCATTGACAACACCAACACCGCATCCCGCCTCGTGCGCGAGGGGTTAATTCGACGTGGTAGCCACTGCTCTGTGCATTGGTGAGCGGTCGTGTCGGTGGCCGCATGCAACCCGCGCTGGATGGCATCGCTGACTGCTGGAAAGTTGTCGACGAACGCAAGACGTCCGAGTGGGCGGAGTCCCTCCGTCCGGAGCGTTCGCGGGATATTGTAGAGCCAGCGGCGCTCAATCCATTCGAGCAGATCGCGAGATTTCTTGCGGTAGTGCTGCGTTTCGCGCAGCGGTAGTTCCAGTGTTGAAGGATAGCAAGAGAGACAAATGAAGAATACACATTCGGGCATGGTTTGTCCAAGAAATAAACACTCCACTCTCAGGCGTGGTATGTCCTAAAGATGAATTCTTGAAGGGCCCCTTAAAAATGAAATACTGGAGGGTTTTTGAAAACCAGCACTTTTTGGACTTCTTGGCTTTCAGTGTTGTTGTTGGCTGAAGTGGAACAGGGTTTCTTGTGGCGGCCATGGCACTTTCAAATCGCTTGTAATTATTAAGATCTTCCAAAGAAATGTTTGATTAATGCTGGGGTTTTGTAAATAAATTCAATCAACTCTGTTTAGTGCTGGGTATTGAATGATATTGTTTCTAACAAAGTCCTTGTCTCACCAACATTGTCCATAGCTTGTGTTCACTATCAGCTAATTCCAACTAACAGTGGTTTTGCTTTAAGCAAACGCTGATTGCCAAACAAAATCAGTTAGATGTTTCTAATTGTCAACCTTGGATTGTTCTGGATGCTTACACTCATATGCTCGAAAGCAAGGAGATGCGAGCGCATCTGCGCTGGATGCAGCAGAAGTACACTCTAGGGCAGGATATGTGTTTGATTGGTGGATTCGGGCCACTCAGGCGCTGGCTTGCGATGCGATTCTGTGAGGTTCATGGCCATGAGTTTGAGTACGTTGCTCTCACACGTGACACTACAGACTGTGACTTGAAGCAAAGGTCTCATCACCCACCACGCTCACCCGATGCAGGCGTAACATTCAATTATTAAACGACTTTGAATATGTCGGGTACCGGAATTAGCAAGCTGGTGCCGTGCCTTTAGATTCAGAGACCTCACCCAGGTACCAAAGAATTGACTTTAGTTTTACCGTAAATCTAACGGTCACGAAGGTGAGGGGGGACAAGCGCGGGCGCTGCACCCTGAGAGAATTCAATAGCGTATTCCGACCCCCCTTGACATTCTGATCGGCATATATATTTTTCACTGTAGTATATCATGCAGCTAGAAAATATAGAGTATTGCAAAGAGAAAACTCCAGCTATTGAGGTCGAGATTAGCGGATTCCTGTGGTAGAGGGGTATGAAATATCAAAAAATCTCTTTTTACCTGTATTTTTAGGCCCTGGAGTAAACCAAAGACTCAGGGCAAAGAATTAAGGAAAGAGAATTTTTTAGATTGTATTTAGTTTTTATTATCAATAAACAATTCCCTATTGCGTGAAAGAAGGTTTCCATGGTCAGGTCTGTTTTGAGAATGGCAATGAAAAGGCAGTTGCAACTACCTTTCTCAAATTTGGATACTTATAAGAACCTGTAATGGTTCTCGAGTCAAGCCTTTTTTTCCAAAAGGATGTTGCACACTCATCTTCGTTTACTTCGTCGCTCTCTTCTAACGCTTGTTGCCTCCACTCGAAATCCGTAGGACCTTTTTCTGAGACTTCATTTAGGAATGGCATGGCATTGAAAATCTCTAGAAGTGAGGGTGGATTGCATTTCTTACACATTCCTTCATTCCATTGCAATTTTGTTTCGTCTACTAACCGCTCAAGCACGATCAAATAACGCGTTCCTTCATTCCATTGTAATTTCACTTTGTTTTCTGACATCAAATTTCGTTGCGAAACATTTTTGTTTGCAATTCTATGTGATTTTTGCTGTTTTTATTCAGTGCCTATTTCTTTTGCTTTTCAGAGTTGTTTGTCATTTTTTGTAATTTTGTATGCGTAATAGACACTATACAATGTAAGACAGATGCCCTATGGCGGGTATTATTATTTGAGAAAAACGAAGAGAAAGGTTGGGGGGAGTGTATCATCTAAGCATGTATACGTTGTTTGGAACTATAATGTACAGTTTACAGACCAAATAACGTCACACTGTCAGTACCAATGCAGAGATGACAGGATCTCAAATGATCATTTTGAAAACTAAAAAAGTCAAAACGTTATATGTCATCGGAGGGCTTCGAAGCTAGGATTATGTTTTTCTAAGGGCACAGAAAATGCTATCAAGGTTGTTTTGTATGTTTTGCACCCCAGGTCAAAAGTTCATGCAGTATAAACAGATTTTCAATATGATGTTTAAATGAACAAAACCCATGGACACTACTACCATGAGGAATACCTTTAACATTCGTGCAAGCAAATAAGGGTCTTTGAGAGATCATTACAATAACCCTGTGATGAAGCAAATACGACTATAAAGGTAAATTCCATTTTTGCTAATGAATGATAAAAATTATTGCTCCAGAAACCTTAACATAAATTAATTAACAATTGTCATGAATGCCAATTGGAGGGGGAAATTGACTCCAAGAGTTTGAAAGTCGCTTTCATCTTAGCATCTTTGTTTAAAAACGAATTCAATAAAAATTACATAAAAGTTTTTCTTGTGTAAATCAGAGTGTGGGGGCATAAATTTCTAGAAAAGGGTTACACTGAACATCGTTTGTATGTCTGTAATTCCCTTCACAAGTAAAGCTCGGTCTATCTCACTTTCTTTGTCTACCTGTCTCTCTTTTTTTCTAATTTTTCCCCCCTCAAGATTTTTTTAAGTTTAATAACTATAAACAATAATTATACACTAGAAAATCAATTAAGATATAGCTAGACAAAAAATAAGTGTTTCCCCAAACATCACTTAGAACAAAAAAAAACACGTATTAGACTATAGTAGAAAACTATAGTCTATTTATATTAATAAATAGAAGAATTCTAATATTAACTAGAGAATTCTGTGATTGAACGCAATCGAATTACAGAAGTTGTACGGGTAGGCGTGCCGAAAGCACCCATTAAAAATTCCCGACGGCCTGCGCCAGGGGATAAAGAAATTGATGCTCATGGTAGCTATTTGCTCCCTGGCTTTATTAACTCCCATGCTCATGTGGGTGGAAACGGAAAAGCAGAAGAAGCAGAATACGTTTATAAATTATGGATGGCCCACGGCATTACCACTATTCGCGGTGTCACTGCTGGCTCGATCTTCAATGCGCTCCTTATTTTGATAACGATACACAAATTAATATTGTGGGAGAACTAACTTCCAAGAGTTATATTGATATTACATTAGAAGTTATGTCGGCTTTTGGCGTTAAGGTAGAAAACAACGATTATCGCCAGTTTTCCGTTAAAGCCGGTCAAAAGTATAAACCTCGTATTTATCAGGTTGAAGGGGACGCTTCCAGCGCTTCCTATTTCATCGCCGCCGCCGCCGTATCCGGAGGCGAAGTGTTTGGCCTTCAGGGCATTTTCAACTCCCCGCTCCACAATTTTTGACACCACAAGTGCGATGCAAAAAATAACCAGAGATACAAATACGGAGGCGGCGGAGACCGGACTTCCGCCCAGCGTGAACAAGGGCGTGCTGAGCAACTTCCATAAAACCTGAATTTTTTCAATCAGGATATCCATCTTGTTTTTCTTTCAATAAAATTTTATTCGTCGGTCTGTCACACCCATTTCATTTTGCGAAACAGCCGCCCGTTTTTGGTCCTGGCGATGGCGGCGATCCTTTTTTATGTCGGTGCAGAAATGGGATTCTCCTCCTGGCTCTCGGAGTTTGCGGTCCGGGTGCATGGCCAGAGCGAGGCCGTGGGGTCCTACGTGGTGTCGGTGTTCTGGGTGGGGATCTTGGCCGGTCGGCTCGGGATGGCCTTGGGTTACTCGGGGCGTCGGCACGAGTTCGTGCTCGTGGGCGCGTCGAGCTGGGCCTTGATCTGTCTGACGTACATAACACTGAAAATAAAAACACCTTTCTTCTTAAACTTCACTTGTATTCACATCACGACAAAAACTACTACTGAATCGAACAAAACAAGTAATTAGAAACTTAGATTCTAGATGACAAAAGCACGAGCTATTAATTTTCTATCCTAATCTCACTAATTTGCACGAAATCGAAAACTTTAATGAAAATAACAAAAACGATTTTTCAGAAGCACGCTTTGACATCTGCAGTTCGACTTGTTATACGGTTGCTTCGCCGAAATCATAGTTGTATTCACAAGGAAGTCTTCACTCTTCATCAAAGTATTTTCCGTATAGAGTTCCGTTGAAGATTTCCTTCAACTCGGCGTAATTGGTGAGAATCTCCGAAGGCTTCCGAGTTGTGATCTTCTCCATTCTGATTTCCGGCTTGAACGGTTTTGCTCCAAGTTCACAATACAAGCCGTTCATTGTGTCGAGAAAATCGGAAGCCAAGTCTTCGTATTGAAGGCGGATCCACCCAGGTAGAGCACTTGTAAAAGCTGACTTGGACAACGATGGCGATTGGGATTTCGTAATCGGGCATCAAGATCAACCGCCTGCAATCTTGGAAAATCGAACCGCCGAGCAGCTGAAACTTAAGAAACCGATTTCGATCCAGTTAATCGGAACGGAGTCGAATCGCGATGGAATTGGAACGGTTTTTGAGATCGATCGTGAGGGGAAGCGCATTCAGTGTTTCCAGAATGGTGGAGGCAGTTATCTCGCCATGCGCACGTAGCACCCGTGATCGCCGTCCCGCAGCTCGAGCCCGATCGCGTCCCGCTCCGCACAGACGAGCATCGAACCGGCCCGCGCAATGAAGCGCGCGCGGTCAGGCCACTGCCCAGTGTTCTCGAGGAACGACAACGGGAGGCGGCCGAGCGCACTCGGGGCAGCGCTGCGGTGGACGTTGCGTGCAGGCGCAGGGTCGCGGTCCGGTCGCGCGCACGACGCGAGGCAACCGAGCCCTGAATTGGGAAGTAAAGAACAAAGAAACGGCTATGACGGCATTGGCAAGACGCTTGGTATTAGCCGAAACACAGCAACATATGTAAAGAAATCCGGTTACGAATTGGCTGTGAGACCGTACTAAACCAATTATTGAATCAAAACCGATCCCCGGATTTTCCTTATTGTCTGCTCTGCTGGATACCTCTGTTGACTTCTGTCTATATTTAAATTCCTTTTTAATCAAATCCGTTATGTTCACAGCATATTTGAGTCAAAGTAGAATTGCCATTTTGCGGATTGAATACGGCTATCAATCGTCTTGAAACTATAATCAAACTCCATTTGCTGTGTGAGCGCTAATTTAGCAGCACTTAAATGGCCGCTTAACTCGTCAGGGACAGTTGGCAGCACAACTTCACCTATCTTGCCATCTTTTTTGATTAGCCTCGTGATCCCTGCGTATACCATTTCATAACGCCCTGCGTGTGTGCTCCTTGAAACAGCATAATTACGTAGCGCCCTCCGGCGTCATGACCACGTACTCGTCGCCCTGGAGCCGGACCTTGCCGGCGACCTCGTCGACCTCGTGACCGGCGACGTCCACCGCGCCCGGCATCAGCTTCAGGACGTCGTGGTGGTCGAAGCCGTAGTAGGTCGCGAGCCCGAGGATGATCCCCAGGACCATCCCCACGAAGATCAGGTTGTGGACCTTGATCCCGAAGACGGTGTCGCCGCCCTCCTCGTGTTCGTGTCCGCCCACGGGGCTAAAAAAATTAAAGTTTCCAGAGGTCAACTTTTGTAAAGATGAATAAAACATCTAAAGATATGAATCTAAGGAACTTAAAAGTAAGTGCTAAGGTACTAGCCATGTCCTTAAGGACTGAAGTCATCAGCACTTGGACGAATTTTAAATGACAATGGATAACTAATGAATTGAAGATTATTAAAAGCAAGATTTAGCACTTACAAATAAAAATTATAAGAGGTCGTGCGCTGGCCTTTAAGATTTATGTCATTATGTGAATGGAAGGGTTTAGCCAACTACTGGCATGTCAACGGCAATGATTTAGTGGTAGAAAATGGTGCCTGGTACTATTTGGATCCATACCCAGGATTTGAGATCATTGCAGGATATTTCGCCTTCTACCCCCATCATTTAGCCTGCTATGTAAATGGAGAATTGGTAGGACCTCAACCAGGAGAATTATACGGTGGGTGGGTCACTCAGGAAGTTGTAGGCCCGTTTAAGGGAGAACCGGGTGTTTTGCTTTTTACTAGGTTATATCTACTGCTGTAGCTATGATTGTGACAAGAACTGTCACTAATCAGCATAACCATGTAAGCTGTTTGATAATAAAATCTTTTGATAAGCCTTGGAGACCAGCCATATAGAAGGAAACATGTTAAGAAAACAACTGTTACTTAATCATATACAGAATAATCCTAGTTGACACATTTTGAAGAAGGAGAACCTTTATCTTTACTTCACTGTTGTAGGCTACAATTTAGTTCTCGTTCCTGGTCGGCGCGCTGTCCTGGCTGGCCGCCTCACGGTTGACCAGGCGGATGGGCGGCATCCCGGTATCACGCTTCAGTGCCGGCGTCTTCGGCATCGCGGCGCTCGGGTTCGCGATCGTCGCGCACCGACACCTGACCGAGCTCGAGGTGGTCGTCACGCTGGGCGCCCTCGTACTGCTGGCGGCGTTCTGTCTCGTCTGCGGCAGCGCCTTCACGAACTGGCAGAGAGCCCTCATTCGGTGATATGGAGGCGTTAGGTGCATTGTTGGATGAGAACCACACGCTCTGTCAGGAATTGACTGTTAGTTGTAAGGAATTGGATGATCTGGTCTTGGCCGCACGGAAGGCGGGTGCCGTGGGGGCCAAAATGAGTGGGACCGGTCGTGGTGGGCTCATGTTGGCCTTAACACCGACCGCTGAACAGCAGGATGCCGTCGCAGATGCCTTATCAAAGCTTGCGCCACAGGTATGGAAAACAACCCTAGCTTTTTAAGGGCAGTTACTGAAACATACGGGCTTTTTAATTAGAATAGGAAGCTTTTTAAAATTGCTAACAGCTTTAGCGTAAAGAGTAAGGTAATGAGGAGGGGAAACCCTTCATATGAGAAATAAATCTTTCGAAATTAATTTACTTGTTTTGTTTTTATTTTTCATGTACGGTGAACCAAATTCGAACCTGCATTGATTGCAAAATGTCCAAAAATTAAATAAAAAACAAGTTTTTTGATTGAAAGTCCATGTGTTTAAACCTAGCCATGAAAACAGGATGAACAATAAGATTCTGTTTGGGAATTTGGCTCGATTCATGTTCCACAACTCGATTGGAAACGACTCTGCGTGATCATTCGACCGATTATTCATCAAGAATCACCAGTGTAACACTTTGCACTGGAAATCGCACCGCCGCACGTGACCGCCAGTGTGGACGGAATCTACGAAGCCACATGATATGGTACCGGTCCAAGGCGAATTAGTGGTAATCCATGTACCTTTTACTGAATTCAGTCAAATGAGGCTTTAAGAGTAATACGAAAAAAAAAATAAAGCCTTTTTGAAAAAAGTCAAGAGTGAAACCAAACCTTAAATAAACCCACTAAAAAAGAAAAACTTATACAAAAAAAACATTACATTTCCTTGTGATTTGAAAATTATGCATAACTAGCCTAGAGCTTTACTGAATTCACAAAACAGTATGTTTTATACAAATTTCGTAAAGTATAAAAATAGAATGGTGGAAATGAGAATTAGGGTTCGGAAAAATGAAAAGCTGAATTCAGATTTGGAGTTGGCGTGCTTGATTTGATAGGAACCGTCTATTTAAACTCGAAGATGGAGTTTTCCCCCTCGTTTTCCTGTTTTCAACGGCAAATTTGGGATACTTGTGCTCGGGGAGATTTTTGTGTGTGATTACGCTGATTCTTCTGAAAATTTTGGTATAAAAAAATATGTTACAATTGCCCCGCGGTTTGACCATTTTTTGCACGTTCCAGCTGCGGCCGAAGAAACGCTCGATCGTAATCGTCACGTCGTCGACGATCTGCGACGCGAGAAGCCCACCGCCGCCGGACTCGAAACGCGAGTAGGAAACCAACACGTCGCTCGTCTCCCACGCGTATCGAAGAGAGGTCGCAGCGAAAACCGAGAGGTTGTTCGAGAAGGACCGCGTCTCGCCGAAAAGGCTCGAGCTGGACTCCTGACGGGTGTCGTTAACGGAGGGTCCGGCAGCCATGCCGTTATGTGCATGGTCCCCGTAAATCTGCGTCTGCATGGTATCCAGAAAATATCTATCTTTGTAAAAACTTACGTCTGCTAGATAGAATTTCAAGCAGTCAACGTTTTGTTCATGCGGTAGATGCATAGGTTTTATTTGTATTTTCTTCCATTATTAGTCCAAATCTGGGATGGAGAGATATTCAACACCTTATAGCAAGAAGCTCTTGTTCAAAATTTGAAAAAGTTTTATGGCGAACGAATTCATACGCTAAAGCATTGTTCCTCAATTCCCTCTTCGCGCAAAGAAGCCATTTCCGATCAATAAGTAAGCGATGAGAAAAGGAATAAAAAACGGCGCCGGGCTCGCCGGGCAAATTGCGGTAAATTTGTTCGGTTTGCCGATTGGAAAAGCCATAATCCTTTAATAACTCAAACAAGATCGTTTTGGCGGCGGAGAAATTCTGCAAGGGCGCTTTAGCAATCCGAAGTCCAGACTGGCTTTCTTCCGTATTTGTTCCGATTGATACTTTAAACAAACTTCTGCATCTTTCAACAGTGATTGATTTTCTACTAATAGTTTGGATTTTTGTTCAATTAATTCTTCTTTGGAAGCTATTTGTTGGTTTAAAGCAATTTTAGCTTTTTGATTTAACTTTTTTAAACCGTGAATAATAATTTCATTTTTTAATGCTCCAAAATGATTTTTTATCTGACTTTTTTTCATTTGTTGAACATTAACTTTTTCATGTGAATTTATGGCATTGAAATCATTTGAATATGGCTCCATAAATTCCTGATCATCAACACTGTCTGCGTCCTGGTTTCTTGTTGTCGCATCCTTTTCGTCTCTCCTTGGAGACCGTTGTGCTTGACTGACACTATTTTGCTGTGCCCCTTGGGATCTCCGCATCTTTTGTCATACCCCAAAAGTCTTCTCCCAACTTTCATAAAATTTCACATCACCTTTCAAAAAAATTTCTCGGAGATCAACGATCAGAACAAAAGTTCAGTGTGGAATTATGGGGAGGAGGAATTAAAGGGTTTTTATAACATCTTGACTTTTGGCGGGGTAATTTAAAATTTACAACAGAATAAGAAGACGATAAGAAACTTCCTTTTCTAGATGTTTCACTTTAAAAAAATGAAAATAGTCTGGATTTTAAAATTTACAGAATACCTTCTTATAATAATAGATTGTTGTCATTTTTCACCGGTCACGCTCACCAAGTAAAAATTGGTTTAATTATATCCTTGTTTCTCTTATTAAAATGTTTCTTTGCTACAAAATGTTAATCTGCTAAACAACTGGTTTACAATAAAATTGAACATGTATTTAAAATGGCATTGTGTTTATATGAGAACAAGGTCCTATTTACATTAATTTTCACTCTTTGCTATCATTTACATTTTTGTACACAACTGAGACAATTTTACTTCTATTGCTTGCCACTTTTTCTCTAAGTAATTCCCTTTGCACTTCTTCAGTTGATTCTTCCAATTCTTTCAATGTGCACTGTATTTATCACAGTTGGCATTGTTTGCACAATTACTGGTCTTGTAGCTGTTGTATCAGGAGTTCTTTGGGATGTAAATTCTTCTGGAATAATGTTAAATGGATCTGCAATGATGCTCCGTGCTTTTGATTCTGTTATTCCCTACGGAGGAACCATGGTGACTATTGCGCTTATCTCTTTTGCTTATTCAACGATCTTGGGATGGGCATATTGCGGAGAAAAATATGTAGAGTATGTAAGATGTAAGCAAAAGAAAATTTTGACCGAACGCAGCGCAGAAACAAATCTCAGCAAATTTCAAACTAAATATTATGCGATTAACAAGCGCTCGAAATCAGTTTCTGAGAGATAATGAAGATATTAACGTAAAAAATGGTTGCTTGTAACCCCTTCCTTCCAAATTTCTTTTTAACTCGTAAAAACGTCATACAAATGTATATAAACAAATTTTTAGTGCGTTTAGGGTTTTTTGTTAAGCCCTCCATAATATAAATGAAATTCGAGGGAGGCTTAAAATTTTTATCCACTTTTACCCATACAAAATTTACATTACACTGGAAAAAAAGATTTCTGTCAAAGAAACATTTACAAAATATTTATTCTGTATAGTATGTATGTAGTAGTGCTGAGGTTTGGCTAGCCCTAATTTGAGCTAACCTGATTTTTTCCTTTTTTTTTAGCCAATCAGAAAATTCTATGAAAATCCTGATTGGCTTAAATTAGTGCTAGCTTTTGTGTGTGTGAATTATTCCTTGCTTAATATCAGACTCTCAAAGTTTTATATCACACTATACACGTTGGATAAATCCTAAATCTTGTGTGTTTACAAAGTATCGCCTTATTATGTAGTTGATAACGTATGCCTAGTAGACATAAGCTTTATGTTGACTGAGCTGTCAGCTGAGGCTCTAGGGCAAGTTAGAACTCATTACAGTGTCTATTAGGCGTCTATACTATGCAGGGACCGCGCAGCGATTTCTCAATGAAAAAATATCGATACACAAAGCTGACTTCCGTTGTTTGCAAAATAGAACGAATTATATCAAGTGCTGTCTTAAACGAAGCGGCTAAAAAGGCTTTCCACTTTTTTATGGTATCCAATTCCACATCGAAAAGTCTTCTTTTTTGATAATGCAAAACAAACAAAATACACACACCTAAAAATTTCATCAAAGCCGCGAGGATGGGGGAATGTAGTAATAATTCTGAGGGGGGTGGGTCTAATGCGTTCTAACCCATGTCAACTCCTTTGCTGCCATAGATAGTAGACATTTATCATGTCGCTCGTTGTAGTCGTTTTCTTAACTACATAATATCAACTAGTGTTCCACACTGCAAAAGATGCAAGATATTTTCAAGTTGGATGTAGTGTTCAACACCTACTACTGTTTTAGAAGTAAAAGATTTATGGGAAGAAGTCAGAGGTATTTATCTTACCAACTGGCGAGTCAACAGGTCGGTTTTTCCCCTCCTTCGGCCGGTGAACTCGTAGAAGCCGGTTCCGTCGGTGACGGTGCTCGCGAGGATCACGTCGCCGGTGTCGCAGAGGTTGACGGTGACGCCGCCGATGCCGGCCTCGTCGTCGTCCTGCAGGCCGTCCTTGTCCGCGTCGTGCCAGACCAGGTCGCCGATGCTGCTCTCGCAAACGTCCGGAGGCGTGAAGGCGACGTTGTCGATCGCTCCGGAGCCGTTCATCACGACGACCATGAACTCGACCCCTTCGGAGTCTCGCGCGGCGACACGCGCGACGCACTCGACACGTCTCGGCGATGCCTCGGCCGGAGGGATCCCCGCTCGAAACGCGTCTGAATCGCGTTTCGCGGGTCCGCGCCGGGCTCCTGCACGTTCGTGATGCCTCGCCCCGGACTCCGGGTCAGCTAAGCTACGCGGGCCCGAACGATCGTTCGCCGGCCGCGAGCAGAGCCGCGAGCTCGCCGTGGACCGCCGCGCACGAGAGCCACCAGGAGACCTCTAAATATTGCAGGGTTCGCTAGTATGAATGCATCTTCAAATGTGCGCCCGCATGGGCCACCGTTTTGTTCTGAGCATTGATAGGTCAGGCGCACGCTATCTTTATGAAGCTTCTCTTCCGGCTGTGTTTGGAGTTGGCTAACTGAAATGGCTTTGTCATCAAACCATGACTTGATGCAAGCGTTGCTCGTATTTGCCCCGTTGTGAACATAACACTTTTTCCCCCCTGGCTTATCGACTGGATCAATGCAGGTTTGTTTAAAGATGACAAGAAATTTACTAAACTTTTTCAAACGTTTCCTGTCGCTCCATGAGTGCTAGCTTACAAACTACGCAATGTAAGCTGAAACGGTTAATAAAGTTAGTTGGGTACATTTTTCTTGTCGTCCTGTCTATATTTCTATACTTAGTAAAATACAGATAAAATTGGAAAGATACAGATGTTTAAAGAAATATCATCATGAAAATATCGAAAATGCCATTGTAAATACTGCTTATCGACAAAAAGAAATGGCCCTTTTGGGGACTACTTTATATCAAATTACGAAAGTAAAACAGTTCAAAATAGGGATTTGATCTACATCAAATTACTCTTTAAATGTCGGTTATGTATATGTACATATGAACATATGTTTGACGTAAAAAGCCCGAGTTAAAAGGAGTCAACACTAGCCCTTTCAATTTTAAATCGAATGAGCCTTTTTCGACGTTTCTACGACGACAAATAGCCATCTCAAAATTGCTCATTAGTTGTAGGACTTAGCATTCCAGCAGTATCACAGGCAGAAGTTAACGCTTTTGGTGTACAGCTACCAGTACAGAGTGCAGATGTTAGCGACAATATCAGAGGCGGCTATGTCGCATCAAGTTCTTCAGACACTCTAGTAGTGCAGAACCTACACTCTGACAAAGTTAGAGAAGGAAGTCATGTTGCAACCAGTGCGGCAGATTCATTTGTTGTACAGAAACTAAAAAGTTCATCACCTAATTCTGTCTTGCATTTGGTGGTCGATGAAGTCATCATACTCCTCATCATATTTCAGTAGTGCTAGGAGTTCATCCACCCGGTACTCATGTGCTTGGCATTGTGGCAGATGTTTGATGTCGTTGAGGTATATGTACTCTTCCTCGTTGATCATCACCAAAGTGAGGCTGGTGATGCCTAATCCAGATTCTTCAGATGCCCAAAGATTATGTTGTTGCTGAAGCTGGAGCTGCTGCCCGACCTCTTCTTCTTTGTCAAATAAGAGTTTAGTTTGGTTACTGCCCCCTTTCCTAACTGTAAAAGTCTAAAGCCTACTGTGTCATTTGCTCTTTACTGAAAATCAATTCATTACAAATATTTTCTTTAGTTCTTACAATATTGAAAATAAAAATTACAGTGAAGTAAAATATTTATCTGCTGTGCCAATGCATCAAGTACGTCCCTCCCATTAAAATTATGACTGTTTTGTGATTGTAAACTACTTGTAAAAGTTATGGCACATTTATCATTTCTCCATAGAATGCAGAATAAAATTTCTCAGAGTTACCTTTCTGGCTCAGTGTTTTATACAGCTGTCGGAATTTTGTGAAAAACATAGAATCTTCATTCAGTGTTATTTTGTAAGACTCGATTTCCTTTATGATTGGCTTAGTGAAACAGGTGTTTTTTATGCACTTTCTATGCATTTGTTGACTTCCTCAACTGATATCAAATCTTGATTTGCGTTTTCTTCATCTGCAGTGCTTGTGTTTGAACTTTTTCCACCAGACAGCTGCAATAAGTTTCTTATATGCCAAGACTCTAAAGTGTCGTCCAAATCATGCTCAATATAGACTCTAATGCCTTCAAGAGGATGTCTGGTCAACCACGTGTTTAACCGTAGAGGTTTAGATATACCTAAATCGCCTCAATTACAGATGACAATCGCCTCAATTACAAAAGACAAAGAGAGTGACAAAAAAAGACATGTTGATTGGCAAAAATAGCAATCCGGTAGATGTCATGCGAAAGGGGTCGAACAGGGACTCCATGCGAACCAATAAAAGCAAGCCCACGGTTGGCGACACGTTCCGCAGGCAGCTAGCGACGCTTGTGGAGGTGCTCCTGTCCACCACACCGTGGTATGTGCGCTGCATCAAACCCAATGCCGAGAAGAAGGCGCGGAAGTACACCAACGACCTTGTCATCACGCAGCTCAACTACTCCGGTATGCTCGACATTGTGCGCATCCGCAAGCAAGGGTACCCTTCGAAAATAAAACTCACTTTTATTGGTCAAACTGTCGGACAAACAGCTCATTTAAACGAAACTTGCATGGCCACTTCCAGAACTCTTTTTGAAGTCAGTAAAAAAGGTGCTTGTACACAAAAAGTAAGGTTGCCACTTTCGTGGGCCAGTGTGGACGCCATAATATCTATAGTAATATGTATATCAAAGAAGAAATATTAAGCCAGCTAGTATGATGACTCATACAGAAATGACACAATGACACCACTCACGCCCACAATTTCGCCAAACATATCCAATCAAAATTTTGAGACAGCCTATTTGTTCAACGTAATTGGAAGGTCCAGAGATTATATCTTTGAGGATGACAACCCCCCCCAGAGCCCTTAGGCAAGGGTTGTAAGTTATGCCATGGATGCATATAAGGTTTATTTAGAAAGAGTGATTAAATAAACTTCGGAGGGGGCTCATTGAGTTGGCAAGCAGAAGTTCTAGTATCATTTTTAAAATTGAGAGCCAGGGCGTCGAGCTCAATCTCTGGAAGAACTTCGCCAGCGATCGCGTTTCGCATCGCATCGGAGTCGGATTTGAATACCGCGACCGCCGCACCGAGGAATTCCGCGATGGACTGTCCACGGACCTGGCAACCGGCGTCGAGACGAACGTACTGCTCGGCGAGGTTTTCCCGCTGCGCGATTTCCCGATCAGCGATTCCCGTGAGATGGCAGCGTTCATCGAGGATACGATCGGAATCGGCGAGCGTTGAAAGATCATATAAGTTTAAACTGAATATATGATATATAATGATACTAATTCTTGAAAGCTTATCAGTCCAACATTTCATTTCATTGTATTTTTATTTTTATCTTTAATATTATAATGAGTACAAAAGAAAATAATTGTAATATAATCCGTTTGAAAACTGAATGTGAATTGAATCGTCCTTGGAAAGAACTAATAAAATGAAACTGAATATTTGATGTATAAAGAAATTAATCAAACCGTTCTTGGTTTTAATCTCTCCCCCACTGAAATGTTTGTCCAGCTCGTAAAAACGCAACGAAAATGAATATAAATATATTGTTTATGCATTTTTTTTTACGTTTTTTCCCATGTTCCATCGCATCCATACAACGTTCTACTCGTCAAAAGTTGTATCCACAAAGATTGCATTCATAGAAGACGTCTCTCACCGGCACGTATAACATTCCATGCATAAAATCTTGAATTCTTCTTTAGTGCAGCTTCCCATAGATACAGCTGCGTAGCAGCCCTGAATGAAAACAAAGAGAATTGAAATTTGAATGCAAATATATAATTTATTATAAATAGGTTTGTGATAAGAATACCTGATGGTCAAATGCACACAAACCATGTAAGAAATGGGTTAAGATAAAGATGAAGCAAGTATGAAATGCAATAGAAAATGAAATAGTTAATTGAAATAGAAAATAATAGTATAAAATAAAGATCGGCCTCTTGACATATGATAGTGTAGGCCTACAAATTGGTATGAAGCGCCGTTTAATGATTGCTCGTGCACTGATGCATGAACCTAAATTACTTATTTTAGATGAGCCAACAGCCGGTGTTGATATTGAGCTACGCCGCTCGATGTGGGACTTTCTTCGCGAGATTAATAAGCAAGGTGTGACCATCATCTTGACTACTCACTACCTAGAAGAAGCTGAGCTGTTATGTAAAAACATCGCGATTATCGACAGTGGCGTGATTGTTGAAAACACCACTATCAAAGTGCCGGAACCGGAAAGGATGGATTGGAATCTGATCCGCGGTTCCATGGATGAAACCGGATTTTCGGGAAGCGCATCGATCGTTTTGCCCAAGGGCGGCAATATCGAAAAGGAGACCCGTCGCTCACTTGCATTTCTCGGTGAAACGCTGATGGACAGGCAGTAAGGCAAGCATCGGGAGAAGTGCAATGAAAGCGGCGGTATGGCATGGCAGAAAAAACGTCAAAGTTGGCGATCGGCCTGAACCGGCCGCTGATTTTGTGAGACAATCGACGACTATTCGAAGTCGTATTCTTGTCAACTTTCTAGAAGTTATTAGCGGTGTATATTTGTGTTTGGTTGTGCTATTATTGCCAGGACATGACATGGGTTGCAATTTCTGTAACCTGACGGCCACTGACATTCTTCTATTGTGTACTCCGTAGCATTACTAATTACTATAAGTAACAAAACAATTTTGATATGTACATGTACAAGTACAACTACATGTACATGTATTTTATATCGTTCGCTCAAACAACCAGTAACAAATACTTTGTCAACTTCGCCAGCTTCCTTTTTTTGCATAAATTCCAAAATGGTATTCACGCTTTCTTCCTTTGCATTGTTGATAAATCCGCAGGTATTGATAACAACAACGTTACCTTCTTGCTCATGTACCACGTCTTTACCACTAGCTTTTAGCTGTCCCATTAACACTTCGCTATCGTAAACGTTTTTACTGCAACCAAGTGTTACTACATTAAGGCTGCCCCATTGGGGCAACTTCTTTCTCAAATTGTTTCAATCTTTTGGCACTCTTCTTTTTGTCCCTCTTTACTTAAGTATGTTTGTAACCCTATAGCAAGTTACCCTAAACTTAAGTATGCAACCCTAATCTTAAACAAGTTTTCTCATGTTTGGGCATAATTATAAAGTGTTTCTTGTTGGGTTTCTAAACTTATCAAAATCAGAAGGTGCAGTGGCGTCGTGATGTAATCCAGCTGACTCGTGGTTATGAAAGAAATTGCAAGACTGGAAGAAATATTAGGGTCTGAAGAATTAGTTAGAAATATCATTAGAGATGAGTTTTCAGAAATTCTTGAAAACTATGGTGATGAGAGAAAAACGGAAATAGTTGCAGATACTGATGAAATTCAAATTGAAGACTTAATTAAAAATGAAGAAGTAATCGTTACGGTAACTCATAAAGGCTATCTAAAAAGAATGCCTACAGACACTTATAAAGCGCAAAAACGTGGTGGTGGCAATTGCCCCCTCCCCCGTGGCCACGCCACTGATCTCGAGAACCATTTACAGAAGTGGAGGGGACCTTTACTTTTTCTGCAACGGTGCTCCTTTCTTCGCCATCCGTATCTTCACTCTCTGATTATATTCATTTCTTTGAACAAGTGCACTAACATGGAAGGATTCAAATGTGAAGTGAGATGTCTATTATTCAAAATGAAGAACTACTAAAAAAGTCCCTTATTTTGCCAAAGGGGCCCTTTGACCTGGTTGAGGGTGGCGGTGGTGGTGCTGCAGCTGTTGGTGTTACGACCGTGGTCATTGCTGTTTATTGTGGGCTTCTTTCCTTGCGATAGCTTTGACAGCCTTTATTAATAAGAATGAATTAGAATGAGTCGGATGAAGCCAGAACCAGAGTCGAAGTGCGTCTGCGGCTTATGCTCCTCTGCTCTGTTTGTTCAGCCCTATTTTACTTGCGTGGCGACTTTTTCGAAACCACGATTGCTTTGTTGACTCCGCGATTCCTGTAATAGTCGATCCAGTGCCGCTAATCTCGGTGGCTGATACATAAAATTTGAAGCCACCCCATTGCTCGCGTACAAGCCAAATATTTCCCAGTTGCTTAGATGGGGCGCCAGCAAAATCACGCCTGTTTCGCTTTTCACTGCCTCGAGAAACTCGTCATAGCCTGATGTTTCAACGACCAGCGCGAGAGTTTTATGGATAGGCAATACCCATGCTTTACCCATCTCCAGGGCGGGGACTTCGAGCCCCCTCGCATACCGGTGGAGTACATCCCCACCCAAGACCGCGGACCGAGACCAGTCCAACCCACAAGCAGCACCAAGCGCCAGGAGCTGATCGTCAGCCAGGCGTAAACGATGCACCTTAACGGTGCCAGCCAAGTCCGGTGGGCACCGCACTCCCACAGCCTCAAGGTCAGCCTTCGAGGCCTGCTTGCGAAAGAAGTCGTTGCGTAAGCGCCCCTGGCGGGACGCAAGAAAGTTTCACAAAAGTTCAAGAGGTTGTGTAATTTCTTCTCAAGCACTTGACAATCTAACACGAAACCATACAATGTCTGGATTAATTTCTAGTATTAACAAAGGATAGATATAAATGTTTTTTAAGAAATCTTTGGATAAGCTTAAATCTGCCCTGGAAAAAACGCGAAAAATTTTAAACACCGATATTAAAGACTTATTTAAGCTGGGGCGAAAAATCGACAATGACCTCCTTGAGGAAATTGAAGAAAAATTCCCCCAGCAGAAAGCCATGGTCGCTGGTGACGATAAACACTGTGTTTGCATCGAGTCCTTCATCGACCAGCGTCTGCCAGATTCTGCCTGCCTGAGCATCCACGTAGTGAACCGCAGCATAGTAGTGTTGCCGCAGTTGCCGTGCCTCGGTTTCGCTCACCGGTCGATCCAGACTGAAGCCTGCATACTGGCGCCGCAGCTCTGGCGAGCCGTGATAAGCCTGTGGTGGTCCGCTGCGTTGCCAGGTAGCGGAAGCCAACAGTCGTTCGTTTCGTCGATCCGAATGGATGCGGGGAGAAACGAACGACTGGATGTATCTCCCGTGCAACTGCTCTTCGCGCCGATTCCTCCGTGACATAGGATCACGTTTCTCCTTCGGCGCCGTTCGTGCGCTCACGTCTCACAAACTGCATCCGCAGACATTCTCTCTCCTCATCTTCCTCTCTCCATTCTTCTCGCGACAGGCTGAATTCGGTTTCAGTCCGGTCGTCGTGTCCCGCAACGTTCTCGCCGAATTCGGTACTGACCTTGGCGACGACATCGAAGTCCGGGTGTGGGATTCCAGCGCCGAGGTGCGTTACCTCGTGCTGCCGCAGCGGCCGCCCGGCACCGAGGATCTCGACGAGGAGGCACTGGCGGCGCTGGTTACCCGCGACGCGATGATCGGCGTTACAACCGTCACCGCCTGAGATGGAACGCGCGCGGCGCGAGACCATCGCCACCATGCCGGGTCAGTCGGCATTGGCCGCAATGACATATGCACCTTGGAACCAACACCGATCCCTTCCACTGCATCGCAGGTCAACTCATGCCCCCCGCCCAGATGGCAGACGGCCCGGCCGCTATCCACTTTATCAACTGACACCTCCAACAGGTTGGTCTCGCCGATAAAGTCGGCCACAAACATGTTGCGTGGGCGCTCATAGATATCCCGCGCATTGCCAAGCTGCTGCAACTCACCGGCAGACATGACCGCAATGCGGTCTGACATGTATCACCTTATTATTCTAAAAATATTTCTTGGATATTCAGAAAGTATATGGAGCAACTGTGTACAAAAATACATCCCTATTGTTTCCTATTAATTTTATAGCACCAAGGACATAAAAATAAGAGAGTGTTTTATTCCCTCCTTCCGGACCCATTTTAGGTAATCATACCTGACAACTGCCGTTTTTTAATATTTTTCTTTTGTTGTTTGAAAATTATGAAGATTTAGGGCAGAACCACATTTTCATCTGATGCTGGTCTCGGGAATCCCGGACCTCCGGCGCCTCCTGCCCTTCCCCCGTTCCGGGGTTTGACCGGCCCCCCTGCCCTCCCTTTCCCTCGCCGGACGATCTGATAACGCCCCGGTCCCGGGATTACGGGTCATCTG
Organism: Alatinidae sp. Z8VKAUB7J3; assembly: GCA_010016025.2. Classification (NCBI taxonomy): domain Eukaryota; kingdom Metazoa; phylum Cnidaria; class Cubozoa; order Carybdeida; family Alatinidae; species Alatinidae sp. Z8VKAUB7J3. The sequence continues at coordinate 203,135,952 of JAAAKM020721499.1, forward strand.
CCCGGATTGACTTCTGAATTCGCTCCCGCGATGCCGATAGCGAAGGTGGTTCTGGAGATGTTCGGGAAGCGGGATGTCGTTCCGCGACCCTCCGGAAACATCGAGCCAGCATAGTCATCGTCAAACAATTAGAGACAGACAATATCTATCTAAGCCCAATGCCAATCGACACTCATCCACTATCACTTAACAGTACCGGTACGCAATAAATACAGCCATGGAAACGCCCTCCAACTCTATGAAGTCCACGCGGTCACGTTTTTGTTTCTTGAGATGGGCCGGATAAAAGGGAAGAAATAATGTGGGGCGCGAAACGACATCCAGCGTTCTTGTTGAAGTTAGAACTGTTGTTTGTTGGACATGAATTTTTCTGCTTAAATTTCTCCATATGGTACCCTCTTATCTCCTTATTATAAAGCCTGGAGTGCGAACTGCAAATGAATATCCATAAACGAATGTCATATTGATCCCATTTTGTCCATTTCATTGAATAACTGCAGTCTATCCCTTCTGCCTTTTGTATACCAAATCTTTTCCCAAGCAAGAAGGCAAGATTTTGGACATCTTTTTGCTTCACAGATGTGTAACTGTGCAGATTAGGTGTGGCTTTTAGACTTAGAACTAATCATTATAAAGCAGCTAATGCAATGCATATAGTGTCTTTTGATTTATTTCGACGCCCCCTGAATGTTTTAACTTAATAGCCTTAGTAGGTCCGGAGATACTATAGATCCATTGTTTTGCCAGTCTTGATTCGCATAAATGTCTTTTGATTTAGTTTAATATTTCATTAAGTTTAATTTGATACACTTTGGGGTTCTTAAGATATTGCAGATGTGTCTTTTGACAACCTGTAAGATAAATAATAAAGAAATTAATTTGTATACTTATTTAAAACAAGGAGTCCTTTTCGTCTCAACTTTTCTTGGTTCAGACTTGGAGTTTGACCCCATGTTATTGAAGTTAAATCAAATTGAAGAAGAAAAAAACACGCCTCTTAACGATACTTCAGAAGGGAAAACCTTATGATGTACGCGTAATGGACGCATTCTGGATCACAAGGGATGAAATGTCACCATGAGATATATACATCGGCACCAGGACGTGGAAGTTCGTCGCGACGTGGCCGTTGCCGTCGACCACCAGACCGGTGCCCGTAACGTCACCACGCGGCCCGGTCACGAAGCCACGCACCACGCCTTGGTCGATTGGTATGGTCTCGACCGCGCCGCCGCTGTCGGTGTCCCAGATAAAGCTGGCCAGCCAGCCCGTCGCCAACACGGCGGGCAACCATCTCAGTAAAAGAACGATCGTTCGTCGGGGCATGGGTACGCCTCCTTGTGCCGGTCGGGAATGCGCTGCGACTGTTTGCCTCTTATCTTAAAGATCGAGTCCTTTTTTGTGAAATCGGAGGTACATCGATAGATTATAAGGTAAGATGTGAAGTCCCACAGGAGTCCCCCTTGGGACCGCTATTGTTTGCTGTATATGTAAATGACCTATACTTAGCTCTTGGTGGGCTCTATATTGATGCTGGAAGGGCCCAAAGACAAAGAGACCCTAATCAGGCTATATTGCTGTTTGCAGATGATACATGAGAAAGCTCGTCAGTAAGATGCCGTAAAATGATGTTGTACGCATGAGTTTTCTCCGTGAGCACTTGTTTAACTGATTGTTTGTGTGGAAATCGTTTCGTCGTGGCTATTGACCACGCTGCTTGTCGCATTGCTTTCTGCGGTTACTGCATCGGGCTTCTCCTTTCTACCGAGTGGTCCGGCGAAGACCATATAGAGGACTCGTAGGACAAGCAACGACATGATTGTCGCGCTGATCACGCCACCAATTGGAGGCGAGATCACAAAGGAAATGGGCGGTGTACCCGGGGGGGGAGGGGGGGGCTGGGATCATTTGTGATCAGTGGCTTCAAGACCCCTGGCTGGGATACACTTAGATAACAAATTGTAAGCATGTACAGACTTTAGACATTGAGGATTCGTTGTTTACGAACTTCGGTCCCCTTGTACTGTTCCAGGACCTTGGTCCCCTTGTACTGTTCCAGGACTTCGGCCCCCCTGGTATAGCTCACGGATTTCGGGCATGAGCAATAAACCCCCGATCGGGTGTTTTGCGGTGATGGATTTGGAACGAGCAACAAAACAAGGTGCCAACCAGGTGCCATCGTCACCAGCTTGAGGCGGAATCGCTGGAGACGGCTGCAGCAACGATTGCTGTCTTGGTTTAATTCACTAAAAGTACTCTTTGTTCTTCTGGGCATCGAACTTGCAAGGAGTGAGCTGGGAAGAGAGGCGATCAGCTGAGGATGCGCCTGCTCGTTCTTCTTGACTTAACTGCTGCTCTATTTCGCCAAGCTCAACTCTAAAGCCTCGAACCTTCACTTGGTGATCGTTACGACCGTGATACATCAATTCAGTCCCTTGCCAACTGACCAAATCGCCCGTGGCATACATACGCGCACCGTTGTCACTATACGGGTCGGCGATAAACCGTGTCGCTGTCATTTCAGGCTGGGCCCAGTAGCCACGCGCTAAAATGTCACCACCCACATACAATTGTCCAACCTGACCATTTTAGGCCAACCATTATCTGCATTAATTACGTCTTTAAATTCTTTTCTTTTTAATTTAATAAATTCTCTTAGTTTGCTTTTCTCAGGCTTTCTGATTCTAGTTATCTTTAAAATTAAAATTAGTGTGATTATTAATAACTTACATTATTAGAATAAATAAAGTCAACAACTTCTTCAGTTATCTTAAAACACTTATAAGGTAAGTGCTTCTCAATATAATTATCTGTAGCTCTCAGATCAAGCTCAATTGCTGAGTACTGTGTCCTTTTGTAAAAGCACAAAGGATTGACGAGAGTCTCTTTTCAATAAAAGGTAGAATTTGTTTTAATAGTAGGCGCTCGAAAACCTTTGATAGTGACGAAAGGACACTAATTGGACGAAAATTCTTTTTCACTGTGGTATCACCATTTTTAAACACTGGTGATACATCTGCGAATTTGAGTTTTTCAGGAAATATACACTGTTGCACCATACATCCTACAACAAGACTTATGACTTTCCGATCTTGCCGCCAAGGGTGCCGATCCGCTCGTCTATCTCTTATCCTTGTCGCTCCCCGGCAAACCCGACGAGAATTGGTTGGAGGCTTTCGCCACTGGCCTCAAAACCGCGCAGGAGACATTCGGCTGCCAACTGGCAGGAGGCGACACTGTCTCCACACCCGGACCGCTGACCTTGACCGTCACCGCCATTGGGCGGGCAGGGGCAGAGGGCATGGTACTGCGAAGCGGTGCCGCTATCGGTGAAAGTGAGTCTTCAAACAAACACATATCTGTTTGCTCCAAATCAACACGTAGCACATGATATGTTTCTGCTTGAACCTGTGGGCTGCAAATTTTCTTCCTTAATTCATCCCTCCAGGCTTTGTCGACATGCCAGGTACAGAAAAAACGTTTTGATAGACATTCATTTATTTCAAAAAATGCATCGTAAAATTGGGGTGACAAATCACTCATAAACCATTTTGGTGTTATTTTGCCAGTACTTTGTGGTTGGGCCTTGTGTAAATAAATAAACTAAATACTATGCAATATTACCAATAAACGAACGATATCTCAAACAAATTAAGTCAGTCAAATGAAATCTACGACTAATTGTCTGAACTGTTCATCCTGTATTTGCTACTTGTACATTGAGTAGCGAATCCGTCTCTGTGCAATAATAAGCCATAAATTTGGAACTATTTATATAATTTTTCAATGGTTCAAAGTCAATTAGTTATCTAAGATGTTCTTTCGTTAGCACCCGCATCGGCTCGCCCTATGTGATTGCCGCGATGGAGGCGGCACTGGCGCAGGAGCCCCGGGTCCGGGTGGTGGGCTATGAGGCCAACGGCGGCTTTCTTCTGGGCTTCGAGGCCGAGGGCCCGGCCGGCCCGCTGGCGCCGCTGATGACGCGTGACTGCCTGCTGCCGATCCTCTCCCCGCTGGCCGCGGCGCGCGCGGCGGAGATGCCGCTGGCGGCGCTGGTGGCCGGGTTGCCGGCGCGGTTAATAAGCGAAACTGCGTTCGCCTTAATGTTACCCAAATTTCACGCGCCCGCATCTAAACACAGCCCTCATTAGGTGTCCACTTCCAGCTAAGGGAAAGCGCTATCCAGCCAAATAACATGGAAGCAGCAAGGCCCGCAGTTCCAAATATGTACATCAAAATAGTAGAGGCGAAAAGAGTTAACCCAAGAGAAGGCAAGTAACCGCGAACAAGTACAGAGCGGGCACCCTGCGTGCCGAGCGCTTCAGCGTAACGGGCACGGAAGGCGCGAAGAAAACCGTCAGCGCCCGCGACAATGTCGGCTTGATTTGAATCCGGCACGACATGTGTGAATTGGGTGAATTCCACTTGCGCCTGGGGACGGCGTTCGATGCTCGACACTTCTTGCCCGGTAAAACAACCGGAAAGGCTGACCGAAAGGCCCAGGGCAATGCATGTGGAAAGCGTTGCTTTTTTAATCATTGTCCGTGTCCTCAGCGTAGGATGAAGCCGGCATGTGGCTATTTCATGCCATGAAACTTGCTCAGAATTCAATAGTTTGGACCAAAAGGTATGTGAAGAAATGCATGGTAGATACCTTGCAAATACAAAAGAGAAGGAAACGAAGATAGAAAGCTTGAAAAGTATATTAGCACACACGGATTAGATAATTCACCTCGGGCTCTAACAACCATTTCCAAGAAATCCTTACTTTTAAAACTGCCGTTGTTTCCCCAGAAAATTATTGTAAGACCTACCAGGGCTGACTAGCGCTCGCGCATCGCGGCGCAGTCGTACAGCGCCCGGCAGAGCGCCAGGGCGCGCGGCGAGCGTACGCGCCAGTCGAGGCGGTTCATCACGTAGCCAAATGCGACGCCGTCGACCGGGTCGGCCCAGCCGAGCGCGCCGCCCATGCCCGCGTGGCCAAACGACTCGGGGTTGGGGCTGAACATGTGGCGTTCCTCTTTGAGGAAACCCTCCGACCAGCCCATCGCCTTCTGCACCACCCGGTCTACCTCGGTGACGCGTTCGAGGGAGCGCCCGTCACCGAGCTGGCCCACGCTCGCTTCGAGGGCGACGGGATCAACTGGTTGGACCTCGTCGTCGCCGCCGTGCCTGCGGACAAGGGCGGCGCGATCTCCAAGGGAGCCGCGAGGAGGCTCATACAGCAGAACTCGCTCGCCCTGAACGGCAAGAAGTTAGCGGATCTCGAAACAATGCTGAAGGTAAAGGACCTCTTACACGACCAGTATGTCGTGATGATTTTTGAATACTAGCTGTAGATTTAAAGCGACTCTCTACCGTCTCTCTTTGCTCTGATACGTCAAGCCAGTGTTCTGCACCGCAAACACAGATCCTTATGCATAGAGATCTATGTAACTCATCCTGACTGAAACACACAATTTCTACTGATATCCGTATAGAGAAAAAGTAAAATAGTATTACTGTAGTCAGTTAAGTATTCTTGAAGTGTTACAAACGATTCAATGACCCATCACCAGAGTAGGTGTGATTGGCGTTTACGACATGAGTGGCCGTCAGGTTCAGCGGATCGGCGAGATCGAGACCCATGGCGTCGGTCCGCACGACCTCCTGCTCGCGCCGGACGGGCGCACGCTTGTCGTTGCCAATGGCGGCATCATGACCCATCCGGACAAGGGGCGGGAAAAGCTCAATCTCGACCCCATGGCGCCGACTGTAGTGTTCCTGGATCGCGAAACCGGTGATCTTCATGCCAGCCACGATCTGGACGCTTCCGAATCTTGTAGGAAAACACCGCCTGCCTGTCCTCGCGCTTTAACCACACCCGATTGTTTAATTCCCCGGATAATTGCGGAGCAAAATCTAGCTCGGTTTTTCGAGCCAGTTCGTAGACTCGCTTTGAAGCCTCGTCAATTAGTGGTTTGTATTCATCGAACATAGGCATAAGATAACATTTAGCAATAGCTGCCAGTACCTTTTACAACGATAAAGCGCGCGCTTTAAACCAGGGGTAATAAAAGCTGGAGCAGCTCCATCACGGCCTTTCCCGATTTACCATCCAACGCCGCCGTCGGCTCATCGGCCAGGATCAGCTCCGGTTCATCGATCACGGCGCGAGCCAACGCGACTCGCTGGCATTGCCCGGGACTCATCGACGTCGGCAACGCCTTGCAGTGATCCTGCAGTCCCATTCGGCACAACAGTTCGCCGGCACGATTGCGAGCCTCCCGCATCGCCATCCCTTCCATCGTCAGCGGGATGGCGACGTTGTTCGTCGAGAGAACGACGCAATGGTAGCTGAACGATAATTCCTTGTACATACATACATACATACATACATACATACATACAATAATTAATTTGATTGCCGTTTCACCCCTGGCATCGTCATATTACCCGTTGGAATTAGTTACACAGGATGAAACTTTCAGGGGGTAAGCCTATGGAGAAAGGATTGATACCTCGTATGGTCTTGATACCTTGACTTACAGAGGGAGTAAATTATAGGACACTATTTCTATTTGTACTAGAAAGGATATTATCCAGACGCTTATTTGATGCTCTATAATTCTTGAAGGGATATTTATACAAGGGTGAAACCCATTAGAGACACTATTAATGAATTCATTAATAGATGAAATAATAATAATAATATCAGTAATAATAATATATAATATTAATAAAATAATAAATAATACAATATAACAGTATAAATAATTAACAAAATATATAATATACTATAATAAGATAAATAATAATAAAAAATGTCGACGCTCGAGGGTCTGTCCGCCCACGCGAAGGCTCGTCATGTCTGGTCTCCTTGAAGGGCCAGCCCCCCTAGCAGCTGGCGTACCGTTCGCTAGGCTCCCACCCCAGACGCCACCAGCCGCGTAAAGTGATCACTCGCTGCGTTAAGCCTGAACGAGTGTTAACCGCGCGTTACCACCCAGAGGATTGCCCATGATGCTCCCCCGCTCCCTCCTCCTGTGCGCCTCCCTCTCCTTGCTCGCCGGCCTAGTGTCTGGCAACTTCGTTAAAAAGTTAGAAAAATTAGGAAAATATTGAATATTTGATATGGTCGATCCCGTAGCGCTACAAGATTACAGCTGAGATTTCTCTGTAAGTGATATAATCAAACAATTTTTTTCAAGAACTGTTTCAAGGCAAAATCGGTCTTACATTTTGAAGTAGACTAACGGTAGTTGGTGTTAGTTATCCTCCCTCCCCCAAAAAAAAGAAATGCGTTTTTCTACCACTTTTTTCTTTCTAGCGTAAGAAACAAAACTTAGGATAAACAGACGAGAAATTTCAGGCAGCGGAAATCAGAAAAAATACAGTACAAACCGAAAAAAAACTGAAATTCGAATCCATATTTCATGAGGACGGAAAGGACCTGAGTTAGTAAATTTTTTTCTTATAGGTTTCTAGATTTGTCAATTGCAAATAATAGCCCAATCAAAATAGAGGATATTGTATTAATTTATTGAGGAATGGCAAAAAATGAAATTGGCTGGACGCAGGGCAGGGGGCTGGCCAGTCTTTGTTATTGTCGCGATTTTTTCTTTGTATCCGACATTTGCCGATTCTCTGCCAACAGTGATTGCTGCACTTAGCATTCCAGTTCAAGACGCAGCCATATTTCATGTGCTAGGAGCTGAAAGCCTGTTTGGCATACCCATGCAGGTTTTTGCCCAGCTTGTGTTCGGGTTTTTGGTGTTCGGTATATCTTTGCAATACACCGGCGGTGGCCCATTCTTTTGTTTAATGGCGTGATTTTTATCAGAGCATGACTCCTTTTGTAAAAATATATCCTTGGAAAAATGGGGTGTATTCTCTTATTTTTGAAAATTTATTTGCATTCTTAAGCTATCAACATTTGATGGGCATTATAAAATTGAATGCTTTTCATATGTCTGGAAAATGTTTGATAAATTTCTTATTACAAATATACTCTGTAACTTGATTTAACTCTGTTAACTCTCTCTTTATACTATGAAGTATAAAGTATTTATTTGAATTTATCTCAAGATTAACTTCACCTTCAATTATTGAATATTAAGTAATTTTATACCTTCAGGTTTGTCGAATGGTTGCAACTTTTTTCAAAGTAAAAGTCAATTTTGAAATTAAAAATCAGTAATGAATTCACTTAATTCAAAATAATTAATTTATTCAATAATTCAATTGATGTCTCTTCAATTGGGTTCACTATATCTTACAATACGATATGATTTAACATATGTTAAAAAAAATTCGGCGACCCCGCTTTGTGTCGGCCCTGTGCGTCGCGGCCGTCGTTGCCTGTGCTGTAGAGCTGCGAGGTCTGCTGAGCGGCCCGCCGGATCGCTACATGCACTTCTGGTTCGGGACCACGCTCGCGGGTTGGGGAGCGATTGCGGTGACCGTGCTTCACGTGTTCGCCTACCTCGTGACGGCCGGCGGCCTTTGGCTCCTCAAGCCTTGGGCGCGGACAGCCGGGATCGGCATCCTGCTCTATCTTCTTGGCATCCATCATGATTTACCTCGCTGTTTTTGTTCTTGGATTTTTGAAGTTTGAAGACAGGTATTAAGGCACAGACGATGCTGCATTGCAAATCTTGCCCCTTCTTGTGATGGCGTGTGCCTTTTGGGGCTATGTTGTGGTTGGTCATGTCTTTTATGAGTTCACAAACGTAAAAGATGTATTTCTGCCTGTGCTTTGTCCTATTAGTATGCGATGTCTGCAGCCAACTTCGAGCAAGACTTGTTGGTGCGAAGACGGTTGGCATGATTGAAAGGTTTTGGACATTTAGAGCCTGGGATAGGCCAACAAATTCACTTAGGCAGTTGTAAACAACTGTTTATAATAATAATAATAAATAATATACCATATTTATACTGGATAACCTTTTCAGTAATGATATTACTGCTATCACTGAGGGTCCTGTTGAAATTAAAGTTTGTAAGATAAAGGGATAAAATTTACAAGAGACAAGAGTAAAAACTGTAAAAAAACTTACCTTGGCCACCTCCGTGCCGCAGATTCCCATGGAGAATCCAACGTGAGCCAGCTTCAGCGCCGGACCATCGTTGGTTCCGTCGCCAGTGACACTCACAACCTCGTCCTGGGCCTTGAGGCTGAACGATGTGCAATTATGGATGCGGTGAGCAGAGGAGGCAAGAGGAGCTGTGGAGCGAGTTAGCCAACCGTTCGACGAGACGCTGCTTGTCCTTGGGCGAGGAACGGGCAAGCACCTCGAGTCGCGGCTTTTTTGATTGCATACAAGTAGAACAAACTCTAAAAGGAACTACTTGATTCCGGACTAGAAATACCTTAGCGCAGCGAGAACATTTTACTTCAGGTAAAGGCTTATAAAACCGCCTTTTCTTCGCTGAGTAACTCTGAGAAGATGTAACAAACTTTCTTTTCCTTCTTTCACTACAATATGAACAAACACCTGTCATTTGTTGGGAGAGAAGGATATCACCACAAATCTTACACTTGGTTTTCTTAGATCGTAGGTCGCGTCCGCATCCGCTGCTTGTGCCGAAAAATCACCAGCCCGATCTTGGCGTTCGAGATAGGCTAAGGTTCGCTCATCACTAGGAAACAACGATGTTGTCGCCCCGAGTTCAGCCCCCATATTGGTGATCGTCGAGCGCTCCGGCACGTCCAAATTTAAAACGCCCGGACCGTAATACTCTAGGATACGCCCCACTCCGCCCTTTACGGTTAATTGGCGTAACACTTCGAATATAATATTTCTTATGACATTATTAATAACGAGTGGCTGTTTAGTCTTCTCTCTAATGAATGAGTTGGAAATTTAATCCATCCGGTTGATTCTAAGGATCCGTCGAGCGGACATTCCAAAAATCAAGACGGAAAGGTTGGTTCGTTGTCAAAAATCGTGTCCGGGGACGGTTGGAAGTCGTTTTGGATGAGATCAGATTGGGTCCGAGGCTTTTCATCTGGATAAAAGTCTCTCCTCTTTAATCATTAATTTGTACAGGTATCCTTTTTTCTCTCTAAATGTTTAGGACTTTAAAAGACTATCATGTTCATACGTCCATATAAAAAGATTATCAAATATATTCGTAGTCCCATACTTTCATATTAATTCATTCCTGCTATTATTTATTTACATTTTGAAAGTTTCTTTAGATTTAATATGTTTCAAGTTGAATTTTAAATTGATGATGATCTGGGATACACTGCTGTTTTACAAATTTCAACTTCGTTTGCTGATTTTTCTTTTGGATTGCAATTTTAATGTGTTTTTAGCTGTTGACGTGTTTTTAATTGCAACTAGAACTTGGATTTTTAAGTACCGTGTGTAATAACAATCCATAAACTATAGCACACAAGAAATATTTCAAATCGACAAGATTGACAGGTTCGATTTATTCAGTAACATAAACCACCTACTGATCCCGTTAAGTTTATGTGGTTAAATTATAGGATGGTTGTCAGAATCTAACGAAAAAAAAAAGTCAGAGAACAAAGATACAGCATTCTTCACCGTAACAGCATCATCGTCATCATCATCGTATCAGACATATCAATACGATCAAACAGTTTCTAGTTTTACCCCTGATGGACGGTTATTACAAATTGAATATGCACAAACAGCTGCCACAGAACAATCGTTATATCCTGTAATCATATTTTCAGGTAATACCAAGAAGCAAGGTCAAGACAATTATGTTGTGTTTATTACAGTACGATCTTCCAAGACTGTACAAGAAAGGATTCGTGCAGTTTCAAAAATTAATAGGAAAATAAAGCGATCAAATCCATCAACTAGTCTAACTAAAATTTGCCAAAGAAATTTAAAACTTAGCAAAGCTCATAATCAAGTTCTTGGTCAGACTGCGTCACCTTCCTGGTCTTCTGAGTTGAAAGATGATATCTCATAGGTCTATAAATAGCCTATTGCATTTGATAGTCCAAACGCATGGCAAAATGAAGCAAAGCAAAAGAAAACAATAAAGTGTTCAGGTAGACGGAACGTTATTGACGAGAAACTCAATTGGGATACAAGTGATATCGTCGTGGTCGATTCAGTTTCAAGCGAGGATTTATTAGAGACAGAAACACAACTAAGTGGATTTTGTAATATTCCTCTCATACCATCAAAAATAGATCAAGACATTACAGATAATTATAACGTAGACAATTATTTCTTTTTGGACAAGGAATTGATGGATTTATTACATTCGCCGGCAAATGTTGTTGAATTAATGTATCTAGGAGTTTGAAACCTCTACAGTAGGGTTGTCTGATATGCTTAATCTGGTGGAATTATTTTCATTCAGATTGACATTAAGACTGAAGATTGACTTTTTGGAGTTGTTTTCCGCACTTTTCAAAAATTGGGCAAATTTTATCAGGTTCGTGACTTCTGATGGGTCAGATGCTTTCATTTTTAAGAGTATCAATAATTTTACCTTAAAAAATTGACTATGCATAAGCTGTTTGCCATGTCGAACAAGTGGGTATGTCAGTTCAAGTCGCTCTGGCAAAGTTCAACACTTCGAGTAATTTAACTTAACACCTCTAATTTTAAATCTAAAGCAGTAGTTCAGTCTTTTTAAACTGGCAACGCTGACACCCTAAAGTTTAAAATTGTCCAGGCTATGTTCCACATAATGCTATTGATAAGGTCAACTTTTGAGACTAGACACAGGAAAACAGGGAAGGCCTATGAGGGAACTGCCAATATTACTCTGAGAAGCTATTCACTGGCGACGTCAACCACAACCGGTGCCCCCGTTCATCCAGATTGGCGGAGCTGGTACTCCACGTAAAGTAGACCCAAGCGTTCGCCGTGTCACCGACCGAGGTGATGCTTACATCGGAACCACCGGGGTCGGGCGCCGGTGTGGCGTCGCCACTCTGTATCGACCAGTTGGCGCCCACAAACTCCACCACCTGGTGCGAGGAGACGATCGCCCCCGTACCGTCGCCCCTCACAAGCTGCACCATCTCAGCGAAGTCATCGAACAGATCATTCGCCCAACCGGCTTGTTGGATCCGGAGGTCGAGGTGGTTTCGGCACGCGGTCAAGTGAATCATCTGATCAACGAGATTCGTGTCCGAGCCGAACGAGACGAACGGGTACTTGTGACTGCCCTGACGAAACGGTTGGCCGAAGACCTGGCGAATTTCTTCCAAGAACAAAACGTCCGCTGTCGTTGGTTGCACAGCGAGCTCAATGCGTTTGAACGCGTGGATCTGTTTTATTCTGCTTATAGAACTGAAACGAAACACATCCGTTTCTTTTCTAAATGTTTCCTTCCTAGATTTTTTTTTTCTCGTCTGTTTTAGCTAAAATCCTTTGTTTGATGTCATGCAATCTTTGCTTTATAAGCCAAAGGCGAAAATCTCTTTGTTTAAGCCTTTATATTTGAAAACATTGTTGGAACATGTTTTGATGTTTTTTTCTCTTAAGTGATATCCCTTTTGATAATAAATAAAGGTTTTTTCAATCGGTGAACTGTTCGAACGGGTCAGCGACGACCAGGCTCACGCGACACTGGACGCAGCCTGGCAAGCGGGACTGCGCTACTTCGACACCGCGCCCTGGTATGGTCGCGGTCTGAGCGAACTGCGGTGCGGTCGTTTTCTGCGCAGCCAGCCGCGAGATCTCTTCACCCTCTCCACCAAGGTCGGTCGCGTCTTCAAACGTCCCAGCCACCCAGGGGATTTCGAGACCGGATTCTGGGCCGGTGGGCTTGAAAGCAATTGGAAGTCATTTACGTATGATACCTGATATTACCCATTGGAATGGAAGAGTAATATTGACTTCTGATGAAACTACTCTTCTTCAAAATCCTTTTGCTGGACGTTGTTACGCTAATCTTTGGTTTGGACAATATGAAGATCTGAAAACATGGGGTGGTGCACACGGTTGGGGTGGACCTTGGGCAAATGATGCCGTTCAAGCGAATGTCCCTTCAGATCCATTCTTGATGAACGGTGTTTTTCATATAGATTAACTGGGGCTCATCAGGACAAGCACAGACATATCGAAAAGCCTTGCAACTTTCCCATACTCTAAATGAAATCGAGGACCATGTAAAGAACTACCGACCTCAGTGCCTCGTTTTGACTGGACTGCCGTCTCACCGCACTGATCTCGTACACTTCGTGTCAATTCTCACAAAGAACGTAGGACTGATGGTTTGTGGTCAGGTGATCATATCGAAAGATGGCATTGATATTCCAGCTGTTGAAAATTGTGTCTAAGTATCTGATTCCACCCCTATCATTGATTTCCTGAGGATTGCGAAAGCAACGCCAGTCAGCAATCTAACATTATTTTAATCTCGAAATGTCTTCTTTATTCTTAAGGTTGCCGAGGCGCCTCGTTCAGATATCAAAATGACATTGGTAGCTATGAATTGATGCATACTGGTTTGTGTATTAAGCCAGATGGCGATACGGTCAAGCTTGCCCAGTGCCAGAATGGACATAGAATCGACCTTGATCTCGCTGACCGCCGACAGGGCTTCGCGGGACATGCCCTGGTCGAGCAACCAGGCCGCGTGGTGGACGAGGAGTCGCGACCGGTTGATCGCGATGCGGGCGTCGGCGATGCGCTCGCTGTTGCCGCCGAGCCGGGCGAGTTGCTTGCCGAACGCCTCCCGCGAGAGTGCGCGACGCACACCGAGTTCCAGCGCCCGCTCGGCGAGTCCGATCGCCCGCATGCAGTGGTGCACGCGACCGTGGTGCTCGGAGCGATCGCAGTGAGCTTTTGGCTGAAAGACTATCTGGGAATTATTCTGGTCGAAGATTTCAAGATCAGTCTGGCTGTCATTGCAGCTTTGCTGACGATCATTGGGTATTCACTGAACGATACGATCGTGGTGTTTGATCGAATTCGGGAAGTCCGTGGCAAAAATCCCGAAATGAACGGCGAAATGATCAATCGCAGTATCAACCAGACCTTGAGCCGGACGATTCTGACATCCTTCCAGCAATACCGGTGTCGCCGGCGCGACGTCGCTGGCAACGAGCGTCGGGGCCGCACCGGGTAGCGGCATGGAAGCGACCCCGGCGAGTTCGAATCCGCGGCAGGCGAGGCGTCGATCGATGAACGCGTCCACCCGCTCGCGGCAACTCACATCAACAATCACCAGCGCCGCGTCGGCGTCATCGAGTACGGCTTTAAGTTCGGCGCTGCTCAAACGCCAGTTGAGCGGCACCAGCAGGCATTGCGTTAGGAAGAGAAGAAAAAGAAGGAAGAAGAGAAGAAAAAGAAAAAGGAAGAGAAGAAAAAGAAGGAAGAAAAGAAAAAGGCAGAGGAAGAAAAGAAGAAGGAGGAAGAAGAGAAGAAGAAACAGGAAGAAGAAGAAGCGAAACAGAAAGAAGCAGAGGAACAAAAGAAGAAGGAGGAGGAGGAAAAAGAGGAGGAAGAAGAGGAAAAGAAGAAGAAAGACGAAGAAGAAAAGAAGAAACAAGAAGCAATTAGATGCTGGAAGCGACCGGTTCCTGCCAGGGCATCGAAAACTATTCTCGCTACCTCACCGGCCGCGCCCCCGGTGAGCCGCCGCCAACGTTGTTCGAATATATTCCCGACAACGCATTGATCTTCATTGACGAGAGCCACGTGACGGTGCCGCAGATCGGTGGGATGTATCGCGGCGACTTCCGACGCAAGGCAACGCTTGCAGAATACGGCTTCCGCCTGCCCTCCTGCATGGACAACCGACCTCTTGTCTGGGTTTCCGTTTGAGGCTTTGGCGCTTTGGCAGCTTTGCGCGCGGAATGCAAATCAATCATGGTGACCACGAGAATTGCTCTGAAGGCAAGCCTGGCTCCGACATCACATCTTGTTCACAGGATGATTATGACAGCCGCAGCGAGTTAATGTTATGTCTCAGTGACAGCTTGACTCCTCTCCTGAACATACAGACTCTCTGCAAGCCAGGTTCGTTTTCTTCTCCAGACAGCTTGTGACTGATGTTAGACTCCAATAATTTTAATTTATGATCTCGCTTATTTATTTTTGCTAAAGACCCTGCGAATGCTTTCTTTTTTATTTGTAGCTCGTGTAACTGCCAAATGGGAGGATTGCGCCTTGCGAATTGACAGATCTACTATGTTGGCAAAATTCTGTGTTATGGAAGTCTAATAAGTCTTTATTGCATGAAACTTTTTAGATATTTTTGACTGTACTTTGAGGAAGTTGTGTCTGGTTACTACACTTCTCGCCAGGCGTTAAGTCTTTGACCACGCGCGTACCTGTAGGCGTGCCGTCGGTCGTCCACAGCTCCCGTCCGACATCAGCGGTATCGTGGAGGAAGTACGCAACGTCACCGACTTGGGTCAAGTGCGACACTTCGGGTGAAACCGCTTTCTGATTGATGTCTGCCAATAAGACCGGATGCGCGGCGAGCATCGTCCGGGGCTCGAGCTGTTCGGGCCGATTCGCCCGGCTATTCTGGTGTCGCATAGGAATGGGTTTGAATAAATCATGTGAGTTTGCTGTATAACGTCATCCTAATGCAACTCAGTTTGACCGTGGGCATGATTGTGAACATTCCATTCGTACGACGGTAATCTCAAGAGTACCAAGCCTGTCTTGCGTAGGATTTAGTATTTGCAGTTTTAATATACTCTATCGAAGGTCGCTTAATTGGCAAAGCTGTTCATTTTATTTTCTAGCTATTTTCTGTCTGTTGTTACTTTGCGGTTGGTTTTATGGGGGAAGTAGTTTTTTTTGTTTTATGTAAATCTCTACAGGCCATTTTATGTAAATGTAAACATTTTTTAGTGATATTTTCATAAACAAAACAACAGATTTCCTGTTTCTCTCTTCAGAATTATCTGGTTTTGCAATTATTTTAATCTTTTTCACTCATCTGTCACATGAGATATTGTTAGTTCTGTTAGTGAGTAACTAAGGCTCTGTCATATAGATTCCCATGCCTTCCCATCTGCTTTTTAAACTTTTCTGCTCTGTACCGGAAAGATCTATCTTCAGCAATCTTTTACTTATCCGTGACTGTTTGTCATATATAGAGCAAAAGAACCGTCCTCTTGCCTTGATAAAAATTGATCAAGAAAAAGCATTTGACCGGGTTAACTGGTCTTTTATGTTTAATGTGCTAACACAAATGAATTTTGGTCCAGTCTTTCGAGGCTTTATCAGTACGCTCTACTCCAATGTGTTCTGTAGAGCAAGCAATAATGGTTTCTTGTCTTTAGCACAAAAAAAGACACAGAGTAGTCTACTGTATTCACCGTGTCCCTACCTCAATAAAGGAAT
This sequence comes from Alatinidae sp. Z8VKAUB7J3, assembly GCA_010016025.2. Classification (NCBI taxonomy): domain Eukaryota; kingdom Metazoa; phylum Cnidaria; class Cubozoa; order Carybdeida; family Alatinidae; species Alatinidae sp. Z8VKAUB7J3. Next base: position 203,152,247 of record JAAAKM020721499.1, read on the forward strand.
TTCGTTTGCTATGTATTCATCCACAAAAGATAGCAAACCTACAAAACCAGCGATTTTTTTATATAGACTAGCGCTCTGTATATCCTCACTGGAGAAGTTGGGGCGCAATTAGGAATCCAGCAAGTATTATATTTGGATAGACTATTGACTGAAAAATCTAACAATATTTATTTTTTTTCTATTGAAGTATATGAAAGATAACTCCAGCGCATTCCTAAAAGATCGAGATAAATAAGGATACAAAACAAACATGAAACATTCTTGAGGATACATTTATTAACTAAGAGGTGGTATTTATGGACTCATAACATGAATTCAAGTTTCGCTACTATCTTATGGCTTCCACTTTTAATCAACATCAACATCAGGGTGAGTCTTAATCATTCCTTGTCGTATTATAGGATGAGTCTTAATCATTCCTTGTCGTATTTCTTCGGCCTGGCGACGCCGCTGTTCTTCATGCTGATCATGGACAAGGTGCTGGTGACCGGCGGCATCACGACCTTGGATGTCCTGGCGATCGGCCTCCTGGCGGTCGGTCTCTTCGAGTTCGTGATGGGGTTCCTGCGCTCGCACCTCATGGGCTACGCGACGCACCGGCTGGACGTGGAGCTGGCGGCGCGGATGTTCCGGCATCTCTCGACCCTGCCGGTCAGCTTCTTCGCCTCGCGTCAGACCTCGAAGGCGAGAAGGACGATATCTGTGCCGTCGGACAGACCGAGGCGGCACAGGACCTTTGCAGCAACGTACCGAGCGACCGCCGTTTCCATTACGTGCAGCCCGGCGTCGGACATTACGGGGTCTTCAACGGCACGCGCTGGCGGACGGAAATCCAACCGCGCATCCGCGACATGATCCGCAGCGTCTAGCTCACATCAGGTTTAGGCGGTTTTCGGATCGCCATAGGCGATTCCGAAAAACCCTGATCCAGGGGTAATTTCCGTTGGAAGGATTTTCTTGGGAGGAAGTTTCTATGGAGGAATATTTCTTTGGGGGAAATTCCTATGAAGGGGTTGAATTCCCTGAGTCTATTTGAAACAACAGTCAGACATAAAATAGAAAAACAAGTTTTCTCTGCTGGAAGTAAGGAGCAACATTAAAACATAAAACGAACAAAACTTATTCCATACAATTCCATACTTATTCCATTCTCAATATTCTACTCTTTAAGCTAGATACGCCGCTGTTCGATGAGAACGGGGACGGCGACCCTGCGAACGACGGCGCCGACTGGCATTCCCACTGGGTTGTGCTTGAAGGCACGGAGGATTGTTCGGGCGGTTTCAAGGTGCGGGACGTTTCGCCGGGCGTCGATTTGTTGCCGGCGACCGCGCCGCACCTGCCGATCGCGCTCGACAGCCCCGGCATGTCGCCGCAGCTTGCCGGCAAGACGGCGCGCATTACCGTTCCTGTTGCCGGTGGGTCGCCGATGCCGTTGAGGTAGATTTCCCATACCATCAGATTGTCGATGCAGGCCTGCACGACCGCATCCTCCATATGCATGTCCTGGGCGCGTTCGGCGACCGTCCGCCAGCCCATGTCGGAATGGATAATGTCGGCCTCCTCGTGCTTGGAGAAGAAAATCAGATCCTCGTCGGCGAGGCCGAACATCTCCTGCCACCGCAAACGTTCCATACCGAACCAGCCGTGTTCGCGCAGTCCCTCGGGACGATCGCGGACGACGGGCGGGTTCTGCTGTGGGCAGGGCGTGAGGCGCCTTCGATTCAAGGTTTCGCGGTTGCTGGAGAAGTGCCCCTTGAAGAAAGCCAACAGCGCCGCATCCTGAACTACCAAAACCAACGAGCCCCGAATGCCTGATCCGCCATCCGCTAATACTGCCGTCTCGCCTGCTTCTGGACGGTCTCCGACCGAAGCCCGAGCGGGCAGGATGATTGCGGTGGTGAACCAGAAGGGCGGGGGATCCCAACGCGTTAGCTCTGTTCATTGCTCACCACCCATATGTGGTGGAAGCGCTCCTGCAACTATCTTCAGTGCTGTACCAGACGAACCAGAGCCAAGAGGGGCTATCATTGCTAAAAAGAGCACTATTTGTTTATGAATGTGCTGCGGTCAACAGTTTTCTCAAGGTCGAAGAGAGGGTTGGTTTTATCGACCATGAGGAGGGATTCAATGGACTGTTCTTCTCAGCACTTTTCCGTCTAGTGCGATGTACTTTTATATTTCAAAACATAAAAAAATGAAATCACTGTCATAATCAAAATGGCTGGAGAGAATCAGCAAAAATAAATGAGTTTTCGATATTTAAAGATATTGGTTCCTGGATTTTTCAGCAATTCAAGATTTTAATTAACAGTAATTTCTTTATTTTAGATTTTGTAACTAATGAAAAATCATAAAAATAAGTCTTGTATTTCAATATGTTTTATATTTCTCCTAAATTTATTAGCTTGATGGTCTGCCTCGGTTGCTGAACGGGCGGTGGAAATTGCTAACAAAGGTTCCCACGTCGTACAAGATACCATCGGTGGCATGGACAGTATTCGCAGCCAAATTCAAGAGACGGCAAAACGGATCAAACGCCTGGGAGAGTCCAGTCAGGAGATTGGTGACATCGTCTCTCTCATCAACGACATTGCTGACCAAACCAACATCTTGTCCCTTAACGCGGCTATTCAAGCTTCCATGGCAGGTGATGCAGGACGCCCAGACTTCGCCGCGCACGCGTCCGAGGAACATCAGTCGACTCCCTCGTTCGAGCGGCCCTCGATGCCCTCTAGCGCGCGGTGCACAGCTTCGACGGCGGCGTCGATCTCCGCGTCGGTGCCCGCCAGGCGCAGCCGCCCGACGGCGCCGTGCGCGCCGAGTCCGACGATGCGGATCGGAGCGGCCTTCTCGGCCTCGTTGGCGGCCAGCAACACCCAGATCGCCGGGTTGACCTCCAGCGTGTAGCTTATTAAGAGTAAACAGAGATTGAAGGGCAAGCAGCCCTTCTCTTAAGTCCGTTCATTTTCCTAAACCATTCAGTCAAAACTTTATGACATCCTTTTTTTTCTGCATAATAGATCGGTAGAGCAACTATGTCTTTAGAGATAATGGGCATGTCAGTCCCCCACAATTAAGCCATTAGCTCATTATACTTTAAAAATAAATGTCACTTTAACACTAAATCAAAACACACTGTGTTTATGGTTGACCATCTTTATTTGTTGATAAAATGATAACACCTAAATTTTCATTAATTTTCCAAATTTGCCTTATTGTATAATACACTCGATAGCTTGGTTTACTTACAGAAGACAACTTTTTAAAACTTAAGTTATTATCGTTATAATTTAACATTATTTTTATTTTATTCGAGTTTATATTAGAAGTTTTAAATCCTGCTATAAAACCTTCTTTCCATAATATATTTAAGTATGAATATATATGTATATTTCTTTCTTTTGTCGTCAAGAATCCCGACTGCGGGGTGGGGAGTCCGATCGAGACGATCGTTTGCGACTCGAGCGACGAGACGCTGGCGGTCCTCGAGACGATCGACGACTCGGACGGCGTCTTCCTGCAGCGCAACGCCGGCCGCCGCGAGGTCGGCCACGTCGCCATCGTGTGCGCCGGCGGCATCCGCTCGCTCGTGACCAACCAGGAGTACAAGCGGACAGGTGAATCCGACGTCGGCTCGCTCAGCGGCGTGCCTCTTCAAAACTTTCTTCCCGGCAAGAGGACTGGAGTTCACTTTCGATCTTGAGGATATTGGGAGTTACCATCGGCTGTATCAGGATCTGATGGCATTTTGGGCCGACAGACTGCCTGATCGAATTTACCAACTCGATTATGAACGGTTGACCAACAACCAGGAACAGGAAACTCGCAAACTCCTTCAACATTGTGGGCTTAACTGGGACCGAGCTTGCCTTGAGTTTCACAAAACAGAACGCACCGTAGTGTTTCCCATCAGGTCCCGCAGATGCATATGGCGCAGTTTCCGAGATCGAAAGCATCCTCATGTCCGGCGAAGGTACGCTGTACCTGGATGTGGATGGCGTCGTCGCCGCGACTGACGAAAACAACATCCTGACGATCCGTGACGAGGACAATTCGGGCACCGATACGTCAAACCTTACTGTCGAGGCTTTGGATAACTGGACACTCGAAACGCTCGGTGTTCAGGACGGTGGTGAAACCTTCAATGCTATTCAGCCGGATGCGTTGGAATCCGCGATGCTGGCCGATCTCAAGAAAGCCGTAGTAACCGGCGACCTTGAAACCCTGGAACAGGCGGTGGCCGCCGGCCAGGCCAGCGCCGATACGTTGGCCGAACAGTACGCCAGCGCCGATGTCACGGCCACGGCGCTGGGCGACCCGGTCAAGGCGGCCGCCGAGCTGGATGGGCCCCTGGCCCGCGCGCTGCTCTATCAAGCCGCCTCCATTCAAAGTGTGGGAAGCCTTTATTGAAAACCTTAAAGGAGAAGGCAAGGTTGTGGCCATGGTAGGAGATGGGCTTAACGATGCCGGCGCATTGTTGGAGAGTGACCTGGGCATCAGCATTACCGAAGACGTCAACAATTTTTCTCCAGCATCAGATATCATAGCCAAGGCCAATACGCTGAACCAACTTCCGGTCATCCTACGATTCAGCAAACGTGCCATGGTGGTGATATACATGGCATTTGCCATTTCATTCAGCTATTATTACGGAGTGCTACTTCTGGCCAAAACGCGCTTCTCATTTCTCACTTATATCGTTATTTCATGTTTTCTATGAATGGGAGGGGGGAATAAAAAAAAATTTAAGGTTGGAAAATGGTGACTCCTCCAGAAAATTTGTCTTTTCACGTTCATCCCTCGTTGTCTGTTCTAATATAGTTCCTTTGTCTACTGTAAAGAGAGAGAAGGTTTTTTTTTTTTTTCTTTTGTATGATTGTCTTCTTTCTATGAGTTTATGATGATATTGGAAATACCAACTCTAACACTTTAACATACATTGTTTCTAATTTGGCAACTGACAAAACTTACACTTTTGCAGTTACTGCAAATATTGGATTTGGGGAAACAGGTGAATCAAATACTGCATCTGCAACTCCACGAACTGACTCTACTGATACAACTGAAGATCCTATAACTACAACATCTGTAGAGATGAATACTCCTTCACCTCCAATAAAACTAACTGCATCGACTAAGAGTTCTCCCCACATCATGAAAATGTAATAGCTTCTTGCTCCTATGACATGACAATGTGTACGTGGAATTATATGGAGCCTGAAAATGCTCTAATCACCAGATATGATCATCATACAGAGTTTGTTGTTGGTATTGATATGAGTCCCCTTGTTGAAGGTCTTTTAGCAAGCACAGCATGGGACGAGACTGTATATGTTTGGCAAGATGGCATGGATCCTCGCGCTGTTGTTTAACTGCAATGTTATATTGTTGGAAAATGAATGAGATCTCTATTTGTTATTTCTGAATCTGCAATTGTTTTTAATGGAATAGAAACAATCATTGTTTTCATATGAAGTCATATGCAATGTTAGTTACCAATCTTCTGTTCGCTCTGGCGTTCGTTTGAAGGATCTATCCTTTGGAAAAACAAAAACAAGTAGCTGACGAGTGCACTTTTTCCTTTTTTTTCTGCCGTTGGGAAAATATAATATAGGCTTCGTTTGTGGTTGACCATCTGGTAAAGAGAGGATAGTAGGTATTCTCTAGGTGACCATATGGTAAGGAAATTCAAAATTCAATTTAAGCAAGGCCTCCTTATTTGGGGGATTGTTGTCATATTGATAGCAGGTGGTGCGATGTACATTACATCTAAAATAAAGCCCCAATCGACTCGTTTCTTTTTCTCCGGCACGGTTGAATCTGGTGCTCAGTATCGAGCAGCGGGGCTCTATCTCAGCTGGTATTTTCCACAAAAAATGCCAGCCGCACCAGGGGACCAGGAGAAACTCGTCCTCTATAACGCCAACGCAGGAACGCATCAGGTTCGGCTGGAATTCTTCGTCGGCGGCCACGCAGGCAAACGACCGATGCGCCCAGAAACCGGCGAAACGTTAGTAGCCGTGTCATTTTACCAGGACCCGGTGTTCTACCTGCTCGGCACAGCTCCTAGCATCCCTCTCACAGATGCCGCTTGGGAAGCATTTCAAGCGGACTGCAATCACGCCCTGGATCACCTTTCTTTGTGTTTGCTGACTTTTTCAGGAGCGCTGAATTCAAGCGCAACTTAGCTGAATAGCTCCGTCGCAGAATTATTTCTCCGCATCGAACTGCATTTGCACAAAATTGAATGATTTTGTCAATATAGGCAATTTTTTCGGTTGTTTAGACCAGATTTAGGCCAGACGCTGCTTGCCCTTAAATAAAGCTAAAGCTTCCGGCAAGCGGGTTTAAAATGCATTATATATTACTTGTAACAATTGCGCGCATCCACCGCGTCGCCGCGGGTGAGGACATCGGCCGACCCGTGGAGGTCGGAACGCCAGCGCGTCATCACCTCAGCGACATCGACCTCAGGCTCGAGGTAGGCGTGCAGCATCCGGGGTTCACCCCCCAGATGACGGATCCCCGCGAGATGCGCTTCCTCCAGGACGATCTGACGCTTCTGCGGCACGTCGACCATCCCGTGGTCGGACGTGACGAGAACGCCGACCCCTGGAGGCACGCGTGTCTCGTAGTCTGACATTATGCAGACACTACATGTAGATGTCTAGTATGTTCCTTTTTTGTTCCGTTACTTAACTGTGTATTGATTATTCTGGCTGCCAGTTATCGCAAACAGAAACGGTTCAGACGGCCTGTAAGCCGGGTTCTGTATCCGACCATTGGGGCCGGACGATGGCCATTCATCTGGGACGCCCGTTACCGGACGCCTCGCGCGACCAACCCGGGCGGCGGGCCGAAAACAGGCCCTTGGCAATTTCTTTTTTAGAAGATAAGCGAAGAGAGAGAAAAAAAAAAAACAGAATCGTGATGTATGTGAAAAGACTCTAGCACCTGTAACGTGAGCCGGGGTTGCAGAGTAAAATAGAACTGACCTATTTTAAAATCAATGACAGGCCAATTTTAATTCTAAAGATAATAAATCCAAGATTAGAACTGACTTGTGGTATCTTGTTCGACAGCTACGCTTCTCAATAGCTACTATAACAAAAAAAATCCTATTTTGAATGTCCATTATTCTGTGATTTCTGGAAGGAGATGTTCCCAATGACTAAGTTATGCTTTTCTGTAAACTCCATGAGGAGGAGTACATTTCGATTGAAAGTATCATGTAATGAAAAAACTTTTTGCAATTTTTGTATTCATATCACAGCCTAAAATCAGCACTGAGTGGCGTAGGACATCTTCCATTGCAATGCTTAACTTATAGTTAAAATCATTGACAATATCATCACCCATGCTGTTGTGGGAGAAAGTGTTAAAAAGAGATTGAAATAGCATATAAAAATGTCCTAAGCCGTGATAAACTTACAGGAAATGACACAGAAAATAAAGCTTGTAACCATTTGCACCCGAAGAAAGATTAATTTTTGAGAAAGAATTAGCGACAGTACAAAAAGGATAAGAAAAAACAATAAGGCATCAGGTGTAGGTTATGAGAGAGAGTGTGGTGATCGTAGAGGCATCTGTTCGGTTTCTATAGGAAGCGACTTACTTGGGTTTGGCCCAGTTGGTACTTTGTACGAACTCAACGTGGCTTTGTGCCTTATGCTCCTGTCACCACGATCGCTGTCACGTATGGGGGTAGTTGTGCCCATGATATGCCTCTGTGGGTTAATGGTGCCTGTCGCTTTGTGCGTTCTCTTTCACTGGATGTGGATAGAAACAAACTCTGGTGAACCCAATTATCTTTTCGTCCAATGTTTGATTTACAATGGCTTTGTTTCCATCATATTCTTGGATTTCTTCTGGTTTTGGGTGTGCTTCCACGTTGAAACAAACTGGAATCGCAACGCAGTGATTCATACGTTGCCCCACGCCGTTCCGTTTATTGCTGGACTGACCTTGGCGATAACAGGTGCTCGCATAATGCTGGTTGAAACGGCAGATCGCATTACTGCTACGCTGTCAACTATAGCTTGGCTAGCCCTGATAACCTACGGGCTGTGGATTCTGATCTAGGATCCAGCAAGAAACATGATCCGGACTGAGCCCGTATTGTTTGGTTGCGGGAGCAGGATCTGCCTTCGCTATGCACCTACGCCGTCGCCCTTCGCCAGAGCTACGGATGACAGGAGGCTTCGGTGGACGGGAAGCTACAGCGGACAGGATTTGAACCTGCGCAGTCTGCGCGCGGGCAACTCGCCCGTGCTCAACCTTCGGGCTAAGAAAGCTCCACCGGAGCTTTCTCTTCACGCCCTCAGCCTTCAAGTTATGAGCGTGCGTAAGCATCCGGTGAGAGCAGGTTCACAATAAGCATGAATGCTCACGTGATATGTACATGGATGACAGATGTACGTTAGGCATGCATAAGAAATTAATTGTTCCCCCTTCTTGGATCATCAAACTACCACCAAGAAAGGTAAAGACTTTCAAAACAAGAAGTGACATCAGTTATTATGTGTGATTTCCGTAGCAATCGGTTTTCTTATTTTCGACAATTTTGTAAACATAAGATGCTTGAAGGATGCACAAGGGGATTAGGCTGTCTGAGGTGATATTTCGTTGAAGTTGGCGGTGACACTTTTATCAGCATCCATTACGAGTGTCGCCGGATTTGTTGTCCCGATCAAATCACCACTCCAACCACTGAACTCAAATCCCGAACCTGCTGTTGCTGTCAAGGTGATGATAGTGCCAGCTTCGTACACACCACCGGGCGGCAATAAAATAATATTGCCGCTACCTGCGCTATCAATCGTTAAAGTGTAAGTGGTAACGCCAATTTGGGTAAAGATGGAACCCGTTGATACGAATCCGGCTCAGTTGACAAAGCTTCTGGTAAGACTTCTAAATCTGCCTTGTACTGTCGTGTTTCATCGTTACCATTGTGGTCTGTTTTTGTCGAATCAGTGGTGTTGGATGACCCAACAACATCAGAAGCAGGAGTAGCGGCCTCTTGCTTAATCACAAGTCTTTTCCCTTTGTGTTCAGAGCCACTATTGGCGTTATCGTGCCCAGATGCTTCTTGCTGCAAGGCACGGGCGCTCTCCGATCCTCATGGCACCCATCGAACCTGCCTGTCTGCTATCCTGCAGGCCTGTCAGATTTGCCGAAGCGATAGCTGGTTCGACGCTTGTGCGGTTTGGCTTTATCGTGGTGCCTGGCAAGAATGGGCGACCCATCAAATCGAAATGGCAGTGCCACTGAGCCCCCAGGAAGTGGCACGAAAACGCGCCGCGATCTTCAAGCACGAATCCCAGAAGGACCGGGCGTTGTTTCCAGGGTCGGACATGACCGCGAACATGCTCTCGGCCGCCATGATGCCGTTTTCGCCGTGCGGATCCCCCAGCCGTTCGCTGAGCATGCTGACCACCGCCTGGCTGGTCGCCAGGTTGCCCGCCGTGGCAAGCGCGATGACCCGTTCGCCGGGTTTTTCGAACACGTTGAGCTTGCGGAACGTGGAGACGTAGTCGACCCCCGCGTTGGTGCGGGAATCGGCAGCCATCACCAGGCCGTCCTTGAGGAGAATGCCGAGGCAGTGGGTGGTGGCGACGATGACGACGATCTCAAATTCATATATACTACGGCGGCTACTACTGTACTATACTATATACATGCCCACCCACCACCCACCCACCACCCACAACAGCCAAACAAAAAAAACAATGATACATCTATAAAATGACCGACTCATCCGTTCTTCCTTCCTTCCTTTCTTCCTTTCTTCCTTTCTTCTTCAATTTTTTTTATATAATCGTCGGGTTCTCATCGATTGTGGGTTGTGGTGGGTGCTGCTGTTCCAGGGCGTGGCAGGAGCCGACGCGCTGGCCATCGTGGACGGCCCGGAAGGGGCGCTGATCACGCTCGCCGTGGGCGGCGAGGGCCGGTCGGTCACGGTCAGCAGCGTGGCAACCAGCCAGTTGAGTCCGGACGACTTCCTGTTCGGTTGAACCGCCCCGGGCCATCGTGCCGAGGACGTGAATCGCCTGAGTACGAGGCCTGGTCGTTCGACCACTTCGACACCATGACCGTGATGCCGTTAGCACAAAAACGAAATGCCTATGGAGCTGTTTAGATTACTTTTAGGACTTACACACGAATCTGAGAATTCTCCTTTGCAAGGAAAGAAACCGAAGGTTCACGGCACGTAAAGGGGGAATTGCGCTGTTAACTCGCACTTCTGCGTAAGTCCTACGTTTGCCTAAAACACCGTGTCCTTACTTCACCAGCACCATCCGCCGGACCTGTTGGAAAGTACCTGCTTGCATCCGGTAGATGTAGGTGCCATCCTTTAGCTCCCATTTTTTACATTAATGTTTAACATTCTAAAATCAACGCTTCGAAAATGATAATTATCGCTGAGAAACTGCACCCCTCCAAATATTTATCAGGGGAAGGAAGTCCAAAATATCCAAAAAAATATAGTCATCATTTTCAATAGTTTTCAACGAGACTAAGCAACCCTTCTTTTATAAGATAAGGACACTAATGATGTCCTCAACTTCTCCACCTTTTACACCGGTAAGAATATGGAAAAAATGTGAGGACCACCAAATTTTGTTGTAGAAGGGTTGAATAACGGTTACGTATATTCTGAAACTCTCTAAGAACAGGGAAAATTTAAACGTTTGACTTCGAGCCAGCCTAACAACAGCACCAAAACACATGAAGGACCACGAACCGAATTTTTCTCCACAAGATTCGACGCCAGCCGACCCTCATTTTTGTTTGATGGCACATTCGAAGATAGATGGGCGTACGAAGAGGAGAGTCCGTCGCGTCATCGTCGAAGACACATATTTTCACGGCCAGGGCTCCACAATTCAGACCGCAGGGCTTGCCTCATAGATCGGGTGCCGGCAAGGAGGCCATGCCCTCATAGCCGGGCAGCGCCTCAATGCGCTTGAACCAGGCAACCATGTTCGCATATTCGCCTTGGTCGATGCCACCTTGGTGGACGAGGCCCGCATATACGTAGCACGCGATATCGGCAACCGTCGGGCCGCTTCCGACCAGCCAATCATGGTCTATTAAAACAAAACTAACAACAATTGCAAAATTTGCAAATATTATAGCCCCAATTGGGGCCATATCAAAAGCTGTTCCAAGTTTATCTTCAACAACATTATGTAAACTAAAAAAGGTTCTATCTGCAATTACAAAAGGTAGTTTTTTATTTTGTTGTTTATCTGAATCGTTTTCTTCGTTGATTGCAAAAGTTGCACATGCATTAATAGCTGCAGCACCACCAATTGAATGTCCATGAAGTAAAATGTTTAAAGAAACTTTAAATATACTAATTGATTATAATATAATTAAATACATACATTTATTCTTAAAAATACTTAAAAAACTTTTACGTAACTATACCTTAAGACAAATTATATTTTATGATCTTAAAGAAATAGCATTTAAATTAAATTTGAAATACACTCTTTTTCACTTTGGTTCGTTTATGTTGGAGAGGTATGATCCCTCACCAGACAGAAAACACCATCTCAAGGCTATTGTATGAACTAGTAATGATCATCAATTAATCTTGTACTTCAAATTAGAGACAGCACATTCTCACGATCATTGCAAGTACGGAAACAACAATTTTATGGTTGCAGCGGTAGCTGCAACCAACCAAAGAGCGAACCACGACCTATAGCATTCACATATATAGCATTCACATTTGAATCCATATATAGGATTCACAAGAATAGCAGCGCTGATTTGGGGTAGGGGAATATATTTTAGGATACATTTTCTTATGAATACGTTTTCATGCATTTTTCATTTCATTTAATTAAAAAGAAGGGAGACATATTCTTTCATTTCAAATGCAACAATATGATTTTCCATCTAAACTATATTCTATATTTTAAAATATTTTCAGATTAGTTGCTACATCTCATATTAAAGTTTGTCAGGATAATTTTTGCGCGAGTTCAAGCTGAATCACCTCAATTGTTGACTTACGGTTTCTAATAATGCTCGTTTGAACTTGGCCTTGCACCCGCAGTGAACTATTTAATGACCACCCCAGCGATACCAGCCAGTTGGGCCGCTTCGTGTTGAACTCCAAGTGCCACACCCGTCGCCACACTGATTAGAGCCATCACGAGCAGCACTCGAAGAAAGTGCATGCTCCGAGCCAGACCAACACTCTGACCAGGTCTCGGCTCTTGCGGGGTAAGCATCGGCCCAGACACCAGTGCCAGGCACCCGGCTGCTGGTAATGCGATCGAGAAGCAGTCCTTGAGCTTATCGACTACGTGATCATCTGGCCGGAGAGACCTCCTCCTGAAACCGTGCAGACGATGTCGTACTGGTCCTTGCGCTCGGCCGCGATCATAGGTTGCTGCAGCACCATACGCAGAACCGGTCGGGCGAAGTACTTCTCGAACTCCCGGCCGTTGACGGTGACCCGGCCGGCACCCGGCTTGATCCACACACGGGCAACGGCGTTCTTGCGCCGGCCCGTAGCATATGCCCGGCCCTGAGCATCGATCTTCGGTTCACGAACGACCGCTTTAGAGACCTCGCCATATGAATCATTCTTACCTGAAGTTCAAATTGAACCGAGTTTCTCAAAGGCAGATATTTCCAGAGAAGTGCGAAGATCTTCTCTTCCGACGTCATCTCGCCGTAGCGTTGTGCGTTTTACCGAGGCACTTCCAGTAGCTGTTGCCGAATCACCTTTGGATGTGGAGGAGACTCCAGTCATTGAAGATTTTGCTATAGTTACGCCTGCTGATGTCGAGATTGCTGAAAGACGTGTCTTCCCCAAAAACAGTGGTCTGCTCATTATTTGAAAGGCTCAATAAAAAATTGGTTGTTTCTCCACCGCCATTTAATGATAATTGTGTGTTTGACAAAGCTGCTGTGTTCCCAACTAATTTATCCGGCCAGTTTGTATATCTATCTTGATTCCAAGTTCCATTGATATCATAAGCCGTTGCAGGATAAGTACTGATTCCATCATTTTCAAATGCTTTTTTTCTCATAGATAAATATTCTGATGTATGACGATCCTTTGGTGTTCGAAGAAAAGGACGACGAATTCAGTTGCTACGTGAGCAAGAGTCGATCGAAAAAGTTTGTGATGATCACGAGCTCACAGACGCTAAGCACGGAGGTGCGTGTGGCGCCCGCCGATCAACCGGATCAAGAATTTCGCATCCTTCAGCCACGGCGCGAAAACCACGAATATTCAGCGGATCATTTTGGTGACCGATTTTATTATCGCACCAATCTTAAAGCCACGAATTTCTGGATTATACTACTTAGACTTATACATTTGACGCCCTATGCGCCAGCAATGGCTCTGAAGGATCTTCATCCTTTTTTTATACTTATACATTCAACTTCATATAAAACAAAAAGATAGACGAGAGCCGGGAAAAGATAGCCTATAAGATAGCCGAGAGCACCACTTAAGCTGCTTGTACGTACTTATACGTAAATATCCAACCTCATGTAAAAAAGCATAAAAAAAAAATTGAGATCATTTTTCATTCCTGATCTGGTTCAAATCAAAATGGGGCCTTTCATAGCCCATGAAATTTTACTTTCTTTCTTCTTCTTTTTTATTAGTTACTCGCATTATGTCCATTTCCATCGGTAAAGCTTGACAAATTTTGGATGAGTGTCTTAATAATCAAGGACTTTATGATTTTGCTCGTCTTGGAATTTAGAGCATCCTGTTTTGTGCCATGACCCAAGTGTTTAAGGTGTAGAAATTTTTTTTTAGCAAAGGTTTAAAGATTTTTGTCTATGAATCGATTAATACAGACAAAGATGGATGTGAAGTACATATTGATAATTCATTTTCCTCAGGCTGTGGATATACAACCTGGACAAGCGAAACACGCGCAGCAAAGCAGGCTATGGGTTTTGATTTTCGTGAGGACTATGAATATTGGTTAGATAAGGATCACGATTCTTCGTCGAGTAATGTTAGGTTGGTGCGAAGTGTTGGCGCCGAAAATTCGATGATTATTACTCTTGATGACGGTCTTTATCGTCGACAGGAGGTGACCGATCTAATAAATCTGCTTCGCGTGATTGAGAATCCTTCGGATACTATCGCCATGGTGGGAGTATTACGGTCCCCCCTTGGCGGGTTAAATGATCTGGAGATTTTCCAACTGAAGGAGGATGGGACCTTAGATTATAGAAGCCGGAAAGCTATGACCTCTTGGGATAGGGCGAAAGAGGAAGGGCTCAACCGCTTGTTTTCGGTGTTGACCGAATTGCATCAGTTATCTATATAGATTGCAAGTTTGAAAAAGTGTGTTAAACGTCTTAATTGTTGAAAAAATATTAACGATATTAACGTTATATGTATGATCACATTTCAAGATAATAAATTACATAATTACCCAATCCCCCTCCGGGGTGGGGGTGATTGTATCGCTTATGCTATCTATGACGCTTGCAGCATTACACAAGGAACAAAGCTAAATATAAAATACCAAGTGTAATGAGTATATTTGTAAAAGGTGTTTCAAATTGCCCCCTACCCCAACTCCCCTCGGGTGATCGTTTTCAGTACGATTTTTGTCTCACCACTTTAAAATTATGCAAATAAACATAAAGGAAAGACACAAATGGTTGTCAAAATGCAAACCGAATCAATCTCAACGTTGTTTCAACGATTTTCTGTAAATTTTCTCTTTTTAAAAGCTTTGAAATCTAAAAATTAAAAAAACCCTTAAAGACAGTTTGACAAAAATAAATGTTTTATATATCTTCGCATTCGTCAAAATAAGCTGGATTTCAAGTTCAGCAAGTCGTCTCCCTGAAAGAAAGTAGAAATATTAAAGACTTTTATGGAAAAAAATGACCAAAAGTTACTACGAATATCATGTGATCTACTGTAAGGTTAAACTTTCTCTTATAGTTCATTTTCAATGTCTGTAGGATTCGTCTTGACCAATAAAGAACAAAATATGCTAAATTATTTATTAAGCCCCCACTCTCTTATAAGCCCCCCTCTCTAGTAAGCCACATATGGTTTACCGCCCGGCCAGTCGCCATTCGCCGATTTTAAATACAAAGCCCCATATTTTGCCTTTTCGCCAAAGACGGTCATAGCTTCCTCTGCTTTCAACAACTTTTCCATTTCCAATTCTCCATGCTTAACTTCCCGGTAAGGGGCGTCGACGTCGATCTCTTTTCCATCTATGATATAAAACCGTTCTCTTTTTTCTTGAAGCGCAAGATTATCTGGTTTGTGATTTATCGCCCACTTTTTAAGAGCATTACTACCTTCATGTTACGTCGTTTGTATCTTAGCCGCACTTCTTCCCACGAGCCAAGCACGATACTTCGGGCGAAAACAAATAAGCGTAATGACATCTCTCTTCTTACATAGTGCATCATTATGGCTTTTCTAAAAACAGATTTCGACGAAGAACGACTAACAATGGAACGGTGATGGAGAGATTGAATTTGTGTGTAATGAGAATCGCCACCACGACGCAAGTACATAAACTACTGTTTCGGAGCTTTGGAACGGCTAACCTTGGCCATAGAAATGCCATTGCTCGGCGCTATCCTAGGGAAATTAAACTGTCATTGATTTCTCTTAGGGCTTTCGAATGCTGCGATTTTTCTCATCCTTTACCATCACCCTGCTGGCGGCCGTGATTGTGGTGGCCGCGTTCTTCCCCCCAGGTCATTCCGACGGTGGCAGCACCACACTTGTGGTCTCATCCGAAGCGTCCAGCACCTCTTCTCCGGGAAAGCTGGTATGGATTATTTGTGATTTATACAAAATATGATTACCTGGATCCTTGGTCTCCACTGTATTAGGCTCTTCTGTCTTTTTTAAGCCCTCGATAACAACCTCTACAAATCTCTTCCTGACATATTCATCTCTTACGAAGTCTGCAAAGACTTCCTTTCCTGTATAAGTAAATGGTTCATATTGTTGTAAGATCATGACATCTGCTATTTGGCAACATTTCCAATAACACTTGCACGAAATGACAGAATGCGCTCGGGCGCTGTACGACTCGCTAGGTTTCCGCGTCAAACGGGTCGGCGGCCACCCAGACTACCGGCGGGGCAACGTGATCATGACACTCGATCTCTAACTCGCGTCGTCAGCCGGCAGGTCGAGCGCGGCGTCCCAGCCGGCGGAGTCCAGCGGCTGGCGGTCGGCTGCGGGGGTGTCCAGGCCTGCGCGACGGGTAAGTTCGGCCCGCAAGACCTGTTCCAGCCGCGGGCTGCGGAGGCCGGCGGTGGAAGAACAATCTTTCCATGTTATATACAAATGTCAATGTACCTTCAAAAAACTTGATGAACTGTATTCTTTGGTAAAGTTACAAAAACTTGACATAGTAATCAGGACTGAGGTGCTTTCAAAGTACTGCCTCAATCCTGAAGCACATTCTGTCAACTGAGCCATTATAACATCATCAACTAGCATTTGAAAAGAGGAGTTTGTATATAAGTTTTGTTGTTGTCAGAATTGAAATATGCAGAAGTTGGGAAGATGCAAAGAACCCAAACATCTGTTCACCATTGTAGAGGTGTAGGTCCCAGTTGCCTGGACTTTCTGCCACAATTGAAGACTTCACTAAGTGAACAGCAGCTCGACGACTGCAGCTCGACTACTATCGCAGCAGCTTGTGACTGTGACCCCTTCCAAATCCAACTACTTATAATTTCAAGTACGACAACTTGTGGCTGTGACTAATTTTATGTGTACGGCTGACATTTTTGATTTAACGCCTTTTGATCCGCGACCATACGGCGGTCAACGAGCAGGCACTGGCGCTGCTGGCCGAACTCGGCGCCGATCCGCAGGACAATTTCCTCAGCCAGACCCTGCTGGAAAATGCCGAGCAGCTGATCGACGAGATGAGCAAGCTGCGCGGGGCGGCCTTCGACAAACGCTATGCCGAGAACGAACTCGCCTACCACAAAGCCGTCAACGATCTCGTCGAAAACGCCTTCATCCCGAATATCGAGAACGACCGGGTCTATCAGATTGTAAAATATTGCACGTTAATAGATGCTATGGTTTATGTAAACATGTTTAGAGTAGGTAAAGGCAAGAGATTAAGTAGGAGAAAGAATGGCAAAAATCAGGAACGTATTTGATGAAAGGGACACTAAAACTTGGCGAAAAATATCAATAACCTGGAAAGGTAAACCTTTTTTTGTGACAAAATCAGGACGGGGTAAAGGGAATGAATTTTTCCGAAAAGTTTGAGCGCCTGCCCCCACGGTGAGAAATTAGAAATTGGTGCACACACAAAATAATCCTTTGCAGGTTTTCATGTCTACAAAATCATTCATCGTACCCAATTCCCAACTCTAAAGATATGTCATCCCAAACTATCGTAAAGTCATAGTACTCCTCATAAAGTTTTGGGACTGACTACCCAAAACAATACAACTGCCACATGCAAACTGCAAACTATTACGAATTGATTTACTTGTGCAGAAGAAGGGTATGGTTCATTGATGGAAGGGTTGTTATTAATACCAAAGAGTATGACACAATTTTTTTTTATTTCTTGGGATTTCTCTATTTTTTACTCTCCATAGAACATGTTCTACTCGGTATCCGCTGATTCTAAAATTTAACACTGTCGTTTCCGAAAACTGGCCAAAGTATCTCCTCCGTAAACTCTTGTACTCCTGCAGACCATTGATAATCGAGTCTCCTATTAACAAAACATCCGATTCACCTCGAATCGACTCGTTGACAATTTTTTGGTGTGAACATGAAGTGGAAATGATTGCTTTGTGACTATAGTGGAAGTAAAAACTGGCTTACGATGTTCACTCTTGTAAATAAAGGTCCTGTTGAAAATTTGATTTCCAATTTGAAAAAAGTGATGTCAAGGACATGTCTTTCGATCGAATAAAACGAGTTCAGTGGAAGAGTTTTACAGACACTCATAAGAAAGTGAAGGTTTCTGGTAAAAGCAAATCAAAGGAAATAACAGTGCAATGGGATTTTCTTGTTCAACTTTTAGTTCGGATTCATTAGTTTCAAATCTATCCATTCACCGAGCCAGAACTATGATATAACTTAGAATTTCTCCCAGAGAAGGATTTAAAAATAAGAAAATTGTCCTTTCTTCGAAAATTTCTTACAAACTTTCAACTTTAATATAAAATTTATTTATATATATGTTTTAATTTATTTATGTTTTTAATATAAAAATCCCTATTCACGAAATTTGTAAATGTAATTCGGTAGATTTTATTGTAGCAAGATAAAACAAATAGTAAAATTGCTAGCTAAGGAAAGGAGAGAGATGACAACTAGCTACTTCTCGAATTGGTTGAAGTTGTTTTATTTCCCTAAATCAATTCTTAAAACGGAGAAACTTTGTTATTCTGTTTCAGCGTTGAACATCATGTTCTTGGAGACTGTTCAAAGGCGAATGCAGCTAAAGGGCCTTTTAAAATCGATTTTTTTATAGACAGACAGTTGAAATCTCAGATAAAACTATCCATATTTTTTCTCTAACACCCAGCAACTCCCTCTCCACGCAGATCCTCATTTCCAGTCTCTTCGCTCTCGCTCTCAATCCTCGACGTTTATCCCACAATATTGTTATTTGAAAGCCCAGTTTTGAATATTATGGAAAACCGAATAATTATTTAAGTAAAAATCTCATTCATCACAAATACAAAGCGGTCAGAAAAGCAGCGATTCCCTTTCCTATCATTTTTATTTTCGATTTTAGCTTTTTTTGGTGCGGGGGTTAGTGGTGTGACTCTGTAACCCAAGCAAGAGTCGACCAAGTTCTTAATGGATAGTTGGAGATATCTGCGGAAGGTAAACAGTAAGGGTGTGCTTAAAGACAGGTTGGCTGGCCCCCACCCTATATTGCACTTTTTAGCAGAAGGGCTATTAAACGAAGACCAGCACCGTTGACAGGGATTGTAAAAATTCAATGCTGTATTCTTTATATTTTACCTTTTTATTTTCTGCATTTCTGTTGTGTAACGCATCACCTCCCACAAAAACCCCCGAAGCCTCTCCGGGGGTTTTTGCATTGCTAACAAAACTCATACCGGTGATACGCGTCAGTCGGCCGTTAGAACAAAAACGCAACAGACTAAACGCCGCAATGTTTAACGCCGGTCACGCGCCTTGCCCACGAGCTTGCCCACCGTGCGCTTCACCGCGTCCGCGGCGTCGCTCACCGCAAGGTACAGGTCCTCGTGCAGCTTCTTGATGATCACCGGCTCTTTAAATAGGCTGTCTCCGTAACTTATTATGAGTTGAAAGATCTGCTTTAGATCTACGAAAAGAGATTTCTTAATGAAATTGCATAATGGTAGTATAGATAAAGGACCCTCTGGCCTTGGATAGGCGTCCTTAAGCCATTGAACAATGTCTGCAATATTCGTTTCTGAATATGAATTGAAATCCTGTTCTTCGTCTTCTGAACTGGCAAAATGATTAGAAATAATTGAAAATTGATTTGAATAATCTCGGGCGTCTACGAGATCGACACGCGCGCGATGAAACGGCTCACGGAGGAGATGAAGGCGCAAGCCAAGAACAACCCCGCGATCGCGATCATGACGGGGCCCATGCAGACCCTGGAGGGCGAAGCGGAGCTCGCGGCAGACGGCACGCTGAAGGTCTCGGCGTCGTACACGTTCCTCAGCCAGAAGCAGACGCACGAAGCGACGGGAGAGTGGCAGCTCGATGGCGACAAGATCACCGTCAAGGCGAAGGCCAAGAAATTATTGATGATATTGATGATCCTTTTATGCCACAGTTGGCAAAGTTCCAAGGTCAGAAGGCCACTGAATACATTCCAATAGTTGCAACAAGGGACATTTTAAGAAATCTAAAATTTCACGAAGTGATAATAACTGAACAACGGAATAGATTGAAATTTTTCCGTCTAATGCTGCCTACAATGTCTTTATCAACTTGTCATGAGTGCGGACAAGTTATGGAAACTGAAGAATGGGAACCTTTTTTTAGTAA
The DNA here is from genome assembly GCA_010016025.2 of Alatinidae sp. Z8VKAUB7J3. Classification (NCBI taxonomy): domain Eukaryota; kingdom Metazoa; phylum Cnidaria; class Cubozoa; order Carybdeida; family Alatinidae; species Alatinidae sp. Z8VKAUB7J3. Next base: position 203,172,279 of record JAAAKM020721499.1, read on the forward strand.
TATCGTTCTTTGCACGGAACCATACTGATGAGGGTGCAACGAAACGCGTGTCTCTGGAACACATATGATTCCGCTATTTAAGGTTATCTACAAACAGAGCATTGTAGAATTTGTCCTAACTGTCTCCAGTCTCAAGTCTGAAAACAGATAAGATACACTTTTTTTAGTAAGAACCAGATAGTTTGGGCTGTGTTATGATATCTGATACCATCATAGTTTAGTGACATTTCTAGCCTCGAGGATGAAGTAAGAAATCTTAAAAGACAAATTCAGAACTGAGCAGTAAAACCAAAGCTGATATCATTGTTGTTGTTTTTGCTTTACACTCAGTCCAATTTTGTTGACGGAGTTTGCTTTTTATTATTCTCAGAAATGTCTTGTTGTGGCCGACGCAGTGATGTAACTTAAGAAATAAACTTCCAAATTTTAAAAATATGACTTCAATAAAATTATTTTCAATTGTGTTCAACATAGGTTTCCAGCTTTACGGATCTCACGGCCGCCGGAACGGTGCTCGTGAAGGACATCCGGCCGGGCAACGAAGGTTCGACGCCGGGGCAGTTCACCCGTTGCGCCGGGCAGCTGTTCTTCGGGGCGCACGACGGGAAGCACGGCTTCGAGCTGTGGAAGACGGACGGGACGGCCTCGGGGACGGTCCTCGTGCGGGACATCCGGCCCGGGTCCGAGTCGTCTTCGCCCCGTTGGCTGACGAGCGTCGGCCGCCGCGTCTACTTTCCATGCTTCGTGATAATACTGGTGAAGAAGGTGCCCAGCTAATGGAAATTCAACTTAATGACAAAGCATCCTGGCGTCTTTTGGGTGAAATTTGCTTTGAGGTAGGTACAAAACATCTGCAAGAGTACTGAGCTTTTGGACACTTGTGGTCTCAAAACTGTGTTCTTGTTTGGTCTTTCTCAGACTGATACTGCCAATTATGGAACCTACAAAGAACAGCCCTGCAGTGTGGATGATATTGCTACAGTATTGAATGAATATTCATCTTATTAACACTAATAAATATCTAGTAGAAGTGAACCAATATTCCATTTAGGCTTTTTCATCATGAAAATAACAAATGATAATTATCATTCAGTTCACTCAAAAAGATTGGAAATAATACTCACTAATTAGTATTAGAACCGACAAAATTATTGCTAACGTTTTAGATTTTGAGCATGCTAATCGATGTGTTCAGTAATATATCTGGATAACTGATAATGAAAATTGATCCTACAGAAATTCCCACTGTCAAAATCAACATCCAAAGCAGGCAGTTCCTCATCCATCAACCATGCCAGCATTGCAAGGGCACACACATTTCAGCAGGTGAGGCTGTCCCCCCAAGCAGGGCACTGGGTGATATATGATACTGAAGATTGGTCACAATTGTTAAAACCAACAGTAGAGTATTAACGCTACTACCTCAGTCTCTTCTGCTACTGTGAGGCTTGTGAACCCATCCCACACCCACAGTCGATGTTGGAACACTTGCTGAAGGTGAGCTAGACTACAAACTAGAAAATGATAAAGTAGATGTAAAGTTTGTACAAGTACCTTATACTTCAATTGCCGATAGCACCATTACTGTTTCTAAATCAGAAATTGAAGCTTATGTAAAAGAAAACAAAAGCAGATATAAGGTTGATGCTTCAAGAGACCTTTACTATGTTGAGTTTAAAGAAGAAGCTTCTTTAGAAGATGAAAATGAGATTAAAAGCAAGCTTGCTTAATTTGTTGACCAAAAAAATACTTTTCTGCAAATGTCTTTGCATGTGAAGAGCTACTCACATCTTTTTTTTCACTGTTACCATTAAAATATTAAAGAATGTCTAGCTGGATCTAAATATTTTGTATCTTTAAACTGACGAAATGTCTATTCTTTTTACCCCTTTCACTCTCAATGATCCTCCTCACTTTGACCCGCCTCACTTTGATCCGCCTCGCCTTGATCCGCCTTGCTTTTCACGGCATCGTTCTTCTGCCGTTGCGTCCCCGCCGCGTCGAGACAAGTCCCTCCGTTTCCAGGACACGGAAGGCTTCCCGCACCGATCCGCGACTCAGTCCGGATTTCTCGACTATCTCGCGCTCGTTCAGGATGTGACCCGGCGCAATGCTCCCGTCGAGAATCTGCTCGCGCAGACTCTCGGCCAGGCTCTCGAAGTCCTTCTTCGTCTCTATCCGCCTGATCTCGGCCAATCCTCCTCTCTTTCGTGCACCTCGGTGTCTCAGCCTAATGGTCTTAGTTTAAATGGTCTCAGCCTAAATGGTTTTAGTTTAAATCTTGAATGGTCCAGTGTAAGTGATCTCAGCCTGATGGTCTTAGTTTTAAATGGTTTTAGTTTAAATTGTCTCAGCCTAAATGGTCTCAACCTACGTTGTATGTATCAGCCTAATGGACTGAGTTTAAGTGGTATCAGCCTACGTGATCTCAGCCTGATGGTCTCAGCCTAAATCGTCGCAGCTTAAACGGGACAAAAGGATATATTTCAACAATAAGGAAGTTGATAAGTATCTTATAATTAGTTTGTATGAGAAGTAAAAAAGCTTATCGTTTTTTAGCTTAAGTAGCATGGACAATTTGTCAGTCAATTTCTTTAGACTAATATTATATATCTGTTTTATTTTAATGAAACTAATCCAAACTTCTCAATGAATTCGCAAAACTGTGAACCAATAAGAAAAATCGGATAAAAATAACGAACATCTATAAATAAAAGTCATTAAATTGTGTATCCCCTTCTACTTCTTTAACCACCATGCCACCATACCCACCATATCAGGTTTCCAGCCTGAATGACATGGATCACGTCATTCAATTGCATGTGATTCGAAAATGACGCCATAACAAATCAAAAAGTAAAATCTTTAAGTTACCATTGTTGAAACTATATATCAGAAAATCGTAGACCTCTCATTGAACAATAAAATTAATCACTTTATTTACAAGGATAGCACCAATATGTCCTTCGCTCAGCCGGACCGACCGGGTCGCCAAGTACAACCAGCTGCTCCGGATCGAGGAGGAGCTGGGCGACGCCGCCCGCTACGCGGGCAAGGACGCCTTCAACAGCAAGGGCTGAACATGACCGAGCCGACCGCCACGCCGATCTCCTCCCGCTTCAAGCGCCGGGCGGCGCTGCGTGAGGCCGGCTATCTGGCGGGGCTCCTGGTCACGGCGGGCGCGGCCTACACGCTGTTGTTCTACGTCCCGAGCTTGAGCAACAAGGCTTTGGGTTTCTTGCTCAAACCACCTCCTGGTTATGAAAAATGGGCATTGGCAGATTTGGAAGATGCCTGGATGCATTTACATCTCATTGTTTTTGAGTGGTTCACTCGCGAGATGTTCAAGCGTGCAACAAAAGAAAGCGGCAAACTCATCAACAAGTACATTGTAATTGACGACTTGAAAGGGTTTTCACTTCTTGGTGTTCGTGGCTTGATGAGTGTAATCAGTTGTTTCAAAATGTCAGTAATGTAAAGGGTATGACATCAATGATTTTTTCACATTTTTCAAGTTGGACCCGCCTGAAGAAAGCCGTCTCTTGGATCCTGCGATACAAGCATTGGCTACTCAGAAAGGTCAGAAGAAATCATGCACTCCTAGAGTCAAGTCTGCCGACGTGTATAACTGCTAGTGACATGAAAGAAGCAGAGGATGCTATCGTACACTGTGTGCAGAGAGAATGTTTTGCTGAAGAATTCCAGTCCTTTACCATTAACCGTTTGATAATCTTTATTACTGTGTAAAAGTAAAATAAGATCCGTGAAGGGGACAATTTTTATTGCTGTGAGACTCTTCAAATAAATTATCTAACTATGCTGCAAGAAATCAAGAGGACATCAAAATTTCACTCCACGTCGGTGCATCTTTCATTGGCGTCACGCCACCCATGAATTGGCGCAGCATTGGGGTCTAGTACCAGGACTTCTAAATTGTACCAAAAACGGCACAATTGTATGATTCTTGCCAAAGTAATTTCATGTGCATTATTCTATGATGTTTATGGGGGTCGTGCCAAAATCATTTTATGTGCAAACTACAGATGCAAAATCTCCATCTAATGTTTGCATGCTAAGGGTTAGTAAGTAGTAGTGTGCGTGGGTAAGTATAATTTAAGGCTTATGCTACTCCATAGTGTTTGTGTGAAGGGAATGACCAAATTTGTCTAGCTACATAACGGATGGAGCTGCTTAACAATATTATATGAAGTACGACAGACGTCCGAACCCCGGGACATCGGTTGCCCCGGCTTCGAAGATCTCGGCGATCGCGGGGTGCTGGAGTCGGCCGAGCACCTGGCTCTCGTACTCGAAGCGGCCCGTCGATGTGGGGTGGAACGACGGGCGTGCGACCTTCAGGGCGATCCTGCGACGTGGCGTGCTCTGCTCGGCTTCGTACACGATCCCCATGCCGCCCGCCCCGATCTCGCGGAGGATCTTGTAGCCGGCGATTTTAACTTTAATGTCGCAAAGAATTGAAAAGAAAAAAATAAAAGAACGAATTTTTATCATAGAACATTGTACTTAAAAAAGCTGGAGCAGATTCAGCAAAAGTAAATACTTTCTAATCCTCGACCACACAAAATGTAATCTGCCAGAATTTTGTGTTTGAATTTGCTATGAATTTTATCCCCATGAATATTTTTCAATTAAATTATAATTAAAAATACAATCTACAAAGCAGTATTTGTACCTACTACGCGCCGCGTGCTTTTGCGTGTTCCAACTCTTCTAAAACAAGCACGCCAGCCCCACCGGCAATGACAAATCCATCACGATCTTTGTCGAAGGCTCAGCTTGCCGATGCTGGCGTATCGTTGAACTTTGCCGACATAGCGCCCATCGCGTCAAACAGAACCGACAAGGTCCAGTCAAGCTCTTCGCAACCGCCTGCGAATATGATGTCTTGCTTGCCGTACTGGATAATTTCAGCGGCATTACCGATGCAGTCGTATGTCGCAGGTCATGGCCGGTACGGTCAACAAGGAAATCGCGACAGTCACTGCGGTACTGAACAAAGCCGCCCGCGTGTGGCGCTGGATCCCGGTCGCCCCGAAGATTGAGCGGGTCAAAGGTCTGACTCGGAAGCCCTACCCCCTCACATGGCCCGAGCAAGGTCGCCTGTTCGCAAACATGGGTGATTACCTTCGCCGCCTGTGCGTGTTCGCGGTCAATACCGGCGTCCGTCGGGCCGAGTTTGGCTCTGTAGCGACTCGCGATCCTCGTCCGCCGCGAGCAGGAAGAACACGTGCGCGCGATCCCGCCACTCGTCCGGATCGAAGAGCCCGGGGACCAGGCTCACGCCGTCGAGGACGGTGCTGGTGCCCTCGACGATCGCCCGCTCGATCACGGCCCGGACGCCGACCGAGACGGTGCGCGACTGCTCCATGAAGCCCTCGATCACGGGGTCGGCGCCATCGCGAACGGCGGTCGTCAGCCGCGTGTGGAATACAAGGCGCTGGCGCGCCCGATTGCGGAAAAATACGGTGGCAAATACCGCGCCCGTGGCGGCGACATGGACGTGCTGGAAACCGATCTCTGGTCACCGACCCGGGTGGTGATGGTTGAATTCCCTGATATGGAAAGTGCCCAGCGCTTTGCCAATTCCGAGGAATACGCGCCGGTTAAAGCCATCCGCCGGGCGAACGCGGAGTGCACCTTGTTTATTCTCGACGGGATGTGAGCCGGTTTCATTGCCCTTCTGTTCAACGTTGGCCAAATTTTGGAATTGTTTTTTGTTTGAACTAGTCAAAACGTCTAATAGCTATAATTCCAGCAACGAAATTCCCTTATAGCCCCGTGGAATGGATTGTAAAATATGTAATTCGCTCAATGTTTATATGCAGGATTTATCGCTAGGAAAAGGGGATCTTGTTTCTGTATGTATATGAAAAGGCTGGGGGCATTCAGGTGAAACTTTGGAGAATGTTTAGGGATGTGCTATCGAAAATTGACGTACGTGTTGGATCTCCAAAACCTGTCTCTTCGCTACCGTCTTCACCCACATCTTGACCAAAGTACAACAGCGTAGGCGAACTGCTAATAAGCGCACTCACTGCGAGCGCGGGTTTACCTTTCTGGGCACTGCCGGCAAAGTCAGGGCTGGCTATACGTTGTTCGTCGTGATTTTCTAAAAAATGAAGCATATGCGGGGCGATATCATTGATTTCATCATGAATAGTAACCAGTTTTTCCGCAATTGAGTGAAAGAAAATGTGCAGCGGGTCAATTGCAAGGAACGGAGATTCCTGACCAACTTGAGCTTGGCAAGCAATTCATCAGTTATCTTCATTTCGACGAACTCAACTTGCTTTAGATTCACGACGAAATTCAAATTCAGCAAATCTTGAGGGTCGCCTTCCCAGGAACGATCAAAGGTGATCTTCTTTGGATTCAATTTCAAGTTCGTGGCGTTGGGAACCACGATCTCCCCACCCCTGGAGGAGGGTATCGTCATCAGGGGCATTATGTTCTCGATAAACCGGCGCCGCTTTGTAACCTCTTCTTGGAATTGTTGAACAAGCACGACGCTGGTCGCAAGAAGTTTGGCGCCAGTGAAAAGGATATGGGGCTGCTGCGAAGCTAATTCGTGGTTGGAGCGAGGCAATTGGTGTAAGTCTACCTGCGCTGATCCGGGCGACGGTCAATCCCCACTGGTTAGATAGGAAGAAATCGGAAATGCTATTTACTGAGCAATCTCGATGTCTCCAAGAAGGACTTTAATGTACTTATAAAAAGCAGCCAAGAGTGATGGCAGATGCATTTACACTTTGCAAGAAACAGTAGACTGGCTTAAATGATTGGCAATCACAATGTCTAGCCTTCATAGAAGAAGAAGCTCTGCTAACAATGCTCACGAAACCAGATCTGAAAATCATTTTTCCTGATAGGGCTAGCTCTTAGATCTCTTCTTTCAAGATTTGCAGTTGTTTTTGAACTTCAAAAGCTTAAGTATGTTCATGTTCATGTCATTAAATGCTATTAAAGAGATGAAGGATGTAGAATGGATGTCCATCTACAAAGAGTGGGAGAATGAAAAAAGAGCGGCGCATCAAAGAACTTTAATGATTTGATTACATATTCAACAAAATCTGGACTTATTCAGATTCAATAAATTCGTACTTCAATGATTCTTTTTTATTTCAATAATTTTTGTAAGATTATTAAACAATATAATACATTCATAAGCCACTGCTGTATGCATCGATCTTTGAACGGCCCGGTCAATCCACCAGCTTCACCTTGAATTTTTCGCAAAGTTTCAGCTTCTGTAACCACCTCAATCATACCTGAAAAGTCCCAAATAATTTAGCACTAACATCGCTATTACAAAATAAATTCGATAATGATACATATTATAGTAAATATATATATGATATAATATATTTCGACAAAATAATATCGATAATGATACATATATAATAAAGTATGTAATACGAAACACAGCTAAGAAAATCAAAAGAAGTATAAAACACTCGGTTAACACAATGACTCAGTTATTTTTCTTCTCAGCTTCTGATATCACAAGCCCCTGTTAAAGATCGTAACATTTCGGTGAAATGTCGTCTGGATAACGCTACCACTAGGACAGGATCGACTGTTAGAAAACGTCTGTTACAAATGCAAATCCGGTTGTAGTTCAAAGCTTTCTAGTTGTATGACGTTCAATTCTATTTGCGTTCATCGTGTTCCACGACGCCTATCACGCGATGGAGAACCGCTTCGGCCTCAACGGCGTCGGTTCGATCACCATCAGCCCGGACATCCAGCCGGGTGCCGCACGCCTGGTCGAAATCCGGGACAAGATCGCCGAACTCGGCGCAGTCTGTGTGTTCACCGAGCCGCAATTCGAACCGAGCCTTGTGGAAACGGTGGTCGAAGGCACGGCGGCGCGCACCGGCGTTCTGGATCCGTTGGGCGCAGACCGTGCAAGATGCGACCGACCCACTCGACATCCGGTGCGTCCGTCGATGCCTCACGCCCTGCCTGACACGTGCCTTTCCTTTTCGGCGCGTAGGTTTCAGGATTTGTCGCAGGACGAGGAGACCGAGCTTGTGGACCTCCTGCCGCCCGATGCGAACTCATGTACGCGTGTTTGCCTGCCTTCTTCATACATCCATCGCATGTCGTCCGTGTCCGATGACGAGTTCTGTGATCTGAATCCTACCAGGGTCTTCTGAAAAGTTGAAGATAAGGCTTTGGTGGTGAGTGAAGATCCGTTACTACCCAATTTAATGTTTGCTATACTTCTGGTTCCCGGAACACCTTTAGAGGAAGTGAACTGAATATTGGCGGCGGCTTTCGCCCATAAATTAAAATCGACCGTATGCGCGATTTCTGCATTATCCAAACTGAACACCCGCGTTCCTGTAATGCGATAGTCATTCAATGAAGATATTTCTATGTATTTTGTTAAAGATGAGTGCTTCCACCCTTCTTTCGAGTTGATTGCGATGAAGAGGCAGTGGCACGCGCGATCGCAGTGCCGTTCCCTGGTCTCCCGGAGAGAATGCAGCGTGTGGGGCGGTTTGCACTTGCTTCGCTCGTTTTCCACAGGGAGTATTTGCGCAAGGAGCTTCCAGCGGATCACATAGCTATCAGCGTTTGTGGAATGCAGGGTTGCGACACCTGAAGATAAGCTCAGTACAACGGGGGTGACTCCGAACGTAGGAAGGGATAACCAGAAGCATTTATATTTTGTTGCGTGATCAGTCTCGGATTATTTATTGAAATACATGTACATGTTAGCATAAGCTTAAGAAAAACTAATCTCACTAATAACTTAAGTATAACTGATAATTTAACTGAAATCCCTAACTTACATTTCCTTCAAATTACAAAAATATGAGATGTGGCCTTCAGTGTGGTTTCATTGTCCTTATTGGCCCTTATTAGTGAAATTTCTGAATTTTTAGGATTCCCAGTATTGGACATGTTGTAATCTAATCAAAGATTCTTCCCAGAATAGGCAGATAATCAAAGTGTCCCAGTACTGGTTGTCTTACCACAAAAAGTCTTAAGTCCAAAGGATTTACAAATTCCTCATTACTGTAGTAAAGATATGTTACAGTGAGTAAATCAGATAAAAATAAGGCAAGATGCAAACACAAAAGGAAAAAACATAGCATCATACTGTATGAGATGATGAAGTAGATAAACAATTTCTTTTCTTTTGAGCTACTAAGCGTATTTTTATTATTTACCATTCTATAGTTATGGCTCCATATGCCAGTTTTTTGGCGAAAAATTTGGATTTTTTCAAACTTTGGGTGACGAGTGGCACGGTTTAACGTCGACCAATCAATCTCAAATTTCAACCATCTTCATATCTGGAAAGGGGAATCGTTTTGTGAGGTCGAGTCACACAAAATTCCGACATCAATTTTTAGCGGTTACCCTAAAAAGTGTATATATCGACTACGCGTCGGATATGCGGTCCGGCTGATCGATATGAATGAGGATGATCGGCTCGATATCTGCATCGTCGATAGCAAACGTATTCTCTGGTTGGAAAACCCAAATTGGGATGAGCATGTTCTCGTCGAGACACCCGACAAGACCGACAATGTTTGCTTTGCACCCTACGATATCGATGGGGACGGCAAACTTGATTTCGCAGTCGGTGCTGACTGGACGGTCAACACGCGTGAGGGCGGCACAGTTTGTTCTGCGTGCCGTCCAGGTCGATCATCGTCCTGTCGATCAGAATCTGGTTCTCGGCATCGAGACCGCCCAGTGCTTCCAGAATGGGTCCGTTCACCGCCTCGACGGCCTTCAGGACACCTTTACCGAGATAGCGCGGTCCGCCATCGCGCAATTCCACCGCCTCATGCGCGCCGGTCGACGCACCGGACGGAACGGCCGCGCGCCCGAACGACCCGTCTTCCAGCAGCACATCGACCTCGAAGGTGACCTGCAAGCCTTCTACGAGGCCAATCAGGACCAGTTCATGCTGCCGGAAACCAAGGTCATTACCTACGCCGCCCTGCGCCCTTCCATGCTGATGGATGAGGTTGAGATCGACGAGACTGCCCTGCAGCAGCTGTTTGAAGACCGCAGCGAACAGTATCAGGTGCCCGAACGCCGCCTGGTCGAACGTCTGGTCTTTGCCGATCAGGAGGCCGCGGCCAGCGCGAAGGCGCAGCTGGAAACCGGCGGGGCAAAGAAAAACTTGGAAAGGAAGAAAATTAAAAACGTACTGGCCTGCTTGCACTGCCATCAAAATCTGAAGCTGTTCTTCTGAGAGAGGTGCTATAACAAATAACTTTAATTAGTTGGTAATCTTAGGATTTTGTCTTCAAAGATTCATAACATTAATAACAATTACTGGAGTAAAAGTAAAAAAGGAAGTGGACACAGAGGATGTAAGGTAGAATAGGTTGCAGTAGAAAAAGTTGTGTGTTAGGGGATAGTATCTTACTGTTGTAAGACCAAAAATGCCTTCAATGAGCCTTGAAGATAGGCAGAGGAATAGCAACATTATTTATGTGGCTGATGCCGCAGAATAAATTAGGAAATGTAATGGACTTTCCTATTGTCTTAATATCTAAAATTTCTGTGTGATTTGTAGTATTTATAGCGTTTAGAGTTGCAATCGTTGTCTGGTTGCTTGCCCTTGACAAACTCCGTTTCAATGGTTCTGTGTTAAGTTTCCCGATTAACAGCATTTTGTATGTCATTTAATGTAATACAAACATTTAACATAAAACATTCATAAATATTTTGTACCCCACTTTTTTTACATTTTAATATAGGTTATAAATAAGATAAGCTTCATCTCAAGATATGGTCTCCTGGATTAGGGAACAATGAAACAATTTTATAGAAATGCATAACAACTAATAGCTTTTAGAGAAATGAAATATAATTTTTAGATATAATGTATCTATAAGACACGGGCTTCCTATAAACGTGATTTCAATTTTCAAATTTTTCCGTTATGTTTTAGAATAATCCGATGATTTTAGAAATTATTTGTAATTTTCAAACTGAACAGCCTTGTCTATGTTAGCTCAGTGAAGCTCGGACCGGTTAAACCAAAATATTCTTTTATTTAAAGTATTGTATTGTTTTAAATTTTGTGTGCTATTTCAGCTAATATTTGTCACTTTGGATTTATCTGCGATAAAGACATCAGATGGGCCGGTCGTGTATAGTGTAAGCGTGGACGACGGTTGCCAAACTGTTCTTGATGGCATCACGATCACCTACATCGATACAACACCGCCGGATTTGACGCCGCCCTCGTCGATGGCTGTCGTTGAGTGCGGGGGCTCCACGGACCCCAGTGAAACAGGCACGAGCAGCGTCTCGGACAACTGCGACTCGATGGTATCCGTTACGTTCCAAGATGCTGTCGTTCTATCACCTTGCGGACTACCAGAGATTGACCGCACGTAGACCGTAAGGATTACGCAACTTATATGAGTGAGAAGAGACGCCCCGACAGAGGAGACGGGAGACGCCATGACCGAAATGGCGGACGCCGCTCCGACAAGACCGGGGGCAGACGATCCGACAAAGGTAAGGGCGGACGTCACGACCGCGGGCAAGGAAATCGTCCCGACCGTCCCTACAACGGGCCGACCGAAAAAGGCGAGGGTTACTTGGAGATCTCCGAAAAAGGATTCGGATTCCTCCGCTCTTGTGATTCCGCTTATATTTCACAAAGCGAATGTCTTCTTAGCGGCTAAAGGTGCCATTCCTCGTTTCCCTCATCGGCACTCGAATGGGTCGATGGCAAACATCGAGTTTTTCTGGTCAGGCACCCTTACTCACCGGTTGCTGGCGTTTCGTAGTTTTTTGGCTTTGAGGTTAGAGCTTTGCTGTACCTCATCGCCAACTCCGCCGAGTTGCGAACACCCAATTTCTCCATCGCCCTGCTACGGTGCACTGTAAGGCACTGGTGAATGCTGGTAGAGTATCGATATCTTCAGGACACTATAATGAATCAATCTCATTTCTTTCGCGTGTTTTAGAGATTCGTGATGGAATGCCGGATTCGCACCAAAAGGCGTCTGTCTTGCTTAAAATCGGTCTGTGTTTTAATGACCTCCGCCATCATTTAACCGCAGAGAAAGATCAACTTCTGTTACAATCATTCTCGGCTTTTCAAGAAGCGGTGGAAGTCGCCGCTAGTATCCTGATGAGGAAAATTTATTTGTGAATGAATATATTTTAAATCAATGAAACCCCAAGAGCTTTTGCGCTCATTTGTAAGAGATCACTGCAATAACAACTGAACTGAAATTTCTTGTCTTTTGCAGGTACATCATTTGGGGGTCTTGGCACTGGAACAAGTCTGACTGCTAATCAGGGCCTTGCTGGCATTGGCGGAGCGTAAGTTTCTTCCAAATGTGCTTTACGTGTTTGCATACTTGAAAATACATGAATTTAACTGAAGGATTTGTTTTCTCCAATTGTTTTTCTATTCTCCAAATTATTTACAAGTGAACATTACAAAGTTGTAATACAACAAATGACGTTTGAAAAGATCATCAAAATTAAAATACACAAGAAATTAATCTCATCCTTTAGAGGAGGAGTGTCTTTACTCATAACAAATGAGAATGCTTGTTCTTTTTCTTTTGTGAGAAACTGTTCCACGGCCTAATTGACGCGAACCCGTTAAAGTTCTTGAGCGAGAGAAAGATATTTCAAGAGAATCGACCAAACAAGATCAGAATTATACATTAAATATGAACTAAAAATATATAATTTTTATATAGTTTGCAGTTTTGGCACATAGACAAGATATGCATTATGACATTAGTGCAGCAGTAGGCCTTTCTTTTTCCCTTTGTGTTCATTTGAATATTAATGCCAGAAAGATGGTGATAGGATCTGTCAATGAATAATGTATTACCAGAACCATTAGCAAGAATTTCGACAACTATTACGGAGACCTACACATGTCGATCAAAGTCAACCACATCGATCTATGTTTATCTCACATCGTGGAGTTTTCGTGCGAGTGTTTTCTGTGGGACGGGTGCGGTGTGGTGCTCACGAGAGTTGGTCGTGTGTGACGGGAAAGTAAAGAACTCTTTGCGAATCAAACTATCGTCTCCTGAAAACCAATTATAAACCTTAGCAAACCTAGATCGGCCTAGGGCCTACCTTACAAGCAAGTCTTCAACCTTTGTTACGACCATGTGAGGTTTCTTTATGATTTTTACAAACTTACTTTCTTTTGAATTTTCTACATCCGGGTGCTTTAGTTTCACTTTCACGTGATCATTTCCAACTGTCGAAACAAAGATATTCTGAAGATGGCGATCAACAAGAAAAGTAAAGCTCTTAGTTTTCCCGCCTTTTGAGTTCACTGAAAGCAGATGAACTTTGTTCGTTTGAATCGAGGCTTCCACAAATTTCAGTGCGAGGGAGGACGAGCGGTTCGTGCAGGCGGTCGAGGCCACGGGGCGCAAGAAGTTGATCATGGGCGCGCTCTGGACCGAGGTGTGCCTCGCGTACCCGGCGCTGGACGCCATGCGCGAGGGCTACGAGGTCTACGCCGTGTCGGACGCGAGCGGTGGCACCTCGAACGATGCGCACGAGCGCGGCATGCAGCGCCTGGTGCAGGCCGGCGCGGTTCCCGTCACCTGGGAGGCGCTGATGGCCGAGCTGGGGCTGTACTCCAGCGTTATTCTTATCAGTTGAACTATGGCTATAATGGCTGCACCAAATGCAAGAGAGCCAGAATGATACCTGGAAAAGAGCAAAAATATCAATGAAAGTTCCTTTTGGGCTGCAAAGGAGACTTGTTATACGAATCGCAAGTGATACATCGTCGGCCTACTCAACAGCTGGCTGTTTACAGTCAGTGTCTATAAAATGTTTTATAATTACAAAGTGCCAAAAAAGAACGAAAATAATAGTGCTTCCTGCCCTCTCAATGTGCGGGATGCCACCGATGCTAGGATTCATAGGAAAGGAACTCATCTACGAAGCAAAACTTCAAGCTCCGGTAGCTGGGGAGCTATACTTGTTTGTCGGTTTTTTATCGAATTCGCTAACCGTTACCGCCGCATGCCTAATTGCCATCGCCCCATTCATCAAACGACAACAGATATCACCACAAAAAAAGAAAATTTCTCTTCCCCTCCTTTTACCTCCCATTGCTCTAGTACCAATTTAAAAAAAAAAACGAACTGTATCCTAAAGCCTATAATGTTTTGTCGTTTATATATATTACCGTGAATGTCCGAAATCTGGTCAATGTCAACACTCACTGGTGAATGTTCGAATACACGGCAGGCTTCTATAAATGGGTTCTCATTGTTGTTTGTCATCTAGCCACAGACAGTGTAAATCCCCTTATTCCTCAAGGCTATGATCATTTTAGATCATTTTTGTGGCAAGAAATGTCAATATGCGCGAGATTAAACACAATTTTTTTTTCACTGAAAGTAAAGTGCGATATTAAAACTTTAAACAAACTGAAACTATTCCATATATGAAAGGGGCTCTCCCCTCCTCAATGCCCCGCTCTTTAAACTAGTTTTTTATTGTTTTAAAAAGAAGAGCTGTTATAAAGAGTTAAAATCTAGCGTAAAGAGTGGGGCGTTAAGAAGGGGACAGCCCCTTTCATACACGGAATAATTCCTGTTCGTTTTAAATTTTCCGTCTTCCTTCGCCCCAACGGGGGAAGGAGGGAGCTACTTGTTGTCGCGAAGTTCTCCTCGTGTTTCACCAATTTTTTTGCGGGAGGGGAGGTCTTGCAACAAAATGGGTTTTTTGGCCCCTCATCCCGCGACTCAATTTGGCATCACCAGCATTCGCAATCACACCAGGGTCCATGGTTGCTCCACTGTGCACACTGTCCAGATATCTCCATCGCAACGCACTCGGACTATCCCAGAACAGTCTGGTGCTGTTGCTTGCATTACAACTCCAGGTTTAAGTTTACACTTTGAAAGATAAACTTGACATTCCGGCAAACCAATTCTTTAGAAATTTTTAAGGACTATTGAAGAATGAATTTTAAGTGAGAATCGCTTAATAATACCTTTACGCTGGCACTCCCTCCCCCAAAAGCTGCGATAGATGGCTGTCATTCAAATTGTGGTTAATTTGAGCGGCTTTCTGCAGGTAGGATTGGGCAATATGCGGTTGCTGACGATGCCGTGGAAATAATGCTGCACATATCAATTCTAAATCGAGTAGGTAAAGCAAAACGTACCTATTTGCATTTCCGTGGCCCTTCCAGAGTCCTCGAGATATTCTAAAAAAAAAAACGTAGCATGTACCCGTTAGATTACTTGTGAATTAGAACACACGAATATTGAGAATATTACAAGCAGACAAATAGGCAATATGATGCGAGAGAGAATGCAATACAAGATGCAGGTCCATTTGCATGACAGGTTAGAAGTGTTGATATTATAATCTTATTTGTGCAGTTGCACGATTATAGTTGTCTTTGTTTACAGTGCGACTGGGTGTGAAATTTTTGATATTAACTTCAAATTTCCTCGTAGTTTATACCTTTGTCATAATTAAATTTATGTATAAATTTTAAGCTATATTTAATGGGTGTCATACTTAAACGTGTAGTTGTGTTGTTTTGTTGACAGTCGTAAATGTTCAAATTCAAGTTTTTTGGATGTGTTTGCGAAAATCAAAAATGTGTTACAATAGGGCCGAAGTGAAATCTTCAGGTTGGGTTACTTTAAAGCAAACGATGAAATACAGACTTCTGATGGTTTTACCTCATTTTAAGATTCTGGTTAGTACGTTCCATATGTAAGCTTCTGCAACCACACGGGATCTGATGCACCTACATTGCTGCACCAATGAAGTTCGATCATTCTCAGAATGAGGAAGACTATCCAAAGTATTACTACTCTTCGTAGGTATATATATGGGCAGCAACAGGTAACAAACGATCGGCCGTGTAGCTGGAAACCATACGGTGGCTTATGTACTGTTTGTCTCAAGCCATATGAGTCTAGGACGACTCGGTAAATCTTGACTTGCTAGTTAAACAGAAAGCAATTTGAGCCCGATAAGCCTATGGACACTAAGCACTGAAGATGTCGTCTAAGTTGCGCATGCCTAATTTTCTGGAGACCCTAAACCAGGGGGGCAAGCAGGAAAGCTCCCTTGTTTCTGGAAGCTTTGTGTAGATCATTTGTTGCCTTAGCAATGTATGCAATGTCTTTAAACGATGCTAAGAAATTCTTCTTCAGAGAAAATCTAAATTCAGTTTTTTGCATTGATTGTCGATTTTTAATTTGTTACAGACGATCGACGTGTCTGAAGAATTACGGATACCGGTATACAAATCTGTTGCAGAAAAAGCGATTGCTTTTGATCAGGTTCTCGTATCTTTTCTCTTATTTTCTTGTAACTTGTATGGTCTCTCTTGAAAGCAACACAAGCAAGAAAGAAAGAAGAAGAAGAGAAAAAAAACGGCAACAATCAACTTTATCACCAACAGCAAGACAACCCTTATGCTAATCTCTGGTTGGCTGGTTCTAGTAGTATTGATCCTACTATTACCCTTTCTTTCATCAAATGGTGGTGGGGTGGAGTCTTGTTGTTGTTGGCAGGTTACTAAGGAGCTTACCATTGCTACGACGACAACGACAACAACAACGATTTCTTCACCATTTGATGAGGTCTGATTGGTCAATGATGTGTTGTTTGTGTTTGAATTCTTACTTACATCCGTACTGCTATTTGTTGTTGAGTTTGATGGCGACATGTTATTCAGAGCAGTGACGGATCCTGTGTTCGGAGCTGCAGCATCGGTCGAATTCTGTCCTTGTTTTGATGCTTGCGAACCATCATCTTGATTATTCAACGAGAACTCTTTATTTGTGATTGTAGTCGAGCCATCTTTTGTATTTGCATCTTGATTTAAGCTTTTCGGCTAAACACTGTAATTCAAAAATTTAACAATTCGATAAAAAAAATTTAAACTAATTTGTACAGATCACTGATCTCTAAAAAATTTCTTAGAGATCCGTGATCGAGATGTGCAGTTTCTTCCTCCTTTGAGTCTGTGACGTATCGTTTCCTTGTTCTTGGAATTGTCCATTGTTAATTTGTCACCTATTGTTCTATACTCGCACCAGTCTTCTTTGTTACTACGCGTTTTAAACATAAGATGTAAGACCTGATTCCTCTTACAGCAAAGCTGCCTTCCCACCTGCCTTGCCTACAGTGTATGTAGATGCTACTTTGAATGAATGAATGAATGAAATACATACCAGTTCTTTTCTCATTTCTTGTAACTTTGATTGCTGTTATCTTGTCCATAGCTTGCTGGATCAAGCTAAAGAGGAATACAAGGTATATAGGTCTAATATTAACTGATGCTATTACTTCTACTAATGCTTTATTCATAAGATAAGCTCAAACAGATGCACTGAAGCAAAAAAGGGCTAGAGAAATAATCGGGGACGTAATTTGCTATGGGGCAGGGGGCATTTGTTCCCCCGGGCCCCAGCTCTCCCATCTAAAATTTAGCATATTTCAGAATCTTGTCAAAACTAAGATAGGCTTACGTATTTCAAGAATCCACAGGCACAGATCAGTTTTCTATAGTATACCTTTGCCTTTAAGGTATTAAATAGCTAATTTTTCATTTTTTCTTAGTGAAGCTTTAGAGCCTATTTTAAAGCCAGGTGGACATGGTGTTTTATGGAAGCTTTGTGAAGAGAGCAAGGTTTTTGATTGGTTCTCTTATCATAAAAGAACACATGCTCTTGTAAGACAAATTAATAACCCGTTAGCAGCCTTAGATCAAGGTCTAGATGCTTTTATAGGTACAGGTATAAAAGAAGAAAAAGCTTTTGGCTTTGCTTCTTGTCATCGACCCGTTGGGGTTGCTGAAGGTGGATGAACACGGAAGGATGCATCTTAGAGATAATTATTCTTAATACTAGAAACCACGTTGTACTTACAAGCGGTGCTAGAGCCACACGAGGTTCTTCATTATTAAGTTTTAAATACTCTAAAGTTGATCACTAAAGAAATGCTATATTTATATGCATTTGGCTCCAAATATTTCCGGCGCAGCACAAATTTGTTGCGGTAGAATACAAAGTTGCAAACAAGTACAGCAAATTTTCCTATCCATACAAAGCCAATTTATTTGAAGTTTTTGTAGATATAGGTCGCATAAATTGCGAAGCAATAATTTTATTTCCCTTTTAAGTTTCAACTTCACTTTTTACTTCTTCTTTTTCTAAATCAAATGCCTGTTCTAAATCTATAAGGCTCAAGGCTAAAGAATCTAATTATTCAGAAACTATTCAATTATTAATATAAGTGTGAGTATTTGGTCAACGTATGCTCTTTCCTTCACACCTTATTTTCTCTATCCTCTTCAATCATATAAAGCCGACCTTGCAACCGCAAAAGGTGATAGACAAAAATTAGGGACATACTCTCAAGTAACAGTCGAAAGAAATGGGAAGATATTCACGATTATCAATGCTTATTCGCAATTCAATTGGCGGGGGCGAGGCATTAAAACTGACTATGACGCTATTCAAAGCATATTCGCCCGAATTAAAGAAGAGTTCAGTGGAGCGCGGATTGGCTACCCCTTAATTGGTGCAGGCCTTGCTGGTGGTGATTTTTAACTACTTTACGAGTCTCAAGACTTTTTCCTTCGACTCAAAATAGAAGTTAAATGCTACATTGATCGTCAACGTACCAAACAAAAAACACACAAAACTCTTAGGGTTTTTTAAAAGGGATGTAAATAAAAAAAGCTTATTTAAAGAGCCTGAACTTTGACCCCGTTATCTCCGAAATATTGGGAATTTAATGATTATTCTTATTGTTTCTTTTATTTTCAATAGCTCAACTAAATTTTGTAGTTCTTCCCCCGGGTTTCCTCCCGCCTCGTAGAGCTGCAGCGCCTCGCGCAGCATCAGCTCGGCGGCCCGCATCTGACTGTAGGCACGGGCGATGGGAAACTGGATGCCCTGGTTCTGACCGATGGGGCGCTTGAACACTTCGCGGTCTGAGGCATAGGCCGAGGCCTTTTCGATGAACCACTTGGCATCACCGATACATTCCGCCGAAATCAGCAGCCGCTCGGCGTTCATCCCCGAGAGAATATAGCGGATGTTAGCTTTGTCGCTGCCGCAGAGGAGCTGAACGTGACACCCGGCGCAATCTCTCAGCACATCAAAACGCTGGAAGCCTGGGCCGGAATGCCGCTTTTCCGGCGCAACGCGCAGGGGGTGCAACTCACCAAAGCCGGGACGGCCTTGGTGCCGGAATTCACCGTGGCCTTTGATGGTCTGGCAGAGGCAACCCGCGCCCTCCGCAACTTGACACCAAAGGCGGACTTCCAGATTGCGGCGCTGCCTTTAAGGAAAAATTTTTACTGTGAGAGAAAATGACCTTTGTTGGTTCGTGAAATTGAACGATTTTTCTGTAATAACCGTTAAAAAATGACTAGCAACTACTGTGCATACTGGTACTTGTGTTGCATAGGAACACTACTGCTTTCAGTTTTTTGTCACGGTCACCGGTCTTTCTAGCTCGTTAACAGTAAGAGATGGATATCGGGAATATTTTTCGGTACTGGGACCGTGGAACGGAAAGAATAGTTCCTTTTTCTGCGTGGCAGCACCGCTACGCACGACGCATTCGTTCGTGGCGGTGCCTTTTTGGAAGACGGGCTACGGGTGTATGTACGCAGATGAACACAGAGAGGACGAACGCCGGGGCTACCCAACCCGTGTGTGCATCTGTGTCTATCTGTGACACATGCGTCCCCGGTATCACGAGGGTGTCCATGTGGAATCTAGCAGGTTTACCGTATCCCCAGCCAATCTGGGCTTCATGCAATCTGTTGGTAAGGGCAATAATTACATCGATTCTATAAAACTGCCTAGCCTATAAATCCTATCCACTGGTAAAAATGTATGCGATAACACTTATGAAAACAAATATGAAAAAAGTTAACCTAAGATCAGGAAAAAAAAATAGCATGAAATATTGAAATAATATTGAAATAAATCCAAATACACTATGAGCATGAGGGTTGTCAAAAGGGCATATCAATGATATCCTAGGTAATGTTCATACTACCAGGCCATGTTAAGGGGTGGCCGATGTGGCGAACTTAGTGGCGGTTGAACTAAAAGGGTCATTAAAAGCTGAGCATGGTACAGGGCGTAACATGGCGCCGTTTGTTGCCACCGAATGGGGAGACGACGGCTTCGCGGTGATGGTTGCGCTTAAAGCACTATTCGATAAACAAAATATTCTTAACCCTGGGGTTATTATTAATCACGACAAAAATGCCCACACTCAGCATTTAAAAGTCATGCCAAAAAGTGATGATATTATCGATGAAGTCACCGCAAGGTGATGCAGATGCGGCGAGGGTTCGTGCCGCGTACAGGGCCCTCGGAGTATCGCCGGACGTCAGCAACGACGAGGTCAAGACTGCCTACCGGCGACTCATGAACAGGAATCACCCGGACAAGATCTCGGCAGGCAACCCGGGGGCGGATCGTATTGCCGAAGCTGAGCGCCGTACGCGCGAAATACGTGGTGCTTACGAACTCCTGAAGGCCCGGCGATCGATACGCTGAATTGGAACTATAAAATCAATTTTATTTTCCTTGACATGATTCATCACGGACTTTAAAGACATGTTTTAGTTACCAAAATACGTATGCAAATTTTCTTTTTTTAATGCAATGTATTGACTTTGTGAATCTATATATTAAGATATAGTAACTTGCCTTTAAGAGAAAAACGCATACTCTCTTGTGGTAATTCAAAAACCAACTGACTGATCTGATGCCCACTCTCCGGAGCGATTGCTAATACCTGCTCTATAGGAAGGCAGTGACATGTCGGTGGCCGAGCAGGTGGTGAAAGAGATTTGTGAGGCCGGCGGTGAAGCTGTTGCCAATACCGATTCGGTAGAGGAGGGCGACAAGATTATCCAGTGTGCCCTCGATAATTTCGATCGTGTCGATGTGGTGATTAACAACGCCGGTAGTTTGCGCGATAGATCATTTCACAAAATGACGAATGACGAATGGAAGGCGGTTTACCGCGTTCATCTGCTCGGGGCCTATCGCGTCACGTGCCATGGCAGCAGCGCCCGCCAATAGTGGAGGCACATCTGCCCAGGACAGAGAATCCCTGCGACGAGAGCTGCATGCGGCCAAGCAGATGCTGGAAACGTTTGGCTCAGACGACAAGTTCAATGCACAGCTGCAGGAATTGCAGTCCATTGTGCAACGCACCACTGAGGAGAACGAGAAGTTGACTGAGGAGAATCAACGCCTCTCCTCTGAGGTCGAGCAGCTGCGTATGGACGCCAGTGTGCATTTCTCTCATATTTATGTATGGTCAGGGGATCTAGTCAAGATATAGGATATACAGAGAGTCAGTATATGCAGGACCATCAGAAGGGAGGGGGTTCCTTATTACACATGTAACTTAATCATAGAAAATAGTTTTCAATTACAATCTAAAAACACCCTCTTCTGTTTCAGCATGTCTTGTTCTGAAGTGCTCTCAGTCTTTATATTTAGCAAATCTATTTCTTAAATTTAAGGAAAACTCTTTATATGGCTAAGTCTACCGTTTTCAGAATTCAGAGAGTCTGCAAAAAGGAGAGTTTTTTCGAAAAGATACCCCGAGTAAGTCACAGACTCTCTCCTTTAGAAATTCACATTTGATTTATTGCAACACCTGTGGAATACGTCTCTTCCACTCCATTTTTACATTATCAAATTGGCCCTTACTGTCAATTAGGTCCACTCCCTCATTGTGAAATCTCTTCACTGGTATCACTTCATCCACCAAAGAAACAATTTCGTTTTCCCCTCAAAAACAAATTTATAAGCTAAAAATGACCATTGTTTTTATTTAAACTTGTCGCGTGCTGATCTTTGTTTATGAAATTTATTGCGTGCTGAGTTTTTGTTCGTGAAACTTGCTACATGTTGATTTTTTCTCTTCGTGAAACTTGTACATTGATTTTCTCCTCGTGAAACTGATTCTGACCAGGAAACTTGTAGCGTGCTGGTATTTGATCGTGGGAATTTTCGCATGCTGGTTTTTGTTTGGAAAAATGCAATAACCATGCCAACGAGGGTGAAATAACCCCCCAGAGCCACTGAGGGCAAGAATTATACTTTATACAAGTTGCGCATTGTTACATATAGGTCTTGTTATTGGACGGGGGCATGTTTGATCCTGATATCCAAAGCGCCTAAGGTAATTAAGGCTAAGGTATTAAGGTAAAATTTTCTGGGAATGTTAAATCAAATCAAAACATACCACGTGCATGCAGGTTGTCAAACAGGCGTAACCATATTATTTGATGGAAGATTTAGGTATGGCTCCGGCAACAAAATCAAGTATACGAAGACGTTCTACGGTAGTACAGTCCTCCGACAAGAATTATGAAATGGCCGTTCTCAATAAAAATATGAGTGGTGAAGTTATAGCTAATGACGATGAAGATTATGATTTTGATGACGACGACGATAATGACGATGAGACTACCTTCTTGATGGGAAGAGACACGACCGTTTCGAATGGCGTTCACAACAACGGTTCTCGGAGAGCTGAGCACTTAGTCCCATGAGGCCTAGGTCTTTCGAGCCCGCCACACCTCTTCCGAAGGCCACTTGCGGGCCCATTCCGCCGTCACAAAGAGATGACGGGTGGTAGCGCCTTCTGGTGCTTGTAACTCGATCAGGGCCTCAACGACAAAGCCGTTAGCCCGGAGAAGCTCGATCCAATCGCCGTGACCAAGATGAAACTCCACGCTGTCGTCGTCTGGCCATTCAAATCGGTACATACTGTGAGATATTCGTTCTTCGTTCCACTTGGACCTGAGGTCGACCGCAGCAACTAGTTTTGTGTTCTCCGCCATTTTGAATCTGATTTATGCACACTTGCTTAACGACGCAAAATAGAGCGCAGAGGAAATGATAACAATGCCTACAATAGCTTTACTATTACGAACCAATCAGCTCTCTCTCCACGTTTTTGTGGAGAGACCAATGATTGGTAATTCAAACAAAGGACTTATTGTTTTCAACACAATCGAAAAGGTGGCAGATCAGTGCCAGAACAGCTGATATGGCGCAAAACCCGGTAACGGTTTCACTGGGTACCTGCGGGAAAAATCTCATGGAGATAGAATAGCCCGACCAGATCAATGCACAGAGGCCAGCCGCTAGAAATCCCAGTGCATGTTGTGGATCAAAACTGATGGCTTCGCCCTTGGAAACAACCAGATAGGCCCCGGCACAACCGATCAACCCGCCAATGATGTGATGAATCCGCAATTTTTTTTCGAAAGCAACCGATCAACCTGCTGACAGAGTTCCTGCACATCCTTGCCCGACAATTCAAAAGCCACGCGTTCGTCCCTCGTTAAATCATATTCGATAATTTCTTCGACCCCAGCTTTTCCGAGCTTGACGGGAACCCCCATGAAAAGGTTTTGCAGCCCATACTCTCCTTCACACAATGCGGCACAAGGAAGAATTTTCTTTTGATCTCTGACAATCGCCTCCACCATTTCAACGGCCGAGGCGGGTTGGAACTTTACTACAATGTGTCGAAACTCCAATGGCTGGGGGAGGGGCAAATTCAGTCTTATCACAGGAATACGAATTCACTCCTGTTAAAGGCTAAAACTGAAAATCTATTAGATTATTTCAAAAATGGTACGCACATAAGCTCCCGATTGGACTACACCAGCTCGGAAGAGTCCTTTTACCTTGAGCTAGTGAAGCACGAGGCCCCAAATAAGTTGTTATTTTTCAAACCCCAGACAGGGAGTGTGTTTTTTATTCCGATTGATGAAAATACCGGGCAATTTTATATTCTCAATGCTAACGACGGCGGCGTCGCTTTCTCAACGGATAGCGGCGAAACCTTTACCCAAACGGGAGATGGTTCTAGTAATAATGGATTTTATCCTACTTTTCAGGGGTATAATACGGCTCAGTTTTACGGCGTTGACAAAATGAACGGCGCCGATCGTTATGTGGGCGGTACGCAGGATAATGGAAGTTGGATTTCCGGAGTCTGTCCTCCGTGCTTCTGATCAAGAATTAGAGATAGCCACTTTTTTCAAAATGGTCCACAAGTTCCAATGTCTATGCTTTCAGGCTCGAATCCCCCTAGCCCCGGCACAAATTTTCTAAGTTATGCAATTCGATTATTGTTAACACAGAGGGTTATTATGCAAGAGGTGGTCGTGTACAGCCCAGAGGGGGCTCAATCGATTGAAAATTAGGAGTTTTATTATTCCTTTGAAGATATAAAGGTGATCTTGTCGCATCAAATGTAACACATAAGCTGAGTAAACAATATGTTGTTGTTGCTGCTAAACAAGGATGCTGACGAAGCAAATATATAGATTCATGCAATTTTTGATACATTATAGTAAGATAATGAACATCATTAAAGTAACATGATTTATTTACTTTAGCAATAAATAGTATGTGATTTGGTACGTTTTACACAAACTCCATAAAACACGATATAGACACTGACCGTTCTGAATACCATTCAATAGCCTCGGTGGATTTTGATGACTATGACGTGAGATATTTGCATCAGTATGATGTTCTGTATTGGCTGACTCTAAAGAAAAACGAGTAACGAAAATGTTAATGGAAAACAAGAAATCTACAAAATTTCAAATAATCTTAACCCAGAATTTACGAAGGCTATTTTTCACCAAAGCAAGTAGATCACAACCTCCGAAAAAGGAATACCCGTGAAATTCTTTCTTATAATAAACCGTTTATAAGAAACTATATATGTCGTATTGTAAATTGTATAGGTAAAACAAATGATATGTCAAATAATTTGTATAATACTGTTCTCAAATATGGGTGGTTTTGATATGATGATTCATATCAAACGTATCCTTATGATTCGTAAGAAAATATGATGCTGAAGGTACAAATACTTAAGAAGTAAATTGCCCCCCCCCCAAATCCGCTAGAATTGATCTAAATTGGTTTTAGGATGCCATTATCTGGCTTCTTTTTGTATGTATTATTATGTATGCTTATACCTATTGATTCAGTGCTTAACTGAAACGTATGGATTCCCCCTCTTTTACAGGCCTAGGAGCCTTTGAGGGATCAGCACAATATTTCCACTGTACGATTAATTATGTATGAATAAATCTTGTCTATCTATGTATCCTCTGTTTATGAATTATGATGTACTTGATGTGTCTTGAATTTAGGTATTATTTTATTCCAGATATAATAAAACTACAACATAATATACAAACGTCCTCCTTATCTTATTATGAAACGAAGAGATCGGTTTATAGCTCAACATTCTTTCTTCGAAAAAAAATGTTACATTCAGTTCCGTCTATATGCAACATAGAGAATCTGTTTTTCATTCTTACTTCAGTTCGTGATGTAATTGCGAAACAAACAAAAAAAAAAGGATCACTCCGTGGCGGGGAATCGAACCCCGATCTCCCGTCCGACAAACGGAAATACTAGCCATTATACCACCACGGATGGTACTCAATTCTGGTTGAGTATTCAGTCCTGCTTGATTTCTAAAGGTAACGAATTCGTTAGGTTTAAAGTCGGGATTGTGGAGCTGTTCCCAAACACCAAGGAATTCAACAGTATTACTATTCCGCATCCAGCTATAGATTGAAAACTCATCATCAAAATTCTTCATGATGTCCGTAAGGGAAATGTAGTCTTCCTGATCTCTTTTAGGAAGTAAGGTAATTTCACTTCCCTGAACGCTAATAGTTTTCTTCTTTGCCATAGCGCGAATCTACGGTTTGCTGCAGTATTTTCTTATTAAGTAACGACTTTACCCCGTTTTGATGGCATAAAACACAGATTTTTTTATGTAAGGAACCTAGGGTATTTATTTGGTCATTATTTAAGAAATTTAGTAATGCTCTAGTCGTTGCAAATTTGATCTGGGGTTTAGTTAAACACAAAAAAAATATTTAAGTCAAGTATTTGTTTGGACGGTTTCATATCTGTTGAACTGTGTTTGATGACAGCAGGTTCAGTTGTTGATGATCGATTTATAGTTGAGCGAAAATTGCGTCTATAATCATTTTGAGTTGAGTGTAGGGCGTTGTGCGAAAATGTTTGGCTGTTTAGCAATTTAGCAGTTTAGCAGCTCCTAAAATTGGCCCCACTCCCTATAAATACAGTGTCGTAAAAAACTTACATATCGAAATCATGAAATCCCATCAAACAGAGTAAAAATAATGCGCAAATGAACCAGACAGTGGCTTCCCACGCCTAAAACGAATGATTGCATCAATGCGCTGGCAATAAGCCAGTGGCAGATACGTGGAAGCTATTTTTTCAGGATTTTATCCTGTTGATAAGAAAAATGATAGGCAGCACAGTATATGTCTCAATACCTGCCAAGCACATGTTTCTTCAGTATGGAGAAAGATACCAGATTCCGGGCAAACTGGTAGTGGTCAAGCTCTCCCGGGATCGCATATCCATACTACAAAAACTGCTTTGACTAAATGCCCCTGCCAGCTTACCTTATGCATTTTATTAGATAGGCCTTTTAGAGAATAGAAAGTTACTTGCGCTTTACTGAAGACAAAATACATTTTATTCGTTTTCTCCTTTATGTAATTAACAAATCCAAGATTGCCAAGGCTTCAAGGAATACATTTCAATATAAAAATTAAACTTTCAATCTACATCTCATTGGTTCTTTTTAGTAAGCATGGATATATTTTATCCAAAATTATCAAACAGTTCGTCGTAACGAACTGTAGGAGTGACTAGATTCAAAGTTCCGTATAATACTCTTTATCCAATTACTTGGTATAATTGATTGAATAATAGGTTCTTATGCAAATACTTGATGAAAAATACTCAAAGGTAATACTCGAAGAAAAGCTCCTTCTTGCGAATCTTCTGGCTGAGATTGAGATCCTATCAGATGAAGATCTAAAGAATAAGCTCGTTTCAGTGATAGAGAATTTAGAGAACTTATTTTCGATCGTGTTCATAGGTGAATTTAGCACTGGGTCTAGTAGTAGACCTACTACCTACTACTACAGACTAGGACGGAGTCTGTCTGTGTAGTAGGAAGTAGGTCTACTACTAGACCGAGCGTCGGTCTAGTAGTAGTATAGGTACTCCTATACTACGTCCGTCAGTAGTAGTATAGGTAGTAGTCTACACCAGACTAGAGTAGTGACTGTGTGTACAGTCTCTAGACTCTAGTCTAGTAGTAGTAGTAGTCCTCTACAGACTGGCTCGAGACGAGCTCTCGGCTCCACCTCATCACCTTCCTCGACAATGGGTCTGGCGGGTCGCCCGATGTGCTGCGACAGCGGAACGATCAGCAGAGGTGCGAACGGAAACTGGTGAATCGCCAGTCCGCTAGTGTCATCCTTCAGCTGTGGTGGATGAACACCATGGGCAAAGGTCTTATTGCCCACCAGGTTCAACGCTTTGATCGCCAAGCTTCTCATCAGTTGAACTTCTCACCGCGTGCGATCCACTTGTCGATATCCTTGGTACCAGACTTGTTGCTGACACCGCATCATTGGACCACGAGGCAGAAGTGTTGGAAAAAGCCAAGGCAGCAGCTACAGCAAATACGCCCATTAACAAGAACTTCACTTCCAGTTCTGTTGATCCAATTGACATCGTGGAAGAGCAAATTTTGGAGATGAAAAAGATCGCTCGAAATGGTGCCAAGATTAAAATTGTTTGGGGAACAACTGCTCTGCGTCGTTTTAAAAACAACGCTAAAGTGTTGTCTCGCCGCGAAGATGATCGGGATCTCCCAGGAGATCTTCAGTTGCTTGAAGACGTTTAGGTGGGCGAGCGAGAAACACACCGCCCCCAGTATCAGCAGGCCGCTGACGATGCGCCCCAAGCGCAGGCACTGTTTCTCGCTGGCGTCGGGGTTGATGAAGCCGACGTAGAAGTTGCGCACGACCAGGCCCGAGGTGACGAGCATGTAGCAGTCCGCCGACGACATCAGCGCGGCCAAGAGGCAAGCGAGCATTGATCTGTCTCCTGGGAAAAAATACAAAATTCCGCATTTTGTGGGCAGCAGCTTGAAACTTCTACAGTAGGGTTTTCTGATACGTTGAATCAGATGATAATATTTTTGTTAAGATTCAATGAATTATAGGGAGGTTTCCTCTTTTTTTCTAAAATAAGACAAATTTTCTCAGGCTTGTAACTTTTAATGGGTAAGACTACACTTGATAAAACTTATGTATTTAAAATCAGCATAAAAATGCGATTCTTCCTTGGGGCAAAAAAAAAACTATGTAGGAAGGATGCAAGGACAGGGTGGGCCTTGCTTTTGACCTATGTGTAATATAATGTCCTAGATGAAAGATGGCAAGTAATTAAAGTGAGTGATGAGTGTTTGATCGTGTGATTTAACGGGCTGGCAGTGGAGTAGAGGAAAATATTTTTTTTTTTTAATTTGTTTCAATATGTTTTTGTTTTTGCAGCTTTAAACAACAAGAGTTGAACTTATAATTTTGTATTCGCAACCACCACAACCGTGACTGAGACGTCCTGCCGCAGTAGGTCGTGACTGCGGCGTCCCGCCGCAGAGGAGCACTTTGCGGGCAACGCGTGCGTGAAGTCCTCCCCGCGCGAGAGCGCTGCCCCACGCATTGAGGTGAAGGTGTCAAGGTTCAGCAGATGGTTCAGCGGGTGACGGCGTAAACGCAGGGTGCTGCGACGAGACGTCGCAACCACCACAACCGTGGCTGAGACGTCCTGCCGCAGTTTTCGGATGGATTGTAGACAAATTCATTTACCTCAAGGCTGGAATCTGATGATACCTCAATGGAAGTGCTGTCTGTAAAGACTATTTTTGTAAAAGAGTCTTCTCCGGTTTCTATAAGGTCATTCAGGCGAATCTCCTGGTTTTCCGAAGCATCTTTTACTTTACCGTCCCTTGAAAGTTTAACTTCACCAAAAAGCTGTGTTATTGAACCGACAACAGTCTGGCCGGCAACAGCAATTTGCAGATTTTGAGCCGGGTTGCTCCTTACTACAGTTCGTTACCACAAACTTTTCGATTATTTCAGAGCACATTTTATTCAATTGGTAACAAAAAGATGTTTGTGTTATTCTAAAAAATAATGTAAATATTTATAGTGGGCAGTATAGATATACATGAGGGGGATCAAGTGAAGTAATGCACTCTTTTGAAGTACACACAGACAGGACTACACCTGCTGTAGCTAATTTTACAGTAAACTATCACACCAAATGCTTTTTATTTTGACCAAAAATGTGTTAGATAGTGCTGTAGGGGGTTTAGCGTGGTATATGTATGGGTATGGTTTATATACCGGCGATTCAATAATTGCTTCTGGGCCAAATAGTCAATTTTTTCCAAATGATGAAATATATTTTGGAGATTTTTTAGTATCATATTCATTTGCAGTAACAACGACGACAATTATTAGTGGGGCTGTAGTTGGAAGAATGAAACATGAAGTTTACCTTTGTTTAGCATTTTTAGGGAAAGAGGAGGTATTTATTTTTGATTGTGAATCGTCCCAGGAAAGTATTGTTTATTATACTCTTTGTTTTTAGTTTGTTTATTTTATTAACATGGATAACTCCATCAACGTTTATTTTACAAATTGGATTTTGTCCAAACGATAATCTTTCGTTGATTGCAAAAGAAGTTGGAAAAGAACTCGGTTGGTTGTATGGTAAAAAAGTTATATTTACTGAATTGGAACTTGATGGTGATGAACAATTAATTTGTTCATGGCGTGCGCAGAGTTATTTGGTTATAAGAGAGGAAAGGAGTGGTTCGTCGCTCATTATTTATTTAGAAAAAATTCAACTTGAGAGATACGATGCCTAATTTTAAATTGCAGGTTATGTCTGTATGCGTTTTACTTTTTATTGGGCTTACAAGTGTAATAGTTTGGGCAAGCGTCGAAAGCAATGTTATACAAGGCGTTGCAGAAATGGTTGCTTTGCGTTGGGGAGTCTCTACGTTGACACCCCCCTCTTGGAGCACTGGGGTGCCGTTGATGGTGAGTTGGGCGGGAAGGAAAAGCCCTGCATCCATCTTCTTGGTGCGGCTCGCGGTCGAGGAGACCAGCATGGTCGAAGCTGGCTCCGGTGGCGTGCTTCCAGTGCCGCCAGGGTGACCTGCAACACTGGCCACCTCCAGATCGTCTATTCCTCTTGGGGCTCCTCGATGTCTTCCTGGTAGTGCTCGTCCATGTCGGGTGGCGTCGAATTGGCTTTTCAGCGGCTCTGGATTAGCATGCACAGTCCTATATTCTTGGATTATGGTTCAATTAAGATACAGCCTGTTTTTAGTTGTTCCTCTATGTCCATCTTACATGTCCATAACTTGCAACAATAGACAGTTTGTTTCAGTCTTTCATGTTGAAAATTGTCTAAGAAATATCTAATGCCAAACCTGATGTGATTCTAGCTGGGATTTTTGTAGCAAAATCTTGGTTCATTTTGTCTAGAACATTTTCCATCTGAATTGAAGATCAAACATACTGAGATGACAACCACTGGAATACTGATATACAGAAATCTTGTTTGCAGTCGGTACATACAGCAATATCAACCACCGCAATTTCTAAATGAGGCCAAAAGATCAATAAAATTACAGAATTAATGAAAATATATGATAATACTGACATAATTTCAACTGCTATCTTGATATAAGTGCAGCGATTTAGCCAGTTGAAAACAATGGACAATTACATACAAATTTTGACAATCTTGCCCTGGATTATAACTTCAATTTTTTTGTCATCGACTTGTTCATGATACTTTTCAGTGAGATAATTCAAGAGTCTTTTAAATTGCTCGCGATACATTTGAGGCATTAAGTCCACAGCACTTGTTTAAACTTTAGATAAATCTTCTTATTCTTACTTTCGGGGTTCTAAAGTTTCCGAACTTTGAGGTTGAGTGTGATAAATGACATTCACTTTGAACAACCTTTCATGGTAGGGTTTATGCCTATTGATCCGACGAGCATCGCAAGGGTGTGGCGCCGCTCGATCCGGACGCGTGACATGAATGCTCTCCCCTATCTCGGCGATAAATCGGGCAAAGCTGGACGAGACTGTTGTCCAGGCTCTATGAGTCATCATTGTGGTTAAGGGAGCCTGAAGATCTGCCGGCTTGGCGTCGGCGGACCTGGGAGTGGGATCTTTGGAGGAGACAAGGTGCGCCATCTGATCGCTGGAAACTGGAAGATGAACGGAACCCGCCCTGGGATCCGAGCCGGATGTCGGAAGAGGCCAAGGTCGCATTGAACTGGTATTGATTGCGCTGACCCGCTTGAACTTTCGGCGCCCCGTGATTAGGTGAGGATGATGTCAAAACCACTAACCCTACCCAAAGCCGTGACGCTTACAGATCGCGCAGCGGAGCGCGTCAAAGCCATCATGGCCCGCTCCGAAGAAGGGAAGCAGGGCCTGCGCGTTGGCGTGAAAAACGGTGGTTGCGCGGGCATGGTCGATAATAGTAATAAATCATAATATAGTAATATTCATTTGGGAGCGTCAAATGAATAGATTTCCAAAATAAAAGTCAAATTAAATCACAAATATATTAAAAAATATGGTAACAGTTGCACAGATTTCGGATATTTCAGGAAGAGGGCAAATGTTGAAAGATCTTCTGTTATGACCCGCCTAAAAATTTGAAATTTTAACCAAATTACAATAGATAAATGTAATGATTTTAATGACCTCTAGCACGTAGGATATTGAAATGAAATTTTTCGTAGCGCTTATTCGTTTAAATATGTTCAGTAGTATTAAAATTTAGATGGGGTTAGCTGCAAAAATTATTAAGTACAAGAAAGGCTTGTCGATTGTTTATGAGTCGTAAGGGCATTGTCCCGTTTACCAAATATTGTGCTACCAATTCGAACATTTGTGCTTCCTGCAAGAATCTGCAAAAAATTAGAATGCATTTAGCTGATGCCTCGCAGAGGCAATTAACGTTGTATCATTTTTGATTGGATCCATATTGTTAATAATCGGTACCATCCATAGAACGGCATGGCGATTGTGGAAACAAACATCGGCACTGTTTTGGGGCAGTGCTTTGTTCGGTACAGGATCATGTATGTTCGTCATCGATTCAATCTTCGTACTTACAGACTACGAACCCTATGCGGATCACATTGATAATACTTTGTTGGTAGCAGGACTAGCATCGTTTGTTGTTGGACGGATCTTTTTCCTTTGGGGTGCTATCGATGGGCAGCATCTCGTCTTCATCTACGTGGAGTGGCCAGTTAAAATCGCGGTAAATGCGGTGCAAGTTACCGTAAAGCGATTCCAGGTTATTCTGAAAGCGTTGGAAAATTTGATCTAATTTTTTTACGTCCGTAAAAAAATTATTCAAACAGAAATCCCGGAAATCTGCTTCGCTACCATCGTTTTCTCGCCAGCGTTCAGCAACTTGTTGAACGCCGGTTTTAATTCGCCCCGATTGGTTTTGAAAAGGTAGTTTTTAAAGGATTTGAACATGAATTACGGACAAAAATTACGGATCTTTCTTAATTTGCAGCAAAGTAAATCAAACTACAATTAAGAAGAAAATCATAGGAGCCACCTGCTTATAGTTCATTTTGTTCTGCTTCAGATTAAAAAAGATTAAATTTTGTGCAAATTTCCATATCTTATTAATCAGTGGTGCAAGTTGACGGTTGAAATGTAAAATGTGGCATTAATTCTGATATGAGTGCATTTTATGAAGCAAGCATGAAAATTGGCATACCTACCCAGCTTGATACGCTGGAGATGATGGAATACAGACCCTAATCGAAAAATGCCCCATATGCTATTTTTAGACTGGGGTACTCAGTACCATACCTCCAGAAGCGTTTCCATTGTAACTATGTTGGAACTAATATATTGCAATAAAACTTGTCAAGTATACACAGTTTGATGTGCTGAAAAAGAATGGATGCAGACCCTCCGAAAAATGCCTATCGCTGGCTCCAGATCCCTACTGAAATATACTGTTGCTTGTAGTTCAAGAAGATGTTCCTTGGTTCTGCAAAGAAAATTCATTGTATTACTCACTAACAGAATGTTCACCATACCCGAAATTTTTCCATGCAAAACGTATTGATATTGATGCTATGATATGTACTCGGCACACTGAAAAATACAAGCATGATCTACGGCCTAATGAAAAGTTAGGAATCGGAAAGAGATTATGATTACCCAACGTTTTCTTAGTCACACAAAATGATTCTTATTCTCCCTCCACTGGATTTTATCCTTCTTCCTTTTCTTGTAAGTTTATTTTTAACTTTTTATGTGAAATGAGTAGTTTTCTGGGACATTCCCAGAAAGTGAATAGTTGCTTGTTTGGTGAATGTACTGGTTTGCTTTGAGCACATTAAGTTAGAGCACATTAATAAATATGAATAAATGCGAATGAGACAAGATTCCTGCGAAAGGGTATTTTAGATTTGAATACTTTCACCTACTTTCTAAAGGAAAATCTAAAATCGCTAAAAGAAGTCCGAAAGGAAAAAGAAAAGGAACTGGCTAAAGCGGACAAAGGGATCTCTTTCCCCGGCTGGGACGCTCTGGAAGCGGAAATGCGGCAGGAGGCGCCGGCGATCTATCTAACAATAAAAAATAAGGATGGCAAAACGATTAAACGGATCAAAGGCAAAAACGCGAAAGGAGTCAACCGGGTTTCCTGGGATTTATCGATTGGGTGCTTAGTGTGTGGGGGCTCACGCTGGCAATGTGCGTGGGGAGTGGGGTTCTGGCAATCCGCAAGCTATTCGGCGCTGACCCAGCTAGCCTGTTTTAGTATCCCGTAAGAAGCCAAGGTACTCTCGAGCAGCATCTTTGGGCGAGTCCCCCAGTTGCTTCCGCAAGCGACACCTCTGCATTGCGGGCTTCAATGCTTCGGGAAATAACATCGGATTGTGATTTCAGAATTGCGGTGCGCGCTTCGGTTTTAGCTTAGAAAACATTATGTATGTCCGGCTGTTTGACCTTTCTGTTAAAGAAAAAAACTTGGAAGCTCTCTTAAAAAGGCCCAAAAAAATTTCTAAAATTTCAAAAAAACTAAAAAAATTTCTCAAAAGAGTGGACCACGATTGTGTCCATAATATACATTACTCTTTAATGCTTGCTCTTCTGAATACATATATGTAAATTCCCAATCCTAAAGGTAACAAAACGACCCGCAAGGCCCAGGAAAAGAAGAAGAAAATATGGGGAAACGCCACAAAAAGGCACAATTATCAACAGGAAAGCCACAAGCGCCCAAGATTCAAGCACACTTGGGCAAAGAACAACAACACCAGGCAATACGGCAAGCCACTCGGGCCCAAACCTTGACTGAATGATAGACTGTTTCGCGATGAGAGAGGTAACCCAGTTCGAGTGGTCCACCGAGAAACAAGCGTGGCCGTCCGCGCAAGTGAGTGTGGTCGAGGCTTGGCCTTTAAGGTCTTTTGATTTTTCATAAAAATGAACTGAATATATAATGTAAAAAGTTTGCGCTGGCATAGGAGGATGAAAAATTGTGGATAACAATTTCCTTAGTCTAGCAGTTGGAGATCTATAAGAAGCCACAATTGGGCACAGAAGAATTCAATTTTTGTGGATTTTCGGCAGACTATAGAATTAGGGGCGGAATACCCTTTAGGATGAAATTTTGTACATTTGTGGAGTAATGAGTCTTTCAGTTTGTTGGCAGGTTATGATGGCTCATGCCTCGCTTTTCTATTATAACCTCTTCTATGACCCCTCGTGTTCGGATGGTTTCTGGCAGTGCATGGCACGCGTACGGGCCGATATGACTGTGCTCGATGACCTCGTCGAGCGCATCGCCGCGTCTGGCGTCACGGTTACGGCCAATCTAGCGGTCTTGGCGGCTGAGCAATCGAATGACGACGACTGGGAGGCCGTTTTGCAGGATCCAGAATTCGAATACCTCGATGCAGACCATCAGACATATTGTCAACTTCTGGGGCATCCTGAGGTAAGTCCTGATGTTCCAAGCCTTTTTACCAGATTATCTCATGCTCCATTAACTTATGCATCAAGGGATGAAAAGGGGACCACGTTTGAGGATGGAAAAAGCAATAGATCTGTAAAAGATTTAAACTGTGCAGCATACTCCAAGACACATTGTCAGCATGTAGGGTTACAAATTGAGATGATAAGGCCAATTTCATGTAACTATAGATTCTCACAAGGAAAGACGAGAGTGTCGCTACTAATTTTCGTATCCACAATGCCGGCATCTCAGATCACTCGGTGCTGCACTGTGATATCTCTATGAGTAAGCCCCCAAATACTAACAGTATATTATCTTTCAGAAAAGTCAAATCCATCAACTTCGACAAATTTCGAGAGGACATAGTGGATTCTGGCTTGTCAGAGATTTCTCATACAAATGTTGTTGAAGCAGTTGACGATTACAACAAGGTGTTGATTATCTGTATGAACATAATTCAAATGAATGTAACCTTTTCTTACCATATCTCTGATGTAATGCATCTCCATCTCAATATGCTTTTTTCTTTCATGTAGAACAGGGTTCTTTGTCATGGCAATGCAGCTTTGATTGTCACAAAGTTGTTCTGTGCTCCCTTTTTGATAAATTCCCAACGCATCTAGGAATCTTCTCGTCCAAATAATCTCCTTGGCCGCTAATGTTGTTGCTGCATATTCGGATTCTCAGGCCCACCGCCAACTATCACACCGGCATAGTCAGCCAGATCAAGATTTTTCGGCAAGGGCTCACTTTCGAGCCTGATCCGTCGGGTTTGTTCAATGCTTAAATCACCCTTTGTCAGAAAGGCTTCAAATTCATCATCTGAAGCTTCCGTTTCCGGGCGCAGTTGCAGAATAAGAAATGGTTTCATATGGACCGGATTTACCTGTTGATTTTAGCGCACGATAAATCCGGTGATATCCTTCGTCAATATGAAAAGGTAAACAATTGAAGATTATATCAGCGTTGTTAATAGTGCTACTAAGCACTAACTGTTTGGCTGCGGAATTCAATGCTTCGGTAAAAACCAAACAAGCCGTTGTTGGCCAAGCTTTAAAATTACGTTTAAGTTTAATAGATGCAAAGGCCAAAGGTAGCTTAGATGTTAGTGCTTTACGTCCTAATTTTACAATCTACCGCCAACAAAAGTTTACCAATATTAGTACTATTAATGGAGTTTATTGAAATGCAGCACGATCAGAGAAAAAAACAATTTATGTTTGGAGAATGATCTGACAATAATTCTAAAAAGACTATCCTCCTATTGGATTGAAATGTTATAGAACTTCAGCTTATATTAAGGGGATTTCCAATCCTCACATCCCAAAAAATTGCCTAAACCAGCAATGGGTCAGCAATTATTGGCTATGTACATTGTAGTTTTCGCTTAACTTTTCCCTTTCCAATTTGTATTTGTATGCATTTACTGAAGGTGTCGAGTCCGTGCCGTCGGATTCGGCCTCGGCAACGTCCTCGCCAAGGTCGGCTTCACTAGCAGATTCTGAGATCTCCACAGGGTCACTTGTGGTTTGCAAATTGGTTGCATGGTCGAGGTAGGCTAGGAGTTGGGGTTGTTGCTCTTGCAGCTGGGCCAAGAGCGCTTCAGATACTTGACCTTCAGGACCCCGATAGCCCTGGCGTTGATCGTAATTTCGCAAACCCTTGCGCAACGCGGTAGAAGTCAGGGCACTGGCTAATCCAGGACGTGCGTCGTAATTGTCTCCATTGGGGGGCGGCGAGGTGACAGCGCTTTGGCAAAGTCCCACGGCTGCTCCCACTGTATTAATGTTTTGAATGTAATGCACGATGCCGTCTGTCGTATTCCAACGGTTGAAGAAGTTATACGTGCCACCCGTGTGCAAATCGGCCTCGCGCACAGCCGGACTGACTAGATTTCGATAGATGTTGACGACAGCCGAACGGTTCATAGGCCATAGTTTTCTATCTTGTGTTCCCTCTTGTTTTCGTGACAGGGCCTTTTTTTACCGTGTTTACTCCAGTGTTGATTTAGTTCTTGTGTCAAGACCCCATCATTGTTAATGTAATTGATCTTATGTTAGATTTTAGCAACAAAATGAAAATTTATTGACCAGCAAATGAGATATATCCCCCCCCTTTAGGATACAAAAGCACAAGCGGAGCAAAACAAGAAAAATGTAAGATAAGAAACTGTCTCGAATCCAACTCACTGAAAGTGAAAGAGAATTCCCAAATTATTTTTAAAGATTCAAAAACGATTGATGGCAAAACGGACCCTCTAGAAAGTGATGAATGCTTGCACAGTTTTTTCCTAGCGTCTCTCCAGAATTCTTTTTTAGGAATGGAAGCAGATACCGCAAAATTTCAGAACCTCGGTAGTTTTTTGCCAACGCAGACGATCTGGATTGTCAACTCTCGAGGGAATAGAAAATGGCTTTCCTGAAATAGAATATAAATAATTTGAAAAAAAGTATTTTCTATTAAGGTGGCAAAAGTTTCAAAACATTTTGGAAAGAGTTATGAAAAGTATGATTTTTCTTGATTTTTCATAACTTATAACACTTATTCTAGAGAAGCAAATACTCAAAATAAATATTGCGCGGCAAATATTTGCATGCAATACTCTTAACATTGCTTACTCCAGGTCTTTAATCTGTTTAGTCTTCATTTATCCTTTTTGACATACTCTCCCGGGCGAACCTCTATCGAAGTCCCACCCGCAGAAGTCCAGCCGCCTTTTCGTTCCGAGGTGTTTACGATTGACGCGGTTTTGGTTGCATCAGTTGGAGCTGGCGGAATGTATACGGTATCAGTATCCGGCTTTGGCGGAGTATAGGTCAATTGCGGCGTTTCAATCTTTTGTGTTTCCACATGCACTGGTTCGCGCTGCATTACAGGCTGAGGCAATGCGGCGCTTCTAACCACCGTTTCTTCTTTCTCAGAAGTCTGTCTCCTCTAGCTATAGTAAAGATTTTTAATAATAGTAACTTATTTGTACAAAAGTGAACAAGGGACATGGGCAAGACAAAAAGGCATCGACCAACAAGCGACAGCACTTAATATAATGCAGATATATATGAAAATACAATCTCTCTTAGAGTTAAAAAAAGACCTCTATGTTTCGACCCTAGTCTCAATAATTTTCTAACCTTTTGATTTTTCCCCAGAGTTCTTTTTTTCTCATTGTCCAATAGCAAGTTGACTGAAATTGCAAGGGGAATAAGCGTCCAAAGGCAACAAGGACCTCCTGTCAGCCTGGAATGTTATACAAGTGAATCCAATTATAAGCCAAGACGGTAATGTTGGGCTAACAAAAAATAAACTGTATGTGTTTGTGTCTAGGGTTTGACTCTCTAGTCTTTTTCACAAGCTCAGGTAGTCCTACCAACATCATTTCCAAACCTTCTTCAGACATGTGTGGTAACAATTGGTCGTTTGAAGGGATCAGACAAAGGCGAATTCGCCTTCGATATAGTCGATCGTTACGATGTCGAAGTGGGTGGCAGCTGCGCCCGAAACTTCGGCCGCTCGCTCAAGAATGCGCGCCGCCAACCGGCGCGACGGTA
Organism: Alatinidae sp. Z8VKAUB7J3; assembly: GCA_010016025.2. Taxonomy (NCBI): domain Eukaryota; kingdom Metazoa; phylum Cnidaria; class Cubozoa; order Carybdeida; family Alatinidae; species Alatinidae sp. Z8VKAUB7J3. The sequence continues at coordinate 203,210,842 of JAAAKM020721499.1, forward strand.
CGATTAAGAGCTGGCTATCCGCGATATGGCGCGCCGCTTTTTCGGGCTGCAACACGGCGATATCGTCCAGGAAGCCGGCCTTTCGCACGTCATCATCCACGACCCGTAAGGTCTCGTGGTCTTCGAAGTTATCTTTGCCAAAAGTTATTGATTTATTTGCCATAGCAACACCAAATGTCTATTATACTTGCCAGTCGAACGCCAAGCATAATAAAGGAAGGGAAAAGATATGTTGTTTATAGTTTATAAATAGTTTATATTTATACTTTTTTTAATATTACTAATTACAGTTGAAATGAATTTAAGTTTTTGTTTAAGTTTTTGTTAAAGTTGATTTATTTTAGTAATTTTTGTTTAATCGGCGGCATCGCTCCAACCGCCCAGCCAGAAATGTCACCGACGGTTGCACCAAGCAAACTGGACGCAATGGAAGCCTCACCAGCCGCAACCCAGCCCGCCTTTGGAATCATGCCAAGCGGGCCAGTGCCAGTCGACCGCTATTAATTTCGGACTAACTCGTCAAGAAAAATGCCAATACAGCCTTTGCGTCAGCAACTTGGAAGCACGGAACGCGCCAACTCAGCACTTAGCACTTAGCGGTCTTGCGTTTCTATTGTCTTGTGTATTATTCTGTTCTTCTCCGCGCGTTTCCATTACCTGTTCATCGTCATCTCGCGAGTCATCTGCTGCGGCAGCCTTGTTGCCGGATGCTTCTTCCACAGCAGTGGAAGGCGGTGGTTGTTCCCGCCCATCGTTGGACATGCTTTTGGCAAATTTTTCTGCCACATCGGCAGGATTAAGTCCTTCACTGGCGGGTGTTGGTTCCCCCGCCGTAGCCTGTACAGGTTGTTTCTTACTCCGTAAAAGATAACAATCATCGGACTTAGCGGTGGCTTCATAAGCATTTTGAAGTACGCCCCACCGGCATAGTCGTGTCCATTCTGGTCCGTGACGGACGCTACCTCTGATCCTCCACAGAGCATCCACCTCTCACGACGAATGACAAGTTTGATAACCTCATGCGCTTCCTTTACGGGGACCATCATTTCGTCTTCACACTCAACCATCAATTTGCCCCCCACCTCCTCTGGTAGATTCAGGACGGTGTGCCATTCATGCGAAGAGGGTCACTATTATGCCCCAAGATATGCAGTTAGCTCGGAGACTTCGTGGCGACCAGAAATAGTCGTAATTTTGGAGGAAATTTTTCTTTCCCCTATGTATATATTATGTTGTATCTTCTGGGATATGCGAGTTTTATAATATATTAAATCTCAGTTGGTTTCTTTTGATAAGTATTTTTGTAGGATATATTTAAGATAAAATAGGGTTTAATTTTTTTTTTTTTTGGGTTTAGGTAATCGGGAAAGATCGGTGGGCTGGCCTGCTGGCGGCACAGACGGGTGAGGCGCGGTATCAATGCTCAAAGCGCGTCGGGCATGTCGACCGGGCAGGGCATGTTTCGGCTCCTTGTTGACGAACATGCCCCCAGTCTGTGCCGCGATGCGCGCGGTTTCAAATGGGCAGATTCCGCCGATCAGCCCAATCAGCCCTTTTTCGGCGGGCTTCTGCCGCCCACAACCAGAGCGATAGGCGAGGCTTTCAATTTATTAATAAATGGGGAATGTTTGTTGGAGGTAAAGGTTTTTTTTCCATTCTTTAATAAACAGGCAATATTCGTTGAGGCGTAACATGTGTCTTTCAATCTAAAAATAAATGGGGAATGTTTGTTGGAGGTAAAGACTTCGTTCCCATGCTTTAATAACGGGCAATATTCGTTGAGGAGTAACATGTCTTTCAATCTGTTAATAAATGGGGAATGTTTGTTGGAGTTAAAGACTTTAATCCTATGCTTCTTTCGACGGTCTTAATCGTTGTTTTTCGACTGAAACTTGTGTGTCGGTCATTACGATCCCAATTTGTCCAACTCGGAGAAAGTGTGTTGGGGGTGGTTGCAAGTTTTCTTGTCGAAATGTCCTCCGACTGTACACAGAACTATGACTATGACTTTTTGTTCTACTTCGTCTTCTCACCGGTTCGTGCTGGCTGATTTATCTTCATACTTTCTACAACATAGACAAATTTGTACCTTGGTTTTTGAAAGACAGAGGAAGATAGACAATAAGTGTGCTTGCATAGGCGGAATCAATAATTTCCATTTGTTTTAAGTTTTAACTTTGCTCTTTACCTCCATTAGAAAACCATCAAGTGTTCCAAAAACAAAATGAATACAAACAGTAAATTATCATTTTTATAATGTTTGGTTAAAATTGCCGTCGTATCCTGAATCATATAGTAAGCCTATTAGAATATTATGATAAAGTTTGAATTTTATTTGGATCTTTCGACCGCGACCACCCTTTCTCTATTCTCTCAGGCCTTGGTCACCATCCTCGATTTTCACACCTTAACTGTAGAAATAACCGGAACCCTCAAACGAGTGATGTCCATTCGTCATGCCACGCTGTATATTTGGGACAAACAGAAAAATCTCTATGGTCCTGTGTCTCACCACCACCCAGTGGCTTCTTCGCATCGATTTGGATTGACCCATCCGCTTCCCGTTCGGCTTCTTCAACAGCAGGAGCCCTTGGTGAGCCGTCGAGATTCGATCCCGTGAAGAGCGCGTCCGTCAGGTCCGCGTTCGAGAGGACGAGTCCCGATAGGTTCGCGGCAGAGAGCTCCGCACCCACCAGCGAGACGCCCGGCCCCACCAGGTAGGCGTTCACGACGGCGTAGTCCGTCGGCAAGGCGAGCGGTGTGCCGACCAGCCCGCTCGAGGTCGCCGCCTGGAAGGACGCGCCCGTGAGGTCGGTCCCCGCGATCACCGTGCCCGTCAGCGTAGTCAGTTATCGCGCCTAAGCTATTGCAGTACTTTGGATACGGCCGCTTTGCGGAGAAAACTGCTGAAGAGATTACACCAAAGATCTACAACGCGATGAACCGCCTTTCCAATACACCACTTCGCGTAGAAGCAGATGAATGCAGATACCCACTTCATGTCATTGCTCGATTTGAGATTGAGCGTGAGCTCGCCAATGGGTCACTCAGGTAAGTGGGTTTTTAGTATTTGAGAGTCATTGTTGAAGTTCAAAGCCGACAAATTTTACCAGACCAAATGTATGACAATGATTCAGATCAATCATCAGGATTTTGCAGTGACGCGAGCAGTTATCACTTAACAAGTGAATATTTAAGAAGGTGAGCTTTTTTTCTCTCTCTTTCTCTACTCATGACTGTTACACTGCTTTTGATACTGTTTTTTGTATTTTTTTTGTTTTTTTTTTTATTCGAAGAGTAGCTAGCATTCTTTTTTATTCATCCAATACTTGATCAAATTGGCATCATTTCAATTTAGCTAGAACTGGAAGAACCCAATCCGTCCTTTGCTAGGGTGGACTCCACGGACTTCTTGCAGAGGGGATTGAGGAGCGTGTGTCCCCTCGTTCCAATAGGGAGTCGGATGTTCCGCTTCTCTACTTCAGTAACCAGGTCCGTGTCAATTGCCACCTGGATGTAGGTCTTTCTCTCGACGTGTATTGGTCACTTCAATTTTCTCTTTTGTGAGGAAACGATTGCAGGCCATCGCCAATCTCGGCCAACTGCGGTCGATTGTCGAGAGTGAACTCAACCGGCTGCCGAAGGTCTCCGGCGACGATTTGCAGGTGGCCGTCAGTCCGGAGGCGATGAAGGTTCTCGAGAAGTCGCAGTCGCTCGCGGAGGACATGCAGGATCAGTACGTCTCCACCGAGCATCTGCTGCTCGCGTTGACGTTGGTTGATGATCAGGCGAAGCGGCTGCTGGAATTGAACGGTATTGACGAGAGCGATGTTCGTGATTCCTACTTCGAAGTCGATCTCGTCATAAGCAACAAGCATGTTTTCCGGTTCGATCTTGAAAAACTTGCACATCGCGGCGACTGACTTGCCGCTGTGATTCATGAACGTAGTAGGGAAGAGGAGTCTTACTTCGTGACCCGAAATATTGATGGAGCCAGCTTCACCGAAAAATTTGCTTTCACCACGCAAGGTTCCACCATAACTCTTACAGAGATGATGTAGAAATATAACGCCTGCATTGTGGCCATTGATATTCTGGGATATGAAAAACATGCAGGTTCCTCAGTTCTTATTGATTGTTTCAAAAAGTGCGTTAATCTCTTGAGATAAGTGAGATAAACGTAACATATTTACATTTTTGCTTCTACTTCATTTGTGCAGTTGCATGCGTTTGTTCTGATATTCTTACATTTCTCCCAAGTCTTGCTACCTTGGTTTGGTAACTGTGCCTTTTTGATAAACTGGAGGTACGTTTTTATATAAGCAAATTGTGGATTTCGACCAGAATGCACAAGTTTTTTCAAAAGACTCCATTGGTATGGCCCTTATAGAGAGTTTGGCAACTGACCAGCTTTCGGGGAGTTTTGAGATGTTGTATGGTGGTCCTGAAAAATTTAAAATAACTTTTCCAAAGCAGCAGGTTAATGGCAATTAAGGTATTTATAGTAGAAGATGAAATCATTATAGGGCGAGACATTCAGGGCGCATTACAAAGCATGGGCTATAAGGTAATTGGCATTCGCGGTTTCAGATGGTGACCTGACCACCACGTCGCAGGTGTTTGTCAGCATTGAGGGCGTCGACAACGCGCCAACCGTTAACGTTGACGCACCGGCGGTGCAGGTTGCGCCGCCATCCCTGGATGAACCGGTAACCATTCCGCTGGCCGCAATATTTGGCGACCTCGATGGCGACCCGGAAGAACTTGAGATCGTGTCAATCGACACCAGCGGCACCAAGGGTGCGATCAGCATTGGATCGATCATCTGCACTACTGGCCTCAGCTCTGTTACTGAGTATGACAACAACTAAATCGCTATCAGGGACCACACGAATATGACTGTCTGCGCCCAATTGATCGCCTTCTTTATAGTAAACTGATTTTGCTTTTTGCGTTCCTGTTTTCCATCCTAAAGCGTAGTTTTTTAATGTATCAGGTGCATTCCAAAGGTAAGTCTCTGGATCTTGATGAATTAACGACTGATTTAATAGGCTCATTGCAAATTTAGCCATATCTATCAGGTGCAGTTGAATGAGAGATTGCCGAGTTGCACCCAGGCCTCCATTCTTACAGTAAAACGAGTACTAGCAATACAGAGGATTCGTAACAGCGGCTAGTGACATAAGAGCTCATGTGTTGCTTTAGACTACCGTGCATCGTTTATATTGATGAAATAAATTCGAGAATATTCTTAAATCTTATACCATAGGAAAATCACACTTGGATCCCTTGTTCGTAAGTTAACACTCGTGAAAATTGGTACCTTTTCCCTGCCCTTTTGCACATTAATCGAACCAAGTCCTCTTTGATTGCGCTTCTTTCCCATAATTCAAAAAGTTTTTCAGTCTCTTGGATAGAACTTGCTTAACTCCTTAATATATTTTGATTGGCTTTGAGCAACGACACGCGATATGTTTGCAAAAGTTTAATAAGCCGCGCCTTATTTGATCTTGTTTCAGTCTAGTTTCAGTCCTGTTTCCTTTATATCGTTTTTTTTACGTATTTAGTAAGTCTGTTTTTTACACCCTAAATTAGAAAATGAGATGGAAGAAAAATATTTTCCAAGCGTAACGAAAAGTGAAAAAAAGAAAATTGATGGAACAAAAGTTTTTGAACAGTGATACATATTTTTTTCGAATGTGTGTATGAATTTTTTCATTTTTAGAAAAAAATAATGACAGAAAAATACAGAACATGACGATCATTACTAATAGGGTGGGGTTTATTTGAAGTTGATGTTTAGAACTGACTAGTCCACCTGAATAAACTAGCATATGAAATCTAATGGTTTGGATAAGTGAGAACATAGAAAACCATTTATATTTTTAAAAACTGGGAAAAAGTCAGGAATTCAATTTTAATGAAAAATCTCCATGTGCAGATACGCAGTTTTTGGTAACTGTGGGTGTCAACTTTAAAAATAAGAGATGTAAATGATAAGCTAAAAACAAAGAGTACCAAGCAACTCAAAAATAAAATGTAGATTTTCATTGAAGGTGTAGTTATCATAGCGGACCCTACGGCCAATAACTGCTTACGACTTACGTCCACCGATGCAATATCCTCGTCAGCGAGTGGCCCACACCAAAACTATTCCCGCGCCAGCGTTCTCGATATCCAGAAACCAATTGCCGTAGGTCAGGCTGTGCCTGACGACGATTGGCCCTGCGATTTTCAACATCGAAAGTGGCAATACTAACCCGACGCGTCAGTGAGGGGCCCATACTTTCAATTGTCGTATAGGTCGCGTTCTTTTATATATGATACTCTGTAATAACTAGTACTAGTACTGTACGTAGTGTATTGCTAGAGACTGCTGAGGACTGAGTAGAAAATGAGAACTTTGGTGCAAGTGACATCAATTTTGGCCCGATTGAGGCGTTGAAACTTTCTACTCTAAGTCAATAAGTACTAGTAACCGTTCGTGATAGGGACAGACGAGTCACCTTTGACGTCACAAAGATATTATCATGGATCCATCATCATCAGTGATCGAACGGCCGCGCCATTTCACGGCCTTACCTTTATCAGAAGAAAATGGGAAATAGATACTTCAGAGGAATGCTTATGCTCCCTTGGATTCTAGGTGCTATATGCCCCTTACCGATAGCCATTAAAAAAGATTGGACAGTCAAATCAACAATCCTATTGTGCAAGTTCCAGGCAACCTCTGAAAGAGGGTACTTAGACATCTTGACATTTTTGTGTATTATTCTCCCGCTACTTACCTTGTTGGTTACCAATGCAAAGGCTTCAAAAATGTATCAAAAATTTGTTTATGTTCTTTTTGTTACGTTTTTACGAGTCAGACAAACATATTGGTGGAGGGGAGGGTCAAACCCCCTACCCCCTGGACACGGCCTTGGTCTTGGTCCACGGTTGTGAATTTTGGACGTGAAAATTCAAAGAACAAGAAATCAAACTCTTATTTAGACAGAGTTGGACCAAGAAGGATTAGTGGTTGTAGTAGTAGTTTAATTCTCGATGTCTAGTAGGGAGGGAGATAATACCCTTAAAAAGGTTGGAGACTTATATGTATTATTTATCATTGCATTTGTAATATCATTGATGTAATTTTTTTTGGCTTTCTGTTTATAAAAACATTGGATATTTATGAACGGAATGTCTGTTCACATCCCAGGATGCAGTGGTACAAGGTCTGTCCTAAAAGGTGGCAAAAACGTGCAGGGAAAAAGTCGGGATTTAAAAGCTAAACACCTAACAGCTTAACACGCCGTAGATTTACTTTGACGGTCGCGCTTCCGTCCGTGTCAAAGCTCATCCCGTCCGCTGTCCGAGCGTCTCATGCGCGGCTTCCGCGGACGCCAAAAGTACGTTCATTTTGCACACACCGATATGGAAGTAGGGAGATATCGCAGGGGTACTCCATTCGCGCCACGCGCTTCGCGGCGGAAACCGCGCCCGAGGGGGCGGCGGGGCGCTCATGCACGGGAAGGGGGGCTTTGTCTGGCAGGTTCCCTGCAACTTGGGCTGGTCAACATGCCTTCTCTCCACCCTTCCCGACAAAGGTTGGCCTCGGCCAGTTTAACACAAGGTTGAAGACACCTTCTTGATGGACGAGCCCGGCGTCAGTTCATTTTACACGTGATGCCGCCATCGACCACAAGCATGTGACCGGTGATGTACTTGGCCTCATCCGATGCAAGGAACAGGGAGGCATGGGCCACATCCCAGGCATCGCCCATATGACCCATCGGGCAGATAGCGTCGCGTTCGGCAACCTGCAAAGTTTCATCGCTGACTTGGAGAGGACCGATTGCTTCCATTCTGTCCAGGTACAACTTGGAAAACAACGACAAGACGATGATGGTGGGGCAAAAGATAGTACCACTGCTACTACTAGTTCGGATGAGGACCGCGAGCCAAAAGGTCAGACATTGCGTGTTCTGTTGGACGAAAAGAAGTGGTATCGGTTGCAATCTGGGGGAGGCATCAAGGCAGATCAAATTCTTAACTCGCAGGGTGACGACTGTTGAAGTACATTGATTAATTTGGCAATTTCATCGGACATTGGTCGACAATTGGATAGAGTTTCTGAATGTTGTCGAACGAGTGTGTATATTCGTCGAGATTGTATTCCAGCTTTTTCAATACCACGAAATTCTAATGCTTGTGTTGCAGCAAGAAGAAGAATTGTTGTCAATCGTTCGAGATTATCGAGGGATTCTCGAAGATCAAATGCAGCATGTGTACCTAAACTATTCACATCTTGATTATCTGCAGCAGCTGACCCGTGCCAGCAACCTCTCCCTCCTCTGCGCAGCGACCACCCCGCAAGCGGTCGCTGCAGCCTCGGCCGAGGTCGCCGCCCGCCAGGAGCTCCTGTCGCTGCTCGCGGACCTGGAGCGTCTCTCGGCGCCCCTGGCCCGCTCCGAGAGTGGACAGCCGTGGGCCGAGCTCCTCCTGGCCCGGCTCGAGGAGGAGGTCCGCGCCACCGACACGCGCCCCCGCGACCGTCGCCGCCACTTAGGTTAAGATACGAGATGATTGTAATTTGGACCAGCCAGGAAAGAGCTATGCTAGCATGAAACAACGGCGTTTACGAATCTAGATATTTTTTTATTTTTTTCATGGCCGTGTGAATGAAATGACGTCATAGATGAAGCTTGTGTGAAATCACAGACCAAAGAACAATACAATGGAAAGGAATGAAGCTTAGGTTGTAACTCTGAATAGAGCCATGATGGAATCAACGATCTAAAACACAACAAGGAATAAAACTATATAAATAAGATCGCATCCCGACACAATACAAATACAATATTAAGCTTGTAATTATTAATTTCAAATCACCATCTTCATAATTGTAGTATTCCTATCGTAAGTATTGAAAATGATTTCTGTCTGATATTTTATATTTAGAAATATTTAAACCTGTTGCCAACTTTCCATGCTGGATTAATTTCTAATTTGTTACTATTAAATGAATATGCAAGAAATAAAAGTATGGGGATTTCTCGCTTCCTACTAGTTGGCGGGGCTTTAGCTTATCTCGCTCTCGGCAACTTTGGAGAAAACTTAGTGTACTTTGTTACACCATCTGAGGTGAAGGCGTTTTCACCTGAGAAGTATAACGAAAAAGTGCGCGTCGGCGGCATGGTTGTGGAAGGCAGTATGAAAGCCTATGCTGACCGCCTGGGTCTGACCTTTGAGCTCACCGATGGTGAGGCCACGATTCCCGTAACCTTTGAAGGCATTCCGCCAGATCTCGAAGAAGCTCCAATTCCATATCCCAGACAGCGAACCGCTGAGAATGTGAAAATAAATGCCGCCGGGCAGGTTAGCTACTATTGACCTAATCCGCAGTCCAAATCAGGAAGAGCCCACCGTAGCTGCTTAGCTTGAAAGGATTAGCTTAGCGATAGATAGTGCTGCACAAGGATATCGCCGGACAGATCAGTAAAAAGGAATTTCGGCCAGACAAAAAAGATCGTGGTCAGACAAATGCAGCTTTTTTTTCTTTATTTTTTTTTGGATCCTGGTGTTCTAAGAATAAGAAGCTGAAAGAAAGGTCAATTAGCCTCGATGTGAAAAGATAGAAAAGAGTAGATAGCCAATAATAAACGTTATAATATGAAATTTATAAGATGATTTATCTCACACTAGTGACACTAACTTGCAATAAATATGTTTCGTTTAAAAGAAATTTCTGGTGAACATGCTCTATATACTATGCTGTGTAAAAAATCGCATCAAAAATTTAATTTGAAAAATCTTTGCTAACTTTTATGCAGATCATTGCATTTCTTGTGCACCCAGTGTGGTAAGACATGACAGCTTTCCAAAACAATGCAGGAAGTCTCGTCTTGACCCACATACTGTTACCTGTGTCTTCCCAGCATCAATTCTCAATGGATTATGCAAAGTATGTTTTCAAATATGCAGCCTTGAGAAATTGCCATTAAATGATTCAGCAGGTAAAATTGGGTCATCAGTGCATATAGAGCTCCAGCTCGTAAATATTTATTCCAGATTTTAAGGAGTTAAAAAATATTGTATTGTTATTCCAGTTCCGTTTTATGTCTTCATTGTTCAGGTTGCCTTTAGCTGGTTTTAGGTTGCCTTTGACGTATGGATTATCCATCCTCGTCGAAGAAACCGTATGATATCGCTAAGTAATCCGCCTACTGGGAGGCAATAATCGAATTATATCAATTTGACAAATAAAAGAGGGATTATTGATCCTCATTGCCTATTCGTCGGTGACCATCGCTGTTTCGCAACACGTTTTCCAATATCTATACCTCGTCTCACGAGTCTTTCTACTAAAGCTTTCGGGTGAGGGTCCTCGACAACTGAAACAGAAAACAGCGAGGCCAATTAAGAAATGAAAGACCAAATACCGTTACAGGAGACGTTACGTATCAATTCAGAAAATCCAATTCAAAAACAGAAGTCGAGGAAAATTCATTCTTGGTTTTTTTGGTGATTCTCCTTTTGACACAGAGGTGCTGTGAACAATAAACATTACTAGCATTCTTTGTCAACACGGTCCTGAGACTTCCACCCACATGGACTAAAAAAAAAAAAAAAAATCGTGAAAAACTAGTAATATTAAAGAGAACAATTGAAAAGAAATCGATGGAAAAATCCCTTAGAAGTCAAAAATTCGTTTCAAATTTGAAGGTACCAATTGATTTATAATCATCAAAAAGCATGTTTATATAGCCCCTCAGTTTTGGAGGTGTCGTTACCATGTTCGTTGCAGGATCGCCCGGCTTGAACGGATGGCAAGAAGTGTAAACTGTTGTCTCGCTAGGCCCTGTAACGTTCCAGGCCTCAGTGTACTTGGCGACGGAGTTGAGCAGCCCGATTGTAGAGGCCTCCCCACCGAAGTGCACTTTCTTCAGCCTCGTGAGCTTGCTGTGATCAATCACCTTTGCAACCGTTGGAGTGAAGAAGGCCCAGTCAACCTCGTGCTTTGATATAAAGTCGCCAATTTTACTGAGGCCGGCGCGCTTGACCATTCCGCCCGAGATCTGGGTCGGGAACAGGTCGCGCGCGTGCGGGATCGAGAGCATCTCGAGCTTGTCCATCACGCGCTTCTCGATCTGCTCCTCCGACCACTTGGTGTTCTCGCGCAGGGGGAGCGCCACGTTCTCGAACACCGTCAGCCAGTTGAGCAGCGCCCCGAACTGGAAGTTCACGCCCAGCTTGGTGCGCGCCTCCTGCAGCCGGTCGCCGTGGGCGTGGGGATGACAAGTGAATGCGCTTATAAACTTGAGCATCATTAATCAATAGTGTTACACACTGCAATATTAAATGCAACGCTAGCTGCAAAATTGCAAATAAGTGGAACATAACGTGGAGCAACAAGAGGAAGGACAAATGCTGTAATTAGCACCTGGCTATTCAGTGGTCCCTCTGCGCTTAGCACATAAACCCTTCCAAAGATAGCAAGTGTATGTGCTAATCAGCATGAGCATCATTAATCAATACTGTATCGCCCCTTCGATATCTCCAGACTGGCCCAGCGCGATCGCCCGGTTCAACAGGTAAACAGGGGATTGATGCCGTAGCAATAAACGATCATAAAGATTAACGATCGACTCCCAATCAGTTTCTTTGACACTGGGAGCCAGACAATGCTGCATGGCAATGGTCGCCTCAAAATGGTATGCCGTCGGGCGATCCGTTTTCGATCGAGCCAACCAGTTTTGTCCCTGCAGAATCAAATACCGATCCCATTTTGGTAACCAAACGTATAATGTGTTTTTATTTTTTTGTAGATTTGGAGAGCGTCGTTTACTATTACTTGGAATGCTGCTTTGTCTAGCTGGCTTCATAATTATTCTTCCATGGGGAAACAAATACCCTATTCTCAAAACAGTTGGTTAGATGCTTGATTTTTATTTTAGTCTTTATTGGACATTGTTAAGATTTCCACTATAGATTGCATGTTATAATCTCAATAAGATTGTGAATAATAATCAGACTTGTGATGCGCAGCTAGATCGTCTAACCGACCTTGCCAAAACCTATGGCGTGCAATTTAAAAAGCTGGATTCTCAGTTCTTTGAAAAATTGTTGATTAAGGTGGATGTGATCCCGAAGGAATTAGTTCTGGTACAGGCAGCCAATGAATCTGCCTGGGGAACTTCACGCTTTGCCCGACAAGGGTTTAACTTTTTTGGTATGTGGTGCTATCGCAAAGGCTGTGGTTTTGTGCCGCGCCGCAGAGATGATTGGTCCACGAGTTGAAGTCGGTAGTTCCCTCGGGTGCCTTTAGAGCTGGGCGCCAAAAAAGGGAAAGCGCTCAGGCTGTTCTGTTTGAAGGAGGTTTCGAAAGACGCCGATGGGCCTGGCTCCGTCAGATCCGTTCCGTTTCTGAATGTCTTCCTTCGCTAAGACAAGTCGCTCTGGTGAAACTCCTCGAGAATCGAGGATTCTCTTCCCGGCTCCGGCGACGATCACGATTACTTGACTTCCGCCGGAGTCAGCCTTGGGGGAGCTGACCTTTCTAGGTCTGGGGCTGACCATAATGTTAAACTTCCTTCTATTTTTGCCTTTTTCTAATTTCTTGTCTTAGTATATTTTTTATTATTTTTTGGATTGAGTGGGTAAGAGAAGTATTCGTTTTAGAGATGCTGCCCTTTCTAGGGTCTAGGGCTGACCAGGCTTTTCGACCTTCTTTGATTTAAGTCTTTTTCTAAATTTTTCTTAGTATATTTTTATTACTTTTTTTTTCGAAGCTAGCCGTGTGATGTTCATCTTTGCTTTACATGTACTAACATGAAACAATTCCAACATTGTTTAAGATAAATTTCAAGATTTGAGTTCAATTCAAAATTAAACTAACAGATTCTCTATTGATTCTGCATAGCTTGCAACTTTTCATGATGTAGATACATTCTCTGTTTGCAATATGTGCACTCCAGAAAGCCTTGTCACATCAAAACGATTTCGTGATTTTTGTCACTTTTAGCAAATCTTTTCAGCCTGACTCAGGAGTAGCAAAACTTGGCATGTCATTAGAAGAATTCTTTCATACGATCAAGAGAAATTATTTACCCCATCTCGAAGTTGACCCAGCCGAACCAAAACCGAAAAGACGCAGAGATGAGTTTTAGCTCTGAGATACCTCCCTCGTTGTCACTCAACTTCATACATTCTGCTTCAATGTGAGCATTGTTTTAAACTGTTCGTAGACATTCCTATTACGTTGAGTTTAGTTTTTTATCTGGACTCTCTTGGCTAAAAGATGGTGACAGATGTTCAAAGGCATTTTTTCGGGCAGCCCGTCTGAAACGCCAGTGTACTGCTTTATCTTCTCTGCTTTGTGATGATGGTAATGTCATATCTGCCCCGGTACAGGTAAAGCAGTTCCTCTCAACTCACTTCAGCTCTTTCTTTGCGAAGAAAGATCTCCCTTTTGACGATGAGGCACAAGACATAGTGTTGTCAAAAGTTTCTCCCATTCTTTCTTGGCGAGATCCAGATCACTGACGCCATGCTGAAAGTGCTCAAGCAACAGCCGTTCTACGGATTTCATTATCGCGGCCGCACGTTCGACTGCGGTTCGCGCGAGGGATTCGTAGAAGCCAATGTCGCATTCGCGCTGTGGCGGCCGGACATTTACCCGAACGTGGTCGATACGATCGGAGATCTGCTGGCGAGCAGCCGGCCGCTGGAACGGCGCAAGAGCCCGCGGCGCGCGTGATCGCAAACCGCTGCGTTACTGGCCAGCCATTACAGCGCCATTATGGGAATTGATAAAGAAAGGTACGAATTTTGTAAGGGGGAAAAGCATAGAAGTGGTTTTACATACATTAATACATACATACATTAGTTATTTTGTGATGCAGGTTTACCTAAAGGCAACTAATGCTGCTGTGGACCTTCAACTATATTTCATATTTAATTTAAAATGTCAAAAGTAGTAGTTAAAATCTTTATTCTTATTATTGATAATACAAGCCTCTTTCTTTGTTTCTTTTATAGCATTGGGCAGCGTAGGCATTGGACTGCGTACTGAGGCAAGGGTTGTTGAAGACTTTATTGGAACAGGAGCAACTGGGACAAAATTATACTGCGCATTAGCAGCTTTGGATGTTGGCTTTGGTGTAGCAACCTCTTTAATGACTGGTGCAGCAACCTCTTTGACGACTACACGTCGTTTATCTATAATTAATTAAAAGAATATTTATCCAAGAGCTGAATATATATTTATCGAGAACAGCACACTGAATGTGGCGTCACCACTGCCGTCCGTGGTGACCGTCGTGGCGCCAAGATATCGTTCTGCTTCACCAGATCCGGAGCCATCAGCGGTCGCGTTGGCGAAGAACTCGATGCGAAAGGTCGTGCTGGCAGTGCTGTCCAGCGAACCATCGATGCGAAAATTGTTCGTGTCGACAATCGCCGATGTCAGAACCGGAGAATTCTGCAGGTCGTTTGGCCCGCTGTCGACATCATCGGTCCAATAGCAAATACTATAATTGAACAATGGACAAATTGCGTCACTTACAGCCCTTTCCCCAGGGACTACGAGGGTCATCTCATACCCATAAGCATTAGTTACTGGGCCTTTCAACTAGGCCGAATCAAATGGTAATCTCAAAGTTTTAATTGGATGTCTTTGGTGAAAAAGTGGCGCGGGAGGTAGGCTAGTTACACTCCAATCTGTTTGATGACTTTAAAAAATACGCTATAACTTTTGGTTTCGGCAAACAACAAAAACAACTGGATCCTTACATCCACAAGCTTTAAGATTTGATGGGTTGGGAAAGGATGATAAAATACTAACTCAGCTACAGACAGTGAGGCTAAGGTGATTTTTAAAGGGGGGCAAGACCAAAATCTAGAGGTGGGTGTGAAAGAAAAAAAGGAAAAGTCTTTCACAAGCAGTGATGGCCGTGCAGTCAGTTGCTGCAGAGAGGAAACATCAGCCAGATGAAAAGACAGGTAACTCTTTTTTATTCTTTCTATTGTTCAAGTTAAGTTTATGGGTTCATGAATGTTTTCCTTTTATATGGTTGATTTACCCAACTGGTTGTTTTTCCTGTTTGGTTTTAATAAAAAAACCAACCAGGAAAAACAAAATCTTTTACAATCATTATAAGATGAAAAATGACTCTAAGTAGTTGTTGTTTTTTTTTAGGGATAAAAATAGATTGTATTTACTTTACGAGAACAATATAAAGCCACTTGGCAGGGGTGTACGGGCGGCCCGGCGGAGACGTGGTTCAAGTTTTTAATGGCAAACTTGATTGTACGTTGGAGATGTTAGAGGTTAGAGATGGGATGTCATGCGCGCGCGCTAACCGGTATCGTCTCTCTGTGTTATTGAAATTGATTAGAAATCAAGTAAAAGTTACAACTCTTTCTTCAAAAGTGGTTGTTGAAAAACTTATTGCCTTCGTTGGTTAATGCTATAGCGAATCCTGCTGTGATTGCTTACTCTGCTGTTGTAATAGGTATATCAGAAAGATGTAGTGCTCATAATCTTAGTGGCGAGGAATGGCAGGAGAAGTTTCCCATGGAGACTCAAAAATTCTCCTGAAAAGAGTATGATCTCATAGTTACAGAATTTTTTTTTTTTAATTGTAGGCGTTGACGTTACAGTAGGACCGGAAGTGCAAGTACCTAACATCCCTCAGTATATATTGTTGAAATACCATCGACTATCGATAGATTTACTCTAGTGCATTTTTATCATGTTTTGAGTTTGATTGCAACGATTCTGTTGTTACAAAACCTTACCTCGATCACAGCAACTGTTCCTTTTTTAATTCATAACTTCATTTCATCAGGATGTTACTTGAATTTTCTTTCATCTTTGCAAATTTAAGACTTTTCTGCACTAAGTGATGCTATTCCAGTGAACGAATTATTTGGAAGAGTATCTTAAATATCAGTTCTAAGTTGGGAGGCTCCTTTGTTATCGATTACATATTCTCCTCGCAGGCCCCTCCTGGTACTGCTCGACCACCTTCTCGACCTCTTCCTGAGCCGAGTCGAGAAGAACCTTCTTCTTCTCGGGGATGGTCATGTGGTCCAGGCAGATCGAGATCCCCGCCTTCATGGCCCAGCCGAAGCCCATCGTGCGCAGCCGGTCGGCGAGCAGCACGGTGTGCTTGTTCTGGAGCTGGCGGTAGACGGTGTCGATCAGCTTGCTGAGCGCCTTCTTGTCGAGCGTCTTGTTGACGTGCTCGTGGGTGTCGGTGGGGGTATCGGTTGCGGTCATGGCGTGCCGTCCTCGGTCGCGCTGTGCTCGGTGCACGTGTGTCGCTCACCGAAGAAGTTCATGGTGAAGGGCGCGCCTTGGTCCTCGGTCCAGATCACTCGGGCTCCGCAGCGAGTGCAGGGCGTTGGCTCCACCAACATGTGCTCGAGGGCCTCGTCGCCACTGGCCTCCGCCAGCTCCTCGACGTGATCGAACGCCAGGCGGTCGAGGGCCGCCGAAACATTGTGTCCCAGTACATTGGCCAGGTGGTTGTTATAGCCCACCTCCCTTTGAGCATGCAAATTGCCTGGGTTATTCACCACAAAAGCAACGCTCATAAATGGCCAGCGGTTTCTGATTTGAGCCGCGGTGACACCGGTAAAATCATAGCTGGTTCCGGGGTCGGGTGAGGGACGTGTTACTTGCAACGTAATTTCAAACAATCCGTTGGGTGTACCCGGATCCAATGGTAAGGGGGGTTCCCTTTTTACTAGGGCTTTTCCTCAAACCAAGTATTGCTTTTTGGGTAGCTATTGGTTTGCCCTTTTCTTTATTTGGACTGTTTATCCTGGCCCCCCAATTTATGACGATTAACGTCATTTCGCTTTTTGGAATGATACTTGTTATTGGGATACTGGTAGACGATGGAATCGTGATTTCAGAAAATATTTACTATCATTATGAACAAGGTAAAAACCCGGTTCGGGCCGCTATCGACGGGGCCTTAGAAGTGCTCATCATTATTGGAAAAAATACAGAATTTTTTTTTTTTTTAGATTGGAAGCAGAAACCCCTACACTAGGGTTCTCTGACATGCTGTAATTTTCATCAAGATCACTCTCTCTTTCGGGGGTATTTTTCCATTTGAAAAACAGGAATAATTTTTCAGGCTCGTAAGTTTGATGGGTAACGTCAAACATAATGGATCTTACATATTCAGAATCTATTAAGAGATCTACTGAGAAAACCCCTTGACGGATGTTTAGGCAGATGTTGAACTAAATCAATACGAACAACGATCATGTAGATTATTACATTGTTAAGTTAGACCTTTGAGAGTAAGTTTTGGCAGATTTTGAACTAGCCAGAAGACACTGTGTGTATACTTTTAATACTACTTCTACGGTTACTGTAACTAATGATATTAAGGACAATAAGTTGAAACTTTTAGGGAGCGTTTAGATGGAGTTTCAATAAAACGAAAAAAAACTATATGCTTGCCGGTATTAGAAGGGGTCACTGATGGCGATTACAAAAACCCGGCTTGGCGAAAAACGTTTTTAGCGAACTGGCGTATATTTTTTGCTGGGTTGTTGAAGTCTGATTTGTGGGAGGTGCTGGCAATTATTGGTGTTTGTCAGCTGTTTATTATGCCGGTGATTGCTGCACCGTGGGTTGTGCGGCTAGTCGTTGCGATTGGACTAGCTGTGGCGTACACATTTATGGCGCACTCATTCAACTGGGGGTTTATCGCCGGGGCGATTGAATAGGGTCCATTTTTGAATGGGAATCAATAGGAATGGTCCCCAAAATGACCAAATATGGTAAATTTCTCCCCCAATTTTGAACGGATCAAGTTGAAACCCCCACCAATCGACGAGCAAAAATTAGTAGTAGGGTGTAGCGACCGTTTTCAGAACTATCCGACCTATACTGTTCCCGTGACGACCGACCAAAGTTCACCACTGTACCGGGTTTTTTTTGTCCCTTTGATCATATAGACATGTAAAAACGTACTATTTGATCAAAAGTACTTAATTTTATGTTTAATGTGTGTTTATTATTTATTATATGTTGTGTAAAATTCAGAATTCAGCCTAGTAGCGTCTTAGGTCTTATCATATCTGAAAACTGTAATTTTTCTTTTAATGTAAAAATTTTTTAATGTAAAAAAATGTGTTAATTAAACACTAAACTATTTTTTTAGTTAAAGTGTAGTTTGTTTTTATATTTTATTTTTTGTTCACTGCTTTCAACGTGCCCGTCGGCGTTCAGGACGACTTCTGCGTTTTCGTGCTTGAAACGGCCCAGTGCCGTGCGCTTTTTCGGTGTCGACGCCGGGTCCATCAGATCGAACTCAACCACGTACCCGAAGCGGTTCGGCTCATTCGGATGTTTCGCGATATCGAACCGTTCATCCGTCATCGCCCACTTGTAGCCGCGATCCCGCTTGCCGATTCCATATCGATAAAAGTCAGGGCTGATCTCGATATCATCATCTTATTTTTTGGTATCCATGCATGAGCCTGGTAGTAGTACGTCATCTTGCTCCAGGCTTTGGTTTCCACCCCGGTCCAGCTTGAGGTAATCATCACATCAAGCTTGTCGCTGGCAATGGCTTTTTCCAGGTCTATCACTTGCACTGGTACTGCAGTCGCCATCGACAATTCAGCGATACGTTCACTGGCGGGGTTATAGCTGCGCATACGCATGCCCTTGAAATCTGCCAATGAACTCAGCGGCTTTTTCCTCACGTACTAGTTTACTCAGGAGGAAAAGAACATGCAAGAGGAGTTGGAATAATAATAGAAAAACAGTTTAGTAGATCAATGAAAGGTTATTTACCTATATCAGATAGGGTCATACTTCTAAAACTCACAGCTAGTCCATTTAAGATAAGGGGGTGTAAGTAGTACGTTGCTAAGGATCCACTAATGGCAACACGTGTTGAGAGAGCATCTTTTTGTCCTGATTTGAATTGCATTGTATGAAATGATGCAACCCATCGTGCCAACCAACCCTGGCTTTTCAGTCGAGACGGATAACTTAAAAGAGATCAGATATGGCCAAATCAATTTATGTACTTCCAGGTGATGGCATTGGACCCGAAGTGATGGGACCAGCCCTCAAAGTCATGCACGCCGCGGCCGAATCTCAGGGCTGTGCCATCGACGTGTCAGAGGGTCTCGTGGGCGGTGCCGCGATCGATGCGCACGGAACCCCTTTGCCTGAAGCGACGCTCACGGTGCGAGAAGATTGCCATAAAAGTTGATGGTTGTTTGAAGAAAATAGAAGAAGCAACGGTCATTCTTGACTCAGATGTTGTTGCCAATAGCAACCTTTCTATTTCTAACTCACTGCTCAGGCGTTTTGGTTTGATAAGCTCCTCCACAACCAACGGACTCCGCGTGTCTGGATCTGCGCGCTATTCTGACTATGCAGAAGTAATCAAAAGCCTCACATTCATTCCTAAGAGTATGGTGATCCCGGAATTCGGTAAAAATGCTGTTCGTGAGGGCATTCAATCTCCTATGAAATTCCTCTCCATCTTGAGTAGTACTCAGCGGAACCTTGTGTTCGCTTCACTCAACAAAGAAAATCGACTTCAAAGTTAATACATATGAATAAGTGTTAGTGAACCATAAATTACGTAATTGAAGATGAACTCACTCATATAAGAAGTGGTGTGCACGTGGAGGCGGTCCAGAAGCCTCTCTAGCTGAAGCTGAAGAGGAAAAACGCACCCAACAAAATTGAAATTGGAAGATCAAAATTGAAATTGGAAGATCAAAATTGAAATTGGAAAATCGATTACCAAAAACAGGAAGACTAAGAGGTTACATAAATGTGGGCCACATTCGCCGCCTTAGCTCTTAATAGAAAGCTCCATATTTTCTCTGCTCCAACCCCCTACCCAAAGACTGATCTCGGACTGAGATTCTGTGCAGCACCCATTTTGTTCGATGTTCGTTGGAAAATTGAATGGAATATAGTAATAGCCGAGATAATTTCTTAAGCACAAATTCTGTTTTGCAAATGAGGTGGTAGGGTGGAATAAAGAATATTCTTTCAAACCATGAAGTCGCCCGAATTACGGAAATTTAGCGGCATCTTAGCGCTTATTTTAATGTAGAAACAGAGTTTCAAATTTAGAGTATTTTAGCCAAATTTTGCCTACGAAGGTGTATCAACTTCTCATTTGGCTAATACGCTGAACACTGCTAATGTTTATGTCGTGCCATCTTTTTTTAACGCCATCTTTATTTAACGCCATCTTTATTTAACGCCAGCTTTATTTATAATTTTTCAACTATACGATACAATTTGCTTTATTTTCCTGAAAACTATGTCTTTCTTTTGCGTCAACAAGCTAGTCAGAGCTTCCTTGAATTAAGGCGTGTTAAAAAATTGAATTTATTTTAAAAGTTGCCAGGGGCTTTTAATCGATGCATCAATTCACTTTTATATTTACTTTTATTCACTGGCAACCAGCCGAGCCGATCTTACATCTTTTGCTACAGATTCAGACCCACCCTCTTGCTAAGGTTCGGGTAATTGTACTAGAAAATTGGTTGACTATCCAGGAGATCCCAACGAGTCAGCGACATGAGAATTGGAAGGCACCGCTTTTCGGTCAAGTTGTCGAGAGCTTGATTCAAACCATGTCGTATCCGAACCACTTCCGCGATTGGACTGTTGAACTGGAACTCGATCAGTCCGAATTTGAAGAGTTGATAGGGATCATCTATAATACCTATATATTTTTCTTTAATTAATCGTAAAAAAAGCTAGATTACAGTTTATAATGGAAAAATTGAAGTACAACTTTGTGTTTGCAAATACACTATATGCTATGCTCTTCTTCACAGAAAATTGATTTTTTTTCTAAATAATAAATTTTTGTCTAGACCAAGATGGCCTCTAATCATTATACTTTTAATAATAACAAACTATTTTATAACATAAAAATTAATACAATTGTTGAAGCATTGGAAATGATTCTACCAGGATTTAATGAAAAATTAGCTGATTTTGCAAAAGATAAGATGATAGAAAGAGGAATTGATATTAGATTAAAAACTGCTGTGACTAGTTTTGATGGAAATGAAGTTACAACAAAATCTCTAGATGAATATCCAAGTGATCCTATTGATACATCAGAAATTGATTCAATAATGACAAAGACTTTGATTTGGACTGCAGGAGTTACACCTGTTAATACAATTAAGGCTCTTTCCCGACCTTCAAAAAGAAAATGCAGATATTGGGGTTATTTTGAAGGCTTTTATAAAGAGGGTGGTCATTAATGAAAAATCCAATTTTAATTCAAAAGTTTTTCCCCAGAAGTTTTTAATTAATATTGACTATCGTATTGCTAAATACTGAATTATAAACCTCAGTCTAGATGCTATGAACCGGTGACGCAGCGAGGAGGGTATGTGGTTTTGGCTCCATTCAATTAAAATTCGTAAAAATCTCTTGTGCTACGCACAGTTCGAGTTCCAAATTAGTCACGAACAAAGAGGAAAGGGAAAATATAGTCACGAACAAGAGGGGAAAGTATACGCAATGTTATCAAGGTCTAGACGCTTTAGCTTGTTGGAAATGGAAGAAACTTTGATAAAACTACTGTAGGTGCCAAGGACGGATCAAGAGAGTGGGGGCCAACTGGGCCAGGCCACCCAAGATTTTTCTGGCCCCCTTATTTTTTGCTTTTTTTCTTTTAAGCGCTGCCGCCTGTCACCGTCACCACCGGCCGCACCGAGGAAATCGAGATCGAGCTGGAGCATGGCGGCGAGAACGTGATCGAGATTGAGGCCGCCCCCGGCCCCGCCGAATTGACGCTCGAAAACAACCGCGCCGTGGTCATCGCCAACGGCATCCGCGACCGCCTGCGCGTGCTGCTGGTGTCCGGTGAGCCCCATGCGGGCGAGCGGACCTGGCGCAATCTTCTCAAGGCCGACCCCGCCGTTTCAAGTTTTGATGATGCAATTTTTATTGTTTTAAAAGAATCTAAAGCTGTATCCAGGTTTTTCATAAATTTCCAAAAATATAGATTTATAAATTTTTAAGACCTTATAAAACAGGATTGAGTAAAGATATGAGGTTCAATACACTTTCTTAGTGGCTTTTGAAGCAGTATATCTTTTTTTCAAAGTTTGACTCTTTTAACACAAATATAAAAGGCCATCAAAAGTGTGTACCCTTTGGACAGGAAGGGGCATTCGCCGGACTGCGTTGGTCGGCCAACAACACGCAAAGCTCAACACTTTTGTTTGGCGGCTTGGTCGACGTGGAAAGCGGCGCGACCGCTTTTGCTTTGGAAGCGGAAACCCGGTTGGGCTCCGATTACTTTCTGACAGTTGAAGGCCGGTTCTTCGCCAATTTCCCCGACGACGATATTCTGGCGACCACTTCCGACGACGGCTTCATGCAATTGCGCCTGCAACGCTTCTTTTGAGGCGACAGCATCGCCGCACGCGACTTCCCTCCACGCGCGAAGAGGGACTGCGCTGGCTATCCGGACAGTGGGGACACGTGAGTGAGCTTGTGACTCAACCAGGATCCACAAGTGAGATCTTGGTGGACAAACTGTGAACGCCTCGCGCGTACGCTTGGATTGCGCTTCCTTCGTGTCCTTCCGAAAAAGTAACAGCCTGTGGATGATTCAAAACGAATTGTTGCGCGAACGATAACAACTCACAATTCCAAGTGATAGTTGATTTTCACCTCTGTCCACATATCTAGATTATCGAAACATGTCATTTCATTTTTACTTGTTATCTGTATTTGCTTATAGTTTAGATTTGTTTTTCTTTTATGAGACGTCATTAAAGTTTAAGAACTGTTATATTTGCTTTTTGACAGTGTGGAACCAAATTATTTACTTGGCGCCAGAAGGAGTGCCAGTAAACAAAATTGTCTGCTTTTTAGAAAGAGTGAAAGAGAAAAAAAACCATTAGTTTCATCGATGACGTGTTTCGCGATCTCGAAGACGTGGTGCTGCCGTTCTTCGACGTCATTGGCGACATCGAGCTCTACCTCGCGGCGATGGGATTCCGGGAGCGCGCCAAGAAGGCGGGCCTGGAGGTGTGCCTGCCCGAGATCGCGGCGACGCCGGTCTCCGACGACGAGCGCGGGCCCTTCTCGATCGAGGGGCTCTTCAACCCGCTGTTGCTGCTGCAGGACATCACGCCGGTGCCGTGCGACATCCACCGCATCGGAGCCACTTTGAAGGGGAACGTGCAGATAGGGAGACACTTTGGGGAGCTCCCGTACCGCGGTGAGTAGCTCAGGGGGCATATCCTTCGGGTAGTTCGTGACGAACTTCAGCCGCTCGATGCCTGCAACCTCGTGGAGCATGAGCAGGAGGTCGGCGAGCTTGGTTGTTGTGCCGTTGGCGCGGTAGCCGTAGCTATTGACCGTCTGACCCAGGAGCGTGATTTCTTTGCAGCCCTGATCAAATATGAATTATTGATATCAGAATTCCCAGTTCAACTGAGATGTTTTGCTTATCGCGTTCGTGATAAAGACAGCTTTGATCAGAATTTGATAGGATTTTAGAAAAGATGCTTATTGTTGGGCACCTGATGACGTACGTGTCTCTAGTTTAAGCTGTGGTTCTGTTGTGTCTCTGTTAAGGAAAGTACTGTAACAGCGAATCTGGTATTACAATAAACATAATTTTTCCTCCAGTCGGCTTCAAAATCGCCTATGCGCGTAAGCGCATCGAGCAGCAATCGTCTTCGCCTTTCGATGCGGTGCTGGCACCGTCTTCGAAGGAACTGACCGAGACGATGATCGCCGCTTCCTGGAAACGGCGTAGCCGCTAACCAACGCGGCATCTCAAAAAGAGAATCGCTTCCATTTGGTCTGCGCAGGCTCTACTCTCGCTTGGGGACTGTTAGTTCCGGAACGGGAAAACCGATCGATGTCGTACCGAACGCGTGTTGTTCTATTTAATTTAATTTTATATCTCGTCAAGTTGACCTGAAAAATAAGATTTAATCTATATTCTATGTATCTAAATCTATGCTCTTTAACCACCTCGATGCAATTACCCTGTTTTGATTTTTTCAAATTGTAAGAGCAGAAGTAGTAGTAGTAGTAGCCCAGAAAGTATCAACTCAATATCCCCAGTCGTTATCAATATATTACTGAGGTGTCTTATTGGCAACCATATTCACAGCGTCCTTGGATTTAGTAGAGGCCAAGGTAAGTGGTGCAAATCCTGCCTTGGTTTCTAGTGGGAGATAGCTACTGTCTGCTTCATATGCATAGTCTGTGCCACTCCCTTTAACAGTATAAAGCATACCAACTGGAACAGTGTAGAGTTCATCGGAGCCTTTGGGGCTAATGTAAGCTAGATCCAATGAGTTTGCAGTGGGGCGTGAGTTTGGTGCAAGAGCCAACTGGATGTAAAAGTCTGTTTGGTTCATTGCATGGATGCGGTGTTGCTCACGATCTCCTGACCAGCGATAGGTACAGGCGCCGGAGGCGGACGATGCGAATCGAGGTTTCAGGAACAAACGGCCCGAGGTCGTCCCGAATGCTGCACGGAAGCGTCGAAACGATGTCACGTCGCCGGGTGCGAGCGCCGTTTGTGGCCGCGCGACTCCACTGGCCACAAAGGCTCTGTGGCTCTGCCACTTGTCAAACATCCTGGCAATATCTGTCGGGTGATTCTGAAACGGGATATCGTGAAGGTCACGATGCCCGACAGCGAAATGTAGAATCCGATGTCCAGCGCCCGCCGTGCCAGGTCCGCGCCGGACGAAAAGCAGTGCAGGACGCCGGGAAAGGCGCCCTTCCCCATCTCGTCTTCCAGGATGTCGGCCATGTCGTCGTCGGCATCGCGGGTATGCACGATCAGCGGCAGACCGGTTTCGCGGGCGGCGGCGATATGGGTGCGAAAGCTGGCCTGCTGCACGTCGCGCGGGCTGTTGTCGGATTGCAATCATCAATGAGCGCAAGAAGTCCAAAGGAAATTCTGCCCTATAAGATGCATGTGTTGGATACAGTGCATGAGACTGTTTACCTTTGTAACGGGCTTCACACTCCAAGATGCGGGACTTCAATGCAGGAAATTCTAGTACCATTTGCAGCCCAAAAGCTCACCTAAAGCTTGGCCACCAATATGCCCAAATCTAGCATGCCACAGATGCTCTTTACGTAACTCAGCTGCAGCAAAGGTATTGAACAGAGTAGAGTGCGAATTATAATGGCACTAGCTTGGTTTCTATAGAAGGCAAAACACTTAGTATGACGATAGTTTTTAGGCTTAAAATTACTGTACATAGTGTAAGAGAAGAATGGTGTGGTTTAAGGAAGGGGAGAGGATACAGAGATCAAATTTTACTCTCGAATTAATTGTTGAATAGTGCCCGAGTCATCAGATCCCTTTAGACCTCAGCTTTATAGATTATTAGCAAGCATTTTATTTAGTCCTTACTACCGGCATGCCGCTAGAGTGAATTTTGATGGCTCGGGGCTAACCTTCCTTACCGCGGCGGATGGCACGCACCGGATTCATTATTCGCCTACGCGGGAAACGCTTTTGGTGACCTATTCACGAGTGGATCTCGCGCCGGTGACCGAGCTTCGCCGTGGGAGCGATGGCGGTCTGATTGCGGTTCTGGAGCGAGCCGATCTGGAACCGCTACGAGCCGCAGGGTGGATCACACCGGAACGCTGGCAAAAGGCGATAGGTTTTTTCATACGAATCGATTTTAAATGCGGGCGTTGCTGCTAAACAAGATAAGGTTTTTAGAGGAGGGAGTCAAATTCTACAGAAGATGTTCTTTTTCGAAGAGTTTGAAATAGCCCAATAGGTTAGAAGTTGAATGGTCGCTCCATTCTAAGAACATGTTCTAAAATCCAATTACAGTATTTTGACCGCTAGCCTTTATCCGACCCCATTCGCTTTAGCGTGATCGGCCAGGAAATAAAAAGTACATCACAGGAAAATTACTAATAGAGGAAAATTATAACCCCCTCGGTGAACAAGGAGGAAATCACTTCTTTGCATGGGTAGCACTAATTTATCATCTTTTGCCTTTGTTTTTTTTGTTTTTTTTTGCCGCTAGGGCACTGGAACTTCATAAAGAGCTTTTTAATGACTTGTGTGAAAGGAAACTGTTATATCTACGTGCTTTTGCTAGTACTAGAATATAATGCTAAAAATAAAATCTTTAACTCACACTAGGAAAATTAAGAACAGAAGCATCATAATTTTCAGATATCTTTAAAACACATTTAGGCTTTTGTTTTTCAAAAGTTTTCTAACACCCTATTCCCCATAGGAGGTTTCAGACAAGAGGGGTTGAGGAGGCACTCACCCTGGACATAGAAATTATTGCGGCGCAAATTTGAAATGCACAATCAAACATTTATAATCATTTTGTAGTTTCAAAAATTGTATCATTATTAAAATATAGAAGAGAAAATAATTGACAAAAACCGTTATCTTCGTATCGGTTAATTACAGCTTGTAATGGTGCTAATATTCAAGTTGCTTGTTTCTATAATCTTTTTAATGTTTTCTATAATTACAAAAACAAATATCTCCTAATGTTCCTACTACCTAATTCTACCTTTGCAAGAAATATATTGAAAAAAATATTTCCTAGCAGCTGGCAAAAATTAAAATATACATAGTGTTATTGCTTTCGGTCAATCAGAGTTTGCGGGCGGGGTGCAAACCACGCCCGCTTCTTTTTTGGCGGTTCATCGTCACTACGTCACGGAACTTTTTTTCATCATCAACAGATGTTTGAAGTCGAGCGTTTTTTACGTAGACGACGAATTTAAGAAACTCTACACGCAGCTGAGAGTAAACTGAATTTAGAACTTTCAATCGGGGATCGACAAGGAGAACAAATGAAGACGCGTTCGAAGCTGAAGCCGTTGTTTGCCAGATGGTTGGCAAGTTGTTTGAAAGATGAGCAGATTTGGTATGGAATTCTTATTTACTTCTGCCAAGGACAAAAGTAGGTTACGAAATTGACTTTAAAAACAAAGAAAAGTTCTCCAGGAGGTAAGCAAATAAGTTTCTCAATTGCTGAAAGATATTTAAAAAAAAGCTTTGATGTCCTTTAGTAAGTTCTTGAACTGGACTTTAGAACATTAAAAGTGTAATTTAAGTAACTGAAAATATTAAGCACTGTTTTGGCTTTGATCATTTTGCATTCTTTAACCTATACGGTTCATTTGCATTGCAATTATGGCAGAAACCTAAACTGTCGCAATATTGCTTTCTTCACATAATCAGGTAGTGCATTAGATAATCAAGCCAGTCTGATAAAGTGATTACTGCGAAGACTATCATCATCTTCGATCATCATCCGTAAGTATAAAGGTCTTCTTGAGACCCTCTTTCGTAAATTGTTGTATGCTATAATTACAATATGCGCTCGTAATCAAGGGCGCTGGAATCCATGGCCGCCACGGCAATGGCGCTTACGCCTTACTGTATTCAGAAATCGCAAGGTGACCCTAACTCAACTGTTGTGCTGGCGGAGCTTGAGAAGGCCAGCAGCTTTCAGAGGCGCGGGATTGTTGAGAAAGCTGGGTGGGCAACTCCTCTGGGCGCTGAAAAACCGGATCGTGCACTTGCAGAAGCATGCCTGCTAGCATTGACCAAAGACACATGACGGACCGCCGACTCGCGCACGTATTGTTGTGCTCCATCTCATTCCGGCGTGATGCGCCAGATGCCAAAGAGATACGCATGGCACCGACAACGGGTCTGCTTGTCGCGGCGGTCATGGGTGGCGCAGCCACTTTGCTGGGAGGAGGTGGCAGCGCCGAACGGTTGCGATCCCACCCACAGCCATCGCGATATGTTTACGTCGACCAGCTTTGCCAACCCCGCCGTCGCCATCGCGCGCAGCTTCACCGACACCTTCTCGGGCATCCGGCCCTTCGACTCGGAACGTCACGCTCTGATGGCCACTCCCAGTACAGAACAACCGGCATTGCTCGATGGCCTGGTTGCCATAACGCGGCGCGATCTGTTGCTGGCATGGAAACGGCCGGGTGACGTCCTCAATCCACTGTTCTTTTTTGCCATGGTTTGCACCTTGTTTCCATTGGCGGTGGGACCGAGCGCCGAGCAGTTGACGTTTAGCGGGCCGGGCGTGCTGTGGGTGGCAGCCCTGCTGTCCAGCCTGCTGTTGGCGTATTCTGAGCCGCCAGGGTATCGGCGGACAGCACCGATCAAGCGCCCTAAGCTTGATCCTTACCTGGCCCAGATCGATAGCTGGTTGGCAGAAGACAAGACCCGCCCGCGCAAGCAACGCCATACAGCCAAGAAGATATTTGAACGGCTGCGCGATGAATGCCGATTTGATGGCGGTTACACCATCGTCAAAGACTATGTGCGGGCCAGTAAGCGCGGATCACAAGAGATGTTTGTTCCGCCTGCTGGATGAACCCGGTGCCGGTGTTAACCCCACCCTGATGCTCAAGGTCATTGATATGATCAGACGGCTCAATGAGGAACGCGGGTACACATTTTGCATTATTGAGCACGACATGGATCTGATTGCGGATCTTTGTGAAAAAACAATCGTTCTGGCTGAAGGTCAGATCCTCATGCAGGGAACAATGGACGAAGTACGCAAGGACGAACGCGTTATTGACGCGTATTTTGGGGGAGAAGTAGTTTGCTATTGGGAATACTCCCACATCCTTCCCTACCTTCCAATCGACACCTGCACCCACGAATGTTGTGGAAAATATTTTCAATCCCACTGAAACAACGACAACTACGACAACTACAACTGTGGATGTTGTCAACAATCCTCCCAATCGTCGCCCAACGAATGACCTCAATGGTGGTGGTGATGATGGTGATGGTGGTGGTGGTGAAGACCCAGTAACAACAGCTGGAAGTACGGCAATCACGGGTGGGGGTTTTACTATGGTGAAAATGTTGCTTCATTAAATCGTTACTATCACCATTTATTGAATGTTAATGGTTTTCAAGTATCTTAAACCACACAGCGATTCGTGGAAACAGTTTATATATGTTCATGATGATATATCAATTCCACCTGGTTCATGGCCACTCGTGATGGCAAGATCAATAACTTCTGTTGGTGATTTAACAGTTCCGCATACAAAAACCTTTGAGTTACATGTATCCAAGGCTAATTGAATCAATGAAAGCACGACGCAGTCTGCGCGCGATCGGGTATGTCGACGTGATCCGCGTACCGACGCATGCGGTCGAAAAGTACCTGCTGCCCAAAATCGAAGGCCGGGCGCTGCCTCATTTAGGGCAGGGGGCGACGGTTGGCGAACAGGACGAACTACAGCAGTCTCTGCTCGACTTCCTGGTTGATCGGCGCTTTATCAACGGCACTCAGGCGATGGCGATCAACACGGATCGTTGCGTGAACTGTGATGACGGTCCTCATTATCATCGTTCCGTGACCCTTCAACAAACAACAGTACAGAAGCCCTGCGCGCAAAAAAAAACCTACTATCGGTGTCAAGATCAACATGATTTAAAAAGTATAATCCATGTCAACCAACAGAAATTGTAATCACGCATGGAGTTGTTGTGGTTGGCTCCTAGAACTGTAATCAAGCAGGGAATTATTGTGATTGGCAACCTAGATCTTTAATCACACAGATAATTGTTGTGATTTGGGATTACTGTGCTCTTATTGATTCTGATTTTTGTGTCTTCGACCTCACTAAATTTCGAAACCTAATGAAAATCCTGAAACTTCAAAACTGAGAAAAGATTGGCACTAAAAAAAAGATTCCCCGAAATCAATATTCAAATAAATGTGTAATCTTCCATCCATTTTCAGTATTTTTTTAGTCAATCCTTGTGTCAAAGTTCAGCCGAAAAGCTGACACTTTTCTATTATTAAATAATAAAAAACAAGTTTTTTCCTTCGCGAAATGCAATTCTAAGGACCAGGTAAAGTCTTTTTCACGTAATATCTAATCTTCAAATCTTTGCCATGTCAGTGTTACCAGAATCCTTCACCTTAGTTCCTCCACGAACAATAAAACAACACTTATTTATTTTATACAATAAATTTGTAGAGGAAAGCGCTCTTCAAATAAGTTCAAGGGATTTTTAATAATTACCAAAATCACGAATTATTTCAGCCGTTTGCAATTCTGAGATATCTTGTTGATATATGGATAAATCAGACGCACTCAATTGTTTTTCAGCACTCAGTCAGCAAACCCGACTGGATGTGTTTCGACTTCTGGTGAAAGCCGGAGCGCAAGGCCTTTTGTCTGGTGAAATCGGAGAAAAGCTGGAGGTGCGTCAGAACACCATGTCGGCCAATTTGGCACTGCTGCTGAATTCCGGTCTGGTTCGCAATGAACGGCAGGGCAGGACAATCCGCTATTACGCAGATTTTGATGCCATGCGGGCGGAAGGCGGCTGGGGGGTCGTCTGTACGGAAGAGTGCATGATCCATCCGACCGGGGATCACTCACCCTCACCGCACATGCGGCTCTATTCGGATGCCGACATTCCGTTTCTGGCTCGGATGGTGGAAGCCTGCCACGAATTCGGCGCGCTGTTCGGGGTCGAGCTTTCCCATGCCGGTAAGTCGGCCGCGAACAAATTCACGCGTGAATACCCGCTTGCCCCGTCTCAGGCGCAATACTGGAGCTATAACGAAAATTCAAGCTTGTTTAAATATCGATATTTACAGTGATGAGTAAAAAAAAAAAAAAATATTTAACTACGTCTGTCACTATAAATTTGATACCATGAAAAATCTATTGGTGAATCAAATCTATCAAATTTGTATTATTTGGAGTTTGACTCTCTTTGGGCAGAAGTTGAAAATTTTTTTCATTTTTTCATGAATTGCCTTTTCAAATAGTATAGAGAATACCTGTAAAATTGAAATTGGCCTGGCTCCCCCAATCGACCATGACCTGAAAATCGGCGCGGACGACGCGGCCGGGCCAGAGTCCGACACTGATGCTGATGCTGATGCCGATAAGGTGCAAGCCGAAACGAAGACAAAGAAGCCTGTGCGCAAGACTCGTCGGCGCGGGGCGGCCAAGGCTGAGCAGGCCGAACCGGTGACCGAAGATCCGGCGCCGCAACCTGAAACGGCCGGCGCCGAGCCGGCGGCGGATATGACTCCGGACGCTGAGGTTCCCTCCTGTCTTTATTGAATAAGTAGTTTCAGTAAAACCGAAAGTATCGGCCAAAGAGATAGAAAAAGATTGGTGTTTTTGATTCGTTGATAATTTTTTTTCAAATTGCCTAACAACATGTTCCAGGACTTCAGGATGATTGATATCAGGGTGTTTCCTGTTCATAAACCAGTCAGGTTTTTCTTTGGCTAATTCATCTGGGACCAGGTTTCCCATTGCATGTTCGTAGTAAAGTTTTTCACCGCCGCTTGTACACTGCAAAACATCTTGTTTGTCGGAATACCGTGTACAGTTTTATCTTATCGGACAGTTAGTCTAGAAGTTCTACTCGGACTAGGTGTTTGTCACCGTCGAAGTCTCTACAGTACTCCGTAATACGCAGACTGAAAAAAATGAGTTCACTTTTGTCGGAACGTGAATACCGGTTCATTCACCAGTGAGAACAAAAACATAGTGCCCTATCGCGTCTTCGCATGATGGGCGTGCTGACTGCGGCTACTGGTCACATGGTGTACTTTCTTTGGTTCTACCTTCTGGGTTACGTCTCCCCTGTAGTCGTACCCAGGCCTATGCTGGTATATATTTTTTTTAATAAGCAACAAAGGCTTGCTCCAGCCTTCAACGTTGTATGGATATCATTGGATTTCATTCTTTAGATGGATTTCAGCCCTAAAAGTTGCTTAATAGTTGCTAAAGTACAAATCTATATTTTGCCTAACATTTCTAACTGCTTAGAGAAATGGTACGATACAATACTTTAGTTTATTATTCCTAAGTCTAATTTTACACCTCTTCGTTAAGACTTGAGGCTAACAAGTATGATGGGGTAGCGTGAAAAAGCTTCTTGAATGCAGTAATAAAGTTAGAACTGTGGTTATAGCCTGCAATGTATGCCGCTTCACCAATGGTCATTTGTCTATTACGAATTGCGATTCGTGCTTGTTCCAGTCGTTGCTTGCGCACGTAATCAATGACCGTAATTTGGTAAGTGCAACGAAAAAAAATAATAAAGCAAAAACTGACTTTATAAAAAAATAAAATAAGAACAGTACTCAAATAGATTAGAATAAAAGCAAGTTTATGCCAAGGAAGACTCTTTATGTGATTATTATGTTTTTCATTTAATGATGTTACAGGGTCGCCTACTCCAAACCGACAAATAATTTTAGATTGTTTGCCCCTTGGAACGAGTTGAAGCAAACCTCAAGAAACTTGAACGGATTTTTTTTAAATTTATTGAGAAAGTCACGATGTCCAAACACGTCGTCGCGCACGAACCTGAGTTGGCCCTTTTCGTACCTGACACACAGAAACTGCTTTTCTATGAACGAATAGCCAAGCTAGCCCTCCGTCACCTGACGAAAAAAGGAAGAGTCTATGTCGAATTTCATCACCGCTTTGCCGAGGAGGTAAAAGCTGTTTTTTACCGCTATGGCTATCAAAACGTACGTCTAGCGCACGACTTGCAAGGCAAAGCACGCTGGCTATTGGGAGTGGGCCGGTGAGTCGGTGTACCAAGTTTATCTTGACCTGTTGCAGTCCTCGCAACTTGACCGGATCTTGAATACCGCATGCATTTCCCTCATTCCTAAGGTCAAGCAGCCTTCCACCATCAGTGACTGGAGACCTATTTCCTTGTTGTCTTCCGTGTACAAGATTATTGCAAAAGCCCTGGCAGAGAGTCTGAAGCCGATGTTGTCCTCCTCCATCAGCAGGGTTCAGTCTGGATTTATTCTTTTATAAATTTAATAAATACTAGATTTTTGGATACTTGCGCTCTTGTTAAACAGGATTTCAAAAGGTAGATCAATCATCTTGCTACGATACGAAATATAACTACCAAGAAAAAAACCTAATGAAAGAATTTTTACCAAGAAAAAATACCTAATTTAAGTTATTACGTCAAAAATGCTACTAATACTGCTTCATCCAGTGTTGGGGGGATGTCGAACAAAGTAAAAACACAATGGATACATCCAGGTAATCTATTATCTTTAAAGCTTTGTGTTTGGAATTTTAATGGTTTCGGAAGTTCAAAAGCTCAATCTATCAAGCAAACAGGTTGTGACTTCTTCAATATTATCTTAGAAAACCACGATCTACTATGTTTTTCTGAAACTTGGAGAGACCCAAAAGATAAATCTTTATTTCAATTTAATGATATTTTTGTTGAATTTCATGAACCAGGCCTTAAAAACCATTTAGGGGGTAGACCACCATCAGGGGGTTTGTTATTTGATGTATAAAGTTCGTTTTATTTATATAATCCTACCTTTTAATATGTTACTTATTTAAATATTTGGGATTATTTTCATATAGTTTATTATTGCTGTATTTGGTTTTGCCTCTTATTCTACCGAACTGTTAATGTTCTTTTTTACTATTATGTTTACAGAAAAACAAGATATTCAATACTGACCACTTTTGATTTTTTTTTTTTGCAGCTTATTTGATATTTTTTGATATTTTTCACTTTTGGCCATATGAGCTCTTAGCTCTTGTTCATCTTGTGATGAATTGCATAATGGGTAGCTCCAATTTTATGTTAATGTGATTCAGTTTTGCCTAAGTGATGCCAATGGTATTGTTTGGTAGGTATTATTTAAGAATGATTTAAAATGTGGATAGCAATATATTATGAAATAGTAATTTCGTTGTTTTAGTATTTTCTTTAGTTTTTATGCCACTTGGTATTAACCAAGTGACATATAGCAATTGTAAATTCTGGTCTGGGGCGATTTCGGCGACAGCAGAGCAATAGGTTTAAAAGTACTTCACTACCACCTCAACAATCCCAAAGCGCGCTCTGCACGAGAATTTTTGTGCAGAGATAAGGATATTAGGATTGTCGTGTTGAAACGGCGAAACATCTTTCGCCAATACCTGTCATGGCAACTCGCTCTTCAATCCGGGGAATGGGTGCGTTTAGTTTCACAGAGCAATGCGCCCATGAGGTATTGCCCAATAAGCGCAGCGGCGCAAATCCTTCAGTTCCCGGCCAACCCTGACATCGATGTTGACGATCGATTCGACGCTGACATTGTCGCGACGCAATTTACCCCGCGCCTCGGCAGGGCCGAAGGCGTTGGCGGCCTCCTGTTTTGTACCGGACATCGTCGGCTGCGGTTTCTGCATCACGCTATCTTATCACCCATTCCCGGCTGTCACTCAACCACCTGCGAATCTGCATATTTCCCGATAAATCATCATAAAGTGAATTTTGAAGGTCACTGGTATTATAAATCTATGGAATGTCATGACGTTTCTCCAAACCTTTTGCACTGTAATTGCATGGTCGATCTTCTTGGTCGTGCAGGGTACCTTAATGAGGCAGAGGATCTGCTTGAAGGCATTCTTGGCATAGATGCTGTTGGATGGAAGATATTACTCAATGCTTGTAAAATACATGGGGACATGGGGATAGCTAACCATTGTTTCAATGAAATTGTGTACCTAGATCCCAGCTGCATTGAAATTGATCGGGATCCGTTGCATCCAACTCGATCGGCTCCACGCCAACGCCTTTCGTGACGACGCGCTCAAGATGCAACGGTTTGCCGAATCGGGAACATTCCTCGGGCTGATCTTCAGCCTGATCGGGCTCGGGTTTGCCGCGATCGTGACACTGCTGGTGTTCGCCAAACGTGCCGTCACCCGTCGCGACCAGCTGGAACGCCAAATTGCCAGGCGGGTCACGCAAGCCGAACTGCTGTATCTGGGGTCTTGACGAACACGCCCTTCGAGCGCGTCTCGCGGACGAGGGCCACGATCGTCGCCGGCGCCGTCGCGATCGAGACCGCGCCGAAGAGGAGCGCGAGCTCGAAGGACGCGCCCCCCAGCGCATAACACGCGCCGAACACGAGCAGCGGCGTGATCGTCGACTCGGCCAGGAGCAGGTAGAAGAGGCGGCGGACGGCGTTCGAGAGGCGGCCGACGTGGAGGTGGGCGCCGACCGTGACCGCGATCTATGTTCCGAGAAGGATCAAAGAGAAGTACGAACCAGACGACAACGTGACAGTTTATTGCATTAGAATGGCAAAAGGATACCTCATAGCTTGCCTATCATGCCTTGCAAAATCTGGCAGCGGATATGTGAATGAGTATCGTTTAGTTTGCTTTGATGTCAATACTGATGAAGTTATTGCATGGAAAACCTGTTCTTTTTACCAAAAGATGTCGGCATCAGCGGTATGTATCTCTTGC
Source organism: Alatinidae sp. Z8VKAUB7J3 (assembly GCA_010016025.2). Lineage (NCBI taxonomy): Eukaryota > Metazoa > Cnidaria > Cubozoa > Carybdeida > Alatinidae > Alatinidae sp. Z8VKAUB7J3. Next base: position 203,246,162 of record JAAAKM020721499.1, read on the forward strand.
ATTTATTGGTTGTTGCCTTTACATTTGGAAGCTTGAGACAGAGGTATACTGTGGAGAATAAAAGGAGCTGTCTTGCCATCTTTCGTCTGGTGATATTCGTTGTCTTTTGGAATTAGTCAGTAGCAGATATCTTTATTCTGGAAGTCTGTGGAATGTTCTGATCGGCAGTGACATACTAAAAAAATACTCTGATACAGGGTTGCCTACCGTTGAGCACTGTACGAGAACAAATAATTCATTCTCGAAAAATCGATATGACTATTCCAAAATAAAATTTGTCTTGAAACAATCTTTGTAAGAACTAACAAACTTAAACGATATATAATGATATTAATTGCTGAAAGTTCATCGCCTCAAGATTTTATTTCACCGCAATAAATATTTTACTTTCAATTTTTTAACTACTACAAAAGAAAATATTTGTAATATAGTTTGTTTTAGTTTAAGTGGCATATGCGCAGTAGACTTTATGATTTTTACCTCTTGGGAAAAGGGCGGTAGCCAAACGGCGACGTGCCGGAGGCCCGTGTTTTCGAAATTGCGGAGCAATTGATCGCCGCCGGTGCGGACGAACTCAACATCGCCGACACCGTGGGCTACGGAAATCCGGTACAGGTCCGGCGCATCCTCACCGAGGTTCGGAAGATCGCGGGCGATGTGCACGTCGCGGCGCATTTTCACGACACCAGAGCCATGGGGCTCGCCAATGTGGTGGCTGCCGTCGAGGCGGGCGTGCGGCGGTTCGATGCATCGCTAATGAAATCAAATCCATTACGACGAGGAAGGATTCCTACGAATTTCTTAACGGAATATCGTCAGTAGGGAAGGGTTTGAACTTACTGCTTTTTGTCTACTACCTCCATCGATAGAGGGTCGAAACGCATTGTCTAATATCTTCTATCGGACAGGCTATCATACAGGCATGCAGACCACGGGGCTTAATGTCTCCTGTACAAATAGGACTGGCTTCGCAGCTGCATCACATTTTTTCGTCCCGATTTTTGATGCGGTGTCGCGAACACTCGGAAGTACAGCATGGGCGACGCTCTGGCGGGTCCACTTGCCATTGCTGACGCCAGCCATGGGAGCGGCCGCGCTTCTGGTCTTCGTGGATACGATCAAGGAGCTTCCAGCGACGCTGTTGTTGCGGCCGTTTAATGTGGAGACGCTGGCGACCCACGTTTACAGCCTGGCCGGAATTGAGCAGTTCGAAAGGGCGAGCCCTGGTGCGCTGTTGATTGTTGCGGCGGGGATATGATAAAAAACGGTAGACAGTCAGTTCCTTATTATTCTTAGGTCACAAGAAAAAAGAAGAAATAATCATGCGAATACAATCGAAATGGCTTATTTTACTCCAATAGCAAGAGATACGTCGTTCAAAAAAGAGGGTTTTCATTAAGAAATATTACTGGAAGCAAATGTGGCTAAGATAAGAGATTATCTTATTTAAGTAATATCTTCCGACAAAGACACGTAATTGAAATGATTATGAGTGTATTGAAAGCCTACAAATAAATACAAAATACCGCTAAGCAATATAAGGATAAAATTCTTCCAGTTTCCTGAGAAGAAGGATCCAATCACAGAAACCACGCCTGCAGCTAAGAGGATATAACCAATTAGTAGTTCAATTGCTATTGTTGCCGCCATTGGGTAGCCGATTGCGACCCACCCTACTATTACATATACAATTCCCAGTACTAGTAACCAACCTCTGTGTGCTCTTAAACCCCCGGCAATCGAAGTTCGCGTCGGCAATGAGGGCCATGATCTGGTCACCGTCGATTTCCGCTCCCGTTTCATCGACAATGACCATACGGTCAGCGTCGCCATCGAGCGCAATGCCGACGTCGGCGCGTACTTCTCGCACTTTTTGCTTCAATGAAGCGACGTCGGTGGAACCGCATTTCTTGTTGATATTCAAACCGTTGGGTTCGACATTGAGCGACACGACCTCTGCGCCGAGTTCCCAAAGTGCTGCCGGAGCGACCTTGTGGCAGCATTGAATATGATAACAAATCAGAAGAGATACTCTGCCGAATTGTCTCGATTGACGGTGGTCAGCTACCGCCACCACCCGACGCGATTAAGAAACCGATTGGAATCAAGGCTCGAGTTTTGGGTGGCGTTGATTCTGGCTTCAGTGAAGGCGAGATTGGAGTGAACCAGGAGACAACCTTGGGCTTTTCGGTACCACCTGATGGCCGCGAAAGGAAGATTAGCGTTGATGTGGACGGTTATCCGCCGTCACTATACGCGCGGCGCATGGCCCTGGATTTTCATCGTGTCGGCGCTGGTGGGAGCAATTGCCGCTGTCGAAGTTCTGCTGTTCGGCTTCCTCGGCGACATCATTGACTGGCTGTCGAGTGCCGACAAAGCCACATTCCTCGAGCGCGAGCGCAACAAGCTATTCCTGATCTCTGCTGTTGTATTGCTGGCGTTGCCGCTGATGGCGCTGCTCGCCGGGTTGCTCCAACACCAGACCATAATCCTGTCTATATTCCACCAGAGCCCAGTTCATTTTCGGAAGAGGATACTTATACTATTTTTTAGAGGGAAAAATCTGCCTTTTCAAAACTGTATCCGGCCGGTTGTTTTTGCTTTCTATGAAATTGTAAAACTCATGATGGATCGACGTGGGAGAGGCTCCCATTTACCAGTGGGAAGAAATTGTGATGATGTTGATATACCTCTTCCACAGAGGGGGAATAGGATAACCTTCGCAGAAATAATAATGAGCTTTACAGGCTCTGCATGAAATTTCCTTGTACTCTTTGTGTATTTTCGTTTGAAACAAAGTTTACCATTCTTTGTTCTGGCTTGTTTTCGAAATACATGCATGTTATGGTCAATGGCTGCTAATGCAATGCGGCTAGTAAAACTAGGATAATCAAATGAACATCTCTTTGGAGCATATTTAGTCAACATGCTATTGAAGTTCTCAATCATTCCTGTGTGCCTAAAGGTTGTATAACGATCTAAATTTGGCTTGCGGATGGTCATAATTGGTTTTTATGCGTTCTTCCATTTCCAGATGATCCTGACAACGATAATAGTTGTCTTCTCTGATCACCTGAATGTCAGCGCCATTTTCTTTAAAGTAGTGTTTAATTTTGTCGGTGAACAGGGATTTTCCTGAGCCGGAGCCGCCGGATATCGCGATCACCTTAGTTTCAAGACTCATAATTGATAAACAGGACAGTTTTAGTCAAGACTACCAGCGAAGCAAAAAAATCTTTCTCTGGATAGAATTTCCGATAAAAACTTTCCTCACTTTTACCAAACACTTGACGCGTATACTATTTATAATTGTGATTATTAATAGAAGTAAAACGAAAATTAGATAGATAGTTAGTTAAAGGCAGTCTGCCCTTTCACATTTTGTTGCAGTAAAATACATGTAATGCTCTAATACAAAGCAATATCTGCACAACTAATCAGCAATTCATCACGTTTCTAGAGCATTTGTGTTCAAGACATTTTCCCGCGACCGACGGGGAGGACGCGTGCGCGCGCACCTTCCTCGAGCAGATCGGCGAGCGCATCTTTCGGCGGCCGCTCACCACCGAGGAGCGCGACCGCTTCGAGACGTTCCTGCTCGCCGAGCGCGACGCGTCCGACTTCGAGACCGGCGTGCAGCTGACGCTCGAGGCGCTGCTGCAGATGCCGCAGTTCCTCTATCGCATCGAAGAGGGCGACCGGAGCGCCGACGCGTTCGCCGAGGGCACGCTGCTTTACTAATTTGCTACAGGCCGCAACGATAGAAGCCGGATCCGGAACGTGTTCCAGCATCTCCAGACAGGTAACGACATCAAAAGATTCAGGCTCAGCTTCGGCCATCTGCTCCGCTGATATTTGTCTGTAGTCTACCTGAACGCCAGATTCCAGAGCGTGTAATTTAGCAACTTCAAGCGGCTCAGCGCCCATATCAATACCAACAACATCAGCACCGGCTTTGGCCATTGATTCTGACAAAATGCAAGATTCTTTATTGGAACTGACGGTAAAGGCATTCTTCACTGATGTTCGATTGGTTGGACAAATATTGCGAAGAGCTATTTATAACAGGTTTACGTCAAACCTTTTCAAACACGCTATTGGCGAAAATTGGTGCAAGAAACTCGTTCACACGAAAGTCTTATTCTGACGAACTGGCAACAGCAAGAGGATAAAAAGCTTCAAAAACAGAGGAAAGGATGTCGAGGTAACTTAACTTTTATAACTTTTCTCTTCATTAGCCAAAAGTGTTCGGCGATGAGCAATTTATGACAGGAATTGATCCATTAACAAATGATTCGCTCATCCAGTAATGAGTTTGCATTTTGGGTCTATCGTAACCAATTTTTAGATCTAAAGCAATGACATTACAACCTATAAATGTTAGTTTGCAAATTCTTTCAACGCCCATACTCACTCTCCAAATATCGGAAATTTATTTGGTTTCCTGTGCATGTTCCATTTCTTAGTCCTTCGTTCCGCATCCAGGCATGGGACAGCTAGTTTGCAAATTAATTTTTTGGTAATAAATTGATATGCTTGTAACATAAGAAAAAGAACCCTACAGGTGACTCATGGATTTTCTGTAGGGTAGTTGGATTTTTACCTGATTTACATAATACTGAGCATCCAAAGGATTTAAGAATTCAAAAAAAATTCTTAACAATCTGACAGGAATGCTTGAGAAAGAAGGAAGACTATTAAGAATTTTTGACATGAAATATTTATCCGCAAAAGTGTGGATATTTTTTTTTGCCAGAAGAAAGATCATGGATGCACGTTCATTTGTTCTTTTCCTTTTTTTGTTCTTCCTAAGGGCCATTTTCTACGGGGATAATTTATCGCTGGAAGGGAAGTCTTAGGGATTTGAACTTTCCGGGGAAAATTTTTCATAGGGGAATTCGCAAGGACAAAACACTTCGTGGTAACAAACTATAAGTAAGGAGTGATGTGCTCAATAGTAACCGAAACTCTTTTCCAGTGCAACCCGATTTTCTGATATAACACAAAGCAAGTAGAAAAAACAGCGAAGCTCAGAGTCAGAATCTTTGCCGTCCGGGACCCTTGCGCGATCCCAGCAGAGAAGTGGTACATTCTCCGCATCAGGAGGGAGGATTGCAAGCGCCCCTGATTTCAGGGTGTCGACATCTTCGTTCGTGAGCGTTCCTTCCCCCGTTTGATTCATGGGAAGGAATGTCCTGTCCCCGAAAAGATGTTTGCGTCTTTGAAAGATTGTTATGGATTGAATCGTTATCCAACACCAGATGAAAAACGTTTACTCGCCAAAAAAACAGGTTTGACATTAACACAAGTTAGTAATTGGTTTAAAAATCGTCGACAACGAGATCGAACACCACGAACGTAATTCTTTTTTTCTTTCTCGAACGAATCAATCTCATTCTTGAATTTTCTAGACAAGATTATCAAGATCTTCCCACTTCGTTCTACTTCGGTAATAGTTCAATGTATTGATCGAGCAGTTTTGCTCCTCGATTATTTATTCCACTGTATAGCCAATTTGATTTCTATCTTCAAGTATGGAGAGACAGAGAATGTGCATGCAACAAGTAACCAAAATTGAATTAGATCGAGCGTGTGCATGTTTCGATCAGTCTTCTTCCTCTTCCTTCTCTCTCTCTCTCTCTTAAACAAATCATTGGGTTTTTTCTCTATCCCTCTTTCCTTCTCTCTTCGTTTAGATTGGAACAACATTAGCAGTATTGACGTGTTCAAAGGAAAGGAAGGCTTTCAGACTTGGAAAGAACAAATGAAGGAAGTACTTGTTTTTGAGAAATTGTGGGAGCTTATAGAACCAAAGGAACAATCTGCAGACAACAGTTCAGGCGTACAAATTGAAACAATGTCAAAAGGAGCTTAAAGTTAGTCAAGCAAGAGCAATTATAATGTGCGAAGTGGCTCCAAGTATCATCATTAAAATAAGAGGACTCAATGTGGAAGTACCTTGTGATTCTCATACAAAAAGCCATGTACTTGGTAGGCGACATACTTTAATTGCGCATTCGCCGCTGCTGCTCTTAGCATCAGCAGTATCTGTTTTTGTATGATAGCGCTGCCAGGCTGCTTTCAATACTTGCGATAAAAAAACCAAATCGGTTGTGTGATCAACAACCAAAACAACACGGCTTAACGGCACAACTTGAACCAGGGTATTCAATTCATGGATACAACCCGGTTTTCGGGCGGTAAAATTTCTCCTCTACGCTTGTAGAGATGTAGCCTTCAATGGACCTTTACTCGTTTTTTAGCTATTACCTCACATTAAGTAGCAAGTTTTAGCATTCCGATTTCGACATTTGGAAGTTCAAATTCACCATTTTTTAACTTTGCCGATTTCCAAACAACTCTTGCCTCTGCGGTGATCTCGTATTGTTGGTATTGTAGTAATGATCATTCGTGCTAAAAAGGTTGGCCTAGGTTTTGACTTTTTGGAGCCTGAGTTTGCCGTAGGTCAGATGCCCATCTTTCATCTCGCTGTCGATTACGACCTGATACTCTGCATCTTCTTTCTTCGCCATTTCATCATACTGGTTTTGCGAAATACAAAAGCCCCAGTCTTCCTTATGAAAACAGGTGCGATAGGGAATTGCCTGAGGTCGGGCTGGCAGGGTTAGCAATTTATCCTTTAACTCCTGCCACGGCATCATCCGACTAACCGGATGACTTCCATTGAGGATATGGAGGTTTGATTTGGACCCGAACCCCAACCTAACCCAACCGTAAGCAAGGCGACCGCTCTTCTGACCATACCCCACCTCTCTCTACCCTGGAGTGTACCGCCGTGTTTGCCAAACACACCTCCACCAGACCATCATCACTCCAACATCACCAGGGTTTCGACTAGCAGCGTGAATTTTGATGGGAGGGCCCTCGGTCTGGGGTCCATCCAGCCTGAAATCACCTCAATGTTTTTCCCACGACAGGCACGCAAACGCAAACTCTCTTTTCGATTATTCTCAAAATTTAGGCTCTGATTTTGGGTGTGGCAATAATTGCAAGGATTTTTGTTGACCACGAGTAATTCACACTGATTAGATCGCAGGAAATCATCTTGACAATACCTTGGTTTGCTAATGTCTTTCTGATAATCAATAAATGAGAAGGGTTTTTGAATAACATGTTTCTGTATGCCAACAGCCTTTGAGTCTGGGAAACATACACCATTACATAATTCATACCTTTTAATCTGAGAACCCAAATTGTGGATATAGGCGAATGCACAGCCTGCTCTTTGCAATGTGCATTAAAGTTTCAGAGAAAAGAATACGAGCCTCAATGCATCGTATAGACCCAGAAGGTGTCCTTGTGAGAGCCCTGCAGCTTACAACGATATCAAGGCGTGAATACAAAGTGCCTGGGATTCTTTCTCTTTGGCACATAGATGGGCATCATAAACTGATAAGGTAAGTCAACGGTGAATGAAAATTTTACATTCTTGGTGATCGGTCAAGGCAAACGCAAGGTTGGGGCGATCGGGTTCCTGCAGAAGATTGCCCGTGCCCAGGACAAGTATCAGCAGGCCGGCCGCCAGGCTGCACAGCTTCAGCGCGGGCGTCACCATCAGGAGGTCACCTGTTGGGCGTCCAACATGGCAAATAGCGTCTGTAGATCTGCCTCACCCAACGGTTTGGTCAGATAGGATATGGCACCCAGCGCCAGACTTTCTTCCCGCTCGCGCTGATTTCTGCAAGTTATGATTATTTGCCCATTATTTACATATAGTGATGGTTATTGGGAAGTATAAAGATGTTTTCAGGGGGATTTTTATGGTTGGGATGGGTCAGGAGAGGGGGCTACGTTGAAGAATATTTACATGCATTATTTAACACACAGCATTACTTAAAAACAATTAGAAACTAAATAAAAAAACAAATATTTCAACTAAAAGTAAGGAGCAACATTAAAACTTAAAACGAAAAGAGATTATTATGTCCTACTCTTGCTGAAATAAGTGTTCTTTTAGTTTAATTTTAATCTAAATCAAATTTGGTTTTTCTTGAAGATTACAATACTTAATTCTAGTCTTATTTTTCACTAACAATATCCATACTTATCAAAGATTCTTAGTATTAGTCTTATTCTTATTAAACTTCTTCTTAGTCATTATTATAATTAGCATTTTAATCAAAAGTTTACTACCCATTTTAATTTTAACTATTAGTATTATTATTATAACTATTTTTTCCTTCTCTTAATCAAACTGTATGGGTTTAAATCTACTTAGATAAACCGTTTGACCCTCGTTTACCGTAGATGGATAGTTTCTAGTATAACCAATGTTTTTGCTGCGATTTACACTTATCGTTTAGGACCAAGTAACATTTTTACATCTCCATTCAAGAGAACCAGTGAAACCACGGTGGAAGCGATTTTTGTACAGAGTTTGGAAGATGTCGTATTTGAAGCTATGCATTGTGTTTGTCAGATACCTCGACTACAGCGATTTCCCTGTGGGGTACAGGTACTTTCCGTATCCCAATTTACAATATGGCGCCAGGAATGCGTCCCGGCCGCATGGGAATCGGCTAGTGACAGGTGCAGATCATTATTCAGGGAAATAAACCCAACAGTTTCGAGCCCGACCGGGGTTCCTTCGCAGCCGGTGGCAGGATATGCCGCTATGCCTGCATAGTTTTTGTAATGCGGTGCTGCGATCGCAAGGCTATCGAAGGCCATGCCAGCGAAAACGCCCGGACCAATGGTGTGGCAGACCGGATTACCTTCCTTCAACGGCGCAGCCTCCAGGAGATCGGGGGGCCGTTTGATATTCTCGTTTCAAATCCCCCGTACATTCCATCCGCCGACATCGCCGGGTTGGAGGCCGAGGTCCGGGACTTTGAGCCTCGTGGGGCCCTTGACGGGGGGCTGGATGGCCTCGACATATATAGGGAGCTGGCGAAAGGCTTGGGCAAGACCGTCCCCAGGACGACGACGAAGACATCCCATTCATACGAGACTGATAACCACCAAAACTTTTTTTCAACGAATGAGGACTTTGACGTCTTGGGTGGAAGGTTTCTTCTTCATTGTCGTCGAAACTGTATTGTCTGGCCAACTGTCTCGTTGTTTCGGAGTGATAATGAATGCAAAGCCAGTTGCAAAATTCGGAAAAAGTGGCCGGTGGACTGGAAAGAGAGCAGTCCAACAGGAAATACGTGTACAGTGCTCGAGTATGTTTTACAAGTTTTGGTTGACTTTTAAAAAAAGATTTTCGGATTAGAAGTTAATAAAAATAAGAATTCAGGCAATCGTTGAATCACCTTGGATAGGCAAGATCAACAATTGATAAACCATCAGCTGGTTCTAGAAAATCAATGTATTTTTGGTCTACACCAGTGTATCTGAGGTATCTCCTCTGAGAATCATCTTGAACATAATAAGCATAATGAGACCAAGTCTTAATATCTCTCCAAGTACTGTGGGAAAGCCCAACAGCTTTCCCTACATTTTTTTAATTTGCGACAAGATTTACTCGAACAATATAAATGCTAGATTCACTTACACCCGCCCGGATCGTACAGGAGCTTGACAAATTCATCATTGGTCAGGCAGAAGCGAAGAAATCCGTAGCTATTGCTCTAAGGAACCGTTGGAGAAGGCTGAAGGCAGCTGAGGAGATGCGTAAAGAGATCATCCCCAACAACATTATGATGATCGGGCCTACCGGGGCAAAAACTATCAAATTGGTGGAAAAAAGTTTAAAAAAGGTGACTAGAGATAGCGAACACACCTAAATGAAAAGGCGATAGAAAAATGTACAGAAATAAAACATAAATGATACTATTTAAAAATAAAAGCGCAAGTATCAACTATTTTCAATATTCAGGTTCATCCAAAATACGAGAGGTTTGCTCCCATCCATCCTTACTCTATATACCTAAGTTTAACTGTTATAAAGAAATGTTCTGAAAAGGATGTTTCACGAGCAATGTTTTGTAATGTTGCAAACCGGTCAAGTGTTTGACAAACAATGTTTGATCGTTTCACTTCACCAGGGCCTTAGGTTGAATCATGGATAATTCTGCAGCGAGGGATCTCTTAGAAAAATCCTTTCAACAAAGATTTTTCATTCCACGATTTCCGTTCTAGTTTTCCCGCCCCGAGCCAGTCCTCTAAATCGCACATATGAAAACTATCCACTGGGCGTTTCGCCTCCCAATAACCCATGTCATAAGAGCTCTTGGCTCTTCCGGCCTCGTCGCAAGTGCCATATAAGCTCTTAGCTCTTGTTTGTTGTTGCGGTTGACGATGTGAGTTAAGGCATATCTATAGCCTATCACTTTTACGGCACCAATCGATATAATCAAATTTTGGTTTTTACGTTATTTGTGCTCGTGGGTTCTTTTAGCCTGGTCTAAACTTCCTGCGGACGTTCATTATTACTTTTTAAAAACGTTTCTGTTTATTTCTTTCCCGTCTCGTCCATGCATATCGAATTTGGCCGGTGCAGTTGAGCACAGTGCCCGCAAGTGGCCGGGAGCAAATCGGACGCGTTCTCCATCGACGGATGCACCCGCTTGTCGGAACAGATCGACAGCTTCATTGTCACCGCGAAACTCCACACCGATTTCGCTGGCAATCCAGTCAGCCTGTTGCTCAATTTTAGCCAGTACTTCGTCACTCAGCAATGCGTAGGCCGAATTTTACGTGATTGCCGGTTTTGATGGGGATAAACCATTCTAAAGAGGATAAAACAGCTTAAATCCACCTGAAAAACCAAGCTGTCAATCGATATGAATCATCTTTTTTAACCATGCAAAGAACCAGTAAGAGAAAATAAAAAACAATCTTCAGACACTAAAAATTGACGAGGGATACATTTTGTGCCACGGATAAGAGTACTATTGCTACTAACAACTCACTCAAGCACCAAGCCACTTAAGGGCAACACAATCGCACATGCTCCATGGGCATCCGTCGCAGATGTCTCCGAACTCATGAAACGCCTAAAAGTTTCCTATCGTGAAAAAATCAAGCCGTGGGTAGGATCCGATAGTGAGTACAACAGCAACCTTGATGACTTGATGCATGAAGCTGCCATGCTGGCTGCGATCGGTGAAGTGCTGCAAAAGGAATCCATGGAGAACGCTGACAATGACGACTATGTCGAGTTCTGCAATTCTCTGAAGAGTGGTGCATTGATGATCCTGAGCTCGGGTGTCGTAGCCGCCGAGCAGGCGCGCGACCTCGTCGAGCGGGCGCTGCGTCGCGCTCAGCCCGATGCGCTGCATCGGCGGACGGTCGGGCTGGTCTCGGCGGCGCAGCGCCTCGAGCCGCTCGAGGGACAAGAACAGGTGCGCGCCCCGCTTCGACGAGACCATCGAGTGGATCTCGTCGACGATCACCGTCTCGACGTTCGCCAGGATCTTCCGCGCCTGCGACGTGAGCAGGAGATAGAGCGACTGCGCACAAATTTAGCTCTGTTTGTGTTCAAGCAATGTTTATGACGTGGCCAAACGTTCAAACATTGCCTTCAAAGCAAATTTCAAATGTCTGACAAACATGTTTTGATTGTTTGTCCATGGCCTACAAGCCTGACCTTTTCTGGTCTAGAAAAAATATCTTGCAAGAAACTTTTGCTAGCTGGCAGAAGGCATTAGCATGAATTTCTTGAAAAGCTGTGTATCTTGCCAATTCGTAGAAAATATAACTGAAGCAACAGCAACAATTGGTACAAGAGAGACACTAGATCTTAAGTTAGTATTCATCTGCTTTTAGTTATTCTATAAAAACAGTTATTTCATTCTAACTTTGATACAATGGTATCTAACGATAATGTCAAAATTAATTCTGATATCTATTTTAGATGTTTGCTAATTAATTTGATTAATAATCAACCTTTTCTTTTGCAGATTGGAAATGGCAAATACCAAGATTTCTGAAGGCAGACAGCAAGCAAGGTGGACCGGGTGATGAATGATGGTGAGACGGCCGATTTCGGCCAGGTCTGCCAACGGAACAGCCCATGGTTGGCGATCGTGCCAAGGTCAATCGCTGACGTCGCCACCAGAACTTCAGTGGCGTCGACGGTAACTTCAACGGTATCGCGTTGCACAGGCTGGTTGACGATCCCCCGCTTGAGCGAGAACGCCCCGAGCCCTGCAACACCAGCGATCGCTATCCCGAAAAGTTGAGCCTTCTTCATCTCTTTTTCGGTTTTAAAAATCAATCCTTGGATTAAAAAATTGTCCTCCACAAAACATTTTTTTCTAAAACAGAGCTAAAATAGTCAAAATCTACAAATAGAAAAAAAAGAGCTCGCTTTAGTAAATTAAAAAAACAAAACAAAACAGCTAAATTGACTACCAACAATTTGTTTTGGTTTCGCCAACATTAAAAATTTTAAACTAAGCATGTTTTCAAAGTCAATGCATCCTGAACTGAAATTTGTCCTTGTAGGGAATTGCTTATTTTCAGTAGTAGCTAGAGAGAACTGAATAGTGTTTTTATTTAAATTTAAGCCCCCTCCCAAAGAAAAAATACATCCTTTTTTATTCTAGGAGAACTCTAACGCGGAAACAACATCTCCACCTAAGTGATTTAAGCCCAGAGCCGAGGAAGAGACCACATGTTCTATAGCAACAATTGAATAGTCATTGAAACGGTTGTGGTACAAATATGGAATTGAAAAGAACTACCACCATCGATTGGCCATATCGACATCGACAGGCACGCAAAAACAATTGGTATTGAGCTGGTCTGCGAGCCCTAGGGAAAGGCTGTCCGAAACCGTACCTAGCGTACTCATGAGTAGGCCTGTACGAGCGGCTCGGTAACCAGCCGGTCGCCGCAACAACAATCCTCTAGCAAGTAGCCGACGAGGGAGCCGAAGGTCTTGTACTGCGCTCGATAAACGATGCTCCGACCCTGTCGATGACTGTTCACGAGGCCTTCGCCGGAAATGGCGCCAGAACTTGCCAGAGCACCCCTTTGTCCGAGAGAAAAACCATCCTGCCTGTCGAGACAAGGGGCCGGCTCAGCGCTTTCAGGGCCTTGCTTTGCTCAAAATTGGCGCACAATCGATCATTTTTCGATAGATGCTCCTCCAGCGTCTCCAAGAGCGCGGATTGCGCGCTGGCTGACCCGGTGAATGCCAGAACGAACCTGCCAAGCAAGGCGGCAAGCACCAAGCCTACGTGTCTTGATCAAAAGCTGGTCACCCGATCAGCATTCGGTTCGTATCGGATTTGCGGCCGACGGTTTCCCAATCTATGCAGTCTATGGATATGAAAACGCGAACGACCCGTCTTCGCGTGTGAAAGCATTGCGCAGCTCCTGGCGGATCAAAAGCGGTTCGCGTCCGGGTGGACCGGGCGGAAGCTACGATGGCACCTATGGCGAGGATTTCGAATTTGTACCCGGCCTTGGCGATCTTGATGAGGCCAATGGATGAGGGCGACAGTCAGGACGGCCGTCACCATCAGGATCGAGACGATCTTGTCGAACTCGGCCCCGATCAGGATCGCGTTGTTGGTCATGTAGTAGACGTAGTCGCGGGTCACCATCATGCCGCCGTCGTCCGTGGTGACGGCGTACCCCACCATCGCCGCCCAGCCGAGCGCCGCCGCAATCCCCGCGATCGCCACGTAGACGGGGTCGAAGCGGAGCGCGCGCAAGGACACGAAGATAAAGACGTTAAAAACAATGCGATATTTACCGCTTGATGATGAAGTTATGATTTGCTGTTTTAGGCCGACATTTTAAAACAAACCTAGTTTGTTTACGTTCGAAATTTATGATTTAAAACACTCTTGCGAAATATGATTTAAAAACCACCTTCAGGATGGTGGAGGGAAAAAGGTAACCACTAAATAATCAATTCTATACAGAATAAGGTTGCAATCGAAAAAGATATCACCATCAGTCCGTTATGAAAAAGTGAAGCATTTTTGGGGAAGGGGGAGAGGGTCCACCCCCATCTCATAATGTGCTTAGAATCTTACATCTAAGTAGGCCTTTATAATATCCTTCTTTAAAAATATTCTGTCAAGACTAATTCTGAAAGCCAAACTGATGAATTTCCACTTGTGTATCCAATATTCATGCTCTAATAGTGCAAAGAGATTGCCCGGTCTATTACCCGGTAAAGAAAAATTTAAAACTCAGAAAGAGGAAACATCCAATGTTTGTTGTCTTCCATTTCCGGATCGGAGAACAATGCAGAGGCTGGTTTGAACGGCTCAAGCGTCACCCCATCGCGCTCTACTTTCGGCTTGGCTTGAGGGATCTCCAATGCAGCTTTGGTTGCAGCAACTTTTTCAGCATCAGGTTTCGGCGTTGCGACTGCTTTGGCAGCCGGTGCTTTTTCTGCTTCTTTCGGTGCGGCAGGAATGGCTGGTGCACTGCGCGTAATCGCTTCCGGCGCTTTCTTTATGACCGGGGCTGCCTGTGACACATATTTTGTACTCTCTTGCCTAAGGTTTCTTATTCAGAGATCTTTGCTCGTTCAGCCATTTTATGTAAGAAAATTGTAAACTTCTCCGCAGGGAAGGTAGGCCTGCTACCCATGTTTTTTTATCCATTTTACTATGATATCCTGCAATTTAGTTTCTACTGAAGAAGAAAAGTATAACTAAGCAAGGCATCTTTTTCATGGCTCCTTTTTCTGCTATAGAAAAATTAGGGAAGCAATATCTGATGTCCCAGAAGTCAAAGAAATATAGAGAACTACTTCTCGTACTACAAGTAAATGTAAGTCTTGAAACGAAAAAGGTCAAAAAATCTGAACCAGATGTTGACCATTAGCACATCGAAATTAAATCCTAGAACTTGTAATGATGAAACTAGCGAATACTTGGGAGCTGGGTAAACAAAATCTATTTTTAGTGGGTCGAATGTTACGGCTTTTGTTGTGCTTTCGTTGATCTGGAAATTATTTTCTTCCTGTGACAACTTTCTCGTCTTCTGAATAAAACGTAATATCCATGCTGTTATTCGAAACAACTTCATTCCACTGTTATATTTTCCGATTTCTATACTGTCACTGATTTTTGCTGTATGATCGGTAATCATTGCAACAGTTGTTTGATGTTGTCGTTCTTCGTCAACTTCTCCACCATACTCAATTCGTTGTTCTGGCCATCTCTGTGCATCTGTCAGCCATTCAGGTCCTTTCCACCAATCAGTTTTGTCATTCCGTTGAGTCCAACTCTGATCCATGATTGTCAACCTTAAGTGTAGTCCTCCTGTGTTCTTTTTCCATCCCCATTTCGTGTATGGCCAATTTACAATCTTTTTTATTATTTTAAGTGAAAGATTTGAATTTAATAATTATTTAGCTAGTAACTCATTAAGCTCTTTGAGAGAAAATCGAAATTACACATTTGCCGTGTCTTTGTCATGAAATATTTTATAAGATCAAGAAATAATTGTGTCAAATCCAGCTCTGCTTCTTCAAGCATCACATCCAAATCAGTATATGCTGTTGCACCATGCGTCTCAGCACAAGCTCGTGCCATGGCTTCATCTCTATCGCAAACAGCGACTAACTCCAAATCTTCTGGAAACTCCGCAATTACATTAAGATGATTTTTGGAAATACGCCCACACCCAACGAGTGCAACTCTAATTTTTCTATCAGTAATAAACCACGGAACTCTTTTCATGATTAAGCACTCACTCCTAAAAAGGCTCAAACCTATTTTTCCTGGGCTAACCCTGAGGACCCTATTCCACAGTTGAAGTCACTCGTCTGTTAATATTGCCCAGTTATCTGAATGTCTACTTTTTCTTCTTTTCTTAAACCTCCCTTTAGTACTTACAATAAAGCTAGAAATTTCATCTAGGCAACAACTAGTTCAGCGACTAAACTGCTACTCAACGTTAAAAAGCTTCATATTCTTTCCTTGTATTTTTAACTTTTTTCTTTGATTGATAAATAGGGAATTTATTAGAAGAATCAGTAAAACCAAGACCATAATTGAACTTCAAGTTAGGAGAATGAGAAATGAAGATATTATCTATTAAAGTGGCAGAATTTTTGGTATGGTGAGAAACAACTTGAAGGCAGTAGTCAAGAATAGAAAAGCACATTACAACGATGGTCACACATTACAATTAAAATCTTCCAAAACAAAAATATATTTATAGAGAAGGTTCCCACGAAAGCAAGCTGATGGTATTTTGGGCTGTACTTTGGGTTTTTTATTCGGAGATTGTGACTTGCTAGGATATCGAAAGGATGCCTGGGGAAGATTCAGTCATTTTTCAGCAAACTTTGCCTAGATGTGTTCCTTTAAAACTCGTTTGAATCCATCGGAAACTTGGTTGCGAGGAATTCCCTTTCAGTATGTTCGGCTATCTGTTAAATATAGACTGCTAGGGACAAGATTGATGAAACACATGACCACAACAAATGAAATGCTGCTGCCAAGCGAATAGTTATTTAAGATTAGTTTTTATCGATAATTCAACCAGTTGCTCATCAGAAATAGGTGAGGGAGAATCAATCATGACATCCCGACCTGAAGTATTCTTTGGAAATGCAATGAAATCCCTGATTGATTCCTGACCTGAGAAAACGGCACACAGGCGGTCAAAACCAAAGGCTATACCTCCATGGGGTGGCGCACCATACTGGAATGCTTCCATCAAAAACCCAAACTGCTCTTCTTAAGAAAGGAAAATTCGCATTTCTCACTGCATATTACGAGAAATAAATTCTCTAACACTTTCAAACAACCACATCTTACTGTCCAATGTGTAAAGAAAAATGCAGGAGCATGATTTTCACGAGAATTGTAGATATTCTAAATTCAACGTAGTTTAACGTATTTAACTAACGTATTCAAAGTAATCCTCGTAAGCTTATAACACTGAATTCCACCCTTAGAGAGAAGCACAAGTTTCAAGCACAATCCCGAAAAAAAAACACCGTTTCAAAATAAACATAATTTTCAACAAAACACAAATGAAGCAGTAGCCTTTTGAATATTTAGACGGGACAGCAGACCTGCTCGTGTTTATAATAATTTCTGTTCGTTTTAAGTTTGCCTTGATTGTTGATTTTATGGATTACTTAAATCTTAAACCTAAAGCCAATAGATTCTCCTTTGTGTAAAATCCTATACAGAAGGATTTTAGTCCACAACTTGACAAACACCAGTAAGAGGAGCCTAAGGGCCGAAATGCATAATCGGCTCCTTTTCAGCGGCTTTAGATCACTCTGCAGATCAAATCGGCGGGCAGGCAAGCCATCCGGCCACTATCTGCGTTATAACAGAGGAAGGGTAGTTCTTGACGACCCACCCAATCGGGTGATGCCACATCACCCTTTTATAAGAGATTTTTAATTTACATCTATGTTTTATTGTTTAACCATGAATTTCGTACATCAAGAAACCCTCACTCTGTGTTTATGATGCCGGAGCTGAGGAACAACCCTTCGATGTAGTTCCTCCGATAGAACTCCATCGTGAGACGCACCACTTCGTCGACCTCGAAGCGGGCTCTCGGCGTTTCGCTCGACGCCCGGTTCACGCAGAACTTGCAGTCGTAGATACAGAAGTTCGTGAGCAGGATCTTGAGCAGCGAGACGCAGCGCCCATCGGGCGTGTAGCTGTGGCAGATCCCGGTGCCGTCGCTGTTTCCCAACGTGCCTGCCTTTGCCACAGCTGGACGTGCAAGAAGCCCGTCATTTTGGTGTCGCGCCAGATGGACAGTACGCGCCCAACTATGGTGGCGCTCCGTTGAACGAGATCGCCGTTGGTCTGCTTCGGCGCAGCCACACGTCGCTTAAATTATTGAATGATGGTGCTCGGCACCAAGACTGTGGGTGGGGTGTCGACCTCGATGGGGGCCCCGGTGATGTGTTGCCCCACACATCGAAAGCTCGGCAGTTGGCGGGGCTCGCTACACGGATCTTCTGTCGCCGGAGTTCACCCGCAAAGTGAATCCCTTTAGCTACCCTCGAAACATCACGTTTGACTGGGAGCAGTGGCTTGCTGAGGGAATTGCTGATGAAGCCACGCTGCGTTCTCTGGTGCTGAACCCCGGGCAGATTGCGGACGATGCACTGACTCAGCAGGTCATCGACCGTTGTCAGTCGATGAACATTCCTTTGCACTACAACCGGTACTTGACGCAGGTCGGTCCGACATTTGGTAGCAGTTCTTTTACGACGATGGTGAGTTTGCTTTCGCCACGGGTTTTGGCTGCGGTGACAAAGTCGCACGGTATGTATTCCAGTGTGGCGCCACGCACGACACGGATAACGGCAACACCGTAGAAGAAGCCCAGCGTTAGAATCAGCGTCCAGCTCTGTTGGCCGGTCAGAGCAATAATCAGCAGTAAGAACAACAACCAGGGAATGGCTAACAGCGCATCAACGACACGCATTACCCATTCGTCATACTGTCTTTTTATCAGAATTTGCTAAAGGCTATTTTTTAAAACTAAAAGACGTTACGGGTGATACTCCTTGGTGTTTACCATCTCGCAATAAAAACTCAGCTATTTATCCGGAATCGATTGCAAAACAGGTACGTGATCGGATCCGTGATGATCCACTTGAGAATCGTGTTAAAGCAACAAAGGTCTTGTTACTATCCGGCGGAGAGTGGCGGCCTCATGATCTACGCCGCACAGGTGCAACTATTGCTCCGCCCGGAAAGCCGGGGCGAGATTCGGCTGCGCTCGGCTGATCCGCGCGAGGCGCCCCGGATACAGCCCAACTATCTGTCAGAAGAGCGCGACCGGGCGACCATGCGTGAGGGTTTCAAGGCCATGCGCGACGTGATGCATCAGCCGGCCCTGGCCGGCCTGAGCAACGGCGAAATTTGGCCGGAGCCGGAGGTTCGCAGCGATGCGGAGATCGACGAATTCATCCGCAACACCGGTGGGACCGCCTGGAGGCGTTTTTCGTGCAACTGAGACTCAAGGAGGAGAGCATGCAGTCAGATTGCTCAGTCGCTAACAGTTACATAAACCTTTTCCGGACAACAGCAACAATTCCTACAAAAACAACAACAACAGCAACTACAACAACAACTCAAAACCTGCTTCCTTCAGAATTGGACCCATAATTGTTTCAACGTCAAGGAATTCGATTCCGGTGGAGATAAGGTGAAATTGTGTCTTTAGCACCAGTCCCATTGAAATGAGCAATTATATCATCATTGTCCTTATGAAAAAGCGCATCATAAAATTTTACCAAGAAAACATGGATTAATGAGTCACTCCTGAGATCAGTTAATGAAAAGAGCCATCTATATAAGATAATAATGGAATATTTGTCAAATGATAACATCCTACAATTTAAAGATTTCAAAAATTTGTTGGTGAAAACTCTTAGAATAAGTGAAGAAATATATTTAAACATTCTTTTAGGAATGCGGATTCACTTTCCTTTTAATACTCAGCATTAGCAGTAATTGCAAAAGATGTAGTGCTTGGAGCAGTTGTAGTAGTGTAAGTAGGAGAGTACATATTTTACCTTTTGGTCAATTAATCTTCCTGTTTAGGCATTCTCTGAAATTCAAACTTAATTCCCAAATCTAAAGTACAGAGATACGCCTTTTTGACAATCTGCATGCACATTGTGTGTTTTGATTTAGTTGAAATTTCCCCTCTGCATTCTCTCAAGTTTTCATCAAAATATGAATGCGTTGCCGGCTGGTATCTGTGATTCAACTTTTGTCCTATTCAGATAACGCTACGTATCGCCCCCACATGCACGTCTGACAGACCAAACAATTATGCACCAAAATTATGAGTGTCCTTAAGTCCTGGCTCTGGACTTGTGTAGTACCGACACTTTCCAGCGGAGCTATTTTTATTACGCTATACTTTATCTCTCAGTATCAACAAGTTGACTGGATTCCTTTTATTGTTATGATCTCTACAAGAGATAAGTAGACTGAAGTTTATTTCTATAAATCGATTGATATGAACTTCACAAGGACACAGTTTTTACAAATGTACTTCTTTTTTCTGAATCCTGTCATCGATTGTTTTGCAACCCAAATTATATAGCATGCCTCATTAAATCTCGAATTACATTCTATTAAGAATGTCGAGACTTGAGAAGAATGGAAGATGTGTGGGTTTGGTGCAAACTATCAGCCATGCCACGTGCTTACTCATGCTCCAGTCAACAAAAGGTTCCTGGGAATTTCTGCTGCCAAGATCTACATCGTCTTAAGCATTTCATGTAAACTTGACAAGATATGTTAGTCCCAATCATGTACTTTTTCTGGGAACATTGCATTTACTGAGGTCATGATAATTTCAATTGTTTTAAAGAATACGAAAATTGTAATTCAAAATGTTTCAAATTTTAAACAAACTATTGTTTAGACATTTCAATAACAGATTCGGGTGCCTCGAACAGGATTAATAATGTCCCTGCAGCAACTAAAATATCGTCTTTTCCTGGGACATAAACATCTTCTGCAACCACACGACCCAAAACACGTTCGCGCAATGGCTCTACAACATCCCCTCCTTCAATCAGAGGCGCCATCATCAAACCGTTTGTGGTACCGCAATCGAATGTCGTCACAACCAAATCTTGCGCCACATCGACCAAACGACGAGTCAGGTAACCTGAGTTAGCTGTTTTTAACGCAGTATCAGCCAAACGTCCTCTCTTGACTGTATCTTTCCTCGTCATTTTAAAAATTAGTAAGTGTCCACGTGCCTATCCTATTTTACTGTTGTATTGAAAGCAATGCATTAATGATAATGTTTGTTTTCAAGAAACTCATTCAGAAATTTAACCTTTTCTTGATTTTCGTAACATTTAATACTACAACATTAACGTTACTCTTGAGATATTGGATAAGGACACATGC
The DNA here is from genome assembly GCA_010016025.2 of Alatinidae sp. Z8VKAUB7J3. Lineage (NCBI taxonomy): Eukaryota > Metazoa > Cnidaria > Cubozoa > Carybdeida > Alatinidae > Alatinidae sp. Z8VKAUB7J3. Next base: position 203,266,969 of record JAAAKM020721499.1, read on the forward strand.
CAACGTTGAATCTTTGAGTTGCACATTTTTATGACTTAACAATGATAAAAGGCTTTTAGGCAAAAGTACATTCAATTTTTTATAAGAAACTACTATCCATCAATTATAGTTGGGTTTCTTAGGTTTTGGCCTTTTTAACATAATAAGTTTCTTGAAAAACGTTTCTCATTTACTTAAAATATTCGAGGTAATAACTAGAAGTTTTGACTATGAAACTGTGGAACGGATAAAGTCTCTTATAGGTTTTAGTTGACCTTCTAGTCCATAGTTAAGAAGGCTTTCTTGTTGGATTTAAGTCCCTTTCGGTCGACAAAATTCTTTTAACCTCCCAGCCTAGATAAGCAAATTACCAAGACAAAATATGGATGGCATAGGACACCCTTTGACACCCTTCATCACTCCAAAGGCATTTTTCAAATATTCTCATGGTAAAAACATGCTTTAAATCCATTGGGTCGTGTTTTTGCAATCCATCCGAAACATGACATATGGCAATTTAAGCCACCATGGCAAAGTACGGATGGCATACGACTGAGAAGCTCAAAAATCTCTAAGTCTTTTTCCGTATCTTCTGTCTGCGGTAACAGGCTACCAAGTACTACTGAACGAACTAGAATTAAGGGTTTGCGGCCTTTCCAGTAGGAGCCGAGCCCTGTTAAGGTCTGGCCAAGGTTTGCCTTTCTTTCTTTTTGCGCTTCAAAAGATACTTTTTGGGCTGGAAAAACAGCCTCAATTAACGCGGGTGCATCTTTTAGTGCAAGCGGTATTAGTTCTGCCATTGAAGCATCCGCCCGCGATAAGATTTCGATAACCTCCACTTGGTCCATCGAGGTCATTTCAGGACCACCCCAATTTGCAGGCATGTTCATACGAAACACCCCGGCGGTGCGTAAGTCAGCCACGATGTCTGTGGGTAGCTGGCGCAACCGTTCAAATTCTGGTGCGAGGTCGCGTTCCCGAATGCCGTCCGCGACACCTTGAGCATTACGTTTAATGTCTCCTGCCTGCATTTCACTCCCCAATTCTGTGGGGATTCAGGACATAAAGAATACAAAGTAGAAGGGACATCAGTCAAACCAAGATAATTGGCTAAAATATGGGACAAATCTGAAAACAAGGTGCACATAGTAAGCTTATCAATATTGTTTCACTCAGATTGCCAAGCCAAATGTATATATCAAATGAGACCCAGGACAAGGAATGACTGAAGTCATAGCACCCAAATGATTTAAAGCTTAGTCACTCGTATTTGCCACACCATCCAAAACACTATAGTGAGGAATGCAGTATTTGGATAGGTAGAGGTTCAGGAATTCGATGTTTACGTCGATCTCGACGTATGAGGTCTTAACTGCTTGATCTACTCAGCGACCTACTGAGTGAAGGATAGTGAAAATAGCTAAATAGACCACAGTGACATGTACTTTTTGCGTATTGGTTAAGCTGGCTGGGCCTTCCAAACATTGGTAGAACCCATCCAACGGGCTTGTCGAGTTTCCGTCTATCCTAATTACGTGAGATGTCCATGCCTTTTCACGTGCATTTCAACGATTGAAAAAGCTAAAGCAAATTTCAGAAGCATAGTTCGGTAGACAGATAAAAGTGAATCTCAGATGCCGAAAAATAATAAAATTTTCGTGTTATATAGGAGCATTAAAACCATAGGACTGCATAAACATGAAATACTAAAAGCTTAGATAGGAAACAAAACTTAAATTACCAAATCTTTGAAAAATTGTGCTAATATTTATAATTAATACAAAAGGAGTAGTTATTTTCTAGGGGTTTTCCTGTTAAAAATCATATGTTAAATCCAATTGTTTATGTTTTTGCAAGCCACCCTCAGTGTGATAAAACATTTCAATTCACTTCAATGTGGCACACCATAATTGGCCCTCTGGCAATCTCTGGCTGCAAAACAGTTGCCACCAGTCAGAAACATAGGCTAAAGAGAAAAAACAAGAATACAGAGATAAAAGACACACCACACGTACACACTAGCAAAAACGCAAAAGCATATCCCTACGTTTTACCTTTTGCTAACCAACACTTTTCACGTTTAAGATTCAACTTGAAGCTATGCTATGGTTGTGTCAATAAGAATACGATTCACGGCAATGGAATGCTTTTTGCAAGGACTCATTTCAGAATTCGGAAGGTCAGTGAAAATTATATTTATCAGGTTGTGGGATGCCGTAGGGACCTAACCCCCCGGACTCTAGCGAAAGTTCAGAAGGTTCTTCTGCCCGTTCATCTCTGGGCAGTTGTGGGCAAATTTTGCAAGACAAAACATTCAGCTTTCTGAACAGACAAAGTGATTTGCCATTCTGAAGAATAGATTTCACACCTCTTAATGCACTTGATCAAATCAAAATAAACAGCGAAAACAAACCATTATGGTTGGTTACGCAGAAGGTATGAAATGTTTTTTGAGGCTGCAAAGTCGCTTCATCTTGATCAGGTACGTATCCTTTGTTTTAAAAGATTACCCCTTGCTTGCTTGCTTGCTTGCTTGCTCATCCGGTACAGGTTCACGGCGTCATTGCTCTGATTGTGGTCCCAGCGGCTGTAAACGATCTGTCCGTTTTCCAGCACCGACGGATCGAGATCATGACTCTGATTAAAAGTAACCTGCTTCAAGCCACTGCCATCGTCGTTCATGACGTGGATATTGAACGTGAATTCGTTCTGGTCCTCATCCATGGCCGGGTAAGCACCCTTGCCTTCATCCAGCAGCAAGGCCTGCGACTGCGTTTGTCGCGTCGATTAGGGCTTTGCCCCACCTACGCTATTTATTGCAAGGTCGCAATCACCCTGTTAACCTTATTTGGATATGTTGCAAAGTGTGGTGTAATACCTCGAAGATTCTAGAACAGCTTTGTCATTATTATTTAGTTTTGTTTTAGACACCCATTTATGTATAAATAGAGAACATATTTTTATGACTAGAGAACAGATATGGATACGAAAGGTTAGGTAAAGCAGGTCGGCACAAGAGGCTTGTGAAAGCTCGAAAGGAGGAGACTGTGAAGAAGAGACTAAATTTTTTTTTTTACTCTTATCCATCAATACTTTTTGGTGCTATAAGCTTCTATGGAGGTCATAATTGATGAATATCTTGGGAACAGTTTGGAGTGTCAAACCAACATTTTTCAGATGGTGTTGATGGGAATGGTTTGGGAGGGAACAGGATTTTGAACTACAGCATGGCAGGAAATGTCAAAACAAAAAAATTACACTATGTATATTTAGTCACAACGGTTGTTTGCCAGTGCTCACGGGCTGATGCTTCTGTGCTGGACCACATTTCATCATATGCATGGCTGGCTAAGTCAGCATAATCGCTAATAACACTTTGGTTTTGTTCAGTGTTATTGTGGGTTGGTTTGCTCAATCTGCGCTCCTTCAGTGCGACTGTTAACGCTAGTTGTTGTTTCTTGGTTTTAATCGGCGTAAATCTAAAGTATGAGGGTAATCGGTTTCAGCATCCACTTCCGTTGGTGGTATCGAAGAAAAAAAATTTTAAGAGGGAATTTTATGAGTAGGAAGGATTTTCTGAGGGGTAAATCTTTCCTACTCATAAAATTTGAGTATAGGCAATGAATGTCTATAAATATATAAATAAATAAAAGAATTCATTGAAAATTAAATTTGAAATCATTTTCTTTGGGTGGGAGGGGTGGATTACTTTGGACATTATAAACATACAAAGAACTAAGAGATTTTTGTTGAAAGTTAAATTTGACACTGTTTTTTGCCGATCTGCAGATGATGGTGGATGACGGCTACGACATCGAAGCAGTGATCGCCCGCAATAAAGCTGTGGTCCCATGGCTCAGGGAACAGGCCGGCGCCGGCGCCCAGATTGCCGCGGTCTGTTCCGGCGTGGCGCTTGTGGCGGAGGCGGGAATCTTGGACGGCAAGCAGGGCACCATGCACTGGGCACTGTCCGACATATATGCCCGCAGGTTTCCTTGCGTTGATTGGCAGCCGCAGTACCTGGTTGAGGTGCAGCTCGTCGTCGTCGGCGGGGACGAGGTCCTGCTCGGGCTCGGGCTCGGGGCCCTCGCGCTGGGGGATCTCCAGCCGCTTCTGGCACTTGGGGCACTTGCCGGTCTTGCCGCCCTTGCTGGCGGGGACCTTGATGGAGGCCAGGCACCGGGGGCACTCGAAGCGAATGACGCCTCGGCCGGTGTTGTAGGCCTCGTCAGGCATCGCCGTCGTCCTTCGGTTTCCTCGCGGCCTCCTGGGCGCTAAAAGTCGTGTCTGACACCTCCACGCTTCTAAGAGAGACTTAGCAGAGCAATGCAGATCAGGTGGATCAAAGTGTCACTGAATATCAAGGCTGTATCTAGGTAGAGGGTTAGGAAGTTTGACCCCCTCCGTAATGTTTGTCTGACTCTTAAAAGCTAACAATGCACATAAACAAATTTAGATGTGTTTTTTAATGTTTTTCCGTACACCCTTCCCCTCCCCCTCCAAAAAAATCCTGGATTTGGCGTGCCGTTGGACTTGCGATTGCACGTGAGCTGGCGCTGACTGGCCGCGAGGTAATGGTGCTGGAACAGCATGGCCTGATCGGATCAGAAACCAGCGCCCGCAATTCGGAAGTCATCCACGCGGGCATCTACTATCCCACGGGCAGCCTGAAGGCTCGTTTTTGTGTGGAAGGCAAAGAACGGCTTTACCGGTTTTGTGCCGAGAATGGCGTCGGTTTCGAGCAGATTGGCAAACTGATCGTTGCGTCCGCTAATGACAATGATAGCCTTGGAATCGAGGTTGCGTTTCGACCGAAATTTTGAGCCGAAGCCCCTTTAACGGGCCACATTTTTGTGAAAAGCAAGTCAAATTGGGTTTGTAGGAGTTTCATATTGCAGAAACAAGGTTGAATTAGATTTAGAAATTTAGTTGGTCGAAATTGGTCATTTCTTTCCATATTCATCATTGATTTTATGATAATCATTATTTTGGTGAAAAAGCATCATGTTCTTGTAAGGGAACAGAACTGAGATCGGCACTAGGAAATGGGACCCTGGACTACGACCAAGGACAAATAGTAAAGATTAGAAACTAGGACCTAAGTGGAGAGGCAGAGGTCATTAAGGACGAGGTCCTTGAGGCAGAGGCCTTTGAGGCGGTGGTTCTTGAGGCGGAGTCCTTGTGAGGCGGTGCTCTTAGACGGGCAAGGGCTAGTCTCTCTATACTAAAATGGGAATCGGATTAGTGAAAATTTTGTACGGATTTGACGCCAGCAAATTGCAGGCTGCGATCAGGGGCGTGACGGCGGTCTGACACCTCTGTCTTTTCTTGCTCAACTAAAAGCACTGGCCACGCCCGATCAATGGCGTAACAATGAGGGCTACCCGTCTAGGTACACCGGAGGGCCCCTTGGAAGACGACTGGTACAATCCTGACCGCGTGATTGATCTTGTCCTGGATGTTGTCACCCGGATGACATTCTACGAGCAAATCGGCGCTGTCCTGCTGACACTACTGGCCATATTCTCTGAAGTCTCCGTCTTTTTTACAGTAATCTGCTGCTTCTCTCGGTTTACTTCGTCTCTTTTCTAAATGAGCTTGATTCAGACCTTGGAACACGGTGGGTTGTGTTTATTGCGCATGCGCGTTTGCAAAAAGGCACTTTGTTGTTTTAAACATCGTATAAATCGTTCATTGCAGATAATATTGCTGGCCTATGTAAATTTATAATACACCATCTATCTGCAGACAATTTAGTTTTTTGTGTAAGTTTTACTCTTAAGTCTAGACTATGCTTTTTTGTGATGGAAATGAATATGTTTTAATTGCGACCTGTTTTGTAGATAAGTCAGTTCTAAGTAAATGCGACGAGAATGATTATCGTAATAATTTTTTCAAATAATTTGCTATTGTCTTGTATCAACGTGAAACACAGTTTTACATCGCATTGCATTGCCCGTGAAAGCAAAACTGAAGATGGCAGCTTATGCTACGAAAGGGTACGGTCTTTCGTCATTTGCCATTTCCTTAGACCCATCTTCAGTGGTGCTGATGTTCTTTTCTTTGTTGACAACTTCCAACATGCCAGATGCTTCAGCCACTTTCTTGACTACATTTTCGTTGTTGCTTCCTTCAGCAACCTTTTTCTTTACAAATTTCATCATGCCCGAATTTTCTAATCCCTCCTTAGGCATGAGATTGTATTTATCTACAATCCCTTGTAAAAAACCTCTAGTAGGCTGTGTGGTCAACTCCTTGTTATCGTTGGGCGCCCGCCAGAAATTAGTTTGGGGCGCTTTGGCTAATAGTTCCGTACCTTGAAAGCGATAGGAGGCGAGTCGGCCCGTTTCTTTATCAAAAACTATAGAGAAATCCCTGCCTTCTATTCTGATTAATTGCGCGCTTTGCACGACGGTCAAAGCTGGAAGGTCGTTGGTAGAAGCCGTCTGCGCGGGCGCTTGTAAAGGTAGTTGCATTTGAGCTTTTGCTAGTTCAAAACCCGGCGGTCGACCAGTAGCGTCGTATCGCCTGTTCGCACGACGAAAGTATGGATGCTCAAGGGTACAGAGCCGTCCATGTTGACGAAGTGCGGACGCAGCCACGCGTTCATGGGCGCGAGGTTATCAGCAGTCGCTTCGGGTAGCAGAAGCGTCAGGTCGATGTCCTGCAGGACATCGATCACCCGGTGAATGCTGACGTTGCCGACTTGCCAGGTTTCCATGCAGGTTCCGTTTGAACTGTTGATAAAGGGTCGATTCCGGCGTGCTTCTGGGCAACTTGGCGGACTTTGTCGCTGCCTTCGGTTTCAAGTGTTGATCGAGAAAACTCACGAGACGTGGCCGATTCTCGCCTCGGAAGAACTCGTCACCCCCGTGCCCGGATTTTTCCAGCACGTGAAACGTGACGGGAAGATTCGCATTTTTGTAAACATCGACGATGCGTTCTGATTGGCCTACTAAAACGGTGTTGTCTTGGGCTCCATGGAAGATCAGTAGTGGTGGTGATTTTTAAGCGACTAAGTACTTCAAGACAACGAAACTTGTTCATGATCTAAATCACTTAGCCCCCTGATCTATTACTTTCCCAATGCACTTCAGTTTTGAACATAGCGCAAAAGAAAGTGTTACAAAAGCTTGACTTTCAATATCTACCACTTTCATAAAAAGTCCTTCAAAAATGTTTTCGCATGAAAGGATTTCAAAAACAGTTTTTCCATAGTCATCCGCCTAGTTTAGAACTGAGCAAATAGGTCGACAACAAACAGAACAACGTCACAACCTTACGTGTATCGAGACCATTCCGATCTGTATTGCTCTTGGCCACCAATATCGCAACATTTCATATTAACTTTACCCTTTTTGAAAACTTTTACATTAAGTCCAATCGTCGGTACTGTCTCGACTGGGTCGCCATGGGCCAGTGCAGAGAAGAGTGTCGTCTTCCCGCTGAATAACAAAAGAACACATAAATGAGATCGTGAGTTCGAATTCTCCTTTCGGTTAAAAGTGGCGTATGTCTCTTTTTCATCTTCATAACGGTACGAGATAAGACAATTCTGACTGCACCATTCTATCCCTCATGCTAAGTTTACCCATGACACATACGAAACTCATTTTTGACCAAGATGCCATATGTTGCCCTTTTAATTATCACAGCCATGAGTTCAAAATAAATTAGAGAACTTCTCAACTGAAAACACAAAGGTAACGTTATCAGATATGTAAGTGGCTGGGGGACTCTCTTCCCATTTAGGATGATTAAATCGTCAGCATAATCTAAATCAGGGAAATTTTTCCTCTCAATTTGATTTTGTCTTTTCCCATTACCTTTCTAAGGCTCCTTAAGACAAAGTCCAATAAAAAGATCTACGTAAAGGGGGAAGTAGAGCATCACCCTGCTTAACTCCTGATTTAGTATGAAACCAGCGGCTACCCTTATTTCCTTCGCTAAAACTCTTCCATCAACATAATCGAACGCTTGTTTGGCTCAGCTTCTCTGCACATAAATAGTTTGTCAGTTATACCGGCTATTGAACATGCAACATGTAATTGTCCATGGGAAAACAATCCGTATTCAGATTTATACCGCATTTTTCTAATAATTGCCCTTGGGCATTGTTGGTGGTAATTGCTAATCGAATATTCCCAGTGTCTCCGTCGTCATTTATGTATCCACCATTTGTCCTTCCAGCGTACCCATTGTAGTTGTGTCCCTCTGTTCCGGTCGTCATTTATATTCCCTGTGGCAACAACGCTTGTTTTTATTCTGATCAGTCTGATCAGCGCCCGTCTGGACGTGCTGGAGCATATACCCGTGCTGCGCGGTCTCAATCGGTGGGTCCATCGGCTGCGACTTTACTACTATCACGTTGACCCGGGGTCTATGTGGTGGTTGGCGCTACGCCCGATTTTCGGTGTTTTTGTCGCCCCGCTGCAGCCCAAGGCCAGGGCCGAAGTCCGCCTTTACCTGCAGCTGGGCATCGCTTTTTCATTAGGCCAAAACCAGTCCATGGTCTGCTGAGGTTTTGCATCGCGCTTTAGGCGTTTCTCTGGTATTCCGCGATGAGTTCAGGCCATTGTTCATCTGGTGGTGTAGTCTCGAAGCTGTAGGCAGCGTCCGTTTTTGCCCAGACGAGCCCTTCATTGGTGAAAAACTCAATGAATGGAACAAACTCCTGAGCATCGTCCATCTTCGTAGCCCGGACATTTACAAGTGATTCTTCGCCTTCAGGGTGAGTGGACAAAATATATTCTCAAAATAGCGACAAGACTGAACTCACCCAGTCACAACATGGCTCTGCTCCAACTTTTGCGGCAATGGATTGAAAGATGTTCTTGATATGGGGCCTAAGTGAATTGAATAAACAAAAAACACAAAGTTAGATGAAAAGATAATCGATAGTTATGAAGGTAATCTTCGTGGATAATATAAGAACAAGAAAAAACCACTATATCAAGCGACGTTAGTTGGATCCAAAGCATGATTGATGTTTTTGTTTGACGAAGCTATTAAAGATATGATTGCAGCTTTACAATCTTATCAATCATCGACATATCTTGTGCAGAATGATAAGATTGTTTATGTCTATGGAGAATCGATAGTTGATAATGTAGTTCTCGGTTATGATACTGTGTGGGCATACTATCATGAAAATACCAGAGGTACCATAAGTTTGGTTAGTTTGACGGAGAACGTAGGTATTTTAATAAACTGTGGTCGATTCTCATACGCTGGTATTTATTTGGTTCGAGTTTTTCTTCTAAGAAAAACAATATTTTTCATACTATTCATCAAATTGCCGGAAATAAAAATTGGGACACAAGCACTTTAATCAAAAATTTTTATTCAAAATAACCAAAACTATAAAAATAAGTCGATGTCATTAAGCAATCGTTATTCAAAAGTTATTCGTTTTATTATTTAATAAATTGATTGACCGCATAATGTTGTGCAATAACTTTGACATAACTTTTTTATTGTTTGACGCTCTCGAACAGACGCTTGCCGTTGTCGTTGATCGCCACGTTGGTCGAACTGGCGACCTGCAGGCTGCGCTGACCCTCGTCACCGAAGTAGGAGTAGGTGCCGTCCGGGTTGCGGACGAACGGCTCGGTCTTGCCCAGGTTGCCGCTGAACAGGTATTCGCCACGGGCGTTGCGGCTGTTCATCAGGTTGAGCAACTCGGCCTCACGCTCCTCCAGCTCCTTGGCGATCGACTGGCGATCCTCTTGCCCAACCACGAGTAAGCCACCATCTCGCTTACGCCCAGGCGAATGGTGCCTTCGAACAACCTTGGCGCATCGGCCGCGTAAATGAACTCGTCGAGTGCATCGAGCACGTTGCGCGCTTTGCCAAGCAAAGCCGAACCTGACTCTGTCAGCCGGACAGATCCAGCGTCCCTCTCCATCAGTTTCTGGCCGAGCTGCGTCTCGAGGCTGGCGATTCGGGCCGAAATATTCGGCTGCGTCGTGTTGAGCAGGATCCGTTGTGTCGTGGTGTTATTAATTTACCTTTTATTATTATTCTCTTTACTATTTCATGTGTTTAAACTTAAATGGTTAGAAAATCGACTTGCTAGTGCTTTTTAATGCTTAAAAAAAATTGAAAACTATTTTGGGCCTATTACTCACTAACTATTCCTGTAACAATAGTAAATTTCTTTGTTTTTATTTAGTTTGTGGTATAAATACAAAAAATATGGAATTTGGAGTTAAAAATCGCTATTGAAAGCAGATCAACGGGAAGCAGAATTACTGGAAACAGAAGTCGGTGCTGCCCTGTTCGTGATGGAGCGGACAACCTGGATCGAAAATGAGCCAATAACAACAGTCCGGGCAATTGCTGCGCCTGGATATCAATTGACTGCTCGAGCGAGCTGACCGAAATCGTCGCCATTGCCGTACATGGAATGAACTTCAGACTGATATTTATTAATTAATCGCACATGGGCTTCTGAAACTGGCGGCGCAATCTGGTGTCGGAACTAAATAGGGGTATTCTCGTTTAAACATCAGGCTGCAACTTGGTGTGGGTACTATCAGATCGTAGCCTTGTTCAAGATAGGGCTGGAAGAGTTTCAAATGGTGTTGGGCCGTCTGAACCATGGTCTCCGTGTCGCCGATATCAAAGGATGGCATGCTACAGCATCGCTGCCCTTCGGGAATCACCACTTCAATCCCATTTTTCTCCAACACCTGAACCGTGGCTTTTCCAATGTCGGTGATCAATGTAATTTCATTATTAAATTTAATTTAATATGGCACTTGAAAACTTATAAAATTTTAATATTTTCCTTGCATAAATTATTTCGGTTTTTTCTAAAGAATGCTTACATTGAATAATATCCCCGAAGTATCAAATAAAAAGAGTTTTGCCGAAAATGATATTTTATGTGATAATTTTATCATAAGATGCAAATTTGGCATAAAGAAGATGTAATAAGAAGGTGAAAACTCTTACGAATGAATTCTATTCTTAATGCTTATACACATTTACTTATACAACCAGGGCATAAAATGTAAAGATTTTGCTTTGCTTCGAAAAATTGTGATTGTCGTAGTTACTGCGAGCAATCATCGGTGGTTTCAATGAGGGGCAGAGGGGAGGGTCACTCGCCCCCATAAGTTTCGAAAAATGCCTTATTTTGGGGATATTTTCGTTCAGAATGCCCTTTTTGAGTTTTTATTAAAAATGTGAAAACTTTTCCCCCGTCTAGATTAAAAAAAATTTTTTTTTTTTATTTAATCCTCTTTAAAAAGCGGTAGTGGCGGTAATGTGACATCTTGCGTATGTTTAAATCTGTACTTCTAATAGATTTTAGGTGAAAACTCAGATGATAGACACTACAGATAGTAGTGTACAGATAGTTATGTGCAGCAGTATAGTTGTGTAGATATGGTATTTAGTAGATATAGTATATAGTATATAGTAGATATGGAAATGGTAGATATAGTAGATATAGATATTACAAAATTCTTTTTAATTGTCTTACAGTCTCTTTGCCAAATTTTACACGTGGAGATGTTCCAGGGGAGTTTTCCAGGGGTTATTTTCCGAGTGATTTTCTCTGAGAGTGAGATTTTCTTCTGAGATTTCTGGTAAAAAATTTCCACGGAAGGAGGTATTTCTGGAGTTATCGAGAAACCGACTGGAGATTAAAATCTTATTTAAATAAAAGAATGCTAAGAAGAATTTTTCAGGATGAATCATCTACCACAACATGGGTTTCAGTTTGATTCTTTTGATGTATTTTGTATGTATTTATTGTTTCTTAATTGCTGTTCATTATTGTTTCCGGTTTATTGTTTCAGTTATTGTTATTGTTCGGTTTATTGTTATTGTTCAGCATATTGTTATTGTTTCAGGCTTGGTTTCTTGGGCGTATACAATATTACATTGTAATTCTTAATTATATTATTATATCTGATAATAAAGTTTTACATTACTATAATGTGAACTCTTGATCAAAGGAAGTTTGGTTCACATAAAACTAGCATACTGATTTCTTATAAGACAATTGAAACAGTTAAGAAGATACATTAAACCAATTATCACAAACCTGTTTGTTAAGAGTCAAATAACCTCTTCATGACAGTACAACTAATGAAAAGCCACATCTATTATCCGTAAAAACGTGGCTATTGTTTATTTTTTATTGCTTATACTCGCTAGGGTTATTAGGGTCTGACTTCGATCCCCTGATAGTTTGTAGTCTGGTATCATTCAAGAGAATGGTTAAATTCCATTTTTTAAAAAGGAAAGAAGTGTGATAAGAGGAAAGGGTATTGATTTATTCAGTTTTTAATATAAATTATTTTTTTTTACCTCCCCCCCCAAGAATTTTTTTCTGTATTTTTTTTTTTTTGGGGGGGGGAGATATGAAGAAATGATTTAGCAGATTCATGGCGGTTAGAACTGAGGCCACTGTCCGGACTCTTTTGTCTTAAGAGCGGCCGTTGACGAGGTCATACACAGGGACGACCTGGCAGTGGTTTCAAAAAAGAATGAAAAATAAATTATTTTTATATATAGCATCCTTATTAGTAATTATCCTGATTGTTTTATCCGTAACTTTTTACTACCTGATTTTCCTGGACAGTTACTCAAAGGAAACTTCACTTATAGAGATACCAAAAGGCTCGAGCCTTAGAAAGATCAGCACAATCCTTGATGAAAATAAACTGATCAGGAACAAAACTCTGTTTTTACCACCACTGCTGCTTTTGTTTTTTTGGCATTGTTGCTGTTGATAAAAATTATTCTTTTGTACTCCTCAATGGGCTTTTGATGTAACTCCTAAATTATTGTTTTCAACTCCTAATGTAAGGAAGGGTTCAACCCAAAGAATTCACAAAGCTCAGGAAAGTAATGCAAGCCGCGTAAGTATTTTTTTCTTAAAATTCATGACCAAATGAAGAAGAACTATTTTGAAATATATAGCCCTTAAATTCGATGTTGGCCTTTTATCGGTGCGCGACCTCGTGCATTTTTATTCGAATCCCAGAATGCGCTCATGGTGAACGCTTCAACACTGAGTTGAAGAGGTTCAATCAACAGGCGGGATCAACGGCAAAGGACATCGTCCTTCACCGAGTCTGCAATCTTGCCAACTTCGGCAATGAGCTCATCAGCGACACCCAGTTCCCTGAGAGTGGCTCCCAGGTTTTCCATGACGGCCACATAATGCGATTCATTCAAGCCCGTCGCGTCACCCCTCATATTCATCCAATCAAGCCGCTATGAAAGTTTATACTGGTATAATTTTTAGACAGTTTATATTATTATAATGAATGAGAAGCCAATTTTTAGAAGAATGTGAAAGTTGGAGAAGCATTTTTTTTGGGAGGGGGGTCAAACAAAGTAAACCCTCCCCTTGGATACGAACCTGGTGGTATTAGAACCTTTTCAATTCTCCACTGAAAATAATGGAACAACTAATCAGTTTCTCTCTTTGAAGAGAAAGGAAATTAGTGGTAAATAGCAGAATTTCTCCGATTCGAATTCTTTGTAGAGCATATCAAATCGTCGATGACGTTTAAGAACATGTTCTAATTCCGTTAACAATCGTTCATAATTTTCCACATAATTTTCATATTTCTAAACAATTCGAAATGATTTCCTATTCATTGCTTGCATGTTATTTTACCGGTAAAATTTCGATTAAATTCACAATAAGATCACCGATATGTTGGTAAGTTTAGTTATCAAGTGATTAACGAAACGAAAATGGTGGGCATAGCTATTTCGGCAAATATTACTGGCCATTACATTGTCCCATAACTAAACCACAGAAATAAAGTGTAGCAAATTTAATACAATAAATATTAGAAAATTATTGGTGTTTATTTCAGAACAATTTGCAATAGTGATCTTAAGCATAACAAGCATTCTACTTACAAAATATTTAAATATTAATTATTTTTATTGGGGATTTTTAACTGGAATTCCCTTCCTAAGCCCATACTGTTCAATTCACAATCAGAACTATAGCCTCTCTTCATTCAACAACTATCATCATGCTAAGCAATCTGATTCCCGTAGAAAGTAATCTTACGCCTCAATAGTTATTCCACCAATTTTTATTACCCTTTTTAGAAAGGGGATTGATTATGGTTATCATCTAATCACTAAGTACTTCCCATTTTTCCAAAATTGTGTTTTCAGCGTGTGTTTACATCTCTTATGCTCTAACATGGTAAAAAAAAAAAAAAAAAAAAAAAAAAAACAACGAAAAAATGAAATAATACATTGTGCCTACATTGCTCTTAGGCCTCTGTTTTAGGCATCCCACTCCAAAGCTGCAGGAGATTATGTCATCTCAATAGGCATGGTTGTTTTAGCTTTTGAATATTTTTAGCAAGATGTCAATTTTTCAAGATTTTGATCAAATACTTTGGAAGGAAGGACAACTAAAAAGGCATAGGAGGGGGCTGGTGGCCTTCATTATTTGAAAGTCTTGAGTTTGTTTTGGCTTCCAGCCAGGTGCTTGCCTCAGCCATCAACGCTTTCAATGTAAATCTAACATGCAAATTTAGCAGATGTACAAATGCTTGCAGTGATTACAGGTTTAGTTAGAAATTTGCTTTGTTTGACTTTGCTGCCAGAAGTTCAGTTTTCTTGCATTCCTGATTTTAAGCACCAAGCTCAATGACCCATACAAAACGACACACAGATAAGTCGTTTAAGAATTGACTATGGTTAAACAAAGCATTGGCCTAAGTTAACTTTAGAATTCTTTTATAATGTGAAAGTGAGTACACATAAGGCTCGAGATTTACCGCAGATAAATATTTGCACAGGTACGAGATCTTATTTCTTGGTTAGATTTTTAAGCAGGTTGTCAGAAAAGCAGGAAGCGGTACTTCAAGATCAATAAAAATTCAAACCTTTCATGACTGATTTACAAGGAAACAGAAAACTATCAGTGAGATCGTGATTGTGGTCAAGAACCCCAAGACGTCACCACCCTTGGCGATCAAACTGCTCGAGACGCTGCGGGTGCCGGACCTGCGCCAGATGGCCAAGAGCTCGGCGGTCCGTGAGCAGGTGCGGCGGGCGGCTTTGCGCGTCTACCTGAAACGGACGGGGCAGCGGGGCGTCGGATGAAGATCATCCGTAATGAAGCCTGTAAGCTGGTGACTTTAAGGTCGATCCCATGAGGGAGCAGCTGTGGCCCGCCGAACTGGCGGTCTCGACGAGGAGCTCGTGACGCTCGAGGGCGACCTCGAGCGCCTTCTGCATGCGTTCCCCTCCGCCGACCACGAGGATCGTAGGTCGGTCCAGCGCGCTCACGGCTCAAGCCTACCAACCCACCCGGGCCGGGGCCTGTTTCTGCGTGGTTCCAGCTAGCGCCGCAGCGACTCGAGGATCCGCGCCGGCTCGGGGTGCTCCACCCGCGAAAAGCCCATCAGCTGCGCACCCCCGGCGCGTTCGGCCTACAGCGGACACCTCTAAAATGGACAATGACATTGGTCCATTGGGTGTCCGTTAAAGTTTCAATTATATCAGCATCTTTTCTGTGTGTCAAGGGCAAATATTATGAACGTCTAATGTGCAAATGTTGAAGAGTATAAACATCAAATAAACGTCAGAAAACCTGGTAACTAAATCGTTATTGGCCTTAACCTTATTTTTGTGTTTGTGATCAATTCTTCTCATTTCACGTCATAGGTATTTTGCAGTTGGATTGTATGGAAGTACCTTTTAAAAAAATCGTATTCTTCATAATATAAGGGGTAGGGAGATTTCTCTTGTTTTTTAATGAAAATATAAAAGAAAAGTATTGTTCAAAAAATGGAAATACGATAAGAGCCATTTTTTAGAATCTAGAAGTGAAGTATTTTAGTATTTTCAATTTTTTTAAACGGAAGTAAAAAAAAATATATTTTCCAAAGTCTAGTTAGGTGCAATCGCCCCCCCCCCCCACCACCCAATCAAATCTCAAACAATTTCAACTTGCATAAGGCTTGAAACCAATAGGGAATACACAAAGAAATTACGCTTCACGGTTCATGGTTTCTTCAAGACAGAAAGATTGATCGTCTACCAAGAGGCCAGAAGCTAGGGTTGCATAGGCCAATGAGGTAGCAGGAAAAGGAGGGGCAGCTCGATGTTAGCCGACATGAAGATTGGAACAAAAATGGTGGCCTGTTTAGGAGCCATCGCAGCGGTGCTGAGTTGAATAATTAATGATATTTGTCGTTTAGCTGTATCTCGGCAAGCCTTGTTAGTTTCCCATGGCTAATTTCCTGTAATTTCAAAAGTACATCTACCTTACAACAAGGTAACAACTTTTTAGAATCAACTTAATTTCACTTTGTTGTTAAACTGTTTATGATAGCGAACTGTAGGCAAAGAGCGATCCGTCCCAGCAGTACCCAAAGCTCTAAAAAAGGAATTTTGATAACAAATTATTTGTTATACATCTACTGAACTTTTTTAATTATTTGAGAAACCGAGTACTACTTTCCTATAAAACTAACTTCCACTAACTGATAAAAAAATTTGTAGGTAAATAGTCTAGGCCTAGTCTAGCTATCGGAAGTGAATTTGATCAATATCTTTTCAATTATTAATAGAAAAACAAATGAAATAGTTCAAAAAATACCAAATTCATAGGTAATCGATAAATATCCAAATTCCTTTGGAATAGGTAAAATACTTCACAACTACTCTTACTCTTTTCATAGAAATGTAGTTTTCTTATTATTTTAACTTATAATAACTATTTCTTGTTTATTTAAGGATGTTTCATTGTTTAATTGTTTGGTTATAAGTTATTCTAAAAGCCGTGAAACTTATGAAGCTTCGAGACCCAACCGGGCCTAGAATCTTTGACTTCTTTTCAACTAAATTTCTAATTCTTTATTTTTTAGTTGTTCTTCGAAGAAATCAGGTATGTAATTTTGGTTTTTGTATAGTTGGCATCAAATTCAATCCAGTATAATTGTACGTAACAGGAACAACAACGGAATCATGTGAATCATGGCCCTCTTCACCTGCAGATGTCGTATTGTTCCTGTTGTTTGTCGATGATGAACAGTTTGCGGTCGTAGTCGTCGTATTTATATTTGGTGATGAAGAATCCGACGACGATGAGCTCATCATCATGTGGTGGACAGCAACAACATTGGTATCAGATGGAAACAATTGGACATCGTATTGTTGTTGGTGCCGAAGCAATATAGAAAAATAAAAACAATATACGTACAAAAGCGCCCCTCATTACTGTACAGCACAACGGAGTATCTGACTTCATTTGAAAACATGGGGGACGTAGCCTACTGTATGTCTTTTCTTCTTCTAGTGTCATTAGAGATTAGAGTTGACGGATGACGTCACATTTTATTGAGTCCCGTAAATCACTCTTGTTTCTTACGTCAGATAGCCGTCAACCCTCATTTTTTGGCTTTGATTTTGCACGGAAACCGTCAGATTTCGACCACGCTCCAATCTCCATCAGTACCTGCAAGGCGCGAGTCAGCTGTTCATCGGCGACGACAATCCTCATCGACTGCTGACCGTGGTATGAACAACATCGGAAAAGAGCGACGTCTTCACATTCACCACTCGTAGTAGGTAAACGAACAACATCAAAGAGCTGGTTCCATTTGGCGGCATCATCCACCACATCCACATCGTTCGTGAGAGCTTGTGCGCTTCCTGTATTGGTTAATAACAAGGGGAGATATCAGGTGGTAAATTATGCTGATCAAGATCAGTAGCATGCCAGAATAACATTGGTGATGTAGAGGTATGCTCTCCTGATTTTATCAGAGATCTCGACGTTATTTTCGATAAGTTGGATACAATAGCAATCACCAGTACAGTCTTATATTACTTAAACGCTTATTTGTGTAAAATAGGCGTTTTCAAGTGATAGTTAGTCACTATCTCTTAGACACTAATTCTAATGGTATAAACATTTTATTTTTTTTTACTGATTCCTGACACTTAAAAGTGACTCGCAAGAAACTTGAAGATAAAAATAAAGGTACCAAATCTGGTTGCGTTGATTATTTACGTCTGACTCTTTTTTTCTTTCTTTTTTTAAACAACAAAGCAGACTTCTTTTCAATATATCAAATAAAAAAAAATTCAGCTGAAAGTAAGGTGCTACACTAAAACTTTAAACAAACAAAAAATATTCCGTGTATGAGGGGTGGTACTAAATGGCGCCGTGGCCGGCCTTGTGGCCGTTGCCGATCCGGTGAAGGAAACGACCCCTTCCGCGCTGAAGGCGCTGCATGATCTGGGCTTCCGCATCGTCATGGCCACCGGCGACAATGAGCGCACGGCCCGCGCCGTGGCCGGGAAGCTGGGTAGCGACGAGATCCGCGCGGATGTGCTGCCGCAGGACAAAGCCCGAATTATCCGCGAGTTGCAGGAACAGGGGTGCAGCGTCGCCATGCTTCCTGAGTTTTTTAAGCCCACGTAGCTCAGTAGGTAGAGCACATCCTTGGTAAGGATGAGGTCACCGGTTCAATCCCGGTCGTGGGCTCTTTCTTTTTTTGTGGAAGAATTAATTTAATTTAAAGAAAATAGGAACTTAAATGTTTACGGGTATCAACCGAAAATAATCCAAAAATAGTTGGAGGTTCTCTGATGGCTAAAGAAAAATTTGAAAGAAACAAACCCCACGTTAACGTGGGAACGATTCAACTGACCCTGCCGTTTGGCAGGGTTTTTTTGTTTTTGGTCAACCTGCATTTCGCGATTATCTAGAAAATCCGGCTGTTTTGTGCGGCCGCGTTAGGCTTCGAATATTAGATATGTTGTGGTGAACATATTTAAGGCAGTTCTCCGTGTGATCGTCGCCGAAAACTCGACTGATCCAGACAGTTTATTACCCTTTTCGTCTATTACTTCGGCGTAAGAGTCCCGCAACTCCAAAGTGAGTGGCATGTTCTTCGCATATATCCTTGAAGTAGGAGGGCAGGTACTGCTCTCTGCTTGGTCTTGTCCAAAATGTCTTACATCCGAGAATAGCAAGAATGCCATTTTGCGTCGACATGTCCTTCATCGTCATAAAATACGCTGGCTCACTGTAGGTAATAAACAAGAATAAACGAAATATGGAAAAAGCGACCAAAAAATTTTAGCATCAGAATTTTAACATCAGAATTTTAACATCAGAATTTTAGCTAGCTATATCTGAAGGCCCGCAAAAACAAGCGATATGACGACGGCAATGATGCCTGCCGTCTGGATCCAGTCATTGAGTCTGGCGGAATTCATCGGTGGGCCACTCCTTATGGTCTTTTTCGCAATATATTACAGCAGCGGATGTGTCCGGAATGTGCAGAGCCCTGACCGGACTGCGCCCAATAGAGCAGGGTATACTCGTCTCCGCGAGCGGGAGAGTCGCTAACGCGCGAAAGCGCGGGCAATAGAAAAGACAGTGTCACGGCGGCGGCATCGAACGACGGCGGGCCGAAGAACACCGCCGCGTTGTTGGAGAACCCGTAACCCTCGAGCGGCAGACCGAATACGAACTGGTCGAACGTGTCGTCGCCGTCCTCGTCATGATAGACGGCGATGGCGTAGACGCCCTCCGCCAGACCGGGGAACGTCGCCGTTGCGCGGCGCTCGGCGATCGGCGCCTGGGTTTCGGACAGCATGCCGGCGCTCTCGGGAAAGGCGGCCGGATCCCTGTGCGTCGAGGCCTCCGAAGGTCGGGATGCGGAGCACGCCCGGTCCGGGGTTGGCCGGCGGAATCGTGGCCGTGCCGATGTGTTGCCCGACGGTCGAGTCCCGATTCAGTCGCGAGTGCTCGAAACGCGTCGTCAGCTCGAGGGGAACGTTCTCCGGGGCGAACTTCAGCTGGAAGCGCAAGCCGAGATCATCGACCTCGCCAATGTATCGGGGCAGGTACTCCCAGACCGGGGAGAAGCCCACTACACTTCTCGCTCGGTTGAACTAGACCTATCAACTGGAATTTACACATCTCTTCTAGTGTGTGCTACTCGAACAAAAAATTTATATTATTATGCAAGTATAAAACTAAGTGAAATCAAACGTAGCTTAGTTTTTTTAAAGTGTGAAAAGAAATTGATATATTAATTCTTGTAAAAAATTCATCGCAGAATTACCTTTCAGAAGGAAAGTCGCTAATCAATATCAATTAAGAATAACTCATAGTACTTTTGTCAAAGTAGCGTATCTCAAGAGTTGATTTGGGCATTAAGTTGAAAATGTCAGAGAATACTTAAAGGGGGTGATTAAGGGGGTCACCTAAGAGTAATATGTGCACACTACTGCTAATACTACTGTTACTGCTACATTTACTACTACTACTACCACTACAACTACTACTAATTCAAATACGTATAGGGCAACGAGCAATGAGATGAAAATTTCAAGAAGTATATAACCATACAGGTTAACAAAAGAACGGATATTTATGGCGCTGGTGGCTTTTACAATAAGCAATGTTAGCCGAGCGTTGAGATGGAATATGATGATACGCCCTATGGGGTATCAACCTAGGTTTATCAATAGCTTTGGTTCGGTTGTGGTTGCTTATTTTGCAAATTTAGGTTTTCCACGTATTGGCGAAATCATGCGACCAGCAATGATGTCTCGTTATGAAAAAATTCCTATTGAAAAATTGATGGGAACTATGGTGGTCGGTCGGACAATTTGTTTTGCCAAATTCCTTTACATGATTGTGCGGCTTTCGGAGTAAAAAAGTCGCCCCTATCATAGTCAATAGAAAGGAGGAATCGTCCTTTCTATTGACTCTGCCCCAGTCAATAACGAATAATCGTTTACTGTATGTCCCTTATTGCGCTCTTTGCCAAGTTCATCAGCAACTATGGCCAATGAATTTCAATATATGAGAACCAGGTTTCAAGAATGCTGATGATGTTGGTATTTGTTGGAAATTGACAGACAGTAATCTGTGTATCAGTTAACTGAAGGCGGCTATGACGCAGAACTGAAACAATGAAGATCGTTGTTTTTCTGATATGTTGGACGACAAATACTCCAGTTTTATAGTCGATGTCCCCTTTGTTGGAAAAAGGGCTGTCTTGTTGCTATTTCTCGACCCAACCCCTTTTCATTATCTAAAAAATACCTTGATGTCCCCTTCATTTGTGTTCGTTGCCTTTTCCTATTAATAACTAACCTTTTTTCCTGAGATTTTCCTCCTTGGTGATTGTTCTCTCTTGTCATGGTGACATTTTCAAGGTAGTTTATTTTGTGGGAAAGAGAGCTGCGGTTAGAAAGGAATTCAGCCAAGCTGAGGGGGTAGAGGGGGCAGGGAGGTATACCTGTGTAAACAATATATCCAAAATACAGGGGCACCGGAACCACGGGGGCAGAAGGGGGAGCTGCCCTCGTTACCCTAGATAAATTCGGGGAATTGTTATATTTTGTTGTTAACAATAAATCTTTTTGAACTTTTGCTACTGCTCAAGGGTTTCGCCGATGTTAGCGGGCGAGTGGCAAACACTGCCGTAAATTTTGCTTTTATCAGTATTTAAGTGAGAGCATTTCTCATATTTTTTTATTTTCACACATCTTTTAAATGTCTCCTTGCTTGCTAAAGAACAGTGGAACATCAACCCTGACTTTTCTTGGCGGCACCTAGGCCACTTTTAATTTTATGGACGTTGTTAACTTGACTTTTTGAATGGTTACTGAACCTAAGGAAGTAACCTTGGGTTGGACTTCCCCAGTCTCTGCTGATTCAAATATACTTCCTTCCACTACTAGATCTGAAAAAACATCTTCACTAGCATGCTTTGCCTCTAAAAGGACCTCAACCTGAGAAACATATCTTCATGGTTAAATGAATATTGAAACATGTTTTGTGAATGCCACAATATCTTCAGTACTACAAACCTCAATACATGTGCACTGTTTGCTAGATGTCTAGCTGAGTCCCACCTGACGGTCATCTTCAAGTCGTCTGTGAGTCCCTGCGCTCTGTCTGCAACCAATAGGGCAAACCGGGAAGAGTCCCCGATCGGATTTTCCCATGACGGGTGCCGGCCCCTCAGTCGGGATGAACTAGAGTGCAACTGGCCCCATCTCAAACAATTCAATTCGGGCACTGAGGACACGTTTCGTTTTAAGCCTGGGCTCAAGTTGGACATGCCCCATTCACAGTGGGCTGAGTTTTGGCTGGGCAGGACTTGAATTT
Source organism: Alatinidae sp. Z8VKAUB7J3 (assembly GCA_010016025.2). Lineage (NCBI taxonomy): Eukaryota > Metazoa > Cnidaria > Cubozoa > Carybdeida > Alatinidae > Alatinidae sp. Z8VKAUB7J3. The sequence goes on from JAAAKM020721499.1 coordinate 203,289,098, forward strand.
ATGTGCGTCCCGTCAGCGCAACTACGGACGTCCTCAGTGTGGGAGTCGGATCGCGGAGCAGGTGAGGCAGCTCCGACGAGGGAGCGCCGGAATCTCGACGGCGTGGGTTCCCATGGCCGAGCGGCTGAACACGGAAACAGACTGGAGGTAATTGATGGGTCGAATCGCAAATTATAGTGGGCGTCGAGGAGGTGGTTCCATTCAGGAAATGAAACCGGACGGTTGCGTGCAGCGTACAACGCGACCCCGCCGCCGAAGATGAACCCGAGGAACGGCGGCAGTTGGTACTCGAACGCCCCGCTCAATGCCAGCATGACACGCATGCAGGTCGAAACGCCCAGGAACAAGAACAGCAGCGTGCCGACACTCACGGCGATCGCCTTACGGCTGTTGGCATAGATGATAGCCGCGTGCAAGCCGAGCACCGCGGCAAACCCCGTCAGCACGAGCAGGCCCGCGGCTAAGAGGCTGCTCTTCTTTCTGTCTTTTTTCTTTTTTGATTTCTTCTTCACTTCATGTTCTTCTTCAAAGGCATCGCTATCGGTCGTTGTCTCCTTTTTCTTTTGTGATGACGATTTAGCTTAGAAGATGCTTAACAGATGCTTAATAATTTATACATTTACCATATACCTTGTAATCGACACAGCATTGTATTTTATTCTAACTACAGGATAATCCTTATGGGTTTTTGCTTGTTTTGGTGTTTTTGCTTTTTTTTTTCTTCAGCCACCCAGCAACCTTTAACTTCAATTAAAAGGATGCAGACACGAGCAATAAAATTTTCTGCAAAAGATATCATTTTTCGAGATCCAAAACAATTCGTGGCAGGTCAACTCCATGAGAACTATGAGGTTTGGGATTTTATTACACAAGAGTACTATAAACGAGACGAAATCCTAAAATACATCTCACAGGGCGTTTCTGTTTACGATTTCATTAGTCCTTTCAAAGGGCCTTTCAAAGGGAAATGTGTAATGCACTAATCATTTATTTTTAGGAATAATTGTGAAATTTGTATGAGATAACAATTTTTTGTTAAAACTTCTCACAGTTTAATCTGTGATAGGGTTAATTTTCTTACCAATCACAATTCACCACCAATTATTTTTAGGAATAATTGTAAAATGTGTGTGAAATGACGTTTTCTGTTTAAAAGTTTCTTACAGTGACAAAGCTCATTTATAACTCATAATTCACTAGCCACAATATTTCGGTAACCTGTTTGCCACCTCATCGTTTGCATGGACAAACGCCCATCATGAATGCGCCCTTTCATGTAAATTTCATACTTAGGGTTTTTTTCTCCCCACTCTATTCTTGCATTCCCTTCACTCTTTCGCCTTCTACATTCTGGCTAATGGCTTCATTCCTTTAATCCGCTCACTCTTCGCACCAATCTTCCCCATGGCCAGTTCAAGCACACCCTTACCTGATATGCTTGTTGATTTTCACCACAGTACAGAACTCGGCCTGGCCGGACTCGACCATGATCCCGCACGGCATGTGACCGTCGTGCAGGTACCAGGAGTCCTCGCGAACGTCGGTCTCGGTCCAGCAGATGCCCTTCTTCATCGAGCCGGGCTCGGCGTCGAGGCCGGTGCACCGGTCGGCAAGCAGGAGCGGCGGCTCGGGCATGCGGACCTGTACGGGGTAGCCGTCCTGCTGCTCGAAGAGCTTGCCGAAGATCTCGCTGATCTTTCCGCCGGCGTGGATCTGGCGGCTGCCGATCGCTACTTCGATGCGAGCGGGCGGCGGTTGACGTTTGAATACGTGTTACTCGGCGGCGTTAACGACGCACCCGAGCACGCTCGAGAGTTGGCCCAGCTGTTACGCCATCGCACCGTCTTGCTCAATGTGATTCCCTACAATCCGGTCGAAGGGTTGCCATACGTGACCCCCAGTAAGCGGTCGATTGCAGAGTTTCGTCAGATTTTGGAATCTGGTGGCGTCAACGTGATGTTCCGACCTGATCCGAATCCGGAAAATCGTCGAAGGCCGTCTGCGGGATTATCCAAGTACGAAGACGCTACTGAACGGCAGGGAGTTAAGTTGGTATGAAACCAAGAGGAGGCTAATAGAAGAAGAAAGGCCGCTGGAATCGGAAGCCCTAAAATTTATAAAAAAGAGTAAAAGGGCGATTGTGCGGCGGCGGATAATATATAGCGCGGCGTCTCTGCTTTTGGTTTATGTGTTGTTTCTTTTTCTGATTAGTCATTTTTCTACCATATTTCGCTGACAACAAAAGACCAAGGATGTACTGAATACTAATCGACGTCTCTACTTCGACGACGATTATTATCCTTCTGATTACTACCCATCCGACGACTATTACTCCGATGACAAAAAATGGAGCTGGAGCGATGACTCTTCCTATTATCACAAACCAGAAAAGAAAACAACATATTACAATGGTAAGTTCAATTAATGCATGAAGTCTCCTTCTACGTAGCTGTGGGGTTCTTCACCTTACACTGACAAAAGTTTCGATTATTTCAATAATAACTTTATGAATTAATCTTTTTATCCAGAAAACGCCTGGTCGACTAAGTCCATTGTGGTAAAATTCCACGAAAATAACGAGAGAACAAATATCTTAAAGCTCAAACGCAGCGTAGCTCTCTATTTACCTGTCCTTTACGAGGCTTCAATGCGTCTTTAGTTCAATAGTCAGACACGTAAGCAATCCATCCCTTCAACAAAATCATTGTAATAAACAATAAAATAGTTTATCTATAATATTTTTTATAAAATTATATAAAATATGTTATTTTTATAATCAAATATCAGTAGATATGGAAACTGCTTCTGATTCAGAATCGATATCAAAGTATTTAATTTTTTTGTGTTATTATTATTTTGAAATATTAATTTTATTTTAGTCATTTTATAGGTCATTTAAATTTTGTTATGTTAAATTGTTATCTTATTTTTGTAAAGCAAATTGAAAAGATTCACATGTTTAAACCCATCTGGTGAGATTGAACCTGGTGAAACTGCCTACATTTCATGGATTTTTTCTCCTTTGGAAGCTAAGACATACACCGTAATTATTTCTTTCTTTACTTCAATGTTTTCACTTTGAAATTTGACTATAACCAGCTGTTCTTCAAGTTCTTTCAAACTGAGTGTATCATTTGCAATTTTAGACAGCCCTGAATGCGTTAGACTATATTAGAGTAGACGTACTTTTTATAAGAAACTCTTTAAACAGAACAAACAATTCCGTTTACTAAAAAGACTGCTATATGCTACAGATAAAATGACAGATTAACAAAATCTAACGAAAGCTGATTACATGTTGGCTTAAAAGTTGAAATAAAAATAACTACTGAAACTTGCAAATATATATTCAAACTAAAGTGTATAAACATCTCAGTTTCTTCAAAATTAACCACTTTGCAAAGCAGCAAGTGGCTGTTTTTCCTGATGATTTAAATTCGTCCTAGACAACCTTGCCAATAAAGTGAACGTACCACTCGATGCCTTTTTTATGCTCTTTACACAATAGGCCTATAATAATCGCTTCTATCGCAAATTTAAATTTTAAGTTCTTTTTGACCTAATCTAACCTAACCCAACCAAAACTAACCTTATTATAAATAATTTTGGAACAGAGAAAATGTAGTATTATTTTGTCGAAAACGACCGAGAAAACCGCGCTGAGAAAATGTAGTATTATTTCGTCGGAAAACGACCGATGATTTCATATGAGGTTTTGGGGTGTGTATTAACTCTTTATTTATGTGCATATTTGTAAAAATCAAGAAGGTTCATCGCACTCAAGTCTACAAATTTGTGAGCTTTAAAATGTTAATGTTATTATGTTAGAGTTTAAATTCCAATTGTTGATTTTCGATTTATGGGAATGCTTTTGAAAAATCTTCATATAGTATGTTGAAATTATGTTCGACAATTTCTGTTTATGGATAATTCCTGTGCTTAAGAATGATTTGACAAATGTTTTCGACGTAAAAGATGGCTTTCGTGAAGACTGCTATCTTGATGAAAATGGAAAGGATTGGAGAAGATTCAAGCTTGAAAATGAATTTGATTATAAGAAATATGTAAGTGAATAGTTTTTGAGTATTACGAAACTTCAGAATTGCGATAAACAGCGGAAACATTTTCGGGCATACTTAAAGGCTTTTGTCAGACGAAGAAAGTTTTTGAGTATGCCCGACAATGTTCCCGCTGTCAGAACTCTTGTCATTCTGCGGTTTTTTCCCAAAAACTTTTTCACTTCTAGCTTCGGCAGTTTAACCTTTCTGGTTTTCTTTCTCATTGAATTAGCCGATGAAGCAACTGAATTCAGGCTTTCTTGCGAATCGCATCTTGACAAGGATTTGACGCTTTCTGCTGGCGAATTATTTTGTCCTCTTGCACTTCCATGTGGCGAATTATTCTGTCTTGCACTTGTTCTCAAAATTTTGTTCTCTGATCGCTTTGCAAGTATTTTTTTTAAAACTACGTTACATTATGTTGACTCATTTTGATTATACCACAAAAAATTTTATAATACTTTGCAGAATTTTGATAATACCAAATATGGTTTTGATAACACCATGCTATGTTTTAATAATAACAGGCAAGTTTAGGTAGTAGCAGAAAATGTTTTATTAATATCAGAGTTTATTTAATGATATTACTTGGCATCATTTTTACAATAACTGACATGGAACCTTTAGCACAATCGAGAAATGAAGAAAATAACAAAGGGGTCATTAAAAACAATCATTAACTAAACAAGAATTAGTTGGTGGGTCTTCTTACGAATAGAAGAATTGTTACGAGAGATGAGAAACACGGGACATGAAGGGAGTGACAAAGAATAATAAAGAGAGCGAAAAAGGGGTCTTTTCATAGGGGAAAAACCAGAATTAGTTGGCGGGTCAGCTTACAAATAGAAGATCTATAATGAGAGACGAGAAATTGGGACATTGAAGTAGTATGTTGATTTATGTTTCATTTTGTTATTTACATGATTACGAAGTTCCTTATACAGTTTCCAATCTTCTGGTCTGTTATGCTTTTTTTGCTTTACGATGTATCCGGTCTCTTTTACTCATGACCCTTTTTGTCTCAGGTGTTATCCACGGACATGGTTTACCTCTAAGTTTTCTTTCAACGACCGGTGCATGTCGATCAAAAACAGCCTTTACCTATGTATTAAAGTATTCCACTGCCTCGGTAGGCGGAAATGATGTTCCAGCGGCGTCTCTACTCTGACCTTACGGCCGCCGTGATATTCCAACGTTAGCGGATAAGCCCGACGGAAACATTTGGGTCGACTCGGGCGATCCGATTGACAAGATTCTTTCAACTCCTGCAAATCTTCCTCGCTTTCTACGGTAGAAAGCGTTCCGTCTCGTAATCTAACGTCGTAAGGAAATAAAAGCTCCGGTCTTTCTGTAGCCTCCGGATCGCTTTCTTCCCATTGAGAATCAGAGAATAGTTTGCAATACTAACTGATGGTGTTAAGTTTTGTTCATTCATTGTCCCAATATATTTTTAAGGGTACAAAATCTCTGTCAAAGTCAGATGATTTAGATCAGCAAAGAGGGGGTGCATGCCCTCAGCTGCCCCCTTCTCGATCTAATATATGTCACATCGTTGGCAATTCTAATAGAACTTTATATAAATTTTGAAAAGCCAGGAAGTTTAAGTCAAGTGTATTAACAATTTACGGGACCTAGTAGTGATATCTACCTTCCTAATGAAAAATCTGGAGGAGGTAGTCGGGTTTTAGCTTCCGGGGGCGGTAAAATATATGCTGAAATCCAAAACCATATGGAACTTGCAAATGGCAATTTGCAATTTCAATATAGAGTTTACGGTTCTGGCTCAGATGTGACTGGCCGAATTTATGTATCAGGTCAAGAAGAAATCTCGTCTACCTTAGCAACTGCTCTCACGGCTAGTGGAGGAAGCACTTGGGATTGGAGAATGGGCAGTAACCACAATAATAAGGGAAAGCTTTCGTTTCTTTTAAGTTTTAACATGGCTCTTTGAGTCATTTGGAAAAAACTAGTTTTTGCCTTTAAATAGCCTGAAATTCGAAATTTCCACTATGTATGGTAAATAGCAGTCATTCATCTTAATTAACGTAACATGAACCTATGTGCTCTGTAATCCTTATACTTGGTAACGCAATAGCAAAGTTAATAGTAACTATTAATTACGGTGAAGCGGAAATGGATCGTGCTTAAGTGGCGACTAATTCGAGGGCGGCGAAGTTGGCCAGGATTTGGTCGCGCTAGGGATGGGTACATTGGAGAATTCATCGCACCGCCGTACCGTGGCCTACCACTCAACTGGCCTGCCGGTTCACCCAATCCGACCAAGGACCATAACGAGACGAGACGGAATTGGTCGCTCACATCTAGCGATCCGCCTGCCATCGCCGCAGCGTCAGTTGAAGTTTGGCGATGTTCTTCGGCGCCGTGAGGTGACGTGCCAATTCCGCAAAAAACCTGCGGGATGCGCACCCGCGACATACGGTTCAGCGTGACTTGTGCGAGGAGATGCTGCGCCGTTTTCTCGCTTCGCTAGGCCAGCCTCTGCGGCTCTTGATCAATAAGGAACATCGCATGGAAATCTTGGGAATGACGTTGTTTTATCTCGGCATGTTGGGCAGCATTGCCGGTGGGCTCTGGTTTCTGTTTGAAGCGTTTTCGGTGGTGAACCACGCGGTCTGTGCCGTCGGCAGTTCGATCATCCCTTGCTCTGTACGGACGAGAATTGGCCGGCGTGAGTTCATGTTGGTGACGAAGCGACTCTCGTACTCGATATCGTCGTCGCCAGGGCCGTCCACGGTCACGAGTGTTTCGGTACAGCTCAGTTCGGTCTCGAGCTCACCCGTGAGCGCACGAAAGCCAGTCGCGGACTGGCCCGTGGAAAACGCCACGCGAAGCAAGCGCGCCGTGCCTACGTCATTGTATATTAATAAGATAAATACCCGAAGCCAGCTGTTTATCTCTTTTATTTCTCACGAATGCTATCCTAATCAATCCATCCCATTTTTAAGCTCAGAGAGCCCTTTTCTCAGCCTGTTTCAGATTTAAAAGCACCCCTCCAGTTCTAAAATATGCCCCTCTAAGAGTTGAGCTCCTTCAAGTAATAACTGCCCCTCCACCCCTACCAATAGAAAGCCTAAAATAAGAACATCACACTGCATGCAATGCTTCAGAACAAATTTTTTGATCAAAATAAGATAAAATGAAGAAAGAAACATGTCTATTCGATTTTAGGATTTATATACCATTGCAATGGACCATTGCTGGATCCATCCTGTAGTTTTTTGTCGATTGTTTACTGTGTTACTCTATGAGGAGATTTCATTAAAAATAGAGCCCTATGTCAGATTTTGTACATTTTGTCGTGGTATGGGTGTTGATACAGTGTCGGCAGTGAACCTTCTTTTATTTCCATGTGGATGACTGGACCAAACCCCATGATTTTAAACAAATTATCCGCTCTTACTCGAACTAAACCTGTAATCACAAGTTTTTTCTATCGCTGATCTGTATAAGTAGTTCTGAGGGGTCAGCATGGCTTGTATTGATAGGTTTTTAACCAAAAATTGCTTTTTTGTTCATCCAAGTGAATGAATCTTAGATTAATTCGCGTCTGGTTATCGAAAAAGGCAAAAAAATCAATTAGACCTATTGCCACGGTGTCCAAGTACAACTTCCCAATGCGTTTTGGGTCATTATTTGATCTTGTAACGTTTAGCCACAACAGCTTACGACTCCACCCATCCACACATCCATGGATGGGGAAGCCGTAAGGCTTCAATTTATCATATCCATCGATATGCCAGCACTGACTAGGGCCGGCAGAGGTATAAGCTCTCCGTTTTAACCGTTTAGCCTGTCTCTCTTGGCATCCTTCTGGGTCAAGTTCTCTTAGCATGTGTTGGATATAATTCGCAGAAATACTATTTGACACAATGTTACTGCATAGTCATGCTGCAACTAACTTGCATTAGGTTGTTTCATAGCTTAACTTTTGGTACCTTTGTTTTCAGTTTTGAAATTATCTTTGTCTTGGAGAACCAATCTCGTTTACTCACAGGGAAGATATGTTTAGCCGTAAAATTTCTAGTTCGATATGTTAATAATAAGAGCAATTTTTGATGGCAAACGGAACTTGGCCGTTTTTTGCATGCAGGCTGGGGAGACAACGATCCTGGACATGCTACGCATGTACGACATTGATGACGGTTTTCGTAGGGATGTGTTGGCTCGCGTCGCTGATCCCGTTGTTCGCAACTGGTGGCTGGTTACGTTTCCCAGGCTACGTTCACTCAAAGGAGAAGACCCGTTTGCCTCAGTTGAGAACAAACTGCGGCAATTGCTCACGAACTCTGTGATCCGCAACATGGTTGCCCAGCCAAAAAGTAAAGTTGATTTCGCGACTGTGGTGCTGATGGGGATCCTGCAAGTCGGGGCAGGGGTGTTCAGGCTCGGCAAGTTTATCCGCCTGGTGCCGCACCCGGTCATGCTCGGCTTCGTCAACGGCCTCGCCATCGTCATCTTCCTGGCGCAGCTCGGCCAGTTCCAGGTGCCGGGTACAGCGCATCCGGACGGGCACGGCTTCCTGCCGAATGGCGACTGGTTGCCGGCCGGCGAGATGGCGCTGATGCTCAGCCTGATTGCGGGGGAAGGTTTGAAGGGTTGTCGTATATTCTTACCTGCAATCATCATTGCCATGAAACAATGGGCAACACCACAATTCAATAAAGAGTTCTGTGAGAGTATCCCCACACCTGTCTTACATTTGTTCGAGACGTATTACCTACCGGATTATGTTTCCTATGTACATCCCATGCGGGATGCACCAACGCTGGATAAGGAACCTGTCTTGAGCAAAGTACCGTGTTGTCGTATCCCCTTTTGTTGCTTTCCTGGCTGGAAGCTGAGAAGAAAGATATCGCAGACCAGCAAAAGGAAGTCATGGCCGAGGCGAAGGCGCGCGGATATGACACCAAGGTTCTGCGCAAGGTTGTGGCGCTTCGGAAGCGCGACAAGGATGATATCGCCGAGGAAGAGGCCGTACTGGAAATGTACAAAGAAGCGCTTGGCATGTAACTTCCGCCCCTGGTGAAGAAGGGCGATGGGTGCGTTAGGGGGCGATGAAATTCACATCCGGCATCTGAGGAAGAGTTGTCATCATCGGCATCCTTTGAGGAAAGTCTGTCATTTCTGAGAAGATTGATGAATCAGTGATGTGCATTCACAACAATTTTTATGAGAACGGTGATGATTGCTTATATTGTGTGGGTTGCTCATCCTTGATGATGAGTCGTGACCGAAAGTGCCGCAAATGAAACAAAATAATGGCCTCATCCTCATCATCGTCGACCGAAGAAAAACAGCGAAAGTCCGTCCGACGCTCAGTCGGGGAAGACTGCAGTCGTGATCTCACTTGTGTGCAGTTGTTCGTGGTAGGCCTTTTCTGCTGAAATGATTGGTGCAAAACTGGCCAGTGGAAAGTGGATCCGTGGATAAGGAACCAAGTTTGTTTGGAATTCATTGAGGTCTACGTTCAATTCGCCTTAAAAAAGAAAAAGCATAGTTAATTGTGGGTGTGTGATGCAATAAAGGTGTCCAACGAGAAGAGTAGAGAAAAGATGGCAATGCAAATCAACTGGAAATTTGCAGTAATAAGTTGAACCAGCTTAAAACAAGATACAGTTTAAGCCCTTCAAATTTAGTCTTAAATTCCTCACTTTCCATGGGAGTATTAAAACCGTGGCATTTACTTTCACCACGATGCCCTTAAAGTATTTTCAAGCGAGAGAAAAAACAAAACTTGCCATTATGCAATGATCCAACAAAGTGGTCATAACAAGCAATCAGAGTTGTAATCCCAAACAAAAAACATGTTGGAATAATTCTTAATTTTCCAAACAGACAAAGAGTGAGCAGATTGCTTCAACCCCATTTCTTATTAACATTTCGATAGATGTGGTAATGTGATTTGGTGTGGTAGTGTGGCCAACATTATACAACATTATGTGGCCAACACATAACAGAGAATGGTTATATATGCGAGGTCGGTGGTTCAAGCCAAGCAAAAATGTATTTCGTTCTCGATTTTTCCGTAGCACAAATGGAAGCTTTATCAAGCCACTACCCATAAGCAGGTTGATCTTCCCTCAGCTTTACTTGAAGAAGTTGTATTGTTGTCGTTTGATGAAGCTCTAGTGTCATTCCCAACATTATTGTTATTTTGCATTTGTGTTGGGGCTGGTGTTGTTGGGGCAGGTGTTGTTGGGGCAGGTGTTGTCGGGGCAGGTGTTGTTACCTTGCTGTTACAATCTGGTAATGCCCAGCTTGCTTCGCACAAACACGTTCCTTTATTGGTGCAAGTACCATGGCCGTTGCAGTTGCCGTTCACCTTCTCTTCATCCCACATAAAACCCTGGATATTCTGCAGATTTTTAAATCATATGTAGGTCAATCTCTGTAAAAAAGAGTGTAAGAGAGATAAAAGGTAGAACAATTGTACCTGCACCCATTCAAAATAGCTTACAGTTACTCCACCTGAGTTTGCAAGTATGTCAGGTAAAATAATTACTTTCTTTTTCGCTAAGATCTGTAAACAATACATGTTAAAATGGTCCTGAAAAATTTAGAGACTCGGTCGCGGTGCCGGGCCTTTGGAAACCAGACGATGCGGGGAGGCGCACCAGATGGCCGGAACAGAGAGCTGGAGGCCGATGTCGAAGGCTCCGCGCGACGGGAGCCGGATTCTGGTGACCGTGCGTTCGGTGGAGCAGGGGCCCGCCGAGGTGGACATGGCCTATTGGGCGCGCGCCGACCGGTTTGGCGCCGAAGGCTGGCGCGCGGCGGACTCCAGCCCCGGCTGTATCATTTCCTATGCCGAGGGCCTGCTGACGGAGGAGGACAACACCGAGCGGCAGCGCCTGGAGGAGGAGCGCAAGCGACGCGAGGAGGAGCAGGCGCGCATCCTGGCCGAGCACGAGGCAGTAGAGCAGAAGCAGCGCGAGGAGCAGCAGCGCCTGGAGGCGGAGCAGCAGCGTCTACAGCAGCTGCTGGAGGAGCAGGAGCAGGAGGCGCGCCGCAGGGAGGAGGAGATGAGAGCGGCGGCGGCACGAGCCGCTGCGGATGCCCGGTTACACTATGCTTGGCATGGATCACAAAAACACGAGAAGCTCGACTTTTGGTGGAGGTGGCGTTGCTATACACCTTAAAAATAACATCTCTTTTTTGGCACTTTCGATTTCTAGCAATAAGGAAGTCAAGGCTGGGAGTAAACCTATTAAATGAATCATTTTTTATTGGTACAGTCTATAACCCACCAAAGATGGAAATCCCTGGTAATCTGGAAGATTGCTTGGAATTTGTGGAGCAAAAGTTTCCTAGCAAACAATGTGAGTCAGAAATATATTTTCCCAGTAGGGATTGTATTGTTTATACACCATACAGTCCTGGATAGACAATAAAACATGATCACGTATGTGCACACCAAAACGTAACTCATGTAACTCTCCAAAAATCCAGACAATACCGACTTAAGTTTAACTCAGTAGCGTTATGTTGTGTTTCTCGTTTTATTTTTACGTACGTATTTACTCACTGATATTTTTAGACAATCTGATAAGTTCTTGTATGGACATACTGCAGTGAGTATCCACTTATTTCCTGCTGGTGAGGATGGCAATTCACCAACATAATCTACACCGAGGGTGAGGAAAGGATGGGTGTCGAGACGAACCTGCATGGGACCATGCGGTTGTTGTAGGGTTTTAGAGCGAATGCAATCAGGACAACGACGTATCCAGTTTCGGACGTGTCTGGACATATTGCGCCAATAAAAATCACGTGATAATGAATTGTATGTGGCATCACGACCACGTGCTCTGTAATTCGGTCCAGGAGGGCTATTTTTGATCGGGATTTCTCCCAGTAAGATTTTTTGCCATTGCGGTTTTAACCAATAGGATTTCAAGGAGTGGGGACTTCAGCCAATCAGATTAGTTTGCTCTGTAATTCGGTCCAGGAGGGCTATTTTTGATCGGGATTTCTCCCAGTAAGTTTTTTTTGCCAATACGGTTTAAACCAATAGGATTTCAAGGAGGGGGGGGGGCACTTCAGCCAATCAGACCTTGGTATTTCTACAAGACTTGCGCAAAAGACATGAATACCTGGACTACACCAAGCGAAAACTGCTCGAAAATGACAAGCCCATTGGCTCATGCTATCATTTGCCCATTGACATGAGAGGATTCACCTTTAAGACTATTGAAGATTCATTGAAGGATTCTAGAGAGCTTCAAAATGTGATGTTTGCTTATTTAAGAAGTGAAATATTCGAAGAGCAGAAAAGTCACTTTGATGTTCGATTGGAAAATCAGCTGAAAATTACTTCATAGTTCGCTGAAAGAAGTTTTATCTGAAACCGCTGCTGGAAAGTTTCTAGATAGACTAGTTTCTAGTTTCTAAACTTTCTAGAAAGTTTCTAGAAAGATTCAGCTGAAAATTTCTTCATAGTTCGTTGAAAGCAGCTTTATCTGAAACCGCTCCCGGAAAGTTTCTAGATAGACTAGTTTCTAGTTTCTAAACTTTCTAGAAAGTTTCTAGAAAGGCTCAGCTGAAAATTTATGGAGCTGGCGTCGACTCAGAATCACCACAGCATGGAAGGGCGGCATCTGATTCGCTCGGCAACGCTGGATGAGTTCGTCGAGGATCCGCTCTACGTAAAGCATCACGAGCACGTGAAGGTCGAGGGCATGTCGATGTTCCCCGATCACGAGTACAACGGCTACGCGTGGGGCATGAGCATCGCCCTGAGCGCCTGTGTGGGGTGCAACGCCTGCACCGTTGCATGTCAGGCCGAAAACAACATTCTAGGGGGAATTTAAGATTGATGAATGTCATTAAGAGAATTATTGAGAATGCAAATGTTCCTGGGGCAGCTATAACTAGAGATGACGGATATAAAAATGGTGTGCTGGATGGCCTTATGGAAATATAAATGAAAACTTATGGTATTCTTGGTGTGTAATGGATTCCGGAACGTCCGAACTTCCCATTGACTAGGTGTTGTTAACAAATAGCTTGAAAAATAGGTAAAAAAAATTTCTGGACAATGGTTTGTGCGCACCGTCGGTCCCCAGCCGCCGCGTGCGACGGTCTTCTCGAGCTTGAGCTTGGCGCGCAGCAGCCGCGCATATTCGTCCGACGACGGCGCGAGGTGCTGAAGAACCTGATAGGGATCGCTCGCTGCGAGCACCTCGAGCAGGATCTTCGGGTCGCGCCGGGGCGCGTGCCGCTTGATGCCCTCGTCGGTCTGCGATGGCTCAAGGATACCGCTCTGCAGATCACGGGCATATTGCAGGAAGGTTTGTTCTTTTGCAGATTGCTGAGCCAGTTCATTTTCTGCAGAGATGAGTTCTTGTACGGCTTCTGCCTGAGCTAAATCGATTTTTTTATTTCTATAAGATCGATAGGTAAACTCTCCTGCTTCTGCACAACGACAACCGCATTCGATTAGGGTTTCTAAAATTTTTTTTGCAAGTATGTTCCCTCCATGACAAAAAATTTCTACAACATCTTCTCCCGTATACGAGTTGGGTGATTTCATAAGAATTAGCTGCATGTTGTTGCTGCGTCATTTCGTTTGTTTTTGTTGTCGTTGTGGTTATTGAGATATTTGCAGGTAATGTTATGGCTGGTGGTTGTCGTTGAACAATAAATCTCACTTTCTTATTGGGATTTGATTCATTATCATTCGATGGAATAACATAAGTTGTTTCGAACGCAACTGAACTGTCTACGGATGATGATGACGATGGAGAATGACGATGCTGCTGCTGTTGCTGTTGATCGACAGTGATTCTGTAGAAGGCCTGAAAATTTAAAGAACTTGTACTACTAGAGGGAAATAAACTAAAGAACTTTTCATTCTTGAATATCTTAAACGCTGCAAACAATCCAGAATTACAACGCCGGTTCCTTTCATTTGCAGTATGAAATCACATAAATTTTACGTTACGCATGCATCAAATGTTTCCTTCAGCTTCAGTACTCTCGAGCTTTGCTTAGGTCCAAGTGTCTCTGTTTCGTAGTCATCAAACTGTATGTGCAGTTATTTCCGAGAATTATCTTGACATTACCTGCCTCCGGAAAATTCTTATGATATCGTCGATATTAGGAGTTCCTTAGCTGCCCGCAGCCCCCATTTTTTCGTAACCCCTTTCATCTTGAAAAGGCAGAGCTCTACAATGCCCTATCCCAGCGAGATTAGGAACAGTAGCCGTCATGAAAGGGTTTATATAACGAATGTTTTCTTCCTGATTCACAAATTCTCCAACACCTTTCCCATCATCATAAACTGTGTTATAGAACATATCGGTCGGCAGGGCGACGATGGCTTCCAGTAAATCTGCTTCCAGTATATAGCGACGGATTTCAGACTCGCCTGAACTTGCGCCGCCTGTGAACAGGGGGGAGCCATTGAGGATAATGCCTATACGGCCGCCGCCATCCTTAGCATCGCGCAGCTTGCTGATGAGGTGCAGCAGGAACAGCAAGGAGCCATCTGACACTCTCGGCAAGCCTGGGCCAAATCGGCCATCGTAGCCGAAAGTTATTCCAGCCGCCGGTGATATTCCTTAGATGAATATTAAAAATTTGTTTTCTTTCGCCTACCCACTTAATTATTGGAATAATCTCGGTCTTGGGATCTTTTAAACCTTCTGCGGTAGAACCCAGACAGAGGTTAAATCCGTGGTATTCGCTATCGTAAAGTTGAGCAAAACGTTTGATACCTGCAAAGACGTCCGGACTATTCCAACGGGTAATACCGCGGTATCCGATCGGCGTCGGAGGGCGTCGAAATACCGCGCGCCGTCGAAATCCCGATCGGTCATCTAGAAGCCCCCCACATCGAGCGCATCGGCGAAGCCCTCGCTTTCGACCTGATGGTCGCCCTGACGCTGACGCACGGCGAATAGGCTGCCGAGCCCCGTCACCCGCGTCTTCGCGCAGAGCCGCGCGTGGAAGCGCCGTAAATATACGACGCCGAGCAGCCAGGCGTAGAAGACCAGCCCCAGCCCGTAATTGATCGGTAGCGAAACGGGCGAAGACATAGTTATTCATCAACGGAAAGTAGTTGTAGGCGTCAACACTGCCGAGACCTGCTGCGTCCAGTCCTTCAACAGACGGGCGCATTTCCGATGCGATCCAACTCGCGACGGAGCTCTTGCTTGCCATCATCTCGAAAGCGGCCGGATAGTAGGTCTGAGTGGTTCGAATTGCATACTCACCGCCCAGGCTGCCGTCTGGATGCACGAAGTGGGCCATGAACTGGAACGAAAGCTCCAGCGCGGCCCCTCCCGCGTCCTCCACGACCTCCTCGAGCATTTCCCTTTCCAGACCCCTTTCCACGCTGCTGCTGCTGCTGCTGCTGTCTGCCCTGCGATTGGTTGTTCTGGCGACCAGCCTGTCGGCCATTAGCAACACGCCGTCCGGTTCCTCGTCCTCCTCTCGTCACCGCTCCCCCTCGTCCTCTTCCGCCTCTTCCGCCACGCGCTCCACGTCCTCCGCGTCCTCCTCCTCGGCCGCCGCTGTTCTGCCTGGAAACATAAAGAAAAAAATCCAAGCTTCCCCTTTAACATTTTCTTGTGATGTTCTTTCAATCAGTATCAGCTATGGGTAATACTTCCATAAAGGAACAACTATGGAGACAAGTTTCACTTGGACCTCTTTAACGCAATCTCTTCAATCGTAAATTTTAAGGGAGTTTTTAAATCAGTAATTTAATGTAATTTGTTTTATCCCTTAAAAACTCGCTTATATGATGTTTTATCCAGTCAAGATTTTGAGATTTCTTTTGAGCTGAACTTGAACGTTTTCCAAGCAAATATAGTACAATACTTTAGTGACTACCCTTTCTTGAGCTTTAAAAAGAAAATTTTTCTGTTTTGTTCAAATAGAGGAAAAATCATGATTTCTTATTATGTAAGGGTCATTAAATCTCAATATCTCTGTCTCCGGCACAAAACATTTATTCTGATCGCTTATCAAAGATGTACGAGTTATCGCCCGACCAATCAAATCTGAATAGCTTGTTCAAGCTATTCAACATCTCGCCCAGGCATATGCGGACGGGGTGATGCAACGGGACGCGGAATTATGGGGAAGTACCTTTACAGAAGATGGGGTATGGCATCTCGGCGCGGACCGGGAGCCCGTACGCGGGCGAGAAACGCTGAAGGCGTTCTGGCAGCAAGTGATGCAGGGCTATCCACAGGTGCTGCATTGGGTGCAGCCCGGCTTGGTAACCGTCGACGGAACCAAGGCCACGGCGCGTTTTTACGCAGACAGTATTAAAGAAAGATGAACCAAATTACAAACTGTGCTTTTGTCTTTAGCAAATCTAATGTAGTACACTTTTGTAAGGCTGCTGAAGTTATTATTCTGATCCAAGGCTCTATCACTGTTATGTAGTGAGAGAGAGGACAGCATCTATTTTGATTTGTCACTATTTAAGATTTACCTCTTACTATATAAAAATATCTATGTTTTGATCATGAATTGATCATGAAAAAGGACCATCCATTTATGTCAACGTTCTCTTGCGCGGTTTCCACCACTTCGACCGTCACATCGAAACGTGCGCGAAAGGCGTCGATCACTTCGGTGATCAGCACCTCGGGCGCGCTGGCGCCAGCGGTGACACCGACGGCACGAATGCCGTCGATCGCGCGCCAGTCGATCTGATCGGCGCGCATGACCAGTTGCGAATAGGCGCAGCCCGAGGCCTTATGAACATATTCTTCAGATACCGTATTAGGGTCGTAAAATGTGTATTCGGCCCGAGTTTTACCAGCACCGGCAACCGCCAGTATTAGTTCATTAGCCATGTTATAGCTTCATGAATGTATGCTGGAACAACAAGCTTCTCGCTATTGTTTCGAGAAAGCTCAAATGCAGCTTCGGACTTGTTTTTCAACATATAGTCTTGGACTGAAAGTGTTTTTCGTCCAGCGGCAAACAACTCTTCGCATTGTTTTTCGTTGTTTTGATAAACGGAGATTTCAAATGTTCGTATGTTGTCGTCGCTCGGGACCCTAGTCGACCTCGAGTCCATAATCGAGGCCGCGTCCGCTGTTGGTGACGACGCGCACGTAGTGCGGGCCGGCCTGGGAGGTGGTGTGCTGGAGCTCGGCTGCGCCGGGCTGACTGCTGGCCAGCTCGGTCGTTCCGTCGGCCGCGTAGAGCACCATGCGTGCGGTCCCGAAGCAGCTGAGGCTGAACGTGTGCGGGCCGGGCTGGAGGTCGACGGAGAACCAGTCGTCGTCGTCGACGGCACTCTCCAAGCGGTACGTACACATGAAGACAGAACAAGACCGAGCTAAATAATACATTAAACACACGCTACTGGTAGCAATGACGTTCATACCAGGCATTTCTTTCATAGAGAGGTGTACTGTAGCATAAGGGATATGCAGTTCGAGCTCTCACCCCGCAAGTGGAGTGTCCGATACTCAAGCCGGGAAGACGGGCGGCTTGCATTCTGCGCATGAATTCAAAACAGCTGAAAGTCCAGCGCGTCTCATAATTTTTCGAAAATGTAAGGGCTAATTTCTTTGCATTTGCTATAAATAATAATATTTTTAATTCAAAAAGTTTTAGAAAAAATAAAGACCAACAATTCTAAAAACCAACTGGATATCTTAGCTTTCAGCAAAACACAAATTAAGCTTTGTTGTAAATATTGGTGGTTGAAGCTGAAAGGTGGGGGGGAATATTCCGGATTTGGGGATTTGTTGCACACCTATGCATGCGGCAATTTCCGTTTGTTTGGGACAGCAGAGACGGGGTATACGAATGACGATGCACGGATCAAGAGGATGCACAGGCAGGGCTGGATGCCCCACATGACGTTTACTGCAGCACCAGCAGGCAGGGGGTCACTGCAACCCATAGATCTGCAAACTGCAAACTGCTGGGTATTTTGCCTCTCTGGCCTCCTCTCGGGCGTCAGCACTAGCGTGCAGCCTGTTCCTTTTCGCTTGCCCCAGCACTACAGCTTGCTGGCTGTTTCTTTTCTCAATCGCTCCCTCCGGCTTCATGACAGCGCCGTGAGCGATCAGCTCTTGAACAATGGCCACGTTGGGTGTGGTGCAGGCTCGTGTCAGGACCGACCACATGCCGCAGACATCCTCCTCTGCGGGTCTGGTCGGTTCCAGCGAAGATGAGGTCGGAGGAGACATACCGTTGCCGCTCACGGCATTGACGTTGATGTTGGGGTGAGCAAGAAGCGCCTTGACGCAGCTGGGACGTTGGAGATCGCACGCGTTGGATACTGGTTTTGACCCCATCTCCAAACAGAGAGGTGGAAAAAAAGACTTTGGGACGAATTATACACAATTGAGATTTTTGATTGTAGTTGAAATGGACAGCTCAGTCAGCAAATTTGCATCTTTTAGTAATCACTGCATGAAACCTACAGGCTCCTGGACCTTAGCTTTCAGATGATGTGTACAATCAGCGTTAAAATTTTCAAATGGCATAGTTGGTATGTGTAGTGCAGGGTTATCGCTAGTACTTTATCGTAAAGGAACTCAAATTTTTATTGATTTCAAATATTTGGCTTAATAAAATGCATGATTTTTTTTTAGTTACTAATCAATTCAATTCATGCACACAGTAGTAGTAGTAGTAGTAATAGCAATTTATTATCTACACAAAAAAACAGAGACAAATTCAATCGGCAGCACACTAAAAGCGTCGATTGCGAGGATGTGCTTCTAAGCAAAAAGAACAAAAATAGAAGAGAAAAAATAATAAAACCGGTCACGCACACGCTGGCGCTGCCGTCGCTGTACGGGCTGATGATTCGCGAGACCTCGCCCGAGCTGTTGCAGTCGCTGCGCTGCGTGATGGTGGCGGGCGAAGCGTGCCCGCGCGATTTGCTGAACACGCACTTCGAGCGGCTGCCGGACGCAGCGCTGTTCAACGAGTACGGACCGACCGAGGCGACGGTGTGGGCCACCGTGCACCGCTGCGCTGCCGATGATCCGGAGCGCGTGCCGATTGGTGCAGGTGAACGACTTGGCGCAAAGGGGATATTGTCTGAAAAATCAGAATCTGGGAAAGTATTACGTGGCTCCTCAACTCTCAAACGAGGATTTGCCCACATGCTCAAAAATGGTGTCGTAATGGATGTTACCACCGTTGAACAGGCCCAAATTGCAGAAGAAGCAGGTGCAGTATCTGTGATGGTCTTAGACAAACTTCCTTCAGAGGTAAGAAAAGCAGGAGGAGTTGCAAGAACTGCAAGTATACGTACAAAGATTATATTTTGTTTTAAGAATACAAATACTGACTGTAAAATTTTTGTTGTAACCAGTTACTTATCTGTTTTTGATTTCCTATTACTAAATATAAAAGCGAAATGCCACACACTTTTGCCTGAATAGCAAAATCAGTGAGTAGTTTTAAATATGAATATTAGATGGCCCTAAGATACACGGATTTAAATAACTTTCGACAGCTTTCTTCTTTTTCGATTTCGACAATTCTAGCTAAACACAGGGTTCCAGGCACTAAGTCAACATTTTGTGTCTTTACTTTAGAGATTGACGCCCCTTCCGCGACCGAAAAATTCGGCAAGTTTCTCGTTGCCAATGCAGATAGTTCAAGAAACTCAGAGTCATCTTCTTGCCTTATCTGAGAGAGGCAGAGAGCTAGTGTCGGTGTTACTCCAGCGACCCTTGCCAAGCTGGTGGTATCCTTCAAGACGAAGAAGGGAACGCCTTTTCCCCGACAAGATTCTGCAAGCCTGGGATGCATCCATTGGCCATAGGACTTTGGCCAATCAGGGACAGCAAGACCCGCCTCGTGTGAGGTTACAAGGCCACCTGCTAGGATCAGGAGCAATGTCATGCCCGCAACCAAAAGAGAGAATTTATGTAAGAGCGTTGATGAGGAGTTCTGTTTAGTCATGAAAGAGAAGACTGGGTGTTAAGACAACAACAACCGCGAATGCATCAATGCTTCCGCGGTTGTTGCCTGTGAATCACTTGGTTCTCTATTCATATTAGATTGGGTTCAGAGAATCTGATACAAAGTGAATCTTGTATCTTATGAATGGAGCCTTAGTATCTAGCAATTATGGGACTTTTCAATATTCTGTAACCATAAGGACAAATACCCTGTTTACACGACACAAAATTAACCGGATCTTGATTGCAATCGCAATCCCAGAGGATCCCAGAGGTCACGTTACTTTACACAGCATGAAAATGAAAGAGGATCACGACAGAGATTGGTTAGTAGTCTTCGCGCTCGGTGGTGCGGCCATCGCTTTTGCCGAGAACGATATGGCGTCGGCAACGGAATGGGCACAACAAATAGAAGATCCGTTTCTTAGACAGAACACGCTTCAGAGAATCGGAATGATAATGATCACAGACGATCCAAAAGAAGCCATGGAATGGATACTACTTGAAATTTCAGAAAACAGCGTAACTCGAGAGCTACTAATTCATGAGGCGATACGTGTCCTGGTTAAAGATTATGGTAATTCTTGTAATTGATCCACTCGTCGGCGTTTGTCATATCGCCGAGAACGTCTTTGATGTGTTGCGGCATGGTCAACGTTAAGTTGATGCAAACCTGATGGATGTTGTCCTGGAAGTGCTTGATGTTGTGAATGGCATGTTTGCCCAGATCAATCAGGGACAGGATCCGGATCCGGCGTCACAGGACCTGTTATCCAGACTCGAAGTGTTATCGCAACCGGAGGGCGCCGAACCGGTCGCAAGTGAACCGGGTGAGCAAGCGTCGTCCGCCAAGTAACTGCAGTAGATCTACCGGTCCTTGTACCAGTACCGTACAATTGTACTGGTACATGTACACTGATCATCCAAGCAGTTGTGTGTGGCCAGCAGCGTGGGATGTTCTCTCCTAAGATCACCAGACAGACGCCCAATAGATTTGTATCTTCACCACCCAATGGCAGTCTCCAGGGCCCTCCACGTTGTCTTCTGAGTCAATCGACTGCTGTCCTGGGGAGTCAGCTGGGTGCGTGAGCATTTTTTTGAAACCTTCGATAGGAGTTGGCGTGGGGCGCAAAGATTGCCTGAAAATCTGTCATCGCTTCCAATGCGCCAGAAACAGCAAAAAGCAGTTTTGGATCTATCTTTTCATCGCTTGCGAAGATATTTTCTGATTTTCATCAATCATGCTCATATGAACATGCATGCCGCTGCCGGGCTGATCCGACATGGGTTTGGCCATGAAGCTGGCGCGTAATCCTTGTTTCTTCGGATTCCCCTGGCATTAAGATCCAGCCGACATGGCGGGTTGTTATTTTCTGTAGCCATCAATCTGGCGAATGGCGTGGCTTTTTCTTTTTTCTACGCCATGTGCCTGTCTTTGGGCCGGGGAGGAACCTTTGATCCAATCATGGCCACCTGGGGTCCGATCGTGCTTTTCACCTGCATGGGCTTTTATCTGTTGCTCACCATCGATAGTGAGAAAAACCTGCCTTTTCTCAAATGAACCCATTAGCTTCGGACAAAATGACACACAGACAGAGATCGAAAAAGACACACAAACTAAAAGACAGACAGACAAAAAAACCGTCTATATCATCTCTGTTATTGGTGCTTTAACAGATCAAATTGCTTAAAGTCACTTTTATTTTCGTAGATCCTTGTACTTTTACTGATAAAACCGAATCAAATAATGTTTTATTGTCATAGTTCTTGATACTTTTACTTATCAATCTTATTAAAACCCCTTTTCATTTTTACAGTCTCTTAGAGAAAGAAAAACTTTTTAAAGGAGAAATTATACCAAATTATATGAAAAACAGAACAAAATATAGTAAGTTCAGAGGTGAGCAGACCCAAAGGATCTATTGTGTATGTGCCTATGGTATGCGCCAGGGACGCCCTTCCATGACAGTTATTGAATTGAACAATTAATCATAATCATTCAAATACTGCTAACCATGTATAAAAAAAAACACTTGCAACACTATTGGCAGCACCTCAGATACAGCAATGCAATTCTGGAATATGTCACGCCAGTTGCCCTGGTAGTCGAGATTTGTGCGACCACTATCGGACTGCAGGTGGATCGCAAAACGATTCCAGGGACGCGTTGGATCGCCGTGACGACGACTGAAAGCGAGCGGAAGATACTCCAGCGACAGTCGCGTCAGGTCCGGGTCGCCAACCTCAGCCAGGCGACTTTGCAACTCGACTGAAGTGAGTACGGACGGGAGAGTGTCGAGACACGCTTGATGCCGGCTGGCGTATCCGAACGCGCCCCAGCGGCTCGCCGATCCGCGCGCGGCGCAGATCGATCTGGTGATCCTGCGCGAATCGACCGAAGGCCTGTTCTTTTCGGCCGCCACCCATGGCCGGGCCGATATCCGGGGCGACGAGGAGGTGCGCGACACGATGCGCATCACCCGCGCCACCACAGAAAAGCTCCATCGCTTCGCGTTCCGGCTGGCCCGGCGGCGCAAGGCGCGCGGACGGCCCGGGCGCGCGACCTTGCGGGTCGCCTGCTGCGCATCGAAAGGTCGATGCCTTTCGCGAAGGACGTCTGCACTGGCTTCGCGGCGGGGAATACAGGACTGGTCGGGGTGGCGACCTACCTGCAAACGATGGACTTCTTCGCGACATCGCCGGTGGTAAGATCGGCGATGGCCGCCATTTTCCGCTATCTTGGCTTGTAGCGGGATCGCTCTTCGATCCCGCTTTGGCGGGGCTGCGCTTGTGGCTTTCCTGAAGCGGGGGCAGTCCGCGTCGGGGCGAGGTGCTTTTCGCCGGCCATCGAGGGGTGGCGAGCGGCGACCGGCGTGTCCACAATATGTACCGATACGTCACATTTCGGGCTTGCCACGCTGGCTCCCGAAGACTAACCCGCTGTTCAGACGACCATGGCCATCAACATCACCGACAAGGCTGCCCAGAAGGTTCTCGAGATCGCCGCCGAAGCAGAGCTGGCGGGACAGGGCTTGAGGCTGCGCGTCATCGGCGGCGGCTGCAGTTTAGTTTTGATTTTTATGGATTGTTATGCATTTCTATGCACTGGTCATCATTTCTATGGATTGTTCTGGATTTCTACATATTAATCTTTTGATTTTTTCGTATTGGTCTTGATGTCTATGGTTTGGACTTGATTTCTAGGGCTGACCCTGATTTTTATAAAGCGTTCGGAATGGTTTTGATTTCAATGAATTCCCCTGGATTTCCATGCAAAGATTATAATTTCTATGGGATTTACTGGATTTCTGTTCCGGCGCTGCGCGCTGAATCGGTCTTCACCGCGGCAGTCTTGGGGGCCTTGCTGGGCTGCATGGCCTATGGAACATACGACATCACCAATTACGCGACCCTGCGGGATTGGCCGGTTGCCATGGTGCTGGTGGATATCGCCTGGGGTGCTGCGCTGACCGGACTGTCCGCTACCGCTGGATATCTTGTTGTGCGGTTTTGATCGGCGCGCCGCGTCGCAGCCGACTGCCCGGATCCGGTCATGTTTAATGGCCAACCACTGAGATGTTTTTAATATAGTATACTTACCAGCTGTAGCTTTACTACGTAGATATCATACATCATGCTCATTGGTAGATGAATATGCAATCTCTGAGTGTCATCCTCCTTTGTAATACCTCGTAATGCATCCAGGTTCAGCATGGAGAGGGGTTGCTTGTCTTCGAATGTAAGCACTTTCTCATTTGTAAGCACTGTATATGTGTCAAAT
Source organism: Alatinidae sp. Z8VKAUB7J3 (assembly GCA_010016025.2). NCBI lineage: Eukaryota > Metazoa > Cnidaria > Cubozoa > Carybdeida > Alatinidae > Alatinidae sp. Z8VKAUB7J3. Next base: position 203,312,860 of record JAAAKM020721499.1, read on the forward strand.
TTACTGTGCAGGTTTCAATACTCTGGAACAAGAGAAGCTGGAAAGAGACAGAGCAGAGCAACTCAGACAAGAAATTGATATAAAAGAGAAGGTGAGAAAGGACAAGACAGAAGCTGAAGAGGCTAAACTTGCAAGGAAAGAGAAATTTTTCCCTTGAGTAAGAAGAAAAGAAATTAGAACTTGCAGAGAAAAATGTCTACGAACAAAGCTCCCGGCCCTGAAATTTCAAAGTTTCAAGGAAACTATTTAGATTATGTGAGATTCTGGAGTCTGGGTTGAGTGTAATATATATTGGAAGTTTTGTAATGGTGTTATGGTTCTTTATTCTACTAACGACTCATCGTAAACCCTCCTTTTTACACATTCCAAGAAAGTTGCCATTTCCCTTCAATTTTTCTCTATGACATCTTCTCACCTCAACCAGGGATGACCTGCTTTTTGTTTAGCCCTAGACGGTTAGCTGAAAAGGACAATCTTTTGCAATCTGTCATCCTTCATCCTCAGAAAGTGCCCCAATCCCTGATGCGAAGCCGCCGAACGCAGTTTAAGGATTTTCCAGACTCGAATGGCTGAAGTGCCGGATGCGGCAGTTCAAAAAATTCTAGTTGAGTCATACAGCGAGGATCAGCGCGCTCTCGGCCAGTGCCAAACTGTTGTAGGTGATGCTGAGGAAATTAAATTGCGCCTCTTGCAACTTGCCTACGACAAATCTGTTGTGGGGGCAGCTGCCGCTTTAGTGACTCTGGGTAAGGTCGATTCCAAGTTGTCTGCTGGTCGTCACGCACGAACGACCAGGCGAGGATCGTCACGGGACCCGTGAGCATGCCCTTCAGGTGCTTGCTCGTCAACGACTGCGCGTAGGCGGACCATCCCACGGTGATCGGAGCCGGTCGCGAGACGTCGCCCCAGAGGATCGACGGTCGTGTGGCCCGGGATCCGTACGACTGGACCCAGCCGTGCTCGGTCACCGCGAAGCCATCGAGGTTCTCGGCGAAGTACTGCACCATGTCGTTGCGCCGAATTCTGGCGCCATAGGGATCGTATCCATCCTGGTTCAGCACCGCGAGAACGCCTATGTTCCTCTGCCGGGTCATGAGGACTTCGACCATCCGGTCGGCCTTCAGCTTGCCGTCCCGGAGCCATCGGAAAACCGTTACCGAGGATGCCGGTTCCATCCATCCGCCGTTGTCCCGCGAGCCGCGATCAGGGGCGGTGTATCCGCCGCTGAACCACCAGTAATCGACCCCGACGATCAGAATATCCGGTTCAACCGTAAGCATGTGAAATCTTAGTCATAAATAGCGCAAATTGAAATAAATCGAGGTTACTGAAAAGTAAAGATGTGATCCTTAAAGTCATATAACATTTATCTCTTATCTCAGAAATGTCCAGGCCTCCAGAAAGAGCTGCAAGTCATCTTTCATATTTTCCTCTGCCCTGACGTCTTCCCGCTGGGGATGGACTATCTTGTGAATGTGTTTCAGACCCCGTTGGAAGATGCGAAAAACCTTTTTGCCGTGAGTCGCATCCATAACTGAGGGTCCATTTCTTCGCTGTAGGCGTCAAGTATGGCCTGAAGTGCATTCGCTCCGTCGGAAAAACAATTGAGATCGTTGCAGCGTTTCCCCAACTCTTCAAGGATCGTGGCGAGATTGTGTTGCGTCATTTGCCATTCCGTTGGGGTTTGATCGGGGGTATAGACCTCCAGAGCCGCCCTGTTGGCAGCCACCGCTTGCCGTAAGCTGTCAGTGTCGTTGGACGGAGAAAGAAGATATCAAGTTATGTTCAAATGGGGGATGGAGAACTTCAAAAGGTGGATAAGCTGGCATGTTGGAGCTTTATGATCTAGAAGGAAATATTGTGAATTTGGAGAATGTTTTGTTTGCCCCAACAATAGTTAGAAATTTGATATCCATAAGTCAATTAGTTTACTTAGGATATAAAGTTTGCTTTGAGAAGTACTAATGTAGATTTTTCATGGATGATGAAATGAAGTTTTTTACAACATGTCCATCGGAACGGCTTGGGCCGCTTCCTGCTCTTTGCGTTGATGAAGAAGCTTTCGGCGGCTGCCGATCCGACTCTTCTGCGTTTGGAGACGACCGCGCAGGCCGCGCCATTCTTCGAGCGCCAGGGGTTTCGGGGAGCCGGTGCAAACGGAGCGCTGCTGGAGATGGTGAAGAAGCTGAAAGTCTGTAACTGAGGAGATGACGATGATTCGACAACTGGTGCTGGTCTTGTGCGCGGCCTCCGCGCTTCTAGTGAATATTCAAATACTTGGGTGCTAATGTCACCCTGTTGCCACTGATGCAACCAATCTGGGCGAAATACTAAGTACTGCTCATATAAGTCGGCCAATTGACACGCTAGCTGGTAGCGTTTGCTCGCCGCCTGCTCAGTATTGACTGCTGATTGCCAATAATGATTAACCTGAGCAAAATCTTTGTCTGCTAAAACTTCTGAGGCAGCTAATAATTGATAAATTCGCCAAGCCAGCACTTCTCGCATCCCTGATGACCGAAGACAAGACAAATAATACAACATACAGTTTAAACTAAAGTTAATGTTCTACAGCTTCGCACAAAGTCTGCCATTATGGAAAATAACTAAAACCATGAGGGAGGAATGAGTACTAACGCAGAATAAAGTGTAAACAAAACGCAAACAAATATGGCGGACATTTAACAACTTCAAGGCATGTCTGTTAAATGTTGAAAAAATTATCTTTTTGTAGTGAAGGGTTGAGACACAATTTCTTGATAGTTCGAAGTAGTGAATGGAGAGAGAAAAGTTTGATCATTGAGAATCAATCGATGAACGAGAGATTTTCGACGTTTGATAGTTCCAATTCCTCCTGAAAGATATCAATTATTTTCATATCTTCATCGAAAATCTCACTACAGACCATTGACCGTCTCAAGCATAACAACTAAACTCGCTAAGACAGCACCGGATTCTGTTCCATAGAGTGTAATTCGATTGGGATCACCATTGAAATGAAGGACCATGCGCGGAGGCCCGAGCGCGTTCTGTGCCATGTACTTCTCCCAGTGGGTTGCCTCATTGCTAGTGACTCGGTTCGACGTGATGCGAGGTGAGAGTCGCAATCGTGCGTGAATGGTTAGACTCTGTCCACAAGAGTGCACACGTTCCAGCATATCGAGCCAACTCGTTCGAGAAGGACGCGTTCTACAACCAAGATGTCTGACACTTGCCCTTTTTTTCTCCTCCATCCATCTCCCACTTCTTCCTGCGCCAACACGTTCTCCACGATGCGCGGGCGCGGGCCGGAGGTGCGGCTGGAATTGCAGGAGAGCGAGGCGACGACGATTTCTTCCTTCTCGATGGGGTCGCGTCGGATCAGGCCTTGGAAAGAGGCGTTGCGACCGTGACGCACGCGGTCGGCGCCGTCCCGGGTGTTGTCCCAGCCATCGATCCGGAAGTGGGCAGTCCACCCTGGATAGGTCACGACGGCCGTGGCGACCTGTTGCCAGTTTCGAGCGGCGCTATGGCGGGGTCGCCGACGATGAGCTGCTGATCGCCCTGCCACCAGACGAATTCGCCCGCGGCGTCGAAGGGCTCGAAGGAATCGGCAAGGTCGGCCTACGTTACCCTATCGTCCCCTTCGGCCCGCAAGCCGACCCCTCGGACGGTATGGCGCACAGCTACGGCTAGCGCTGATCCGGCACCGGTGTCGGGACCGGCTGACCGGCGAAATGCGCGCGCAGATTGGCCAGCACCAGATTCTAAGATTTTCTCCGGGGTAATTTCATCAAACCAAGGGTCCTATAAGACCAGGAGAGGGCTCATTGGAACAAAACTTAAAGTTTAAGTACCTTTTTTAAGAGATCATTACTAGGACTACTCCCCCCCCCGCCTCAGGACCAATAATAAAGGGGTAAACTGAAATATACGGTGAAAATTAAGAAGAATTAGACAAGTCCCAAAAACTCATTTAGTTTTTATCTGAAGGCTCAGAGAGGGGTGGAAAATGATGCTCTGCGTATCGTAGGGCTCGATCGGCCGCTCGAGCGGCAGGACATCGCCGGTCGAGCGCAGCCGATCTTCCGGCAGGACTTCCAGGCCGGCAATCGATGCGGCGCGGCCCTCGAGGGCGACGACGGTCCTGAGATTGGTCTCGCCGATATCGGCCAACCGGCCGGCCAGCTCGGCATGGGCCAGCATCAGCGCGGCGCCCGAATTGCGCACGACGTGCTCGAGGATGACGCCGCGATAGCCGGACTCGGTTTTGACAGATCCTCCATTCCATTGCCTGAAATCCGTGGAACCTATTTCTTTGACGAGTTTGAGTCGTTTCGGTAATTCTCGACTAAAAATCGATTCATAGCTCAGCATAGATTCTTGACGATTTGAACCGCTCGAATTGTCGACTCGAAACCCAACCGTGGCCCAGTGCGCAATCGACCAAGCTCGCTGACTTCTTGTTGAATGACAATGAAAAGGGTGAACCTCAACGCCGTTTCATGTTTATCACTTAAAACGGATAGAAAGTATTTCGCATATGATGGGAGCTGCTCCCTCTTTGACCCATAACTCGTTTCGGTAAGGTTTTTAAGTACTTTAAAACAGCATTTTGTTCAATTCTCCGGCCCTTGTGTTTTAGCAGTGGATGTTAAAGAATAAGGACAAAAAGTACTATTCAGCGTAAAAAGTCGGGGATGGAGGACTGGCCAGCCCCCATCATACGCGTGATGAGTTGTGTTTGTTTTTAATACTAAATTTCAAGAATGCAGACACTGGATGAAAGCCGAGCCGCCGGGCAGACATGTCGCAATTATCTCATTAATGTAAATAAGAAGTCTTGCCAACACTTGTAGAGTTTTCGACGGGGGGTTCGTACAGGGTCGTCTAACAAAGGCTAACTCAGGTCGGAATGCTTTGAATATTTATGTTGCATCACGAAAATAATTGAGAACAATGTGTTGCACATTAACTCGATCCTATTGAAATGCAAAAGTCTTTTTTCACAATCGAGCGGTGTATACTCTCTGAATACTGTGACTATGTCAGTTCAGGTTTTAAGGAGAAGATGGGTTAACAGATTTTCTGTAGATTAGCTATGACGAAATATTGCTGACATATTTCCCAAGGACTGATTGTTTTATCATCTCGTTTGTGATGGAGGAGAGGATTCGGGATCTTTCGTGGAAGCCGCTATATCTTTAAAATGGTAGATCTAGAATTTTGATCACGAGACCCTTCTGACTACCTGTTCGTTTGGCATCAGTTCGGTCTATCTCGGTGCGGCGGCCCGCGATAATGGCGGAACACTGACGACGACCGAGGTGCATCCGGACAAATGTGCGTCTCTGCGCAAGACGTTTGAAAAGGCCCGGCTGACGGACACGATTGAATTGCTGGAGGGTGATGCGTTTCAAACGCTGGCTAATATTTCCACTCCGGTCGACCTGCTGTTCCTTGACGGGTGGAAAAGCGCCTATCTGCCGATTTTTGATTTGTGACCACCCGTACCCGTATTCGACGCTGTTGTAGTCGTTGCAGTTGTAGAACTCCCCAGAGATGTAACATTCCCCGTACCACCACTCAGTGCACTGTTTTGATTCACATCCCCTTGTTCGTTAGTGCCGTGTTTACTGTTGCCACCCATACTAGCTAATTCTTTTTGTTTATTATTGTATTTGGTTTGCATGGTATCGATTTCTCTTCTAGTTTGATCATACATACTACGGATATCACGTACAGTAGGTTATGTATTTATGGTTGCCATGATTTCTAAACCCATATGCCATTGGTTCAAAAGATCGGTGAATGCGAGTTTTAGGAGGGACCGTCTTCTAGTTGGAATACCTGTATTCATTGTGTGCCTCGCAGTGGTCGGATGCGTGAGAGCTCCTGGAACCGCACGAGACCAAATAATCTTTATCTCGGAAGAAAAAGAAATTGCCTTGGGCGTCAGCGCATTTCGGGATGTTCTCAAGCATGCGCGCTTGAATGCTACAATACGTGAAAAAAGGTAAAATATGAAGTATTTCAACCTTTATTTTAAGATTTTCTTTTTGAGAAGCTTCAGTGTGAAAAAAAGACTTTTTCCATAATATTGCAATTAAGTAATGTTTGATAGGAAGAAAGAACAAATTAAAATATATAAAACAATGTTATATGAGTAATTATTATTTGATACAAATTATAAAAACTAAATTTATGAAGAAATAGAAGGCTAAACTATTTATTAGCTTTAGGTATGCGCTCGCCGAACCCGTTCAACATCACGTTCGCGCCCGCGCCCGCAAATGCGCGCGCCATATCGAGCCCGATACCGCTGGTCGAGCCCGTAACAAGCACGCCACGTCCCTTCAAATTCAGATTGTCCATGCCTCATTCTCCAGTGTGTCTTCATGGCCACCACGGGAGAAGAACACTAAGCCGCTTCTTCCCGCCGCTTGAGATCGAATGCTTCGGCCAGCAGCTCGTAGGAACGCAACCGCTTGGCGTGAGGGCTCTGGTCAAAAGTAATTTTTCTGGTTGTGATGCTAGAATTCCTTAAGCATGGCAGAAGGTTCATCAGACAAATATTGCTCCTGGGGGATACCCCTATCCTTTCCAACAATGTGCAGATAAGTATATGATTACGATCTTTTATTAAAGATAGAGAAAATACCTCTCGAACAAGAGCGGAACTGTCATACCCTCAGTATTCATATTCCGTATTTAGCCAAGGCCAAATATATTCTTCCAAATGCTTTTGCAGGCCCACTCATTCCAGCATTTATATTTATTGGTGCGGTGTTGATTGGGAGTTGTTCTTTTGAGTTAATCAAAAGTGGCGCACAGCTGACGATGTTTAAAGCGCATATTGATAAAGAAGCCAAAATTACTCCGTATCTTAGCAAAGAAGGGAAAACATTTTTAATCAGTGCAGCGGCCTTTGGACTCGGGTTGTCTCTCGTCGCTTTGGCCGCTTTTTCAGGGCCAGTAGCCCCTGTGGTTTTTTGTTTATGGTAGTCAACACCTGGGGGTCCAATTCTGGTTTATTGTTGTTCATGTGTAATAAGACAAGTCTATGACTTACTCTGTTTTTCGTTTAAAATAAAAAATAAATAAAAAATACCAGCTTAGCCTAGATGTGTTTTCAAGACGTCTTAAAATTTATTCTGGGAAATGATTTTATAATAGTTAACTGAACACTCAGTGGAAAAAAAAAAAATGGTATGCACATGTTCTAAGTCTTCAGTAGCTTGGTTCACTTCAGTAGACCATATCCACTTCGGTTTGTAACTTGCTTGGATGCTCTGGGTTCCTACCTTCCTTCGAAGCGGCTTTTGTACAAAGGTGCAGAGCAGTCATTTTGGGCTACATCGCAGGAATGTAAACAGACAACAAAAACCAAATTTCCCTGACAAAAACAAATGGCGTAGGAGCAAACTATGGACTTTCATCTGGCTTTCTCATTTGTTATTCAACTTTCACCACACATCCCTAGACGGGTTACAAGACACGTCCGTTCGAACGCATTTTGAAGGAGGTTGGGACCTTCTTCGACGTGCATCGCGCCGAAGGCACGCATGCCGGTGGCATCCACGTTGAGATGACGGGGCAGAACGTGACGGAGTGCACCGGTGGTGCCGCAGCGATTACCGATAGCGATCTGATGGACCGCTATCATACGCATTGCGATCCGCGCCTCAACGCGGACCAATCACTTGAATTGGCGTTCCTCGTCGCAGAGCGGATAATCTAGCAAAAGTATTTCGTTTCTTCGATGTATAATGATTAAATTAATCTTGTTTTTAGACTGATATTCTTGTCCTTCCATATCTTGTTTAGCTTAATTAGGGCAGCAGTGGCCTGGGCAGCTCTGGATAGAATTCGCTCGCATTAATTAAAGTAACCAAAAGAGGCATATGTGGCAAAAGTTAATTATATAGATAAAACTGTTTAGAATAAGCTATAAATGCCAAGAAAATAAGGGCATAACCCTTCGAAATCGCGCGTCCGATAGAAGGCAGCGAGTCCCTCGTTGTCCGAGAGATTCTCGGCGACGGCCTGCCGATAAGCGGTCATCGCGAGCCCCTTCGAGAGGTCCTGAGCCGCAACCTGCCCCATCGGAAGCGCGCTGAGCGCCCCCGCCAGGACCAGGGCTGCAAGGCCACTTCCACGCCGGAGATTCCGCATTTTACCCATGACTACCCGTATTCTTCTGCTTTCAAGCCTTGCAGTGATTTTCCGGTGTTCTGCTAGTCAGGCTTATAAACACGGTACTGACAGAACATCACCAGATTGTGCAGAGGGGGAAAGAATATTTTTAAGAGCTGACGTGCATCAAAAATTCATAAACTGCAGAGGCGAATTATGAAAGAAGCCGAGAACTAGTATAAAAGGCGTCGAAGAACGTGAAGACGGAAGCGTAAGTTGGACCAGATGACATTCCATAGGAGGAGTGAAGTACTTACGAGATTTCAGAATAGTAACCTTATGGTTCAATGGTACTTGCTGATAATTGAACATGGTATTCAGCGGACGGCCCACCGGACGCGGTGGACCGGAGGCACCCACGAGAAATGGGAGTGTCCCAGTTATAACGCCTCGAAACATTCCTCTCTTGGAAAAACTGGCTGACGATCCGCAAATGCTTACCTGGAGTATACAACTGGCAAACCATCATGGAGAGCATTGCACTAGCAGGTTGGGATTATCCTTACATTCTATTTTTTTCAATTTTATTTGGACGGCACGCAGGGACACGGGGATCCCGCACATCTGTCTTGCAAGGACAGCTTTGGAAAGAACAGGGAGGCCCTTCGATGAGCGTGCTTCCGTCGCCTGACGATTTCCGGCCCGAGCCGGTCCGCTATGCGGAGCTGGCGGTGACGTCGAATTTTTCGTTCCTGCGGGGGGCCTCCCATCCGGAGGAGCTGGTGACCCGTGCCGCCATGCTCAATCTCGATGCGATTGCCATTACCGACCGCAATTCGTGTTCGAACTCACTCAAGCCATGGGTGGTGGTAAAACACATATGATGATCGCGCTTGGTTTGCTTGCTAAACACACCCATCTGAGACCCGATGTTTTGCCGGAAGACTTAAATAGTCGCTTGGACTTTGGCAATGCTCGAATTGCAGCATTTAATGGTCGAAACAATCCAGACACTTATATTTGGGGTGAAATTGCTACTCAACTTGGCGCTGCCGAAGAAATCAAAGATTACTGGATTAACGGACCCTCAAAATTTTGATTGAAAGTATTTGAAAAATGATGGGCCAAACAGGAAGGCTGATTGCCCTCTAATAACTTTTGACTCTTAAAAAGGGCACTAGAACTTTTAATTTTGGATTGCATTAACTCCTTTAAAATTTGGATGATATTACTAGCTATGATAGAGCTGCACTGCCTATAATATTGTTTATATGGTCTTTTAATGTCTGCATGCATATAGCTTTTTTGTTTAATTGAAACTCCCCCTAAACGTTGGAGGACCAGAATCCACCTTCCATAATATTTGGAGTATAATTAGATTATAAGTTGTTTTGGGCGGGGGGGGGGGGTATGGCTATTGGGGACAGGGGTTGGCTCTCTTTAATTTTGATATAATACCGAAATGAATTTTTTGTGTGGGGATTGGACCATGGAGGGCTAGGGCTTAGCTTCGATTTGTTTCGGAATAAAATTTCGTTAATAAGTTTTTTCGAGAGGGGGTGTTGGGCCATGGAAGGCCAGGGTTCGGCGCGGGCGGCGTGCCCACGACCAAGGTCGGCGCGGACGGCTCGCTCGAAGCCGGCATCGGCAAGTTCATCGATTCCATCGCGAAAGACCTCGTCGAGCGTGTCGGCGCGAAGCCGGGCGACCAGCTCTTCTTCGGCGCCGACACCTACGCGACCTGCTCGAAGGCGCTGGGTGAGCTCCGCCAGAAGATCGCGCGGGACATGGGCATGATCGATGAGAGCAAGTGGGCCTTCGTCTGGGTCGTCCTCCCCAAGGGCTGCCCCGTCAAGTGCGCCAAGGCTCAATCCGCTGAGGTCCTGCACATTTTGCGCATTCACAGGTCGGTCTGACGAATAGAAGAATTGCTCGCGCTCAACCAGAACTGCGTCGCAGAAATGAAAGAAAGGTTCTCGCTCAGCGGTTTTGCCCCAACCTGCAGATGCCTGCCAGCGGCCGGACTGGGCTTCCAGCAAGGCACGTTTCCAGGGAAAGAAGCCGTACTCCACCGTAAGGGCCGCGTCGACGTCGTGCTCTCCGCGGCCGACGTCGACGGCGACGAGGGCGTGCGGGTCGAGGTGGTCGACAACGGCCCGGGCATCCCGCCCGACGAGCAGGCCAAGATCTTCGAGCCCTACTACACCACCAAGGCGGGCGGCACCGGGCTCGGCCTCGCGATCGTGCACCGCATCGTCAGCGACCACGGCGGCAGCATCGACGTCGGCGACGCGGCGCACGACGAGGGCGGCGCGGTCTTCGAGATGGCCGCGAGTTGTGGAATGTCTGTTTCGATGAACTGGTGGTGCAAGATCTGAATACCTATCAGATGATTGATTACGGCATCAATCTGCACCTTGTCCGCCGCAGTCGTAGTGGCGGCTTCATGTCTTTCGAAAAGTGCTGTAACTCCCGCATAGGAAAGCATGCCCGAATGTTCGACTCGTTCTTGCGAGAGGTATTGGTCTGCCAGTTTCCGCATCTGCTGCCATTTAGTCTGGTCGGTGTGAGCTGCTTCGATCTGCGCTTGGTCCAAAACGCCCGTGCCTTCGGAGCAAGGCACACATTGAGTTGCAGTGGTCATTCTTAGGATGCTTTCTTTTCAACTGGAGGATAGGTCGGTGCAAAGAGGCCCTTGGCCTGTGCAGCTTTGATATCGACCATCAGGTCGCGGTCTGCGGCGGCAAAAAGCTCATCCATGTCTTCGATCACAAAGTAGATCGGTTGATGGATGTCGATGCGGTACGGCGTGCGCAGGATGTTTGCTCGTCTTTGCATAAATTAACCTCTTAGCTTTTTTAACATTTGCACTAATGATTCATTAAAAGATACAATTAACAATTGTTTATTTTGTAGATTTCATAACCAATTAAAAATATACACGAAGTAAATAAAAATTAATGGCAATCAGGCTAAAAAGAAGATGTTTGTTTTTCAAAATTCATTTTTAAAGCCTAATTGTCTTTTGAATCGCTGCTGATGCTTCAAAAAGTTTTCCAAAAAAGTCCATGATCCGAGTTCTTCGGATTGCGGAAAATGATCGGCTTCTCGGTGGTGGCGCTGCGCGCCGCCGACACGGCTTCGTCGACGAGATGGCGCAGCGGCGACTTGTCGCAGACCGGATCGGTGGCGGCGGCGTCGCCGGTGAACTGGAAGGCCTGGCAGCGGCAGCCGCCGAAGTCCTTCTCCTTCTCAGGACAGGACGAGCAAGGTTCCTTCATCCAGCCGAAGCCACGGAAGCGGTTGAAGGCATCCGAGTGTAAACAACGAAGACGAAACGCAAGACCCGTACTATGAAATCAAGGGGATCATTACTCTTGAAGATATCATTGAAGAGATTATTGGTGACAAGATTGTGGATGAGACGGACGCCTTTGTGGACAGGACACAGTCAGTAAAGGTTGATCGGGCTGAAACCTTCAAGTGGGCACGTCTTCGTCTCCTCGATTCCAAGATTGTGGACGAAACTTTGTCCCAGGACGAAACCAGAGCTGTAACTGCGCACCTCATTGTTCTAATTTTTCCAAATTACTCCCCCCAAACTTAAAAAAAGGGAGTGGTTCCGGTCCGGTTATGTCAGTAACCTATCTTGGACTTGTGCTTATTTTTTACACCAAGTTTCATCCCTTTAAGCGTTTCCAGAGATTTTCGCCCCCCCCCCTTATGACCCCCGACCCGGTCGGGCTAAAAAATAAAAGATCTGAATTCCGCGGTCCTTCTAAATATGAAATTTCATTAAGATATTGTCACTCTTATACAGCATTTTGGATTACCGCATGACGACCCAAAAGTAACTGACGAAGAAAAAATAAGATACGACGCTTGTTTAATTATTCATAAAGAGGCTAAACCTGATGGAGATATTGGCATAAAAACCTTAAGCGGTGGTAAGTTTGCTGTATTTTTATATCAAGGATCGTATAAGTATTTTGCCGATGTTTATAATTATATTTTTAACGAATGGCTTTTAAATACAGATTACGAACTAAGAGACGAACCTGTATGAGTATTGATAATCAATTGAAAAATAAGACATAAAACCAATAACATTTGATATTTGCCGTTAATTTTTGTGAAATTCTCAGAAATTTTAAACGAATGTAAAATTGATTTTCTAACACAGGTATTTATATAGTTGTTTTGCGGGTATACCTTGTTTTTCTTTCTCTGCATTTTCATTTTAATCTTCAATGGGACCCCACGCATATTCAATATTAGTCAATGCTTGACTCATGAAGGGAAATTTTCTTCTTGACTTTTATGGATTTCACCTAGCTAACAAATCTACTGGATATAATTATGGCATAATATGGAATTCTCCATGAAATACCCCCAAGAACAAATACTCAAGAAAATACAAGCTAAGTGCCCAATTTTCATGATGTTTGATATAAATACTTGCAAATAGAGCTGATGTATAAAATGATTTCATACTGAATAAAATATCATTATCTCCTCCTGTTTTGTATGATGGAAAGACAGTGTGATCTTCGTTTATGGGACTGAAGGCTTCGGTCTTTTTTAGCTGCGTGCAAAGGGCCGGCGCGGGCAAGTTTGTCTACGATATGATAGCCAGGTGGTTACTGCCGACAAGGCGCGTTTCCATCGGGCTTTTTTTTGCTACAGATTTTGAGTACGATGAGGCGCTTTGGACTGCTGGCGAGCTATCGTTTATGCTAAATAGCTCGAGCGAGGTAAAGGCGGCAAAGCAAAGCTTTAAGCGGCTTGTGCAGGAGCTGGAGCTGGTCCGTACCGGTGCCGATGGCAATACCCGCATCCGCTGCTGCCAGCGCCGGGGCATCGTTGATGCCATCGCCTACAAAAGCCAGCGTGCCGTGCTCCGCCTGCAGCTCCTGCAGCGCCTTAACCTTGTCCGCAGGCAGGCATTCGGCCTTCACCGCATCAATGCCCAGCCGCGCGGCAATTGCCTGCGCCGTGGCCGCCGCATCACCGGTGATCATGGCCACCTTCAACCCCTGATCGTGAAACGCCCTTGGGGGACTTGGCCGCACAGCGTCACTACGCATGCCACGATAATGGCAAGTGCACATCCGGCGGACCGAATCAGCTGTCTTTCCCATGTCAAGCACGTTGGTTTCATTTCAATAGCCTTGTGACATGCCAGTCACCGAGTAATTTGATTCGATTCGATCTCTTTGATCCGGATAGCGAAGCAGTCGTCAATTACGACAACCTCGCCCCGGGCGATTCGCACACCTTGTGCGACCAGGTCAATCGGTTCGACCAAATGTCGTAGTACGCTCCGTTCGCGTCAGAAGCCAGCGAGGCACGGCCCTTTGCCAGCATGGCCTCGGCATGTTGAAGTCGCAACTCGTCAAGCTCTTCCATTTGCAACTCAACTGATTAACTCGCCGACCATCGCTTGCCGCGCCCGCAGCAACTGTCCCGCAATTCCTTCGAGTTTATGGGACAGCAACGTGCCCCTCCGGATCATTCTACCCCGCCCTGGCGGTGTCCGAGAAACAGGGTGGTAGAATTTAGGAACTCGCGACCCCCGCGCGTGCTGCCGATCCTCAAGCTCCGCGGAAGGGATTTTGACCCCCAGTGGAAATTCCCTCTGCGTGTACGTCAAAAGTAGGCTAGCTTTTGTACCGGAAATTTGCGACGTGTGTCTGCAAAAGCAGGGATAAACCCGCACGCTTAATATAGTTTAGACTATAGATTAGAGTTAGTACTTGGTGGTAGTGTAGCCCGGTTACTAAACACTCGTCACGAGTCACGTAAAGTTAGTTAAAAGAAATTTTAAAGTACTTGAACGTATTCCAGAATACACTGCACTCTAGTGTATTCCAGAATACACTTCTGTGATGTGTATTCCGGAATACACTCGAGCGCTGTGCATTCTGGAATACAAATCAAAACATAGAGAAAAACGTAGTTAGTTAAAAGAAATTTTAAAGTACTTGAACGTATTCCAGAATACACTGCAGTCAAGTGTATTCCAGAATACACTTCTGTGATGTGTGTGCTGCTAAAATGGTAGCTGTCCTATACCAGCTGTATTATCAAACGATTGCTCTTGGACAAACATATGCTTTCTTGAGTTTTTAATAGAACTAATAGAGCAAACCAAAAAAAGGATTGAGAATATGGTTTACATGTCTCTCAGTACTATAACCTTTAATATTCGCTATGAAAGCAGAATTTTTACCTCCGTCAACTAACAACTTAAACTGCTATTTGATTCAGCAATTCAGCATTCAGACTCAAAATGCTCGCACCGACGCCGACGCGGCTCGGGAACGCATCCTGGCCGAGGCCGACGAAATTCGCCAGCGCGATCGTGAGCGGTTCCTGGCGGACATCGAGTCGGCCAAGAACGCGGCGATCAACGAAGTCGCTCAACAGGGCGCGGAAATCGCCGTCGCGCTCGCTGGGCGGATTGTCCGCCGCGAATTGAAGGGCAGCGACCACGCTGAGCTGATCAAAGAATCGCTCGACAGCTTTCCCAGTAATAACTGTCAATAACTGACCTTAAATCTTGCTTTTATTCTCCCCGGATACATGTCGATGGAAGATTTTTCTGGAATTACAGTTTATCTATTATCAAATAGATGGAACTTGGCTAGTGGTGGGCCGTTGAAAAAAAAAACTGGCCTATTCCTTGAGTAGTGCATCTTCTACATATTTTGTTTAATGTTGTGGCCAAGGCTCTAAGTGCAGCACATAATTGTATGAAGTTGAGATAGTCCATATAAGTTTTTGCATAGACCATTATCATGATCATTGCCATCATCAATATCGTCATCATCACCGCCATCACTGGTATAATCACCAATATCATCAACGTCATTACCATTATAATCATCTTCGTTATTGGTATCATCACTATCATGATCATTGTCATTGTAAGCATCGTCATCAACAACGACAATTTTTCACCGTTATTGTCATCATTATCATCATCATTATTGTCATCATCTTCATTGTACTATCGCTAATTTTTGTTAGCATCATTAGTTTTTGCTTTTCTGGGTCAAAATTACGAGTCCGTTTCCTATTAAAACAACCATCAACGACTGCATCTTCTTGCTTCACATGTCCAGTTTCAGCAACGTCTACAGTATTATAAGCTGTACAGTCTACACATCCAGTTGTAGCAGAATCATACTTCAGTTGATCAGTGTTATTCCTCGCATCTATATTCGACACAGTAGCTCTTACTGAGTACATTTTAGAGCTATTTTCATCATTTCTTCTATCAGCTTTATATTTTCCTGTACAACACAAAACCGGTTAGTATGCAAGAGTCTGAATCGATAGAAATTTTTACACATTTTCATAGAATTTTCGAATACGCTACTCAATCAAACACTTTAAAGATATCGCTGCACCCAGACTCTATTTTAGAATAGCTAAAAGGTCTAGCCAATTCGTAGCCATTTCGTAGCTTAATTTAGTAATTTTTAAACGTTACAGATTTTTTGGTCACTCTGTTAAACTTGATAAGATGAGGTTGCGTACGCTGGATTGGGTTGAACCCGAATGCGATCACGTTAGAGACAGAAAGCAGGGACGTAGGGTTGAGTTGTGAGAACAAGGGAGGGTAAAAACGACGACTGCGGCATAGCACCGACAGTTAACACGAGAACACCACCACCTAGCTACAACGACAGCAACAACACGGCGCGTACCTTCAGGTGAGGTGGGTGATTCATTGGCCATGGCTGTTAAATGATTATCATGATCAAAGAGTTCGTTGCTCTATATCTTTCCTGATATCCAATGAGCTTCAGTGTTATGCATTAACATTTTCCACCCTTTCTGATCATCCATTCTGCTTGAGATAGATTTCCCCTCTCTCTTTCTCTCCTTTTCTCTCCCTTTTTAGCAGAATTTTGCCTAGCATTTGCCGCCTGTTAGTTGTAGAGACTTGATATATTCAGTATTTTGATGATTAATTTTTGGTAATTTTGCTCAAAAATTGGGGTTTGAAAATCAGCAGTGTGTGGCACAGCCATCTCAATTCATCGGTTACAACGACAAGGATGGTGCACTTTCGGAAATCCTTCTGCGCAATCATGGTCTTCATGTCGAAATCCGCATTGATCCGGCCCATCCGATTGGCAAGGAACATGCCGCAGGCGTCTGTGACGTCATTCTGGAATCGGCCCTGACCACCATTCAGGATTGCGAAGATTCGGTTGCCGCCGTTGATGCCGAAGACAAAACCCTTGTCTATCGCAACTGGCTTGGCTAGACGAATTACTCCTGGAATTTCTAAATGGCAGATCTTGCAGACAGTTTGTTTACTTTACAACAATAGTCTATTCAATAGAAACGTCATCAACTGTGGTGATTGCAAGGTAGACTTACACGCAACGTTGATCATGAATCAAAACAAAGCGTGAAGTGACGAAGGTTACTGAAATACGCTTAACCCAAGTAGTAGCTGTACGACGAATGTACGGAATACGTGTTGCAATTGCCTGGCAAAATAATAGTGTCAGACGTCGCGAGATCGTCTTGACCACCTTCTTCAACTCGCCCGCGATCAGGACCCTTTCGGGCTGGGTAACCCTTTCCAGAATGACCTCTTGGTTCATCATCAAGTCGGCGAAACCATCCATGTCGTGATTGCCGAGATCGACTAGCTGGGCGTCGAGGTCGACCCAGACGTCTTCCCATCGTGCGAACAGGGCGGCGAGATTGCTGCCCCGCCCGGTGCCCGGTGCGGCGGCCAGCGTCTCTTCGCATAGATTATGTCTGCAACGACACCGAGCGGGTCTCGGTCGGCGGCGGCTCGCACTCCGGCCGCTCGATGCGGCTGGCCAGCATCGCCATATCGGAGGCGGTCGAGGATCTGCTGAGCCGGGCCCGGCCCGTCGCCGCCCGTCTGCTTCAGGTGGCGGAAGAGGAGATCTCCTACGCCGAGGGCGCTTTCCATGGCGCCGGTGGGGGTACCGTCGATCTGTGGCGGGTGGCCTCGGAAATGGCGGAGCCAAACGCAATAAAACACACTGTTTGCGTGCTGATTGTCAGAAGTGCGTACCATCAGTATCAACGGAACGGCTGATGATATTAAGTTGAAAACTTCAGGAGATGTTTAGGAGAGTCTTGAGGGGCTTTTGGAGGGCAGCTAGACCCCTTAACCCATTTTAGATGCCCCCTTCTTTAAATACTGATCAAAAAGTTAAGAAAAATTGTTCAAAACAGTCAAAAGGCCTAGTAGCTATGTCTCCAGGAATGCTTCCTCTTGCCGCGCAAGAAGCAGCCAGCGACCCAGGTTGCCCTGGCCGCCCCGCCCGCTGATGCCTTGACGACGACCCGATCGCCGGATCCGGCGCCTCCCCGCGCCCTGAAATCCGGCCCCGACGATGCCACCTTCGATCTGGAGTTCTGGAACTCGATCAAGAACAGCAACGACGCCACCAGCTTCATGGCCTATCTCGAGGCCTTTCCGAACGGCCGATTCGCGCCGCTGGCGCGGCTCAAGGCTTTTGATGTAGTCAATGTGTCCAATTCTAACGCCGTGTACCACTTCGTGGGAAGCTGGTATCCAGTGATTTGATTTCACTCCAACAATAATAAGTAGAATTGATACCAAGTAAATAATTTCTTGCGCCATGATGCTATTATTTCCACAATATGATAGCACTTCTTGCAAGAAACGTTTCCCTGCAAAATACAGTTTTATTCTTAGACGATTCAATTTTGATTTGTTCTAGAGATTTCTTATCTGATGGCACTATTTTTAGCGGCTGGGACGCCTTTAGAAGTCATATCCCCCTACTGACAATTATTGATCCGCATACGGCGGAAGAATTGGCAAATAGCTTGATTGAGAAAGGAGAATTAGGCGGAAAGGGTTTTCCGAAATGGGAGATTGCGGCAAATTATTCTAATTGCATGCTGGGGGACCCAGCTATCCCCGTGATTTTAGACGTCTATTCAAAAGGTATTCAAAACTTTGATTTGAATAAAGCTTACGCTGTCAAATCATATCCCATTGATTTCTTTTAAAAAAAACAAAGAAACTAAACAACACTATCTCCCTATTCAAATCCTACGATTCCCGGATAGATCGTTTTCAAAGCATCAGCTGCTGCTTGAGCTTTCGGCTTGTTCTCACATGAATCTTGGAATGTAAACAATGTTTGTCGAACAGGATTGGAATAAGATATACGACTATTATCAACAAAAGTGATCTGTTTCACACCCCAACCCTACAAATTTCCTTTGTCTTCAGTGCAGCGTTTGTCATAGCTGTTTGAGAGAATCTTGTTATAGTAAAGAAAACAAACTCTTCTGTCCAACTGATTATAGAAGGTACGTCTCCTATGTTAGTTATGTTTATTTGTTTATTATTCTTAAGTTAGCCGTCTTTAAAGTTGCTTTAACAAAGTAAATGGATACAGTAGTCCGAAATGAAATGATCTTGCTGTACATAGTTTGCTCGATACACTCAATGTCATCTGCGTAAGGAAAGACCATATTCAGACCTCTGGCAGATCGCTTCATGCGCAGGAGATCTCTTTTAATGATATAATAACGACTCTTCAGGCATTGACCGCCGTTTATGACAACTGCAACTCTCTTCACACAAACGCTTATGATGAAGCCATTACAACTCCAACCCAGGAATCGGTAAGAAGGGCTATTGCGATTCAGCTTATAATAAACAAGGAACTCGGGTCGGCCAAGAATGAAAACCCTCTTCAGGGATCATTTTTTGTTTTAGTAAAATCGATCTAAATCAGTTGACTATTCTTGTTTTCAAGAATTAGACGAAAGACTAACACCTATCCTGTGTTTTACAATTTTTCACAGATTAAAGTTTTGTAAGACTTTCTAGAGCAGGAGTTCACCGTCCGGATTGGGTACGGCTGGCCATCCAAAACACGCTCAAGCACATCCATGTGGCGCTTGAGCTCCGCCATCCATGGCTCCGCACAGTTTTGGATGGCCAGCCGTACCCAATCCTGGTCGAATGGGTAAGCTATACTCAGAGGTGATGAAAGAGGTGAAAGAGCTCATAAATGCCATTTTCAAGCTACCAGACTCGCCCTGTCTATTACAAATATCTGCCCTCAGTATTGTCACCGAAGACTGGTATATTTACTCTAACAAAAGAGTCCAGGAACATCAAAGACAGGCCCAGGAGGATGAAGATAGGGAACCTCACAGAACTAGAGCACCAATCCTACTCAAATTAGATGTCACATTGAAAACTCTGGTCCCGGAGAAGTACGCCCTGACCGTCCGCGCCGCCCTCTCGGGCCAGCGCTTCTACCGCGGCGCGCCGATGGCGGCGCTGAACCTCTCCTCGGGCGTCATCTGCGTGGCCCTGGTCGCTAGGTTCTTCCTCAACGAGAGACTCAGCCGCACGCAGATCTTCGGTTTCGGTCTGATGGCCGTCGCCGTGGCCCCGGTGATGTACTGACGCCGGGTGAAGCCCAGGCCTGATGCCTCGACCGGGGTATTCAAGGGAAATGACACGTACTCGGCAGATGACGTCAATCGGATCTTTGACGAAGTCGGTGCGCGGTACAATGCGTCTACCGGGGAAGACGTGACAACCTACTATGCCGCGGTGCTCCCCGAGTACCTGGAAACCACGATGGAAATGCTGGCCGTCCTGATGCAGCCTTCCCTGAGGCAGGATGACTTCGATATGGAGAAGAATGTCATTCTGGAAGAAATCGGTATGTATGAAGACATGCCGTCATAATTAAAGTTTAATTTCAGAGCAACAGCATTCTTTAAAGTTATCGAATTAATAGGATCTTTAACGGTATCTCATGCAGCGTTTCCGTTTGAACTCATTGAATTTATAATGCGGATCGTTTAATTGGAATTGGAATAAACTGTACTTGGAATTGATACAAAGTAATTATTTTCTTAGAGCTCAGTGACGCCTTCCCGTAATTGGTTGACTTTGAACATTGGCTTTAATATTGTTAAGGTTTTAAGGTTTGCCGTGGATGGCGAGTTGGTGCATGCGATACAGCGAGGCATAGAAGACCTTGGCCAGGCGCCCTGCGATAAACAGCGAGCGAGCTGAGGCACCACGCATCAGCGAACCCACGGCGTCGAAGTGGGCAAGCGAGATCAGCGAGCCGCGGTCATGGAAGGTGAAGTCCTTGAGCGGTTTGCCATTGAGAGTGGCGACCAGGTTATGGAAGAGCGTGCCTGCCTGCTGGTGAGCGGCCTGAGCCCTTGGTGTGGTCGACCGGGTTTCGATGCAGATCGCCAGCGACGCCAATTGCAGAGTTTTCGACCACCACCTCGCTTATCTGATGGATCGGCGTCCCGTCAGTGAAGTTGGGTATGTCTTCATGAATTTCCTGGGCATGCGGTCCGAACGATGCCTGGTACGCGTCGAGCGAATCACACACCAGGTGGCACATGGCGACATATGCGCCGAGAGGCTTTCCCCCGCCATCCGTGAGCGCCTTGTCGATGGCGTAGTAGAGTTCCACAAGGGAATTTGTTTTCGATCCCGCATTCGGATGGTCAGGGATACGAATCATTAGCGGAACGCGGACATCGATATCGTAGTTGGACTGTTTGCACCAACTGTTGTGTTCGCCCAATTTCCAGCCGTGGTCGCCCCAAAGAACCACGATTGTATTGTTCGCGAGTCCTAGGTCTTGCAGTCCTTGCATGAGCTTTCCAAAGCATGCGTCGACGAAACTTACCGATGCAAAGTAACCATGTCTGCCGCGCGGCGGACCCGATCGTGCTTCGACTCCAGCGCCCGATGTAACGCGGTTGCGGCCGACGTCGCCCGGAGACGGCCAAGATGCTCGATCGCCTCTTCGGCAGTCGCAGGGTCCTTCGATCGCGTCTTGGTCGTCAGCCGACTCACGAGCGCAGCGACTTCCTTTTCGTACAGATTGGCCCACTTGTGCTCCGGGCCCCGATTGATGCAGCCCTCGAGTCGCTCATGAAGGGAGCAGTAGATTCCATAGATCCTGGATACGTTCTTGGTGCCCAGAGTGGTGAAACTATGCCAAGTATTGTGGGGATTGTGCCATACAAGACATAACTTCAGCACGAATTGCAGAACTGTGTGGTACATATGGCGCTCCGAGATGGCGCACCAGGTAGAGGGAAGTTGTACAATTTTGACGTGAAGTTGTTTTAATTTTTTTACTAAAAGAATTTTTTTATTCCGATAGTCACAGTGCCAGGCACATAAAGGTATTTCATATGACCGGCCGAGCTGGTTCTCGTATATCCGGCTCTGGCTTTCATGCACCCCGAGCGACACGCCCTGCCCCAGCGGGCTCAGCGCATAGGCCGGGTCAATCCCCTGTTCATAGGTGGCATGGCCGACCTCGTGGATCGTGGAATAGATGCAGTTGAACGGGTCCTCGGCGGCCGTCCGCGTGGTGATCCGCACGTCCGAGCCGGAGCCCGAGGAAAAGGGATGCACCGCCTTGTCGATCCGGCCGCGATTGTTAAGACCAAAATTAATACAGAGCCTGACTTCAAAACGAAGACTAGCTTGGCTTACTAGGCTATCTTGCAACAATGACCACAAGACACTTCAAGGTCTATTTGATATAAGCAACTGTGTACTTTATAGGAGCCTCTTTGTTTACTATTATAATAAGGGCGTTTAACCAGTATTAGAAACAAAGGCTAAACAACGCGTGAAGAAGTAACATGTCAACTCAGGTTTAGTTGATAGGGTAACCAGTTTTTCTCTGCTCGACTTGGCAGCGCTGGAGGTCATGGCGGCGGAGGCGTTCGTTGCCGCGTTGGCACCGGACAAGGCGGGCGGTATTGCTGCATTCCTGATCGCGTTCGAACAGGCGGCGGACTACGACAGCGCCAACTTCCTCTGGTTCAAGGGCCGCTACGACCGGTTCTGCTATGTCGACCGGATCGTTGTCGATCCCGCCGCGCGAGGGCGGGGCCTGGCACGGGCGCTCTACGACCGCCTGTTCGAGGTCATCAAAGTCTGCGCTGGGATTACTGCCTTCTACTTTGCACTTCATTGGGGCACTCGCCGCCTTCATCAAACGCGCCGTGAGCAATTGGAGTATGAGCTCTATACCTTGAGAGAGCGAGATGCGGTCCTTCAGCAAATGCAGTCAGGTACTTCGATGGACAATGCACTCCTCGCTCGCAATTCCCAGCCTCCCTCGCGCCATCCTGTCTTTAGCGCTTTCAAACCCCCCTCAGAGGCCCCCATACGGAGACGACAGACACATGCAGCCAATTACCCCTGAGATCTTCTTTCCCCGTTCCCGTGATCGCATGCGAGGGACCGCGACCCCGGTCCTCGCCGCGGCTCTGCTGGCCGTCAGCAGTAGCGTCGCCGCGCAGGTCGTATCGCCGGTCGGCTACGCGACCAAGAAGGCCAACTACCTGAGCCGGCTCCCCTGGACGACCACGATCCGCTACCAGCAGATCCACAGCGACCTGCTCGGGCAGGCGCTCGTGTGGCGACCGTTTGGACAACGCCGTGGTCGATCAAACGGACCAGTTGCATCCAGTGCAGCGGGATCGATTTGTCGCCGGCATTTTTGATTTTCACCACGGCACAGGGTGACAACCAATCGGTTTGCCCGCCCATCTTGGCCAGCAGTGGCAAGCCGAATCGGTGGCAACACACGGTGGCACTGACCGGATTGCCGGGCAGACCGAGAATCAGTTTTCCCGAGTCGGTGACGGCGCCCAAAATCGGCTTTGTTGTAACAGGCCTTGGTATCATTTCCTCTATCGGTGATGACGCCGGCGCCGTGACGGAATCGTTGCGCAACGCCAGGTCGGGCATCTCCTTTTCTCAGGATTTTGCCGATCATGGCTTTCGTTGCCAGGTCTGGGGGAAACCGGCTTGTGATCCGACCGACCTCGTGGACCGACGCGCAATGCGATTTCTGAGCCAGGGCGGAGCATGGAACCATGTCGCCATGAAGCAGGCAATCGCCGATGCAGGGGATTTAGTCCAATACACACCTAAATATTCCTTGAAAGCTTTACCTTAATACCCTTAGCTTGCGTTATAGCAACGGTTTTAGCAGCAGTAGTAGCGTTAGTAGCAGTGTACACATAGCATCTTGAAGTTTTTTCAACATCTTCCTCACACAAGCTGAAAGTTTCGACTAAATACCACAAACCGTGCCTGAAGTATATTAGATAAGTCTTCTTGACAACCTGTAAGCGCATAGTGTGTTTCGACTTTTTGGACAAATCAGGGCCAATATAAGACGTGTGCTGATGCACACCCCCTTCGCTCTGCGCCAACACCTTGCGAATCAGTAAACGGTCTAGATTGTCCAAGACATATTGTCGCTCCTTTTCCTGTCCACACCACCAGGTCGCCACACTCGGGATTTTCAGTTCTTCACCTATTAGGGACTGAGAAAGGCCAGGAAGAAAACTCAACAAGGCTTCACTTTCCACCAACCCACTACCCAAGGCATTCGCTATAGTGACGGCACTTTTCCAGTTGATCGTCGGGAATGATCTTTTCGGCCAGGATTTGCTCCGGCTTTTGCGCATGGGTGCAGATGATCAGTGGCGGCTGAACCTCGCGCAGCCGCCATCCCGTCGCGATACGCGCGGTCTGGCGGGCCGCGTTCTCGCCATCGGAACCGGCGCAGATCATCTGCGCATAGGGCCGTCCCTCGATCCGGCCCAGCACTGGATAGTAGCTCCGGTCATAAAAATCCTTCATTACGGAAGGCGAAGACGAAGACGATGAGCTGCTTGCCGCTGCCGCTTGCACTTCGGCGTCGGTGCTGGATGTGAGTGGCGAATGCGTGGCGGCTCCAGAGGCGGCCGGTGGTGCTGTCATCTTCGCCGCCGACGATGATGACGATGCTGCTGATGATGAACTGATGCGCTTCCGTCTTGTGTCTTGTGCGTCTGTCGGCTCGCGGAGATTCGACGATGTGGAGGACGTGACAGACGATAGTGACAGCGAGTGCCACGATTCTTTATGGTTCTTCTTCGCTGTTTAAGTTTCATAACCTCACTCTCAGGTAGGCCACGAAGTAATACATTTAAATCCTTGACAGGCATGCTTGCCAACTCTTCTTCAGTTAGTATAATTTGATCAGGCGATGCCTTTTCATCACTCGTGTCCTCCATTTTAAATGTTTTGATTACATAGGCCAGTGAAGGGCTGACTCAGTGCCAACTCAGCAACTACCATTCACCATCTGCTGAGTAAGGGCTGAGGTTTTCATCTTTGGTTCTTCGGCAGGATCAGGACAGGCTCTTTGCAAGGGGGGCTGGGGGGCTTTTTCCCTGCAAAGCCAAAAAGTGATTGAGGGAAAAAACTGTCCTCATCCTTAGGGTTTGTTCAGCGGGTTTGGCTGGGATCGATCTTTTTGAAGCCGACGGGGATCTGCGGCGGTTTGGGAAGGCCGACGGCTTGCAGGTATTCGTCAAAGGTCGGGTCGTTGTAAATCTCGTTCGGTAGAACACGTAAGGTCCCATGTGGGCTTCGTCGGCGCTTCCGGTCACTTCTTGTCCGCGCTTCAGAATGTTGCGTAACCGCAAGAGCAACTCACGCGGCTCGAAAGGTTTCGGCACATAATCTTCGACGCCGATCTCAAGTCCTTCAATCCGGTCTTCAGCTTCTGATCGAGCGGTCAGCATGCAAATCGGCAGGCGCGTCGTCGCCTTTAATTCGCGTGCCAGATCAAGCCCGCTCTCGCCGGGCATTTAAATTTTTCATAGTATCAGGAGATCGAATATCTGCAAAGGCAAGCGTTGTAGAATTCCATCCAATTAAAGTTCCTTTTGGAGAAATGTTTGGTTTCCCATCAGGTGACACGGTAGCAATAAAAGCTAGTTTCTGTAAATTCAGAAAATCTTTTATTTCTTGAGTAATCATCAATCTTGTTTCAAAATTGAATGTATTTAGTTTTAACATTAACGCATGAATTCAGCCATCTCAATTGAAAAGAAGAGTGGCCGTGGTGGTGCTGGTGGCATCGGCTGCCGCTGGCGTACTTGTGGCCGGTGGTGGTGTTAGTGGTGGTGGTTGTGTGGCCGACACGTCGTAGATGGGCGCGCACCGGGCGGACTTCTTGGCGTTGACGAGCTGCGAGAGCGACGAGTAGATCTCGTTGTCGCCCTCGCAGCGGAAGCCGTCGCTGCTCACCTGGATGCGCACGTGCACGACGCGGCCGCTGCGCTTTGTGTACGACATGCTGAGCTCCACCATATTGGGAAAGGCGCGTATGGATTTGCTGAAAAAGCGTGTGCTATTTTTGGAAGAAACGCTCAGGTTGTGTTTGGAGGTTGTCTCTGACCAATATGAATGCATTTTGAGAGACGAATGTTGTAGATTTGAAGTTGCAAAAAGAAGCTCCAGACGCAGGAAATTATTTCAGGCTAATACTATAAAGAAATATGTCAAGAAAAAGTTGAAGTATTCCTATATAGTCTCCAATATCTTTCTTTCGACTATGAGCGGAGGGAGAGCTCTTTCTTGAAGCTGTTGGGTGAGTTTGCTGTATCCTTTGCGTTCAGCCAGCCATCGTGTCAGCGCCTCGTGGTGAAGGAGGGCGCAGGTATGTCTTCATCCATCTCGCATGTGTAAATAGTCAGAGGTTGAAGTTGTTGACGTGTTTGATTCTGCATTTTTATCTGGGAAAGCGGGGCTGATGAACTTTTACTTCTTCCTGTAGGCAACACTCGCTCCTTTGGTTTTGAAGACCGAGACTGGGTTCCAGGACAGTTCCATTTTTGTCTTTTTACCCATTTTTTTCCTATTTTCGCAATGTGGTACGAATCAAAATGAACATGTTAGATTTTAGTGCTGGCTCTGATTTTTGGAGGAGAAGTGGGCTACTACACGCAAAATCTCCTGGCCCTTTCCTGTGGTTACATTTCTTAGTTTGATACTGTAGCACAGATAATTTTCAAAAGCAAAATTTTCAAATTTTCAAAAACAGGGGAAAAATGGAATATAATTATGCTCTTATCTCATAAAATTCTTATTTTATAGGACTTGTTTTGACCTTACAACTCATGATGGGAAATTGTAAAAACGTTGTAAATTTTCATTTAAAATGGTGCGAACTTAATCAAAATGGGTAAAATGATGGGATAACCTAGGTGGTGCCTATAATCCATCTTTACATCTTGAAAAAGTATAAAATGAGAACAAATTTGATTTCCTGGGACCTGTTTTCATGTTGAATGTTCCTTCATTGGCAAACGATAATTTTTCAATGTTTACATTTTGTATTGGTTGCCGAATGTGAATAACCTTTGTCGGAGCAACATTCTGGTTATGTCCTACAGGCATAGCTGCGAAGCCAGAAACTTGTTACGCATCATGTAGCATGCCTTATCTATAAGGTGATGATGCTCTAGAGGGTTTGCATGGTTTGTGTGTAAAAAGAAAGGGAGGTTCTATCTTGGTAATAGACCCTCCCTTTCAGTTCCATTTGAGCTCCTAAAACTTCCAAAGATTCACGCATTTCGACAATCTTTTTATCTTAGACACTTGAAGCATTTGCCTAATCTCAGTCTATGAGCGTTTCACCTTCTAATTTAATGCCATGTTTTCTCGTAGCCTTTCCGTTTATTAGAACAAAGTCTATCAAAATCATCCATTTAAGCGGGGATGAGACACAACCATGCTTAACTCCTGATTCTTTACCGAATCAACTAGCAATCTCTTTTCCAGCCTTAGGATATGTTCAGCTAAATCAAAAGACATCGTATATATAGGTCATCAAAAAGGTATATCTGTAATATTTGGAAAAAGGTAAGAATATTAACTCGAAAGTTTAAGGGTCATTACCACTGCAACTGCTACAGTGAATTCAACTGTGATTGTACAGTTTTAAGTTTTTTCTTTGTACAGTTGTACAGTTAATTTAATTTTTTTTTCTCGTTTTGAGATTTATTTGCCCATCTATGTCAGAATCTGTTATCTTTGAGCCCGAGAATAGCGAGGCGCTGACACGTTTTTTACGCCATAATTTACCCAACGTACGTGAATTTTACGGATGTAACAGAGCTGAGATCTTTTTTGATAAAGCCCGCTCTCAAATGCTAATCGATGAGGACTGGCAAAGTAAGGAAGATCATAAAAACTATATGTTACATATTCACAATAATGGTGTGCTAGAAGAACTTGCATCACATCTAGCCAAACCACCCACTGTAAGTTACTACTATAAAAGGTTGCGTTGGCAATGATCGGTCGGTTGGAGTTTCGTGTCGTGGCAGCAATAATTCGCTCGTTGGGGCTCCATTTGGAACCGTCAAATGCACGAATCAAAACAGCTTCGTTGTGTTTGTTCAGAGCACCGTAATAGTAAACTGAATCAAGCTGGCTCGCCTGAACGACAACCCATTGTCCCTGAGCCTGGCGAACGCCATTGACTTCAAGTTGTCCACCTCTATTGGTATTTTGCGTGTCCTTGAATCGGTCCTTTCGACGACTCTCGTCCCGGTGTGGGAGAACATCTATGCAACACCCCATTTAAGGGAAGACTGGAAGCTACTCACGAACACTCTGTACGCGTCTGGAGGCACTAGAGGAACTAAGGTATAGGGTAACAAAGAGGGAAAACTAAACCACTAGACTTAAGCTCAAAGAGTATGAGTAACTTACAAAAATGGAAACTGGCACAGTGTCAACAAGAAAAAAAAATATCAACGCCATCAAGCGTGTAGTGTCGAGATCGAGTGAGTCTGCTTGTGAGACTTCTTCCACCGTAAAGAAAGCGGCAAACTCGATGGGCACGGTCATGAACACGTTCCCTGCCGGATTTCCCAGACTTGCGCGGTCTGCGGTCGTGATGTCTGTGACCGAGGTTCCCCGCCTGAGAATATAGTAAGAATCCGCGTTGCCGGAGAAGGTGATAACCAAGTTACCGTCATCAGTGAGTTCCACCGGATTGATGGCAACTCCTTGGGCCTGCTTTCAAATTGATTACCATTTCACCAAAGGTTTGTATCAACCAAATAAGACCTGCTATCAACAAATAGTTTCTCTTTGGGAAATTCTATAACTGTTGATTTCCGTTTTGACGTGATAAGCGATTGGTTCTATTTAAACACTAGCACGAGGTTATATCAGCGCGTGGCTTACTTGACGGCAGCCTGGCATTGTTCCCAACTGCATTTTCATGAAGCACAAATTTTCGTGTGGGGAATGTCACACATTACCTAAAAATTTTTTAAAAAAAGTGCTCAAGGGCGCTAAAGTTTCGGAAGTTTCTGCCGATAAAAAAGTTAGGTGTTCTATGCCCGCCGCTCCTGCTGGACGGTTGGCCTGAAAAGCCTTATTATTTTTTTATCTGTGCGGATTGAAACGAGGGCTGTTGGTCCTGGCTTCTTATCGGTACAATAAACTAATACTTTAACTGGAAATTATTCACCCCGGCACTTTAAGAACGCCGGGGAAGATCACGTACCTAGGTTGAGCCTTGCAAACCTGCCCTGCTCTTGCTTCGCCCCTTACGTCATCCTTACGTCCCTCCCTCTCAAGGACTTTGGGCGCGAGGGAGAGGAAGGAGACTACATGGCGGTCAGCGTCTGGCGATCTTTGTTTGTCGCGAACGAGTTCAACGAACTGCAGAACCGTCGCGTGCTCAGCCCGGAGCTGTCACTGTTCTTCCTGTTGTTCTTCCTGGAAGGCCTTCAGCTTGTGTATCTTGCAACGCCTCTTCCTTCGCCTCAATCTATTCAGTGCCTCACGCACATTTGTGGTAGAACTGATTTTCGTCTGGGCACAGATTAAACCAAAAAGCAAACTCTTTGGCAATTTGTCGTCTCTTATCCATAAAACTTGCCATAACATCTTAAGGGCTGGAAATACGTAGCTTTTTTTCAGCGCCAATTTACCAAATCGGCATCGATTTGCAAAAAAAAACGACGCCGATTTGAGCTTCAAAAATTTTCTAGTTTTCGGATGAATAAGAGCCCACTGCACAGGTATCCCAGAAAATAATAACGCGGGAAGATAACGCCAATCAGGTTGCCTGCAGTCGGCCGGTCGAGGGTTTTAAAAACGGCGGGGGCGGTGAAAAAGGAAAAAAAGATGACCGCACCGATCCAGCACACCAGGCTCAATAAATGGATAAAACTCACCAACGATTGCATAACGATTTTGATAAGTTGAAGTGTGTCTGGTTGAAAATCTTTGAAAAACCGTGGGTTTTTAATGCTCTTACATTAATGTTAGATGATACGAATTCATGATCAGGTAGTTCTTTGAGATAGAATACATCAATATCGTCAACGGCACAACAATAACAAATTTTTTCTCCATTATATTCATAATCTTCTTCATTAATGGAGTGAAGAGCTTCAATAGTGTATTCTTTTCCTAAAAGGTGCTCTAATTCAGCGTAAAATTCTGGATTTGGTTCAACAAGTCTAATTTTTTCACCAACTTCAACATAGATTACTCCCTGAGGCTGGCACACTCAAAAATTCTGAGGGATGCTGTGTCCCCTCAACAAACAAAGTCTCGTTCGGTATTGCCATTTGGACGAAAACTTCCCAATAAATTTTCTCCAGTAAATTGACTTCGGTTCTGTAGCCGTGCCTTTTCAATGTTACTTTGCTTAGACAGGCTTGAATATGTATATTGACAGCACATTTGTGTTAACCGACTCCACATGATGTACGGTCAATGACTTCTTGACCATGTTCCATCGATTGCGTTGATAATACTGCAAACGCTTGTAGGCTCACCTCGCTCGGCCGATGATGCCTGTTTGACTTGTTTGATACCAGTTCCAGCAGGAACTTTCGGGCTCCTCATGACTGTCGTAACACCTGTCTCGTCTAGGCTCATGAAACACTCTCCAGTAAACTTGTATTTTTCGAGAACAAACGATAGGTTGTCTTGGCACTTCTTCACATTCGAATGGTTGAAGCTTGAACTTACTGTAAGACATTAAAATCATTGTTTTACTTTTAATTCAAAAACCATTATATTTTTCTTCATAATTTTGTCTACTGGAGGTAGTTGAGCTGTTCACCAAAGGGGATAGAGGGTTGAAATTTCTTCCCACCCTGTTGGCACCCTTGTGTACATGTCTACAGCAATATCGAAAAAAAGGTTAAATTTGTCTTGGCGGAGTGGATAGCATACTGGACTTGAATTCCTTCGTCCTTGAGGACAGGGGTTCGACTCCTCGTGTGCTCAATTATCCTTGTATCTATGTGATCATGCCGTTTTGATACTCAAAAACTAAGATGGCTGCCTTTTTTAACTGAGGAAGCGGGTTATGCCGTTACGTTTAAAAAAAATACTATCTAGGCATTTATACTTTATTAAAAAACATTATTTTTATAATTTCATGTTCGTTAAAAATAACAAAACTATTTTTTTTATTTACTTTACACCATATGGAACTGGGCTCGATAATCGTTATGATTTATCCCAATGGGCCAAATTTAGCCACGAGCTTCAGAACTGCACGTGTTGTCTTGTATCGATTTTTATGTCGACTGCATTCGTTTGTGGCCATTTTGATATAATGGTAGTCGCCTTGCTGTGCCGTGATTTTCATCGCTAAAATGTTGAAAGAAGATGTTTCTAAAATATGACATCTTACATTACCAGATTGTCAATAATCGCTCTACCAAATTCACACCGTACGGTCAAGGGAGAAGGAAATTAAAATGACCTTTGCTTATTTCAAACGTGATCTGTTTCTGGTTAGAGTTTCAAAACAAAAACATGCTTTGTTCACACTGAATTTTCAGACTGAAGCTTTTTTCTGTTTCTGCCAAGGCATTTATAAAACGTGACCATGTTTCTCTTTCTCAAACTATATTTTCGAATTGAAATGTGTATTGTTTCTGCGAAGCATTGTAACCGTAAACAAACATGATTCTGTTTCTGCACTGACATTTTCAAACACGAACGCGTTCTTGTTTCTTAGGACGGCGACAAAATTATAAGCAGTTGCTACTGAATTACTGCTACTCTCATCCATCTACATCGCTCTTGTTCTTTCCGTATTCGCCAGTTGTAAATCTCATCAATCATGCTTCAACAATAGCAACTGCTACTTCGATTAATAGCACCCATCCAGGTTCTCGTCGGACAGCCAATGTCGCTCTGCGGTGGTCCAACAGAACAATGTCGTCTTCTCGTCAACGGGAATGGATACAATCTTGGACACCGGATCCGGGGCTGGGGAAACCAAAATGGTGGTGAACAACTTGATCTATCGTTGACCGTTAATGCCCTTAACCCCGAACTGGGTGAAACAGTTGGGGCCCTGCAACTTAAGCAAAAGTTAGTTGATCTCAGCTTCTCCATGTTGGGGCAGGATAGGGAGATTGACGACCCGGAGATAGATCATTTGTATCAGCTATTGTTGGCGGTCTGGCGCTCAAAACATCAAGTGCCTCAGCCGGTTGACTACTTTCAGGTAGCTTTGTGCTTCAGTGAGTTATTAGTGGTATTATACTTTTATGGAAGCCAAAATAAATGAAACCAATTGGCAAGAATATGCCTTCTATTCCCTTCTCTATCTCTATGTTTTCAACCACTTCCTATGGGCTAATAGACTTCAAAATTTGAACATTGTTTAGATGCAGCAAAATTGCGCTTTTATTATAATAAAAAAAGGACCAAAATCTGATAATTACGTCTTTTAGGGGACAGAAGTAGAATTAATAAAATGATTATCTCAGAATTTTGATCCTGTGACTTTGGGGAAAAATGAGCTTGGGAGGGGGCTTAGGGGCCCTCCAATTTTTTGGTCACTTAAAAAGGGCACCAAAACTTTTAGTTTCCGTTAGAATAAGTCCCCTCGTGATACTCTAGGACCACTGAGTCGATACGATCACCCCTGGGAAAAAAACAAAAAAACACGCATCCTTGATCTGCCTTCTGGCAAAAAATGCAAAATTCCACATTTTTGGCGGCCTTCTTCGGCGAGGCGCTCGGCAAGGACGCCGAGACCCACTACATCCAGCCGGTTCTCGAGATCAGCCTCGACGATCAGGTCGTCGAGGCCGCGCTGCGCATCCACCCCCAGGCGTGGTGGGATGGCGAGCACCTCAAGAAGAAGGTCCGCGGCGACGAGGCCGGCATGGCGGAGTGGTGCCGCATGCTCAATGCGCTACCGCCCGGCTTCGGCTTCAAGCTCCACGACTGGCGCAAGATCTTTCATTGCTGTGCCATTTGTGCCGTATAGCTACTTCTTCTAGATCCTTGGCAATTTTATCCATGGTCTTTATTTCACACCTCCTTATTTCATATTTTAACGCTTTCTAATAAATCATATTCATATCATTTATGACTCAGATAATTCTTGTACAAGCCCCTTTTCATCTTTATTAAAAGTAATACCTTTTCACTAATATACCTAGCTGCAGTTCAAACTTTTTTACCTAAGACACCATAAGCAACTTCACCCGCCGCGTCGCCGACGACGCGGAAGAGATCGTCTCCCGTGCGCACCGAAATGGCGCGGGCGTACCCGCGCGTGCCCAATCCCGAATCGGCCCCGGCGAGGATGTCGTCGTAGCCGTCCCGGTCCAGATCCCCGACTCCCGCGACCGAGGCGCCCAACGTGTCGCCGGGCTCGCCGGAGAAGCGGCCGAGTGTCGCGCCGCCGGGAGCACCCGAGAACACGGTCACGTCGCCCGAGTTGTCGCCATTTCATTTTTACTGATTGATTGACGATTTGCTTTGACTCATAATTAAGCAATCTAGGAAGTAGAAGAAAATGTTAGGTTTAAGTGCTGTGTTTTTGGCAAAAAAGCAAACAAAAATATCTTCATATAATATATTCCGCTTTACTGAACTGTTCAAAAGGATAAAGGTTAGAAAGGAACTCTGATTGAATCTCACTGAAATTGAATGATACGTCAAAAAGCTATTTTGCATTGAAATTTGTTGTTTTCTTTGTCGTGGTCCAGTTGCATTTACTCAATTTTTTAACATATTAATTGAAACAAAACAATATAATATTGTTTTTTGCTTCTAACCAATACCTTGAAATACGTTTAAGACGCCATTTTCCAAAGTAACAAGAAATAAGTCGAAAAATACTGTCCAAATAGATTTTGTGACATCACTTGATTACTCCTCTCTCTCTAGAATTTTAATAGGACACTCTCTCTTTATCATTTGTAAGTCATTTTCATTTTGGCAGCTTCGGAATTAAAGCCTGAAATTTTGTCTGAACTGATCTCGGCCCGTTTTAATAACTCATCCATTAAAGCACGGGAGCCGGAACCTTTTTCCCGATTGATAAAGGTAATCTCATCACGCACCAGATCATGCAGGCTTTCGATCTGTTTAGGATTGTCAGACGCCACGATCAAGCCCTGCTGACGGGAGATAAAGCGCATCACCAGGTGCTGATCGTTCTGAATAAAACGACTGTAGGTTTTAAACAGGGGTAGTAGTAACGTTTGGCGGTGCTTTGTTTTTCATCAATTCATCTTGATTTTCCTTGGTGATTATGTTTTTCAATTCCCTTTTTATTTTACTTGCAGTTTCTCCATCTATTACTATATTATTTTTACATAGGTTGCAGTTTGGCACTTGGATATGATATGCATTGTGATTACGTTGCTGTAGTATACTTGTAATCTTCCTGTGTTCCTTTGAAGGCTAATGTAAAAAAGATGGCGATCGGATCTATCTGACTGCACGCATGTAGGGAGAAGAGGAACACGTTGTAGGTGAGATTTTGCCCTTGATTTGTCCAAGGTTGTTGTTGTGCTGAAAAGGCTAGCAAAGTTCTGATTCATAATGATTTTCACAAGCAACATTGTAAACCTACTGTTGTGGTTGCCCTATTACAGTATTTGATTGATGTACAATATAGTAAACAGACATGAGCTGAGAAAATTTCATAAACTTTTTTCAAGAAGCATTATGATAAGAATTCCGGGCGCAACACACCATCACGTATTTGGCTTGGTCGGAGTCATCGAGAACCGTGTCGCGGTGTTCCGGATCGCCTTCCAGATATCGTGTGATGCAGGTGCCGCAATAACCTTCTTCACAGGACGTCTCGACATCGCGTCCATGCGCGCGCAAGACATCCACAATGCTCTTGTCTGACGGTACGTCCAGCAGCGCGCCGTCATGACCAAGTTTGATTTGAAACGGTTTGTCTTCCCAGTCTTCATCGCGCCGGGAACTGGCCGCTCAACTTGCTCAATTAGATATCCATGCCTTCGGCTGTACTCCGGATCAGTTTTCAGACTTAATGATCGCCGCCATTGAAAAAAGAGATATTAGAAATCTGAAGAATCTAAGGAGTCGAGAAGTCTAAGGAGTCGAGAAGATTCAATGGCAATAAAAAACCAGACCCCTTTCGGAGCCTGGCTAGCAGTACCTGGTATAAGCGATTGCCGTTGACAATCGCTATTTCTTTGTCTGGGCCACAATCAAAACTTCATTAATTTAAAAGCGTTCGGAAATTAAATAGAAAAACAAGTTATTTTAATAGAACGTAAGGAGCAACACTAAAGCCTAAAACGAATAGAAATTATTCAGTATATGAAAGGAGCTGTCCCCTCCTCAACGTCCCGCTCATTACACTAAAGTTTGACTCACAACTTTACTTTTAAAACAATAAAAGCTTTAGCATAAAGAGTTTAGTGTAAGCGAGGTATTAACGAGAGGGTGGGATTTTTTTCAAATAATTATGCTTGCAATAATATCAATTATGGATTAGCTATATCTTGTGTGAATAGAAATTTATTAAATGGAAATATACGAGATGCATCATATTTATCTCAAAAACTTTTAAATTGTATTGAAAATACTCAAAATTATGATGACGCAAAACTTCTTTTTCATGTTCTTGATTTATTTCATTATGATGAATCATTTGTTGAACAAGAACAAATTAATCTAATTCAAATTCAATTAGGTTTTCTGAGTTAAACAAGGACCATCAGTGCTTTCTGCAGTTGCTGTTGAATACCGACATCTGAAGATCTATCAGTACGAAGCTGGGAGCCAAGGTATATGAAACTATCTAACTGATGCAGCTCTACTTCATTTACAGTCAGTGAAAGAGGACTAAGTCGTTCTGGCTAAGTGGTTGGGACGCTAGTTTGAGAATTCTTTGTCCAGGGGGCATTAGTTCGATCCTTGACGCAGTCAGTTATTTGGTTAGAAATAATAACATCAAACATGTGATTTTTTTAATACAGTATATCTTTTCTGATAATACTTCATGGCATCTTTAAAAAAAGACAAAAACCATTTTTTTAATTCTTGATCTTTATCAAAGATTAAACTAAGACCTTGAATTCCAATATGATTGGTACCATTTTTTTCAATTGGCTGATACAACAAATTGATGTAAAACCAATGGGAAATCTGCTCTGCTAACTGTTCTTCAGACATATTTTCGAAATTTCGGGGATTAGTCCATACTTTGACTTGTTTGTTAAAACATTAAATCGTGAAAAAGGAAGAAAACAAGAACAATAAACAGCCAGTGAAAAATAGAACAATTATGCAAATATTTCGGAAAGACCTCTGTTACTATGGAGACTGGTGCATAAGGCTACAGCGGTCCCTCTCCTTGGTGAGGGACCGTTGGCTACCTCGGTCAAGACCTTCGTTACTATGGAGACTTGTGCATGAGACTACAACGGTCCTTCTGGACAACATGCCGACAATCAATGGCGACATTTCAAAGGTGGGCCTAAGATAGTTTTGTGAGGAGAGGCCAGCCCAAGCTGTTATTTCCATATGATTGTTTTTTCTTGTTGATAAATATATGTGTGAATCAAGGCCAGGACGACCAAGAATATCAGTTTTTTACTGGAACTAATTTCTGCTTTAGGAATTTGATGGTAAGGCTGGGCTCTCTTTTGTCAAAAGCATTTTGCATTTCAGAAACTCTACGGTCGACTGCAGAGAATAAACCATAAACCATTTATTATTCTGCAAAGAGTTTGACTTGAGTCTGCTGCGATTGTGAATAAATTTATATTTTACAGATGCATTAACTTCTGCTTCTTCAACTCGAAGACATCTGAGTTCATCATCAAGTAAGAAAAAAAAAGCTAGATTTATCCAAGATTATAATCATTTCTCAAGCCAAAGAAATCATAATTTTGAAACAAGTTTCTTAAGTGGAACGAAATACCACACGGAGAAAAAAAGAATGAGAAACTGGGGTCATTGTAAATTCATATAAATTAACATAAAAAACCTCAGTCGAAATCAACATAAAATTTATAGAAACTGTTGGATCGTGGAACTTTATCACAAGCGTGCCCTAACCTACATTTTGGGCATGTTTGCCGTCTGCCTGAAAAGATACATATCTGCCTGTAAATATCTATCTGCCCGGAATATGTAATATCTATCTGCCTGTAATATGTAATATCTATCTGCCTGATACCTCACGAGTATTCCTTAGCACAACAATAGTAATTATTACTCCTCTGATGTAAACAACTGTGAGTTGCATAGTTAAACAAATTTAAAAGCAGGTTTTTTTTCATCTTTCATTCTAGGATTCTAGATTTAATGTTGAAGTGGACAAACGTACAGGGTACAGAACTCACAGTATGCTTTGTATGCCTATAAAAAGTCATGATGGACAGGTAAGAATTGTGATTTAGTTATTCTTCATTTGCATCACTTCACAACTACCGGCCGGATCATCTCCAACAGGCCGTGTCATTCATGGCCGCCACGGCAGACACCTATGATTGGCAGCAGCTCGTCTCGCCGCCTATGCCCTTGAGCCAACTCGATAAGGCGTTTGAGACCGCTTTGTCACGACGTTGGCACCGCGTTGCCGTTTCCCCCGAGTCTCCTGCTTAGAGGCTGTCGACTGGATCCTCATTCGAAATCGCGTCATCCAAGCTCCTCTACGCACCATGAAACCGTTGTAAATGATTATTTTATTTTACTATTTATTATTTTTACTGTTTACTATTTATGTTACTATTTTTATTTCACTATTTAGTATACGATTTAGTTTACGCCAAAAGCTGGCGTAAAATAGGAACGCATTAAACAAAATGCTGCCATTTTTTGTTATAAGCGATTATTTTATTTTACTATTTACTATTTTTACTATTTACTTTACTATTTAGTATACGATTTATTTTTCGCCAAAAGCTGGCGTAAAATTAAACATTACTTATTCCGTTTTTAGCAAGATGAGCCTCAAGTCCATGGGTCTGATTATTAGGGTCGTTTGCAATTTTCCAATCTTTGAATTCTTCACAGGTGATACCTTCATGCTGCTTTTCCCACTGGTTTGAAAGACAGAAACATTAATTACAAATGTTAACTTCTGCAAGGCATACACAATGGGAAACATAGGCAACGAATAATTCTTTCAAAGCTAGAAATATCCAATTTTTGACTTGTGTAATGACGCCGTATTCGCGCAGGGTGGAACACCCGACCTTGGTATTATATTGCAGCCGCAAGTTCTGGGCCCAATTCTGGGACTGGCCGCACTTTCGATGATCCCTGTCATATACAAGCGTTTCAAACGCACTAAATCTTCAAGCGAGAATGGATAAAAAAAATGGCTGAGACCATTAAGACAGATATTTGCGTCATCGGCGGCGGTTCAGGCGGCTTATCCGTTTCTGCCGGCGCATCGCAGATGGGCGCGGTTTCTGGCTGCCGTGGATGGTGATGGCCATGAATCTGCCCAACGCGATCTATGTGTTCTTGTCCCAAGTACAACCCGAAAGCTACCTCGTCGTAAACCTCGCGGTCGCCATTGAGCAGTTTGGCTATGGTTTCGGATTCACTGCGTTTATGTTGTACATGCTGTATGTGAGTCGAGGAGAACACGAGACGGCTCACTACGCGATCTGCACCGGGTTCATGGCGCTGGGGTTGATGTTACCACGCATGGTCAGCGACAAGGACAGACTCGTACTTACACACACAGGTTGAATCCGCCCCGCGGAGGTTGAAGTCGCTTTTGGGAGAAGCTTGTATCCAGTTCTGTAGGGACGCCACCTCCTAGCTTCGAAGTTGTCGATGACGCAGGGTTTTCACGCTCCGTCTTCACACGCGCCAACTCTTTTTCAAGTCTACCGTGATCAATGTTATACGCGCTGGTAAGATCAGAGACATGGACATAAACCGCACGGCGAAGCCGTGAATGGCGAGATTGAAGAGCAAACCACCGCCGGCGCGGGAGAAATCCGCCGCGTATCCACCCCCGAGCCGCTGCCCGATCCCGCCATAATGGCAATGGACCCCAAGCAATGGGCCGAACATCTCCGACTTGATCAGGCGTCGGGCCAAGACGGCGGCGTCGAGATAGCGTCTTTGCAACCCGACGGACACCCGGTGCGGCTCGAAACCCCTGATATTCTCATGGTGCCGCGCGAGCGTCCGCGCGATTTTGGGGGGTGGTTTTGGCTGGTTCATTTCAGTGAGTACTCTCTGCGCATCTTCTGCGGGTATCTGCGCTAGTTGCTGGCTTTCATAATCTTGTCCATTCGAAAAGGATCCAAGTGCATCGATTGTATCACTAAGAGAATCTTGCATTTTAACTGGTTGCGACTGAGAATTTCCCACGTGGTTTGCACGCTGTTGTGAAATGAACTTAAGAGAATTTACAATATCTTGGTCACTTAACTCTTCGTTGACAACCTTAATTCCACATCTGCCGCAATTTTTCCGTCAGTAGTGGAGAAAGCTTGTCGGCCTAGCTCATGGAACATTTCGGTAGCAATGCCTCTTTTTAAGAAAGGTAATAAGAAGTTATATGAAAACTTCAGGCCTATCTTTATGGGGAATGTGGTAATTAAATTATTTTGAAAGGTTCTGGAATTTAGGCCAAGAGATTGCTTAGATAAGGAGGAAATACTTAGCCCGAAGCAAGTGGTATTGAGCCAATTGCCGGGTCATCACCGACTCTTCAGCCTGCTCAGCAGACTGTGAGGCACCGGCATTGTCTCGCCAACTCTCCCGGGTTCTGTCCAGATAAGCCTCCAGCACCTGTATCGAGTCTGCATCAGTCTGGCATTCATTGCGCAGCTGCAATAGCGCATCAAGCTCAAGTGCACTCAAGTGCTGTCCGGCGAACTTCCCCTGCAACACCTCACCATCCATATTGCCTGAGTCGTGGTCCAGCTCCATGTTAATAATTTAAATTGACGGCATAATTTGAAGAATTTCTTATCTAGGGAAATGTTATAAGTTTTGTACCTCCTCTGTGGTCAAGAACAGCACCTTCTCCGGCACAAATCATAACAAGTGTAAATGTTAAAAGCTTTTTTACAAGCTGTTCGAAGTAAACAACTGTTGCTTTTTGGATTCTAAGGGCTATATCTGATATCCCCCCCTTCTGATATCCCCCCCTTCTGAGAAAACTCCGAAAAATAGCCTTCTGTAAATAAGGTATTGCTGATTACTATATATCTTTGCTTTCAACTCGGGCTTTGCATCTTCTATTAGCCAAGCCATCCTGGAACCTGGAACAGACCACAAATATGGCTATATGGCGCAAATTTTGTCTCTGGAAGAAGCAATTTGCGAGATTATACTTCATTGGGCCTTGTGAGTTTCTTTCTCTTTTCCCCGTCTTTTCATGAGAAAGCA
The DNA here is from genome assembly GCA_010016025.2 of Alatinidae sp. Z8VKAUB7J3. Lineage (NCBI taxonomy): Eukaryota > Metazoa > Cnidaria > Cubozoa > Carybdeida > Alatinidae > Alatinidae sp. Z8VKAUB7J3. The sequence goes on from JAAAKM020721499.1 coordinate 203,352,530, forward strand.
AGGATTTATCTTTAGTTTATGTTGTCCACTGCATGTACGCTTCGCGCCAAAGATTTTCACGAAACTGGGCGGTTTTACCCACGTGCAGCATTATTTAGACAATTTCCTTTTGTTAGCCCCGCCCCTATCAGCAGAGTGCAGTGTTAATCTTGATATTTGTCTTCGCCTGTGCGCTCGTTTGGGTGTTCCCATCGCCAACAACAAAACTGAGGGACCGTCAATGTGCCTTGTTTATCTGGGTTTCGAGCTAGATACACTCAAACAAGAAATTCGTCTTTCAGCTCCTGAAAAGTCATTTGCAAAATTGCATTTTTGAGATATAAATTTTATTGCGATCTGTATGAAAAGATATCTTGGAAAATTATCAATAAAATTTGTCATTTATAATACTGATTAAACACAAAGTTTTTGTTCTAGTATATCTCCAAATCTGAAAAGTTCAATTCTCTGTACTGCAATTCAAAATGGTGACAGCGCAGATTTTAATAGTGCTGTTAGTATCATGAGGGAAACAGAAGAAAAAGCTACAATCGCGCCGATGGGCGCGCTTTTTTGCGTTTGGGGCAGGCGCTGCGCAAGGGGTGCGACAAATTCCGCTCATCTCCTCCGGAACCGCTGGACGGCGCCGCAAAGGCTGATAACCTCACTTTGCAATTCTGGAGGATTCAGATGCCTGAACTGGTGAAGATGTATATCCGCAATGTTGTGATCGGCTTTGCAATCGCCGCGGCCTTTGTGGCGGTGCTTCTGTGGTTCAATGTAATGAACCTCTGGTCGCTTAAAACATTCCAGTGAAAAACCTAATTCTAAAAATCCAACACATGCTACTGCAAGACATCATACTGCTAAAAATTCTCAACCTGAAGATAGAGGAGCAAAACATCGAATGGATATTTCTTATATATTAAATGAAGCCAATCCTCTTACAGAAGATGAAGAAACATGATTAAAAAAAATTTATCTTTTTACTTTGTTATAAAAAAATATTTATATTTTTTTTGTATTTAGTTTTAATACTGAATATTGTCCATTCAAACTTTTTTACAAGTATTTATTTTTTTAGTTTAGTTTGACTATTTTTTATCTTCTCAACTTTTTAGTTGACATTTCCAGTTAAATAATTGATTCGTGAATGATTATTCACTCTGATCTTTTTTGGCATTCTTTGCCAGTTTCCAGGTTTTTTTTATATGATATTTTTAATTGGGATTTCTCCGAAATTCGAATCTGATTCTTCGGGGGATGTGATAGCCATTTTTTGAAATGAATATCTTTCGCGCTATTCTTGATGACAGCTCCTGGATGGTTGCTTCCAACGTCTTCTTCGGCGTCGTTTTTACTAGCCGATACTCGTTTGCTGATGCTATAGGTTTCTCCGCTTCCGCCGTCTGCCAGGCAAGGATCGGCCGTAAAGGTTACCGTTTCGCCTTCGCAAATATCGTCGGGGGTGGGGAAAGAAGCCACTGGACCGTCATTGTCGCAAGCGTCGGGGGTACCGTCCTGATCGCTATCCACATTATCATTGTTGATATCTCCTTAAATGGCGCGGGCACTGTTACGCTGGATCCACCGCCGCAGGAGGAAACTTCGACCGGTGGCAGTTACCTGGTCGGAACGGTTGTTACGCTAACGGCAATCCCGGATGCCGGGCAGCAATTTGATGAATGGAGCGGCGATCTCAATGGCAGCGACAATCCGCAATCCTTTACGATGTTTTCGGATAAAACCATTACGGCAAACTTTAGCCCGCAAACCGGCGGCGGAAATAGCGTAACCACCCTCTGCGCTATTTTCTGGGGCTGGAATGTTAAATTCATGCTCCCATTCGTTGTGCATTGCGCGTTTAAAGACCTGGACCTTATCAGAATATTCGATGCGACCCGTTGTGCTGTCCTTTTCAAACCTTCCACTTATCGCACAATATTCCTCAGATGCTGCAATGGCAATGCCAAATGCATTTGTCCTTTCATCGCCCGCTCCTATGATGCGTGATTGTTTCTCCCAAGTTTGCCCTTGAGCGTGATGCTGAACCTCGTCCGCTTGAACCCCGAGCCGCTGGCTCACCCGAAGACCGGCGAGCCGACGCCGGCGGCGACGCTCCTCCAGGGCTACCTCGGCACGTTCCTGCCCCAGCTCGCCCGCCGCGCCGGTCATCCGCTGCTCCAGGCGCGCAAGGTCGGCGGCTACATCGACAGCTGGAACGTCGAGCCCGATCCCGGCTGGAGCTTCATGGGCTACATGCGCTACCGCAGCCGCCGCGACCTGCTGTGCGATAAATAAATGCGACAGTTTGAGTGCGATAAATGAGTGCGATATTGAGTGCGATAAATGAGTGCGATATTGAGTGCGATAAATGAGTGCGATCTCAACTGTCGAATGATAGAGAAACTGGCACCTTACGTTGAAACATAAAAATCGCAAGGCTACAGAAGAATAAATACTGAGATCATTACCCTTAAGAACACAAAAGAAACGATCGAATATGTCATCTGAGCCCTTCGACGAGTTTTTTAAGCTCAAACCAAAAGTTCAGATGTTGGAGTATTCCAACTCGAGGGGAATACAAGGACCCCGGGTGTGGCGATACCAAAACATGCCTTCTAGGTGTGGCCGTCGAGGGTTTCTTTCCTACGGGCTACAAGCACCCTTAGCAAGGATTTTTCAACCCTTGAAAGAAGCGTTGAAAATCTTTGCCAGGGGTACTTGTGGCGGCGGAAAGGTTTTAGGGGGAGTGCTCACTACATGGCGATGCCTGCCTGCCTGGTGAGGGATGTACGGTGGGAGGCGAGAGGCGCACTTTCGGGTTTCGGAAAGAGCAGTGGATCCTTCCTCGCTTGTAGCCGCAATGTCATGCATCAACGCCAGCTGCATCTCCAGTGACGCCACTTGTCTACACACACAACGACGACAACGACGGATGAGATGGAGGTGGTGGTGGAGTTGATCAGAAAGGACAAGAGGAACACAGAGGGAGGGACGAAACGTACTCTTTCAGATCCTCCACCTCGCCTGCCCATCTCATCCAAACGTAATATCTTGTCAAATTTCTTGGTTGCTATTATAATCTGAAAGGTCCAAAGTAAAAACGAGAGGCAGAAGACAGTCCAGCCTTTGTCTGGGCGGCACTTACGAAGAACACTATATCTCTTAATTTTTAGTCGAATAAGCCCTTCACTAAATTTTTACTACTCCACTTTCCATGCGACATTGTAAGGAAATCAAGTTTGTTGGCCCTTTCCCAGCCCTTTTTAGAGCCCTGGACCCTTTTCGCAACTGGTTTCGGTTGTTTAAAAACGAGGATAAAAACTGAAAATGAGAAAAGCGACTTGCCGCACAGTTTGTCGTGGACCGAACGCTCTGTAACTTGTGGAGGCACAGCTTGTTTTTGCTTATTTTCTTGTTTATGACTTATAGATGGAAAACTTTAAAAGGCGCATTTAACGAGAGCTCATTGGCCGACGATGCGCTACTTTTGATGTCTAATTCTTTTTGTAAAATAAAGTGGATGTCCTCATTCATTTCTTTATTCTTTATAGTGAAAGATCCAGAATTTTTAGCAGCTGAAGTCGAGAAAAACTCAGACCCAGGTATTTTACAAATTTAAACAAATTTTAAACATTTTAGTTTTCTTAGAATAGTTCATTCAAAAATTGTCCAAGTTTGTAAACAGAAAGCATTCCACCAGAACAACTCGCCTCACTTTTTCGGTTTCTTGTAACATCTCAAATCGTAATAAATTTTAGTTTGCTAAAGTTACTGTAGAAGTTTCAGGCCTCTAAATGCAAAAATGTAGAACTTTGTATTTTTTGCCAGAAGAAAGTTCACAGATGCGTGTTTATTTGTCTTTTCCCATAGGTAATTGTGTGAAACTAATGGTCTAGAAGACCAGGAGAGGTGCATTTGAAATTAAAAGTTCTAGTGTCTTTTTTAAGTGACCAAGAGGATTTGAGGGCAGCTAGCCCTACTCCGACGCCTCTTTTTCCCCTATCGTCTGATCCAAATTTTGCATGTTTGTAGTTGATTTTATTTGAAGATGTGACATTAGGCATTTTTTTGGAATTTAATTAAATTTTGAATTCTGTAGATACGCATAATCGGTTCCTATGGAGCAAGGGCGAGGCAGGATTTACCAGTTCTAGTAAAGCTAGCAGAGATGGGAATGATAGACTTGAAATCTGCTGTCTCCGAGAGGCGGACTTTAGAAGAAGCTGACCAGACATTTGCAGCCCTTGATCGGGGCGAGATTATTGGGACACAACTAGGTGTTGCGCCCCCACCAACTTGGTGTTGGTGTGGCGTGAAGCGCCACCCCAACAGCTAGTTATTTATAACTTAGTCTATTTGTTCCTATTGATATGTTTTTCTTTTTTTTTTGTCTTATTTCATTCTTATTATAGATAAAATATATTGCGTTTGGATCTGTTTGTATTCCAATATAGATATTCCAATAGAATATTCTGTTTTCTTTCAATTTTTGGAATTGAACCTTCAATTCTGTTTCGCCTGCAAAGAGGACGACACCAGCGCCGAACAGAATGGAAAAGAGCGCACGCATCGCGCCTTCGGCGCTGACATCCACCACCGCCCAAACGGCGAAATCCAAACCCTCGGGATGCCCGGGCATTAAATATTCACTGCTGGACAGGCCAAACCCCAGAATATTCAGCAACAGGATGCCCAGCAGCGCAAAGCCGCGGAGAACATCCAGCGACTCAATGCGCGCCTGTTCCAGGGTCGGCTGCGGTTGATTTTCGTTAGATGTAGTCTCGGTGCCGTCTTTTCTTCCTTTTTGGTGTTTAAATTACTAAAATTCAGAAGAAAATAGAAATATAATAAACTCCTATTTACAATAATGATTTGGCATAAAAATGAAAGGAGAGGAAGAATATTTATTGACAAAATTGGAAATACAAAGAAGAGATTTTCCAAAACCTTAGGCTATAGCTCTTACAACCACAACTAGAAGTGTAAATCTAATTCAACAATAAAATAACCGCTTGGGGGCTTGGGCTTATCCTTACGGTTGCCATTGCCGTGCTGTTCTAGCTAACAAAGGGAAGTTCCACGAAAAAGGACGGTTTTCCCGTGTTGCGTTCCAGCCTATTTGCTTTGATTACCCTTGCCCTTCCTGTGACAGCCCATGCCCAATGCGGCGGCGGCTTTTCCAATTTCGTCAGCTCTCTCAAAGAGGAGGCGATGACGGGCGGGTATGACCGGGCAACCGTGAACCGCTTTTTCAAGGGCCAGCGGCCTCGGCGCCGAAGCCGGCGGCTACATCGTCTCCGCCGGCGCCTCGGCACTGTACACCGTGATGCTATGGGGCTGGCTCGGGCGCAAGATCGGCATCCGGTATCTCCTGATGGGCGGCTACGCGCTGACTGGCATGCTGACCCTCTGCATCGGCTTCGCCGCCGGAGAACCCTGGATCGCCGCCGGTTTCATCATCGCCGCGGCGCTGGGCATCAGTATCACCGATGGCGCCGGCAACATGGTCTTCTCTGATCCTCGACCAAGTGCGGAGTACCGGAACTATTACGGTATTTCACGTCCAAGAGAAAAATCGAGCGACGGTGGAAGCCTCGTTCTTTATCGACCTGACACAATGCGAGACTGGAAAAAATACTTCCGTGACACGGTGATCCCGGAACGCCATCCGAACGCGACAAACATCGTGATTAAGAAAGTTGCTGAAGTGGAACAGTTTTCCAATGGCTTGATTAAAAACGCCCGACCCCTGATTAATATGTACATATGTTTTATAATTGTCAGCGCTGCTGTTCGAATTGATCTTTTTTTTAGTTTTTAGGCACTGATTTTATGGTTTATTTGAAATACAGGTAAATTCTGAGCATTCTGTGCTCGTTTTCTAAATTGCTTCATCTTCGTGATTCATTTGTATTTCAACGAATTAATAAATGATTTTAACGTTGAATGTCATTTTTTATTTTATTTTAATTACTCGCTATTTTTGTTAGCTGGATCGTATCCAGGCGCTTCGCTTGCAGCGCCGGAGCTTAGTCATTGCAGCCGGATTACTCTTCACCATTGCCTCGTTAACCGCTTGGACGATTCGTAATACCGAGAACGGTGCGATTGTCGTGACACCGCCAGATGAAAGTGCAGCCGAACTGTCATTCGTGGAAGAAGAACGCGAGCTCAGAGAAGACGAATCGTTGCGGGCGCGCCAAGTCTTGGAGGTGCAACTGCATGAACTCCAAGCGCATGCAGCCCAATTTAAGATTTATGGTTTTTTAAGTTTCCACCTAAGTAATCTAAACAATCAGATCCCATTTTCATCGTCCTTGATACTTAAATATTTAAAAAATTGAATGATGGTATTTATGATGTAAAAAGAGAAATTAATTTAGATGTATTGGCGCTTGTCTGCCACGAGAAAAAACTATTGCATGTAAAAATAGATCTTATCTAATTTATAAATTGAAACTTGATCCTACACAAGCTCCAAAATAATTTTTTACAAACTAGCGGCAGTCGAACGGGCAATTCAGCAGGTGTGAAAAATAATAATTATGCGGCCCACCGAGATGCTGCTCGCCCGGCACCGACTGCAGATGCGGGGACGGCTTCAGCGCAATGATGAGTGCCGGTCGCTGCTTCTGGATCCGGAAGTTCTGCTGCCGACGGTTGAACACTTCCCGGTAGTTGGCGCACGGAACGACCCGGGCTTTCGGATAGCGCGCGAGAATTTCGCGCGCTCGCGGGTGATGGCCCACACAGTCAACAAATTAATATGGCTTTGTCTTTGTTTATTGTCCTTTTTTCTTCACCAAAAATTGATAATACTTATCGTCGAAAAAACGTTTCCAAACTTATTATTGGTTTTAAACTAATAAAGAAAAATTCATTACCATAAGTAAGGTATTTCAGTTAATTAACTTCCGAAGCCAAATATCTCGAGACTTAAAGCTTTCTCAGAACAGGATTTATTTTAATAATTCAACTTCAATGTAGAAGTTTTCAACAAGTTTCGCAAAAAAATTATGATAAATTATGTTCCACGAAAAAATTAATTAACAAACAAAAGTTTCACAAAAAAAAAATACCAAGAAAAATTAATTTTCACAAACAAAATCAGCACGCAACAAGTTCTAAGAAAAAACCGGTTTCACGAAGAGAAAAATCAAATTAAAGTTCACGAAGAGAGAAATCAACATGCAACAAGTTTCATGAAGAAGAAATAAAAATATAACAAGTTTGTAGCCGAATGAGGTGCTGGGCGAGGCGCAGATGCGCAAGCTGGGCATGAACGCGCTGCTGGCCGTGGGCCAGGGCAGCGTTCGCGAATCCCAGCTGGTCGTGATGCGCTGGAACGGCGGTGGCCGGGATGGCAAGACCGTGTCCCTGATCGGCAAGGGCGTGACCTTCGACACCGGCGGCATCTCGATCAAGCCGGCCGGGGGCATGGAGGACATGATCTGGGACATGGGCGGCGCCGGGACCGTGATCGGCGCGATTTCTCTCTATAATGGAAGGGACAGCCCAACGCCGCGGTCGCAGATCACAGATTCAATCGTCGACGAGGGCGAGGGAACGAATACTTGCTCCTGTTGGCAGGATCGGTAGCAGATATGGGTTCCGTTGGCTTATGTCGTCGAACAGATGAAGGCAGAATACAATATACAATATATATGTTATTGGTGAAGGACGGGCATGCATTTTGTCCGACTGCCGTCACAGGTAAGAACAATAAGAATTCAACGGCGTTTGATCAACTCAAGCTCCTCGGTGCACTCAGGGCAAATTTTGAGATGCTCTTCAATTGCTCGTAAGGCGGCAGGGATCTCTTTTCCACTGAGTTGCGATTCCGCAAACTGCGAGATTTGATCTTCGCAAGTTTGACAGGAAATCTCCTCATTTGAAGTCTTGGCGACTACTCCCAACAGGTCTTTGATTTGTTGTTTATTGATTTTCATTTCGTCGCCTCAAAATTCTCCAGGTCCGCGGCCGAATGTGGTGTATTGATTAGACCATCCGGTCGTCTTCGAAGATCGATCAAAGAAACGATTGACCAGTCGGGAGTGCTACTTGCAGTGTTCTCTATACTTCTCCATGCTGAACCTTTATAAGCGATCCAAAAGTATGTGCTAACATTGAGTGTAATATTAACCGATCGTTCAGTTGACAACATACCCAAAGATGTACTGTAGGAAGTACAATCTGTTAAAATACTAATTGGATTACTGGCATAACCACCTTGTGTGCCGAGCATGTCCGCGCGCAACAGAGTTCCTCACTGGCAAGTGACTCGATCGTCCACCCGGACAAGCTTGATCACGTGCGGGCTTCCCAAATCTGTGGCCAATGCCATGGAGTGTGGTTGGAGGACAGCGAAGAGGGCCTGGCTCAGTTCTTGGCCGAAGGCCGTGAGTTTCGTCCGGGAGATGACCTGCGCGACCACCGGCACGTCTTCGGCGCGGACGACGTGCCCTCGCCGTTCATTCAGGAGGGTTGCCGTATTTCCAATACCACATTATTGGGGCCGCTGCCTTCCAGTATAAGTTCGCAGCCATCGTTCAGCTTCAGGCATTCGGCTGTGTTGGAGTTGAGTATTACCTTACCCGTTCCGGTAATTTCTAAGTTGGTATAGGCAAACATGACCAGACTGCCCCGTATTTCCAACACGGCATTGTCGCCCAGCAGCTGTATGGGCCGGCCTCCGTAGCAGCGCAGTTCAGTGCCTTCGCCTACTATAAGCTCGACCGACTGGCTGCACACCGCCGCGCTTTTCGACGGCTACGACAAGGCGCTGCGCTTTCCCACCGCCGCGCAGGAGGACGGGCTGGACTGCTACCTGCTGACCCCGGTCGAGCGCCGCTTCGCGCCCTACTATCGCAAGTTCGAGGGCTACTTCCCCGAGGACCGCGACGCCGTCTTCGCCATGGTCGCCCCCACCGACATGGACCGCTTCCGCGCAAGGGCCGAGGCCGAGGGCGCGACGATCTTTTAAAACTTATCAAACCATCTATGAGTTTAGCGGGTGTTGAAAGCACAATGTTATTACCTGCTGAAGCTTCACATGCTTTATTGACTCCAGAAGAGCGACAAGCTCAAGGAATTAGTGACCGACTCATACGTTTCTCTGTTGGTTTAGAAAACAAAAAGGATCTTGTTAATGATATTGAGCATGCAATTGTTGCAGCATCGGTTAAAACTAAAATTGATATTTAGTTTATGAATAAGGAGAAATCTGTGGCGGCTTCAATTGCCATTCCAAAATGCGGGGCTTGCCTTTGCCCATCATTTCTAGAGGGACTGAGATCTTCGGATAGTTGTCGTTGACGGCAACAAATCCACCTGAGCGGAGAACGACACGCCAATCGTCCAGCCCTAGCCCATCCAGTCCCTCACTCTCAGGCTCGGCAACCGAGTAACCTAGACGCTGCAGGCTATCCAAGGCCTCGCGGTAGTTTGGCTTCAAACCTAGGGCACGGCGCAAGTGGGCTCGCAGGAGCGGGTGCTGCGGCGATCGGCGCAAGCTTGTCAACAAACGAAATCGCCGGTTCGGTCAACGCATACGTTGAAAACGCAACCGTTTCCTCCGATGCCGGTGCTGTCGGGGTTCAGGCAACGTCACAGGCCACAATCGACGCAATCACCGTGGGTGGCGCTTTGGCGGGTGGGTTTGCCCTGGGCGGTTCGGTTCCGCGCAACGAATTGACGCGCACCGTCGACGCACACATTTCGTCGACCAGCAGCCAATGAGCACGTTGCCGGAACGATCTTCGATCGTCTTGTACACGCTATATCCGTCGGACTGGATGTAGCCCGCGAAGCCATCGAGAAAACGAATGGGCTCGTCGGCGCTGCGACCGCGAGCGAAGTCGAAAACGACTTCCTCCTCGGGTACGCCGTAACTCCAGAGCCAGTATTTCGCTGTCTTTCCTTTGACCTCCGGATCCTTGACCGGCGTGGGAGACTCATCGATCTGAAGAAGCTCATGAAAACGTTGGTTACATGAGTACAGGAAAAACGTTTGGGCTAATTCAATTGAACTATTATTGGCCAGGTTTTTATGCAGATGTTGATAAATACTGCAAGTCGTGTGATACATGCCAGAGAGGGAAGATAGTTCCCAGACCGCGTTGGCCGATGCAGCCATTGCCAGTGATCCCAATACCATTCTACATGATAGGAGTAGACATTGTGGGCCCATTGAAACAAACGAGCAAAGGAAACAAGTATTTGCAGCATCGTGGAAAGCCGTTCAGCCTCCCCATGATGCCAAATGATTTGTTCATGAAGTTCCGAAATTTCCTCACGGCTTGCTCTTATAAGTGACTTCCACTCTTGTCGTTTGATTTTTTGCGGATCCAGGTATGGCTTCTTGTTGAACCGCTCTACACGTAGATACAGAGGCGCCACCTTGGCCTTCAGTCGTACCCGCTCATCATCTAGCAAACCAGCAGCCTACCCATGCTCTCCCGAGGACATCGAACAACTCCGCCCCCCTTGTACCGGGGCGAACGGAGTATTTGAAGATAAAACTGTTTTTGAATCGACAGCGCTCAACCAGCTTGACCGTTTTCTGAAAATCTTCCTCCGTCTCTCCGCAGAAACCGACGATGAAGTCACTCGAAACGGCAGCATCAGGCAGAAGGTCATTTATGCGATCCATCATTTCATAGTAATCGCTGGTGGTATACCCACGCTTCATACGCTTAAGCACTTCGTCAGAACCCCAGCCTTGTAAGCCATCAGACACAGCAGGCTGAAACACAGCCCCAGGTATTCGGGGCGGTTCAGCACTTTGCGCAGGTGATCCCAGGCGCTTGATTGATCTGACAGGGCCTGAAGCCGCATTCCGAACCCCTTTTACAACACGCGAATACTATGGTGTCGCCAAGTTAGGTCGGGCGCCTCTCGCTTGCCTTAACGCAGGATGGGAATGTCTTCCGGATTTTTGTCGATTTTTACGCTCTCGCGCATGTCGTCATCCGGGTTGGCGATCATGTCGGGTGCTCCGTTCAGTCGGGAAAAAGCCGGCAGGGCAGACACGCCAGCGCGACGGTCTGCGACATGTCGAAATGGCGATGGCGCTGCGGATCGAGCCGCAGATCCGGAAAGCGCGCGAACAGGGCCGGCGCGGCGGCCCGCAGCAACATCCGCGACAGCGCCGCGCCCAGACACCGGTGGAGCCCGAGGCCGAAAGCCAGATGCCCCGGCCCCGCCTCGCGGGGCATCAGGTTGGGCACCTGGTCGCTCTTTAATGCATCACCGGCGGGCCGCACAGGTGTCTTGTCAACCGCAACAAGACTGGTGTACTTGCTAACCAGGTGATGACTCAGGGCTGTCTGCACAATTTTGGCCCGAATCGCCTCTGCGTCACTGTGCCGGCGCTCGATATCAGACAGCTCATCGATTCTTGCGCGTGCCCACAAAGCGGCGACACCCGGACTGTCAGGCGCATTCCTGAGTTTGAGCTGGTGGAATAAATTATTTTATTACTAACCTGCGCGAGAAGTTGAAATACTAGTAATACGCTGTTCTCCCTCCTCCATTTGTGCCTGCCAAGAACAGTAACGGTAATAATATGAATAGCCAGGGAACAGCAGTATGTCAGACATAGACCTGTTTTCTTGTAAAAAACCTGAAATTAGACACAAAATAAAATCATACATCTCCTTTCAATCAAAAGCTATAGAAGAGTAGCCAATAAGTTTTTTGGGTCATGTGTTCCATTTTTCTGATTTATTTTTCAGTAACCTTAAGTGATGATGGAGATGACAAAATAATTTCAAATTAGTTGTTTGCATTTTTGGATTCTAAAGAAATTTGTATCCTATTTTTGAAAAAATTTCTAATATAAAGTCATTGCTTTATCTTTCAAAAGGAACCCATTGGTTTATTTTAGTTTAAATAAAACGATATCTGCTGTGATTAGACATGGGACTGTTTTGGAAGCCTCGTTTTTCAACTTTAGCTTTTGCATGCTAGATGTAGAGGATGTGAATTTAGCCAGTCATTGGTATTTTGTGGTTCGCACTGATCGCCATTTGTCACATGCGGCGCGCAGCTTTTTAAAATTTGCCCAACTTAACTTAGAGCAATGCTTAGATAAACAGTGGGTGACCAATGAGTTAAGTCGGCTAAATGAAAGTCTAAATTAACCCAACAAGCTGTCACGTTAAAATGCCATAGTTACAACTTGATTTCGGCCATTTAATTTTTTGCCATCGACTGGCGCATACAGCCGGACGACAGAACGCCGAGCTTCATGGAAATCCGTATACACGGAGATGCCGATGCCAGGGTGATCTTGACCCCACCAAACGGTAATGCCGGTACGCTTCAAGTCCCTGGCAACGAAGGGATGTTCGTACGGTGTACTTCGAGATCCGAGACGATAGCCGCGATCTTCAGCGAACCGCGTAGTCCGATGGGCGAAAGGGCCAACGACGAGTGTGGGACAGAGCCCTTCTGTAAAGAAAAGAGATGGAAATAAGGATAAAAAAAGTGAGGCAGTTCTCCATTGTTATGATAACTTTAGTTTATACAAATTGGTGCTTGGATATAAACAAGCCAGGTAAAATACATATTTCCATTATTAGACTGTGGTTTTCAGGGACCCTTATCAAGGTTCTGTATTTAGGAGAGGGAAAAGCACTGATACTCACACAGATTTCGTTTCTATCAGGAAGAGGTTTGACCAGTGTTGTAAAAATGCTGAGTTTTTGACTCAAAAATGCCTCAAGTATTTACCGATTGCTTACGAAGGAGGAACTCTTTCAAGAATGAATGAAAGGTTCCGATTTTTGAAGTATGATGAGCCAGGGAATAAATTTGCCCGACATTGTGATGGAGTTTATGCTGTGGATTATTGGCAGGAAACAACTACTACAATTCAATTCTATCTCAATGAAGGCATGGAAGGAGGAGCAACAACTTTCTTCCACGATAATTTCAAAAAAGTGAAATAGGCGCCAGCAAAAGGCGGGAACGTCCGCGTTCCGTTCTCTGCATTTGCCGCGATGAATGTCTGGTGTGGCTTGGATTTGCTGACGGTTGGAGCGAAATTGCGTAATGCAGTGACTTGTTGGTGATCAGCACATCACCGCGGCGGGCCAAAATCGCACGCCATTCGACGGCACCGGCGATCTCTGGTTTGAATTGGACGCCAATTGTGCAACTTTCGCCGCATGACCTCGGAAATGCATCGCGCGCAGCCGGGCGATCGCCCTGTCCTTTCCCGTCAAATTCTTCTGCTGGGGTTCCGATTTGGCGGCGGCAGCGGCGATCAAGCAACGCTTTCGCGGTTCAACCAAACGTCCGGCGGTGCGCCGCTGGAACCGCAAAACCGACTCGGTTTTCGGCGCATGCGATTTGGTGTCCGAGGCGACATCAAAGACAACATGACGTACCGAATCGAAATGGAGTTCGCCGGTGGCAACAGCAGCGAATTTCGCGATGATACATAGGTATATGGTAGTACATGCATACATGGCCAAAATTATTGTGGAGCCGGTGGAGGGGCGGTGGAGACGGTGGAGAGATACGTAGGTATATAATAGCACAGGCATACATGGCCCCAAGTGTTGTGTAGACGGTGGAGACGATGGTGAGATACTTAGGTATATAGTACTACAGGCATCCATGGCCCCAATTGTTGTGGAGACGATGGAGAGATACTTAGGTATATAGCAGTACAGGCATACATTATTTTAGTCGAATTATATTTGTTGTACTGTACTTAAGAAGCCCGTTGTTATGTCTGTCGCTGTTCCTCTATTGCTGTCTTCAACTCACGCAACTGTAGAAAACTGCAATATCTACAATACATACTACCATAAACATCATCAACATTATGCAACAAACCTTTCCAGCCTTGCAATGGATTATTGCAACATTCTCATTGTGGCTGTTCAAAAACTTGTCCAGATCATCACAAAATGGTTTGATTAGTTCCCAGGGGGTTGGCATCAAAATAAATGGTCATTTTGAAAGACTCCCTGCAAACACCAAAGATTATTGTAGAGAAAACATAAATAAATGGATGAGTTTTACCTACGAAACTTACCTTGAAATCCTCATTTTCCTTTACTTTTGCCAGCGAATTTGAAATGTCTTCCTCTAATTTAGTGATTTGTTTTTTCAAATCTAAAATATCAAAATCATTGCGATAATTATCGAGACTAATCCTAGGTGCTTCAGTTGAAGATGCCCGTTGAGGTTAAGTCCATGTCACCGTCCATTTGTTTAGCGATACCAAAGTCGGTCAACAAAGGTGTCTGGTCATCACGGAACAATATATTGGCCGGTTTCACATCGCGATGAACAATCCCATGTTGATGGGCTGCCTCCAGGGCCTCTGCGATTTTGATCATATAGTCCAGGCAGGTATCCGGCAGAATGGGCAGCTCCATGCGCTGTTTTAAATCGCCCCCTTCAATGTATTCCATGGCCTGTATTGGTGCCCATGGACTTGACAGTTATAGTTCAATAACCATTTAATCAAAATAGTGGCAATTATTGTGGTGAATTACTTTTTATTTTTGCCATCTATTTATTAATATAATTTTACAGTTGATGACCACTTTGCCAAAGCTCTTGGAGAAGACTGGATCAAATTGCAAAATCGTGGAAAAAATGGCACCGAAAGTCCCAAACCTCACACACCTCAACCTGGTAAAACCAGCAGCCAATCAGGATCAAAGCAACAAAGCTTTGCTCTTTTAAGGGTTTAGTACAAGTTAGTACTCTAATATGCACTATGAGAAAAAGAAGCAAATTCTTTGGCTATACATATACGCAAAGCAACAAAACTTTGCTTCTTCAAAAGTATAGCACTAGTTAGTACTCTAAGATGCACTATGAGAAAAAGAAGCAAATTCTTTGGCCATCCATATACGCAAAGCAACAAAGCTTTGCTCTTTTAAGGGTTTAGTACAAGTTAGTACGCCCGACGCCGGCAGCCAGGAGGGCGTGGTCCGCTCGCTCCTGACGATCATGAGCTGGCTGACCCAGGAGGAGCCGGGCGAGGCGGCCAAGTTCGCCAAGGAGGTCAAGGAAGCGCCGGGCCTCGAGATGGACTTCTTCCCGCTCCCCGGCCAGAGCTACCCGAACGAGCGGATCCTGCGCGCGGTCGAGACGGCCAAGACGCCGGACGCGATCGACGTGGTCCGCAACACCGCCAAGGACGACGGCGGCTAGGTTTATCTTAAAATGAACATCTTTAATATTATAATGTGTTAGCCTAAGTTAGGTTGATTATATCACGGGATATCACTCCATCGACTGTGGCATATCACTTGTGGTATATTCTATTGACTGTGTTATATCACTTGTGCAAAAATCAATCCTAATCTTAATTGATAATTCCTAATTTATACACCAATATGTTTTGCATCGAGGGTGGCTTACCGCATTCACACTGAAAGTTAGACCGGCTTAAATTACTATTTGTTGAGTAATTGACTTTGGGTAATGGATAATGTATTGGTGGATACTATTGGGGTAAATTAGATGCATGACAAACCGGCGCCCTATTGCACACGATATGATGGATTTTGTCCTTGGCAATGAAAAAGCTGTATTTGAGGAGCAATTTGAATGCTCGCCTGTCGCTGCATGGCCAGTACAACACTTTTACACCCAAGATAGGTTGAATGCCTCATTAAACATAGAATGTTACTTTGGAAACTCTTGAGCGCCGTGAACGCAGCGGAGAAGGTCGACGAACGCGGGCTGTTCAGGTTCCGCGTCAACTGATCGCTGGTGCCGGCAAGATCGACATGGGCGCTATCGCCCTTGATGGTAACGGCGGCGCGGATCAAGAGCGGTTCGTCGGAAACACCATCGTCGTCGATCCGGTCCTCGCCCCGATAGGTGCCGTCGGGTACCGCCTGGATCGCCGCGCGAACGCGCCGTTCGGAATAAGCCATCAGTTCCTAGATGGCAGAAAAGATTGCGTTTGAATACTCGAGAATTGCCAACATCCGGAATGTCACATAGGACAACTAATCGAGCTTCAGCTGATTTGTATAACAAAGTAATAATAATTTTATGATAATCTGATTCATAATAAAAGCATGAGATTAATTAGTGTTGACCCTTTGAAGCTCACGTGGTAGTGCTAAGTTCAACACCCGAATTGGCAGCCAGCCTACTCTGTCAACGATAAAATGACAGTTATTAGTTGATGTGATCTTCATCGTCTTCAGAGGTTGTTCTAAGCATGAAGGGCTCGGAAACAAAACTTCGCCATCGGAAACGGGACAGTGGGCCATCGGCTTCGTAATCGTGGACGACGGTAACGGGCCCTGCGTCCTCCCATCCTGTAATCTACACAATCGAGCTACCTGTATAATTTCAGCATCCGACGATGGAAAGGGTTGTTCTGTTTTCCCTGACGACCGTGACGCGGCCGTCGCTCCCTTTTTGTGTGGGGAAACCGCATAAGCGCTGACGTCGCCGGTTCGATCAAGCTCTTCCAGGGCGGGAGAAGGGATGAGTTCGCTGCTGAGTTCGACAATGTCGAACGCTTGGCAAAGGTCCTGCTCGCGTTCAAGCGGTGCGCGCACCTCATCTTCTTCGCGGAAGTAAACGGGGAAGACGAACCTGTCGAGCAGGTCCCGGTCGATCATACCGTCGCCGGCCATGCCATCGGCGATCCGCCAGAACGCACGGAACAGATGCGTTACTTCGACGGGGCCGACCGCTTCCAGCGGCGCGGTGAGGGGCGCCGATGTATAGCTGAGAATGTCCCGCCGCCCGTCGAGACGGCGCTGGTCCATCGGCACCTGCTGCCCTTCCATCGTGTAGATCGTCATGACCGGATCGCGCGGGTCGTAGTCGTACTGATCTGACGGCTCGTCGCCTGGCGGCTCCGGCGACAGCGCGCCGTCGCCGTCATTGCCATTGGCGTGCCCACTGCTGTGCAGGGCCAGGACAACATCCGCTTCGCCTACCGTCCCAACCACCTCGGGGCCGGCAACACCGAGCTCTCGGCGGCTCCCGCCGGCTCGCACGCCGCCACGATGCGACTCGATCGCGTGGGCAACGAGTTCATCGCCTACGCCTGGGACGAGTCCGGCGCGATGAGTGGCACGAGTTGCCAGTGGTTCGAGCTCGGTCGCTACGAGTGGGTGCCGACGGACGAGGAGACCCCCGTGCCGGACACCGTCCAGCTGCTTGTGTGGAGAAACTGGTAAGGATCTACTTCACTTTATGGCCTTTTGTCCCGAATTGTAGGATTTAAGGATATTATATTTTTGGTAATGAAGGGTCAAATGAGATACTCGTTTCAGTAGTGAGATCAAAAATTATGGGGGAACAAAAAGAGACTCAGTTACAATAAATTGCGAATGACTAACAGGGATGGATCCTTAGGAGAGGAGAGGGGGTGCTTACTGGTAACAGTGTTCCCACTGTCCTTGTGCGGTGAATGCCAAGCAGAGCCTTAATTTCCCGCCGCAGGGCTTTTCGCTCTCTTGGTATAGTGCGATCTTCACCGATCCGGGCTGGCGCGCGGCCTTGTTCGCCTCGGTCATCCTCGCGCTTTGTGCCGCCGCTCTTGCGGTTGCCATCGCCCTGCCGCTCGCCTGGTTCCTCTGGCGGCGCCTTGCACCCTGGGCGCAGGTGTTCCAGCTGCTCGGCATCGCGCCCTTCACGTTGCCGCCCGTCATTGAAAGCGAAACAGCATCTCTGCCAGCCTGGAGTCCCGAAAAGGCAAATCGAGACGACTCAATTCGGCAGGTGGCGTTGCCCTGATCACCTGCATCAATTCTTTGTCCTGATCACTAAAAAAGCCGCCACTGTATATCATAAAATCCGGATCAGTTTCTGGCTGCGCCTGTTCTGCTCGATAGACTTTCTGTAGCCGGGACACCAATGCAGGCATATTCTGTATCGATTCCCAGTGCTCCCGGCACTTGATCTGGTGGAGAAACTCGAGACGGTCTGGTCGCTTGCCATCGTTGTTGTGCCACTTGACGAGAGAGGCTGACACGACATCTCACTCTGTGCTCGATCAGGTGAACGAGGCAGTTTGCGATGCACGGTCCCAGCGAGCAGGCTTGGAGACCGAGGCGAAGCAAGTGAAGGTAAAAGCGCCACCACTCTGATTGCTTTGGATTGGCGTTGACTGTTCCTGTACGGCGTAGGAGCTTCTCAAGCAAGTCCTTTTGTAAATTTTATAAATAAAAAAAGGGTTACAGGCATTCAAACCCAAAAATAGAAAAGACAAACCGCGAAAAAACCTTATAAAGGATAAAATATAAGCAAAAAGAGCCATGAATTAAAGAAAGGAATGAAATTCCTACCGAAAAATTCCAGAGAGGGAAGGTTGTTTTTAGAGACAAGTTTAAAGATTAATAAGAGTTATTTCAGAGGAGTCGTAATGAATATCCCTCATTTCTCTCAATTGGTGATCTAATTCACGATTATGTGATAATACCGACTAGAAGGCGTAAGAATATGACAATGCTTTAAAATAGATTTGAGAGAATATAATCAACTTGCAACTTTTATGTCTAATCTCTCATATTGATCGGCTGTTAGGAAACAAACAATATATTGATGATGCTTGTAGGTTAACAACCTCTGACACAATTGCTTAACGCAACCGCCTGGATATCTTCGTTCAATACTTTGAGCCCAATCAATATCTAAGCAGTTTTTAATAGCGTCATCATAAAAGCATTTGCAACCTCCGTTTATCCAAAAGCTTGCATCGAATTATACCAAAAGGATAAATTGTTATTAAAGAAAATTACGGATTTATCACCTTATAGTTCGTTTGAAATAAAAAAGCACCTAAGCAATTCACCACCATTACAGGAATTGTACGTGGTTATTAAAACAGAGAGTGGGAAAACCCTGGTCGACTGGAAAGGAGATCCTCCTCTGGAAAAACCGATACCAGAACCATTTGATTGTAGGACAATGGGCAAATGTCTCTGACTATAAGTTTCGGACGCATAGTTCTTAAAAAATTCTGGTCCTTAGCCTTACCAAGGGTGGGCAAGTACTATAAAATATATGACTTGGCCCAAAGGATATGATTTGGCCCAAACTGGGAAAGTCAACCGGCTCTTGTTTCAGACAATACGTCTTGCCTGCTTAAAAAAAAACAGTTTAGGGACAAAGGTGAAATTTTAAAATCAGTCTACTTTTATATCTGTTCTATCAAGCCATTCATGACTAATACATATAAACAGCATGATGGTGCTTAAGAAGGCTCAACATAGCCGAAACACAAAAACTTCAAACGAGAGGAGAGCCTTGGACTGTAGGACTTTGAAAGTTACTCAGTTATTTCATTGAGTCCCATAGCTAAGTGGAAACGTCGTTGGCTCACTAGTCATGCAATCCGGGTTCGAATCTCATCTATTGTGGTTTGCCACTTCTGGAAAAATCTTCTTAGCAAAAATTTCAGCATTCCCCCCCCCCCCAAGAGTGGTCGTATCATTTTTAGTATCTATGACACATGTAAAATTACACAAGATGACAAACGACTTTGAACGGCTAAGGAACAAGGCATAGGATAAGAAACTGCTTAAATCACATTGAATTACGAACATAAATGTTGTACAACAAAATTTACGATTAGGAGACAAAGTAAAATTACATGGAATGACAAAACGCGTCCATTTAGCATGTGTGGGTTTGTGGGATTGCATTTCAAAAGGCAGTTACAGCCCTAGTTGTCACGGCAAAATTTTCCAGGGGGACAAACAACTGTGGCTACTTCATGATAAACCCCTCCCCCTAGAACTTTCAACTCCCAAAAAACTACGTCTCTTGTCAGGGACAGTTACCAATTTTATAATACATAAGAATTTCCCATATGAAGCACTAATAGGGTCCAATTCTTTAAAGAAAAAATGAGTGATATTGGATGTAGCAAATGTGAAGTTTTGAAATGAAACAAGGTCGCGGACTCTACGTTGAAGCCTATCCTATACAACTGTATTATAATCGAATAAACGAATAATTAGAAGTTACAACTCCTCCGCAGCAGCCATACAGACGGGGCACGATTTTTTGGACACCCTGTCAATTCCTTGCACAGCTGGCGATAAATGATTAAAGTGCCCGCAGGCTTGTTAGATCGCGTTTAGGCCTAATCTATCCGAAGCATAATTTCAGCGAGCACTTTCCTCTATGACGTGAGCCTGAACTGCGTGGCGCTTGGCACCGGCAAGGCGCTGGAATACGAAGAGCAGCTGCGCCACGCGATCGATTACGACAGCTGAGCCGGCGGTGGGGAGCGCCCCCACCCTTCGCCAATCGTGAAGCGGCCGCGTCTGGATTGCGCCGGCCCGGCCGTGATATGACGGACTGACCCAGAGACCGGAGACGCCGCGTTGGCCCGAGATCGCGCGCATCAGGAGGATTACGCAGGCCCGCTCCGTGTTCTTAAGATGTTGCTGACATGCCCTTCAATAGCCTGTATGCACATAGTGTTTTGATATGGTTCGAAAACCCCTGTATATTCCCTGAAATTTTCACCTTAGTGTCCTTTGCCTTAATAGTAGCAGTCGCAGTAGGAGTAGTATACTATTGGTCAGTTGAACAACCCCCTCATCATGCCCTGAAAGTTTCAGTTTAACAACCTAAGCCGTTCCTGAGACACACCCTTCCAGCAAGATGCAAGCATGTTGTGTCGGTGTGTGTCACGCTGTTGTCTGTTTCCGAGGTGTCTCCCCACATTCCTTCCTCTGCACAAGGATCGTTCGCGCCGATCGAGAACATTGTCCACTACGATGCGAGTCTTAACACCTACGTCTGCACCAACGGGCTTGGCTGGTTGAGGGGCACAGGTTTGAGCACATGATTGTTTCCCGGAAGCAAGCATGAAGTCGCTCATTCCTCTCTCTCTCTCTCCTCTCTCAGCTCTTCCTGGGACGTCGACACTACCAAGAATTCCTTAAGCTCGCCAAGAAGCACTTTGGAGATTACCATCGCGATACCTGCATCGTAACGACGTGCATCGGACAAGTCCTGCACGAGAAGAAGGACTATAAGAAGGCCCTTCGTGCCTTCCACCATGCTCTCAAGGTTGGTCGCATCGCACTGGGTGCCGTCCATGCTGAGATTGCGATCACACTGAACAAGCTCGGTAACTTGTATTACGAAACTGGTGATCTCGAGTCAGTTTTCAGTAAACCTGTTAGAATGTCAATATTTTTAATCAAGGTTAGATGATTTCCTATATATGCTGGCTTTAGTTTTGCAGGAAATTTTTGTATAATTTATAAACAAACATATATTCATTTCCAGGTATCTTCATTGCTTTATTGTTACGATATGACTGCAGGTGAGATAATACATTCCTAAAAAGGCTGACAGGCCATCTTTATTGTCGATTTTCTTTGTTTTGTTCTATCAATTACTTCTTGAAGAGCCCGGCAGTCCTCGACGTAGGACTTCTTGGCCTGGCGGGGCAGCTGCTTCAGGTGCCACTCGGCGCGCGACGCCGACGCTCGATCTGGGAAAGGGCACGAGGCGACGATACCGGTGGGCGGATTCGCCCGGGTGTACCGCGCCCCTTTGCCGGCCAGGTGTGCGGCGAAGCGCGCCTGAAGGTCGTTGGTGATCCCTGCGTAGAAGCTGCCGTTGCGGCAGCGCAGGAGGTAGAGGCACCACGGTTTCGGCGCGCTTCATGCCGCGGCTCGACTTACGGCGGGTCTTGGGCTTCTTGCAGACCGTGCGCGTCGCTCCGTCGGGGAGGACCTGCACGATGCGGCGGATGCTCTTGGAGGGGGCGAGTGTGGGTTCCACGGTGACCTCCGGGTTCGGTTCGAGTGTAGCACCTGTGATAGGTTCCAGGCCTGCACTTGGAGGCGACATGACCAACGACACCGAGACCGCCGCGCCCGGCGCGACCGTGCTCGCCCTGCGTGGCTTGCGCCCTTTATTCTGCTCGCCTTTTCCCAGTACATGCTCGACTCAAGCGCTTTGTCGGGCAAATCGCTGCGTGCGAGTCTGCTGGGGCGCTACAACGGTATCGCTTACTACGTGCTGGTCGGCTTCGGCATCGGTGCGCATGTCACCGGATGGCTGTGGTTGATCGAGCCGGTGGCCTGGGCGAGCTGGGTTTTATTGTTCAGCACGTTTGTGTCTATGGGCGATCGCGGCCTGGCTCTGTCTTCTTTGGTGAACGTCAACGGTACTTTTGGCCGTGGTAATGTGGGAACAGACATGAACGCTATTCCCGTCGCTTCTATCGAACGCATTGAAGTACTTCGGGATGGTGCTGCTGCCCAATATGGTTCTGATGCGATTGCCGGGGTGATCAATATTATCCTCAAAGATGATATTGGCTTAAGTTTTAATGCTGGCACTGGTGCTCATTTTTCCAGTGAAATTCCGGATGCAGATGATAGCCCTGATGGTTTTATTTGGCACCCGCTGCCACCAAAGACTGCCTAACTACATATGGAGGCCTATTTAATTAAAAATTGGATTCCCGCGTTTTCCTATTTGTTCTTTTTTTAAGATATGCAAGGTTTTGCAAGTTTTTACTTAACCAATTTAAGAAATTTGGTTTCATTTTTACTGTCTTTGGTAATTTGTAATTTCCTTTGTTTCGTTTTAAGGTTGCAATTGTTGCAACACTAAAATGACTTCCATAAAATCATCCCTTTGATAACTTTTTAATGAACATAACATAACAAGCTAAAGGTTTGACTAAGGCGAAAGTGCCCAGAAAGGCCCAAATCGAGGGGTCTCAGAGTGGCTCAATATCGGCCCAAAAGGTAAGGTTAGGCCAAGGCATAAAGGCTCAAAAGGCCCAATTCGAGGAGCCTCAGAGCTGCCCAATTTTGGCCCAAAAGGTAAGAATAGACTAAGGCATAAGGGCTCAGACAAAGGCCCAAAATCGAGGGGCTTAGGATACATCATTACGAATATCGCGTATCAGCTCAGCAAGCTTGGGTTTGTCGACACCGTCTGCAACGATGTCGAAAGATTGTACAAGGGGTACACCGGCTCGCATCATGGTTGCCATCTGGCGTGTGAACAATGCGATGTCTGCAGGTTTTACCTTACCGCCACCGATGGAAACACCGGCAGATTTTTTCTTAACCTTGGTGGCTACGATGCCTTGTCGTCGTAGTTCTGCCTTAGCAATAGCGGGTGGCATGAATTGCGGCTGCCCCATTGCGCCGGCCCAAGATCCCACCATGACATCGGCCTTGATGTGACCGCCATTTATGATCTGCAACGCGAGCAGAAGTTCCTTGCGGAAGAAGGCGCTGCGCCGGCCGTCATAGGCGAGCGTTGCCAGCGCATCGATCACCTTGAACCCGCCCGTCACACGGCCGAAGTCGGTCTCGATGCCCCAAAAGGCGACGAGGAATTGCGGCGGTACGCCGAACTTCTTGCTGGCCTGCCTGTCCACTTGCATATCGGATTCATTTCCCTTCAAATTTTCTCATTCATGTCAGAAGCTCTAACAGTGACGTAATGTTTACTGCTAGTACCCAAATTTCAGATTCTAGTAGGGGTAACCTTCAGACATAGTTTTATGTCAAAACTATGTAGCAGCTGTAATTGCTAGGCCATTGCAGTGCTTTCGATAGGAAAGCATAGCCAACGTTTACAACTGTTGATCCTTGAGGATACTAAAGTGATCGTTTTGTTAGGATCATAGAAACGCTACCACTTTGTATTGATAGGAGTGCATCAGCTTGAAGCGCGCAGAAAAACGAGACCACTTGGTTAAGGTTGCAACCAGCCTTTTCAATGCATTCGGATATCGAGCGGTAGGAATTGATCAGGTCATCGCTGAATCGGGCGTTGCAAAAACGACCCTTTATCGCCATTTCCCATCAAAGGAAGATTTGATCGTTGCGGTGCTTAAATCTATTGATGAGGAGTTTTGCTTTTAACCACAGACAAGTCAATTGAATATATTCGTATAAACAGATGTACCGGATAAAATTGTCCGTCAAAATCTTAAAAACAAAAGAATTGGGCTGAAAAATTTGTCTTTGTAATGTTAATCCACCTATTCAAAGGATGTATAATAGCCTGAGTTGAAAGAGAGGGATGCACCCAATTTTCTCGAAAATCAAATGAAATGATTTACCGCGACCATAAGCAACAATTCCAACCTTAAGAACAAATCGTTCGCCTTCTCCTTCGTGCTGCCCATTCTGCTGGTCGTCACGGTGCCGGCAAGAACCATTCTGGGAACACTTGATCAGCTGCACTGGGCCGCAGCGGCCGGTCTGGCCGCCGTCTCCGGACTGCTGGTTTCGCGATTTGTGTTCCACTGGTCACTGCAGTACTACCGCAGCGCCAGCAGCTGAATTTGACCTGAGATGCCGTTTGGCTCCTGGCAAAACCACGCTGCTGTACAACGGGGTCAGCGGTCTTTGGGGACACCAGAGTTTCCAAAACCCGGTGTAAAACTTGCATAAACCCAAAAATACAGAAGGAAGAAAACCAAACCCGTAAGTGCACTATTGAGCGAAATCTTTTGTTGGGAGTCAGTTATCCTCTATTTCCAACATTGAAAATTTCAGTGACTTTCTCTACGTCGTTTGGCACTTGGCAGCATCCAAAAGCTGGTTTTTTATCATCAATGGATTGCACATTCTGTATGACTGACAACCAACATGGTCTGGACCTATCAGACCGAGGACCAGATTCAATGCAACCCAACCGTTGCGGGAGACCGAACTTTTTTAGGTGGCTGTGATGGACAGTTGCACGTAGTGGACCTGAAAACGGGAAAAGCGATCAACGAGCCGCTGCCGCTCGATGGCCCCACCGGAAGCACTCCGGCGGTTCGGGGAAAGAACGTGTTTTTTCCAATCATGGACGGCGCGATCTATGCGTTTGATTGGCAAACCCAGAAGCTGCTGTGTTCGCCAGCTCTTTCAAAACCTGATTGGCAATGCATTGAAGTTTCATAGAAAAGGTGTCGAGCCTCATGTTCGAATATTCACAGAGCAATTGGACCCTACAGCTCATTCACCCACTGATTCGATTTCTCAGTGTTGCATTGGGATTCAGGATAATGGAATTGGGTTTGAACAAGAATACGCCGATCGTATCTTCGGGGTCTTTCAACGCTTACATGGACGGGACGAATACGAAGGAACAGGCATCGGCCAACTGCGAAATGGCAGTTGAATGGGTGATTATCACATTTTAGACTCTCTCGATCAATATTTAATAACTGTCATAAATTTCCATTCGAATTCTTGACGTGGAACCTAAAAACATTATAACTTTTTAATACTAGTCATTCTTGGTAAATTTTACTATCTTAGACTGAAAATAGACACTACAAGGAGGTGATCTTTACTTAAAAAACAGCTCCCATACACCCTATTATTATGTATAGATTCTGTTTTTCTCTCTTTCATAACTTATAACTTATTTTTCTTTTATAGTACCCAAAAACCCATAAAAAACAAAAAATAATTCAAAACATTCTTTGAATTATTTTTTATAAAATTTCCAACTATTTTCTAAACTTTCATCTAAGTTTACTTTTGCTTCAAATCAAAGCTCAGCTTTTGCTTTTTCTGGATTACAGTAGACTTCTGCTACATCTCATGATCTTCTCTCTACTATCTCAAAAGGAATTTCTTGAGCAGTTATTATCTGGGTCTTACGGATGCCCTTCACGATCTTGGCGCCGATCATCTTCGTGCTCTGCGCCATCGGCGGCTATGCGCCGACGCAGTCGATGCACGACGTCTGGCTGATCGTGATTTTCGGAGTGGTCGGCTACCTGATGCGCAAGCTGAACTATCCGATGGCGCCCGCCGTACTGGCGATCGTGCTGGGACCGCTGGCCGAGAAGGCCTTTCGCCAGTCCCTGATCGGCGCCCAGGGCAATCCGATTGTGCCATTGCCCTAGAAATGGCACGAAACGTCCTAAGGGCAATTTATGGTTTTGTAGTCCAGCGTTAACTATCAGGGTTTATCTTCCACGAACCAGGAAGTGAGGTTTTTGCCAATTTTTGCTTCTTAAAAAAGCAATTTTTGTGATTTCGTACTACGTTATTCACCCTGCCCTCCCCATTCCTCCCCATAGGGCTTCCAGGCGGCGCCGCCAGCCGAGGCGACGCACGAGCGGCACACAAGGCCAAGATCGGAGAACAAGATGCCGGCAACGAGGACAACGAATCGCAATGTGGTCCGGGTATCATACAGGAAATGCAGGTACTGGGCCTCAAGCTCGGCATCCGTAAAGGAGAGCCACGCGTGGTAGGACTTCTCCATCACCATCGCCAAGGCGCAGCAACACCAGGGCAGCCTTGGGGAGAGATGCCCCTGGACTCCGGCGCGTGGAAGAGGGAAAAGAAGGCGGGCCTGGAATCCACCGGTGCGAGCTGTTGTTGGGTCAGTCTATACTAGGTTGTTCCCAAGAAAAACCCAAAGGCTTTTTTAAGTGTGTGATATATCTATAGAAGAATCGTGTAAGTAAGTAGTAACGAACCGAAAGTAAGGAGCAGCATGGACCAATAGTAACTGAAACTCTAAAAAAAATATAAGGCCTAAGACGAGCGTTAGGCTTTCAATGATAGGAAGGTATTGGGATTTGTATTGAGTCTGGTGGTCTGTACTTATGTCCCTGATCGGGGTTTTCTAAGGTCTATTTGCCAAAGTTTTAGCATGCGCCTGGTCCACTTTTGAATGCGTGCATCGACCCACTTTGGTGTAATACGCTTTAAAACACCAAGTGTAATGGCATCAATACAGGCATGCCCAAGCAATGCCAAAGAGGCGAGTGCTAGCCAAATCGACCGGAAAAATCCTGCTCTATTTTTTGTATTATTCGTCATGCTCTATGATGCGTCCTTTGGTTTCAGGTGGCTTGGTATTTTCGGGTGTTTCACCCTCTGGTACCCCTTTAACACTTCTAGATGATTTTCCAGAAATTTTCTTATTAAAAATCATTCTTTAAATTCATTAGTTTGTGTTTTCCCAAGCAATCCTAAACGTGATACACCATCTTAATTCATGCCACTGTCCCGCACTATGACTGTCCCTTTGAAACCCTCTAGCACCCCCTCAGTATTGCTAAGACATTTTTCAGGGATTTTATTCATTAAAGTCATGCATTAAGTTCATTGGCTCATGTATTCCAATCTGAAGATGAAATGTTTCTACGAAGCAATTTTCAATTTTTTTGAAAACGAGGCCCTTAGTTGAAAAGGTGTACTTGTCTGTGTGTCAAAACATTTCATTCTCGCAGAACGCAGACTGACACTGAAGCGAGAAACCTTGCAAAAATTTCTTGGCTAATAAAATTAATTTGCTAACGCAGGTCAGGGGCGTTGCAGTCATTTAGCTAACGATGGCATGCAGCTTATGCTCACAAGCTGATATGATTGGTTGGTACAAAATGCAGAAGAAGGGAATGTTAAATGCAGGAAAGTTTGTCCTCAATGCACTTTTGAAGGCTGCGTGCTTACAGATTCTTGCGATTTTTAATGCCTACCCTTTCTTTTTTTATCAATGTTAAGCCACGAAAATCCCCTTCAGCTCGTTAAATTAAATAAACTATTAGCAAGTAGAATAAACCACAGAAAAGCAAGATGAATTGTACACTGAACGGATTCTGGTACACGGTGTTGCAGGGCCAAGCACGGTTCCTGATGTAATTCCAAAGCTATATTGTAAACAGGGTATAAAATCGCAGCACATGCTATTGCACTTTTTTGCTGATCATTTGTTGCACTTCCAAGGGTGTACGCGGACGAGCTACAAATATTACATAGTGTAAAATTGCCGATAAAATTAGCACACTTAATTTGGTTTGAAGCAGGGAATTAAGAGAAATAAAAAACTTACACCCCGATTATCAGGCCCATGTGTCCACGGTTAGAAATATCTAGAAATACCCTACGGCATCGACCTAAAATTTCTAAAGCTAAAGCCTACTTTTCTACTTTACTACACATTAAATTAATGTTCTTGTTAAACATGCATTAAACGTATAAAGTGTGATACAGCTCACCAGCGATCTTCTTTCTTCTTCTAACCCAGAGAAATTTCTCGATCTTCTTCACATTGGAGTTCGTTCCTTAGTATTTAAAAGACGCCCTTAACATTAAGTAAGATTCTCACTTTGCCAAACCTCATGGAATTCTTGGTCAATCACTATCAATCAAAAAGCGCAGCTATTTATCGCCAAGAATCGCAATACTTACGAAAAAATGAAAAGATAAGGTGAACGCAAGGAAAAGCGAGAGGCAAAGAGACTCAAAAAGCAAATCGAAAAGGAGCGGCCGATTGAGAAGCCAAGAGCAGGGTCTCTACCAAAGATCCGAATTCGGATCTGACTCAGGGAGATAAAGACTGAACCTGAAAAGCTTAAGACTTCCTAGAATTGGATACAGCCCACGGTAGAGAAGCATGCTAGACTCATACCGAAAACTCATGTATTGATTATACAAATCGGAAATTGCCAGAAGGTTCTTTGAAGAAACTGTCTGAATGTCAAGAGTAATCAGACTGGTTAAAAAGTCGTTCTCAAGAGCTATGAAATCTGATCCAGGACTATAGAGTGGATCCGTAAACACTGCAGCCTCTCCTGTCAGGCCCCAACGTTGTTCGCTAAAGTATTCTTTTAGAGCTGATGAAATTGCTGCATTGCCAATTAAAACCGCCAACAAACGCCATCTTGTTGGCACCACCTATCAGGCTCTGGATATTCCCCCTAAAACCAATGGCAGTGCGGTGTATGGTATCGATGTAGAAGTGCCAGGTATGGTGTTCGCCCGTCCAGTACTTCCGCCCACCCGATACGGTAGCAAAGTCACTAAGGTAGATGACTCTGCGGCGAAAAAGCTGAAGGGCTATCAGGGATATCAGATATTCTGGCCATGGAACCGACGTCATTGCTTAGTTCTAATTCAATAATTATTTCTAATATGGGGTCAGCAACAAGTTAGCAATAATTAAATTAAAACCAACTTAATGACCACCAAGGCACCCGCGTCAATGATGGTTGCGTGAGAGAATATCTTGGTTACATTTCAATGAGAGAAAAGTATGTTTAATGTAATTAAGGAATTAATATAAGCCAATTAATTACTTCAACATTAGAAATTTAGGTGATTAAGATCAAGAGCATGTTTATCATCAACTTTACAGCCCTCGAAAATATAATGATGAAAATATTATTGTAGTAGGAGGAGGAAATAGTGCAATAGAAGCGGCACTCACACTATGTGAACAAAATAAAGTTTATTTATCTTACAGAAAGAGTGAGTTTGGAAGGATTTTTAAAGATAATGAAAGGCTACTAAATGAAAAAGTTGCAGATGGAAGTATTGAACTTGTATTAAATTCAAATGTGAGTGAATTTCGGAATGCTGTTTTTATTCATTTTACTGCCTCCCAAGTCCATTTATTCTTTCGCCTGAAGCTATATCCAAGATCCTCAAGAAAATTTACCTCTCTCTCGAAGAAAGAATTTGGGCGAGGCTTGTGCGGATCATGCGAAAACAGAATCTTCTTCCCTTGGCGGATCTGTTGAGTCAGGAAAGTCCTATTGATCCTCCAGATCTCGTCTTGGGACAACCCCTTTGTGACCACATTCCAATCATCCACCTTGTGATAGTCAGAATGTAGTTAATATTGACTGGTCTACTTATCTTAGAATCAGAAAAAATCCTTTGCTAGGCTTGTTTGCTCCCATTTTTTTTAAAGGTGAGAGGTTGAAAAGATACAATTCTCTACCAAAAAATATTCTTGTACATGACATCAAAAAAGGTATTCCTTTTGAATCAAACTCAACAGATGCCATATATCATTCTCATCTTTTAGAACATATAGATAGAGATTTTGTCGAAGAATTTTTTTGTTATGCAATGGATTTATTATGTGCGGCCTAGTCTTTTGTCTTGATGTAACCACACCACGGGATTCCTTTTCGTTTTTGCCTGAAATTGCAGAGAAGTGGCAATGCTTTCCTTGCCATTTTTGCAGCACGTTTTGCCTTGATACAACCTTCATATCTAACACTATGAGCGCCAACCGTCCGGTTCACCGTGTGCTAGGAGTTAGATGTATCATGGTTCATCAATCTCTGCTGAATGAGTTTCAAGGCCGCTGCGCGGGTTCGTCAAACTCCGGCAGGTTGTACGCGACAGGTATCGATTCGTCTTTGAGTTTCAGGTGCGAAGGCTGGTCTTCTTCGTGATTGGTGCTCGACAGGTACACCGACGACAGCCGGTCGAAGGTGATCACGCCGTCCGGTTTCGGATAGTCAATGATTCTTGCCGCGGCCGCAGGTTTCAGGGAGCGGTGATCCGCTTGCTTGTTGTGCCAGGTAAACGGCAGCTTGCCGAAAAATATGCTGCTTCTCAGAGGCAGCCTATAATTTTGCACACATTTTCTGACTACTGTCAGCAATTTATTCCAAAATGTGTGCCACCTAGCCGAGCAACTATTCCACTATTTCTGCAAGGCTTGTTTTCTAGCCAAAATTTGGAAATTGTTTCTAACGAGATGGATGCACTGGTGAAGACCACTATGAAAAAGTCTCAAGTTTCAGCTGCAACAATTGATTACATATACAATGTAACAAAAAAAACTGTCCAAGTCATTATTGTATTAGTATCAAGTCCCATGTTTTCAAAGCTCTTTAGTACTTCTATCCCACTAATATCAGGAAGTTTCATGTCAAGCACTACAACTGTAGGCATTAATTCTCTTGCCTGAAATACTCCATCCTTTCCCGTATTTACGACCGTAACTTCATAACCATCTTTCTCAAGACTTTTTTTGAGGTTATTTGCCAGAAATTCTTCGTCTTCAATAATGAGCAGTTTCATAACTATTTTGTATTATTGTCAACCAAAGTCTTAGTCTGTCCAACATAGTTATTAGATATCTGTGAGACCAAAATTTATTTTTCTGAATGAAAGTAGTGATGGGCCTTAAAACTTTAGATAAACAGGAGCTATCCTACATATGAATGGGACTAACACCGCCCTGAGTCTCACCATCACCTATTACACTATAATCTGACAATAGTTTTCCTGAAAGGATTCGGATTGCATCAAACATAGCCATTTAATGATTTCACGTGTTCAATTTACGTTTTCTTTTGTTCCGTGTAATTGCAACAATCCAAATAAAGGATTGTAAATTTATAAAAAGAATTCGATAACTTCAAGAATGGAATAAGCTTCATTGTTTTGCTTAGTAAAAGAGTTGGTAAAACTGATCGAAGTTTGAATATCCCACCCCCAAAATTGCATTTGATTCGTAAAAACGTATGAACGAATTTTTTGTGTTTTTTAAAGTTTTTTTTTATATCTGTTTGAGAAGTACTGAAGGATATTGTAGCGAACACCTTTACCCTTGTACGGTTCCGGCTTGCGATACGCGCGGATATTCGCTGCCACCTGGCCAACCTGCTGTTTGTCGACACCACGAACCACGATTTCCGTCTGGCTGGGTGTTTCAATCGCTATACCCTCCGGAATTTCGAATTCCACGGGGTGCGAAAATCCAAGCGACAGGTTGAGCTTTTTGCCCTGCACCTGCGCGCGGTAGCCAACGCCGACAATCTCGAGCTTGCGTTCGAACCCCCCAAATATGTGTCCAACTCGTAAAAACGTAATAAAATGAATAAAAACGCATTTTTGATGTGTTAAAAAAATCGCACCCCCTCCCATCCTCTAAAAAAATCCACCCGAACGAAAATCTCGGATATGGCCCTGTATCCACATAACTAAATTTAGAAAATTGAAGTTAAAAGAACTTTCAAAAACCCCGCTTTAAACAGTTTTCTTCAGCTCTCTGAGAAGCAGTATTTATGTTTAAAGTCAACATGTGGATCGTGGAGAAGTCGTCGTCCTTGCCCACCTCGAGCAGCGAGACGTCGAACGTTCCGCCACCGAGGTCGAAGACCAGGATGAGCTCGTCTTCCTTGCCCTTGTCGAGGCCGTAGGCCAGAGCGGCCGCGGTCGGCTCGTTGATGATGCGCAGGACGTTGAGACCCGAGATCTCCCCGGCCTCCTTGGTGGCCTGACGCTCGGCGTCGTTGAAGTACGCGGGGACGGTGATGACCGCATCGGTCACCGCGTTTCCCCTCCCGCCTGTCAGACTCCCTGATTTTACGCTGTTTCAGTCTTGCATCTTGCATGATATGCAACTCAAATTTAGTACTTTTATAAAACATCAAAACTGCGAGAAATAACTGAAACATATTTTGACTTACTGTTTTGTACAACTCAAAGGCATTTATTTATATAAATAAGTGATTCAAAATAGAAGCTTCCAATAAAAAGTAATATATTTTATGAAACAAAACTCACCATTTCTCGCTTGGCGGCCGCCATTCATCATGACGCTGGACTTCGCCAAAGCGATGGAGCGACAGTAATGGTCCCGCGGCAATTGGCTGGATCCTTATCGGCGCTGCTGTTGCGGTCGGTCTTTCTATAATCTTTGCGCTGCACCGCATCAATTAAACGAAAAATGCTTCTCAGATACGTATTCGATATCCTCCGAAAGGCGCTTGCCTGGTTGCGAAGATATCCAGCTTCCATGGGCGCGGAAACTTCGGAGCTCGTTGCGCCTCCTGACTGACCGTTGGTGGGGCGGCTTAGGCAGTACATGGAAAACTTCAACAACCTGGAGAACCTGCGCTACTACATCTTGATCCAATCCGAGGGCATTCAGTCCGCAATGAAGTATGAGCAACGGAACCCCAGGCCTCGCGTCTGTGCTTTTCCTGTTGACCAGCTCAACTCAACCCTCCCCCCCCCCCCCTCTTCCCCAACCGCTCCATCTCGTACACAGAACGGCGCGTGCGGCATCCAAGTCCCTTCGGCAGGCCATGGAATGGATGCTCGACCCGGCCAACAACGACACCGACCGCAAGTTCGCCGGCGCGGTGCCGTTCCTGCACCTGACGGGCACGGTGGTCGGCGGCTGGCTCATGACCCGCGCGGCGGTCGCGGCGCGCAACGGCGCGGACTTCCCCGAGGCGTTCCTGGACGGGAAGCGCATCACGACGAAATTCTACGCCGAACACATCCTGCCCCGCGCGGCCATGCAGCTCGCCACGATTCGGGGTGACGGACGATCTGACGGATCGGGTGAGCGCCGTGGATCTGGTGCGCGCCGGTTCCGCCGCGCTTGGCGGAAAAGGCGGCGGAGGCCGCCCCGACATGGCTCAAGCGGGCGGACCGAACGGCGCCGGCGCGCCGGATGCCGTGACCGCGGTGGAGGCCGCGCTTGCCGGTCTCGCGAATGGGAGTGCTTGAACCAGGGGCGCGACAACGTCCATGGTATGACGCTATTTGAGATATGAACCTTTTAACATGAGCAAACGTGACGAGACAGGAAGCGTAGAATATTTTTCAGTTTTGTAATTTAGGGTCACATTTTTACTTCATGATATGGTTTCATAGGCAGTATATTTGGACAAATATTAATTTGGAACATATTACGAAGCGTAATGGACCCTTTTTTTCTCATTTTCCTTACGTTAAAACGAGTAGGGATTAATTATAAAAAATATGCTCCAGGTAAAAAAAAAAAATTTGACACTTAAAACGATCAATGCGGGACGCCTGCTACGCCCGCGCCATGAAGGACTACCTCCACGCCCTCGAACTCGACCCCGAGTCGGGGATCAGCCACTACCTCCAGGCGCTCCTGTGGTCCGTCCGCTCGGCCGAGGAGGGGATCAGCGAAGAGGAGATGCTCGCGCGCCGCGAGCGCTCCCTCGCGGAGCTCAAGCAGTCCTTCGACAGCCAGTTCAAGGGCTACGAGCGGATCCGCAACGAGCAGGGCTTCAACCCGGTCCGTGGGTGCCCATTAAATTTCTCAGAAAAATTAGAAGATTTTTTCAGTGTGAATGTAGAAACAATGCAGCCGTTTCCTGTTGAATTGATTAAATTGATTCAGTATATTGATTGTATTATGGTATATAAATGTACATAATTCTATATAGTTTCTATTTTTCTCAATAATGGTCACCCTGACTTTTATGATTATTGTTTTATGCCTGTAACTTTTGTTTTATGCAAGTACAAGAATTAAAAATTCGGATTGGGGGTAACCGTCGGGCCACATCCACGATTCCGGGTTTATCGCTATCTTTGACTCTCATGATGACGGTGCCCTGATGGGGAAGTGCCAAACCAGCAGCAGCTTGCGATTTGGCAAACGCCCATCCGAAGTCTTGATCGATACCCATCACCTCACCCGTAGAACGCATTTCCGGTCCAAGCAGCACATCAACGTTTCCGAACTTGTTGAAGGGAAATACCGACTCTTTCACCGAAATATGGTGAAACTTTTTCCAGGCATTGCTGACGTCGGTGACGTGCCGCTTGCCGCCGGTGAGCCGCCAGATCAGAAACGTCTCGACGGTACCGAACAGGACTTCGCCCCGTTCGGCCCGATCGCGGGCTCCGTCGACGGTGTCGAGCAGATACTGGATTTTGGTGCCGGAAAAGTACGCATCGACTACCAGCCCGGTTTTGTCGCGAAACGTCTCTTCGTGGCCCGCCTGTTTCAACTGCTGGCAGATCCCGGAGGTGATCCGGCTCATTTGTACTGACGGACTTCCGCCGGTTCTCGGGTGGTTTGGCGAAGCTCTTCGGCCTGAAAGACTTGGGGGTTGTCGAAGGAGTCCCCTTAAGCGACAAAACCGAGAAAGTCCAATGTCATTACAGTGAAGACGAATTCGAAGTCTTGCAGAATGAAACCCTTCCCTTCTACGAGACAGATCCCAAGTTGAATCTTGAACTTGTCGGTCGTCGCTGTGAACACTGCGGGTTGGTCGTTTCCGAAGATTGAGTGTCTGACCACACAGGTACAGGATCAGAGGACGACCACCGCGCAGATAGGGCAGCAGCTCGCGAAAATTCGTCTGCAGACCGATGCTCACAAAGGCCAGACAGAAAAACCAGCCTCGCAGCGTTTTCGTCGATCCCTTGATCATCGCATCCACCAGCACCGGGCCACCATCGACGGAACTGTGAATCAGTGAGAAGACGATTGAGGCCGC
Organism: Alatinidae sp. Z8VKAUB7J3; assembly: GCA_010016025.2. Lineage (NCBI taxonomy): Eukaryota > Metazoa > Cnidaria > Cubozoa > Carybdeida > Alatinidae > Alatinidae sp. Z8VKAUB7J3. The sequence continues at coordinate 203,387,499 of JAAAKM020721499.1, forward strand.
TGCGAATCCCAGGACGAATTTGGGAAACCCGTGCTTTAGAGATGCAATTCGGCACTTTTCTGATATATGTTTCTTCATATTAAGTGTGCTGTCCAACCAAACACCCAAATACTTGACATGAGAAGAAATTTCAACTGGATCATTTCCGACCTTAATGTACTGAACCCGTAATTGTTCTATACTGTGACTTGATCCAAAAGCAATAAACTCTGTTTTTTCTTGGTCCATCTTTAGGATAGAATAGGATCTATCTAACATCGTTTTGACGCATCAAACTGCCCTGCTAACAACTTTCCCAAGGTTTATATCTTTGCAGTCACAAATGGAAAGATCGTGGCTCAAGCCTACAACATTTTCCACGTGAATCCTGCACGCTAGCTACTGTGCCACCAAGACCGCATTTAGTCTACAATCCTGGAAAAAGCTCTTTTCCATATTTGAGATAAAACTTTCATCCCGTTGCTGTAGGGTCAAGGAGAGAAAAGGGATGGCTACTCTGCTTAAATCTTTTTATCGAGATCTCTTTGAATGTTGGCACAATCGATGACGATGCAACAGACAGTACCTTTCTATACAATGCCGGTAATGGCACACTCGGTGGTATCCCAGCCAAGTTCAGGACCGATAAAATGCGGACCAAAAAATGTCACTCCGCGTGGAAGCACAAGTGCTAGTCACTGCACATCTGTAAGAACAACGGATAGTGAGAGATATGGAAGTGGTGGTAGCCATATTTGACATTTCAAGATGGTAGCTCCAAGAATCACCATCATACTCGGATCAAACCAGGTATCCACATAATCTGATCATTCCAGATAAAAACAGCTAATGAGATGATTGTAAAAGCAATCGTACATAGCATTTTTAATGCATTAGTACGAATTAAGTCATACCTTAGTGTACCTGCAAGAGCGGCAATGAGAATAAATCCTACCCCGGCTTGAACAAAGCCACCTTAAATACCTGCTACAAATAAAGCTATCCAAGCACTGGGTTTTTCTCTTATTTTATGAGGTATGGTGCCTTGAAAGGTCATCCAAACCAGCGCTTAAAAAGCTTACAAAACAAGCGTTTGCCAGCGTTTCGAACACTGTCCGGGCATAAGGCTTTCGCGTGAAATAATTAGCTATCAAAAATACCGGTTGGCTTGACTCATTAGTGGTAGGTACGATAAAGTGCTTTATTAGGGTGACATCTGGCAACTTCCGAAATATTTCTTTGTTTTAATTCTAGAAAGCGAATGATTTCCCAATCTGCAAAATTGACTTTTGTATGGCTCTACTCGTAGGTCGTCGATTCCTAAATTATTCCTTCCGCTGATTGTCGACCGACCGCGACTGCACGGTGGCGGTCGCAAAGCACACAAAGTCAATCGTTTAAACTAAGTAAAGAATGCTTTCTCAGTAAAGGTATTTATACATGCATGTCTTAGAGCAACTAGAGAACAAACTTTGCCCGCCCGTGAATGACCAAGATTCAGATTTGGCAGATTGCGGCAGGTCATAGATTCCTTACGCTGGTGCTGCACCTGCCGGCCAGTTACACCATCAAAGGAGGTGACGATAGTCGTAATGTTCGACTGCCCCGGGGTAGGCGCCCGGAAGCCTGTGGATACGGCGCCCCGTAGAACCAAATTTCGAGTCAGATTTAAACGAGCGGCAAATTTACCGTTAATGGTAGTACCAAAATCGGAAAAATCCTCGAAACGGCCGGCTGCTTGAAGGAGGAGGTTTGGATTAACATCCCATTCGGCATCAACATAAACGGCTGTCCTCTGCAGGGTAAAACTTTGGCAGCTCCGTAATCTCCGTCACAATCTTGTCCTGCGCGTGGCATCGTCGCCGAGGAGGAGGAGGAGCAAGGAGCGAGGAGCATGTGTGTGAGGATGAAGAGGCGATACATGATCTCTCGAAAAAACACACGCCGGTCTCCCGTCTCACCTTCCATTCTCCCGACTCGTCGACTGTCTTCTTGACAGCCTCTGCCGCCTCCTTCTGCTCCTCGTCGTGGTAGAAAATCCATAACAACGGTCTTAATTCCATTCTTGTATTGAGCTGAAGTGTACACTTTCTGCCATCCAGAATCAAAAATTACCTTCGCTTCGGGGTTACAAGTAGCAGCTCCACCTGTCCCTGTACAACAGATTCTTTGACAACATGGTCAGATTGCAATTTGCAGATAAACCTTGCATCAATGCCTAAATCAACCAGCCTACTTGCTTGCTCCAGCATCAAACTTGACAGAGGCAAAATAACGAGAGTTACCTGGGGGTACACTTTCCCCCGAGCGCAGAATCTCTTGCGGCACAATTTATATTTTTTTTTCTTCTTAATATTCTGGGCACTTGAATACATGAAAACCAACTGCATCTTGGGAAATCCTTATTGAAACGTTCAGGGAGTGTTGGAGGTACAAAGTGGACCTCAAACTTCGACAGAGATAAATATAGATGAGGCTAAGGTGAATCGAACGACACTTTTATATGCAGGCTATCAAAATAGCATATCTCCAATTGATGAGCAAGGGCAGCGACAAGGAAGCCGCTGCGACGGTGGGCAAGGCGCTCGCCGAGCGTGCCCAGGCAGCAAATATCGGCCCGGACGTGTTCAACCGTGGCGGCTATGCCTTTCACGGCCGCGTCAAGGCGCTGGCCGATGCGGCCCGCGAAGGCGGCTTGCAGTTCTGATCGGCGACGGCAGTAGCGAACGAAAGCGAGACTGATGGCGAGAGCAAGGGAAGAGCGCGGCGCCGAGAGCGAACTGGATTTGGCAGAATTCGTGTTCAATTTTCTGCGGACAAGGTTCGGTACCGATGCCCTTGCTTATGAATGGGGCTACAATCTTCATGATGCTTGCTCAAGATACAATTACGACCCCAAAATCGGAATGTTCTTTGGTATACTTATTGGAGAGGTGAGAGAAACGTCAATTTGCCAATAAACCCGAACCTCGATCATTCGAACCCTCAACGAGCACAGGCAAATTTTGTATTTGACATAGAAATGTCTTTTTCTACCAATGAACTTGTTTCGCCAATCCCGAATCGCCAAAAACAACGCCCCTGCAAACACGTGGTTCGGTGTGACGCCCGCTTTGCGCGCCGTCGTTCTCACCGCATCGGGGTGAAGCGAAAGAGTTTGCACGTTGGGAAAATCCACTGGCAGCGGACTGTCAAGGGCAACCGGATCTTTACCGGTCAACGAGGCCGGTTTTCGCATCAAGAACTGCCTGACGCCTAACAATCCAACCGCTTGCTTGGTGATTCAGGAGTTGTTCTCAAATAATTGGGACAAAAGATCAAACTTCAGCGTTAAAACTGAGGGATGAGGAAGAGGTAGTCCCCTTTTATTTTTATTTTTGGAGGTGTTCATTTTAAGTTTTAATGTCAATCCTCACTTTTAGCTGAAAAAATATTTTTTTATTAAATTTTAAAACAGTGTAAATTTATTGTCTTAGAACAAATCTAAGTACTTTTTAATTATAGCGACCACATCCAAAAAGTAAATTTTGCAGACAAAATCATTTCATATAAAATATCCTTGGGTGTTCAGAGAGGGAGTATAACTATTTAACAAAATCAAATGGTCGTTTCTTTGGGAACTTTAGTTGCTACAGCTTCTGCTTGCCAAATAATATCTATCATATATTAGGTGGAGTTTCATTTCTAGTTTTTGGTGAAATTCAGCAAAAACTGGGAACGTTGTGAAGCCACAAGGAAAGGTAAATTCCATGATTTTTTGTATTCTGTTTGCAGGGCCAACGCTGCTGACCAGCTTTAAATCGTGTGGCGTATCCTGGTCAGCGGGATAAGAAAACGATCCGTTTTTCGTGCGCGCCCGGCTGTAACCATAGCTGAGCCAGCCGGTAAACGCGCCAGCGTTTTGGCGAATATGGATATCCAAACCACTGGCGGTGCCGTCGCGTTGTACCGCGGGATCGGAAAGGGTATCCTGGTTCACAAATTGGCGGTAGTTGAAAGGTTCAAAAATTCCTTCCAATTTTTAACCTACTTCTCCTCGCTGCTATTACCAGAGTCAGTTGATGAGTGTGAGACTCTTGCAATGATGTGTTCTAACTATGTATTAACAATAGAAAAACTTAGAGACAATTTGTTATTGGAGTTACATCACATGCTTACTGTAGTCTTTATTCAATGACTCTCAAGGTTCTCTAAAATTTACATTAAGAAGTACCCTAACTTTTATTAGTGATCTGGGAGAGGCCTGCTGTCCACAAAATTTTTGGTTGGTTAATGTCATGACAGAGTATCAATGGACAAGATTGAAAATCAATCTATTTCATAACGAAATTCATTAACATGCATGATACGCCCAAAGAAGACGTGCTTGGCCTGAGTTGCTTTGAGAGATCGAGAAAAACGTGGCACGGGTGTACGCAAATCCGACAAAAAATATCAAAAACAGAAAGACTCCGTATTTGAGAAACCTATTTTTACACATTGGCCTAAAGCGTTTCTATTATCGATTATTTTTTCATTTGAAAACGAAAAGAAATTAAGTGAATAATAATAGCAAAACAGCATACAACAAGTACTAATACAAATGACTAAATTACAAGGTTTTACTATTAGACAATAAATGAAACCCATAACGAAGAGAAATTAGATATACAATCATAGGAAACAAATATACAATGGGTACCAATATAAATGAATGAATAAATCTTAAAACGAGTGAAGCTTAAATTGAATATGCGAATCAAGCTTGAAACAAACGAAAATCACTAGCTGTTCGTCCAGCCGGGCGCCTTCCAGATCGACTTCAAGCCGCCGTCGCGCACTGACAGGATCGTGCGCTGGAACGGCTCGGCGCGGGTCGGGAACATCATCGAGACGGCCGGGCCCGGGGCGGTGGCCTCCTCGTCGAACGCGAGCGGCAGGAGCGAGACGCCCTCGCACTCGAACCCCGGGACCCCCAGCGCGTCGAGCACGGTCGGGGCGACGTCGATCAGGCGTACCTGGTCCGCGACGCGTGGCGGCACACCGCGCGTGCTCTACGACCGCCCCTACCAGGGCCGCCTGCCCGACTACCACCGCCTCGACGTCTCTCTCGAACGAGCCTTCTCGTTCGCCTCCGGCACCCTGACCGTGCAGGCCGGGGCCATCAACGTCTACGACAGATCGAACCTGTTCTACTTCGACCTATTCACCGTACGCCGCGTCGACCAACTCCCCCTGATCCCCAACCTCTCGCTCAAGTATGAAACGCGCTAAGGTCATAGGTGGTACTGCTTCGAGACCGCTTGGAAGGAAGCAAATACGTTGATTGCGCGTACGTTCGCTCACACTCGAGCAATGTACCCAGCGAGCTCCCCAAATCCTGCACAACAAGCTGCTATCAGTGGCGCAAGGGACTGTTACGCACACAGCTCATGTCTCACCTTCCACAACGACAGGCGGGTCACGTCCTGCAACATCGGGGAAGGTGACGAGGAGTTGAGGACATTTGCTGCGACAAGGAATCGATGGTTGTTTCCTTTGTATATCTATCCGAACAAATATTTACATAGTAAAAGTCTGCCTAACATGTGGTATATGGCGCGATCCTGGTCGTTCAAGGGTTGCATGATGAAATTGATGGTGTATATTTGATGGTAAGATGGAGATCCATTGTGATAAATTTAGGGATTTCTTGGTCTCCATGTGGCAAATCATGCAATGAAGATGTGTTTAATTGCTGAGCTGGGGATGCAATTTACATGGTCACTATTGCGGAGCGGTATAACATGAATACTTAAAAGGAATCAACAAGGTTAAAGCTGGCACGGGCCAGTTGCTTTCAGATACTATAAATTAACTATTGTCATCTGGTAATGGACAATGTATTGACTCTATTGTGCAGTGCAGAGAATCATTGCCATGACTAACTTTCTTTCAAACCCAAAATGATTGAATAAGCCATTTTTAAAATGGATTGCCTTAGCCTTGTCGATTCCCTTTTAGTTCCACTGAGGGAACCCTTTCTCAGCTGAGCGTATATATCCGTGGGGAAATGAAAAGCCCGATGAAAATGAAAACTGGCGTGCTAACTATTGCTCTACACCAGAGTTTGGTAACCAGAGTACTTCTGTGGTCGGATATTTTCCCAAAGGCGATTCTCCTTATGGATGTGCTGATATGGCGGGAAATTTATGGGAATGGTGTAGTGACTGGCACCAAGAAGGCTACTATATGGAAATGCCTCCTGATAACCCTATGGGGCCAGAAAGCGGAGAGCGTGCTGCAGATGGATCGCGCCCAGCAGCGACTCCATACCGTCGGCCAGGATGCTCGGCTTATCGCGTCCCCCGGTCTGCTCCTCGCCCTTACCCAGGAGCAGATGCCTACCTAGTCCGCCCTCACCGAGTCCGCGCGCCACTTCGGCCAGGGCGTGCATGTTGACCACACTTGCGCGGATGTTCGCGAGCTCGCCCTCCGACTTGGTCGGGTGTACTACGTAGAGGCGTTCGGTGATGGTGAGCCCGGGGGCAACAATTCATGAAAATGCAATTCGGAGTCAAGTATTTTTTTTTTATGTTTTTTTATGACTAAAAAATGGTATTTTTCAAAATCTCGGGGGAATGCTTTATCTATCCTCTCATTTAGTGACTCTAACTAAAGGCCATTTTCTTGTGGCCTTTTTTGGGCAGTGGATTTTCTAGGCAAAAGCCTTTTATCCTTTCTTCTAGGGTCAAAGGGGACCTTGGGTCAAGACGGAGTTCAAACACACTTGGCCATACCTGACGCGGCTGCCCACAACTCGGACGGCCGTATCGTCGCAGCAGTTTTCGCGCTCCTGGCGGATTTGAGCGGAAATCCACCACACCGCCGGATGATAGAAACAGATCGTTTCAATCAGCGTCTGCAGCAGGTTCACGATGTAATCGTGCCGTCGAATATGGGCGAGTTCGTGCGCCAGAATTGCCTCAACGTCTTCGGACGACAGTCCGCTGACGACACACAGTGGCAGAAGAACGACTGCTTTTAATGTTTTTATCATTCCAGGCAAACAGATTAAAAGACTTGGGATGCACAGAAAAGAGAAACTTATATTTTGTTTCTCCTCTCGGTTTAAAAGGACACTCACTAGGTTCTTGACCAGGTGGACCTCTATGCAGAAAATAAATTCGGAACAAATTCTGGTTGCACATGTTTTTGACGTAAAAATGAATTCGAAGTTATCTTGTTTGCCATTTCTGAAAGGTTTGCAATTTTTTTTTGTTATTTATCTCACGTTGAACGCGGAACGGGCCCACGCCTATGGTCTTGAAGTGGCGATGAGCTACCAGGTCCTGGACAATCTGCGTGTGAATGCCAATGCCGGTGTGCTTCAGAGCGAGATCTCCGAATTCGACACGCTGCCGTCGGTCGAAGGCAATGAATTCAGCAAGGCTCCGGGCTATATGCTGGGCTTTGGTGTGGACTGGAGTGTGCTGGAAAACCTGACCCTCTCGGCAAATGTCGAGCATTTCGACGGCCTTCAAGGAGAGCCTGGCGCACCTGGCCTAAGAGATCTTGGAATGTCGTGTCGCCGTCGACCGCTGTGCGGATGGGCAGGGTGTCGACGAAGAGGCCGATAAGATCGGCCAGTTCCGGCCGCGTCCGCTTCGATATCGGGATGGTGACGACGAGATCGTCAAGGCCGCTCCAACGGCGCAGTACCGCTATCCATACCGCAAGAAAGGCCATGAGCGGCGTCGCGCCCGATTGCCGTGCGACGGCGTTCGGCTACTGAAGGCCTAAGCAAAGCGTAAGTACATGTATTGATCCGAAAACTAGTCTCTTGGTCGTACTGTTACTGTTATCTCGTTAAACACTACTAAAATATTGACATACTCTGTTAATATCATAGTTAACGTGTTTTATAGTCTCCACGGGACAAATTATCAGGTAAATTGATAGACTGATAATTGTCTGGTTTTTTCCTTTTCTTTGATCAGCATACCGGTGGTAGTAACTACATAGATAAAAATTAACGGCTTCCAGTTCCCGGACGACGCGGCGACCTGACAGGGAGGTATCCGGCACAAGCGCCAGGCATTCCCGCGTAAAGTCGTCGACAACGGCAAGGATCCGGAAGCGCCTGCCATCGGTGAAAGCATCGCTGACGAAGTCCAGGCTCCAGCGTTCGTTTGGACGATCCGTTAACACCATCGGTCGTCTTGTCCCCAAAGCCCGCTTACGCCCGCCACGCCGGCGAACCTGGAGCCCCTCTTCGCGGATTCCGAGATGGATGCTTTGAAGTTCTTGAACTAAAAATGTTATGCATAAAAGCTGGATTCAAGTTTGTTATTGTCTTAGATATTTCAACACAGAGGGTTCTCTCACGAGCAACTTGCATTGTGCATTTTTTTGACCTAAGAGGAAGATCATCATAGGAATTTTTATGATCATTGTACACAAATCTTAGCGCACGTTCCTGTATTCTTTCAATTTTCTGACATGCTGGTATTAAGAACGGTATCCATTTGAATTACAATGGTATTGGCTGGCACTGCAAAGGTCTCCATGATGTGTCGATGTGAAATGAAGAAAGTAAGCTTCTGTACTGTGGGTAATGCATGTACCAAAAGATGCCAAAATTGAAGCTTTGAAAAACCCTGATATGAACTGTTTAAAAGACTATAAATCTTTGAGTTATGCATCTTGTTTCTAAGATTTGCAAAAAGAAACTATCAGGTTACGTTTATATGACGATATTTCCCACTTTGATTTTGGTGTAATTTCAACTTATGGATAGTTAGAGTTATAGTGGCCATTCTACATAGAATTCAACTTATAAACGTAACAAGGTAGAGGTTTAGCCATAGAGGTAAGCCAAATGAAAATCCCAGTTGCAGAGGTACAAAATTACTAAATTTACTCCCTACAGCGACTACAAAGTTAAGAGTAACTTTATAAGTGTAATACAGACTTGACATATCAAGACTGTACTTTCAACTGTCAAGATTTGACTTTCGAATATGCTACCGGCCGGCGCCGCGTTACCGGCCGACGCCACGTTACCGGCCGACGCCACGTTACAGGCTGCCCGAATTCACCCTAACCTTCGGTTTTTACGCGGTTTTTTCCGGTGACAAATCAGCACCTGTGACCCGAAAGCAACGCTGCGGCATAGGCTTTTAATTTGTTTAAGACGCAATCGCATTTTGTCTTGTCTGGATCATTTTTCCTGCTAGACAATTGTTAATGCGAATCATTCGCATCATTTGGCTGTTGTTTCTGGGTAGAATACAACTTATTTTGGGGAAATAAAATACGTCCCAGTCTTCGATGAAATATGACTGTTGCCGCCGCAATCAACAGTAACACGCAGGCACCTGTGATAGCTAAAACGGTGCCCATCGATGAACTCTCTTCATCAGCCGCTTTTGACGATGGCGTTGTCTCGGACACAGAAGAAACTTCCTCGATCACCGGTGCATAAGTAACGTCGGATGTCATTGAGAACGGGTTGTCCGCTCCCAATTAGGTATTCTTTAAGTTTTGAAGTCAACCCATAGATTATTTTGAGCCAGGACCTTCAGGGGGACGGTAAAGAACAATATCAAAACTAAAATAGAGCATTTGCCAAATTTTATACGAGCTAAGAAAAAGGATTATTTGGGTGTTTAGCAACGTCAATAGTACACCGGGGAATAGGCATTGGCGGCCCTTTTGAAGCGATACAACTAGTCTTTAGTCAAATGGAGGGAGGATCAAATTTTAGAGAGTATTAAAGGTGAAGCTTTTAAGGAATATCCAGGCGGACGTTGAATATGAGCATCTAGATTTTCTAAAAGGTGGCATAGTAATATCGCAAAAACGACCTCTATTATTAAGTTAGACCTTTAACTGTAAATTGTGGGGGATTTTCGACTAGCCAGAAGGCACTATATGTATACCATTAATACGACCACTGCAGTTACTGTAATCTATGATGCTAAGAGTATTAAGGTGAAACTCTTAGGGATCGTTGTTAGGCCTATGTCAGGCAAGTCAATTTTGGGCCTAAGTAAAGTTGCATGCAAGATCGGCACAGTTTTTCTTTCGTAAATAAAATGATAGGCAGCAGCAGTTGTACCAAACAAGCATAAATGTATACAAATATTGATATTTCACCGTATCATGTAGATTATCATATTGGATTGAGACGATGCAGGAAGAAGTAAACCAATGTTTTGCCTTGCTTTGCTTTGCTCACACGGCCATATTATTCAACGCCGGCCATTGTATGCACGCTTATCTTTTGCGGAACAACAAAAAGTGTTCCAGGCTAAGTCTGCAAAGCGGAGAATTGTGCTTGCGACTAACGTTGCAGAAACCTCGTTAACGGTACCCAACATCGGCTTTGTCATCGATCCAGGTTATGCGCGCATCAATCGCTATAGCTATCGGTCGAAACTTCAGCGCTTGCCGATAGAAGCCATTGCCCAAGCAAGCGCGGATCAGCGCAAAGGTCGCTGTGGCCGGGCACATCTCAAGAATCATAAAGGTTACATCCTGTTAGTGCTTGTGTCATTTGGTGCAATACTGGAATTCCTTGCCGCACAAGTATCAATTTCCGTAAGACCACTCTCTTATTTCAGGTTGTCAGTGTGACAACATTATCTTCACACTCGTGAAATCCTAAAACACTTCACACTTTACTTGAAAACTGTCACACTACTCCAAGTAAGAGAAATACCAACACCGCACATCATTCACTCTCAAATTATCTGTTGATGGATGTTTTTACAACAAGAATATGGAAGCCGTTCTGCATGTCATAAACTATTGGAATGAGCTCAAGCACATTGATGAAGAGAGTATTATTAAGAAACAAGAAGACTTGTTGAGGCTAGAAGGTGTTGTGCAAGGTGCTGACATAAAATGCTCTGTGTAACTTGAAGCTATTGAAGCTAAGAAACAATCATAGACATCCATGGAGGCTGATCTAGAACCAGATGAGAATATACTGGCACGCATCGCAGGGAAAGGTATATATATATAGGCAAGGTCCGAAGAACGATTTGCGGCGTATAGTTTACCCGTCCCTTGCCCGTCTCTTCCGGCAACCTTTTCCCACGCTAGCAATTATATCAGCATTTTCTTTAATCAAGAAGTGATCAAGGTTTGTTTTGAATCTTTTTGAATAGAAAGCGTGACCAAGCAATTTGGACCTTAGGTCTCCAGGTAAGGTCTTGGACTGAGCCACTTTATCTCGAAGACGGTTGATTGTTCGCTTCGTTGGTGTTTGAAAGTGTATTTTGGCAGTTTTTTGACTGAAGCATATGACTTGAGGTTATTTTCCTTGTAACATATGAGGTTGTTTTTCCTTGGTGGTGTTTCGTGTTCTATCTTGTCTGTATTAGGTTTGTTGGTGTTTTAAAGTGTATTTTGGAAGTTTTTCGTTTGAAACATATGATTTAGGATCTTCAGTTGTGCTCTTTCAGGTTTTATTTTATCGGTGTTAGCTTTATTGTTCCCAATGTCTGTCGTGCCCTCCCAAGTGAGATCTGATTTGTGGCAAGGAATATTGGCAAGGAAATGACAAACAAAAAGCGTCACAAAAACCATAGCAACTATTTAGCCAATAGGGAAGCGAAGCCTCGTATCTGCATTTACGAAAGAGGTTGGTTGAAAAATTGCGGGAAATTCGAAAAGTTGATGAAAAATGGCGGGAAATTTTCGTTCAACGCTATTCCTTGCAAGCATTTTTGTGTTTAGATACTATACGCAATCGATAACAGCGGAACGTTGCCATCAGGAATTACTGGTACGTCAACGGAAATTTGTGTGACTGGTAGTATGTGCTGGTCTTGCTGATCTCTCAGATCTCACAGCGACAAGTACGTATCTCGTTGCAATTCCTACCGACCCAACTGGTTCATCAGCAAACGGTGCAGGATACGAAATTGCGACAACAACTGGTAACCGAATTACAGTTTCGGCACCTGACGCAGAAAATGACGTAACCATTTGAGCGCTCGGTCGTCGCCCGAGTCGCTTCGGATGGCAAGCTGCTCGCCACGATTTCACCTTGGGTCACAGCTGGAGACAATCGCACCATTCGGTTGTCGGTGACGCTCAAGAAGGGACAGGTTCAAGGTTACGCGACGGACGTTGAGATGGGCTTCCGCGACCGCAAGATCCAACTCTCGAAAATCAGATCGCTGGTTCGCACGCGTGGACAATGGATTTTCGTCGATTCCGACGGCAAGCAGATCGGTGAGCTTCAACTCGGCACGGTGTATCCAAACAAGATTGTGCATCGGACGGTGCAAGTCCGCAACCTGTGCAAATTCCCTCTCAGCTTCATGTGGGACTCTTGCTATCAAGCCGATCGTACGCGTGTGTGAGTGAGTGTGTGGATTTGGTGACCAGACATACACACAAGCTACCATCCATTGGATGAGCAGGATCAGCTAACCCTCCATTCGCGGTTCTGCTTTGCACAGAGTACTCGGTCAAGTTCGGTAAACGTTTGCGACATGTCCTATGTGGAAGTGGGGTGGGAGAATTCGGTCCGGGTCCGCCAAACGGCCATGATCTGGATTGCCGATGATTTGGACGTGCCGGAATTTGCGTTGTCTCCAGCAGCCAAAGGGATTGCGGGCATGCTGTTCGCTCGGTTGGGAGGATTCGGCGACATCAATTTTCCTGACTCCCCAGAATTCTCAAACGAGTTTCATTTGCATGGTTTGGTCGAAGAACCTGTTCGGATGTGTCCCATCCGATCCATTGAACGACCAGTTGAAGCCGTGGTAGCTATTCGCAGCAATATCTTTTTGTGCGATGTAGGCAGCAATTTTTGCTAAAATCCTTTTATAAGGGCGAAACTGAAGTAAAAATGCCCACGTCGCATTAGGATAAGCGGTGAAAGGTCCGTTAAAGAAAACAGCAATGGGATTGCCATCGAAGCCGTTATTTACAAACTTGTAATAGAGTTCTGACTGCAAAAAGTCATTTCCTTGGGAGGAAGGGGAGGTAGCTGCCCTCCAATCACTTTGACTCTTAAAAATATATGTTTTTAATAATCATAAAACCTTTCGATTGGAAGCAATTTTTCTTCACGTAGCCTCAAGATGGAGCTGTAGTACTAATACGAATATATGGCCTTACACGTCAATAAATTATATAATTTATCAATAACTGTCAATATTGTCAATAACTGTAATATTGTCAATAACTTCAACATATGGAAAGCACTTTGTAAGGAGACCCCTGCGCAAGGCAGGCCATAAGTATCTTTTGCCACGTCATCTGTATCTTTTCCTCAAATAACCTACTCCGTACATCTTACTTCTTGTTAGAGTACTGTCGACGACAATATCGAGAGCTATAGTACGACGCTCATCACATCGAAGAAGATCTTGGACGATGATAAGAGAAGAAAATTGGAAGAACGTTCCAAACCCGTTGAAGGTTGAGCAACAAGAGAATAAAAGGTCACAGATTGATGCTTTTTTCCAGGAACTCGTACACCAGACCTTTTACTTTCACTTTTGGGTGAAGATAGTTTTTGTTTAGGGACTCCACTTCAAATTTTCTCTCTCTATTTACTCCATACGCCTTTCCTTCTTGCCTTCAAACTGGTTTTTGATCAAGTCTTTGTTATAAAAGCAAATCTTCCCCCTTCAAATAATGCTGAAGCATGTCCACAACTACCAAAAGCCAAAAACTGTCTGCTTTTTTGACGTTTGTACAGCCTCTAGTTCGAGAGAATTGTGAGGTAAGCAACGAAATAATCCTTTGTTTAGCAACAAGAAAAGAAAAACAATGATCGAAGTATCAAGAATATGCAAAAACAAGAAATATGATCATTTGTTGCTCGAAATACATGAATTCTCATAATTTCTCATTTCTTTGACAAGCAAAGATAGTATGATACTAAAGGACATTTTATCGGATTCGAGAGTGGAATATGAATGTTCTGTTTTGTAGAGATCGATTCAAATACGTATGTTCCTTTTGGGTTTCTCCATCTAGTTGTGTTCGAATCTTTGTTGAATCTTAATCCCATCATGTGAGGTGGACAACTTCAAAGATTCGATCCAAAAAGATTCGATGCGTTCTAGGTGCAAGTGCAGTAGAAAGAAGTTGTCACTCTTATCACTGCGGAGCAACATGTGCGGGGTCCCCAGCACTAGACCCTTTAGCTACTACTCCCTCAGAACTCTAGAGATTGGTAATACCTGCTACACAGAGGAGCATTTTTTTACATTAAAGTCAACAATAATTGTGACCAGGGGGCGGGCTACAAGTGTGAATAAATTCCTGGGTATAGTTTTTGCCATTCTATTCTAAAAGCTGTGTAAAGCTGTATAAAGTATACTGATTAATTCTAAGGCTGTTCAATCAAAGTTCCCTTTTTTGTAAAAAGTAATACCAGCTGACCGTAGCTGGGGAGCAAATTTTAGGAGTGCACCCCCCCCCCCCAACACCCTATTGGTACTTTATGTTCGAAATTGTTGAGGATGAGCGTGTTGCTCATGAATTGCAACAAATGAAGACGTGGTGCGATAGTGTCCTTAACGGCATTGAACAATGGATGACAATTAATGCCCACCCAGACTACGAGGTGTCTAATCACGGTCATGTTACGAACCACCGTATCGGTATAATACTTGCTTTCGGATACTTACACACCGAGTACAAATTTGTCCGCAATAATTTTGAAACGTTGGTGGTTCACCGCTTAGTTGCCCGAATGAAAATATTGCAAATCTAGTCACCCTGTGGATTCATCTTCAAATTAATGCATGGCCAATGGTACCATAGTTGGCACGAACTGCATTAAATGCTGTTCTCTGTGTCATTGTCAAACTCCTTTGGCTCAAGAACTGTCTTGTCGCAACTTCGTCAGAAGTATATCATTCTCTGTTTCAAAAGAACTCGCGCAACAATTTTCGTTGAAAAATAGGGTTGCATTTCTTTCAAGCAACGACCAATGTTCGGCTTAATAGAGTTCTTGCGGTATTTGTTGGTGAAATACAAGGGATGAGTAGGATTCAAATAGATACAGCTTGAAACATTTTCCATCAGCTATCAAAATATGATACTATTAGGTAATTTGAAACCCTGTAGCATGCGAATTGTAGATTCCCAAACGTCAGTATTCTATTAGTGATATGATTGGATTCTTGGGACAAGGTACAAACATATAATCAAGGTCAGACGCTTCTTTTCTTGAAGGTATTATTCTGGGTTGTAAAACATAGTGCTTTATCGGCTTCTGGAACCAATTATAACTTATATTATAAGCCCCTCTTATATGGTCCAGAAACCCTGTATATATACAAAAATCCCAAAAGAAAAAATTAAAGAGAAATTACATTAAAATAACCGTCAATATTTCCTCATAATTCTTTGTATATTTACCTAAAAGTTCATTATACAAAAAACCAAATTTTTTTAAGTTGCCAACTAATTTTATGTGCAGAAAAAGCTCCGGAATTCCTTAATTTAACCCTATTTAATCACAGGAAAAGTCACTAGTCACAAGTAAAACCATAAGTAGAGTCGCAAAACTTCTTCCAGGAATTCTCTGAATTTACTCTTTATAATCAAAAGTACAGTCACTAATCGCAAGTAAAATCACAAAACTTCTTCCGAGAATTCCTTGACTGTACCCTCTTTTATCACACTCCCTCAAGATCAAGTTCTGATTATATTTCATTTCTTTATCAAATTTTCCGCTTTTCATCCAGTATCATTAAAGCGTCAAAACTATCTAACACTGTTCAGAGCCTCCTTTCTAGGTGAGTAATTAGTTGTGCAAACGCTTCTTACGGTAAAAGAATCCAAGACGCAGTTTTTTTTTCCAGGTTATAAGGTATAAAAGAAATGGAGATTTTATGGACTATTGATTATAAAATTAGTTAATAAAAGTTTCCCCAAATCTAATAAAATTTACTACCCCTACCCTAATAATTTCTGCTCATGACTGGCATCATTAACAATCACTAATCATTGTTACTTGGTGCTGCTTGGTGCTGCAGACATGGCAACAACACACACCACTAGTTGCGAAAGAGCAAGGTTTCACGTTGTACGTAAGATAAAGTCTAATGTAAAATTAAACCATAACTTAAGTTGTAGTAGCTTGAGTTGCAGTTAGGGAAAATTAGAATTCATTTGAAAGACGAAAACAAAGTCATTTATTTGTTATCTGTACCAATTTTTATCTTTATTTCCAATTTTAAAGTACGCTATGCTTCATTCGTATTGTAAATTATGTTTTCGAATAGATAAGTATGTATTGACAACAACAGAAAGTAAATATCCTCTTTCTATATAACTTGAACAAAAGGGACGCCAAAGTCAGCTATTAAAGTTCAATCCCATTTCCAGGCCCGATTACCGCTCAGGAAAATATTTTTTTCTATTCAGTGTTTCAGCCCATAAATTTTCCTGAGAAATTGATATATTAGGGACGATGATTTTACCAAAGCTGGTATCCGAGAAAAAAATATGGCAAGGTTCCTGCATCGAGCCCGATATGCAGACTCCGCTCAGGCGTTTGATCACTGCGATCCAGAGATTCTGGCGAGACATCCGCAAGGAGAAGACCTCGCTGCGAAGCGTCCTCCTAGAGGGTGTTTTCTGGCGACTCCTAACGATCGAGATCATCATCCTGATCTGGACCCTGGCTTACGCTTGGATCGCCGAAGAACCCGGCCTCCGCGAACTCGAAGGCTTCGAGATCAGCAAGACGTACTACAGCCTGACCGGCGAAGAGGCCAACATCACCGAGGTCATCCAGAACGAGCGCTATGTCGTGGTGCTGGAAGTGGCGGAAGCGGATGACTGGCCGGCTCAGCTTCTCGTGACCGATCTGCTGCCTGCAGGTTTCGAGATCGACAATCCGAGCTTGGTCGACAGCGCGGCACTCGCAAACTTTGACTGGATCGGCCAGACGGAGACCGCCCATCTCGAGTGTCTGGTCATAAAATAGCCCATAAGTTGACATGGTACCCGCGTGATAGTAAGCCAGCAAACCTTAAAGATTATGTTATACTAAACCGAACACTAGCAGGATCAATAGGAAATACTAGAATATATAGGAGTGGTGTTATTGATGCATAAAGTAAAGATCACCATCTAGTAGTGTCTAGGGTGAATTTAAAGCTGAAATTTTGGAAGGGTAACTACCTCCTGGGAAGTTATGATGTTGGTAGACTCCAAGAGCTGTTTTTGAGGCAGGTCTAACACCATTTGAGTAGAACCAACCAGATCAACGTACATCACAACCATAAATTTACTTGAAAAAACATTGTCCCTTAAGAACTCGTCAGAATCCTTTGCAACATCAGAATATTGATGTCCTTGTTTGAGTGCAAAATAGACTCTTTTCTGGATTTCTTCAACAAGTAAATCCGAACTGACCATATGCATGTTCTTTCTCTCAAGCAACAGATCTGCAATGTTTGGATTACAATTTCTTTTTCCGAATTTGCATAAAATTTTTTTTGTACTCCAGTAACTCTAGGTTGAGTAAATGTAAATCATAAATTTAAAAAAAACTTGTAATTAATTAATTAATTTAAAAAACAATAAAAAAGTTAATTAATTTAAAAATATTCTTTTAATTATATTATGTTAGTTCCTGATTTGAATTGTTTTTCTGTAATTGAAAATTTTCATTAAACTATCAATTGCTTTCTTATCTTTAATTTGTGATTAACGCAATAGATTGGAAATGCGCAATCGGCTTGCCGAATTGTTTGCGCTCCTTGGCATATTCGAGTGCCTTTTCATATGCACCTTGCGCACAACCCACGCCCATAGCGGCAATGCCGATCTTACCGCGATCCAACGTTGCCAGCATTTGTTTGGAGCCATCACCCTGACTGCCTAGCATGTTGGCATCGGGCACGAACACATCTTCAAATGAAATTTCGCACGTATCGGACGAACGCCACATGAGTTTGGGCGAGTTCTAGTCGAGCGGGTGGAGGGATTCGCCAAAGAGCATGAGTGGCGCAGAGCGTACCAGGAGATTAATAATTTTGAGGACCAATTGCTGGATCATGGCATCGTGCTGTGCAAGTTTTGGTTACACATCAGCAAGGATGAGCAGTTGCGTCGATTTCGAGAAAGAGAAAATGATGATCGCAAGAAGCACAAGATCACTGAAGAAGATTGGCGAAATCGGGAGAATTGGGACGCTTACACATTCCAGTAGAATTCATTTTTCTCACCGAGGGAGTCTTGGCGAGAAGTTCTCTGTTTAATCGATCGACGAAACCATTTAATAACGTATTTCCACCAGCAACTATAACACTGTTGTACAACCCCTGAAATCCAAACACAAGAATTCAAATAATGATAACCATTGAATCTAGGCTAGTATGCATAATTATGTGGGCAAACTTTCTTGTCTTTGTTGTGCATATGCAATGCCTATCATAACTGATATTTTCATGCCCCCTGGAATTCTTCCTCGTCCTCCATACCTCCAATTCGAAAGGTGAATGGTAAATGATCTGACTTGTAGGCCTCCATGTGGAACTGCATACGATCAACTTCCACTCCCCTAGCATGACAGTGGTCTATGGAAGACGTCCCATTAACTCCTCTATATGACCTGGGTGGGGGTTCTGGCTGTATCCATGCATCAACAAAACCCTCCACTCTAATCCTAGCCTGAACTGCATAGTCACGTGGCCGTAGTTTCAGCAGGGATATCGATCTCATCAAAGCCCATGCCCGACACATCAGTCTCATCATAGCGATAAGCCTTCATTTTAACGAGATCAATAAGGCCTTTAAAGTTCTCTTCACCACCTATTGGCAGAAAGAGAGGGTGTGCATTACCGCCAAGCTTGGTACGAATATCATCAACAGCTCCCTCAAAATTAGCACCTGTACGGTCCATCTTATTGACAAAAGCCAAACGAGGAACCCTGTACTTATCCATCTGGTTTATGATCCAAATATGGTACCATTTCTCTTACAGGCATGTCTAATCATGTTCAAAGGTTTATTTCTGTTTTCAAATTTGAGACCCATATTGTAACATAATAGAGGCAACTGCTCTGGGGGAAACCCTCAATGAAAAATTTGAGATCCAGGTAAGGACTCTAATCTTTGAAGACCATGATAGACAAAAAAGAAGACTAAATACAGTGGTCTTAGGAGTTGATACCCAAACAGATGATGCACAGTTTTGGGCCGAACGTCAAAGACTTGGGTAAATAATGGTTCGGCTTCCTCATATTCTTCTCGGGTGAAGTGAACCACCCCAAGTTGAAAAGCAACTGATGGACTTTTTGGAACAAGCTCATACGCCCTTTGAAGGGCGGCAAGGCTTTCATCCAATTTATCTTGTTTGAGATAAATGAGGCCAAGATAGTACAGGGCTTCCGAGTGATCCGGATAAAATTCCAAGGCCTGGTTGAGTAAACCCAAGGCCTCAGGGTAATTTACTGCTTTTTGGACCCTTAATTTTTTCCACATCTAATCAAACTCAAATAATAAAAAGGCAGCTTTTATTTACCCACACACACATGCACCGTTGGTATAGTCTCTAACATCCACAAAAATAGCATATTTTTCACATTATCATTTTTAACAAATATAACCGTTGCTTCAGTTCGGGATATCAATAATTTACCACGCACTTCGGAAAAAATCGTTACATGGTGGAGCTTGCGTGGAATACGTCTGTGCACTTGGCTATCTGCACATAACAAAACATAAAAATTAGTCTAGCAGCGTTCTTTTTGTGATTTAAGGGCAGTGCCCCAAAAAGTTGTGTAGAAATATTGTGTGAAAAGTCGACCAGACTGATTTTATCAGGGCTAAGACCCTTATAAGGGCTCAAAAGTCACTGTTTACAATCAAATCCCTTTTATCAGAATCCACAACTTTGAACAGTCATTACAATCATTGGTTTGTGTCTCCTTACTATTTTGCTGGTTAGCTTCATATTTTTGGCAGACAAAACCATAACTTGAATTCATTTGAACATGTCCAGTTACTTTTACAGTTAGGTAACTTTGGTGAAATAAGTGGATATGCCTCAGAGAAGAAAATATTCGTTTCAGAAGAAATGAGTACTACTTGTTCATGCTTAGAAGTACATTCATTAAGGTGGAAATGGAAAATTTTCCAAAACCTGAGTTTTCTTTTTCTATCAGTAGAAGAACTTAGAGCCTGCGTATAATCCTTGAGTAATTTTAATTCGATGAAGTCTACTGTGTATTTCAATTTACCATCCACAAGTACGAATGGGATTGTATCCTAGCGTGGTCGCTTCACTCAATCACGCATGAAATGCCAGCATGACTTTACAGGAGTACCTGGAAGCACAAAGGTTGTGTGCTTATATATCCATATGGCAGTCCGTGGAAACTATTAAGTTGTTTCCAGTGAAAAAGAGTCTGCCTTTCATTTTAGAATGATTATTTCAGGTCTCGAGGTGGAGACGATTTACAATGTTCACGCAATGCGCAAGGTAGAGGACTGGCAATTGGACGAAATTCGGCGATTAGCCGCGGAGAAATGACCAGATTCTGCCAGTCACTCCAAATCGAACGAGACCTGGGTTAAATTTCCTTCTGAGTGCACGGGTTCACCGTTCTGGAATTTCGGTATGTAGCGGAACTTTGCCACTGCTTTCTGTGCCGCGCGGGCGAGATGCATACCACAGGGCTGCTATGGAGTCAGTGTTAGTCGCGAGTCAAGTGCAGCAAAAATTATTCAGCATTTTCAAGTTTGAAATGTGGAATACGCCAACAACCCCCAGCGTTCCAACCCCCTTCTAGTATGCAGTGTGTCTAAATTAGCAGTAAAATATTGATGATGAAAAATCTAGATAACTAAATCTAAATGATGGAAAATCTAGAAAATCTAGGATGATGGACATCTAGATAACTTTGAATTTTAAACCGTGTTGATTGAGTATTAATCCTTTCTCTACGGACCTGGACTTCGTAAACTTATCTACGGTAGGTAATCCACAGGTAAATAGTAACCTATTCAGTGGGGTAAACTTCTACTCCCTATTTGGTAAAGTGGACTACAACTACAAAGAAAAATACTACTTGACCGGTGTGATTCGCCGCGACGGTGCTTCTCGCTTTGGTGAGAATGCGCGTTTCGGTACCTTCCCAGCTGTATCTGCTGCCTGGCGTTTGACGGCTGAGCCTTTCTTACAATTTTGAATTTCGAATTTTGTAATACAAGTTTGACATTGACGTCATTAAAGCCTGTCATTCATCAGTCTTAGCCTGTTATTGACAGGTATGACTATGGTGTAGTTTGACATAATAAAACTTAAGGCTAAGCTGATCGCAAAAAAATCAACGCCATCTAAGATTCTGTTTAAATTCATAACGATGTTCCAGTTTACCGTCATCATATGGGCCAGTACCTATTAGTTTGCAATTGCTCACAATGGGGACATCGATGTCACGCGCGACATGTCTCCTAGTTTAGCCAGGCCTTAAGAGTCACGCCGTTCCAGAGAAATAATTTCTGGTGTGGAAGTAGCACGATGCCTGAACCAAACAGCTATTTTAGCTCGAGCTAAAATCTTGACAAAACCCATTTGCCATGCCGCACGAGAGAGGGTCGACAATAGCAATGCGTTGATCTAGACGCCGAGCCACGTTCGTGCCAGAACTTGTCAAGCATGAAGGGAAGGGGCGGCTTAGGGCCGCTGAATGTATCCGTCAAACATATACGGCGTCGACGGGGCCGACTGAGCTCGCCGCACGAATCCGCCCTCGTTGCTCCCGTATCTTGCAGCGGCACCGCTAGGAATACTGCCCGCGGAGGGCACGGCGCGTATCTGGGGAACATACGAGGCAGCGTGCGGAGAGAGGCCTGTCCCCGCCTCGCCCTTGTCCGCACTTGGCACCTTCTTGGCCTGCCCGCTGGACTCTGGCTCCTGCCCGGCACCCACAGCAAGTGGGTGTGGATCGAGGTCGGGCGCATCGACCGCATCCGTACTTACATGACCGGCGAGGTGTTCGAGGCGCTGCGCGACCACACCATCCTCGGCCGCCTGATGGAAACCGGCGGCCATGCGCCGGATGCGTTCGCCGCCGGCCTGTTGCAGGCGGCGCGGCCCGGCGGACTGCTGAACCACCTGTTCTCGGTGCGCACCAATGGCCTGTTCCAGCGCCTGGCCGCGGCCGATTGAAAAAAAATGTAAATTGAAGATCAAAGGAATATAGTTACAATACTTGCGTCAACGACAATTACAACGAGTCAAAAACAAAAGTGAAGAACAAAGAAATATCCGGTTAGAAGATAAGCTGCAGCATGGATTAAAACGAGTCAAAAACAAAAGTGAAGAACAAAGAAATGTGCAGTTAAAGGACATGCAACAACGAAGAGCAGAAAGAATAAAAAATGAATGCATAGAACAAAGAAATATGCCGGTGTGGTACCTGTCACCCGGAACCGTCCGCCCAGTTCGGCATCCAGGCCCCGCCCCCGAATGAACACCCGGTTATCCGCGACAATCAGCACGTCCAGCCCGATGGCGGGTCCGGCAGGCTGGTTTTTTCCCGCCTTGCCATCATCAAGCAACCCGGCCGCACGCCGCGTCTGGCGTACATCGGCAGGCTCGTTGACATGAATGATATCGGGGATCTTGCTGCTGCCCAGCCCCGACGAGGGCACGCGTATGATGAACTGGTACAATGCGCGCATCGCGCCGGTGGAGCGCTAGGCCATGAGTGACGTGACCGCCAACATCGCTTATGTGCGTACCAAGGAAAAAGCGCCGCTGCCGCCGCCGCGCCGGACCACCGGTGTGGTGGCGTGGATGCGGGAGAACCTGTTTTCCTCCTGGTCCAACACGGCGCTGACGCTTCTGGGCGCGTGGCTGCTCTACAGCATCGTGCCGCCCATTCTCGACTGGGCGTTGTTCTCGGGTCGAAGGGATCGTCGCGGCCCATGCCGCCCTTCTTCCGAAGCACCTCGGCTGCCGCACGCGACTCGCTCTCGCCGGCCTCCGATTCGATGACATACGAACCATCACGTAGGTTCTTGCGGGAAATCACACCCGGGTACCACTTGCTCCCGCCCTTGTAGCGAGCCTCGATCTTGTCGCCTGGACGATACACCTTGGGCGCTGCCTCGGCTTCAGAGTCGAAGGGATCGTCGCGGCCCATGCCGCCCTGTATGAAAGGGTGGTTGCAGACACTTGGGAGGGGATTTGCTTGACTTGAAACTAAAAGTTAAAGTACAGTTTTGAGATTCAGAAATGATCAGAGACCCACTGGATCCCCTTTTCAAGTATTTTGTTCCCCACCCCCAAAGAAAAAAACAAAAAAAATTAACAAGACATACAATCGAAATTAGAGATAAAAAATTTTTCTAAAAGTTGAAATTTTATGTAGATATCCCTCTGGGGATGACAAGACCCCTCCCCCTACAAAAATATTCCTCCCCAAACAAAAATTCTGGATATGACCTTGGAGGCATGCCTCTTAGAACTCAGGACCTGTTATACCACAAGCGAACAATTTAGGTTGGTTTTCACCCTAGAATTCTGTCTGTTTAAGTTACCTTGAAGGGAATCCACAGACAGGTTGTCAAAGATAACCTCCCTTTGTCCAGGGGTGCCAATTCACGATTTTGAAGTAAAGAAAGGATTTTTTTTCATTTTTTAAATGTGCAGGCTCAGCGGAACAGCAGCCTCAACGGGCTCTTCTGCTGCCGACACAGACGTTTTGGCAGGCTGAGCCTGCGCGGTACTTCCTGAAAGCAGACACCAGCCTGCCCCCAGAAGCAGCAGCAGTACTCCCGGTCCGGTCCGACCGACATGAAAAGAAAAACAGATCACGGTGTCACCACCCAGCGTTCAACATTGTCGTACACCGAAAGCGGCCTGTCACGAAATCCGGTCACAGTGGACCGAAATGCGGCTGTTGGAGAGTAGTCGGTAATTGAGTCCGCAAAACGATCATTGGCGTTCGGTGGGATAGAATGGAAGCGGTACTACGTGAACTTGTATACAACGCAAGGGATATGTACGGCTAGAGCGTATTAAAGAATGAGTTCAGCAAAGGGCTTTTGTTTTCTTATATAAATAAATGTAACATGCAAATTAAGATAATAATAATAATAACAGCGTTTTGGGCGTTTTGTAGTCGTGTCAAATCAAATATGGTTCGTTGCTTTCATATACTGAAACATTAAACAGGCTTGCCAGTTGCTGGCGTTGATTCGCGTCAGGGTCGGCTGCCGATAACAGTTCCGCGGGATAGCCGTTGGCGATAAGGCCGCCAATCAGGCTGCGACCCATATTTCCGGCCCCTATAAAACTGATTCTTGTCTTTTGCATTCGTGAACTCCTTGTGTTTCCGTTTTACCCACCCAGTTTACCAAGAACGGCCGGGTGCCTTATTGTCGCGGCCTTTGTCCGTGCGCTATGTGCTTTAAATTAATGTAAAATGCCAAGGTCTCAAACTTTTTGCCACATCTAACTTTCTATCCTCCTTTACAACAATATCTTTCTTTACACAATGTGGTTATTAAGTTTTGTCCCACAAAACCTGCACTGCATATTAATAGTTCCTTGGGAAGTAAGAAGTAACCCGTCTTAGAGAACCCATTTACGGAGCAATGCTTTTGGGGGATGTTGCTCTACCGACCGACCTATCTCGAAAGCCGCTGGAAATACAAACATATCCTGGTCAGAGTATGATGTTTCACTCTACATGGCAACTGTGGGAAAGTCATCGGTGAATGGGGCTCTTAGTGGTAATGCTACCCAGGGCACCAGTTCTGGTTCTTCTTCACCTCGTCCTCAGACAGGTGTGTGCTATGCCTTCAATAGTGGCCATTGTAGGTTATTTTCTAATTGCAAGTATCGTCGACGAAAAATTTTTTCGAATTTTATCTTTGCTGACTTGATGATGACATGTAAGCTTGAAATATCTCAACTCCAAAATCTGCACAACGCTTCACAAAATACTTGACCACACAAATCACAGGAGATCAATATGCAGTGCATAGAAATACCTAATAATGTATTTCCATAAACTGTGATTTACTATAGGAGATGACGTCAGTGAGTCATTTTAGATGAATTGCAGTTATAATCCGTACCTAGGACACAGAAAACTACATTCATTCACCGATATAGCTTATTGTAAATTTCAACTAAACCCGTAGGCCACAGCCAAGTTGAGTTTTCTGTCGTTTTGTCACAAAACCATAATGTTGGCCCAAAGACAACCAAAAGCTGTCGATTGAAGTATTTTACGAACGGTAAATCAATTCCAATTATCAAAGACTACATACTGAGCCTTCCAAATTCAATGCTGTAATTCTGCACGTTGATGCATTTGTTTCTAAAGGCTATATTGTCATTTGTTTTAAAGATTCTTTTCAGCTAAGTTTAATTGATCCTGACCGAAAAGACACAACAACGCATTATGCATACTTTAAAAACCGGCAAGCCGCTGCGTAATTAAGAAAGAGGAATCAACAGTGAGTCATACTTTACAAGACGCTTATATCGTTAAGGCACAAAGAACGCCGGTAGCAAAATATAACGGTAAGTTTAAACATATTAGACCAGACGACCTCCTCGCCCACGCCCTCAAAGGCATTGTTGCAGAGACACCTGAACTGAAAGACCGGGTTGAAGATTGGCCAAATACATTGTTGTATTTCAGGTACTCCTTTTAACAATCAAGTTGGGCCATACTTCGCTTTCCATACTTTTACTGCTGGCTTATAATTATTTCCTATGATGCATAAATTTGCGATAGTTGTACTAGCAGCCCCATCCAAACATGCCTTCAAATATGACATCTTATGTACATCAGCGTACCCTGGGTTATCGTGGACACTTCTTTGGAAATTCTCCCAAAACTCTAGCCATTTCATGGGGTAGCACGGTCAGTTCATGATCGTGAAGATTCGAGATTAAAAACATTGATATGCATCCTTTTTCTCAGGCTCATCAAACAATGGCTCAATTTGTCGGGGTTCTAGCGTTACTCATTTCTGAAACACCAGTTTTACGATTCAACGTCACACGATATGCTTCAGCACTACAGCAAGCAATGAAGAATATCCCAGAGAATGATACACGCTTTCGTATGAATGCGATATTCTATATTATTCTTATCGGAAAAATCGTGGGCGGTGTTCAAAAGCTCGATGGTCTCGCGCCCGGCATCATCGGCGATCTGTTTGAAGACAGCGTCCATCGCCGCCTGGGTCCCGCCATCGCCGTCGCGATCGAAGGACATGTAGGATAGCCCGCCATTCGCCGCGATCGGCGGCTCCTGGCCCTGGGTGAGCTGAAGTGGCGGCACATAGGGCGGTGGCGTGCCCTCGTCCGTCACGTTGTCGTCGCTGTCTTTTGCTCTGAGCTGATCCATGACGTGGTGGCTGATGCTCAGGGGGACCTCGCGGCCGTCGATCTTCGCCAGGAGCGAGCCCAGGGCCTCGGTCGACTGATTGGAGCGGTAGTCGACCAGCCAGCGAGGGTCTTCCCGGAGGAGCTCGAGGCGATCGACGGTGGCGCGGAGGCTGGCGGTCTTCCGTTCCCCGGTGGCCGGGCCCAGGGCGAGTCGACGCTCGCCGGGACCCCTCACCAGGATCTCGCCCTCGGCCGGGAGCGTGAGGCCGGCCCTCTTTACGCTGAAGTTTGACTTTTTGTTCTGATTCTTTAAGAATGACTCCCGAAACAGAAGGCCGTTTAATTAGAATATAATGGTTTATTAAAGTTCAAGAAAAACTTCAACGTAAAGAGCAAGATATTGGGGATGGAGCAACTCCATCCTATAAACACTACTTTACGCTCATTTTAAGTTTCAATGCTACTCTTTATTTTCAGTTGAAAAAATTAGTTTTTTTTAAATTTAATTTCCGATTGTTTGTCGCCGTCCAAAGTCATCTTAATCGCAGCAGCAGGTACAGGTGGTTGCAGTTGTAGTCACAGTAGCAGTTGTAGTAGAAATAACTCTGAAAGTTTCAAGTTCATACCCTCATCCGTTCCTAATATATTACAGATACGCCTTTTTGGTTACTTGGATGCAAATAGTGTGTTTTGATTAACAAACATGAACCTCAACATTGCCCAAAATTTAGCCTCAATACCCTTAGCCTTTTCGGAGACATCCTGATATCACCAGAGTCGCGGAGACAAGAAATGTTTCTATAGTCTCCCATAAACATTTGCGTGTCTCTCGCTACAAATATTGTCGCGCGCTACAAAGCTTTCGAAGTGGCTAAACTGGGAAACATTGAGAGGACATCTCATGTCACGCGTGACATGTCTCCTAGTTTAACCAGGCCTTTAATCTGAATCTTGACGGTTCTGTGGCATCGTGGCTCGTGGTGTCAGAATCCCAGTGAGGTCTGGGTTTGAGCCTGAAGCAAGACCATTGCAAGCAGCAAGAAAATCAAAAATATTTTCCAGATCCGGAGCAGACAAATGAAAGAAAAAGTATTATCCCATTCGTTGAGACTGATGTTCGCCAGCGGACTAGGCCTGAGTATGATGGCCGGTAGCGCACTGGCGCAAGACGCCAGCCCGGCCATGCAGCGCGTTGAAGTGACGGGTTCATCCATCAAGCGCATCAATCAGGAAACTGCATTGCCGGTGCAGACCCTGTCGCGTTTCGATTTCAACAATGTCATTAACGATCTGCAAATCCCCGTCAATGGGCAGATGGTATCGGTGCCGCTCAAAAATATTGGCGGAATCGGTCCGGGTGCTGAAGGGACTGACAATGTTCAGGCGCGTCAAAACTTTACCGTAACGCGCATTGACGGCGTGCGGCGCTCAGGCAATTCCAGCTCTGTCACCAACAATGCCAATGGTTCGCCCACTTTCCTGAAACCACTGGATAACATCGGTAACAAATCGTGTTTGTTTGTGTCTGCGTGTGTATGTTTGTTTATTTTGTATGTGTTTGCGTTTGTTTCTGTGTGTGTGTCCAGAGGTTTGGCTTACAAAAACATGAGACATTGGGTTTATTGTAAGATTGTTAAAGAGAAAATATCTGGAAAATGTCCTTAATAATAAGACAGGGTGTAAAATGGTGCTCAAGGGTCAGTAGTACCGTGACGGAGTTGTGGAATTTGTTTGGACTAACATTTTATAGAGCTTAATCTGTTTGACCAAATAGCGTATTGGCTATTAATAGATTACTATACCTACAAAAATGTGGGAGTCTATTACGCTTGTTTTTTTTTTCGCTCCCTAAACCCATTTTACTAAGCTTGGAGGCCATCTATTCCTATGTGAACTAATTTGAGTATTTAAGTCCCGTAATAAAAGTACAATTCTACCTGGGATCTTGTATATTTTTCCTGTCACTTCTACCTTAGAAGCAGTAGTGATAAAGGTAGCAGTAGTCAGTGAGGACAGCTTAGCGAACGGATTTTGGCAGTTTTGTGAAAAGTATGAAAATATTTGGGACGATCTGACATTTCTCTCATCTGAAGTAATTTGGCATGAACCGTACGCTAAGCTGTTTTGAAAGGAATGATCTGCATACCATATGTCAGGAGGATTCAAGTGTAAAATAACGTTTTTGCCCAATTGCAAAATTGCCCAAATATTGCCCAACTTACCTGCCCAACTTTTGCCCAACTTGCCCTGTTCTATCCCTTTTCATGAATTCTTTTTTGAAGTTTCACAGTTCAATTTAAGGTAGACTTACAGAGTTGCGTTTCTTATTGAAAAATCGCATTTAACAATTTATATCAGGAAGCAAAAACCAGCCTAAGGCGCAGAGTTGTGATGATTAATGTTTCCAAATTTGAAAATTAAAGAATTGGAGGTTTAGATTCATTTTTAGTATCGTAATCTAAACACGTCGTAACTCATGAGGAAAAGAAGATATTCATCTTACGTCTTGGTCAAGGCCGAACTGATCGGCGAAACCGAGGTTGGCCGCTGGTTATTGGAGCCGTCGATCAAATTTGGCTACACCAAGGACGAGTCCAAAAAGGCCGTGGCGATTTGGTCGAGCACCTACGGGTACGATGATATTGGTCGGGTTGATGTCTCGGAAGGCCGAGTCGAGCTGGCCCAGAAGGTGAGCTATCCGATCAACGCCGGACGATTCACGTTCGTGCCAAGTCTCAAGGTCTCCGGCATGATTTTGACCTTTCCCACGTACTCGCCCTGTTGCTGCAAGGCGGTGCAATCACTCACCTGGACAGCAAAGGATGACCCCCCATGCATGCGCTCGTCTCGCTTCACGATAAGATCTTTGACCTGGTAGACCGGGCCGGAACCTGGCTTTTGCCGCTTGGTGCCCGCTTTGTCTTTGCCGCGACCCTTCTGGTGTACTACTGGAACTCGGGCCTGACCAAACTGGGTGATGGGGTTCTGGGTATCTTCAGTAATTGAACAGCAAGATTACTGAAGTAAATAAGCGAATGGACAGGAAAGTAAAATATATACCAAAAGTATTTTAAAATCTTTAAGCTAATGCTAATGATATGATAACTGGCTTGTTGCTATCAAATTAGGCCCAAGAAATAAAGTATAAGAAAGATGCTACTGAAATATCAAAAGTTTTGCGTTTTATGAAAAATTGATTGTATTATAAAGATTTCTACAAAAAAGTTATTTAGTTTTTTTATTGTAGCTGTACTCCCTTTATGAGAGTCACAACATCTGATGGCAATTTAGCATCGCCGAGGATATCCATCTCATCATCATCCATTATGGATTGGTAAAGCATACAAAACTCAATCAACTGACCATAGGTGGTCACCTCATTTTTGGCAGGGGAGGATTTTGGTGGGGATTCTGTTGGGTTTGGTTTGCGTTTTTTCGCAGCCTTCTTGGGAGTTTTTTTGGTGTTACCATTCTCTTCCCCTTCCTTGTAATCGTCAAGTAAGGCACAACAAGATTACAATCAAGCGGTCTTATTATTACAAGGACCGGGAGGTGCTGCTGCAGATCCAACAGAAATACCAGCGTCAATTCTTGGACGGGCAC
Source organism: Alatinidae sp. Z8VKAUB7J3 (assembly GCA_010016025.2). NCBI lineage: Eukaryota > Metazoa > Cnidaria > Cubozoa > Carybdeida > Alatinidae > Alatinidae sp. Z8VKAUB7J3. The sequence continues at coordinate 203,417,401 of JAAAKM020721499.1, forward strand.
GTGCCATTAGGGCATTATCAACAATCACGGACGCGGGAGGAGGCATTTCTCAAAAACAAGCTCAACAGGCGGCAACTGATTATCGGAAGGCCATCATGTTGTCGAGTCGAGAGGAATGGGATACAGATGAAGAGCTGTTGCCCGGCGCCGGCTCCAACTCATACAAGGTGACCACGGGACCTGGGCGCACATTGATGATTTCCCCTTTGACTCCGAAATCGGCTAAGACGCTCTCAAGGAGGCGGGCGTTCGCCTGCAGAGCATCGTCCGCGATCTGCGATGATTGGCTTGGTGCCGTGGGCTTCTTGAGGAGTTTGAGCGGTGGCAGCGTGTAGGTCGTCGGCACGGGAGACGCGTCCGCTTCGATCCGTTTGATCACAGTGCCTTGTCTCTACCTTTGTTTACTGAGCTCATTCGCTCTGTCGTTGGAATACAGTAATTCGACGGATGCTCTGACGAGAGAAAAACGGCAATGTATGTTCATTTCTCAGTTATTTTACTTTGTTGTACCTGACAACAAATTCTTGCTTCAATGTTATCAGCAAAGCTTTATTCGATGGAGTTTCATAGATGCTTTCAGTTTAATCCAACCTGTTTAATCTATTATCGGAAGACGGGTCCTATACAAGCCCTAACCATCCCGAACGGGAAGGAAAAAGACTACTTCGACGTTCGCGGCACGCATGAAGCCTTCGCCCGGTTGAAGCGGCTTGACAAACTGCTGGGCCACGAAGAGAACATCGGCCTTTTCGTCGGACCGACGTATCACGGTTATTCGCAGGAAAACCGCGAAGCGATGTATGGCTGGTTTAACAAGGCGACCGGCGTTTCGAAGTCGAACAAAGAACCGAGCCTGAAACTTGAGAAAGACCAAACCCTGTGGTGCTAAGCTATGCTTTTGTTTTAACCAGGCCGGAATCCCGTAGAAAGCAAATAATTTTTTGTCCATGTTTCTTCTACTATTGTACACAATTTCTTTATGGCAACCGACAATTCAAAATGAAACATCCTGTTTGATATTTAATAGGGGCTTTTGATGTCTATATTTTGACTGATGCATGATAGCTCCTAGCCCTAATTGGTTAACTTTACTTTTAATCTTTATTTAGATTCGAATGTGAAATCGTATATCGTCTATCCGTTCCGCAGCATCCGGGATGCCGGTGGCATTGTCGCGGCGGGCAGCGATGCGCCGGTGGATGTGCCGTCGCCGCAGCCCTTCGTCAACATGGCGGCGGGCATGATCCGGGCGGACCTTCTGCCGGCCGATCCGCTGTCAAAGGATGAAAACGGGGAAACCGTGGTGGTTGCGGTCAATGCGGAGGAAGTGCTGGAACTGGACGATGTTCTGGCCGCTTATACGGTGAACGGCGCGATTGCGTGCTAGTCTCGGTCGGCACCCTGCTGGCGGGCATCGGCATGGGCACCCCCGAGGCCACCAGCGCCCTGCTCTTCTACCTGATCCATACCACGCTCGTCACCGGCGGTCTCTTCCTGCTCGCCGAGCTGATCGGGCTGCAACGCGGCAAGGCCGGCACCCGCCTGGTCAAGGGCCGTCCGCTGCGCAACGGTGGACTGCTGGCCATCCTGTTTCTGGTCGGTGCTGCCGCCGTGGCCGGACTCCCGCCGTGTCATACTTTTATCAGCTCCTGCCTATGCCCTAATTAGCTGCTCTTCATCGGACGATTCTGATTCGAACAATAACAATAATAACAACAATAATTCCGGAGATTGTTCATTGAATGGTGCTTCAGCAAGTAATATTTCCGCAAACCACGGACACAGTTTAATAGTTTCAAACACAGATGTTAATGCGGGAGTTGAAAAAACGTATAGCATAACAGGGTCTGCAAATCACAATCATAATGTCATTGTTTGGAGCGAACCGGTAACGGCACAGGTGATAATGACTTTATCCTTGGTGGCCATGAGAGCTCCTCCAGGCGAGTGTTCGCGGACTGGCCCCACCCTATCGTCTCCACGCGCGCCGTAAAAGACCCGCCGCGCCCGGCGGCGCGTCGATCACGCATTCGCTTTTTCTCGCGACGGATTTTCGCCCCGCCGCCGTTTAAGGATCAGACGGCCGGCACTGGTCGTTTTCTAACCCAACTTCTCTAACCGGAGTTTATTCAGTGATTTTCTTCGGAAGTGGTTTGCCTATAAGCAAATGATGATTTAAAGCGCTAATTAAGAAATAATGTAAAACGCCAAGGCTTTTCTTGTACTGAGTTGTATTGGCGTGAACTTGTCCATGTCACGTGGAAGTTGAAATTGACGAGCAATGCTGAAACCAATCCAAAGGCCTTGTCTGAGTGTCTGGGAGAATGTCACAGAACGTCTGCCTTTAAAGGGGGTAACATTGATAAAAGAATACTCGCACGTAATGTGGCTCGTGGTAAAGGCCTGTCACCCATATTAGAACGGCGATATGGTCTTAATCCCGCTGTAGGAAGCTATCGGTGATAGGACTATCGATGATTGAATGGCCACAAACATTACCTTTACCAACTGTAGAAGGGTATAGTGTACAACCAGATGAAGCTATTTCACGCACGGAGTTTGAATCGGGTCCGGCACGGCAACGTCGCCGCTTTACGCAAGTGCCAAGTCGGGTCAATGTATGATGCACCAGTCAATGTCATAAGAATAAACAGTGTAAGTAACTGCGTTATTATCAACAGAGCTCTAATCTGGTAGATGAGAGATAATGAAAGTCTATCTCCATGAGTTACGTGAGTGCGGTGGTGGGTTTGTCTGTCTACCCTTGTTATATTTGCTCTTTCAATGCAGCCTGTTTATATGAAACTAACTTAACATCTAAAAATTGCTGCACTTAGCAGTTAACATCGCCACTTCTTGATTGTCTCTTGTAAAAAATAGGCTGACGGTCATTGTCATATCAGAATCCGCAGTTTTCATCTTGAGGGAAAGAAGTGAGGATTTGCAGGGGAAAGACTTTACCCAGGATTTTATTATTTTTTCTGGGGGCTTAAAAAACACTTTAAAAAGTGCATTCAAAATGTGAGTGCATGCATTTGTTACGTGTTTTTGTTGGGCATCTCACAAATTGGACAAACGTTTCGAGAGAGTGTTCATACAACCTAACCCCACCCCTTGCGTTGAGGAGGCCCTTTCATATACAGAATAATTTCTGTTCATTTTAAGCTTTAATGTCGCTCCTTACTTGCTGTTAAAAAGTCTTTTTTTAAGTCTTTCTTTGGAATTAAAATGTCTTTCTTTGAATTATCGGCTTCATTTGTCGGACATGCAACAATGATTGTATGCTTTGACTATGAGCTTGCGAAATGGACTTCATCATTCTTTCGTTTTTGGGAATACACTCAAGGATTGACATCTTTGCATTATCATTAAACTGGAGGGGTTTCTTGCGCAAGGCTTCAGTCAAGGCGTTACCCGCTTCAACATCAGCTTTTATCCCCAGGATTAGGTCCTGCATTGAAGGGTTTTCGTGACCTCGACCAACAATCTCAAAAGCCTGCACCAGCGGCACGCCCGAGGACATCATCGTTGCTAGCTGACGGGAAAAAACGGTAATATCTTTCGGCGTGATTTTCTTGCCACCACCGCTTCCGAACAGCGGTTTTGGTTTCTATGGCCGCGCTGTCCATGAAAAACTCAGGTAACGCCGACTTACCCGGAAGCTGCTCGTAGTGGCGTCGACGGAAATCTTTCGCCCGATTCAGGCCCGCAAGCTGCGTCAGCGCAGACTGCTCCGGATGCGGCGTTCCATCGACGGTTTGTGCGCCTTCGTTGACAAGCGCACACACCGAAAGCGCAGCCTCTCTGTACGCGCTCAAGGTGTCGGCGAAGTCCCGCGACAAACCCTGCTCGAGACCCGTTGGGAGCCCTGCGGGCGGAGGAGCGCCACGCCGACGTGTTGGCGGTGCTCCAACAGCAGCGCGCCCAGAACAAGGGGCAGGAAGACCCCGACCTGCTGGGCGACATCGTCGACGTGCTGATCGAGCTCAAGGACTACGAGAAGGCGATCCCCCTCCTCGAGACGGTCATCACCCTGCGCAGCAACGGAGCGCGTTCCATTCAGACTCAACGGGTCATGCGCTACTCGAGCAGCGGAGGCGGCGCCGGCGGCGACAAAGACTGCGCGCAATGGCCGCCATCGACGAATTGGGACTGTTACACGATGCCGGGTGAGGGCGACCGCATGACCTTTATTCCCGATGCTGGAGGTGCTCCGTGGCCGGTGCGTGTGGTCAAGGGCAAGCAACCTTGAGGCGACACGACGGGCGCGCATGCGTAACGTTGCACGCGCTTGAAAAAGGAATGGCCCCGGGCATCTTTCAGCTCGCGGGGCCGTGTTTTGGGTGTTACCCGATCGCAAATTGGCTTCATTTGAAACAGTCCTATAACAAGATAGGTACTTGTATGTATCGTAATTATTATTGTATATGATTATTATAAAAAACAGAAATGCTCTTAAAACATAAACCAATTAGTTTATATTTAAAGAGCATTTCTTTTGTTGTCATAGCAAAGTTTACTCACACATAAGGATCTTCTGAGTCTGATTCACTGTCTGAGTCACTACTATCGGATTCCTCTGATGGTTGATACTCGGGCATTTCGGGCGCTCGACGCGCGGCCCGGTGTCTTGACGGCGCCGTGCGACCTGCCCCAGGGCGCGACCTTCGGTCACCGAGTGCTCCTGTACGGGGCCTACCTCGGCGAGCTGGACGGGGTAAGCGTGCGAGAGCAGCTTCAAGCCCTGCGGACCGGAAGCCTCTGGGCGAAGGTCGACGCGACCCGGCTCTTGACCACCCTGGCTCGCGATCACTCGGTTCTGGCACCGACCCTCGTCCCGCCCGTGGTGGCCGTTAGTTATTAGAAAGTTAGTTATATTTTCTTAGTTCGTTAGTTACTTAGTTAGTAAGCTAGTTAGTTAGTTAGTTAGTCAGTAACTTGGTTAGTTTGTCAGTTAGTTAGTTACTTGCTTAGGTAGTTAGTTAGTTAGTAAATAAGTTAGTTAGTTAGAAAGTTAGTTAGCTAGTTAGCTAGTTTGTTAGTTAGATAGTTAGGAAATTGGTTGGTTAGTTAGTTAGTTAGTTGGTTAGTAAGTTAGTTTCAATAGGAGATCCAAAAGGTGTAATTACTTCCAGTATCTGTACTATTGCGGAAAAGACGATGAAAGTCTACGAACATATCTACGAAGTCATGAATTTTTTGCTTAAGAATAGTGACCTCGTATCTATGCTGAAAGATATCAAATTCTCTACAAAATATTGATGAAGTGGAGATTAAATCAGATGTTGAAATCAAGTTTTATACGCATTTTATGAACATAATTAAGACATGGTAGCCATGCGCCATATTCTCCACGCCGCGCCGCGCTGCCTTGCCGTGCAACACCATCATCTCCATGGTCACGCCGAGCGTCGACGGGAGCCCGTGCAGAACCATGCCGACGCTGTCGCCGACCAGGACGATGTCGCAATGCGCGTCGCAAAGCTTCGCGACCGGGGTCGTGTATGCCGTCAGACACACCAGCGGCGCTCCACCCTTGCGCGCGATGATGTTAGGCACCGAGATGGGCCTCGACTTACCTGGAACGCTCATATGTTGAAAGGTATGCGAAGCAAGAGCGGTTTGAACAAAGCTCACCAATCCATAGGCAATCAGGACAACGGCGATCGCCTTACTGATGTCCGTCATTGGATCTTCTCGAGCGCCGGCGTCGCCGGTGCGCGCAATGAATGACGGCGGTATTGAACATGCCGCATGAAGTGGCCGGTCTCTGTGTTCAATACCTTTGTGTAAATGACCGTGGACTGGATGTTCTTATGCCCGAGCCACGCCTGCAGGACAGTGAGAAGTCCGTGCTTTTTTGGACAAAATTGCCTAAAGAAGTCAATTCAAACAAGGAAGAATGATCTTCTCTCTTTTCTCTTTCTCTCTTTCTCTTTCTTATCTCGCTTGAAACTACTGAATAATATGATCAATCATTAATTCAACCGATTAATCAGTGTGAAACTATTTGGCTGCTCTGTTTATCTAAGTTCAAAGGTTTTTTTTTGTATTATTTTTTTACCTTTATTTTTAGCGTTGATTTCTTCTTTTCCTTTTCGTTGTTCGTTTTGGAGTGTAAGAAGATAGTATCTGAGAGAGAGAGAGAGAGAGAGACGAACGAAAAGAGCCCGTGGTCAGTTGTGAGTCATTTGATCTTATTCATACATCGCTATATTTCACTTTGAATGATTATTTCTCTAGATAGAAGAGTATTGCAATCACTGTGGTTCCTTTATTTGTAAGTATCTGTTGTTACTCATCGTGATCTCTGAAGAATTTCATCATTTCTTTGCTATTTCCTGGAAAAAAAATCCAGGCAAACATCGTCAGCACTCTGGGTAGATATGTCTCTTTCCGGGTAAATTTTATATTCCACATAATCCTTTTGAATACCTTCAGCCAGGGGTGAAATCTGCTATGGGGAAGGAGCGAGAAGGCAACTGCCCCTTCCAGATCTTGGTTTGCCCCTCCCTCTCTTAGAGCCCAATTTGTAACCCAGCTGAAATCTAGTTTCTTCAAAAATCTTGTCAAAACTAAGACAAGCCTGTAAATTCTAGTCTTAACGTATCAAATTTCAACCTGAGAAATGTTACAATGCCAAACGAAGAACACCAGAATTAGAGTTTTAATCAAGCGACTGAGAATTTTTAAAATCCAACTATTGTCGGAATCGCCTATTCTAGTATTCTTCGTTCACATTTATGTAATCACCAGCTTAGCTGAATAGCTAAAACTTTATGCAGTTGAGTTGGCCATATAAGAAACTACATTAAACTAAGAAATAATAGAGTGGCGGTCGCGGCGACGTTGGCCAACGGCGGAATTTGTCCGGTCACTGGCGAGCGGGTGTTGAAAACGGAGGCGGTGCGTAATTGCCTGTCGCAAATGTCAGGTTGCGGCATGTATGACTTCTCCGGCGAATTCGCCTTCACCATCGGTCTGCCCGCCAAGAGCGGCGTTTCAGGCGCGGTGATGGTGGTTGTCCCGAACGTCATGGGATTCTGCACCTGGTCGCCACGGCTCGATGCCCAAGGCAACAGCGTATTATGACAGCTTCGGCGATGACAGCCTCACTGGTGGAGTGCTGAGCGAGCTGATCGCGTAATGCGCTGGCTACTTGCTTTTGTGCTTTCGTCCTTGTTCGCCATGACGGCGAGCGCGGACGTCATCGCGCCACCTCCCGATACGTGTCCACTCGGCAGCATGGCCGTCGATTTTTGTCACGGCCCGCCTACCTGCTCGGCACGAACGTGTGAAACCGCTGGCGACTGCAACGCCGGTGAAACGTGCGGGACATTAAAATGTGATCACAGGGCAACTAGCCTTCTCTAGGCCCTATTTAGATCCCCTCAACACTGATCGACACCATAAGATAGATTTTTTCACAACAGTCAAAAGGTCCATAACCATGCCTGGAGGAATGAGATGACCCTCAACAACCCTAGGGTTAAGGACTCTAAATTATCAGAATTTTCCCATTCATTGTGTATATGATTTATTATTGGGAAAGGGGTCAACGTTTGATCATGAGTGGATTCGTTCCGGATGCGGTCGTGTCGCGTGCGCGTTCACGAATGCCTCAAGGTCCTTGGCGGCCACACGAAACTCACGGCCAAACCTGACGGCCCGAAGCTCACCCTCATGAATCCAACTTCGAACGGTCGCTTCGCTGACCTTCAGAAGCTTTGCGATCTCATGGATCGTGAAGAACGGCCTGCTTAGCATCACTAAGCACCCTTTTGTTCAAGCTAGCGTCGTCAAGCATTGGTGAACGTCATTAAACGTTTGCAACTTTGTTGATTTTTTAGGGTCTGCCATCATTTTTTGTGCTTATTTCTTGTCAACAGTTGGTTTTTAGTGCCAAATAAAGCTAATGTGAAAAAAAAAAACAAATTAGCAAACTTGTGTACATAGTCTGTAGGCCTATTTGGCCCCATTAGTGGGGGGCGGGGAGGGGGCAAGGATGCAATTGCAATGGCAGCAATTATAAAATATGGAAGACAAAGCAATGGTGATTTTTTTCTTGACTTCTGCATCAACACGCTCCCACTGTACTTTGCCAGGGATATCGGTAAAAGCCTCATATCTGTGCAGCCGGCACACAATAGGTTTGCGACGTGAGATATCCAGGGTAGTTGCATGTCGAACCAGGTCATCACACCATTCAAACCAGCAGATATCTGCATCCTGCATGGCCGGCTCTATTTGCGAGAGCGAATCGATGGCAACACGCTCGACCTGAAAAAATGGTTGCAGGCCTTCAATGAGGTCGTCAAGGAACTTGTCGGAAGATGTTGCCAACCTGACGCTGTTCTATGAAAACAGCGGTTTTTCAGCCCGCGTCAGCAATCGTTACCGGTCTGAGTTCCTCGGTGAGGTCTCCGGCTTTGGCGATGGGCGGACGTTGCGCCAGGTTGAATCCGAATCCATTGTTGATGCCCAACTGGGTTACACCTTCCAGTCTGGCGCCCTCGACGGTGTGACCTTGCTACTGCAGGCCAATAACTTGACCGACGAAGAATTCACCACCCTTCGGCATTTTCAATACCAACGAGGATGGACAGAAAGCAAAGATCTTCGAAATGCCTCGGACCTTCAGTATTGGTTGCCGTCCAGCTTGGCTCCCGTCGGCACGTATGTGCAAGGCTTACCCTCTCCGGTTTGGCTCACCGATGGTCAATCACAGGTGAATCATGTCTACGGACTCAAAGACGATCGTCTCTGGTTCCGCCTGCCACTCACCGGCGACTTTGAACTTCAAATCGAGATCCCCGAAGGTAAATGACATGGACTAAAAGAGCATGACAGTTTGGAGGGGCAGCGGATAAATCGCGGAATCCATTCCGTCAACACTCCCCCTTAGCCGATGCCTGTCGGACTGTCTTCTATGTTCAGGCTTTGTCTGCATAGAACAAATTTGTCTTTTTGGTAGAGGTTTTGTAAGAAAATCTGCTACCATGTCTTCAGTGGGACAGTATTGAAGTTGAATCTTCTTCTCAAGAATCTTTCTCGTACAAAGTGGTACTACACCATCGTAAAACCCGTCCAGGGAAATATAACAGAGATTATCCGGTAGTTAGATGTGAATAATGACAGAAGGCGATGTGGAAAGTGGCCAAATATCAGGTATTGGCCTTGCGATAAGCGGAAGGGGGCTGTCCAGTCCATTGTTTGAATGCATGACGAAAGTTGGAGGTTTCGGAGTAGCCAAGCAGGAAGGCAATTTCATCAATTGAAAGGTCGGTACGCTTCAGGTAATCAAGTGCCAGTGCTTTGCCAACTTAACCCACCATCCGTCGTTACCAGAATTGTGCCATTATCACCTACTACCCAGCCACGCTGTTCATCTATAAATTGGATATTGGTAATCTTTGCATCCGTTCCGCCAGTTTGCACCTGCCAGCTTCTTCCACCATCCGTCGTAGACAAAATCTTGACACTATCACCCAATACCCAGCCACGCTGTTCATTAATAAATTGGATTCTACCAAGCGGCGCACTCGTCTCTTTCCATTGTACCTGATAGGGAGTTCACCATGCCGAATAAATCAAGACCAGTTCTTTCCGATATCCAACTTTTCGGGCACAGGCTAAACAACCGACTGGCAGTCGCTCCGATGACCCGCGTGAGTGCCAGCGACGATGGTCTCGCGACGAATCGTATGAGAGAATACTACCGCGAATTCGCTCGCGGTGGTTTTGCAATCGTCATCACGGAGGGAACCTACACGGATAAGGATGCCAGCCAGGGCTACGATCGCCAGCCGGGTGATGTCTTCACTTCTGACTCCAAAGATGTCGTCAGTATATCAACGTCTTTGCCACGGGACCAAAGACGTTATTGACGACATCATTGTCACCGTTGACATTATTTAGTGTCCTTAATACTCCACAAGCCAATAAACTCCCACACTATTTCTATCTCCTCGTATTTCCTCAATCCATTCGTCATGACAATTTGTCTTCATGGTGAATTACCCCATGCTACGTTTTCTCCATGTTTAATTGTCCCTAGACGCTGGTTTAGCAATTTAGGTTTCATGAATATTAACTTTAAAAAATCGATCATATCAAAGGATGAAAATACAGTGATCTGGAAACACATCAAAGTTGAAGATTAGAAAGGAACAGATGAAAAGCTGATTAGCTCAGCAAATATTTGATACTAAATTGATTAAAGATGTTTTTAAATTTTAAGGCAAACAGCTTACCAAATTAAAATGTTCCTTCAATAGGAAATCTCAAGTTAAGAAAGGCTGAGGATATTATCATGCATTGCATAATTTAACAAATATTGTGCCACATTCTGTTTGGTACGGAAGGATAAGTTCACGGGAGCACTGAACGTAACTTGTGATGCATAGAACCTGTCCTGTGAATGTTTCTTGACGACACAATTCATAAAGTCTTTTAAATTCCGTACACCAGGGATATCGTAACATCGAATTTCCATCATATCTTTCCGTTCCGGCAGAATCATACTTGGGCGGAATGATTCGTATAGATTGGTTTCTTAACCGAAGGTAAATTACCCGTCTCTTGGCTGATAGAAATATCTGTGGTGTATTTTGCTGTATCGTCAACTTTAACCGTAAAAGTACTGTGACCTAATTGCACTTTACGCTCCTGACCGACGCGGCGTTCATGAGGTAAGAGCTTAAGCGCACGCACGTAATTATGCTCACACAAAGTTAAGTACTTAGGTAAGCTTTGAATATAACGCTGCTGGGCACTGACGTACGACAAAATAATCCCCTATGAGCTTCCTCCCACAGGATTCTTCCCTACAGAAAACCCTCTTCCCCTGTGCATATTTCTCCCCCTGATAATCCCTCCCCCCATATTTACTCTGGATAATTTGGCTGGTCATTATAAGGGAAATTGAAAGTTTCAATCTCCTGTTTAACTCAGTGGCAATGTTGTAGCGTTGCTTATAGTAAAGAGCCAAAAGGGTTCAACGTGTCATTATTTAATTATTACTTATTTATTTACTTACTAGCTGTTGGGGTGGTTTTCTTCTGACTTTATTGTGGCTCATTTTGCGGATATCGTGGTAAAGATTTGCTAACAGAAAATTCTATAAAACGTCTTCATTCTTGGAAAGAGCTACTCGGAAATTCATGTTTTGCTACAACCCAGCCCAGAATACGAGAACTCTTGGGTTAGCCTCTAAAACAAGCAACCTCTTCTTGAATATCTAAAGGAAATGATGACGTCAGAGTAGCAGCGGCAAAGTTATCGGAATGGCCTATCTAACCGGCCAACCCAATCCTGAAAGGGGCACTGGAAGCAATGTGGGGCAGTAGGGGCAGAAGCAACAAATTTGGGACAAAACAATAGTTTTTAAAACAAGAGGGACAGCTGCACCCATTGCCCCTGTGGTTCTGGCCCCCTAAATCCTGATTGGGGATGGCTGATCAAAAACTGCCCTTTAGAGTTCCAAAGAAAACTTCTTAGAATTGAAGGTACATGACATTTCAAGGTCTGTTTTCATGATTGAGAGGTTCAGCAAGTGACTTGCTATGACAGAAAAACCTTAATTTGCTTGAAAAAAAAAAAAACCGTTGAATATTTGTGTAAAATAAATTGAGACGGAGAATGAACGAAGATAACGTGGGGGTAGCAGGGATAGAGAATGAAGGTTTCTTCTGCTTCAATTTTTCATGTTTTTTTCAAAGTAATTACTTAAAAAGACATTAAACAAAATATAAATTTTCGAGTTTTTCTTTTTAAGTATTGCGCTTTTGAAAATATCATCTTCTACGGTCCGGCGCAAATCCGCTTTGACAGTTTTGATCACATACTCATAAGGCACGCTGGCCGGGCGCGGTGGATTGGTATCCGGAATCAGCCAGTCGGTCACCGCAATGCCAGGCACATCCAGCAGCAAGGCCTCGGTCAGTACACTGGACTCATCCGACACCATGACATCGGCCAGGCCCAGGCAATACATGATGCTGATTTCGCGATCAATGACATAGACATTGTCTGCGCAGTTTCTGGATTTGCTTTGGCAGGTAAAACATTACGCCATTTTTCAGTGCCATCATTACCGTTATAAGCTATTAGCACACCACCAGTGGTAGTCTCTCCAGCAAAATAAACTGTTTCGTCAGCTCCTATTGCTATGGCTGTAGCTGACCAACTACCGTAATTTGAACTCCACTTTTCAGTACCGTCTGGATTTATTGCATTTACATAACCATCTGTGGAACTCACGTATATTGTACCGTTTGATCCAATAGCAGGTTAAATTCTTCCGAAAAATTATTCACATCCACTTCATCCAACTTTAACGCCGGTGTAACCACAGTAGATGATGTGAGAGTTCTTTCAATTATCTCCGAGGATTGGGCAATCGCCGCTGTATCCTGGGCAGCGATTCCGAAGAAAAACAGTATAATTCCCCACACTTGAAAAATTCCACCGGGTCTTGGGTGTAAATACCTCATATAATTCCTTGTTCGCTCAGCGTTGAAATTTCAGATAATTCTATCGTCTAGCAGTCTATTTGATTGGCGCGGACCTGCGGCTCGCATTACCATCAAACGAAAAACATACGGTTATTAATATTTTCAATAACCATTTATTACACATGATTATTTTGAGTGCAACCCTTTTAAGGTTGGACCTTTATAGATAAAGCCCTTTTAAGTAGGACCTTTTGTTAAATGTATTACCCTTGGAAACGAACCTAAGAAAAACCATTAACCTCCTCAATGAAAAATCTCTCTTAGGGGAATAACGGGAGAGCCATTGCAGAGGTGGGTGCTGTGATTATTGTCGGCGGCAACATTGAACATCTCACCCGCGTTATGACCACAACAATCGCGCTCGAGACGTCAAAGGGAAATCTCACACAGGCTCTTGCGCTCGGCATAGTGTTGATTGTAATTGCCGTTCTTGTTAACGCACTCGCGCTCTCGCTCAATCGCTCGGAAGGAAAAATAGCCTATGCCTGAGCGAACCAATCCATCGACACCGCAAGAACAAGTTTACTTCCATTGGAGTTCTCTCAGTCTATTAGATAGAAGTCTTGCCCAAAATCTAAGTCGACATCTTCATCTTGGTCCATATCACTTGTTAGGCTCATGTCTTCAAAGTTTGGCAGAAAATCGTTGTTGTTAGCAAACTGCTCCTTGTTATTGCTTTCTCTGATTACAACTCGCTGATGCGTTCTCTTGCAAAGGTATTGTAAATATTGTTGAATACACCGAAGTCTTTGTATCCCTGGTAAAACCAGACGAAAATTTAGAATCTTGTTTTTTACTGGGCATCTCAAAGTGTATCAATTTACCCCAAATCGGGGCTAGTTGATCTTAATATAGGGCAAGCTTATATTGTAGTAAGAGTGATTGGTGTTTTGAAAAAAATTGTATTAATTATGCCTTAATAGTATCATAGGCAACGCAATAGCGCTGCCAAGTAAAGAACGATGTGGGCAGGGCACAATGTATTATTTTTTTTTTCTTTTAGACCAGGGCACTTCGTGAAATTCGATTCAGGCAGGACGCGAATGGTACGGCCGACGGAATCCCGACACGAGACGAGAAGACAGGGCGGAACTGGTGATGCAATGCCAGTTCCGAGAGAAGAGGAAATCTGGAAAGTCGCCGGCGATCCTGAAAAGGGTCTGAAGGGACCGGAACTGATTCAGGCCTACGTCAAACGGCTGCCGAACGGTCCGGGTGTCTATCGCATGCTCAACGAAGGCGGCGATGTACTCTATGTGGGCAAGTTTTTGATCCTTTTATTTCTTTGTGTATATCATATTTGGTTGACTCCGCTGCTTGAATCTCTACGGTTCGCTCTTTAATATTCCAACTTAGAAAATGCCAAATACTGTTTCCTGTGTGTAATATATATATTTTTATCAAAGAGCTGGTAAGAAATGATATGGTATTTTCTAACGTATGTCTAAATAACTGTATAGTAAAGAACGAACCCATGAAAATCAGGCAGCAGAATAACTCAAATATAAAATCACAAGTTGTTTTTTTCTTTGTACTTTATCCTCCACTTTGCAAATATCCTAAAATGATAAGAGTCGGACAGCTGAGTTTTAGTGTAACCATATTATATGAGGTATCGATGCGCTAGAAGCGGTATAAATTAAATTCCGTATCCCTTAGATTCCTTGGCTACACAAACACGGCAAATGCATTTAAAAAGTCCTAAGGTAACTGCGCAAGGGTTCTCATGAGTGCCAAATGGCAGCGAGGCTAGCCTATTGTTATGGCTAATTTAAATATCAGGTCTAATTAAAGTACTATAACTTTCAATTCATTTCATATAATTTTGTTTTCTTATTTTTTTTTTCGTTTTTACGAAAATGAATAAAACACGACATAAAATGAACAAAAAAGGAACAAAATTAAATATACCAAAAAAATTTTTCTTACCAAAAGTTTAGAGCAAAATAAAATGAAAAGAAAAAACTTAATAAAAAGAAAGCCAATAATGAATAAATAATGAATAAGTTTAACCCGCCACATGCCGCGCAAAGATGAGCCGCATGGCGTATTGCTGATGATGGATGAGTTCCCGTCACTTGGAGAAATGCCACAATTCCAAATTGGTATCGCCTATTTCCGTGGGTATCGTGTGAAACTCTTCATGATCGTACAAGATACACAGCAGCTCAAAGGCATCTATGAAGAAGCGGGTATGAACTCGTTCCTGGCCAACTCGTACTACCGTATCACTTTTGCGGCCAACAACGTGGAAACCTATAAACAATACACTTATAATGCATATTTGATAAGATAAATTAATAAGAAAAATTATAAGTCTTAATTGTCAAACTAATAATATGAACTTCAGCAGTTTTCTTATAAATATATTAGACAATAAAAGTTTTAAAAGTTTGACAATAGACATATACAATAAAAATAGATTATATCAATTTCAAAAACAAAACAAAAGATAAGATAAGATACGATAAGATAAGATAAGATAAGAGAAGATAAGATAAGAGCGTAAAGAGTAACATTAAAACTTAAATAAACAGAAATCATTTCACAGATAAAGAAGATCACCCCTCCTTTTCTTTGGCAACCCTCGATCAAAGTTGAAGTTTTTATTACAACGTATGATGAACGAAAGCTCAAAGTTACGGGAGCTAAAAATGGGACAAAAAATGGGTTTTAGACTGCATCAAGAACAAGCTTTTTGATGCATATATCCTTTAATTAAGAAAATTGTCAACACTCTCAAAAACAATCGGGGCGCAGTAATAGTGGGCTTCGGGGTGGAATACCCTGGCCAGTATGCTGGTGTCACTATGGTGTATACCATCGAAATACTGGTTCAGCATGGCGATGATGTCGGGGTAAGCGGTGTCCATTTCTGCCTTTCTAAACGTGAATACGGTAGCTGGCTGTGAGCTACCGTATTGTCTGCCGTTTTATGATTTCTTGCTGGGGATGGTATCAGGTGGCCAATCCTTCTGCTTTCAGCGCGGCCTGTACATGTGTAATCGGGTGATGACTCATCGTTGGGTGACGGTCGAGCCGAAATGGTTCCGTATCGAGTCCGCTGCGCGCGAACAGGTTGCCGAAAACCTGGTAGCGCCCGAGATTCGGCGCACCGACGATGATCGGAACGACCGCCTCACCGAAAACCTGTCGCCCGAGCTCTAAGGCTCTGCCGATGCTCCCGATTTCCGGCGACGAGTCGAAGGTGGAGCAGGTCTTGTAGTGAACGATCGATGCCCCGGAATTGAGGCCGACCAGCAGCGCGAGAGCGAGCATGATTCTGCGGGTGAGGGGGACCACTAGAACGCCGCGAACACCGCGCCGATGAAGGCGTTGACGGGGGCCTGCTCGCGCAGGTCCTCGGCCGAGTCACGGAACTCGACGACCAGCCGCTCGATCTCCTCGGCGATGCGCGAGATGCGCCCGCGCAGGGCGTCGTCGTGGACCAGCAGGCCCAGGGTGCCGGCCTCCGGGTCGTCGATGGCCGCCGTGATCGGCCCGTCTGGGCACGGAGGCCGATGCCGCGAACCACCTGCTGGTCGCCAATCAGGACGGTACGGTCGCCGTGCTGAATACGCGCCGCGCGCAGAACATCGCAGGCTGGACCCGGCTGGTCCCGGCGGGCGGCGGCAAGGTGCGCGCCATCGCGACCACCGGATCCGACGTCTGGTGCCTGACCGAACGCACGGTCGGCGGCCAAATGCGCTGCCTGATCGAGCGGCTGGACCCGGACTGCCGTCTGAGCGACAAGAAAAAAGGAGAAGAAGAATCTTCTAAGCACATAACATTTCACAAGTAAGTGCATTTTTTCAAATTTCTACATATTTATCTGTTTTATGCTTTCTCGCTTTCAGAGTTTGTAATTAGGCCTAGGCCAATTTCTCAGCCGCCATATCCATTATTCAGTTGATTTAAACATTTAACTGAGCCGGAAAAATGTTAGCACTAGTTATTCTCGTACCATTTTATACCAAAAACCAATAAAGTATTAAGGCCAACAGGACGTCACTGTCGGGTAAACGTGGGATTGGATTACAAGACGCGCTTCCTGTTTTCGCGGAGATCCGCGAAACGCTCGGTCTTCCGGTTGTTACGGATGTCCACGAGCCCGGCCAGTGCGCGCCAGTCGCGGAAGCCGCCGATATCCTGCAGATCCCAGCCTTCCTGTGCCGGCAGACTGACCTCCTCATTGCCGCTGCCAAGACCGGCCGGGTCGTGAAGCTCAAGAAGGGCCAGTTGAAAACCTTGGGCAACCTTGTATGAAGTTTGTAAATTGTACAGACAAATGGAAAGGAATTTCGCAAAATGGACGCAAGTTTGAGACCACCCATTTTTAAATCTTTTCTTTCCTTAAAAGTATAGTGAAAATAACAGTAAAACTACAAATTAATTTAAGAAAAGGTAACCAGAAGTTCTTTGAACAGACTTGGATTTATTATTGGATTTTTACCGTTGTTGATTTACATATAACAAAAAGATAGAATTGGCTATGGGGAAGGAGGTTGTCTTCCTCATAGACAAAAATTCTGAAACCTTCAACTACTATGAACAAAATTGCTATCTCCAAGTTTTGATTGGGTGTTAAGGAAAATGATGAGTTTGAGGGGGGGGCTGGTTCATCTCAAATCACTTTGAATCTTAAAAAGGGCATTGGGGTAATAGTCTTTGAGGTAATAATGGGCTTGGGGGTGTATCTTCCTTCGATTACTTTGGACTATTAAAAAGGGCACTAGCTGCTCCTGCTGCCTGGGCATGAGCATTGTTAATAAAAAAATCAATCACTTAAAATTCCACCCCTATTTTTGAGCGCGCTATTATGCCACAAATCGGGGCTAATACAGCAAAGATCGGAGACGTTCCCCGAAATGGTCGAAAATCTCCCAGTTGCCTAGTTTCTGGGCTCAGGTCAACTCTATCATTCCATTCTCCAGCAATTGCCGGAAGATGGACTCGATACTCTGTAACAGGTTCTCCTCCGCCCCTGCTCTGTTTCAGGCGATTGTCGGCTGCAAGGACGGTAGCATCTGCATCTACGATCTTTCGTCATCAGAGCTGCTGGAGAAGATCGAGGACGCGCACACAGGCGCCGTGTGGTCTCTGCATCTCAGCCCCGATCAACAGGTCCTTGATCTGAGTTGTGTGGTGCTCCATCCTCCCTCCTCGCTTACCCGATTCCCTCTCCTCCCTCCTCTCCTCTCCTCCCCCCTTCTTTCGTCGTCGCTAGGGATTCTGAGTAGAACCAAAATCGTATGCTGTGGATTTTAGGTTTTCTTGTTTGGAAACTTCCAATTGTTTTTGCTTCAATAGTGGATAGTTCTTTTTAGATAAAGCAACAGCTTCGTTCAACGAAATTTTAGACAAGGTATCCGTGATTTGTTGTGCATTACTTCGAGTTGAAAACACAAACATTAAAACCAGTACTGCGGTTGCACTCACTATTTTTTTGTTTGGCTTCAACCTAAACGATTTATTCTCTACAAGAGCTTTATGACGATATTTTTTCTGCAATCCCTCTTAAGACAAGACAAATGATCTGTCATCCCGATTTTCTTGCTATCTCTCCTATCCCTCTTCTTAGTTATGAAAAAGAATGGGGGATTTTACTCCCTGACTTCAAACGGTCTCGCTCATTATCAGACCTCCAAAACTATCTTCCAGACGATATTCTTCAAAAAGTAGACCGGGCCACGATGAGTGTAGGGCTAGAGGCGAGAGCTCCTTTTCTTTCTTCCTTACATACAGGAGGGTTGAATCGCTTATAATCCACACCATTTATGAGAGCAAAAAATAGCACCAAGTTTGATAGCTGGTATCCCAGTGATGCAGCATGTTGAATTACATTGTCCTACACTTCTCACGTTTCGTCTAGCCTTTGTTATATATATTTGTGTCTCACAATATTTTTCCCAACAGACCTATTAGGTTACGAAAGACTAAATAAATTAAAAAATGCACAAAGCACTTTTTAACTGCTGCCATCTCTACAAATACGGTGTGTTTGTAATTCTTGGCAATCACGATTACAAGTTCCTAGATAAATATGGCCATGGAACTATACCCGACGAACTAATTAACACTCTTGCATCCGACGAGAAACGGCGTCAGTATATTCAAAAGAAGCTTTCGAATGCAATCGTGCTGGACAATGAGTTAAGGGAGATTGTTCTCGATCCGTACGATGCGACAACTGTTGCCTCTTCCGTTGATGATGGGCGACATTTTATGTGACGCGCGACCTCACTGGGTTCCTGCGTGCGATTAACGCCTGAACGACGACAAGCCTGAATGACGACAAGAAAGACCCCCGACAATGCCTGACCGCTTAGCCGCTCTGATCAATGCTGCCTGGGAAGATCGCGCTGATCTGAATACCGACACCCAAGGTGAAATTCGCGAAGCAGTCGAAGCTTCCCTGTCCCTGTTGGATAGCGGCGAAGTGCGCGTCGCAGAGCCGGACGGCTCTGGCGGCTGGAAGCGAGAGCCATGCTCTCCTTGAATGATCAGGCCTGACGTCCGTTATATTTAATTTCTATGCATAGCAATATTCTTAGTTTGTTTCTAATTAGCGATACAGAGCAAGCCAGACATGCGTGGAATTGGTATGCAAAACGAGAGAAAAGTGTAATCAGTGGTAAGTGCCATAATGTTATTCTTCAGTATAAGTATCATCTCTAATGTGAGAATGCCAATTTCGAAGAAAAACGAAGATTGATGAAAATTCCTGTTTTGTTTTTTTGTGTTATTATCACTTAATGTTTTATCTTAAGATACACACTCGTAAGCTATAACACTTACTGTGTATTTTTTGGTATTATTATCGCTCACTGTTTTATTTTAATATACACACTTGTAAGCTATAAGACTTACTGTGTTTTTTTTGTGTTGTTATCACTTAATGTTTTATCTTAACATCGTAACTATAAGACTATAAGACACTCATAAGCTGTGAGACTTACTGTGTTTTTTACTGAGCTGAATCTTTTCTCCTGTATAACAAAATTTTTAGTATCTTGGGAATAGTGAAATTTTTTGAATAAGTCGCTAAGTCATACCAGATAAGTCCACCCGGCCATGTAACCCATGGTTACTGTTTCATAGTTAGGTTTGCCACTTTTATGGACCTTTTGACCTTTTTGGCTTAGTACCAGGTCAAAATTTAAGCAATTTTGACATTATGCATCATGGAATATAAATGCTACACTTTCGTCTTTTATTATGCCATGCCCCCTCGCAATATAAATATTGCTGATTTGCTCAACATCGTTTCTTCTTTTCAAACACCCTACGATATGTCGCCTCGATCTCCACCGAAGCGGGACCTTGGACCAGGACATTACTGGGTATCTGAGTAGGGCCTGAAGGTGGGGTCGCTGCCAATGAGGCATAAGTCTTCTCTAATCTAGGTGACATTTGGGGACACTCAAATATTTATTGTAACACCGTACCTTTTTTTTTTTAAGGATCTAGTAGTTACTTTTACCCCACAAATACAGCTTTTATCAAAAAAGTAAAAAATTGTCAATAAACATCTTCCCTACACAAAAAAGTAACCGACACCCTCCTTGAACCTCCAACCCTGAGTTATTTTATTTATTTCAACTTTTGAATATGTGGCCCCCTCCGAACAAGCTCATACTTGCCCGGTTCAGGGCCCCCGAAAGGCAAACCTTTCATACATTGGTGAATTTATTGCTATATAATTAATATCATAGATATAAAAATTTTTACTGGATATGATTTTTCGGCAATATTTGCTTGCTAATAAACGTAAGGAGTGACTACCGATCTTCAAAGTTTGACGAAGTATAATTGAGTTCATTTTTATTTATTTATAAACATATTTTGGTTCTTGGTGTCTATGTGAAACTGCTAAAATGTGGGGATTTAAAAAATAAACTGGGGCATTGAATGGGCAAACCCAAAAATGTTTTTTCCAAAAACCGAACACATTAATTTTGCTATCAGAAAAACTAAAATAATTAAATAACTAATAAACATCATTCATTTTGACGGAACAAAAATCTTCAATTTCCCATTAGCAGCCACTTGAGAGTTAAAGAATACAATAAAATAAACACTAATCAACTGCATAAAATGTTCTAAGAATTCCTATATGTCAAAATTATATAAAATGGCAGAATATATAAAATTTTCAAGATTATATACATCATGACATTATAAATTAACCTCATATTTACATTCGATTAGACTAATAAAACAAATATCAGGGTGGAGTATTTGTGAATATACCAGGGGCATAAGAGTTCGTGCCTGCAGTTCAAAATATGTCTGCCTCTATAAGACATTCCTTTCTGATCTCGAATATCCCGTCATTATAGTGTGGAAAAAACACCAACTCTATAGGTCAAAAGATTATTTTACCAGCGTATCTAGACTTACTTTAATCATCATTCTTTCAAATAACGTTTTCAGTAAAAAAAAAAAAATTATTTACTAGAAACCTTTGAAGGAGCTCATTCAATTAGAAAACGAAAGTTCTAGTGTTCTCTTTAACAGTCAAAAGTGATTAGAGATTAAACAGCCCACCTTCCACCCCGCTTAATTCTCCAGACATCCAATATTTTTTACGTAGCCATTTTGTTCAACATAGTTGAAAGGTCCAGTATCTATGTCTCTGAGGATGTCAACTCATCAGAGCCCTCGAGACAAGGGATGTAGTTTGTGCACTGTGCCCATTAATTGCGAGCCAACCAATTGCTCAATACTTCCAGTTTGAGACAAGGATGAGAGTCGAACTCATAAAAAACAGTTTTGCAGACTATTGCCTTAACCATTCAGCCACCTTGTCTTGTACGATATTGGAAAGATTAGTTCACACAAATCTTATTTTAAATTGAAGAGTTCATGAATGCTAAAGCATTTCGAATTTTTCAACCTAGTGCTTAACAGACGCTTGCTCTACCATTGAGCTACAATATCTTTTGTGGAGCGAGCGCGCCGCTGCCCGTGATCGCGCCCAGGGCCCACAGCCAGCGGGAAATCGTCAAGCCCGAGACGCCGGCCACGACGGTCAGCAACACCAGGTCCGTGGCCAGGATCTGCTCGAACGTCAGGAGCAGGTTCCAGCACACGATGCGGCGGAAGAGGACGCCGAGGATCATGACGACGAGGGTGAGCATGTGTCGGCGGTTGAACGTGTTGACCCACAGCGGCTTACGGAACTCGGCCATCACCGTGTTAAGCAGTTCTATAAATTGCAATAGCTGGGAGTTTCATGGCTATGAATCCAATCGCACATATTAATTTAACGTTCTGCGGATATGGGATTACAGATTGCCAAAGATTGTCCTTTTCGACCAGCCGTCTAGGGCAATGGTTCTCAACCGGGGTCCACATGGACCCTAGGGGTCCATGTGATATTTCCGAGGGTTCACAGGCAAAGAACAACAAATTAGGGGTCCACAATGATATTTTGGGGGTCCATGTCGCATAAAACGCGGAGGAGGGGAACTGCAACCCAGGATCACGCGCCGTGATTAGGGAGGCAAAGGATCGAATTAGAGATTGGGACAGAAAGAACTTATCACCGACAAGCAAAATCAAGAAATACAACATAATTGAGTAACAAATACACGCCAACGTACGAAGCATGCTGGAACAGTGCAAAGAGATGTCCCATGCGCCCTCTTCGAGAAATACAAGCACTGTAATACATCGCCGCAGCGACATCTCTTTCCCTTCGTCGAGGCAAAACGCAACAAACCCTTCTTCGTCACCGCCTGGTTTCATGCGCCTCACGAGCCTGTGGTGGCGGGCGCGGAATTTAAAAAACTTTATCCGAAAGCGGGCAAGGCAAGACAAAACTATTATGGCTGTATCACTGCGATGGATCAGCAGATCGGTCGACTTCGAACGAAACTTCGCGAACTTGGGATTGAAAAAAACACGGTTGTCTTTTTCTGTAGTGATAATGGTCCGGCGTATCTAAAATATCATAATAATCAGATGCTAGAAGATAATCAGAACATTATCACTTCTCCCTGTGCTACTCCTTACCATTTATTGCAAAAAGGCTTCAGTATTTAAATTTGGTTCAGGTCCAGCACCTGTGGGTGAAAAACCATGGGGGCTCTCAAATATAGCCCCTGTAGCCATCTATATCATATGTTTCACTTAGCTCCAAAAAAAGCCCTTGTGAAAGTCACTACCTTCCTCAGGACATATAGGAGTTATGATCGTTTGTCAAATAATGCCGGTAAATCTGCCACACCCTCCATGAGAAATTCCTTCCTTTCATGGGAAAACCCTCTGTAGAAAGTTCATCCAACTTAAAATATACCCTTCAGTGTAAAATTTCTTTCACATGATTCAATCCTCACTGAAAATTCAACCCTTCCCTGTGGCAACTTTTAACATATCAACCAATAATTAGAACCTAAGTCCTAAAATTGGTTTCCCGAAAGTGCATCAAGTTTTCCCGTGATCGACATCCAGCATGATGCCCTGCGCCCCTTCGAACAGGATGCGCTTGTCGTTGTTGCGCTGCTCCTCCAGCGTTTTCCAGACCACCCCGGCATAGGGCGTCAGGCGCGGCGCCAGATCGTGCAGGTCGGCCAGAAGCGATTCCGCCTGAACCGGCTCCTCCCCAAGACCTTCGAGCAGAATGTTGTGATGCGCCACCAGCGCCTCGACCAAAGCCGGCAGGGAATCGGGGTCGCCGAGATCGGTTGCCTACCGCCATAACGCTGGCTTCTGAAGACAGTGATTTCATGACTGACTTTGCCCAAAAACTGCATTGTGATAAGTCATTTCGGGTTTATAAAAGTACTGATTTTATCGGTGTGCAATTGGGTGGCGCTGTTAAAAACGTCATTGCAATTGGCGCTGGACTATCGGATGGTATGGGCTTTGGTGCTAACGCCAGAACAGCGCTTATCACTCGAGGCTTGGCAGAATTAAGTCGCCTCGGCGCTCTGGAGAACTCCGTGATCCAGGCAGCTCCTGACTGGGGCAAATCCGGCTCCTCTTCATCGCCCTCCTCATTTTCTGGCCCAGTTGGCTCCAGCTCACTGAGATCCTCACCATCGCCTGCCATCAAAACCCGGACCTGACTTTGAAATCCAGGCCCTCCGAAAAGGCCTGGATTTTGCGTGGGTCCTGACTTTGCGCTGGACTTTGCTCCTTCCTAATAAGGGCAAAGAACAGCTGCCAAAGTCAAAGTACAACCGACTAACTTTTTGGGTGCCATCGTTTCTTTAGAGAGGGAAACTTCAGGCATCTTTGTATTTTTTTCGTAGGCTACGGCTTGAAGTTTTTTTGGTTTTTCACCAAGTCTTCGAATCACACTTCTTGCAAACTCTTTCGTTCCCACTTGTTTTTTTGAAACTCCTTCTTTAAAAAAGTCTCCTGTATGGATTCCTTCTTCTATTGTTCTTAACCAAGCGTTTTGGATCGCTTCAGCAACAGAACTTGATAATGTGTTCCATCCCATAATCGCCGTATAATCCGTCCGACAAACCGTCTCTGGCAGTATAAACATGTCCGCCATGCCGACCCGAGGCTTCCAACACCGTGACGTCGTGTCCTTTTTTCATCAATTCATAAGCGGCGCACAGTCCTCCAATTCCGCCGCCGCCTACGATCACTTTCTTTGAAGAGCTATTAGGACGAATTGAATTTTTAAAGGATTTCTGCTCTTTGGCATGGAGGGAGTCCCCTTGCAAATGCATCATCACTATCCCTCCAAATGTCTGATTGATGACTTGAATTTCCTGGGGTTTTGCTCCTTCTATTTTGAAGTTTTGAGGCTTGAGAAAAATACTGCCGTTTATTATGGAATCGAACTGCAAGAAATTACATCAAACAGTCTTGTCCAACAGGTGGAGGACAACATTGATGATGAAATATGTACTCTGGACGGTAAAAACACCTTTCATGGCATGGGTACCATTGCGCTTACAGCCCCCTGCGGCGCTTGCGGCGAGCGCGGGCGAGACCCACGCAGCCGAGTCCGAGAAGAACCAGCGTACCCGGTTCCGGGACCGGGGCACCAATGGGTGCGATCATCGGAGCGAGCGGGGCCATTCCGTCTCCCCAGTGGCTTCCGAGGCTGAGGACGACGTCCCAGTTGCCGGCCGACCAGGTGATGCTCGCGGCACCCCAGTAGTTCTCACCGACGACCGGATTGGCCGACTGGTCTGCCTGAATCGGGATCGGGCGATACATGCCGCGCTTTCCGTCTTTGTCCAAACATTGAATATAGTGCCCGGTGACCATCACGTCGGCATCAAGATCTTTGGAAACGCGCAAAATGTCTTCAAACTTCACCGTTTGATTGCATTTCACACAAGGGATCGGCGTTTCGCCGCGCACATAGCTTTCAGCAAAATCCTCAATCACCGCTTCACGAAACCGGCTTTCATAATCAAGAACATAATGTGGAATATTCAGCGCTGCTGCGATATGGATTTGAGGACATAAAGTGAAAAACACGATAATACATTGAATCAGTAGCACAAACATTTACTTTTCAGTCATCCTTTCCACAATAGAGTTGATTCTAGACTAAATAAAGCCGTCCTTTATCCTATATTTATAAGAAATGCCTAGTCAATTAATCTATTTTGGCTTGATTTGAAAAAAGTAAAAAAAACATATATGCAAATCAAACTCCTTTAATGCCAAAATTTGACCGAAAACTTCCCTCTTCTTATTGTATTTTTATTCTTCACAAATATTTCTTCTGAATTTGAACTTTCGACATGCTTTCAATTCCAAGTTACGTAAAAAAAAATTAAATTCCATAACAAATCTTTTCTCAAAAACAGAAGAAACTCTTTCTTCTTTTTCAAAATAATTATTACAATTGAATCACTAAACCTGTTGGAAAAGGAACAACAACAACATCTCCTGAACTCCTGAAAAAAAAATAAAATTTAAATCGATTTTTGATGAAATGAATGGATGTGCACCGTCTACCCCCGCAGGCTTTGTTGCTGGCGCAAGGCCCGCAGCGACTGAAGAGAGTTTGGCGAGAGCACTGTGAGGGATGGTTCATGAGATGGTCTGTACATTACCAGCAGCTGGCAGATATGACAGATACTGATGCACAGAATGCGCAGCTCGATGCGTGCTACGCTGCCACTCTGTAGGATGCATCCACTCGTGCAAAGCCGAAAACAGAGCAGTATTGCACTCACATTAATTGCTCTGGCCCTCATCTGGGTCGTGCCCTGGTTCGTTGGGAAACACCCCAATGCCATGGTCCAAGAGTCTCTACGTAGAGGCTACTTCGTATGATGCCTGAAGAGACCGTTCGCGGTTTTGCCGATGTCGCCCGAGCAAAGGCAGATTTTCTGAGTAGTGACTGGTTCGCGTTTTCCGTATCGGCAATGATGGCTGGCGCCTATGTGGGCATGGGCATTCTGCTCATCTTCAGCGTCGGTCAGGACGTAGCGTAGCGGACAAAGTCATCCGTGACATCAAACCCATTAGGGGCAATCCACTCGGCCGGGAAAGTGCGCTCGCTATTCGCAACAACTTCCAACGGGACCTTGTCGTAGTAGGCGCTATACACCGGTCCAGGGGCCCGCAGGATCGTCGCCATATAGCCGCTCTCACCGTTTGCGGCCAACAGCGCCGCTTGTTGCCCCGCCCGATAGGCCTCGTCCAGGTCCACCGTCGACGCATACGCCATCGAGTCCAGCTCATGGAGAGCGTCGAGGACATTCCCGGCGGCGCCCTGCATGAAGGCATTGAATGGAACTGGGAGTCCTTTCCGGAGTACCTGGACCAGATCGACACACCGTACGCAATCGATGTGGGTACTCAGGTGCCTCATGCGGCGTTGCGCCACTACGTCATGGGCGAGCGTTGCTACGACGACGCGACGGACGCCGACATGGAGGCGATGCGCGACCTGACGCTGGAGGCCCTGCAGGCGGGTGCACGTATCCACCGCTGCATGGGCAACCGTCTGGCGGAGATGCAGCTCCGGATCCTCTGGGAGGAGATCATGGAACGCTTCGACCACATCGAGGTCGTCGGTGACCCGGTGCGGGTGCGCTCGAGCTTCGTGCAGGGCTACACCGAGCTGCCGCTCCGCATCCACGCCTGAGACGTCTCGCGAGGAGAGGGCCTCTCGACGGGCCCTCAGTTCTCGATCGGCCGCTCAGTTCTCGATGGGCCTCCGACTCGCGGGCTGAGGCTACAATCCGTCGTCACCCGCGGCTAGCAGTCGTCATGATCTGGCGGCACAGGCGGCCAACCGACCGCACTCTCGGGGTGCATCGATCCGGAGCGAGTTCTTGTACCAGCGTCAGGTCCGACAGATTCGATTCGGTGGTCTCGACCGACCGCCGCCGCGCGACCTGGTGGTGCTTCTCGCCATCCTGTTCGTCACCTATTCCGCTCAGTTCTTCGTCGGCTGGCTCGGGCTTCTGCGTCAAATCTTCTTTTTCGGTGCGGTTGGGTCGTAAGCAGTTTAATAGAAATAGACCAGTCAAGTTAATATTTAAGTCACCAATAGATTGTGATTTAGCCGCCTTCTTTTTGACCATCATAGATTCTGAGATTAAGGAGATGATTCCGTATTTTTGGATTGCGCATGACAAGAGTTATGCTGAGCTTCCTACTGTCTTTACTAACTACCAAGGTAAGTGAAGGTGTCAACCTCATCAATCTTTTCATTACCCGACAACTACTCAACTGCTTGAATGCAATTCATTAACTTCTATTTAAGCTTTGTACGGCGGTAGTGATCTGCTTATTCTGCTCTTTGATGTACCCAATTAAGGCCGAGCTGTTAAGGAACAGGTGGAAGACTATTGGGTAGTATGTGGAGTGAGAGTAGGACAGGGCAATATCCTTTAATGACCCTCATTTGTTCTTAGGCTTTTCGTTACCAAAATGGACCGCAAGTAATTACGTTCAGACTCTAAATTTGCTCCAGATCTCCTCGCCGGTCGCGGGGTCGTAGGCGTAGCTCGCCTGCGCGCCGGCGCTGATCAACTGCTGCTTGCTGTCGACCTCGATCAGGATCGGAGTGCTGTAGGCCTTGCGGACGTCGGGCGACAGCTTGCCGTAGTCCACCGACCGCGGCGTGCGCCAACGCGTCTTGCCTGTCTTCTTGTCGAGTGCGATCACGAACTGAACGTCGCCCCCATCCAGATGGACAATCAACAGGTCGCCTGCACTCGTCCAAAGACGGAAACAAACTGATGTTACGGTCGAGTCACCTTTACATGTCTTGTGTCGTGATGATTCGTTGGTAGAAGTCGATTATGAACGACTCGTGCCGACAACGGTCAGCAACAACAGCAACCAAGAACTACAGGACGGGGCACGTTTTGAGATTCTATCAGCAGTGGTACGGGATGGTGCGGCACTCGTGAAGAATGCTCCATCCAAATCAACAACAACGTCGTAGTCCTCATTGGGCCTGCACGGCGAACTCGATGCGGTTGATCCCGGCCTTCGAGAGCTGACTGACGATGCGCATCATCGTCCCGTTGCGCGCGTCGCGGTCCCCCGACAGGTGCACGGGCAAGTCACTGCCGCGCTTCTCCACGGCCTCGGCGAGGATGCGATCGAGGGCTTCCTCGTCGACCTCCTCGCCGCTGATGAAAATCTTGTCTTCAGCCGTCACCTCGACGACCAGGGGGTCGGGGGCGTCGGACTCGTTGGTTCGCTAACTTTTCGTTAAGCTACGTAAAAATATTTTTATTAATATGTCCACCTTAGATTAAGCAATTCTCAACGATTTTTTCCAAAGTTAATCGTTCTATACATGAACGCTTTTCCTTTTTGCTAGGAAAAATGTTACCACACCGTATAAGGCAGTAATATGTTTTCAATTGTAATCAATTGATAAGTCATCTATCTTGAAGGGAATTTAAGGGTTGAAATTCTAATATCGATTGATTTTGAAGGTATCGCTGTGCGGATCGCTTTTGTCTTCCTTGTCGATCAACTCTTGCAGTTTCAATCGGATGGTATCCCATGCGACGTCGTCACCATCTTCGGTTTGCGTGCCACCGACAAAGAATCGTTTGAGCGGCAAAATGCCCCGTGGCGTCTGGATCCACTTGTCGTCCACGGCGCGGCTGACCGTGGTGACGTGAACGCCAACTTTGTCGGCGATCTGCTGCATTTTCAGCGGTTCGATCGATTCGGGCCCTTCGATCACCCCACTGTTGCCCTGTTCTCCTATTGTTGGTGTTCCTCTTCCCACACTGCCCTCCACTTTATCTGGTTCCACACCAACAGCACTACATTACCAACCACACCCACATCTCATAATGTCCCACAGGCCTTTTTTTTGCCACTCCTGGTCTTCCTTCCCAACAATGTTCTCACTCACACGCAGGTGTGTGAAAGGCCCACCCACCCAGAACAGTGGACAGAACCCTCAAAAGTCAGCCGTTTCCGGAGCTAAATGCACTGGTTCAGTGCCACCGCTACTGCGCCTCCGATCCAATACCACCAACGGGTGTGCCCCCCCCGCATATTGATCTGTTGGCGTCTGTGGGGGGCATGCAGTTGTCGTTCGCTTCCGTCGGATCGACGATTGTTGCCGAGTTTAAGAAGTGCCTCGACGGTCGTCGTCACAGTGGCTGAGTGAGGGCCCCGTGCAGGCCATTATGGAGGCGGCTCTTGACGCGCGTGTTGTTTGAACTGCATGATAGCAGCGTGGATGGGGGCGGGCGTGTGGTTTTATTTAAGAGACGGCGGCTTAAGCCGCCTGAACCGGGGGGAGTGGGGTGATGTGGTGGTTAACCTTTTGGGGGGATGGGTGTTTGGAAAAAGAGTCGCGATGTGTGACGCGGTTAAGGCGTTTCGGTGATCGCCCGATGCAGCGGGGTAGTGGGGAACACACGCCGGTGGGTCGTTACGGCTGGGCGTGCGGGGTTTGGTCCGATGGACCGATACATCCAAACATGGAACCTAAACTTAAGGATAGGAATTTTGCCGAGAATACTAAAAAAATACTCGACAAATATATCACCAGGGAGGATATGACACACACAACCCCTGGGCCAGGGCCCTAAATTATGCAAATTGTCCATTTTTCACAAACAGGTTTTAGTAGAGAGGCAGGGGATGATGAACATTATTTGGACTAGAATAATACAAGGATTCCAATGGACCTTCAGCGCACAAGAAATTTTCTGAACTCCAACTGCAAGTTCTGGTCAGTCAAAGCCGCAACCTGAGCCTTCAATTCGTTCTCGGCCTTGGCGCGCTTCTTCTCCGCTTTCTTAAGCTTCTCTGCCTCAGCCTTTTGTCTGTCGACTTCGGCCTGCAAATCTTGAATCTGCTGATCCTTGGATTTCTTAGCAGTTTCAAGATCAAGTGCGCGAGTGTTCTCATCCGCGGCTCTGTTCTCAGCCTCCAAAATTTTGGCCTCGGCAAGCTTTCTTGTGCAGAGTGTGAAGAGATGTTTGAGAAAAGTTTTAGGCAATGCAAAACTAAGTTTTGATGAGTTAAGTACAGTGTTAACTGAGATAGAAAGTACATTAAACTCTAGACCATTGACTTATCAGTATGAGACAGAACAGGTTTTAACACCTTCGCATTTAATTTTTGGTCGTAGATTAATGCCAGTGTCTTATGACATAGAGCCAAATGTTGAAATCAATGAATGTACTAATGATGCCTTGAGCAAGAGGTGTTACCAGTTTGTCGGCATCATCGGGTCCCTGAAATGGAAAATGCGGACACTCATGAGAAACGTACAAAAAGAAGGGCCCGTTCTGCTGGTTGATGAATTCGATGGAATCATCGGTGATGATTTCAGTCATGTAACCTTCACGATAAACCGGCAAGTCCTGGTCAAACAAAACGTGCAAATTGCTGGTTTCGCGGTGGTTGAAATAGTGAACGTTTCCACCCAAATATCCGAAAAACGAACTCCAACAAGTTTCTGTACTTCAGATGTATTGGATTAAATTTCTTTTATTTGATAATTTTAATAAAATGGCAATCCCTTACAATTCTCATACAATTGGCTAAGCAAAGATTCAACTGGCATTGTAGTTCAGGGAGCCTGGATGCCGCCTGGATGGGTATTGCATGAAATTCATAACTCTGATCAAGCATGAAATTTTGACCGAGAAGACTGATTCATTTGTAAAGACCTATCAGCTTTTTGTCCGTTGTTGTCAGTAAAGAATGGATTGCTAACCAAATATGCGAACCAATTATCCAGTGTCAACTGCAAATAGATGATTGCAAAAGTGACATTTTTAATATGGGTACTGTCAGACAACATTTAACTTACAGTACTTACTAAAATCATCTTCTTTTATATATCAACCCACCCATCCATCCACCCCCCCACCCACCCACAACCACCACACACCCATACCAAAAAACACCACATCATCAACGCAACCAAGCAACCTTTATGTGTTGCAATTATATATCTTCATCATCCCACCTCGCTCAATTATCTCGGCTCTTCGTCGGCGAGCAAGAAAGACTCTTCGGGGTCAATCACGGATTCCTCTGAGCATGCGGGGTCATGAAATGTGCCGGGACCCGGGAGTCCCCGCACGTGTGAAGTTTGACTGTCAGTCCAGAGCGCGAGTCCGGGCTCACGGCCGATCGGGTCGCGTCTCGCCGAATGCATAGCTGAACGCCCCGAGTGCAAAGACGGGTTGCTGTGCGCCGTTATCGCCAGCACCGGCACCTCGGCGCAGCCAGGCAGGGCGCGGATCGCCCGGCAGGTGGCGAAGCCGTCCATGACCGGCATCTGGCAATCCAGCAGCACGGCATCCACGGACTCTTCGCGCAGCAGCGACAAGGCCTCCGCGCCGTTGTCGGCCGTGCGCACGCGGTAGCCGAGCTTGAGCAGCATGCCGCGTGTCACCAGCTGGTTGATCGCGTTGTCCTCAACGATCAGCACCGGTTCTTAAGAAATTGAGAAAAAATAATCTATCTTTAGCGTAAAGAGCAAAGTATTGAGGAGAGGGGCAACCCCTGCACGTAAGGAATAATTTCTGTTCGTTTTGACTTTTGATGTTGCTCCTTACCTTTAGTTAAAAAAAATTACTTTTGGTGGAAATTTTCTCCTGCGTAAAATGCCCCCCCCCCCGCAACATTCCCTCCCGGTCCTCCCCGCCCTGTTGGGAATCCCGACACACTGGTTACCGGAGCTGACTCGTGACCTCCATAGCCATTATTACTTTTTGATCAAATAGTGAACAAATTGATAACCACTATCGATTTAATCGAGTTGGTCTTCTATATCATCACCAGCGTCTTCTAACTCATTTCCTATCTCATCAACAGTATTATCAATTTTCTCACCTGCTTTTTCTGCAGGACCTTGATCACATCCAATTACAATAAAAAACAAAGAAATTAGTGCTAATAGTTTTAAATTAAATTTTTTCATAAACATGACCGCGCTCGCTCGCGAGGCCGCGACGCCGAAGGACCGGGCGCTCTACCCGCAGCGCGAGTTCGTCGTGCAGTACGAGGAGACGGATTTCGATTTCGTGTGCCGCTGGCTGGAGCACGAGGGGATCTTCTTCCTGTTCGAAGTCGAGGACGGCCGCGAGAAGGTGCTGTTCTGCGACTCCGTCGGGGCCTACAAGCCGATTCGCCCCGCCACCCTTCCCTACCGCCCCGAACGCGCGGGGCAGGCGCGATCGCCGACGCGGCGAGCAGGAAGGTTCGAATACCGTCCCGGTCGGCGTCGGGCACGAACTTCTCGTAATAGCGGATGGTCGCTGGAATGATCCCCGCGGCGCCGTTGGTCGGGGCGGTGACAACCTTGCCGCCGGCGGCGTTTTCCTCGTTCACCGAAATGGCGTAGAGGCTGATCCAATCCATGATGTCATGGTCGTAGCGTCGGTTGCTCTGTCTGTTCCGCTCGAGCTCCTGGAGGATGGATTCCTTTTGAATACGGTGAAACAACTCTGTTATTGTGGTTGGAATGCGAACATCCTCTGATTGTACTGTGAAAGTCTTACCTAAAACATTTTTTATTGATCAGCATACAATATTGGTTTATTGGACATTCTAAAAAGACTCTTTAGTTCGTTTCATGATTTAATCTATGCCATACGCATTAACAATGAAGTTCAAGGTAAAAATTAATCTTATAGAGGTTTATCTTATAGAGGTAAATATCAGATTTAGGGATATATGGGAGTGACATTCAATATCAAGCATTTCTCATTGTCCAATTACTAGGGATTTCAAGGACATTTCATTCGCTATTGTCATTGTATTCATTTGGTTTAAAAGCTATTGAGAAATTCTAAATCCTCAATGAAATTTACAAAAAGATGTCTTAGAAATACTAAATTTCAGGAATGAATATGAAAGACTTTAGGAGGGAAAATCCTTGAGACGACTGACTTCAATGATGTTGAATTTAATTTTTTCTCCCAGCAGTTGCCGGACCAATCCATGGTACAAGCGCAAGCTTGTGTTCTCACAGCCAGGACATCATGTAGACAAAGTCAGCGTCACGAATTTGGTCCAAGAGGTTTTGGAGAGATGCCTTTTATTTGCCATCAGACCCTTGCTGAATTCGCTTGTTAAGCGCTTCAAGTGCTCCTGGGTAGCTGCCCTGCAACATGATCAATTCTTGCAGCAACGGCTCCACCCACCGCTGCTTCAGTTGCCCCCACGAGCGCACGGTGACCGCCGTGGTCGCGGGGTATGTGCAGCCGTTTGTCGCGTCTTATCTCGCCGCGCTGCAATAGGCTCTGGCCGGCGCGGGCGTGCCCGCCGAGGCGATGATTACCAAATCCAATTGCGGTGTTATGA
The DNA here is from genome assembly GCA_010016025.2 of Alatinidae sp. Z8VKAUB7J3. NCBI lineage: Eukaryota > Metazoa > Cnidaria > Cubozoa > Carybdeida > Alatinidae > Alatinidae sp. Z8VKAUB7J3. The sequence goes on from JAAAKM020721499.1 coordinate 203,450,664, forward strand.
CCGCCGAGGCTGGCAAGTCCGACTGCGCTCAGATGCTGTTGTCGGGGACCGCTTCCGGCGTGATCGGCGCCGCCAGTATCGCGCGCCAGACCGGCGCCAAACTGGCGATCGTTCGAAACACACCGCAATTTGACACGTCTATCAATGATGGCAAAACAAAGAGGGGCAATAGAGCAGATTATGCTTACGACTTTACATTCACATGTAATATTTGAATTTACAGATTCGCATAATTTAGATTTCTTTCAGATTCAAATATTCGCTTAACATAACGTAATCCTATTTGCGCCTCCTCTATACACTGTCCATTCGTTAACACTTCCCGTGTCATGTGTCACGTGCTACGTGTCACTTTTCAGAGCACAAACATACCAATACTATTGATTTTCGTTCTATTAGATGTACATGTATGTTACACTGTTATTAATTTTCTGAAGTGGCCTAGACAGGTTATATTACATTGCAGATATTACATAGCATCGGCGTTAGATATTTCATTACATAAATGATTATGTATTGAAGTTATATCCTGGAGTAAGAAATCTAAGATACAAACTTTTATTGTACATACAAATTTTATTATACTTACAGCTTTTATTAATCAAATTATTAATCAAATTTTATTAATCAAATTAGAATATTAATTAGTCAAATAGTCTAATTAGTCAATTAGAATATAAGCAGTCACATTATCAAGAATTACCCTAATTTATCAAGTGTTCCCTTACTACTTAAAAGTTTATTTCATACAAAACAAGAGAAGATAACGAGAAAATTTGTGAAGACATTGAATAACACAGTGAATAAAACCGAAGCAGATATTTCAAATTAAATACCAAATTAGAATATTAACCAATGGTCTGATACTGTCATGTAATCTCAGCGGAGATAGCGTCTTTCTGGTCCAGATGTCGCGACAATACATCTCCGGCGTTCTCTCGTGTCACTGATCTTCTTGGGGTAGGAAAGATATCTAGTGGTGTGTCTGGAAGGTGTTCGGGTAAAGAACTCTCTAAACCAATTTCGTCTCTCAATTGATTTGCTCGCGCCGTGATTGCTCGATTTTTCTCTTCTAGACTCAGTAGCGCATTACTCTCAAACGCGCAATGTCGACCTGGGCGTCGTTGATGGTCGGGGCGCGTCCGATCGTGGCCGGTTTATGGGCAACCAGAGCATTCACTGTTGGGCCGCCCACATGTTTTCTCCAGTGGCCGTGTGGAATGACCAGAACACCGGGAAGCGTGTCGTCGCTGACATTGGCGATTGCGGTTACTTCGGCCTGACCATTGAAAACCCGCACCCTATCGCCGTAGCCAATGCCGCGTTCGGCGGCGTCGCCGGGATGAATCGTCTTTATCCCGGCTATCACAATCTATGGCTACTACAGTAATCCCATGGTGGCTGCAGGCGTTGGATTGGTTTTTGTCATATCCCGATTGATCTATCTACAGGCCTACGTTGGAGATCCGGCGAAAAGAGGCAGGGGTTTCATTCCTGGTTTCTTTGCCACCGCCTACTTGCTCATCGGAGGATTAGTCGGGGCAGTGGCCAACATCCTCTAGCAGGCAATCAAGCAATGCTTACTCGCCTGAGGCGGCTGCTCGGCCTGCTGGCGGCGCCGCGCACCCTGGTCGGGCTGTATGCCGACCACAGTACCGCCGTCGGCGAACGACGCCTGGTGCAGCTGGATGACGGCAGCCGGGTCTGGCTCAACAGCGGCAGCGCCCTGTCGGTGGATTTCAGCGCCACGCGGCGCGATGTGCGCCTGTACCACGGTGAGGCGTTGTTCGAGGTGGCCAAGGATCGCCAGCGGCCTTTCGTGGTGAGCGCTGGCGACGGTCAGGTAATGTGAAATATTGAATAATGAACAAGTTATACAACCTGTTGCTAAAAGGGCAAAAACTTATTTACACACCTTATATTATAATTTCCACAGTCCAAATTTGTTAGCAGAGCTTTACAGTCTCCCCTCTTGCATACTCCCCCTACCAGCTCCTTTAGTAAAATAAATTAAGTTTTGAAAAAAACTACCTATTGAAAAAAATAAATCATTATTTGCCTTCATTTTCATTAAAATAGTTGACTTTTTTATAAGGGCAACCGGTAATCCACCTTAGCCTATCATTCCTTTAACAGGTGTGATCACAATTTTAAGAGAGTTACTTTGCTCAGCATTGTTTAAAGGTCAAGGAATTATGTCTTCGGGGATGTCAATCTTCCCAAAGTTCTCAGCAAATGGGCAGCAGTCGATTCCCATTTGGAAAATTTGCCATGGGGAGGGAAGTTTCAGGGGTGGACTTTTGTGGGGAAATTTTAGACTGGTGCATTTGACAAAATTCCTAATTCCTGTGCTTCTTAAGGAAGGGTATGAACATCTTTCTCCTGTATGTAGACTTGATTTTATGTGTATGTGTTGCCCAAAAGCATGTCTACTATTCTTGACAGAGGTCATGACTTTAGGGGTGGGGGATAAGGTGATTTTTTGGGGGGGAATATGTACGTTCTTTTTTTCTTTCTTTTTTTATGTTTTTTTTTTCTTTTTTTGTTTGTTCTTTTTTATTTTTTTTTTATTTTTTTGTCCTTTTTTCACTTTCTTTCAGCGGTTGGTAAACATAAAGGAAGAGGGGTGTATTTCAGAAAAGACCTTGTGTTTAATTTCATATTTTTTTCGTGATTCCTTACTTTGTCTCGTTTTAGATAGGTTACTAAGAAACATGGGGAGTCTACCGAAAACAAACAAATATTAGGTTTTTAATATTTATTTTGCTCAAGTAACATTTGTTTTTCAGGGGAAAAAATCTGAAGATGAAAACTCCATAATTTGATCATTGGGATGCTTCTTTATGCTTGATAGCACTAAAACCCGAAGTGTTGACCTGGTTTGCAACAGCTGAAATTGGAACTTCTTTTGTCTGACCAGAGTTTTGATCTTTAAAAGTAATTTTCTGATTAAAGATGGCACTGGTGTTATATCGGTTCTCTTCATTAAACCGAACGTAGATGTCATAATCTTCACCATCTTCTTTATAAATACCGGCCTTTGCCCCGAAAATGGAATTTCTCAGTTGCTGCCCTACTTGGCCGGTAGATTTAAACAATAGAGAAATAAAAATTATTAAAACCATAACTTACAAATATGATGCTATTAAGAATAATTACTATATTTATTTTATTAACTTAATAATAAATTTTTTGCTAATATATGAAACCATCCTTTAAATATCCATTTAATGGTTTTGAAACTTCATATCAACCAGCGGTAATGATAAGATTAATAAAACAATTTATTGGTTTTACACTTTATGCTTATTTAAAATATAATTAAAAAATTATTCTCACGAGGTACGGTTAACGAAGTCGCGAACGATATCAAAACCAATTCGGTCGATGCCGGGATCATTTGGGATGCCACCGCCACACAATATGATGAGCTAAAAATCGTACGGATCCCTGAATTCGAATCTCCAACGAAACAGATTTCGCTTTCGGTGCTGAGCAAATCAAAGCAGCCGACAAGAGCGTTGCATTTCCTGCGGTATCTAACGTCGGTTGACAAAGGGTTGCCGATATTCGAAGAGTCTAGCCGCCGACGCCAGAGGCCATACATGTCGCGGATCGTCTGCCGGCATTCTTCCAGTGTGTCGTGTTGCAGCTCGCCGTTGTCTTCCCAGTAGTTGAAGAGCATGCAGAAGGCAAAGATCTTGATGCCATGTCCGCGCAGGGTGCGGAACGTATCCACCGTCTTCTCGAAGGACATGCGTTTTTTGATTCCGGCGAGGACCCGGTTGCTGGTCGACTCCACGCCGATGCGCACGAGCCAGAAGTTCGCCTTCTTTATCGCTTACAAAAGAGACTCTCTTTCTAGTGTCGAGTTTTCCACCATTATTCCCCTCCCCCCACTATCCCAAGAACCTCACCCGTCAGCTTTAGGCCAGCTTAGGCAGGTAAAATTAGAAGCAAAGAGGGGAGATTCACCCACCACGCGCCAGCCATCAATTGTACACGGCGTTAGATCCTTAGAACTGGGAAGGGCAAGAGAACTTCTTTTTCTAACTTTAGAATGCTCCTCAAGCATCAGCTTTTCATCGGAACTGCAACGAAAGATTGTTTCCTTTGTTATCTTCTTGGGAAGCCCCACGGAAACGACAGTCAAAGCGCTGGGCAGCATTTGTGCGCGGTGCCATCTCCCGATAGGCGGCGGCGGCTACGTGTCTCCAGCAGACGCATCCTTTTTCACTTTTTCCATACATTCCGTGCGAAGGAGTATCCGGATGAATTCGTATCTGGGATTCCTTATTGACTCTACTGGTGTGATGGCTCTCGACAGTGATAAGAAACGTGTCCAGAAAAAATGATGTTAGAACACAGTCTATAGTTAAAATCTTATGAATTGATGGTCATTGTTTTGGTTATGAAACTTGGTTTGGTGTGAATCAGTCAAAACGAGGTATCTTTTTTAAAACATTTGAAACCTCATCAGTTTAATGATGCTCCCATGATGCCCAAGTGATAAGAAATGTGTCCAGAAAAAATGATGTTAGAACACAGTCTATAGTTAAAATCTTATGAATTGTAAAACACTGTAATCTGAATGGTAGATATCTGAGGACTAGTACGTCGGTAACTTGTCGAGAATACTTAGAGATAGTGAGAACGCAGAAACGGCCCGATCAACATATCGCAAACCGTCCTCGATACCGATCAAAAAACAAAGACTTTTCGAATTTTCTATGATTCTTCAGAGTTGATAGCCAACATCCAAGTTAAGACTCGATGACCGAGCGGCGAAACTCAGTTGTCCTACCCCTTCCCATACCGAACTCTAATTCCCAAAAAATCCTTAAATCTCATAAAATAAATGGAAAACTGCTAAGAAGCTGAAAATGCTGTTGACTTAGTTGTTATCTCAAGAGACCGGATGGAAAGACTGTCACAAAATGTATTTTATTGTTTCACTGACAACATGAATAATTAGCCAGGACCAGATAACGCATCATTCTTAAGATTCTAGGAAATATTCCAGAAAATTCTCGATTACGTAATACCAGATATTGCATCATTCTTGAAATATGAACAATAAATATTTTTCACTAATGAGTATATGAAATAACATCGTTCTCTTGACTTACACTATCCAAAGTTTACCTTGTTTTTGTTGTTCTTTTTCATCTACTATCTTTAGACATTGTTTAGAGCACATGAGGTAGAAGGAAGAAGAAAACTTTCCTGCTTATCTACTGTGTCTCTCGTTTGCTCGCCCTTTTGAAATGTTATCAAGCCGAACTATATTTTTTAACAGTACAACACAGTTTCTTATTTGACGAGGGAGCGAGCTTCATTATATACGTAATAAAAATGTACAAATATAGAATTTCCTTGCGTAAATTTATAATAAGATATGTACATTTATTACTAACAAAAATTTTCTTAAATAAAATGAAAAGTTCTAGTTTCCTTTTTAAGTTACCCAAAAAATTGGAGGGCCTAAACTAGGTCCCCTTCCCCGTCCCTTTTTTCTCAAAATTGTCCAATCAAAACTATGAGAAACCCATTTAGCCAAAAAAGTTTAAAAAAAAGGTAGAAAGAACCTTGCTGAAAATTATCAACCCATTGACATGACATCAGCTGTTGTTAAGGTTCTTGAAAGAATAATTAATTCTGTAGTAGCTAAACACCTTGAAGCAACTAATGTTTTATACAGTTCACAATGAGGCTTTTGTTCATGAAGATCTGTTGACTCAAATCTCCTTGAATTCTATGATCTCATCACAAAGTTGCTTGATAAGAGGGTGCCTGCTGACATGATTCTACTTTGGGTTGAAAACGTCTTGTCTAGGTCAGAAAGCTACCAACGCCTATCCAGCAAATCAAGATTGGCTGGCATCGCCTGGAGTTCTTGATACTGCACTGAATCATCAACAAAATGACCATTAACACTAGTAGATCCCGCAGCATGATGTGGCTTGAGGTTGCCATTGCAGTTGTTGGCCTGGCAGTTTCGACCTCTGGTGCATGCAAGTGGATTCTTAGTCATGCAGAGTTGGAGCAGGGATACGATGGCCATGGTGAATGCAGCCATCGAATGATATGATAGATCGAAGATAAGAAAAACGGTCAGCCACTTTGATTTCGTCTCCGGCGACCAAGTACTTAGAATTATCGGCGTCAGACTTTGGCTGTTCTTCCATGACTTTCTTCTTCTTCTAGTTAATAAAGAGTCCTGTTCTGGCCCCTTCAACCAGAAGCGTGCTTAGACTTTTGAGCAGCTGCGAATTCGAGCTGGTGACTAGTGATATGTCATCAGCAAAGAAGGTTATAACTCTTGTCCCATGGCCTGTAGAGGCTATTTCATCACAGGAGGCATAGTTATTTGACCTTTAGACTATTTAAACAAGATGTCTATTTCAAATTTTTATCGGATATATTTGGGGGAGACTCCAAACGGCATGGGAGGGGAGCTGGTTGACGTCCGACAAGATTTAGATATCCTCCATAACATGTTCTGGGAGTTTCAACTAAATATCCGTTCTTATGGTTTTACTGATGCAATTTTGAAATCGCCGGGTTCAAGAATCGTGGTGGCGTCGCGCTGTTCGAGGATCGCCGGACCCTCCACGACAGCTTCCAGCGGCAGCTTCTCGCGCGCATAGATCGGCGTGTCGTACCAGGCACCGCCGAACCAAACCTGACGGCGCTCGTTGAGCGCGTCGCCTAGCGTCGCTGCTCGCCCTGAAGCGTCGATCAGCAGCGTGAGATCGATTGCCTCGCGCTCGCCAATCACCGAAGTATTGAGATTGACGAGGTTCGCCGAGCACCTGAGCGAGTACGGCTACGCCACGCGCGCGGTGATCAGCCTGGGCACGCTCAACCTGGGCAAGACCTCCAACGTGCACCGCGGCTTCGACGCCTTCGACACCGAGTTCTACCCGACCTACGACTTCCGCGGGGTCTGGGAGTGAATAAAGGCGAAGCAGGCATAATCAAGAACGCCTGACCAAGCGCTTCACCCCTCTCATAAAAAATTCGAAACCCAGTCAGCCTGATGGCCAGAAATCGTATTATTGTCCGAAATTTCTGTGATTATTTTGACTTTGATAAGGTGCAGCGAATTTCACAACCTAAAATGTTACGTTGATGAAGTCGAGATTGATGTCAATGTTGATATCGGATCTCATTATTTCTACTTTAATTCAACGCTCTAAGCATTAAAGCAAAAGCAATGACATTTCAACCTTCTACAGCACATAGCCATAGGCACAAGAGGCATTTACTGTTAGCTCTGTATGCTATCTAATTGTTCTTTTAAGAACGGCCCAATGGCTTACTTCGGGATCCCAACAGGTACTAACGAATTGGATGTTTCCATCGTTGCATCGGAGGATACCTCCGAGACTTGGATATCGAAGATAGAAGGCCAGTAAGCGTTCAAACGATCCGATATTCGGATAGATCGTAATTTAGGAGACACACATGTCCCAATATGACGTCATCATCATTGGCGCTGGACCTGGCGGCTACGTATCCGCCATCCGCTGTGCCCAACTAGGCCATGGAGCTGCTACACCCTCGGATGCGGCTGCGAACAAACCAACTACGGAACTTACGGAAGAAGAACGTGAAGAACTTAAGGCACAGGTTATGGGGAGCAGTTCTAGGCTTTGCAGCAAATGTTGTTCACAGGGATTCTTGCTTCTCGTGGTTCTTCTTTTTGTTGCTAAAATACAAGGTGGGAGCTTTTCCTCTCTTTGGATCATTTCTCCCTTTTTGCTGGTGGTAAGTACTGATAACAGTCTAAAATTACCAGTTTGATATATTCCAACTGTTTCATAAACATTGAGCTTCTTCCTTTTTTACTTTTCGCCTTTCATTTGGATATTGCTTAAGAAAAATGTCATGTGTATTTTTCAAGAGGATTTCAAGAGCACTAAGATTAGACAGTTATCGATGAGGGTGCTGATTGTAAATCAACATGATTTTATCTAAGTCATGAACAAAAGTAGCAGTATTTTTCAATGTACAATATCTCGAGATTAAAAGCCGAATTGTGTCCTGTCATAGCCAATTGCGGAAATACTGATTTTTGCGTAAGATGATTTTTGACACTGATTTTTCATTTATATTACATGTCAAAGCAGTCCCCATTTTCCAGAGAATTCAATCTTCAGCCTAACATAGCAGATAATAAGGGCACAACAAGTTTATATTCTTTCCTTCTTACAGGTGCAAACAGAAGACCTTTTGCTTTGGTTGTCGCAAACCAGCCCATAAACAAGGTTGCCGGTTCATAATCTTCTGGCCGGTGATGACGGATGCCGCAGATCGCCCTAATATCGTTTTCTTCTACATCGATGATCTTGGATGGGCCGACCTCGGTTGCCAGGGATCGGACTACCACGAAACCCCGCATATCGACCGGCTGGCTGCCAGCGGGATGGTTTTCACAAACGCCTATGCCAACGGGCCCAACTGTGCGCCCAGTCGAGCCAGTCTGCTGAGCGGGCTTTATGCGCCGCGGCACGGCATCTACACCGTTGGAGATCCTTTCGGGTTCGGCAGCTTTTTTAGCTTCTAGTTCGTAATAATATGAACTTACAGAGTTTTTTGTTAAGGCATTATCAAGACTCTTGTTAAGTGGTTTGGGTTGTATATTATTGGCTGTATTATAAGCAATCTGTTTTTCCCGCCTATAATTGGTTTCATCAATGGTTCTTTGCATGCTTTTGGTTACTTTATCTGCATACATAATGGACTTACCATTGACATGTCTAGCGGCTCGACGAACAGTTTGTACTCATCTGGAGATGGACCGAAGCGTCGCCCTCAAGACGCTCCTTCCCCAGTCACTCGGGGACGTGCAAGCGGCCGACCGGTTTCGGCGCGAGGCAGTGCTCGCCTCCTCGCTGACCCATCCCAACAGCATCACGCTGTTCGACTACGGGCAGACCGAGGACGGACTGCTCTACCTCGTCATGGAGCTGCTGAGGGGCCAGACGCTCAAGCACTACATGAAGGAGGCCGGAGCCGTGGAGCCCGGCCGCATTAAATATTCACTAAGCTTTTTTTTCCATCAGGATTCCCTTGAAGAATTTCAAAGCAGTCGTGCAGAGACTTCAGGAGGTCAGTAAGAAGTCGAAGTATTTGATTTACCAATCTATTCAGAGACAAGTACGGTAGTTTGGGCAAGAATTAGATATTCGTAATTTTGAACAAAAGTCCTTTTTAACCGAATGGAAGTTATTTAAACGTATTCTCACTGTGGAATAACCGTTGTTTTAGGCAGGAAATAGACAACGGTCGGCGAAACCCGCAGCTAACTCTCTTTCTCCGTGTGGAGGGGAACCGGGGCTGACTAACTTCTTCCGTGTGGAGGGGGGAGGGCGGGAAAAAAGATCCCAACGCTCTACGAAACCCGCAGGCAAACTCTCTGCCTCCGTGTGGAGGGGTGAGAGGGCGGGAGAAAAAACCGCGACGGTTTGCGAGATCGACCCGCAAGCGAGGGAAGGAAATGGAGGCGGCACCCAGATTCGAACCGGCAATACTTAAATTTTCATGATAACAAAAACAAGGAATATCAATTCCTTGTTTTGCAGCAGCTTGAAAAATTGACATAGTATTTATTGAACTTTTCTCTTTAAATATTTTATTATTAATATAATATTTCACTTGTTGGTTAACTTAAATATTAAATAAATTTTTTCTATTTATTTATTCTATTGTTGCATCATTATTAGAATTTTTTTCTATTAAAATTTTTTTTTTTTCTAATTTAAAATCTGAATTATTTTGTCAGTTCTTCACAAAGAAGCTCCAACTAGTATTTGAAAAAAGAAAAAAAATTAAATAAAGCATTGTATCCTCACATAGATAAAACAAGGGAAGGCGTTCAAATTCCTTCTTACAACTGAAACGCTGATACATACTTGCCTAAAATTCTGGTCTATTTTGTACTTGTCACTCCGCACTGAGAAATATTCTCTGAAACTGGTTATCAAGTACTGACCCAAACTAACAATGCTGTCAAGGGAACTCTTCGTGTGCGCCGCCGCGCTCACCGATCGACTGTTCTTCCATTCCAGTACACGGATACAAATCCGGACGGGTTGATTGTGAAGGAGGGGCATCCTGCCTTTGACAAGCGTCCGTTGCCCACGCCGGAGAAGTTCAAGACACTTGCCTCTTTGAAGTACATGCGATCGCTGGTCGAACCAGGTACGGATTTGCAGCATGCACTGTGCGTGTGTGTGTGTGTGTGTGTGTTCCTTTCCTCCCGTTTTGGAATTGTGGGAGGGCCTTGATATCGCGAAAAGCATATTTTTTCGGCCTTTCGACTATGCTGATTAAAATGGCTATCTCTAAATTTTGATCAGATGATTTTTTAAAAAGGAGCGTGAGAATGGGCCTAGTTGCCCTCCAATTTCTGGTAGCTTAAAAAGGCCCCTAGCACGTTTAACTTTCTTTCGAATGAGCCCTCTCACAATATTTTAAGACCACTGGGTCGATATGATCATCCCTGGGAAAAAAGATAGAACACTTTCAAAAATCCTTGGATCTTGTGGTCGAGGCAGGTTGGACGTTTGTCGAAGGTGTGGCGAAATATGGCCTCGCACAACTGTTTATCGAACAACGGAAATGGACCAGAGCCCAAGCGTACATTCAGGGAATCCATAATCTCGGAAAATCACTCCGTGCCCTTCCCCTTACTTATTTGAGTTTTTTACTGCAGGCTCAATTGGCCTTTGCCCAATTAGACAAAGCACGAGGTGTAAAATCCCTATCTGTGGTAATACTTTGACTTATGCTCTACCTTTACTTAGGCAGCGGTATAGCGCTGCCAATTATTTTTGTTTTGGCTTTGCGTGGCCTGCTGACATCAATGCTATTTCTCAATATCAATCGGTGAAGCCACAACAAAATCAAGTTAATAAAAATCATAAATAATATTTCAATAAATCATGTGTGTTAAAATTTTAGTAAAACGAATTTTACATAGTCACCAGACCCCAGTCACTGCCATACTCATAAGGGACCCCCGAAATGTTGCTGATGCCTTCAAAGGCTTCCACTTTTTCTCTATATCTGCAAAGCTACGGTGAGGGATCCAGCAGTCTCAAGCCGTTTTACATTGAGTAGTTTTAGTAATTGCTGCTGATACATTTCGCGTAGTCAAACGAGAAAAACATTTTTCGCTTTAAAATCAAGTCCAAACCAAAGAATAGATCTGTTTCTATTCTATCTGTTTTCCAGTACCCGGCAGAATTCCTCTTCTACTAGTATTCCGGTAAGAACGAGGTAGGTATAAAAGAAATTTGCAGTACCGGTAATTGGAAGACTGCAATCAAGCTTTAAGGAGCTTTTACGCATCAAAAGTCTAATTTCATTTTATGTCGTACCTTTTGTATTCATAGTAATAGCCTCGGGCTATTTAGATCTTCGCGTTATATAGTTCAGACCCTTTGCTTTCGAAGAACTATCTCGACCAAATTCTACGAGAGTTGGACAACAAGTCTTAGAGATATAGTGCCTGAGGCGGATCGTGAGCAGGAGACGGACGATGAGCGTGACGCAACATGTACATCCGCCTTTACTCGCCGCAAAAACGCATTCCTGTGCTCACTCTGAACGGTGATCGATGGCAGATACGACGCCGAAAGGGCGACTATCGCTGCAGGCAGAGCGTGAGGAGTACTTGAAGCGAGCGAGGTGGGGGATTTCGGCATCGATTTGATGGTTGTTGTGCGATGCAACTGAATGGTGTTTGCTTTTCGTCTGCTGTAAATGTTTATGTTTGCTGTTCATTATTGTAAAATATAGTGGGAATACCATCTAGCATACTCTGTCCAAAGTTGCTGTTGTATGGTGGAGTCAGCTTTTAACCACTGAAGAGTGGTCATCAAAGGCCATACCTATCTTGTGGGCACCATCACTCAGTGTAGAGTGGGCTTAAATTGTATCTCTCCTGTAGACCTCATACAGCATGTCCCTGGGCCTTAACACAGGGACAAAACTTTATTATAATAGTAGTTCGTCGGATGTAAAGACGGTTCATTGGCTGTGCATCTTTAAAACAAAGAAAAATATAGAATTTTTCGATCCTCTTGCCCTACTATATACATTCTTTCGTCGTTCTCTCAACGAGAACGAATGGAAGCAGCAGAACATTCGGATTTTACTTGTACTGACCTTGGTGTGAAGAAAAGTCAGGATCACATTTTCTACAGTACAATGTAACTTCACTCTTATTATACTCTCTGTGAAACTCTCAGCAATTGGACACGATTTCTCGCTATTAAGTTTTAGCAGTGATTTCTGAAAGATTGTCAGGGAGGCCTAAGACGTTATATTAAGAGGTTTTTCCGCAAGGGAAAAATTTGAGGCAGAGAATTGATATGTGGTTTTACACGAAAAGCACGTCTTTCGACTTTCAATAGTTTTTGGGATAAAAGGTATAATCTAGTGTACCTATAAAACGAATATGTTACTCCTTATGCCTCTTTCACATTACGCCATAGTAATTTGACTTCTCAGGAATCGACTACTGACCATCCTTAGACACGGTTTTTGATTGCAAATAAACCTTTTAATTTTGTGTTTTGGAATTTCATGACTGTTAAACCTCAAACACTTAATCGGGTCTACTAGAGGGAATTATATAACACATCATATAAGATATAAGATTGAAATAGCAACTCTTTCTGAAGCCAGGGTGACAGGCTTAGATTCAATATATGCCGACAATAACGAAGTATACTTCTCAGGTAAACAATTAAAGTTTTTCGAACTAGAAGTAAGGAGCAACATAAAAACTTAAAGCGAACGGAAATTATTCTTTATATGAGGGGGGCTGACGCTTCCTCAATCCTTGCTCCTTACCCTGAAGTCGTAAAGTTCTTTAAAAATACATCTCAATCAAATTCTACGGCGCTGGTGTGTTAGCCGTCTTTCTCAAAGAATTGTGACAAAAAGTCAAACTTTAGCGCAAAGAACGAGGGCTGGGGAATAGACAGCCAGTAGCTAAGTTCAAAAATGACATTGTTAAAATATCAATTGAAATCATAGTTAAACTTCAATCAGAGATCACTTTGTCGACTTCATTCTTTAAATAATTCACGGTGTTAATGGTTTTTGAAATATTTTTGGAGATGGATTCAGTTTTGTCTTTTTGATAGTTGGCTATTCTCGTTTATATTTTTTGTACATGTATTGTGGTATTCATGGCTGTATTTAATATTTTAACATTTTCTCTTTGTATATTTGGTTTGCGATACCTGCACCCTGTGTTCATTGAGGTGAAAACAATACCTTCCTCGTGGTTTGTATTATTTTCAATTGCTCCAACTTGGATTGACAAATGTTTTAAATAACAGGATTCATTATGCATCAAAGAAACGTCAGCTGGCTATCTTTCATAACACTTTTTTCTCAGCAATGTTCAGAGACCAAGCCGTAACTGTGTATTTAAAATGAAGAACTGATTTGCTACAAGAATGAAACTTCGAACAACACACTTCCCAATAACCATTATTATACGTAAACACTGGTCAAATTTTGTAAATTGCAACCCCTCCCCTTTGACTGCGAGTGAGTAAGTCGTTCCGCTATCTCAAAATTTTATTCGTTGGATTTGGGAAAATTTGAGCGCGGCAGGGGGCCTAAATACCCTCCAATTTAGAATGAGCCCTCTTACGATATTGTAGGACCACTGGGTCGATACGAGCACCCTTTGGAAAAAAAAATAGACACGCACCCCTGGGGATGGGGTGCATTATATCAAATACCTAACTTAACCTAGCCACCTCTATATATAAAATATTTCATTAAAATGTACCTGCATTGTTGTTTGTTTCACGAAAGAACCTACTTCACTTATTGATTGTGTTCTGAAAAATACACAAGTACCGATTAAAGCTTACAAAAATAAAAAAAATAAGCTGTATATACCATTTTTTTTAGATCTTCAAGGACCCAAAAAATGACGGGGAAAGGAAGTTTCGTTCGAAAGAAGTCAGAGTTAATTCGCTATATGTCTCTGTTCCTATACGTAAAACGTGAGTTTATATTAAGTTAGGTTGTGTTAATGACCCTGACAGTATGCCATGTACCGTTCCTGATAGAACCCAGTTTAGCTTAGATTCCAGTGCCACTGGACCTAGCCCCCCCCCCCCCTCATACATCTGCCAGTCATTATGTTCCAAATGGCTTCTGCCCCTATCAATATTTGAATTTCTATTTGGCTTTCATCTGGATTTTGGTCGTGTACATGGTGTCCTCCCTTGCGTGTGGCTGAGTTTGCTGTCGGCTCCGGGGTCGGGGTGCCGGACCCCGGAGCCGGTCATCCGCGAAACGCGGCGATCAGATGTATTCCATGACCTCATTCATGTCGCCGAACAGGATCACGGTATCGTCGTCGACCCGGACCATCCGCCCGTAGTGGGTCGAGGTGTTGACCTCGAAGGTCTCGGCAGTCATCTCGCGGCCCAGGTACTCGGTGATCTCGTTGAACAGCTGACCGATAATTCAGATTGTTCGTTAGATAAGTCAAAACATCGGTCGATTTTTGTGGATCATAGTGTCCAAATAATTGACCAAGTACTCGAGCTGCTAAATGTCGACACCGAATAACAGCTCGATCAAGTTCAAGTGGAGCTTCTTGATGACATATGTTAAAGCCCATTGCTAAATATTGATGACTACTTGTTGTAGCACTATTCAAATAACGTCGATCGTCCTTATTAATCATATTCTAATCGTTTCACCAAAAATTCTTGTTGTGACAATTTTTCAGTGAGAATACACCATGTATTTATTCCCTGAATAGATACCATGTAATATAGAAAAGTCGGGACAAGCTGCGAATAGTTAAATTACAACTATTCATCTACCAGTGATGCATTTAATGTGTGTAATAAAACCCGTTACAAAGGTAATACCCTTAGCGTGTGTCTAGTCTTACAAAATACAAGAAGTTGAAGGGGGACTTTTTGCAAAGACGAATGTCAGATTGTCTCTCGCTCATTGATATTCCCTTAAGGGTTTTGCAAGCTTTCGTAAGGGTTTCCATACGAGCTTGACGATACATTTCATTGCTTTGTCTTTCTTTTTCAATTTTAAACATACGAGCCTGAGGATCTTTTTCATTCTGATCCATCTTATACGTTCTTGGTGCTTTCTTTTGGCTACCTCGTCTCTTTGTTTTCTTTCTTTCTCTCTTTATTTTCTATCTTTCTCTCTTTTTTCATCGCTGTTATGGATTTCCTTTCTGTTTTTACGGAATAAAAACTGTTCGTTTTAGTTGTAACAAAACTTGTTTTTTATTTAATTTCTGATCGTTTCTCAAATAATACCAGGAAATTCGCCAGCCCCACGATGGTAAAATCCCCTAGGCCCGAAAAGTAATCCTTGGAAAGCTTCTACCGTGTAAAATCCTCCCCCTGGACTATTCTATCCTCGCTAACAATTTCCCCAGAAAATCTCTTCATCCCTGGATACATTCAACTACTAAAAAAAGAATGGAATTTGTGCAAGATTTTCCAGGAGATTATCAAAGATTGTTACACTTTATACGTAAGGTTAGTTGACAGTCTTGCCATATAGTTCTACCATCTCTAGTTGTAACTCATAAATGTAAGTGTAAAAAATGAACAAAATCGAAATTTGACTATCAATAATTTTATTAATAATTTTAGTTTCTTGTGGGGCTTCTATGGATGAAGATAAATGGGTTGTTGGGACTAGTATGTTAAGTAAATAATTCTTATTTCGTATGTTCATAATATGCAGAATAATCATAGTTAACACATTTTCCATCGGGGTAATCTGTATCTTCACTTATCTCACTTGTTTTACCATATTTTTTGTAACAGTTGTTTTACCTCACTTGTTTATACTTCACTTGTTTTACCATACTTTTTGTAGCACTTGTTTTACCACACCTTTTGTAACACTTATTCTACCTCACTTGTTTATGCTTCACTTGTTTTACTAAGCACGACGTTCATGGACAGACCAACGGACACGATTGTGGCGATCGCTAGGCAGTTCGAGCTAAACGTGTCACGTCGCGAAATCGAGACAGTCACGGGGGGAGAGCTATTCGGTCGCCACTCGAAACATGCCGACAGGAAATTCAACGCGGATGATCGCCAAAGAGAGAATGCCGGGTCACTGATCAAGTACTGTGATGAAATACAAGAAGGAATCGAGTGGGCAGAATCGATCATGACATCTTGGCCGATCACAAAAGGAAGAATTTCTTTGGTGCAGAAAAAATAAAGCCTGTTTCGTCAATGGACTTTCTGATTATTTACGAGGCAAAGTTCTGAGAACTATCCAAGCTAAATCTAATGCTGACTTGCATATTGTACTTACAGCGGATGAGACTTCGAAGATTTGGGATTCTGTCGTTATCGGTGACGATACCGGCTTGTTGGTGTTGTTTCTTTATCGTTGTTTTCATGAGCACCACAAGGTGCACCTGCTTCCCGGGGACTCTGAGGGAGTAAGTCGTCCCCAAAGAATCTTTGACACTTTATCGTCCTGTGTTGATTTTGGGGTAAAAATGAGTGGGGGAAGAGGCCTAGGTTCCCACCAATCTTGTTGGTCACATAAAAGGGCATTAGAACTTTCAATTTCCGTTAGAATGAGCACGGTCGCGAAATTAAAGGACCACTGAATCGATGCGATCACCCCTGGGGAAAATAAAAAAATAAACAGGCACCCGTGATCGGTGGTATACCTGACACCCAGCTTTGGTCAGGTACTCACTGGTCATGGCTATGACTCCTTGCTTATTCTTGAAATTGCTTAAGATCACCTCTTTCTTTGTAGAACACACCATATTCCTGCTAAAATTGACCTGCAGATACGATCGTGTCCCTTTAAGTTTCATATGGGAGATGTCTTAGATTGGAGGTTTTCGGTCGTATCCGTCAAAAACAACCGACGTCCTTTGTATCCCATATTTCCGTACAGCGTTGCTAAGATGTAGCACCAAAAGAGTTGTTTTCTGTGCTATATCTCACTTACGAGTGGTAGAATTGATAAAAACCAGGTAGATATGAGCAAAACTTCTGGCAGCCCAATAACCCAAGCTTTTCAACTGGAAATATGGCACCAAGTGCCGTTTTTAATGCAATTTGAAAATTGCAGAGAGGGGAATTCATAGGAAGAACGTAGATATGAAAAATATTTTTTATGAGCCATCCAAAATCTATATAAGATGTTCGGCCATTCTTGACAGAACGAAACTGTTTAGATATGAGTGTAGTGATAAGAATAGCGACCCTTCAAAAAAGTCTCGTGAGGTCATTGAGATTTTGAACTACGAAGCCTTGTTGCTCAATGAAGAACCGAATCTATGGTTAGGCTATAATGCCTTTAATTCGGTACTGCATAATACATTGAAGAAGAGTTTTGGCCAACAAGAGCGGTTGGATAAGAAATTATTTGATGAAGATATATATATTGTATAATTAATCAAAATTGCCTTACAGCCTGTTCTACACTTCCTAGTTATAACAACGGTTATTCCATTAAAATGGCACAAAGGACCTCTTCAAGATCTGCGAATACCTAAATCAACAGTCGTGAACATGGCCAAATCAAGGCCACTTTGGAATGAGTTGCAGCTACTGCTGTTCATCACTTACAACTTATTGATCTGGGGGTTCATCTGAAACAATTCTGCATCGCGGTAATGGCATCTTCGGCTATTGTTAATTCTGGGATTTTTGACGGTCACTATGCTCAAATACCAAACTGCAATGTTGTCGAACGGGTTTCGAAAATAGTCTGGGTTTAAATCCGACGTTATTAGCATGATCTTTAAAAAGTCCCCTAACACTGTGGTTTCTAACAGATTTTAAATCCAGTTTGGTTCTTATACTCTACGAACTAAAAAAAAAGAAAAGAAAGAAAAAACATAGCCAAATTTGTCTTATTATTAAAGAAATAACATATATTTATTCTTCGAGTGGATGTTTGCTTGTCCCCATGTTTGTCATTGTGCGTCTGACTCTGTGTGATTGTAGGTGTTTTCGTCTCTCTCTCAGTGCCTGTGTGTCTGAGTGGACGCTTGCATGTCTCTGCGTTTGTTTTTGTGTGTTTGTTTTTCTGTGTCTCTCTCTCTCTCTCTCTCTCTCTCCCTCTCTCTCTTTTTGTCCTTGTGTGTCCCAGTGGATGTTTGCTTCTCCCCATGTTTGTCATTGTGCGTCTGACGCTCGTCCTGGCGACGTTCGTGGCCGCCGTGCCGCTGGGCATGCTGCCGCCGTACCTGTGGCGCCCGCCCTGGCGGGCGGCCTTCGAGATGCCCGACGAGGAGCATGCGCGCCACGTCTTCGAGGTCCTGCACCTGAACGTCTACCGCGCCTTCGACTACGACACGGAGAGCGACGTCTACGACGCGCTCGCCCAGAGCGTCGAGGCGGGGCTCCTGGATCAGGTCTACGACGAGGTATATCGCGGGCGTCGTTCGAGAGGTTGAGCAGGATCTCGGCGCCCGAGGCCACGACATCGCGCACCTGCTCGGGGTAGATCGCCTCGAGACAGATCAGCGTCCCCACCCGATGGTCGCCCACCGAGAACACGCCGGGCCGCGTGCCCGGCACCCAACGGCCTCCGTCGAGATCGCCGCGGCGGCCCGTATCGAAGGCGTCGCCCAGGGGATCGCTCTCGCCGAAGGGCATGAGCCGACGCTTGTCGTAGTGGGCGACGCTACTTTCAATTTTTTCATATTTCAGTTCTTGTGTATCTAATAGCTAGATGAAACGAAGGAAGTATCTGGACACGAAGGAAGGGTCTTCGATGTATTAGGCTAATGTACCTGTTACTTGATTGCTACCATTTCACTGGCACCATCTTGTTGCCAGTTTTTATCATCGGTTATTGATAAATATTCATCAACTATTGGCAATTTTTAGAAATTTCTCAGCGATTTTCGGTTGGTGGTTCACTAAGAATATCGTTTTGTTCTTTATTTTCAGAGGCAACACTTTTCATTCAATTTATATGGAAGGGGTAACAATAGCAACTTTGGAGGGTGCTCATGTGATTGGAAACTGAAATTTTTAATGCCTCTTTAAGATATCTATCGGTATCGGAGATGAGAAACCGCTCTCTCATCATCCTCATGGGGCACTTATCCCCACAAAGGCTCCATGGCGTATAAAGGAGGCCAATAGCACTAAAATAATTAAATCTCTATTAGCCTTAATGACATCTACACCCGCGAGGACGCCGAGGAGCTGATGCGCCAGCAGATCCTGCCGCTCGACCGCATCAAGGGTGTCGAGACCGGTGGTTGCCCGCATACCGCGATCCGCGAGGATGCCTCGATCAATCTCGCTGCCATCGCCGAGCTGAACGAGACCTTCCCCGACCTCGACCTGATCCTGATCGAGAGCGGCGGCGACAACCTCTCGGCCACCTTCTCGCCGGAGCTGGCGGACGTGACGATCTACTGAAAATGAATGTCGGACGTGGATGTCGGACGAATGTTGTGTGGGAAGAAGTATTGAAGGCTCCCCATGATAGTATTATTATGAAGTATTAATAGTGATAGCAACGACGGTTACCACAACGGTACGACAGTTTTACAACTTGAAGCTCTGTAAAAAAAAAAAACCACTATTTTAACGGGAATTTCGCATGATGCCCTGACGTCATTCATAAAATACAATCATCCCTGTGGAAAAAACGAATTCTTCTCGTGAGGGCCGACACATTCACTACGCCCTCGCCGACGGCCACGTGCGCGCGATCTTCGACGTCGCCCTCGAGCACGTCACCCACACAGAGGAAGGCAAGTGAGCCCCGTGAGGACGAGAGCCATCGACACCGATTGGGACGGACTCGCACGGCGCTACGACCGGATCCTCCGCGTCTTCGACCGAAGCTACCCCGAGGTCCGTCGGCGGCTGGCGCACGACCTCGACGGGGTGGAGCGCGTCATCGAGCGTTTTTTTTTTTTTTTTTTTAGTTTTTTCTTTTTTAAATGTGTTTTTATTTTTGTGATTTTTTTATTTTTCCTTTTTTTGAGGGGGATTAAAAAGTTGGGGGAGGGTTCCTCGAAGAAAAGACATGTATGACCATGGATTTGTCGATTATTGATTCATTAAAATTTGGTTCGTATCGTGAAATGTGTCCAATTACCTTAACCCAAGCGCATGTCAAGACCAGTTTACTTCAATCCCAAATAAACAATACGTCATTCCCTTGATTACCCCCCGCTGATACTTGGGGCCATCGAAAGATTCGTTCGCAATAGCGATCATCACGCCAAATGCAACAGTCAAATTGACAAGCCACGCGTAAAGGAAAACAGGCCTTCCAGGATTCTCCTTGTAGCGCTTGTACAAGGTTCGTTCGATGACGAGCAACAGAAACAAAAACATGGCCGTGGGACCGTAATCTACGAAGACCTGCGCCAGATCCCTGAACTGATCGGCGGTCCTGGTATTCTTAGCAAGAAAGCAAAGGAGCTTGATAGTGTCACGGTTGTCGTGTTCAATCCTCGACTCTAACTTCTTTGAGCTGTTCGTTCCTCTGGTATTGGACCTTTACAGAAGTTTGTATCGAGAAATCAACTAAAGTACAAGTGGGTGCTGAGAGTAACTAAGTCAGTCTTTGCTATTCATTCCTGCCACTTGCCCTTGTAAGACCAACGTTAGTTTCCAACGAGCACTTGAAAACCTGCTTAAGGGCTTTAAAAAAAGGAACTTTAAAAAACGTATCAAAAATTTGCTTTTATTCATTTGTCTTACTTTTTACGAATCGGACAAACATCTTTATGTGGGGGGGGGGGGGAGTCAACCCCCCTTGTTAGGCAGTATCATATTTTCGTCGGTGTTGCCACGTATAACGGTGAAGTAGATAAGCAAACCTAAACAGTTAAACTTGTAACGCTTTTCGTCTGTTAAAATTCTAACATTTTCAGACAGTTGAATTTCACTCCGTGGAGCAGGCCGAGGCCCCGGACGGAGGAGGGGGACGTCACTTCTTCACGAGGGAGAAGATCGACGGCTCCACGCTCGCCTCTCGCCTGGGGAGTGACGGCCTGGATCTCGAGACCTTCGCCCGCTGGGCGCGCGAGCTGGTCGACGCCCTGGCCGCGGCCCATTCCGCGGGCATCGTGCATCGCGATCTGAAACCCGCGAACGTCATGGTCGAGCGGGGCACCGACCGCATCCGGCTCGTTCTATTACTGTTATTCATCTTGCAAAATCGTATGAGCAAGAGGTGTTGGCAAAAAAGAAGTCTTCTGATTGACAACACTGCACTATAGTGCCCAGTTTGTGAAAACGCTTTTCATATTGCATGTTTTCATACTGGCATGAGTGCAAACTTGAAAGGCTTTTAACTTTGAAAAGGATAATCGTCCAAGTTGCGAGCCATCCAACGATTTTGTTTACTAGGAAAGGTAACATATTCTGTTCATGGAGTTGGATATCAAGGCAAGATCTTCTATCAGCCTGTACCAATATTTTCGTGTCGAATGGGTCTCCGAGAATTCTTTATGATTATTTTTTTTTTAGTTTAGGTATCATGGTGAAATACACGCAAATTTAGGTCCCCTATCATGCTCTAATAAGATATTCATGTTGAATATTTTCATCCCCTGCGCCTAAAAGTTACTTTGTCAAAACAAAAAGAAAACAGTAATTGCATGAACAAATTTTTTTTATTAAGCATCTGATAAGCTCTACGGGAGAGGTCAAGCTAACGGATTTTGATATTTCTCAAACAGCAAAAGATATCCATCTATCACTGAGCCTGGATACGGTGGAAGGGATGGCCGGAACCCTAGCCTATATGAGCCCAGAACAACGTCGAGGCAAAGATGTTGATGAGCAAAGTGATATTTACACCTTCGGCGTAATCATGTTTGAAGCGTTAACTGGTGATATGCCTCAGCCAGGTGACATGCTCAGTGATTTCATCCCATATTTACAAGTATTATATAAACTTTTATAGCATTAAGTTATTAATTGTTTTTAATGATGAGAGTGGGTGGGGGGTACATCTCGAGGGGGAAGGTCATAGGGGGTCCCTCTCCTTCTGATATTGGTATAAAATGTACTATCCAAGACCAGGGAGGAGTGTTAGGGGGTTTGACCCCCCTCGAAATTTTTGTTCGAATTGTAAAAACGTAAGAAACACAAAAACGAACAAATTTTTGATGTGTTTCTCTAATAAGTGTATTCAGGTACTGCAGGAAATTATTCGCGTGAACTACGAGATCTAAAAGGTTCGCAATTGTTATTGCTCTGCAATTGCTATTGCTTTCTCGTCTGCAAATGCGGTAAGAATTGCAGAAGGAAAATAAAATCTTAACGTATCAAAATATACTAAAAATAAAAGTGGCCCTAAAACAGATCGTTGTGGAACTTCTCAATTTACTCGTGATGCAGCGCTTGTAGTATCATTAATCGCAACGTACTTTTTTAGGAATCAACCCAACTCAACCTGAACAATGACTCATCCCCCCTGATTATAGCTGATATGCAATTACAGATCACCAAACGTAACCTAATTTAATTAAAAATAAAGTGAACCAAGTTGGTTGAATCCAGTACTGCAACCGTTTGGTATCACTTCTTTTGCATCTGGGAGGCCGAAAAAATAGCTACTGTAACATTTAAATCAATTAGCTTCTCAGAATTTTAAATTGATTGTAAATTCGTCACCGTCTCCGATCTAAAAGTTTGGCTAGTTACCTAACGCTGATGGATCGCAGGCAGCTATGGGTTTACCGACGCCATGCTTAAAAGGAATCAAACATACAACTTGAAGTATATTCTACTTAGATTCAGAGTATTCCACATTTCAGACAACCTACAAAGAGTACATTGCTGCCTTGGACAAAGAGATAGAAGTCACACAATTGCACCTCGATCCAATATGCATTGCAAACGAACAAACAAGAAACATGATGCCGGTGCCGTAGGCAAACCGGGTCATGGTCACACAGCCCGCCTTCGCCGAAATCATGGTCGCATCCGGCAGGGACAAGCGATCCAAAGGCCGCACCCGATATCGCATATAGACCGACCGGCAGAAGTCCTCCACTTCGTCCCAATCAGCTGAATGGGTTTTCTGCCGGTGCCTGATCGGCGCCCCTAACGAATCCAGAACAAGTGCATGTTCCAGCAAAACCCCGCTCCTCCTCGTGGTTCCATTGAGCCAGTTTGCAATTTTTTGAATAAAAACAATTGTAACAGTATTAAAGGATGGCAATAAAAATGAGCTTTGTATTTCTAATTGTTGGAGCTTTTGTTTTTTTTCATTATGCTGCAATACTAAAGGTTTTATAACATTTAATGTTCTCTTTTCTTTCTGATTCTGGACGGTTAGATTAGTATTGAAATTACACAAAATGATAGTAGTATGATTGTGTTAACTATTTTAGGCCGTTTTATCAGTGATTGTATTATTCCTGGCCTCCCTTTGGATACACTGTACCGGTACAACTTTGATCCATCACAAAACTGCAACGGTTCAAGAGCGTTAGTACTGCTCTACACGGTGTCCCAAAAGATTTGTGCCCTGTTTGCCTGAAGATTGCGACAAATCAGCAAAAGATTCTCGACAAACTTTTGCATGATGTTGCTCTTTACATATTCAATTAAAGTTTGCAACCATCCTCGTAAAAATCCGTTGAGAAATGATGGAGCTATCATCTAATTGAAGGGAACTGATTAACATTTAAACATATTAATCATTTGATCCCAAATACATTCAATAATTGGATTTTCCTTTGGATATAATCCCAATTTCGCAGTTTTATTCATGCAATTAAAGTCAACGTTGTCTAGCAATCCTTTATTGTGCAGTTCTTTAAAATGGTTTTTGAGAGTTTTTAGCCAACATTCTTGCATCTTTTGCCTCGTAGGACGCAGTTCTTCGGGCCTGCGTAATCAAGAAGGGTAAACTCTGGGAATCTTGGCCTAGCCCATATTCCCTGAGAACCTTTCTACAAAAAACGTTTGTGAATAATCGCAAACTATTTAGGGATATTGCTCCTGAGGATTTAGGGTTATGTACACTCATCGTTTCAATGTTTCTAAACAGAACGACTTTATCCAAAAATGGACCTAGTGTCATTTGGCTGAAGTTTGAGGAGGTATTAGAAGAGGGCACAGGAGGGAGCTTTTTTGTTCTTAAATAACTTTAAATAAGTGAAAACATAATAAATAATAAGGTAAATAGTGAAAACATATAATAATGTAGGCTACAATAACAAATAATAAAAATAATTTTTTTTTACCTTTGAAGGTTGCGTTTTGGACTGACATTTTTCTGCAGATTGTTTGTAATAGCTTTAGCTAATCAACTTTTATGTCCCCCAAGTTGACAGAAAATTATTGATAACAATTATTAGCAAAAAATAGGACTGACAAAATAGGCTTTCAGGTTAAAAACGGCTAAATCGTTCTATCAAAAAATGGGAGCTTCCTATCTGAGTAAAGCCCGCTTTTTCTGGTCACCAGGTTGTTGATCAAATTAGGATCACAAAATCATCACCTTCGTTCCTGGATTTTCGTCCCAAAGGAGTTCTTGTTCGTTCGAATCAGGAAGCACCTGATATATTATGAGTAAAACCCTGATATCATTACTGGTCATAGCTGGATTGATCCTAAGTTGTGAAACTCCATCTAAACCTGAATCCAGAATAAAAAGATATAAGAGAAAAGAAATATGCTAACTAAATAGGCATCCGGAGCCGTTCCTAGTGTTGGCGGCGACCAGGGCAAAATTGATTACAGCGTCCCCTCCCGACCCTAATATAAGCAAAAAAAGCCAAATTACAGTGAGAAATTGGATGTAACTCCCGAGAAACGGCACAACTACCTAGTTTGCCCCCCCCCAGGAACGTCTCTGCAGGCATCGAAAAAAATTTTTTAGGCGCAAAGAGACAGACGCAGTTCTTGACCAAGGCGATTTTGTTTTTCCAATATCCATTTCAAATCGCGTAACTGGACTTTCAAAACAACTAAAAGGGGAAAAGAAAAATCTTGAGGAAGAACAAAAAGAAGAGTTTAGAAAACAAGAGATACTACTTCAGGAGTTAGCTTTATTGAAACGCGAACTCCAGGAAGAAATAGAATCAGTAAAACAAAGCCGAGAACAAACTGAACGTATAAACCACCTTACTCGACTTGAAATTTTGTCCCAAGGTAGACCAATTGTCTACTTTAGTTTGTTCGAGATGGCAATTTTGCCCTTAATCAGGTAAATGTTGTGCCATAATATTCATGTGAAAATGTCATCCCATATTTAAGCTTAACAAACCAATGAATTACACAATCCCTACCGTATGGTCACTTTAGGGGACAGATACATGGAAAATGCATTCGAATAAGATATCTCATGCATAAATTTCCTTGCTATCATGGATTTTGTATATATCAGTCTACCGCGCCAGTCCGCGATCGTCAGCGACAGCGGCAGCGGATAGGGCGTCTTTTCATACAGCACATCGGCACTGTCGCAGGTCGGTCCGGCCAGCACGCACGGTTCGACGGGACCGTCATCATGGCTGGTGCGGATCGGATAGCGGATCGATTCATCCATCGTTTCGGCGAGGCCGCCGAATTTTCCGATATCGAGATAGACCCAGCGCAGATTGTCATTGTCGGACTTGCGCGACACCAGCACGACGGTATATATTTTCCTTTCATTTTTTTTACTAGTTTTAATTGATATATATATATATCTGTAATACAATTAAAAATCATTATAATCAAATTACAGTTCCTTGACAAAAAAAAATGGCTATGAATAATTAAATCAGGTCTCTATACATATTTGCAAATGCAATTAGTAAACAAGGGCCAAAAATATATATATTTCCTTTTTTCCAGCCCATAGACAAGCATTTGTTTTATGTACAAATAGTACGCTATATAAAGAAGGCAATAAGTCTCTGTTTGTCTTATTGTTTTGATCATCTATTGTGATCTTCAAATACAATGGAATACAATTGGTTATATTTAGATTTCCAGGCCCCTAACATAAGTTGCCTTATATCTCCGTCATTTGCCTTTTTGTCAACGAGTGACACTACAAGATATATTGAGTCTAAATCTAACCTTTGATCGTGAGAACGTGTTAAGCTGTGAAATCATATTTCTGCAAGTAAGATTTGCAAGATTTCAACGCAGCACTCAGATCGCCCTCGGCTTGTGTAAAGGCTTGCACAACACGATCGATACTTGCTTGAAATGCTGGAGTACGGCTTGGTTCTTTCATGGGCATTTGTCTCTCCTATCTGGCTTCATCTTTTTGGGTTCCTCGCGATCTCATGTGGTCGTACGCACCATTCCGGGAAAGCACCAGACGCTTCTCAGTTCTTCAGGATCTTCTCGGTGCTTTCCCGGAATGCCAACCACATAACAGCTTTTTCAGTAACATGACGTCACCTGATCCACAGACAGACAGACTGACAACTTATTTTTATATTTTACAATTAGAAATTTCTCTTTCAACGATCTTCTTACATAAAAAATTTTTTTTTTTTTTTTTTACTGATCCGTTTGACTTTTAGAGTCATAATCATATCCCGGAGCTCGCAGAAGATACTCTTGGTTGTCTTGTGGTCCCTGCCGCGAAAGTTATCGCAAGTAATGTGCGACAACAACTGACAGAACCCAATACCCAGTGTTTTACCTATTCAAAGGATTGGAGCCCTTACTGAATATAGAACCCGTTTTCTTCTTTAAGTTAACCCTCTTCATATTATGTATCATACCGTTGAATTGAAACTCTAATCTTTAAATGCTCACTGTCCCTCTCAAGAATAGCTATGCCATTGAATGTTACTGGATATTGTGCCTTTAAAAATTGAAATTGACTTTAGCAAACTCTAACCTTAATCCACCAACATTAACTCCCAAGTAGTTTTTTTTTGTGGCGGTGGTGTTGGGGTCGGGGGGGGGGGGGGGGTGGGGGGTGGGGGGGGGGGGGGGGGGGGCTTGCGGTTGGTTGAGGGGGGAGGGCAAGGCATTTCCTGATTACAGAGGCAAGAAATTATACTCTCAATAACAGGCTGATGACCTAAATTGGATTCCTTACTTTCAATTTTAAATGATAGAACATCATAAGTAACAAAAAAAGTGTAAAATATGCCTTAAGTTACTAATGAAATATGAAAAAGATGTTTTAGCTAAAGAACGCGCTTCTCTTGATGAAGACTATAATATTCGCATTGGCGGTTCGGCAGACGACTTAGGATCAACCATTAAATCTCTGTCAAATACTTTTTTGTATGCTGTGGGTTTTATATATCTACTTTTGGTCGCTTTATTTACATCATTTGGAAGACCTATTGTCGTAATGCTGACTGTTATTTTAGCCGTGTCGGGTTCTTTTTTTGGAATTGCGGGAAATAATTGGTTTATCCATTTTCATTTTGACTCGCTCAAATGCTCGGTGTCGCATGTCTTCTAACTGCGTGTGTCTTTGCTGTTCATTTTCATTTTTGACTTGCTCACTTGCTCCGTGTCGCATTTCTTTTAACCGCGCGTGTTTTTGCTTCTCATTGCATTTTTGACACGCTCCAATTGTCGTTTTTGCATATCTTCTAACCGCCCGTATCTTTGCTCTTCATTTTCATTTTTGACACATTTTCGGATGTTGATTACTTGGCCGAATGTAAAAAAAATCAAAAAAAAAAAGACAACACAAGCAATCCGATGTCGATTTATAAAATTATTTTACAGATATATACCGTAGCTATAATGAATTTGCTTTAAACCGCAAAAAACATTAATTTTTTTTCTCCCTCATCCCATTTAGGTCTTGTCTGTAACTTAAAACGAAGATTTTCTTCTTTTTTTTATTATGTAGTTCATAGAGTAGCATCACATTTTCGTCAGTGTTGCCCGTCGAACGCATGCCCTACCCTCCACTGGGCCACAACGCCCCGCCTTCGTCGTGTCGGCCGTTAGTTACTGACGACGCTACGCAACGTCAAACTCCTCAAGTTGCGGCGCCCCTTCAACGCAGAGCTGCTGCAAGGCGCCGAAGAACACGCCGGAGTGCTCCGCTCGAAACACCGCCGCATGTTGGCGGTGCTCATGCTCCAGAACACCTCGCAGTGCCTCGGGATGCTGACTTCGTTCCTGCTCTCCATGGTGGCCTCTTTGGGGGAAATTTGGAGTTAGCTCAAGAATTTGGGGATACTGAAATCATTAGAGAACATCTCTTTTTCCAGTCTCGATTTGTATTTATATAGACGATCTAGTATCCCCCGTGTCGTTTCCTTTATTTCAGCCTTCTCTTTAAATATCCTGTTCATTGTGCTATTCTAATTCTGTTTTTAGTCAAAGCGAGGAGCTCCAGGCAACCCTTCATGAGCTCTCAGATCTGCAGCACACTGTGTCCGAACGGCCAAATTGCGGCCGACCATACCGGTCGACCCGAATATCAATGCGTGCCGATCAGGCATGAGGTTCGATCCACATCTTGGATTGGTTATTGGGCAAACTGCTGAACGGCCTGCCAGAACGCGCGCGCGTCGACAGCCATGTTGTCGTCGAACTGCGACTGGTCGTTGGGATAGGTAGCTGCCTCCAGCCCGATGACGCGGTAGCCGCCGTCGACCGCGATGAACAGCGGCGACCCGGAATCGCCGACCCCCTAATATACGTGTTTATGTTCACAAAAAGACCATCATTCTAAATAGTCGATTTTGACACAATACACGTGTTTATGTTCACAAAAAGACAATCATTCTAAATAGTCGATTTTGATTGGTTGAAAATATCGATCGTGTGCGGGACTGAAATCTAACACGAGAAAACCTCGCTTTTGTCGCGAAGCCGTGCAATAGACAGCTTTGCGATTGGCTCACAGCTGACGATTTGGCCATGTAGCGCACGATTATTACTGTAAATATTTTTCTGCGTAGACCTAGAGCTATAGACATCTGCCAGATCCTTCTACAGGAGTTGTGCGCAACTTTGATCGTCCTCTGTATATACTGATCAATTCTATAGAAATCAGTTTGACGTTACTGAAACCCTATAATTATCACAGTTACAGAAAACTTTTTGTATTATTTGATATAGAATATTTTTGTTATCTTGTTACGGTTAAAGTAATCATAATGTACGCTACAAAAGTTGAACTTATTTCAGGAGGCGTAATAGCTTTACACACACGTTTTGGATGTTTTGCCTTTTGGTGAAGTAAAGTTTTAAAATATCGTTAGCCTTTTCAATAATCATTGATCTTCGCCAATAAAAGTTTTAAAATGACACAACATGCCGCTGGCTATATGTCCAGTTTTAATACTTAGCAACACATCAAATGCATATATATAGAAGACATATATATCAACCGTATGGTAGGACTTGATATGGCATGAACACTACCGCCCTTTTTGGCGATGTTGTTTGAAAGATAGGTTTATTGTTAAAGGTAGAGGTGTTGGCAAAGCATTTGGGTATCGCTGTCGAATTTCTACTCCGAACCCCTCAGGTCCTCACTCTCATCACAGCTGCTGCATCATACGTTTGTGCCAGCAACACTTTTTCGATATTATAAAGGAAACATTTTGCTAGAAGCATGTCACCTAGTCCCGTGGCAGCTGTCTCTGGAGTTGACAAAATACATAAAATCGTTACCTAACTCGTAGAAAAGAAGCAAAAATACATGTAGACAAATTTTTGTGTGTTTTGTATAGTTTTTCGTTTACAAGTTGGAAAATTGGTTTTAAGGAAGTAAGGATTTATTAATAAAATCCATAAATAATATATAAAACATTTTATTACCTCCCTAAAAAGGTTAAAGACGTCTGTCGAAATTTCCCCGGAAATTAACGCCCATAAATACATGACCTTTAGCCCAAAATCCGCATCGGTAATTTTTACGGCTGTAATTAGGCTAACGCTAACTGTAATTAATATAATTAGTTTCACAACTAAAAGTAAGGAGCAGCATTAAACCTTAAAACAAACAAAAATGAGTACGTATATGAAAGAGGTTGTCTCCTCCTCAAGACCTCGCTCTTTAAGCTAAACATTTTTTTTAGAATTCTAAAACAAAGCTTATTATTCTAATTAAAAGGTCATTTTGTTTCAGAAATTGTTCTTCAAGAATTAGGAAAAAGTTCAAAACTGTCAAGCTCATTTTCAGAAATTCTATGATCACTCATCAATTGCAACTATACAAGTTTTATTACCTGGAATGGATGCTTTTCCCCTTTTGTCGCTCATAGAACAAGTCAAAGTTGTTCTACTTCAAGCTGAGAATAATTACTATCATGATTATTATTCTCTTTTCAAACCTTACGTTCGGGCTCCTGTTATTGCGCATGTTTCGTCTGCTAGGTGAGTCACAACAAATGACCAAAGGCTAGTAGAATCATCACAAAATAGCTATTTCGAAATGTTTTATCGAAAGGGTCCTGTGCTACATAGAATTGAAAATCAGGGATCCAGTGTAGAATTAGAGCCTTTGAATGCAGATCAACTGTTAGACCTTCGGTGCTTTTGTCTTGATTTGGTTAAGAAATGCACCGAAGCCTTTTATTCGCATTTTGGTTAATGCTGGATGGTGCTGGCCAAGCGTGGCCAACACTAGGCCCAACATTTTGCATTATTCACATCAGAAAGGCACCCGGCTCCCGAGCTGGGCCTGAACCTGTCGTCCGGAGGCGGCGGCGGCGGCGCGTCCGGCGGCGTCCTCAGCTTCGACGACGAGGAAGAGGACACGGGCACGGGCGTCGACGCCGACAAGCTGATCGAGCTCATCGAGAGCAAGCTGGGCGAGGACGACGAGGACGGCTCGGTCGTGTTCTCGGCGGGGATCCTGATCGTCCGCAAGTTCCTCGAGGCCCACAAGAAGATCATACGCCTCCTGGAGAAGTCCAAGGCATCCAAAACCGCCGCCGCCAGGTCGACGTCACCGACGCGCAAGACGGCCGCCAAGAAGCCCGACACGGCCGCTGCTTACGTCCCGCCGAAGGACTGGACCTGGGACAAGGAAAATGGCGGCCAGTTCTCCAAGACCAACCGCCCGACCGCCGGCCACACCCACGAGAAGGAGTTGCCGGTCGGCAAGCACCCGCTACAGCTCTACTCTCTCGCCACGCCCAACGGGGTGAAGGTGACGCACTAGAACTTTATATTTCTGTTTGAATGTAATTCTTTCTTCAAAATTTCATGCATTTCGTTTGCTCGGTAATTTTTTGTCCTGTAACAATATCTTGGTTGAAATTCATTTGAACTATTGCTGTTTGCAACTGTGAAGAAAGTTGGCATGAAAACGCTTTCAGTTGTCCATTAAACGCATTGTTTCTTGCCTGTAATCAATGATTCTTCTCCAGTTTAACATGTTTTCTAGCTCCTAATCAATTTCAATTAAACAACGATAAAACTCAAAAAAGGGTGAGCTCTCTGAGACTATTTCATTTTACGGCCTTGTTTTTGATAAATTAGGTGTTAATTGTGTTCTATCGGGTATTAATATTGTTTCAAACAAACATTATGGCTAGAATACCTCTAAAGGTGCCAAGGAACATGTTTTGTCAAACTAAGATTCGTAGACTACATTCTTAAACTCGCGTTTAATTTTAAGCTTTTGTTCACTGCACATTCCCATATCTAGTGCTATCAAATTTTCAGCCATTTCTTCGTCATTTCTGATGGCATTCCAAAGGGCTCTGACACTAATAACACTGCACGACTTTGCGACAACGGGGACGATAAAATTTTCAAGAGCCTGCGAGAGAGTCTTCGATCCAAGGCGCCTAGCTGGTCGCTTCGAAGATCCTTAATAAGCCGTTTCTTTAGTTTCCCCGTATCTTCTCTCGGCAACGCAATGTCGAAGTCAATGGCCTTTGGACACTTAATACTGCAACTTCCTGGGGAGAGGCCGGGGACACCTGTTACATTCGCGGCGTGGACGCCTCCAGCCGGACCGTCGAGCTCCCCCGCCACGGGATCGAGTTCGAGATCCTCGCGAGCGACAGCATCATCGGACCGGCCATCGCCCAGGGCTCGTGGGCCGATCACGAGACGCAACTGTTTCGTGCGCACGTCGAGCCCGCGTCCACGGTCGTGGACCTCGGCGCGAACATCGGCTGGTTCGCGGTCCAGGCGGTATAAATGGCAATTTGAGATGCTTTTTTATATGGATTTGTACGGTCAACAGGAAGCATGAAGGCAATTGGTCCACACATACCAACGCAGTGAAAACTTCCCAATCACCCTAAAACAAATGCCGAAGCGACCATGGTTAATAGTTTATAGATTCTTTAAATAAATAAGATTTTCCATTATATTGCCAATCTATTTTAATGTTCCAACGACCATCTACCAAACGGTTGTCAGGTATGAGCAAATGTGATTTAAGGGCGGTTTTATAAACTTTGGAGGAGGCTCACTTGATTGGTAATTGAAAGTTCTAGTTCTCTTTTAAGAGTCAAAATTGATTGGAGGGCAACTAGTCCCCTCCTAAACCCTGTTTTTCTCAAATAAATCTGATCAAAACTTTTAGATAGGTATTTTTTTTAAATGTCCAAAAATCATAAAACAATGCCTCAGGGGTTGACACAACGTCCCAGAGCACGAGAGAAAGAATTGTAAGTTGTGCACAAGGGGAGTTGGAGGTTACTAACGATTTTTTTCGGAATGGTTTAACGAAACACGATTACTATAGCCTGAAGTCCAACATCGGAAGAGTTGGTAATCAGAAAATTTAGTTCAAAGGATTGCCTGCATGTCCTTCCATTACGTTTTCTCGTTTCTTTTTTCTTTAGATCTGTGAAACTGACACTTCATAATGCTCTCCAATAGAAGATGGTCAAAACCAGGAAAAGCCACGACATCAGCATTCAAAGCTTTAGACCATCCACAAATATCTGACGAAGTTTTTCGTGAAGAGGCTTTGCATGTTCGTTGACCGGTTCTACCGGCATTAAATAAGTAGTAGGCAGAAATTAGCCTTCTGTGCTCCAAATAGTGCTCCAAATCTATCTGGCATAAACAGCATTAGGAAATAGCACGTAATGTTTAGTTGAATAAAGCAAGGGAAAAGTATGTCCGAATGTATTTGACCACGTTATAAGCTTATCGTTTTAAGTCTGGCCTTATCACAGCTGAAAATCGGCGGCACAGAACTGTTGAGGGTAGCGTATTTGATCGACGCAAAATGTGTGGAAGCCAAAAAGCGTCTAGATAAGGCTTGTGGAGGTGAGGAAGAAGGTGGTGAACCCGATCCGGACAATGGGGATGACGGCAACCCTCCTACAGAACCCGATATTTCACCAGAAGAAAGAATTAAGCAAATTGTTTTGGAACAGGTAGCGTCCCTGACCCATCAACAATCAGATGGAGACCACGCGGTAAAAAACTAGAACGTTCACAAATCAAACTACATTTGCTTCTTACCAGGGGGTGTGCAAACTGAGCTGGTTCATAGAAAGATATTTTTCAATACTTAAGAACAACTGTTTCGGGTAAATGTAATAATTTTTGTATGAAACTGACGATAATATTTATTTTTTATGGCCATAATTACGGTGGCAAAAATAAACGGGGCCTGCCAATTATTATTGATAGGAAAAAGTGGAAATAAAGTTTTGTTCAGGGTCTTGTCGCTGCTGACTTTCTCCTACACCTCAATCGTTGTTCCGCGGCAGACGTCCGCCGGCCAATATACAATGTACTGACCTGTCTCGTGAGAATCGTCGTGGCCTTCAACGCCTTCGTCTATCCTTCCCCAGTCCTTCAACGGAGTACCGTCCATGTTGAGCATCTGAATGCCCTTGTTCTCCATCTCAGTGAGAATCTCGCTATAGTCGGAATCCACCGCTTCGAAAATCACCTCGACGATTGCAAGACGCTGAGCGTGCCGGTGCCGGTTCGGGCGTCGCGCCAGTCGCCGTCATCCAGGATCCGCTGCAGGAGCTGAACGTACGCGAGCATGGGGAGACCTCTACGTCGTCCCTGATTCTAGCGGCGATCTCCGATGCTCCTCTCGGCTCTCCACAGGATCTGAAACGACCCCCTCGGACACCTTGGTAGCCGCCCTAAGCCCCTTGGTAGCAGGACTCTAGCCGGGGTCAGCCTGTGCAGAACCGGTGGGGCCGTCGGTAGGCGCTCGCTTCTCGCCGTGCGTGCCGGTGACGCTAATCACAGGCGGCACAGCAGCGGACGAGTCCGACGAGCGCTGCGACACCGACCCGGACTCTCCGTCGCCAGACGAACTGTCCCCAGAGGCACCATCGCCACCGGCCACGCCAGCAGCTGCTGCGGCGGAGGCGGAGGCGTCTGGGTCGGCGTCGTCCTTTCCGTGCTGCTTCTTATTCTTCTTCTTTTCTTTCTCGATTTACGAGTGACATTGCATACGACATTGCTTATTTCCCTTTAAATGCCTGCGTGCATTTAGCTTTTGTTTTATCAACCCCCCTCCCTTAAACGCTCCCTAGAAGTCTCACCTTAATACCCTTAGCGTCATTAGCCACAATAACGGTAGTGGTAGTATTATTAGCATGTTTATCGCCTTCTACTGATTTGAAAGTCCTTCTCATCAAGTCCTGGAAGTTTCAACATAATTAGCAGGAGCTGTAGTAAATGTAGTATGGGCTCTGTTTGGATTATGCAGAAAGTAGAGTTTACTGGGCAGATGCACGTGTCGATCGGTATGTTTGTTCAAGAGATTTGATAACTGCTAAAATAATATGGTGCTTGGTCGCTCTCTTCTGCCTTATGAATAGGGTGTATTCGGCTGTCAAAGCCGTTTTTGATAACAGTAAATTCGTTTGAAGAGTTGCAAGTCCCCGTTCACCGGCTGCTGCGAAAGATCTTGGTTGAGAAACTCGTTATTTCAATCTTGTATATTTTACCCTATATATTTTTTTTTTTTTTAACACTGAGGTCGACAATCATTCGACTATAGATAGGCATTCTAGTTTTTCATTTTGTCTCAGCTCTTTTTTACTCTCTTAGAGGTTTCTCTATTGCTGAGAGTTTCTCGATAAACCAACATTGTCCTTCCATTTCCAATCAAATATACCTTATATAGCTATAATATCTTACACAGAGGTTCTTACAGATATGATGTATCTTACAAAGTTTACCCTTCATCCCGACTGTACGATCGGACTTCGCATCGAATATAGCTTTTGCAAAGTCATGGAGCCTCATCCCAGAAGAACTGAGAGGTAAAAGCTTCCTCACGTCATTCAAAAGAAGAGTAAAAAAAAAAAAAAAACATTTATTAGCATTCGAAAAGATTCGTTAAATAATGATAAAAAATTATCTTTATAAATAGATAAAAATAAAGTCGAAATTTTATTTAATTTTACTATATTGCTGAGGCAGTAAGCGCATCACGCGACGGACTTCGCCGCGATACGAGACACGATCCCCTACAGGACCACTGCCCAACAACAACTCCTTCTCCACAAGACCGGCATCTTTGTTAGTAACAATAAGGTCTCCATCTAGATCAACGGCGGTGGGCCGGAGCCCTGACTGCTCGACCCTCAGACTGCTGTCAAATCCCCATAATGTGCTGTGAGCGATGCCCAGAACAGGAGAAAGTGGACTTACCGCCTGGGCATTGCGAGTTACGAAGTAATTTCTGTTCGTTT
This sequence comes from Alatinidae sp. Z8VKAUB7J3, assembly GCA_010016025.2. NCBI lineage: Eukaryota > Metazoa > Cnidaria > Cubozoa > Carybdeida > Alatinidae > Alatinidae sp. Z8VKAUB7J3. The sequence goes on from JAAAKM020721499.1 coordinate 203,486,260, forward strand.
TAAGTTTTACAGTCGCTCCTTAGTTTCAGTTAAAAAAAACTTGTTTTTTTTATTTAATAGCAGAAAAATCGGTCCTTTCCGCTTGGATAAACTTTATCTTGCTCGTTAGTTTTAAAATCTGCCGTGCGTGGAATATAATATCATGTTTGATATGTTTGTGTGATGCTGGTACCTAATATTCTCTATAAAAAGACGCCTAATAAGGTTGTTTAAAACGTCATCCTGAATGGTGTTTTTTGGAAGATCAACTTTCTTGGTAACTGGTCAAAAATGTTTATTAGACTAAAAGCTTTCAATTCTAAATTAACACAATTTTCAAAAAGACTTACGGAGGAGACATCCATGCACAGCACTGGTAGTTTATGACCAGAAAGTGACAAGAAAAACTGGAAAATAAAAGCGAATTCTTGATATAAACTCAGCTCACGAAATATTTTCAAATAGATAAAGCAAGAAAAACAGATTTCTGTCCGAAGTCGTCGACGAACGCCTTGGTGCGCGTCGCCGTCGGCAGGGCGAGCTCGACGCTCATCGCGGTGGTCGAGGCCTCCACCGGGATCGTCCACTCGAGCTGCCAGACCCGGGCGGAGACGTCCGGCTGGATCGGCATCTCGTGCGAGATGAACTTCCAGAGGAAGATCCCGAGCCCGACGACGATCAGGACCGCGGCGGTGATCGCGACGGGGGCACGCATGCGAGAACGCTACTCGGGTCGCTAGTCCGATAAAGTCTAATTGCATTAGTTGTGGGGTCAAAACATCCATGAAATATTAATCAGAACATAAATTTCGATACTTAAAGAGGATTTTTGTAAGAAAATAATTTATCTTTGTGGTCAAACACACTGTTGTTCTCACGAAAATTGAGAATCGTTGCAAAGAACTGAGCGTATCCTTGACAACTGAAGGATGTGTATTGTAACAATAAAACAAAACCTCACTTAAACAGCTATTCCATCGACACCAGTTAGGCAACAAAGTGAATCAAAGGCTTTTTTCATTTGAAGAATGGCTGGTTGGTCGGGATTTAAGGATGAAGAACTTTCGAAATTAAAGGATTCTAACTTATCAGTTCAAAATGTTAAGAAAGATCGGAAAACCAGACAAAAAGAAAACGTTGTGAAGGCAGCTAGTAGGACGCTAGCAAAAAGAGCAGTGCCAAATCAGCAAACTTCAGGAATCAAAGAAGAAAATGAAAACGTTGGTTAAATTTAACTTAGCCGATTTTAAAAGCCCACGGCGTTACTTACGATGATTTTACGCCACTCAACAACACCCAGGCCGGGGCAGTAGATATGTTAGCTGACGGCTCCGCAGATGCAGCATTTTTAGGCGGCGCAGTTCCTACCGCTTCAATCACCCTGGCTTGTGCTTCACAAAACATCTATTTTATTCCGTTTGATGAAGCGGCTAAGCAAACCCTGGTTTCCGGCTACCCCTTTTTCCACCCTGCCACCATCCCTGCCAATCCATCCGAAAAAAAAAATTGAGATAGCCATTTTGTTAAAAATACTTCAAAGGTCAGATAACAAAAACTCCAGGGTCGACACAATCCCCCTAGGGCCCGAGGATAGGCGTTGTAAGTTATACCCTGGGGTATGGCTCTTTTGGAAGGGGTGCTCGTATAAACTTCAAAGGGGGCTCATTTGATTGGAAATTGAAAAATTCTAGTTTAGTTCTTAAGAGTCAAAAGATATCAGAGGGCAACTAGCCCCTTGATGCTTCATATGCCTTGACCGTTTGAATGGTATCCTCAATTGTCTTGTAACAAAGAGTTGAAAGATTGGTTGTAAAGAAGCCTAGAGCATTTAACAGAGTTTCACCATTCTTTACCAGAACTTTTTGAAGCTCGCCATTCTGATTAAACTCATCTTGTAGTTCTGGAGCTTTCATACTTAGGTCTAGAAAAGTCTCTGTCATCTGTTTTTGCGTCTGAATTATGCCAAGGAACTGTTGCGTTAGCCTGATTTCCACCTCTTAGGGCCCTGTGCTATGAGGGGTTAATACTTCTTGAAAACCAATTCTATAATGGGGGTCAAAACTGCAGATCAAGCAGTTATAAAAAGGAACGTTTAGAACTCGGGTAAATTAATCACAAAAACATTTTGCTTTTAAAGTGCAATCTAAAGCTAATTCTTCTTCCTAGTCGTCTTTGCTATCCTCCTCATCCTGTCTTGCTGCAGTGTTAGTACATAACGCCCCTTTACACTAAAGTCAAGGTAGAGTTTGTAATCATCTCTCATGAAAAAGGTGCATTTTCTAGCGAGGCTTTTGCCAAGTTTAACTTCTGCAAAGAAAATATGCATACAGCGGCAACATCGTTTAAAGGTTGATGGCTTGGCTTACTTTTGACCCTCCTTAGCTCGCACTTACAAGAAATTCCCTATTTGAATGCGGTAATCTTAGCCTTACCCATGGATTGGCAAGAATTTACGGCCTCAGCAGGCAGCATAAGCTTAGGCTTCTCATAAGGGAGACAATAACAGAGGCTTCGTGGGAGGCAAGAACAGACTTCGAATAAGGTTTGCTAAGGAAAAAACGTACACAAATGAACAATCTTAAGGCGCTTACATACAATGAGTGGTATTAATAATAGTGCAAAAACTAAATTATTATAATTTAAATTTTTCTAAATATCTAAATTATTATTTTTATAATTGTTAACCTCCTAAACCTACTCCTACTACTACTCCCAACTCCAAAACCCTCTAGGGCTATTGGGCAGGTCAACCCTCATATTTATGCAATTTTCCGATTATGCTAAATGTTGCTTCTAAATTAAATCGAAACGGACTGTGTGTATACTGGTTGCACCTAAGACATTTGAGAAAAATCAAAAGAACGACTGAAGGTATTAAGTTCAAACTTTCGGGGCTACTTCTGTTACTACTTCTGCTCTTAAAATTTAACTAAATCAAAAGAGCGTAAATGTATCAAACAGTTCGTGGTAACAACAAGTGCGCTGATAACTTCCATCAGTACCAATGTCGCGAGAGCGCATGAGGTTGATCCGACATTCCTGAAAACAGCGCAAGTCTACTGTGATTATCGCGAAACAACACCCGATACGGCGGGTGAAATGGTGCTTGCAGCTCAGCATTACGGCTGGGAAGCGAGTTCTGTTGTCGGAGATCTGGCTGAACTCTCGATTAGCACTTGTCCGCTTCCCGAAAATGACCGACCAACCTTCTTCCGCTCAGTCGCTTTTCTGACAATGCGACCCCCCTTATGATCCCATGCAACCATGATAATTGTAAAGAGAATAAAATAAGGAATGTACTACATCCTGCATATTACAAAGTAAGAATTTTTTTTTTTTTTTTTTAGTGTCTTTGTTAATTTAAGACATTTCCATGTGAATTGATTATTAAATTAAAAGGGCATAAAAAAGACCTTAGCTAGCCCAGAAAAGCCTCTCATCTCGGCCTTGAACCAGGACGGGATAAAGGGAAAACAAGTCACATGGGAATGCGTCATCCTTAACATAAGTAAACATTCCCTACTAAGTAAGAACTAAAGAAATCTTGAAAACTCTTGAAGAAAAATGGCTTAGAAAATGTCTTGAAATGTCTTGAAACGTCTTGAAAAACTTCTTGAAGAAAAATGTCTTAAAAACGTCTTGAAATGGTTTGAAGCGTCTTGAAAAACATATTGAAGAAAAATATTTTAATAAAATGCCCCCGCTTGAGTAGTGGACTGCGATGAAGGAAGCCTCGGACAGCGGCAAATTGCTCGGGGGCAAGACACTTGTGCCGGTGCGCGCCGACAGCACCTGCGTCGATGCGAGTGCTGCGACCGCCGCAGCCGAGCGGCTCATCACGTCCGACAGCGTCGCGGCAATCGTCGGCGCGGATTGTTCCGGCGTGACCACCGCCGTCATCAACAATGTGGCGGTTCCAAACGGCGTGGTGATGGTCTCTCCGTCAGCAACCTCGCCGGCGCTGACGTTTGAATGTCTCAAGTTTGACAGAAAATAAATGGATACAAGCCAACTCATATCCAGTCCTCTAGCATGCGATACTATTTCCTATCATAAACCTACTCTCATTAGTTACACCATCTAGGTATAAACACCGTTTTCTTCATGTCAGATATAATGCGAATGAGGAGATGAGTTAGCCCAGTTGGGAGCGAGCTGGTCTAGCAAGAAGAACGTTTATGTATGGTTCAAGTACACAAGTCATCTATCTGAAAATGTCGGTTAAATTGGTTGCTAGGGATCCCCCCACTGGAATTGGATGCTAGGACTCCCCCCCCCTCTCCGATGAAATCCCTTGAAGTGCACCCCTTGCCTTCTAAAAAATTGTTGGTGATTGGTCTATTTTCGTATACTTTCTAATGTATATAGGAAATTGTTTTAAATTCTTGCATGGTTCCGGTTTAGACAAAGTACAACATGACTGCCTTTCTGCTAGAAGTTTTGTAGTGGGCGGTCCTAGCTGTTTACTGCCAGGTGGTAAAGCCGTCTTTTAATGGCAAGCACGAGGCTACTAATCGATCATAACTTGGTCCAGCCAAACCGTGTCAACCAAATCCGACTCAGTCGACCAATCGGAGCACCCACAAGACATGGGTGTCTTGCAGACCGGACACAAGGGATCTTCTGGATCAACCGAACTGGGCTCGACCTCCAAGCTCGGCGAAAGCCAGTAACTCTCGCACTCGTCGCATAACGCATACAGATGCCGCTATTTTGGATAGGATATGACTCGGGTGAAGTGGGTTAGTGGGGTTTATAGTATTCCTTGTTCTTGCGAGAAGTTTTACATTGGCAGAACTCACCAATAATTTGTTTAAAGATTTATTGAACATCTCAGTTCAATAGAAAAAGCTCTAAAATTAAGCCGGCCTCCTGAAACTTTTGTTTCAGCGTAGGCTGAGCAAATTTTCTTCAACCCTGATCATTATGTAAAATGTGAAGATACCAAGGCCATTTCTCTATTTTGAGGTTAATTTTCTTTTTAAACGCCGTTTTTGGTATTTTCAATAAACAGAAAACAACAAATTTTGGCCCCTTAAATATTTTTAAAAATACACCCCCCCCCCTAAATTCTCTTGAATCAACGTCACTGTATGTTACTTAAAGTAAGATTTTGAGAGTGTTTATTTCAATGTTCTATTGAGTTTTTTCCAGTCAAATTGGTCCTTCTAGTATTTGTAGCTGCTGAAAACACTCAGTACCTAATATGATTCATATAGGTATGCATTTGCTGGGAATCTAATTTTTATGTTTTAATTCATATCCAAATTTACTGGTATATTAGCCTGCATTCCATTTCTTTGACTACCCTACCTCTCAGCCACTCACTATCAATACTGCAGAAGTTATTATTTCTTATTGTATTAAAATTGAATTCTTTCACTGATGAATGATGTAGTAAAACTTATAGAAGAAAAATTTAGACCCACTCCTTTGATAATGAAAGATCTTATTCCAAAAAGCTTTTTTTGTCAATGGAAGGGAGAAAGAACAAATAGGCAAATACCCCCTGACCATCCCCTAGTCGGTGCACATCTTGTCTGTGATGTAAATAGAAAAAAAAAACTAAAATGACACTAGTTCCTCATTTGTTGAAAGAATGTGTAAGCATGTACCAAAAGAAATGCTAAGATATAGAGGAATAGTGGACCTGTTACGTCTTTTTGTATAGAATTTTGAAAGCGTAATAATTTATGGTCCAAATGAAGGAGGAAAACTCTATCTGCATAAAGTGATGCAAGATTTAAGTCGTGCAGTACTGCAATGACAGTATTACCCTGTTGGGCAAACAGCTTGGCCTTGCTCAGAGTAGCATGTTGATGATGTAGATCGAGTGCAGATGTCGGCTCATCTAACAACATTAACTTGCCCGTTGTTTGTTTTTTATGTGCATTGAGCTGTGCAATACAGCGTGCAAATTGCACACGTTGAAATTCGCCACCAGACAATATTTGTTTTAAATCGCTTTTTAAAGCGCCTCTCAATATCAATCCATTGGTTTCAAATCGTAACGCTACATAACATCGAAATAATCCATCGAAATCACATAATCCATCGAAATCACAAAAAACATCAAAACATTGGTTTAAGTCATACCGCCTCATAATATCGAAACCTTTGTTTTAAATCAAAGCGCTTCTTAATATCAAACCATTGGTTTCAAGTCATAACGCTTCATAATGTCAAAACACAAATAAATAATAATTTTTGATGAGCAACTTTAATTTCAACACATTGAGCATATTTATAATCAGCGCAAATAATAGATTTTGTTTCTATATATTTTGATCAAACCTTCTTTCCTAGAATTTAGGTTTCCATTGACAAGGGTCGCTTTTCATTTAAATTTGGTCGCTACGGATTTTCCGCTCTAAGCTTCTCTTGTGTGGAAAGCTACTACTTCTGTTTTCAACCCCTGTTTTTATGTTGAAGTTTAATACTCACATACGCACAAATTTGAGACTTATGAATCCAATGATAAAAGTATTTGTACTTCTGGTGCAATTAACAGCTGCATGCTTGCCACAAAATTGCTTGTTTTAGAAGGAACATATGCGGTAAGTGCCGCAAAATTGCTACTGGTCATTCAATGCATACCACATTAAAACTTTCTGGTCTCCCAAACTCTCAAAAAGATTCAATTTTTAACTCTTTTTTACAGTCTTATCCTATTCTAACCTGATGCATCCGGTTTTGGACCCAGTTTGTAACTGATACAACATTTGGGGCATTCAGTTTGGATTCCATGAAAAATTCCCATCCTATAGAAGTGCCCGTGAATTCTCCATCTGAAGTGGATGAAATATTTGATGAAATATCTTATAACAAAGGGGCTTCTGTTATACGCATGCTTCACAGCTATATTGGAGATGATGTAAGTTGGTTGAATAAATACTGGTCAAATCTCTGTTTGTACAGAAAACCCAATTTGAAGTCAATTATTTCTCGGTATTTCTTAGCTGATTCGTCAGAAGAGAAGTTACGAAATATCTAAGACAACAAAAGGGCGCTCGTACACGCAGTTCTTTTTATAAGCAACCGCTTCAACCAAGATGTAGAAGGCCTAAAATTTTAAGCAACGTATAGTATCACAGGAAAAAAACCTGAGCAACTTTTTTGATGATTTATATGACTGCAAAAAATAGAAGGTTCATCAACATAGAAGTTATTTCAATTCATTTGCCGTCAAAGTTTTATCTTCGGCTTCCAAAAAGGCTACGGGTATTAAGGGGAAGTTTTCAGGGAATGTTGAGGGGAGTATTGAACTAAATCAAAGCATACTAAGTGTATGGCGGTTGTAAATAGGGCATATCAGCAATATCTCAGGAACGGATTGGAGTATTAACTTGAAAATTGACGATATTTTGAGGGGAATTCTGAACTAATAAAAAGCAATTATGTGAACCCTACTACTACTACCACTACTACTACGTCTAGTAAGCCGGGTCGGAACGGTCGAAGACATCCTCATCGACGCTCCGCTGGCCGATCAGCCCGGTGTTTGGATCGGACGCAGCCGCGGTGAAGCGCCCGAGATCGATGGGATAGTGTATGTCTCTGGAATCGGTCCGGACAGTTCGATCGGCGTCGGATCCATGGTGCGATGTGAGATTGTGGCGGCCGATGGATATGATTTGGTGGCCGCACCGCTTGATTGAATAGTGAAAAAGTCTTTTCTAGAAGGACGTGCCACAGCTGTGCATCCAGCTGTACCTGCTGGCCACCGCGTCCTCCACGGATAATAATGACGTGGTGCTGATCTCGATGGGGCTCACGCTGGTGGCGATCATCTACGGCATCATCAAGCGCTGTGTGTCGCGGTACTTATCGCCCTACGCCAAGAAGCACGACCCGAGCAGCGGCCTGCGCTTGTCTGTCGCCGAATCCTCCGTGAACAGTCTGGCGGCCATGGACGGAAAAGGAGCTGTGACCATAATTGTAGGACTTGTAAGTAGTTTTCTCTAGGAGAAATGGCCAAACCCACAAATTGACCCCAATAGAACTCGTCCTCTCATCAAAGGAGTATATCCAGGTCAATCTCAATAAATTTATTAACAGTGAGACCACTGCCGACGATGAAAGAAAATTTTTGCTGCAAAATGCACTTTAACGAGTCAACAAACATTTCCCTACCATTAGAGACCACTCAATGTAAATGTCATTAATTAAAAAAATGAAATGAAATCAGGCCCTACATTTGGAAGGGCCCCACATTACCATCAAAAGGAAGAAAAATTAAAATTTAAAGTAAATGTTTTTGATGACAAGGGAATAATTACAACTGAAATATAATCATTATAAATAGTATGTTTTTTCAAAATGAACACTTCCAGTAACAGTTGACAAAAAATGATACTTCCCCCTGAATTGAGCTCTTTTATTAGTTGGTAATGGTATTTTGGCCTGATGCAACTAAAGCTCATTTCCAAAAATGGTCATTTTAGGTATTGACTATTCGGGTCTCAGGCACGTCAAAAGGCTATACTGACTATCATTTTCCAATGCCCGATACGTCCACTCAACACGCGCTCAATAGAATCAACGATTAACTCCAAAAGTAGACAGTTGATAATTGGTTTGTTTTCTGGTGTCTCATCGAATATGTTGAGAATGAATAAAATTGGAAACTGCTTTCAGGCGAGAAAATAAAGCTACAATTTCAAGGGAAGATGACAAATGCTGACTTACTCAGCAGTAAAGAACAAGAGAAAGAACAAACCTCTGAGCAATTTATTCTCGGTTATAACTGAGTTACAACCACATCAATACAATCCAACTAGCAAGGGTTGCTAATCTCCTATTTTAGTGTAATGATAATAAGTATCGTTACACTAAAATATAATGCGCCATGGTTACCCCTCAAGTACTTTGCCAATTTCAGCCTCGCTTAGAATCTCAATGCCAAAGACCTCATTTAGATTCACCAAGATCGGGATGAAACTTGGTGGGGAAAATAAGTACATTTCCTAGATACTTTATTGACATAACCAGACCGGATCCACTCTCTTTGGGAGAGTTGGGGGGCACCTAATTCGATAACTCGGAAAAATTAGATAAAATGAGGTATTGTTAACTTACGAACGGGTGATTGGATCGTAATGAAATTTAATAATTAGAGGACCTCGTATCTCAGACCCCTTATTTCAAATCCCGACCGGATCCGATGACATTGGGGAGGGTCTCCGGGTCGGGGTTGACCACGACGACTCCCTCGCTGCCGTCGAGGAGCAGCGGCGCTCCGTGACTCACCTTCTCGGTGAGACCAGAGACCCCGACCACGCACGGAATCCCGAGCGAGCGCGCCAGGATCGCGGTGTGGTAGGTCCGGCTGCCGACCTCGAGAGCGAGACCCGCAGTGTGCTCCCAGTCGAGCTGGGCCGTATCGGACGGCCGCACGTTCTCGGCGAGGAGGATGTAGTCCCAGTAATGGTTATTGAGAAGTGTACATACGCTTTCAGGGGGATTTTTTTGGTTGGAGGGAGGAGTTGAGGGGACGGGATTACGCGAGGAGAACTTTCCATGGAAGAATTGGTCAAGGGGGAAAATATCCATGAGGGGGGGGGGTTTCCATTAGGGGGGCACAGGAGTTTTAGTATTTTTTTTAAAGAACAATGAAAAATAGCATATGAAAAAATTTTTCAACTGAAAGTAAGGATCAGAATTAAAACTTCCAAGACAATCAAGCTTACACTGAGGAAACATTTCACTGGAGATAATTACTCTCGGGTGAGCAGGCAGGCACCTTTTAACCATAGAATATTAAGCATCCAGGATCAAACAGAAAGGATTGAAAAGATTCTTAAAATACTTCTGCTACTTTTTGCTAAAATGATTGATGTTGGAACACAAATGTCCATTGCTCAGTTGAGCAATGGAAACTTTGTTGTTTTTGACACAGTTGAACTCAATGATCATCTTAAGAATATTTGTCCAATCCAATCGGTGAATTGTCTTATTCATTCTGGCTGGTTTTTTGATTCAGTGTCTTTTCTCTTCTTGTAGAGTTCACTTCAAAAGGTTAAAAAAAAACAAAGAAATGAATATAAAAACGACAAACGGGTCTATTGCCGGTAAATGAACACGAAAAGAAACAAAAAGGAATGAAACGAATATTTCGCCCGTATACAACAAGGCGTTTTCAATGTAGAGAAGTAAATACAAAAAATATTCAGAAATAATTGAATTAACATTAAAAGATTTGAGACTAGAATATTTTTGAATAACATATATAGAGCCGTGTTAATTTGAACAATAAGTTGAGGGTTAAAATTTAACATATTTAATATAACGAAGTTATTTTCAAATTTAATAACGAAAAAAAATGATGTTAATCTAATTCAAAAGCAAGTCCTTTCAATAAAATCTCTAATTGTAAAATTGGCAATTTTTTATTCTTTAAATCCTTGTCTTAATTCTTAAAATAGCTTGCGGATTGCATTTGGCTCTGTTCAACTATTAAAGAAGATCCAGCTAGTTTATGAACTTTATCTCCCTCTGAGTGGTGGTAAAGCCCTAAAGCAGTTCTGAGATATATATTTTGAAGGGTTTCTAGCTGTTCTATAGTGGTTTTGCTAAAATTGATGTATACTATCAGTCCATAATAAATATTTGGATCTGATAAACCTCTTATAAAAATCCGACAGAGGTTTGGGAGAATTTGCCGAATGGGGCGCAGCTGGCAGAGCACGTTTCGGGCCGAGAATCGTGACGACGCCGAGAAGCGGCTGACGGCGCTGAACTACTCCTGGGAGTGGCTCGCCGACGGCTGCCTGCGGGCCAGCACACCGGTCCTGCCGGCGGTCCGTGCAGTTTCGCCCGGCCGCAAGGTATTTTTCAATCAACTGATCGCCGCTTCACAGGGCTGGAAAGACGAACGCAACGATCCTTCGAAAGCCATCACACTCGGCGACACATTGTTGTCGCCTGCAGTTGGGCAGCGAAGGAGGGGATCCAGCGGGCATTACCCTATCATGGCGATCTTTGCAATCCGCTCTTTGGTGCAAGAAGCCCTTAGACCAATTTTGGACAATTTGATCCGAAAGTTATCGTTGATAAGAACACATTTCCCCTATGGTTTTCCTGAAGCTAACATTCCGTGTCAACATTGGTTTTTTGGGGGGGAAATGTGACATCACTGACCGCACGTTTATATTTAGCCGCAATCTTGAGCTACAAAAACATTTTTTTGTGTAATGTATCGATTTCAGTTGGACCAAAGTCCTTACTTACAGCAGATATCTATTTTCTGAAACCCATTTGCATACCTGAAGTTCGTCATTCTCCCAATAAGCCTCCTCATTTTGTGTTTCAGGAACAAACTCGTTTGCAGCACCACCATACTTTGGATTTGGCTGTTTATTCTTGTTAAAGTACGCAGGCGTTTTATTGTGCTGCCCAGTTCCACCAGATCTCCTACGCATCAGGAAGTCACTAACTAATTGCTGACCGGTTTGTCGATGAACCTCTATATTGGTAACCTTTTCCTACCACAATGTGTTTAGGATCCTTCTAATGCACATTCTCTCAAAAGCTAGGGAGTGTTTTGAGTCAGACAAAACTATGGGTGGAGGAGGGGGAAGTTTTAAATCCGGTAACTCTCCTAGCTATAGCCCGATATAGAAATTGTAATAAATATGAACATTTCGAAGAATAGTAAACTCGAACTTTAAATTCATGTCCTATTATTTGTCATTGTGGCTGATGATAAATTAAGTCAGGATTTGTTTATTCCTGTAGCTGATTTGGTATCTGGTATTGGTAAAGGAATCATGGATGCCCAAGACATTTTAGATCTAGTTGCATATGAGATGCAGAAAGAAATAGACGGCGTAGATGCTGCATTTGGTGTTCAGGCTACGAGATTTACCATTCCTGAAACTGAGATAAAATTAAAGACATTGCTCCATCGTGAGGTGATGTTTTCAGTGGTCGCGAAAGCTAAACCAAGTCGCAACGGAACTCGCAGAAGGATCGTGCACGACAACGACCGGATCCTAGAGAGACTCGACGAGTAGATAGCTACGAAATACAATCGTCGACAATAAATCTGGTTACGTACAAATGCCCCTTCTATTGGTCTTCAGGCACAACGAGTCGCGCAAAGCCGTTCTCGATCTCTCGCAGTGCTTGTCGCATCGCATCCAGCTTCGTAGCCTGCAGTAGGGGGCAAGGCTTTATTTGCTCTTACTTTTTCTCGGATGGGGTATATTGGTCCAAATTTTCCTTAAGAAGAAATAGAATTTGAGTTTTCCACGAAGGGTAAAACTACATCTTCTGTAGTGAAAAACATAAGTCGCCCCTATCACATCCCCATCCCTTCTATATCGATGTTAGAAAAACCATAATTTTCACTGCCTACCGTGATAAGAAAAAGAAGTTTTTCAAAGAAAAGCAAAGAAAAGACTGGACCTTTAAGCTATGTTGAACAAAATCACTGTCATAAAATTCTCATCAAACGGAATTTGGGGGGGGGGGGTAAAGGGGCGTGGGATGGGGCTAGCTGCTCTCCAATCGTTTTAGTCACTTAAAAAGGGTATTAGAACTTCTGATTTCGCATCAAACAGGCCCTCTTACGATCCTCTAGGACCATTGATTCGATACGATCACCCCTCTAACAATGTAATAATAATAAAAACTAGGTTCTAAAGGCGAACTGCGCTGGAAACACCGGGCCGATGATCACCCGGCAACCATGGCGACGGCATCGCCGGTGCATCACGCCGGCCGCGTCTACGTCACCGTTGCGTCGTTCCAGGAGAACAGCGCGTCGGCGCGCAATTATCCATGCTGCACCTTCCCTGGCAGCGTCAGCGCGCTCGACGCTGCAACCGGCGAAGTGCTGTGGAAAACCTACGTGATCCCGGAACTTCCGCAGCCGACCGGCACGTCACCGCATACAAACGTACATAAATAAAGTCCTGAACATCATATAATACAAGGTTACAAACAATTTATTAAACTAAGACATCCGAATCATCGTTTGGGTAAGAAAGGTGACGGCGTAGTGTGTTTCGTACGTGATCAGTTGGTGTAGCGGCTTTTACAGATTTCCCATAATGATTTGGATTATGATTTGAAAAAAAAAAACTTTCGAGATCTGTAACTAGTATTGTTATTGGAGTGTTTTATTGCTCACCCAGTTTATTCGACATTGAATTGTAAGGAAAGCAAAATAGAAAAGTAAATTGAGAGACTAAATAAGACTTATTCTTCCTGAATTCCCTGAATAAGTGGAAACTTTCAGGGCACGTTAGAAGATATTGTAAAATAACAGAAGACGCTATATGTATGCTGCTACTACTTCTACGACTGCTACTACTACTGATCCCAAGGGTATTAACGTTAAACTTTCATGAAATACTCTTAGAGAGATTTTGGACTAAATTAAAACAATTGTGAAAAAAGGGTTCAGTCTAAAAAAATGGCTATACGAATGATTATTTCACTACACGACCAAAAAATATGTGCTGATTCCAAATCCGAAAAGTTTGCCGCTCTAGCTTTGTTTTTTTTTTTTTTTTTTTTTTTAATTTGAGTTTTTTTAGGTTGAATTTGAGGTTGAGGCAAAAAACGTTGATTGAGTAAATATCAGCAAATGTGATTAGATGTGTCATTTCTACGCTCTACTTTTTGCTGATGAAAGAAAAGCGTTACATCACAGGGAGTGCTTTCTTCAAGACATTTAAAGACATTTCAAGACGATTTTAAGATATTTTCCGTCAAGACGATTTTCAAGATGTTTCAAGACATCTCAAGACATTTTTTACGACGTTTTTCAAGATGTTTCATGACATCTCAAGACATTTTTTCAGACGTTTTTCTTCAAGACATTTCATGGGAGGATATGCAGCTGGGGACGTCATGTTGCTTTAAAAATTTGCCATTTTCCCAAGACACTTGAAATGTAAATTGATATATATTTTTAATATAAAGTGCCACAAACTGAAGTCTCGTTTTAGGGATAAATATGATAAGTGTTAGTATTTGATTCAGATGTTACTATTAAATACTTTTTTTGTTATTTTTTACGGTTCTTAATCACTATATTTTAATTAAATATGTATTTGTTGTACTAATTCCAGAAAGTGAGCTATAGTTACAGAAAAAATTATTTGCAAAAGTCCTCGGGGTTTTTCCATTCAAACGTATACATTAGTTCTAGGGAATAAACAAGTTAGCTAAATTCCCAACAACAGAAACACATCAAAAGAGTGCGTACCTTGCAAAAAAGCCCGGATTTAATTCGCTTCAGTTATAAAGAGAGGTAGAGAGACCGAAATCAGATGAATCATGCCGAGGTAAGAGTGGAAGAGAGTTTGAGAATCCGAAAGGAAAAAATTCCCTCCCATTTCGGTTCTTGCTATTTTCTCCCGAGTCCCTCCTAGCATCTCCTGCACCTTTGCGCTGAACTTCAGATTCGCTGCCACCTGCGGCCAGCAATGCCGTTGGGTCCAAAGGGGGGAAAGAAGGGGAAACCAAGTCCGAGTATCACGCACCAGGGCAGCCTCGAACTCGTCCAGCGTGAGCTTGCCGTCGTCATCTCGGTCGTACTTGCGGAAGAGCTCGCGATACTCGTCCAGCTGGGGATTGTAGGGTCAGAGAGAGATCATGAGCGGAGCGTTGTGCAATCCCTGTTAGCATAAACAATTCAACATTTTGAAAGAGGTTAATTTGGACTAGGCCTAGTGATCGGCCGAGGTAGAACGGAAATTTCACAAAGGAAAGTTTTTTGGAGAATAAACTCCCAAAGGTCTTATGTTTTTATCTTGAGCAAGATATACCCAAGGTTGCAGATTTGTTGAAGTTCTACTTGCCGATAAAAAGCTCATGAAGTTCTAGCAGTCTAAGAAATTAGAAACTCAAGAGAAATAATTCGCATACACAGATATGCCCAGAGATTCGACATTTGCATTTTAAGCCATTAGTTCTAAGTACAGACCTGCATTATTATTCATATGGAAAATCTACCCCTTATGGTTAGAATCGTAGAATCAAAAGGAAGGCAGACTTGACAGAGAATAGGAGTTCATGTTTATACAAATGCTGCAGGATTGTCCCAGATTGTTCGACTATTTTCGTTTGATTTGAGTTAGATACTTCAAGAAATTTTAAAACAGGGAGTTCAGAGCTTCGCAATGATGTGGATGCAGCCCTGGACGACGCTGGATGGGGTATCTGGGATTGGAATGTCGCGCGTGGCCACATTCAATGGTCGCGAGGCATGTTGACACTGCTCGGCCAATCCGGCGCCGGCGAGACGACAAGCTACCGCGAAGTTTCCAAGGCCCTGCACCCCGACGACGATCTTTACGGATCAATTGCGGACCTCTTGGAGAGTGAACCGGCCACGATCGACAAGACAATAAGATTCCGCCAGCGGGCCGAAGCAGACAACCGCATGTTCAAGACGACCTGCGGTTCCCTGTACAAGCTGACTGAGGCTGTGCTCTGCGCCGCCCTGATTCAGGCCATAGATGACGTGCAGAATGCGCAGAGGCGACACTGGGGCAGCGGTTTGGGGCATGCCCCATGGTCGCACACTACTACAGGCGGGGGACGGTCAATTCAGTCGGACAGCAAGATCACGTCGCGGTTATTTTCAAGCACCGATTGGCAGGTAACGCCAAATAAGTTGTGAAGCAACTGTGTGTGTTCTGTGTTGATGAAGTAATCTCAGGAGAATGCAAAAATGTTAATTTTAATGAGAAAAGAACAATCACATCGGCACTTAGCCGGGGAAGTCAATGAGGCGTAAAGCCATTGTATTGCAATGAAGCCTTTGTAGTGTTATGAAGCCATTGTAGTGATATGGAACCCTAGTGATGCAAGGAGGCGTTCGAACCTTTGAAGCAAATGGACAGTTCGAAGAGCATAGAACGTAAAGTTTAAAGCATGCCTAGATAGTGTAAGACATGTTGTTAGTCTTATACTTTACATCTCAGTGAATTAAAGCGCTAGGTTTAACTCACTTTGCCCAAATTAGACCGTTATAGTTTGTAATTCAAAGGGCTATTTTAAGTCTTTAGTTTAATAAACTTGTTATATTTCTTTAAATTTAGGTTTTATTAAACCAAAACACTTTAAATCCTGGAATTCGTTTTTCCAGAAACCACTTGAACTGACAAAATAAGGGGAATCTTTAGCAGGAAATAGCAAAAACAAAAATTTTCTGCTCTGCGCAGCATCCATGGGTGTACGAAATCTTTTCCTCTTACAAAAATTTTTGGGGGTTGAAATGCCTAATTATATTCATGGACGTATTTGCATAGATGAGGAACTATGTGAGCCCTCCTGAATGTGTTTCGGATCCCCTTTCACTAAAATTGTAACGTATTTTGGGCAGCTAATTTAATCCAGAAGGGCCGGCATCTATTATTGTAAAAGCCTGATACAACAACAGCCGCAAAGGTTTGATAAATTGACTGAATGCGCATTTTCCATCTCCTAAGGCTGACTCAAAATGAAAGCCCCTTGAGCGACTACACTCGGGTTCTCGACTTCTTGCAAGTTAAATGATCCAGTTAAGCGGTCAAGCCCATTTGTAAACTGGCTTTGTATTGTACCGGTGGCCAAATTTTGTCCATGGGACGCAAAGTTCACACCTAACGTCATGCCGAAGTTTAAAACATGTTTTAAAAATTGCCATTAGTGGGTGATTCAGGAATGATAATTATTATTTTCCTTAGTCTTAATAGTAAAATACTATAAAAAAAAAACAACAAATTTACAGATCTCTTAAAATGAGCCCGAAACCATGACATCACCATGACACTAAGTAACTTATGGGTCTTTCCAACCCCTTCAAAGTGATGGCCTTCTTTCCTTTGGGACATGGCTTAGTACTGAGGATTGGTCTGATATTTGGCATATCCTGATCGACCCGATCGAGCACCTCCTGATTGCGAGCCATCACATCAATACTGGCCATCAGATATCTTTCTTTCTGGCCGTCATGGAAATTAACCGTAAATTCCGGCCGTAAACTTTTGTATATAGCTTCAGCCTGTTCCTCCTCTTCCACGGGCTCCTCGGCTGCTTCCTCTTCAGCCGTTTCCTCGATATCGCCGTTTTCAGTGACCAGTGGATCACCGGCCAGCATCCGGGGGCTATTCTTGTTCCTGGCTGTTCCAAACATGCTCCCTCACTTTTTTCTCTTTTTAACTCCTCGTTTTCTTTTTTCAAAACTACAATCTCTGCCCTCAATGCTACAAGCTCTGCCACCTATAACTCTCTCTTCAATTCAGTATCAGCAATGGCACTTTGATATTCGAGGCTTCTCTCACGCCAAAGTGTGATTTTGACATTGATTTCAACATCATTTTTTTTTTGCTGAAAATTTGGGTTGTTTTTCTTTCCTCGACTAACACCGTTCGTTTTAGATGATTAAAACTTTCTCTTAATAAACCAGTTTTCTTACCAAACTCATAATTTGGGGCATCAGATAAAAATATCAAATTTTCAATTTTTGCCTTTTGTGCAAATTGAAATTGCCCCTCTGCCGAATTAGTACTTAATGTTAAAATATCCAAATGTTTATCTAACCCCCCATTAGTTTCGCTAAACCGATGAGTTTGTTCGTCACAGGTTGGTGTGTTTAATTGAGGTACCGATGGACGCATTCGCCCTTCCCTCGGTACAGGAAGGCTCGCCGAACGCACTGATGGAAGCCATGGCTTGCGGAAAACCAGCGATGGCTTCTCCCGTGGGCGGTGTGCCCGAGATCATCGAGGAAGAAAAGTCGGGAATCTTCGTAACGCCCGCCGACCCTCAAGCCTGGGGCGACGCGCTGGTGCGATTCGCGGCCGACCCGGGACTGCGAGAAAAGCTTGCCGCCGGAGCAAGAAAGCGGATCCTCTAGCCTAACCGTTCGATTGTCATTTTTTCTTGAGACTGATTGTTGTTAGGTCATAATTCTTTGATTTTGCAGAACCACCTCAAGTGGATGAAATCGAAGAAAAAGTCTGCACCAAAGAAGTAAGACTTTTGGGTTTTCCTTAAATTGTGGATAGTTTAGTGAAGAAACCATTTGCATGAATTTGAGAGAGTTTTACAAAGCATTTTCATAAACCCGTAAATAATTTTGAGTCCTGAATTCACGCTGGTCCGGGTTCTCGGACTGTCCCAATGCGGAGGTCATGCACACCTGTGCGGATAGAAGGTATCAGTCTGCACTTCTACATTGGCAAATGAGTGCGCAGGTAGTGGTGGGGGCCACATGCGAGCATGCGATTGACCTGATGCCCAGAGTGTGCTATCTTGAAATGTGTCAGAGTATCTGCATCCCATAGTTTGCTAACGAATCAAGCATCAGATACTGCCTCAATTCATCGTGCTCATTCTTCGTGCGTACCACCAGCGAATCCCGTTGTAGTTTTATACTCTTCTAAGATGACGCAGCCATCTAGTATTTTGCTTATCTTGCTTGTTGCCACATATTTTTCGTTTGATTTAACCTTCTAATCTCCAAGCCAAAAATCAAAACTCTTATATCTTAAGCCACTACATGGACTTGCTTGTAATTGCAAAGATATCATTGATATAACCAACCAGAATGCTCGCACTTGGATTCCTCCTTTTATTAAATCCGTGTTTCTTGTTTGGCAAATTGTTGTGTATTATTACGCAGCCTTATAAAGGCTATTAGCTTAAATACACAACGAACATGACTTGATTCAACAATTTAAGTTAATAAAAAAAATATTTACAAAAGAAAACACTTACCTTGTATTTTCCAATCATACGCTCAAATTTCAAATAACTTGCAAATGCAACAAATAATAGATAAAGTAATAAGAGAAGGGATATGTGAGCAAAATTGAAAGCACACAAATAGAATCACAAATAAGAGCTGCACTATCCGGGGTTGGCCTTCGGTCAGCTCCAGAAGCTTTTGAGATCCGGCCAGATAAGGCTTGATGGCGCCCGCGCAAAATCCGACACCCGGATTGCGTCCGGCCAGAGTGTTCGGTTGCCACCACAGATCACATTTATGAATGTGGGCCAGCCGCTCACCAAAAACACCATTCGTGACCGCACCGACTATGATGTTTTAAATTCAATGCTCCTCTACGAAGACTAGAAGGTGATGGTGTTCAATTTGGCATGCTGATTTTCCACAATATCCCGAATAATGTCATATACAACTGCTGAGAATTCTTCTTTTCTATCACGCTCCCAGGGATAAATAGGTGGTTCATGCGCAGCCCATTTACTACTGCGAATCATATCAACAATATCGCCATCGAGAACAAAAACCAGTTCGTTAATGTGATAGCGAATACAACGCTGTTTGATAGTTTCGTAGAACGCATTCCAAGTCGCATCACTTAAATTCTGGAAACCCGCCTGCGCAACTTGTGCGGGCGGTCGAGACACACCCAATTGAATTCTAACATTCACAGCCACTGCTACTGAAAGTTAGGCCCATACCCCTGTAAGAGGGCCGTCGACAGGGGGCAAAGGGTGCAAGTGGTCGAAGAGCTTTGGAATCGGAGTGGCCTCATTAAAAGTATATTTATTTTTAAATCTTTCGAAAGTATGTAGCCGAAAGCAAAAAATTTAAGAAACTCCAGTATTGGAAAAATTTTATCTCTGAGGATGTATGTATTTCCTAGTTGCAATAATTTTGGTATTTTGGGGTCATAATTCAGGTTTTGGTATTATTGTTATTTCTTGGTTGTTTGTATATTTGTTCGTAATATAAAGCGTAAATATTCTTGACTAGCCTTTTATTTTCTTTTTTTTAATGGTGATAACTTTTGCCCTCAGAATAATATCATCATTCTTACTAATTTATCACATCTATGATCAATTAATTAGTTTTGATCCATCAATTTAATCAACTTCTTTAGGCTTTCAATACACTGAAAAGACCATTTAGGAATCTCACAGGAAAAAACACTGTCAAATATCCTGGCTATTACCACATGTTAAATTGAGCTAACATACTTCTACTGTGGAAAGTGCTTCCACAGATAACACCAAATTTTGTAATGAATCATCAGCCCTCTACAACTAATTATGTTTCTCTTCCTAATACAGTTACCAGAGATATTTTTGTGAACACAGAACATGAATGATGCAGTTAGTCGCGAGTGCGACCGCATCGAGCGGATCGAAACGATGACCCTGAATTTGATGCTCGCCCGAGTCCGGTCGGTCAAGCCCGCCCAGATGATTGAGTGAGGTACGTTTCCCGGAGCCGGACGGGCCCATGAGTCCCACGCGTTCCCCCGGGGCGATCTGGAAACAGACGTCTTGCAGGACGGTTTGCGGCGGATACGCCTTGGTTAGATGGCGAACGTCGCGGGCTGGTGTGGTTTCGGTTGGTTCTGTCGTTGCCTCATTCGATATTTGTGACGACAAAGGTAACGTGATCGTCGAAACGGGTCGTCGCGTGACGGCGCGTCACGTGCGTCAGCTCGAAGAGAGTGGCATGACGCGCCTGGCAGTGCCTCGTGAGTACCTGTTGGAACGTGTCACCGCTAAAGATCTGGTGGACGAGTCCACCGGTGAAGTGGCTGTACCCTGCAACACGATCATTACCGAAGAAGTACTCGAGCAGTTGTTTGAGCTCAACGTTTGTAAGGCATTGAGGACAGGGATGTATTATCTATTGCATAAGCTTCTACATTTGATGCATAGCTGTCTTCAACATCATCTTCCAAGCTTCTAGTTCCTTCTCTTCATTATACTGATCCATTGTCTGTTGATTTTTTCAAAAAAAGTATATTCAGAGTAAAACTGGGGCATCAATAATTCAGCAGTGCCTATCATTTACCATCTTCAAAGTATTTTTCTTATTATTCTTCATAACACAAAGTTTTATCTGGTAGTTATTTGAGCTTTTGACTATTTTGAACAAAATAACTACCTTGTAACTTTGATGAGATGCCTTGGGAGGTTAAACAGGCACAAGAGGGAAGGGGTATGGTTGCCCAACAATTGCATTAAAATTTTAAAACTTCACTAGGGCCTTTGATTCCAATCAAATGAGCCCTTCCAAAGTTTCTACAACCCCTCCTTCCATACAAAGTGGCCAGATAAAAAAAAAAAAAATTACAAATTGCAAGGAGTACCTAGGCAACCATGCAACGGATTCTACAGTTGGCCCTTCGGCACTGCCGCCCATCGCATCGGTGAACACCGTACCGAGCAAGGCAAGGCTTCCTAAAAACAGATAAATACTTTGAACGCGTTGAATCATGTTGTTTTGATTTACCTCATCCGCTGGGCCACATGCTCAGCGACTCGTTTTGCAAATTCGTCTGTGGAAGCGCGCCCTCCCACATCACCTGTCAAATGCTTGCCTTCCACAAACACATCGAGAATAAGCCCCCTCTAAAATTCATGCGACCACTTTTCCACCTGGCTAAGAGTGTGCGTTTGTGTGAAGCTTGAGTGAGTGAAAGAGTAGGTGAATGTATGAGTTCAAGTGAGTGAGTGTGAGCTTAAGTGTAAGTATGAGTAAGTGGGAGTGAGTAAGTGAGTGAGTCTGAGAGAGTGGTTGTAAGTGTTTGTGAGCCTTTCTTGAACTTGGAAGTTTATACGACCAGCCCTTCAATGAAAATTCTGTTCTTCCACCATTGGAGTCAATGTCTGCGTTAGATGTTGATTGGCCTCACTTTATCAATGCTAGCTGACTAGCTAGTACAGCAGCACATTAAAAAGGAGCTTATATTGACACAACTCTGTTGGCCTCGCAAATAGAGTTTGCAAATAGTTGGCCTCATTCATTAGCCAATACGCTAATAGATTTCGTTGAACTTTGCGATTGTCTGAAGACAATGTCAATAGCGTATTCCGAAGTTTTGAATATTTTTCACAAACCAACTTTTAATAAAGAAAGAAAAACGAATATTACGTACTTGCAAATAGACCATTGCCGTTTTTCCCGATGCCAGATGGTAACCTGACGCCAAAGCGATTGCAGTGCCCTCGTTTGCTGTAATCACGTGATTCTGCTTAGGCACGTTCGAACTAACGTACGCACAGAAGTCTTTCAGCAACGAATCTGGCACGCCACAGAAATAGTCGATGCCATGTTTATGAATTGCATTGTAGAAATCTTTTGTTTGCCTGCGGGAGCGCTGAATCCTTCTACCGTTGCACTTCACTGCAAAAAATATCAAAATTTCCCTTTAGTTTCTGCTTGGAAATTTAGGGGAATCGGACAAGTTTATCTGGGAAATTGAAGGGAAACGGACATTTCCGTTTTCTTCTTGGGAAATTATGGGGAAAGTATCCGTTTCCCCAAAATTACCCCATGAAAAAACGTAGGAAAATTTTGTCATTTTTTGCGGTGCTTAGTTAGATCCAAGTAAACCCCCCCAACCTCCACCCAGCCTGGATGCAGTTTTGATTGGGCAGACCCGTTTTAGGCCTCCTCTGAGTAGGTGACATCTGATCTTCCCATATTTCAAATCTCTGGGCTTGTTTATATCTCTCACACAAATATTGAGTCTTGGATGGGGTGGAAGAAAGGGACGCGCCTTTGTAGCATTCTGGTGACTTGGTAAAAATAAGACAATTATTTTTGTATAATTACAGTATAAAAGATGTGATTTTTCATTTAGCCGACAATTCACTACTTTTTGCTGCTTAGCTGTGTTTTTAAAACGAAGCGGTCGTGGCCTAGTCTTCAAGATTTCCGTATAAGTTATAGAATAAACTTTGAAGAGTGTTAAGATTTGGCTTGACAATCTTCTTGATCTGTTTTTTAGATTTTCAGATGTTATGAGCCCTCTCTTAGTCCATCTGTTAAGCTTTTTCGGCGAATAAATCTATATCATAACGCGCAAATGTTTGCTTGTCTGATGTGCAAGGACAGATGGGTGACAGAAACGGAGTCAGTTTTGCGTGCGGCTGTTGTGCTGATATTCGTCCGCAGTAACCTACCGACGCGGCTAGAAACGGGTTGTTTCCTTCGTCATCGCTCGAGTCAGACTCTGCGTCGTCGTCACTGCTTCCTCTCCGCTTCCCGTGCTTCTTTCGTCGCTTCTCCGGCTGCACTTGCCGAGGCTCGTCCTCAACGTCGTCTGCATACTACAACATCGTCACTTTCAATATATATAAATAATGGGTGAATTTCATAGCCTGCAGCCCTTTCCCTGGGTCTCTAGGGTGTTATATCATTGCCATATCAAAATTTTGATTGGACGACTTTGGGGGAAAAGGGCATGGGAGGGGACAAGTTGCCCTCCAATATTTTTGGTCTCTTAAGAATCACACTAAAACTTTTAATCTTTAAATGTTTATCCAAACTTTCATCCTCTATCGATCTTTTA
This sequence comes from Alatinidae sp. Z8VKAUB7J3, assembly GCA_010016025.2. Taxonomy (NCBI): domain Eukaryota; kingdom Metazoa; phylum Cnidaria; class Cubozoa; order Carybdeida; family Alatinidae; species Alatinidae sp. Z8VKAUB7J3. The sequence goes on from JAAAKM020721499.1 coordinate 203,509,524, forward strand.
TAGCCATTGATTCGATACGGTCAAACTCCTCATCGTTTTTTTCTTTTGATGCTTGCCCTAACCCCCTTGGTGTTTTCATGGTTTGAAAACACCAAGAGGTATCCATGGATCCTGTTTGAAAGAGTAAAAACAATGGAAATTGGCCAACAATAAAGTTCTACTACGAAGTTCCCTATATTTGAAGGAAGGAAGGAAGGAACGAACGAAGTTCTACTACGAAGTTCCTTCCTATATTTGAAGTGAAAGACGGATATTGTAGCGTCCTCGGACACTTCCTGCTGCTGTGAGTAGTAGAGACAACTTCATCACTTGTATCTCAGGAATAATATATATATATATGATGAGAGAGAATGCATTCAAATATAAGAGTTTATGGTTGTTTTGATGTCTTGACGGGTCTTTATTATGATTCAGTCCCTCTTCTTATGGTCGTCACGATTCTTCCATACTATATAAATATATATATATATTGTTTGCGTGCGGTATCGCCGCCATCAGAAAGATGAAGTAAAAATAATGATGATAAGATAGTGCCGGCGATAAAGCCCACAAACGGTAGTAGGCCTCATCGTCGGTCAGCCCCAGATTCGTGGCGACAACTCCACGGATCACCACGAAACCGGCAATCACCATAAGCAAGGCCGGAAAGCTAAGGCGGAAGGCTGTCACGAGCGCACCATTACTTGCGCCAGGTGAATACAGATGTGGCGGCGTAGTTGAACACAGCGCCCATGGCGGCACCGGCAATGCCGGCGAGCCACCAGCTGACATCTTTTTAATAAAGCTTTCAATTTTATAGTTTTTTAAGATTACCCTCTAAATGAATGGGAAATGATTACATAATGGAAAAGCTTGGTTGGATTAATGGTTATTTAGGAACAAAAACTTCAGATTGTTCCCGAATAACTGTATCATATTAATGAGATTGGTTTTTTAGTCTGTTTTCACTCAAAAGGATATCACCTTTGGCAAACTGAGTTTTCGCAAAATATATATGCATATCAATAAAACAGGAGCGCGGCTGCCTTTCACGCATTCATCTATCTCTTGCCGTTGCTCATCTGGTTGTATCCCGGCTACAATTAAGCCCTCTTCAATCGCTTGTAACAAATCCACTAAGGTCCTTTGGGGTAAGTCTTGTTGGGGTAAATCCTGTTGAGGACAGCAGCGTTGCCAAAATGTGCTGCAACACGATTGATTCTGAGCTGAGGACTCTGTGAGTTCTGGAAGTTGATAGTCGATTTCATCATACAATAAATGGTGCAGATGAAGCACTTTTTTATTAAGTACTTTTTCTTTTAATGGTAAAATTACCTCTATATTTCAAATTAGTTACAAACAGAAGAGGAAGTGTTTGTTATAAACTAGAAGAAATGTAACCAGAGTTGTCACTATATCAGTTAACCACTCTAATTATCCAATTAATATTCAGTGAAACAAAATATGGATTATTAAATTAGTTTAGTCAAAAGACGTTCAGGGTGACATGTTATTGAAAAAGTATAATTTGTGGATTAGTGACGATGCCCGTTCGTTGGCGTTGTTTTACGACACGACGGCGTCGCAAGAGACGAAGTCACTTATTATGGATATTGTCCGGAAGGAAGAGGATAAATCCCGCGCGGCGGAGATTATACGAAAGAAAAATACCAGCAACATTAAGTACTGATCAAAAAATTGATTTTCTGCACATAGTTGTTAGTTTACGTCATATTTATTTCCGAAATGTGACGTTTCGAGGTACCATAACTTAAAATCGGAGCTTTGGGGCGCTCGGTTCGACTGAAAGTCTCTGCACATGCGTTGCGCTCGGTCGAGCATCGCGGCGGTCTGGATGCGTTCATTCTCGCCGCCAAGGACAGCGAACTGTCCATGAAAGCGCGGCGTCTGAAGCGCGAGTTGCAGAAAGCCCAAGACGCTACGGCTGAAAGCTGACTGGTTCCTATAGCGAACGCCAGCGGCATTCGCCGAGTGCTGCTCGCAATACAGCCCCCATCATAGATGTGCTGCCGATGACATTCGCCTGTCGCGCATCATCACGACCCTCGATCCGACCGGCCCGATCCGTTTCCGCGGCATGACGCTGATGCCGGACGCGGCGGGGCCGGCGGCGATTCTGGCGGTCCTGCGCAAGGATTTGACGGCCGACTACACCGATCTGGTTCGCGGCAAGATGATGAACTTCTGGCACGAGCGGCAGCCGCGCCCGAAAACCTGGATGCTCGCCGCGGCCGCGGCGATCGACAAGGCAGGCAATATTTTAGTGTTGTAAGTTTTAATGTTGCTCATTACTTTTAGTTGAAAAAACTTGTTTTTTTATTTAATTTCTGACCATTTTATTAATAATTCTAGGAAATCAGCCGCCCTCTTCATGGAAAATTCTCTTCTCCAGCGAAAAATTACTCCATAGAAAGATCCTCCCATTCAAAGATCGTCCTTACTTACAGTTCGTTACCACGAACTGTCTGATATGGAAAATAAATCGATCCTTCTATCTATCTTTCTCAAGGAGAGGGACTATAATTTCTCTGTACATGGTTTTCGGCCATGCTAATTCTAGTGGTATGATTTTCATTTTGATCTGACACCATTTTCAAGCGGTTTCAGTCTTTTTTTGTGAAATCATAATAAATTTGTTTTCAAAAGAAACTTTTACTTTTGAGACAAATCGAAATAATAGTTAACATTCCTTAATCAGTATCACATAGTAATTTTTCTCTAAACACGTTTTTTAACTTTTGGTTACTATGGGCCTATTTTTTGCTTCGAGACTTAAGATAGAATTCAGATAAGATAGAATCAAGGAATTTGTGATTATTCAGAAAGAAGCAATAAAATGTATCCTAAAAACTAATAAGTTTTGCAGCAGGAGTGATAAAAGGGGGCAAATCAGCAAATATAAATCAATCCCTAGATCCGTGGAGAAGAAATAACAAAGAAGAGAAAACAGGATAAAAATAATACCTAAAATATAGGAATTAGTTTAAACAAGGGACTGTTTAACCATACATGGAAAGTGGAATTAGAACTTACCCATGACGGTTCCACGACTGAAGCCTTTGCGGCTGAAGGCTCCCTTGATGGCATGAGAGCGTCAACTTGCCTTCTGGCCATCTCCAAATGCCGATCACCAGCCGACATACGATCGAGCAAGTGCGCCTAGAAGGAGGAAAAGAACACTAACAACAAGAAGGCCGGCTGCTTGGTTTATATACTCAAAATTTATGGACGTCGCATGCGACGTCAGTCCCCTCTCTTGCTGAGCGTTAATGAATCTAACCAATGGGCACTGTTGAATCTGGCTCCTGTTAAAAATGCATGAAGGGACTCCCCATTTGGAGGGTTGTGTGATATTTGATTTGATTTGCAAAGTCTGTAGTAGTCTCTTATGTTACAGAGACGTCTGTTGTCTGTAATCCAAGAGAAATCTGAGCAGGTCGAACTGGCTGATTGACTTCTTCGAAGATTTCTCAGTATTGTTCCTCGTGTAGGTCGGCCAGCGCTTTCTCCGTGATATCCTCGGACCGAAGCAGTCGACGCAGGTACTCGGCGTCTTCGACTCGGCGTCCTTGGTTATTCAGTAGGGACGCGAAGCGATGGTAGACTGCATTGATTCGGGGGACGTCGGCGGTTTTCGCCAAGTCAACGACCCGCATCAAGCTCGCTTCGGCGCTCTCATACTCGCCCTGCTGAAGGTACAGGTCAGCCGGCAGCAGTCCGGCGTCGGCAAAGACCACCGGTTCAGGCGAAGTTATTCTGTCAGTTGAGGGGGGGTATGTTTTCTCTTCAGAATATTCAAGGGCGCCGGAATCAGAGGAAAGCGGACGTTAGTTTTAGTTTTAAGGTCAGATCCGTAGAACAATATAAATTTGTCTAAGGCAAGGGGGCAGCTGCCTCCTCTGTCGGCGTTGTTTTGGCACCCTTGAGAATAGTTGTTATTTCACTTTGCAAACCCCATTTTCATACTACTGGCCTTGTCAAAACGCGTTTGCTTGACAATCGGGTTTCTTCTGGGCGCCATGACGGTCACGTCCAACTCGTCACTGGGCACAATGCGGGGGATGATCCTTCCGGGGCTGGCGTTGAGCGTGGCGCTGGTGGATAGCGGACTCACGCTGTTCCGTCGCCGGTACAAGCAGCGCCGCTCAATGTTTTCAGCCGAACGCGGCCACATCCACCACCGCCTGTTGGACAGCGGTCTAACCCACAAGCAAGCGGTAATGGTTATCCACGCCGTCTCCAGGCTCCCTCCTTCGCTAGTTTTTTCCCAAAGTTACCGGATCAAAATTGTGAGATGGAAATTTTATTCACCATCGCTTGTTGGTACTCACAAGTTTCTTCGCTTGTTCCAAAGAGAACATCTTAACGTAATGCAACTTAATCAATCAAGTCTCTTTCACATTAAAGCGGTAATGCGATGTGATGCGCCTGAGGTCGTCTTGCATTTGCGTTGCTTAGAAGTCTTTCCGATCCACGTGGGAAGCATATGCCTTCATAGGCGCGGTCTTCGACCTCCACACACACTGCCCCCTGAAACCCCACATCGGTAAGTACCGAAAAGAAGCGCCCCCAGTCGACATCGCCGAGACCGGGGAGGTTGGGCGTGTGGTATTCGTTCGGCGTCGCCATAATCCCCACCTCATCAAGCCGATCCTGGTCGAGCCGTACGTCTTTGGCGTGGACGTGAAACAGGCGGTCAGCGAACGTCCGCATTGGGCGGAGGTAGTCCATGTGCTGGATAAAGCTCATTTGATTGGAATTAAGGAGTTTTAGTGCCCTTTTTACGAGTCAATAGTGAACGGAGGTAAATTACCCCCCCCTCAAACCCTAACAGGCCCTAAAACATATCCGATAAAAATTTAAAGAGAACTATTTTGTTCAACATTGTGGAAAGGTTCAAGAATTGTGTCTATGGGGATGTCAACCTCTCCACAGTCCTCAGGACAGAGCTATAAATTAGGCAATTCATTCATTGTTTACACATAGAGAACAATTAAATTAAAATAGAACTTTGTCACCTGGACACACTTGCCTTAAGACGGGTATTAACCAATATTTTAGACTTCAACCTACTTCATATAACACTAGAATAATGCAACATGTGTCGGACATTTTCCTAGGTAGCAACAACTACTAGTACGATTAGAACCTCTAGTCTTAGAGATTAATTTATAGATCGACATGTAAGATTCATTCGGGAGACACATGGCCGCTAAAATCAATATAAAAAGCTATTTTCCCATTCGAATTCAGCCCACATGGTTCTAAATTCTGTGTCAGTGCATGTGGCTGGAACAATATAATCCATCACATCTATATGTATATCATTCAGAACGACACAGTTTCTGTCACCAGATCCTCCAGATACATCATACACTGGAAAAAGAAGGGGACAATAACATCAATAACATGCAACATCCTTTCATGACAATGGATGTATTTGGTTAGCTATTCCTAAGCGAATAAAGAAGGATAATCTCACTAGCAAAAGTATCCCAAAATTTGCCCATGAAGGGAAAAATGAGGGGCAAAATCCGGCTTTTGTGTTTATAAATATTTCTGAGTTTAAATAGTCATTTCCTACCAAATCAAGTATGTAAACTCCAAATCTGAATTCAGATTTTCATTTTTTTCCGTACCCTAATGCCTATTTCCCCCCTTAAAGGGCTGGGGGGGGGCAAAACTCAAAATTAAGTGGTTGTTGCATTATTTGGCCGTTTCCTTTGGAAAGACAACAAGCTGAACGTAATCGATGAAATCAGGTTTCAATCAGGGTTTTTAGCCTTTTGGTAAAATAGGTTCTAATCATAACTGAATTAGCTCTTTTGTTCGAAGTTTTTAGCCAGTATAAAGAGCATAAAAGGTGATTGGTTCTTTTGTATCAAATTTTTAGCCATTAAAAAGAATGCTGAGCCTGATTGATTTTTTTTTTGTATGAAATTCTTAGACAGTAAAAAGAACGCAAAATCGGATCTGTTAGTAGAAGAATAAAGCCTGTTATTTTGAGGAATAATTCCTAGAATTGATAAAATTCATTCCTAGAAGAATGAAGCCTGTTATTTTGTCTTCTTGCTTTCCTGCTTGATTTTTGAAAACCTTGGTATTGAATTTTTTCAAGTTTATGCCTCAGAAAGTTTTTTAGTATTAACAGTATGTGGTAATCAAAATTCAAATCACGTAGCAGAGTTTCTACAAAACCGAATTGTAATAATCCTTCATTTATATTCAAAATTCTATCTTGTTAAAAAAAAAAAAATGAAAATCTTCTCCCAAAAAAGAAAGAATTCATCTAAAAACTGTTTCCTTTCTACTATGTCTTCTATTAAAACAATATTGTATAAACTATGTAAATACTCACAAAAAGGTTGTATCTACTCTTCAACGAATAGAACTTGAGTTTTAAAGAAAACCCCTTCTCGAATAATTTTTCTTGCTTTGATAAAACATGAATTAAAAGTTGTGGAAAGATTATCGCATGCTTCTCGGATATCATTTGTCAAAGCACAACACACAACCTTTAAATCTTTTTAATCATGTGTAGTTATGCTAGGCCACTACAACGTTCTTGCGCAAAAGGCAAGCTTATTTGTCTACCATGGTGTGGATGGCACTCAGATGTCACTGTTTGTATCTGTTTGTTGGTGGGTGAGCTATTGACTAAATTTTCAGATGGGACATGCAACCCAAGATTGAAAACAATGCAAGTTTTGAACAGAACGGTATAGTAATTCAAAAAGGTACTTGCTCATGAGAGCAAAGGCTCTTACAGGAATGACAGCCCAATTTGGCGTTGCTCAATGAAGTTAAAAGGTCTGTGTTGGTCAAGACTTGGCCGCTTCTGTTTTGGATCAACAATAAAAGTTTATTTCTCTGGACAGCAAATACATGTTTAAAATGAATAAAATTTTTCTATTTATGCACTGGCAGAAATGTTTTGCTCAATAAAATTAAAAGGTCTGTGGCCGCTTCCAAAATATTTTAAAGGTCTAAACAAATTTTACTGTCTTATGGGGATTTTTTGTTGTTTTACAATGCCGGAAATTTGTATATAATGGCTTTATACCTCTACCATGGGGTTTCCTGTTTGCTTTGATGTTGAGTTGAGAAAGAGATGCCTTAAAGGGTGCATTTTAATGTACCTCTTCTAAAGTTTTATAGTTTAAAGGTATATTTAAAGTTTTTACCCCCCCTCCCCCCGAATAAAAGTCTTGGTTTTACGTCGCTCCAGTGGATCGGCATCCCGCTCTCGCACACGCAGCCGCCGAAGAAGTGCGCCGACACCTGGCACACCGGTACGGCGACGGCGATGCGCTCGTCGAGCGCGGTTAACAAGAACGTCTGTGTGCCGCGGCCCGAACAACCCGCCATCCCGAGGCGATTGGCATCCACGCCCGGGAGCGAGGCGACGAAGTCGAGCGCGCGCATGCTGTTCCAGGTCTGCAGTCGCAGGACGCGCGGCGTCTTGGGAACTGAGGAGAAAGATCATGTCCGCCAGCGCAAAAAACGCGTTTCCGGCTGCCGCCAGCGGCTTCCGCTACGACGCCACGACCGTCGACTGGAGCGATTTCTTCACCCCCGGCACCTTCTACCGCATCCTCAACGTCGACCTCGCCGAGCGCACGGCCGATATGCTGGTCAAGTTCGAACCAAACAGCCAGGGCAAGAATCACCGGCATGCGGCGACGACCCAGACGCTGGTATTACAGGGCGAACAGGCCCTTTAGAGAAATACCGATTTTCGGGCAAAAAGTTAGGCTAACCCCTTTGTTTTTTTGCAAAAATAGGCCCTTTTGAGAAATACCGATTTTCCGGCAAAAAGTAAGGCTAACCCCTTTGCTTTTTGCAAAAATAGGCCCTTTTCAGAAATAGAGATTTTTGGGAAAAAAGTAAGGCTAACCCCTTTGCTTTTTTGCAAAAATAGGTCTTTTTCAGAAATACCGATTTTTGGGCAAAAAGTAAGGCTTTGGAACTCGGTAAGGCACTTAGCTCCATGCCTTTCTCTTCCATTTCATCTTCCCTTTTGATCTCTTCCTGGGCAACACTGATTTTCAGACCTATATCAACTTTCTTTTCCACATACTCAACAGCTGGATCACTACCAAACTCCTTGTGGTATCTGAGAATTTTTGGTATAAACTTCCTTACAGTTTTTGCATTCAAACCTGGAGGCTTCCATGGTATTCTTTCAGCATACTTAAACAACCTGGACGACGTACATCCCGGAGAGGTTTCACAACTTGCTCCTGCCAGGCGGCGGTCGCCGAGACGAGGTCGCGGCAGCGGTCCGGGCCCAGGATCTGGCCTCGGCTGCCGGCCCAGCAGCAGCAGAGCAGCAGATTGACGTCCAAGCCGAAGTCGTCCTGCAGCGCAATGCAGGCCTCGGCCACGCCGGCCTTGCCGTAGAGCGCGACGGAAAAACCCCACAGGCCGGGGGCCTGGCTGGCCTCAGTCATCGCTCATGGCTCCCGCAACTCGAGTACAAAAAGGGCATGTGGTAGGCATGATGTCGAATACGGTGCTCTTCTATTTATTGATTTTTGTTTAGGCATCTCCATCATTCACCGGTAATTTCGCAGAAAATCAATTTTTATCTACTGTACATTACTGTATCTCGTGTAGTGCCACTTTACCGTACATAGAGTGCTACTTTACCGAATGTAAAAAAATCTATCAAGTCAGCTACATAAATCGCAGAAATTACGAGTGGGGGGGGATGACAAAACAATTGGATAGTTTGAAAGAGAAATGCCCAGAAATTAAAAAAAAAATGGGATTAAGTAAACAACATACCAGTTAAACAAATGATAAAAAGTGAAACAATTAAGCAAATAATATTAAAAAAATATTTAGATGCTACCTTATTGAACAACTCTACAGGGTAAAGCTCATTTAAATTGAGGTACTAATCATTTTACTGCACCAAACTATTCATACTTTGTAAAATACTGCTTCCGTCAAGAATAAACGTTTTCTGATATATTTTCTTTTTAGAAATTAACCTGATTTCAAAGTGAGATTATACTTAGGATAGACTGGGACTCTCCTTTTTGAAGTGTTATTCTACGGTTTGAGTTCCTTGTGACAGATGCAATTTTGGGAAAATCCTACTGCTATAACTTGCACCAAAAAAAGACAAGATACTTATTTCATTGGATTTGCTAGATTTAGATGTATAAATTATTTTAGCCAGAGTTATGATGTGATTTTTGCAAAAATATCAGCTTGTTATTTCTCTGTTTTTCCGGGTTTTGTGTTCTGTTTATTTGTTTATGTTTATTTTTTGGTTGTGTTTTTTTGTTTATGGTTTATTTGTTTATTTATGTTTGCCCAGAATTTACCTATTTTGGTATCTGTACTTTAGTTTTTTTTCAGCACCTGTATTTTATTTTGAAAACAGCAAAGGAGTATATAATCGAAAAACTTTGAAATACCCACTACATCAAGATTAGAAATTGAAATCGTACCAAGCTGTTTAGAAAGAGCATCAAGCTTATATGCTGATGCTTCCAACTTCTGTACACCTTCCTCCAGCTGTTCAATCTGATCTAAATATGGTTGAAGGGCTTCATCTGTTACGAATAAACAAAGCTTGAAGATTAGTATTCAGAAAATAAATGGGGGCCTATGCTTGGAGAAGTCGCCTTGGGGTAACTCCTATCTATAGCCGAACAGGGAACGAGCCGCCCATAAGGATGGGAACAGTCAACTCCTTTTCGACCTATAATATCTTAGCCACCAATCTTATGCAAGGCTTGAAACATTGCATCGCCTTGACGTCAATTGCGTAGTATGGGGTGTGTGTGTGTGGGGGGGGGGGGATTGTCCTCTCCTATTTTAGGAATTACTTGATTTTGCACGAAATAGCGAAGACATTATGTACTTAAAAGCTTTCGTCTGACACTCCTCAGAGTACCATCGTCAGAATGACCGAAATGAAATGTGTGAATTACAAACACCGCAGAAGAAGTGACCATCAAATTCGCCGGCGATTCCGGCGACGGGATGCAGCTTACCGGTACGTTGTTTACCGATAATACAGCCTTGGCCGGCGCAGATCTGGCGACTTTTCCCGATTTCCCAGCAGAAATCCGAGCCCCTCAGGGAACGCTGGCCGGCGTATCCGGATTCCAACTACATTTTGGTAGCCTGGAAATATTTACGCCCGGCGATCAATTTGACGTCTTGGTTGCGATGGTGAACAGGCACTGGAAATTGCCGACACGATGGTTCGCTCGGGCGCGATCGACATTGTGCTGATCGCATCGGTTGCAGCCCTGACCCCGCGCGCCGAAATCGAAGGCGAGATGGGCGATTCGCTGCCCGGCATGCAGGCCCGCCTGATGAGCCAGGCGCTGCGCAAGCTGACCGCTTCGATTGCTCGGTCCAACACGATGGTGATCTTCATCAACCATATCCGCATGAAGATCGGGGTTATGTGCTGTCTTTGAAACACACCATGAGGACCACTTCTCCAAATCTTGATTCCGTGAACATAAGAACGATTGTTAGGTAACATGGGACGTGTTTCGGGCTTTGAAAGTCCTTGAAGTAGGGTTCGGTTTCCCATGGTCATCGCCCTCTGCTGATTTCATTTCAACGGTGGATTTTTTTTTTTCGTGACCTGCTGGCCACGTAGAACCTCGTACAGATTCTACATCTCCATCCATTCAAATTCCTGACAAGGGTTTGATACTACATATTTTAGTTGAAAATTTGTCATTCCTAAGAGCTCAAGAAGTTCTTAAATTTGGATTTGTGGTAGAAGCAATTATTGTACTTGTAACAAGCATTAAAAAGGCATCAAGCAGTATGTTCATTTTATTGGTAAATCAGTTACATGAACTGTCATAAATTTACCCATGAAACAACTGGATGAAACAAAGTAGACCTGTAACTACAAGTAGGCATCACAAAGTATAACTAAAAATGGACGAAACTCTCAATTCTGTTATAATTCGCTCTGCCTGCATGGCATTGAGCACTTTTTTAACCAGTTAAAACATAAACAATTTTGCATAGTTCTGATATACAGGTTGTGACAATTTTTGCTCGATTTTTGGTACATTAAGTTGTTTTGTACAGAACTGGTTTTTGTTGATGTGTTTTCATGCATAGGCGTAAGAGACAGGGGGCTGGGGGGCTATAGCCCTCCCCCCAATGTTTAAAACAATTTGCAAAAATCGGTTTCGGGGCGGGCACAAAGGGCACGTTGAGAGGAGCGCCCGGCTCCTTCGGCCGTCCCGCGGAAACCACCCGTGAGTCGACGTGCAGAGAGCTCGGCGGGCTCGTCCCGGACGCTTCGTCGGTCACGGCTCCTGCTCTGTTGGGAGCCACTCTGGCCCGGTCGCCCTCAAGTCTGGATCTCGCGCGGGCCGGGCTCGTGGCGTTTGGTTTCGCGCCGCTGCAGCTGAGCGAAGTCCTCCAGGCGTAGGGTTTTCAAACTTGTTACCGAAAGTCCTTAATCAGGTGGTGTCCCTCCTATTTTAGTTGAAACCCTTCTTAGGGAATCCGATTTATGCCCCCATGGAAAATTCTCTCATAAACTTGCCCTCCATGGAACATACTCTCTTCACTGATCCCCCCCCCAAAAAAAAAGAAACCTCTCCCAGACAATTTTCCATTGAAAAAATTTCTCCAAACATAAAATTCTGCAGCCAAAGGGAAATTATAACCAATCAAGGGGCCCGATTTCGCCAATGCCAATTGCACCTCGCCCCGTGCCCCGTTATCTAGCCCTGCAAGCAAACCAAGGGGCGAGCAATGGCGGCTTATCAGTACGTGTACCACATGGACGGCGTGTCCAAGACCTATCCGGGCGGCAAGAAGTGCTTCGAGAACATCCGCCTGAGCTTCCTGCCCGGAGTCAAGATCGGCGTTGTCGGCGTCAACGGCTCGGGCAAATCCACGCTGATGAAGATCATGGCCGGGCCCCTCTATTTCATTTGCGTCATCGTAGTCTTGAGGATTGGGATAATTGGATTCTTCTAAACTAACATCTTTGCGAATCGAAATCATTTTTTGCATTTCCTTTTGGAAGACCTCCATTTCGGACTTCAAAAATCTTTCACTTGCAACTTTCAAGTGCCCAATCTGGTTGTAATTTTCCATTATATCTTTAGCATAAATCCTTTTTTGTTTGTCGAGCTCTTCCTGAATTTCTGAGCATTGACGCCAAACCTATCAACCACAAGTCGACAGCCGTAGTCTACAAATACGTGGACTTGAGGGATTGTGTCGTTGGACACACCCGGATCGTGGCGAAATTCCTCCCATACAATTTATCGAACTTGCTGAGCGGAACGGCTTTATTGATGAGCTAGGTTTGTGGGTCATCGATCAATGTCTCTCTACCGCGCAAAACTTGTATAAAAAAGGTCATACAGACATTCGCATGGCCATCAATGTCTCACCCCGGCAATTTGCCTGCTTCGTGGCCGCCGAGGGCTACGGGCGACTGGACAATGACGGCTATTCGAAGGCAGAAGCAGCGATCGACTCCTGGCGCCGAGAGGTGACCTTGCCACTGCGCGCTCTGAGGGACCGCATCAAGGGGACGGAGGAGCTCTGGTCGATCACCGGGGCAGCCGACGTCCGGGGCAAAGATCTCGCCGCCGAGATCGATTCCGAGAAGGTGGCGCAGGGTTTGTTGGAGGCCGTGATTCCCACATCCCCGGCAAGGGTGTGATTTATCTTCTTTATCGAATCATCTGGTGAATAAATAGAAATAAAATTATACATTCTAACAAAAGTACTGTCTAGTTCTATTCCTTTTTCATAATGCGCTATCGGATTGCCATTTATCCCATTTTGAACTAAAAACCGTGCTTTCTCAAAATGCTTCTTTGCTGCTTCTGATGCTGTTGTAATCGGCACGAGACCTAATTCTACTTCTTTTTCATCCATTTGATTATTTTTACAAGAACAACCTGTATCTTGTGATGCTCACGGTTGAAACACGCTTTAGACTCCCTGTTGGCTATGGGAATCAAAGTAAACCATGAAAGCAAATGTCCATGTTGGTAATTTAAGACTAGTGTGAATTGAGAGAATAGCTGGTTAAAGTCGTGTGCTGCTATTTGAACACCATTAAGACATGTTAGCGATATGTTTTTTTTTTTTTTTAATTGTAAAAATCAATATCTTTATTATTATGGCTTGTTATTTATGAGTGCAGTATTTGAAAATAACCCAAGTTTGGTTACTTGAAAGGTTTTGCCTGACAATTTCATAATTACCGTTGTATCTGAGAACAAAATTTTCGGTGTTTGGACTTAGTACGAACTACTGTCAGGATCATGGTGGACTTGTTTGTAGTCAAGAGTGCAGTCAGGCCTTTGACTCTAGCTGACTATGGTTGAACAAGGGTCAGGTTTAAGGTTTTCACTCAAAGGGTTTTCTCCATAGTCAGTGCTAGTCATCCATTTTAAAAAAAGTTAATTTACAATAGAGCCTCTATTAAAAGCAAGTGCTTTAGAGTAGTCCTCGCAAAATCTGTACACACCACCAAAGCTACAGATATAGCAAGTATTGTTCTAAAATTTCTAAAAGTTCTTATCCCCCCCTATTCCTCTCGAAATCTACCCAAACATAGCCAATGGCATACTTTGTTTTTTGCAGATTCAAGTAGTTCTGCAAGGCGAGTTCCTATTGCAAAGCCAGCACAGTATCCGCCTTTTTTCTACATCAAAGGGGATTTCACCCTTCTCGGCAACGGCGGGACCATCGACGGCAACCGCCGTTCTGAAAGTTCGGCCTACCTGGCCGGGGTGAACGGATTTGACTACGCCCTTGGTGCGTCTCACTCTGGTGATGCCGACAGGGCTGGTATTCTCGGAACATCGTCAGATGGCGGCAAATTAAAGGTCACGGTCGAGGGTGTCAGATTTCATGATATGTATGGCGCGTCCATCGTCTTTCGTTATGAGCCCACCGAAAGCCAAGACACTCGATCCGGTTGGATCGCTCCGGTGGATCAAGACAGATCCGGTGCCGAGGTTGCTTACGCATGTAGGATGGCAGCCAGTTCTGCTGGCGACAATTCAAAATTGCTTCATTGCATTTTCGGCCGAGCTGGTGCGGAAGATGACGGAGAGGATTCGACCACCGTCCGCCGTGATTTTCGACCCTTGGCACACTTCATAGCGCAGGGTCAGCTCGATCTATTGAGCACGCGATGTCCATTATGCCAATTCTCTAACATGTTACTTTGTGAGACGGTTACACTGAGTTTAGACGGTGGGAAGGATGGAAACACCCAACTGTTCATGGACCATAAGTCCGAGGATACCCATCATGGCGGCACGTCCGTTGTTCAATTCAACAGCACGCTTCTGGAGCTTGGTTTCCTCATCAAAAGTGTCCCATCCAAAGTCGATGAATCCATTACGGAAGTCACCAACTATGATCATCCAATTTCGATGCACCCAGATTCGTCAGCGTCCATTGGCACGTTGCATACCGTCGTCAAAAACATCTTCGATGTCGTCTCACAAACAGGTTCTGACTTTCCACGCATTTTCTTATAAATATCGTCATGCTTTTGCAAGAAAGGCAACAGATCGTTGTGGTCATGCTTTTGCAAGGAAGGCAGAAGGGAAAATTTGCGAGAAATAGTAGAAACAATCAGGTACAACATGTTTGTGCCTTGCATTTCACCTGAGCTTTCGAGAGCTTAAGTGCTCATTACCCTGAAAAGTCAATGACGTCACCCGGTACTTCGGAGTCACGATGAAGGTTAAAGCGATCTTATTGCCGGGTAAAACATCACGCTTAACTTCAATGAAGTCGTACAGCCCAGTTTGATAAAGAGATCGAATGGATTGGTCGACCAAGTTTTGGTCGTTCTCCATGCCATCATGAAGCTTAATATGGGCCATAACAGCCTCGCGGCTGATATTCTCCGTCCTTACGTTTACGTGTATATAGATAGATAGATAGATAGAGAAGGGGTTCTAGAAGGAGAGGACAACAAATGCATTAATCAAACCTGTTTTATATGTGTTGTTTGTGCTAGGTTGTAGCTTTAGTATGGTTTGAGCGTGTCTCAGTGTTTGGAGGTAGCCAGAGCGTCTGTATTTTGTGAAAGGTTTACTGCGGTTTGGTAGATTTTGAGGTGACCAGGTCTGTGTATGGGCTGCATTTTTTTGTGTCTTTAGGAGTATAATGTTTTCTGTTCCTACGCACACAAATGGGGGGTTCAGGTTATACGATGTATTGACTACTAGCGTATTAACTTTCATTCTATACTCCGTCGACTCAAATTTCAACTCAACTTTACAGATTGATTCACACGTACCACAACACAATCACAATTATGCTAATTTATGTAATGCTATTGTTCGGACATTATATTCCTCTCCTTCTTAGATTTAAAATTTATCATTCTGTTCTGGTATCCTGTACCAGGGCATACACCATGGCGTATTCATGCGCGCGGTGCAGAGGGTTGCGGGTTTGGAAGGCCACAACAGCTTCCCAACCGGTTTCTGCCAAGGCCGCTCGGACTTCTCGCGGAGTCAGAACATACTTGCCGAAGGCGGCATTCTTTGGTTGAGGCAGCGCCTGAATGCGCCCGCCGATCAGGTGTG
The DNA here is from genome assembly GCA_010016025.2 of Alatinidae sp. Z8VKAUB7J3. Taxonomy (NCBI): domain Eukaryota; kingdom Metazoa; phylum Cnidaria; class Cubozoa; order Carybdeida; family Alatinidae; species Alatinidae sp. Z8VKAUB7J3. Next base: position 203,525,111 of record JAAAKM020721499.1, read on the forward strand.
TCTTATCGGCATCGTTGACCAGAACCATGTCGGCACCAGGATGGTCGGTGCGGTCGGTTCCAACTCATGTCTGGCCAAATAAGATCTTTTCAACTTATAAAATAGTAAAACACTTGGTACGTTTTTCAGAATTGTACTGATTGTATATTCGTCCATACATAAAATTATTTTTGGCAAGGGACATCAACCGCTCGAAGTGAAAATTGAAGAACCAACCTTAATAGGGAAGAAGAAGAAGAAGATGTTTATTATTCAATACAATACAATACAAAATACAATTCAAATTGGAATTACAATACACTTATTTCCCAGTCTCGGCTCATTTTGAGCTTGACTCTGTTATTATTGTAATTTCTGTTCGTTTCGGGTTTCATTTATTTATCAATTTTGACTTTTGTAGTTTTATGTTTTGTAGATTGTTTGATTTTGCTCATTTTTAGTTCGATGGAGTTCTTTACTTTTCTTTGAAAAACGTATTTTGTAAAAAAAAAAAAATTTAAATTAATTTCTGTTCGTTTTATATTGACATATTCTTTTCAGGGAAAACGAAAATAATAGAACGATGACATCTTGTTGCTTACAAGCTAGCACTCTTCCATCAAAGCAGTACAAGTTAGCAAGTGGACTTGCTTCGTTAATATCTTTAGTCGCAACCCAAAGTCGGCCTTGCTTATCCAGCTTACCGTCATTAAACATTTCATCAGGGTGTAAGTCCGGCTCGCATAAGCAGGTGACTTCATGAGTCTCTACATCGACTTCAACAATGGACCGAGCTAGAGCTGCCATCAAGTTACCATTGGCTAGCATCAAGATCACTCAAAGTGTTTTCGACCAATTCAGAAAGATTATCTGAAAGATGTCTGTGAGAAACACCTGAAATGGAAACAGTTCGGATTCAGAAATGATAAAGATTCATGTGTGCATGCGATAGTATCTTAACAATAGCAATCATATCTTATTTTATGGGTATTCTACATGAGTTATAAATGAGTGCAAAATCACGCAGCTGAGTAGACTTTACATTTAACAAAAATAGCAAGAGCTTTCATTATATCGGGGGGAATATTTTTAAGGTCTATTGTTATGCATTTTTACGAATCAAAGTTTTGAAGACATCAAATTGGTGATGAGAGAGGGAGAGAGGGCGGAAAGGAAACAGCGGGGGAATGGAAACGAAAACGAGACTAGGAAATTATGTTGTTGTTATTGTGCTGTGCTCGGGCAAAGTCCAGACGTTCTTTGGCCCTTAGTTTCTTTCTTTCAGCTCTGCGACACTGGAACTTGAATTCAAGCCTTTCCAAGAACTTGATGAAATTTGTATATTTAAAATCAGCATTAAAATGTGATTCTTTGATATAACTATTGGTATCAAATTCCGTTTTTAGGGTTTCGGTTACTATTGAGCCGGGCCGCTCCTTACTACAGTTCGTTGCCACGAACTGTTTGAAAAGGAATGCAAAAAGCTGATAGGTTCGTTTGTATGAAATATTAAGCGAGTTAAAACAATGAATTGCTTAGTCAAACTGCTTTTTCTTACAATTAAACTCCTTGCCCGTCGGCACAAGTCGGCCTTGGGCCACAGCAACCACATCGACCTCGCCAATCACGGCCCAAGCCAGTGCAATGGTAAAGAAGCCGGCAAGCGACAGAGCCACGGTCCGGCCAATCGGATTGGCCGGTGTTTCCATGATTTCAATCGCGGCGGGCAGGAATTCCCGCTCCTCGGCCGAGCGCCGTGATTTTGCCTGATCCGAATTCGGGTTCAGATGCGGGAATCGTTCGAGGAGTTTGGCATAACGGATGCGTGGCGAACATCGGGTCGAAGGTCTTGTCGTCGCCGCTCGCCAGTTCGATGTCGAAGCGCGACACGCCGTTCTCGGCGTAGTGCCGTCGCATCTCCCGCGCCAGCGGCCCGGTGCTCGCGCCGGCGAACGCCGGGATGGAGTAGCCACCCGGCTGCAGGTTCTCGATCGCGAAGGTGCCGTCGGCCGCGGCTCGCACCTCGCGGATTCGCGATGGGCCGCCGAACGCGAGCACGCGAACATCCACCTGCAGCGCTTGAACTCCTCATCGCCTACGACTGGCCCGGCAATATTCGCCAACTGGAAAACGCCGTATTCCGAGCGATGGTTCTAAGCGACGACCGGCAGCTTGCTGTCAAAGATTTTGCGCATATAGCTGCACAATTGGACCAAAACCAAGTGCGGTCTCCAGATGCGCATGAGCGGCGGTTTGGCGAAATCAAACTCGCTCCGGAGTACCCATCTAATGGCGCCGCTGATGAGAGCGCTGTCCTTAAGAAACGTAAAGATTGTGGCCACGCTGGGTCCTGCTTCGGAAACTTATGACGCCATCCGTGCTTTGCACGAGGCCGGCGCAGATGTTTTTCGCCTGAATATGAGCCATGGCAGTCACGAAGAGATCAAAGCCAAACACGAAATCATCCGTCAGGTCGAAAAAGATCTGGATAGCCCCATCGCCATTCTGGCGGACCTGCAGGGGCCAAAACTGCGGGTTGGGGTTTTTGCCAATGATGCGGGTGAACGGGAGAACGATTTTTATTTCTTCCACGGGTCACGCTGACTCAATAGGGTCCCACTCAGGGTGACTGGCGATTGATACACCAACTTTGCTTTCTATGTATTCGTTCTTCGTCATCAATCGAAACCCTGGCGCCATGGACTCCATTTCGTCTGATTCAAATCGGGCAACTCTTTCCTGGATAATTTTTGGCGTGGGGTATTCGCACAACCCAAGGCCAATGGTGACATCACCCACCTGTCCGGAATCAAGACGACGGATGGTGGGGAGAGCTGGGATCTGACCCTCTTCAAGAGCGACAAGGCCGGCGCCACCGACCTGGTGGTGGACCCCAACGACCCCGACGTCCTCTACGCCACGATCTGGGAGGCATGGCGGAAGAGTTGGGGCATGAGTTCGGGCGGCCCTGACTCGGGTCTCTGGAAGTCCAAGGATGGAGGCGAAACGTGGTCGGACATCACGGCGACCCTCGATCTCGACCCGCAGGTCGCCGACATGCTTTCTCCGGCCGGCAACGTCTTTCTCAACGCGGCGGACCCGACCAACAGCCGCAAGACGCAGGAACAAATCGTCATCGAGGATTTGCCCGACTACGTTAAACGCTGCGTTTCGTATGTCGCCCAGGTCGATCAGGCCCCGCGGCAGGTGTTGATCGAAGCGCACATCCTCCAGGTCACCCTGACCGACGATTTGCGACACGGCGTCAACATCGCGTACCTCGAAGAGATCGCCGGTCGGCAGTTGGGTCAAGGATTTGCAGATGCACTGAATTCCACCAACGTTAAGTACAGTGGCGTGATTGAAGTTCATGCGGAAAGTGCCGCCACATAACAAACCACTGTCCTCAACACTGTTGACGGGTCTGGTCGTGCTAGTTGGCAAGGCGTGGGTCTGTTACTGACGGGTCAGGTGCAAGTCGTCCCAGCCTTGGGAGTGAAGGCGCAGAGACCTCCCGTTCTAATGGGAACCTTTGATCTGTCGGATGATGTTTACGACAAGGCTAGCGACCTTCTTCTCTTCAACTACTTTCCAGTTAATGAATTCTTCGACATCCGGATGTTCGATGTCGACGACGGTCATTTTCGCCGCCCGCCGTGTCGTGACACCGGATTTGATGGCGCCAGCCGCGCGATCCCCGATCTTAAGAAAGCTCATCAGACCGGAAGACTTACCGCCACCGGATAGGGATTCGCTTTCGCCGCGGATGGCCGAGAAGTTGGTCCCGGTCCCGGAGCCATATTGTTAAAAACAAAAGAAATAACAAAAATGTACTGCAGGTATTCTGTGGGTAGCGTGAAAAAATTAAAAGGGAATTTAAAAAATTCCATTATCATTCCATTTGGAATAAGGATTTGATATTCCATTGGGAATACTCCTTTCTTATTCCACTTGGAATAAGTTCTTACTCCATTTCAAATAAGACTGCATTAGCTCATTTTGCTAAAAATGAGTAAATTATGCTGCAACGTAAAAAGAGCAGAAGGAATTTCCGTGCATTTTTTTTTCTTTTTTGTATATTGATTGAAGTAACATAAAAGAAAAAATTTACCTAGAGTTTTTTTTCTTAGACTTCCTGTTGAATTTTTTTTTTAGTTTTTTTTAAAGTATTTTGTAAATTTGGAGTGCGTCCACTAGCTATATAAAGACAGAATAAGGACACTAGAATTAAATATACAACTTTTAATTTGTTAATAGTACTAACTGTAACGCTTAAAATTATACTGGTAGTTTAAATATTCTTGTCTTTCTTAGCCAAATTAGAAATTACCACAAGCCTGATAGTATTTGTAAATTAAGTTTCGGGTGCCGGCACTCGGCACGCAGCAAACTTCTTTACATGGATTCTCATTGTCGCTTGTCTTCTAGCCGCAGAAAATTTAAAATAATGTGCTGTCTTTTCATACTAAAATCTTTTCAAACATATTTGATTATTAAAGGAAGTCCGATTTCTAACAAAAATATCTACTAAGCTTCAAACTTATGGTATTGTTTTTTTTTAATTAATGCTAGAATGGAAATTTTTTTCCCTCGTCATAAATTCCTCCATGGAAAGAACCTCCCACGTAACCCCCTCCCTCGACCCCCCTTTTAACGTGAAAAAGTCCCTCTGAAAACGTCTTTACACGTCCCAGTAAGCGGTACTATACGTAAACAATGGTAAGAAATTGTAATTTGCAGCCCCTTCCCCGTGGACTTAAGGGGATTAAGTCGTCCCGAAAGATATAATTATTAGGCAGCTTTGCAACGATGTGGCGCCGGTGGGACGTGTGCGGCACCAGACACCTGTGTACTCGGTTTCGCCGCAGGCACCGTTTGATATCGTGAGTGCGAGAGTCGTTGTCGGTGTATGGTATTGTGCGCTACCGTCGGAAGCGTCTTGAGAAGATGCAACAGGAAACACTTTCAGAGAGCAGCCATGTGGCCCTTGTAGGGGGAGGGGGTGTCCCCCTCCGCCCCCCATATGGGGTGGGGGAGGGGGACGCAAGCAATTTATGCATTGCTGTTCTTTGAAGCAGTTTTTGTTTTGAAGCTCATTAAATGCGTTGTGCTTTTGTTTTGTTTTTTCAGTTTCTATATGATGAAAAATATATTTTGTGAAATTCAGAGCTGAAAATTTGTTTGTCTGGAATTTATTGTGCTAATCTATACAGCACATATTTTCGTGAATATTAATTTGATTCCGCTGTCATGTAATTAAACAAAATTAAAATGAAGAGTTTCTTTTTTCCCTCCATTCTTTCCAGTGGTTTATCTTTCCATTCTTTCCACTAGTTTATCTCTTCATTCTTTTTAATAGTTTATCTCTCCATTCTTTCCAGTGGTTTATCTCTCCATTCTTTCCACTAGTTTATCTTTCCATTCTTTCCAATAGCTTCTCTCTCCATTCTTTCCACTAGTTTATCTCTCCATTCTTTCCAATGGTTTATCTTTCCATTCTTTCCAATGGTTTATCTCTCCATTCTTTCCAATGGTTTATCCACTTCTCTCTAAGAAAATTCCAATGAAAATAAGAAATTCTTTCAATATTAAAAACGAGGGAACTTTGGTATCTGCAACAACCTCTGCAGCTGTAAAAAATACTGTAAAATGTGTAAGTAATGTAAAAAACAATGGATTAATTGATGTTCAAGGCGGAAGCATGGTTGGAAATCCTGGAACTGCAGCAAAAATATTTGCAACACTAGCAAAGGCTGGCATTAATGTAATGATGATTTCTCAGAATCCAAGATTTCCGATCCGAAGGTGCGGCAAAAGGTGATCGAACTGATCAAAGCGCTGGGGGACAAGGAGGAATCCTGAGCCTCCCTGTGCCATCTACCTCTGTTCCATCACACTGCAGCGGATCTGGATCAAACGGAATCATCTGACCAGATTGTCGGGTTTGCTGGCGCGGCGCGGTCCGCGCCGTGATCTATACGACCACCAGCGGATCGCAACGACGTCCGGCGGGCGCGAAAATCCGGCCTGCGGAGTCCCTATCGGGCATGGACGACCACAAGAAATACGACAGGCGGCTCGCTAATTCCCAATCGTTGATTCGAAAGGGCCCGTTTTGGTCTGCAACTGATTCGAACTTCAGCACGAACCGCGGGGAAATCAGGATTGTCTGCAGCACAGCTTTAATCGCATCTCGATGTCCTAAACCTTTCTTTCGTCCTTCTAAATACCGGCCTACGAGTTTCGCTTTTTCAGCGGAGGAAACCGGCCGGCGATAGGCGCGGGCATTGGGATTTGGAGAGTTATTTACAAGAGATGTTATGAAGTTCCATCTTTCTGCTCGGTCTACTGTGTTGTTTCAAGGAGAGCCTTCAGTTGTGTTTCCTATAGGCTGAGGTGTTCGTCAAGGATGCCCCCTTGCTCCATTGTTATTCACTGTTGTGGCAGAGGTCTTGTCACAGTTGTTCTCTCTTGCTACAAGAGATGGTGTAATCCAGGGCTTGACTATGGAGGATGGATCTCAAGAAATCTTGGCATTCTTTCATTTGAATAAGACTTAAATCTCTAATCGGTTTCTTGATCACTCCAGAAATGCCCCCTTCCGTAGAAATTATTTCCCGGAAAATAGAACACGCGAACTAAAGCCTCTGGATAATTCCCCCCAGTGTAACATTTCCCCTGGAATGCGTTGAACTAATCAAAAATATTCAAATAGTACTATTGATGCAATTGCTGCTATGATTACTGCTACTACTGAGGCTAATTTTATTTAAGTGAAACCATCTTTCCCCTTTGCCCGAACCGAACGAATCGCTCCTTCCACAATCGATAGCTCGACACGGTATCCATCGCTCTGATTCTGGGTACAGAGCTGCAACTCCGCGTACCGAGAGCGAACGAGTCGTTCAATCGTTGACTTGGCGATCGGGCCGGAGACGCTCACCAGTCGCGTCTGCATAATTCTTGAAGCCTTGGCTTTGCGTTTGTCGGTTTTTCCTCCCCCGCCATTGCCACGAATTCCAAGCTTAGTATCAGGCGAAACGACTTTGCGAATAGCGTCCGCGTAAGCGTTCATTCGAACGCTATCAGCCATCATCGACCCGTAATCGTAAATGTTATACATTGGCGCTTTTCCTCATCCGCTAACCTGAATAATTCACACAAAAACTACGAGCAGACATTATCCACTACGCGCTCAAAGAGGTCAGGCAATTTCGCCAGATCAAATGCATACCTCACCCGAATAACGGGGATCGCAGTTAATAATTTTAACAATCGCAGGATATAATATTTTCAATTCCCATTTATTTTTACATGAGTTGAAAATTTTTTTCACCACACAGCAAGATTAATTCTAAAATAAATAAAAGTTTCCTGCTCAGGCACTGGTGAAAATGTTTTTTTTTTTTTTTTTGCTTTGTTTTTTTATTTGATTCAGATTCTATTTTTATTTAAAAGGTATCTCTTTTTTTTTAAAAACTCTCCTTCAACGAGACATAAAAACTAACATGAGTAAGTTCTAACGTAATCGGCACCTGCAGTCTTTTACAAACTGGCATCAGTTGTAATTTACTAGGCTTCATGTTGCCAACACACGAAAAGCTTGGTAGAGTTTGGTGGGTGTTACTTGAGTTTCATCGTCAGTGACCACGGCTAGTAAAATGTTTACTTGTGTGTTTGCCCTAGCTTTTGTTTAAACGATGGACCGATTAATAATCCGATAACTGTTGGACTAATTGCCCGAGAGACTGAATGAGCTTGCCCGAGTGTTAGAGGATTTGCCCCCGACCACGCATTTCACTCCCGACCAAAGGCATAGAATTAGAAGATTGTTACCTGCTTGACGCGGACCATTGGTCAGCATGCGAAAAAAAAGTTATTATCAGAACTAGTGACATTTCATCATTTGTGATGGAGATGTGGAAAAAAAACTGTTGCGCAATTACCATAAAAACAAATAGCAAAGAAAGATAAAACTCAGCAAAAAAAATACCTCAAACAAGACTGCGGCCAGTAATCACCGCCGCCCCGAAGCAAGCCTCCGATCGCCGGACGATCGTCGATGCGAACATTCACGTGCTGCGGAGTGGTTCGTTCAACCTCGAACCATCGCTGGTTCGCTCTGCGTCCCGTTTCACCGACCGTCCGACCTTCCGCAGTCATACCTACGGATTCCGACCGGTCAGAACGATACGCTGACTCGGTTCCCGCCGGTTGGCCGCACAGTTCCGTGGCGATTATGACATCCGCTCGGTCGCGCCCGCGCGTATAATGTTTGTTAATATAATTAACAAACATTCTGGAATCATTAGACATGATTCCTGAGAATTTGATTCTGATTGTCATGACATTACCATTTAAATAATATAATAATAATAATAATATAATAAGAATAAAATTATATTTGAAATGCTAATGCTAGTCATCACTGATAATTCTAAAATGGAAACTATGCTGCTTTGTAGCATAGTTTCCATTTTAGACAGCTTGTGATGAAACTAAACATTTACCAAAACAATGGGAATTCATACAGAATTTAATCCTGTTAATTCTAATCATATCTTTTATTGTTTTTTCCACGATCTTAGGTATTTAATTCTTCTAACTTGTGTTTTATTTCGTTTTGCTTTCTGCGTGGTTTGTTTTGTCTTATTATCCGTTTTATTTCGTTTACATTTAATCTAAAAATGTGAACATGTTTCCTTTAAGCTCTTTCGTATAGCGCTGAAAAGGGAAGCGGCTGTCTTTCCGATTTGTTCGTATAAACAAAATATTTGTAATATAATTCGTCTTCAGTGAAGCGCCAATGACGCAGTAGGCTGTAGGTATTTATTATTAAGGAATCAGGAAATATACAAACTCTTGTTTGTGGCGAAACTATATTCTTCTTGAATAATTTTGGAAAGAACTAATAAATTAAACTAAATATTTGATGTATAATGATATTAATTGCTAAAAGCTCATCAGTTCAAAATTTTACTGTAATTTTAATGTTTATTTCCAATATTAATGCTCTCCATCCCTCTCCATCTGACCAACAGGATCTACATCTTGCCTCTGACTCTGGCTCTGGCTCTGATCTTGTTCCTGTGGATCTTGCTGCTGCTGAGGGGGGGGGGTGGAGGGGATGATGCGGTCAGCAGCTTCACTAAAGCCATCTCTTCGGAGTATGTCACTTAAACACTCTCGAAGCAAGGGAGGGTCCCAGCCACTCCTACCCGACGTAGGCTCACAGAAAAAGTAATCTTCATCTCCTTCTGCTCGGGCAACGACGCCGCCAAGGTCGAGCGCGAATGAGCCAGCAATTCCGCACGGCCGAGGGCGGGCAGATCGACAGGTCGAAGCCGCTGTCATTCACGTTCGATGGGCGCTCCTTTCAGGGCTTCGCGGGCGATACGCTGGCCTCGGCGCTGCTGGCCAATGGCGTCCACATGGTCGGGCGCAGCTTCAAGTACCACAGGCCGCGCGGCATCTTCGGCGCCGGTGACGAGGACCCGCCGGGCCTGGTCTCTCGGGAAGAGAAGGATCAAGCTATTTATCACATTACTTACCTCGATCTCCCCATTGTTTTGTCAATAAAGGACAAACGACAGTCCTTATAGCACACACCGAAGACCAAGTGGGGCTATTGTATGCTTCTTTTGCAATAAATACGCTAAGCATCAGCCAAAGTGTTCTTTTAAATATTGTTAACGCAGTTGCTCAACCGTATTGTTTATTCATAGCGCTGTTTTGAAAAGTGTTCACTAAAATGGTGCTAGTAAAGACGGAATGTTCTGCACTTATGTAGTCGGTCGGTACAAACCAGCGGGAAATTTCCAAGGAAAATACAAGGAGAATGTTGCAAAGGGATCTTTTGATAAAGGAAGCTGCGATAAACTAGATGAGATGATTGCAAATATTGGATCTGGTAGGTAGAACATTAAGGATGAAGCTAGAAAAAACTCCCATGTAAAATACTGATGCATTTCGTCTAGGTAGCTATTTACGGTGCTTTGATGTGGCTGTCCTTTAATTCTGCTTTGAATCATGTTGAATTGATTTTTTCTCGAGCAAACTTTATTTCGACTCATCAGAAATTTCCTGTCTTTTCCATCGTTTGTTCAGATTCGTTATCAATTCAGTAAAAATCAAGAAGCTGTCTAGTATATCTTTAACATGCCTGGCAATAAGCAACAAAGCTTGTATAGAAAGAAAAGAAAAGGCAAGGGTTTCACAGGACAACCATCTTGGCAAGCTGAGCAAGTGGAAGAAGGTTTTTTTTTTTTTTTTTTTAAATGACAAAAGGTGTACTTTTAAAATACGGGGAACGGGGAAGGGACATTTTTTTTTTCGGTTTTTCCAACTAAAATATTAAAAAGTGTAGTTTTTAAAACCTTTGGAGAGGAGGGGTAACAAATATAGGAGGGAATTTACCCCCCCCCCCCCAAAAAAGAAAACTTTTGCACAAACAAACCTTTTGAGTAATACTTGAAATTCTTTGGCATACCTTCCTAGATTTGGCGGAAAGCTTCCCATGCACTACCCCTTCCTGATCGGCCCCATCGGCGGCACAAATCCCCGTCTTGCACTGCTTGAGGATGCCCATTCGGCGCTGCGCGCATTCAAGCCTGTGAAGCTAGCGGATTTCGACAGTCTCGAAGTGGCTATCCAGAAGGCCTCGCTCGACAACATCACAAATTGGCCCAGAACCTTGGCACTTACGGTTGCCGCGCCACCCGAGAGCTGGAAGTTCCGGGTTACCAATAGGTGTCTTGTAACGAGAACTTCCTTCAAGCATATCTGAGACCAATGGTACAGCAGCTGCCAGTTCATCCATCTTGAATGTGGAATCCTTGTTGCCTTCCTTCTCCTCCTCCTCCTCCAGCATCTCAGACAGAGCTGGAATCCCTCGTGTCGGCTCGCCCAGCATCTCTGATCCCAGAGTGCTGTCTTCAGGCTGCTCCACCACTTCCTCCTCCTCCTCTTCCAGCATCTCAGACAGAGCCGGAATCCGGCAATACTGATGTCGAGCCCGGGGTACTGGCGCTCCAGCTCCGGAACCAGATCCTGTTGAAGTCCGGCCACCAGTTCCGAAGCCGACAGAATTTCCTTGTCCACATCGGCGGAGAGATAGAGTGCCCGCTTTCCATCAATGCGGGTGATGGTGTCCCGAGAGTAGCCGTAGGTCACTGCGGCAACACTGGACAAAGGAAGCACTATACCGTCGTCGGTGCGGATATTGGCGTTCAGCAGGTCCGTAGAGAGTGGGTAGACTAGATGGAGAGCGAGGGGCAACATAGAGCTTGCAATTGTTCAGCACCATACAACTATCAACCTTCTTCTGGCTTGTTGCTGAACTGTTGCTGATTATTACCATATCTTTATTATCCCTCGTTGCTGATCCATCACGATTTGTTCTTATTGTATTACTGGCTTGTTGCTGAAATGTTGCTGAGTATTACCATATCTTTATTATCCCGCGTTGCTGATCCATCTCGATTTGTTCTTAAGTGAAGCATATTAGTCCTTGAGCCCTGTAGGCAGCAAGGCAAGGTCTGTATTCTATATTTATTCAACAAGGAGTGATAAAACTAAAAAAAAAAAAAATCTCAAATAAGGTTTATTAAATAAATGTAGAATATAGCCCTCATCCTGCTGCATGCAGGGCACATGGACTAATATGCTTTGCTCTATAGGTAATGTCACCTGTAAGCAAGCCCACTTTACACATTTCTAGTTTGCTCCATAGAGGAGGGTAGGATAAAAGGATAAAGATCCCCCACTGCTGGCGCAGAGGGCGTCGAATCGACGTTTCAGTCGCTAGGTGTTTTTCCAGGGACAAGTAGCAAGCTTGCCGCCATTTTTTTCCCTAAATGTATTCTAATTATAATAAAATTGTTAATAGATAAATGTCAATAAATAAAATACATGTTACAATAAAAATGCTAGAATACAGAATGAACTCCGAATAAGATTCTTGAAAAAGCATCAATGTAAAGTAGCATGGGTTTAATGAAGCTTACCTGATCGGCGTCTCTGTTTTGGGTTTGCCATTAGAAGAATGTTTGTTTTTTCTAATCGTCCCTTTCGCCTGCGTATTTATTTACGAATGCCATAATTTTTATGTAAAACGAGATTGGTTGGCCCCTTATGAAAAAGCAGTTACTAAAGTATTAATAGTTCTTTTTATCGCAGTCGGCTTGTTTTTTTGGGATCGCCTATATACTTCTACTACCTTTTTGCTGAGCGGAAGATCTATATTTGATACATCAAAACTATTCTTTAGAGAAATTAAAAGAAAAAAAAAACTAGATACTTGATAACATTCATCTTCATGTTGAACTTGTGTTGTTGGATAAATAACAAAAATCACATCCAATTGACATTGATGTAATTGTTCACTCGCTGCAATAATCATTGCTTCACAAACTAAACTTGGATCAAGACCAAGTTGACCTGTTCCAATCTAAAACGTTCAATTCATTCTTTCTTCTTTCCTTTGGTGATACCACGGATATTTCGCGCCCATGATCAGGGCGAGGGCGAGGGCAAGAGCGACGCGGGAGGTATCGATGGTGATCCACCGCCGCCCCCATTGCTCGGCCACGGTGGCGGTGGTGCCGGAGCCGCAGGTGGGATCGAGCACCAGATCGCCGGGATCGGTGGCCATCAGGATGCAGCGTTCTATCGCACTCTCCGATGTTTGAACAACGTAAGTGAGTTCTTTTCCGATCTGCATAGACTCCCAAACGTTAATAGTACGAAATTGAGTTTCACACCAAATAGAGGCTAAATGCCCACCTAAACATCCATTTAGCATTAATTTTGGAAATCAGCACCCAAGAATTACTTATGACAACCCATTTTGGTGAGGTTATCAGGCAGATTACGTATATTCTAGCAATAGCTGAAATAGTATGGAATCAAGGTTTTTTCACCGAATAGAGGCTAAACGCCCCCCTAAACGTGCATCTAACATATAATTTCGAAATCAGCAGTTATTTTTTTAATAAGTCGCAAGTTTTTCGAAATTCTACACATTTAGGGAAATATCATGAATGTTTATTTGAGCTAGTTCTGTAAATATGTGCTATATATGGCGCGAAGAAGTATTTTTTTCGTTTTTAGTTTCAACTTAGCTCTTCACTTCCATCAGAAAATCTTTGTTTTTAGAATTATTTTGGCTCCTTTTTAGCCTTTTTTTTAATATACGAAATAAACGGGAGAAAAAAAACTTTCAAATTTTATTATCATCAATATCATCCGTAGCATCAGGATAACGTCCTTTGCTTCAACATTTCGTACCGCCGTCATCAGTACTATCTCTGGGCGGCTCAGCAGACCAGCATTCTTCGTACACAGCGACAGGCGCCCTATCTTTAAAGAGCAGGCACGTATAGGTTTCTTCTATTTCTTCAATTTCAGTGTTCTTATAAAACACGTTTTTTTATAAGAACAAAGTTTAAAGAACATAAGGCTTCATAGGCTGAAAAATCGGGGGCGAAACCGCCTTCGGCGTGGTCGGTGGCCGAGATCCGCACGAAGACCGGCACCTCGGGACCCGCAGCCTCGCGCACAGCATCCACGACGCGCAGCAGGAGCCGCGCGCGGTTCTCGAGCGAGCCGCCGTCCTCATTGTCTCGCCGGTTCGAGAGCGGGGACAGGAACTGGTGCAGCAGGTAGCCGTGCGCACCGTGGATCTCCAGCACGTCGAAGCCCGCCTCGGGAGCACGTCGCGCGGTAGACGGCAGAAAACCGCTCGACCACAGCCGCTCGTATAAGGCCTGCTTTTGCCCAGGACCTTTGGAGATCATCACCACATATGCCGGGAAATTATCGTTGGGACTGCCCAGTCCGTAGCTGACCCATGAACCCAGGCTGGCTTTGCCGGGCTGCTGCGTTCCGGTATTGATAAAGGTGATCGCCGGATCGTGATTGATGGCTTCCGTATTGACTGATTTGACGATGGCGATCTCGTCCACAATCTTGTGACTTTCACAGCCATGACTTTCACAGCAATGACTTTCGCGTTTATACTATATGGAGGATGTAAGTGTCATGCCTCCTGGGTGCATAACAACATTGTTCATGTCGATTTCATCCTCCCAAACGCACAAAACATGCTACAACGTATCAAAGTCATTGCTGTAACGTAGTAATATGAAGAAAATTTGGTTTTATTAAAGTTTTGTTGGTCTAAACCTTTATCATACCGGTTTGGCCCTTGTTTGGTTAGTGAATGGTTCCGTATCTTCCTTGACCCGCAAGATATACTAACGCTTCGAGCCTAACCCTTTTTCTAAGTGATATTGCTTAGTGATATCTGAACTTGAGTTTTAAGTCAAGGCATAGACCTTAACTTTAATGAATTTATCACTCTGTTTTTTAATCTATTGGAGTTTGAAATTAAGTGATCGTCTCTTAGCTAAAGCATCGAATTAACAAATAAAATGTTGGATAAATTAATTAATAAACTAATGAATAAATAGCCATTAGCATAAAATGTATAGGTGCAGGAAATAGCACCAGATAAACTATCCAACAAAAAGATACCAATCAGTAGAATATGAGAGGAAACCAGACTTTGATGGGCTTACTAAACTCTGGTAAAAGCAAATGCTAATTAGGCTCATTCTAGCATTTAGTTTCAATTTGTCTCTTTACACCCATCTGACATTGCTGTATGCTTGAGTTATGAGTTATATCATCCGACATGCTAACAACTAGAGATTACGTCGACTTCCTGCCATTCGTCTTCATCGTCCTCCAGGTCGTCGTCTAGATCATCCTCGTCGTCGTCCAGATCGTCGTCATCGTCGTCGTCGTCCCAATCATCGTCATCCCGATCGTCTTCGTCGTCGAAGTCGTCCTCTTCGTCGTCCTCTTCATCGACCCAGCCATCATCATCGTCGTCATCAATCGACGATTGCACATCTTGGCCGTCAGAGATCATCTCGGACTCGGTCACCGGTACATCGCTTATAGTGACCTGTTCTGTCAAAAATACAAACCTAATTTTCACGTTCCTGTTACCAGAGATTATGTCAGTTAACTCTTAATGAGACATCTTACACTACGAGTTGCCGCGAATAAAATATATTTCTTAAAATATTCCCTCAGGAAACTCGATTTATCAGGAATGGTTAAAGAGAAAATGAGAAGAGTGGGAGAAATTGTGATAAACTGAATTACCAGCGTCCATCGACATTTGATTTACTTAATGGGGAACATTATTTAGTTTTTCACTCTCACAGGCCAAAGAGTTTTTATGGGGTTTAAGGTTCTGTAATTTATTCTCTGTTTAATTTAAAAAACTGGTTGATTGATTTGATCATATTTTTATTCAAGTAATCAACATCATCTAAGTCCCGGGAAGTCTTACTTCTCCATTTAATTCCATGTTTTCCTTTGCTCTTTACGACAAAGCCAATCAAAATGCACCATATAAACGAAGATAGAAAGTAAAATAACGAAACTCAGTTCAGCTCCTTGAAGGAAAATTCCATGATCTGCCATGATATTCCATGATATTTTTATATTAAATTATTTTATTAAATAAACTTTATTAAAATAATTGATGTCGTTTATTTAATCATGAATAAAGTACAGTTCCTTGAAGGAAAATTGCATGATCTGCCATGTTGCAATAATAGGTCTGAAAGAGACATACCGTATATATGTGGTGTATATATATATATACTGGAATAGTTATCACGATTTTAGCGAATGTAGAATCAGCAGGTGAAGAAGTTATTTTAGTCAGTGCGCTTAGTCATCCAGTTATTGTTCCCCTCTCAGCACGTGCATTAACATAAAGGACTATCCCCATTTGAATGGTTTGCAACTAGCCGATTGCTTTGACGCTAGTAGAGTTCGCATTGATATCTTGATTGGTTTGAATGCTTACTTTGATTTTGTCCAAGGGGAAATTATTCAGGGTGGATCTGGCCCTGTTGCTATTCGAAGCAAACTAGCCCGTCGGCCAGATGCACGTCCTCATGGGTGCACAGGCCGTCGGTGCAGAACCACGCGCCCTCGTCGTTGCGATAGAGCGCGAAGGTGCGCTGTTCATGGTCGAAGCGGATCGCTTCTTCCTCGTCGATGGCGTCGGCGGCGCATGCGTTGATCCAGGGCATGGGTTTCTCCCTATCTGGGTGTCCGGTTGCGGGTCTTCTGGCGCCCGCGCGCCCGCGTGCCCGCGGGGCGCGGGACCGGGTCATTGTTGACGGCCAGAATCCGCATCTTCTGCGTAACGCAAACTGGGAAACGGCGCCGTCGTGAGTGTGATCACAGCCAAACTGCTGAACGGAAAGCCTACCGCATGACTCGTATTCGAGAGGAGAGTTGGAGAAAAACCGCTCCTTCCAGCCCTCCTCATTGTTCAGCGAGATGCTCACCAGCACACCTGCATCGGCGTCGCGGGGTGAGGAGAAAACGGACAGGGAACGCAATCGGAGCAAAACCGGATCAGGGCACGCAGGACCTTGGATTCCGAGCCGAGTTGCCGATCCTGTTTACCAGTCAACCGACTTATCCCCGGACGTTCGCCGCCGTGCTCGACAACAACGGCCAGGATGCGGTGGCCAGCTTCATCATCCGGGATGAGCAAGGTCAAGTCTTTCCCGCCCAATCGAGCCGAACGCCCCCCGACTTCTGGTTTCAGCCTCAGGTCTACCGGACGAGCGGAGAGTCGATTCTGCTGCCAAATGGAAACTACACCGTGGTGATGATCACCAGCGCGGTCATTGTGCAGATCACCACGGTGTCGATGAAGGGTTCCAGCAGGGCGACAAATCCCTCGCTGACGGGCTCTCGGGTACGCGCGGTGGCATGGGCGATGGCGGCGGATCCGAGTCCGGCCTCGTTGGAAAATACGGCGCGCCGGAAGCCGATGATCATGACGCCGATCATGCCGCCGGTGACACCGTGAGGGGAAAACGCCCCGTCGAAGATGGCCACGAAGGCTTTAGTTTCTGTGTACAAAATTAAGATAAGCCGGCATAATTCAAGCATCCAGAGAAACAGGTCAGTTTTCTTTAGTATATCTTTACATTTATGTTACTATAGGACTAAATTTCCAGTTTTCACTGTCATTTTTACTTGATTTTGGAAAATTGGATCCAACTTCTCCCCTTCCCTCCGGAATTTTCACGAAATTACGCCAATGGTTTAGATAGCACAAGTCCTGAGGATATTCTGTTTAACAGACAAATTTTCGCATCCATTTTCACACCTGTGAAAGTGATCTATGGGACGATATGGGTCATAAGTTGCAATAATGTGATTTTGAGTGATTGGCATTTTCACACTTGCAACTCCTTTTGCGTATTTTCGCATCCATTTTCACACCTGTGAAAGTGATCTATGGGACGATATGGGTAAGTCGCTGTGATTGGCATTTTCACACTTGCAACTCCTTTTGCACATTTTCGCATCCATTTTCGCACCTGTGAAAGCGATCTTAACTTGGTAAAAGAGGAGGAATTTGTGCAAGAAGTTTTTGAGTGATAGGTCATATGAGAGTAAGAGAAAAGTAAAGGTAGTGGAGAAAGCATTAAAGTATGAGTCAAGAAAGTCTGAAATGGAGGTCATGGATAAAATTGCAGAAAACCTGGATAGTACAGCAGACGCTATATTTGCAAAATATCGTCTGTTAAGAAACTGAGAGACAGTAGTTAGTCTGAACTTGTTCCAGTTAATATAGAAATGGATCACCGTGCCGCTGCTTCGCAAGGTGAAGTTCGATCCGCGCAAGTTCAACTGGCTCGGCACGCTGACGGTGCGAACTTATACGGTCGCATCGTGGCACGATTCCCCGGTCGATACGCTGGACAAGCTGAAACGGGAAAAACTCGTCGTCGGGGCGAGCGGCGTCGGTTCTCTCAATTTCCAGATGCCGACATTTCAGAATTACGCGGCGGTCACGAAATTCGAGGTCATTCGCGGCTACAAGGGCGTGAAGGGAGAACACCCCAAAATATGCATTAGGTCCGTTTCTTCCGATGTAAAACAACGACTTCTTGAACCCAGGGGGGATTACAAAGTAGTGCCCACTTCAAGTGATCTCGAATAATGTGGCCTCAAATAAAGTTTTTTAAAAATTGTAAAAGTCTCTTTTTGTATGGAATATATTTTAGGAAGGAAATATTCAGCAAAAAATTCAATATGTCAAGAAAAACATTATCATATTATCTTTCTTTTCAGATTAGAGGTCATCCAAATATGTCTAAAACACATTCTAGCCAAGAACCTATTCAAACTTATGCATATATCGTTGGATAAATAACTGCTTTTCAGGCACATTCTTGCAATTTTGCACTTCAACGAAAACCTGAACAGGGAAACACAGAGACGCAAAAATGGTGTAGAGTATGTAAGGGTGCATTATCCCAAGTTCAAGTTAGGTGACGAGATTGTGAGGAAAGTCCCAGTTCCAGCAACATATAGTAAGTTAAAGGATTGTAACTTGTGTAAGTTGCCCATTATTAGAATATAAGTTTTTTGCAGAAGAGGTGATTGTATTAATTTTGGAGGGGGCTCATTTGATCAGTAATTGGAACTTTTGTTTTTTAAGAGTTTAAGTGATCCACGGGCAATTGCCTCATGCCTCACTTTCCCAAAAGGCATCAAGTCAAAATTTTGACATAGCCAATTTGGTCAGAATAGTTCAAAGGCCAAATAATATGTTTCTGGGTTCGACCGTTCTGGTCTTGAAAAGGCATGGTGATTATCAGCCCTACTCATGCTAATTTTTGCTCGTCTTGAGTTTGATTTGGCTATTTACTGAAATGTCGGTTCGTTTTGATTTTAATTCATTTATTAATAGTGATTTATGGCCGTTTTACGCTTGGAAGATTTTTTTACTTTGTTTTGCTCTTTCTTGGCTTAATGGAGCTCTTTACTTTTCCTTTGAAAGACTCGTTTTTTGGACAGTTTTTTTCAAATTAATAATATTTTTTTTCAAACCCTATCTCTCCCTACTTGAAAAATTCTACAAATTCCTCCCTTGGTCCTTTGTCAGGGTGGCTCTAAAAAGAATAGAAGAACATTTGAATATAAATTGAATTATTCCTTCCAAGTTTGTAAAATAGCCCCCTCCATTTAAAGTGGGCGAGAAAAGGCACAATAATACTTTTAGATATTTTATGAATGGAAAGTCAGGATTGTCTAGGAAATTATTTAGAAATTATCAAATTAGCCATTCAAGATCCACAATTTAATCTTCTCGA
Source organism: Alatinidae sp. Z8VKAUB7J3 (assembly GCA_010016025.2). Classification (NCBI taxonomy): domain Eukaryota; kingdom Metazoa; phylum Cnidaria; class Cubozoa; order Carybdeida; family Alatinidae; species Alatinidae sp. Z8VKAUB7J3. Next base: position 203,544,301 of record JAAAKM020721499.1, read on the forward strand.
TTTTCTTAACAGTTTTCCAGCACAAGTATGTGCAATGAACTGATAGACAACATCCTTCTCTTGTCTCTCTCTTTCTCTCTAGGTTGGTCTACTTGGTCTTCAAATGTTATGGACTCGTGATTCTGAAGTCGCATTGAATAACACGAAAACTGACAAGAAGATCATGCAAGATACTGCGAAGAAATTCCTCGATATTCTCAATGCTTTGATTAATAAGACATCAAAAACTTCAAATTTTACATGGAATTTTTCACCAACTTTGTTTTATTATGAAGGAAATGCCAGATTTCGTAATCCAGTTCCCATTTGTGAGTCGATTAAGAATATTTAGTATATTTAACTATCCAGTCACATAAGGTACAAAATAATTTATTCCGCAGCGACTCTGCAACTTCTTTTGGATACTCAGGAAAGTAGATGAAAACTTTCAAAGGGCATGTTTAGCTGCCTTTGAGGTAAGGTACAAGAAGCCTGGCTGCGCATCGGCTGGCACAACCGACTCGACACGGCCATGCTCGCGGCCAACGAGGCCCAGAAGCCCATCCTGCTCTGGGCGATGAACGGCCATCCGCTCGGCTGCGTTTGAAACAACGGCGTCGCGACCAGACGGTCTGTCTGGTCCAAGCAGTCGATCCAGCAGCTGATGCAGAAGTTCGTACCGGCCACCGATGAGGTCGGTCGCCTCCAGCGCGGCAAGGACGTCGCGCCAAAGGGAAAATCGACGCTGATGAAAGTCCTGGCCGGGCTCTACAAGGCCGATAGCGGCAGCATCTCCTATCTCGGCCAGACCGTCGAAATACTGTCTCCGCTCGATGCCAGGCTGAAAGGCATTCTTCTGATTCACCAGGAACTGTCGCTTTCGCCGGAGCTTTCGGTGGCGGAAAATATCTATCTTGGCGCCTGGCCGACCAATGCACTCGGTATCCTGCAAAAAGGCAAGCTGCGTAGGAACGCGCAGACCCTCCTGCGACTAGTTAGTTTACTGAAAGTCCAGAGTCCAACAAAACACGTAAAATCGGGCTTCTCAGTTACCGCGGCCAATATCCGTGAATTACAGATGACGTTATTTTCGCAATAAATAACTATATCATAAGAAGCAATATACATCAGAGCAGAAATATAGAAATCGAAAAGTATATAGATTATGATGCCCAAAAGGAAGTATTTTACGCATCTTCAGATACTGAAGGAAATAACTCGATTATTCCGCCTACAAAGCCTGCCATTTTGAGAATTTCCGATCAATCAAACACGAATTCTAAGTCTGCTAAGTCTGCAATTTTCAGAACTGGTACCAATCGCATACGCACTTAAATGAACAAGTTGCAAAAGGTTACTTTTCTTTTCAACAAAGCTTTTCATCTCCATTTCCTTGGTCCACATTTTACCACTACGATTATATGCAACAGAAGAGTCAGAAAATGTTTAGACATTTATGAGCTGGTTATTTTGATATGCTTGTGAATACTCTATTTGTACCGATCGAGGGGCTGGGAAACAGGTGGGACATACGCAAATTCTAAAGCTAATGGACTAGTTGAAGTTCATTCTTTCAGTTCACCACGCTGCTAAAGTACTTAGACCACATTTTAAGAATAGAAGACCTCACTAAAATAGGCAAATGCGATGATCAATTAACGAAATTACCAATAACAGCAGGAATGGCTCGACGTGAAGTTTGTGGGTTCGAGCCTCAGCCTAAACCGTTTGCACAAACCTGTCTAAAGAGTTCAGGACTAACCTTGGGAGTATCTACCGGCTCATGAAGAACAGGGGCTCTTTCGCCGCCGTGGTCGAACGTGACACGGGTCTGCGGACGGCCTGGGCCGGGGTCTTGCAGGATTGCGGCCTGCCCAAGCTGCTGCGCCGGGCCCGGCCGGCGGAATTGCGCGACACGCTGACCGAAGGCGCCCCGGTCAGCGCCCTGATCGTCGGGCTTTCGGCCCGGCACAATTGATTTTTACCTGACATTCCAGCATTTTGACTATCCAGGACTTTTTTTTTATTTTTGGTAATTAGTTTATATCTGTCTTGAATATACAGAACCGCTGCTTTCCTTTGATAGGTAGTTTCCTCCCCTTGACACTGATTTTTTCTTGATGTTCCAGCATTTTAACATTGTCACTATCGAGAACCTTGAAGAGTTGCATATCTATAAAAAAGAAGCTATTTTCCCAGTTTCATAGTTTTACACGTTCCGAATCAGGGCGAGCCTGCTTACCGCCGACGTAGAATTTGGCAGTACGATCTATTAAAGCATCGCCTGCCTCACCGGTCGGGAGGGCTGTGGGAATGGCTTTGGACGCGGCATCTTTTGCGGCAGATTTCTGCCAGGACGGAACAAGATATTCCATCATGCCCTCGCGACCGCCCTCGCGGCCAAAACCGGATTCCTTATAGCCGCCAAAACCGGCTGCAGCGTCAAACTGGTTGGTGGAATTGATCCAGGAGGCGCGGTCCCGGAATGCGGCGGAGCATCGTTCGATCCTCCCTCCGGGCATCCGAAGCCGGCGACCGTCACGCGTCCCCGCCGTGAAGAGGGGCACTCCAGGAGAGAGCTCGCCCGTGAAAAGATCGGCCGGTGAGCGCACATCGACACGAGACGCGGGAAGGCACCCCGGACGCAGCCGCCGCCCGGGCGCCCCGCGAATTGGGCCTGTGGGCCTCTGCCGCGGCGATCTCGCTCTGGCTCTGCGAGGTTAGGCGAATGTAAACTTCTTCACCCCTGAAATGACCGCATGACTCACTAGAACGACGAAATGTCCGGGTGGTACCTTTCAGTAGCGGTCCTCTAGGCCGTCCTCTAGGCCGTTATTCAGATTTAACTTCAAGGGGTGTTCCTATTTAGCAGCATGGCCCCCATCTCGAACAACTGAGATTCATTAAAAGCTTAAAAAATCGGAGGCGCTTATTGACCATGAAGGTGTAACTACAGTGGATATGTATCACACACATTCTTTAATCAAAAGTTGTACTAGTACTTTACTGAACTTTTTTATTAGTTTAATGAATATAGCCGTTTGGTTATTTCAAACAATAATCCCTTGCATTTTTGTGGCGTTATGAGCAAACAAAATTATATTACCTTCCCGATGCCCTTCCGTTAAAGGTTTTGTTCTTAAGGTATTGGATGAAAAACTCTGAATTTAGTGTAAACAATAAACTGTTGAGGGGGAGCCGAATTTTAGCTCCCTAATTTACAATAAAAACGAAATTTGCTATAAAACCTAAACCTAAACATAAACCTAAACTAATTACATTTTGTCATAAACAAATGAAAGAAAACAGAAAAGAATTGGTGAGAAATTCATGGTTGCACCTTCTTTTTCAACGATCTCAGGGTTGAAGTATTTCTTATCTCAGGGCCAAGACTGTTCCAAAGCTTGGCGCCTCGGTACGCGAAACATTTCTGCCCCCCTGCCGATTTTGATAATGGCAACCTGACCGCGGTTCGCTGGACCCTGGTGGGGTTTGCATTTTTGGTGATCGGCTATCTGGGTAGCAAAGTTGTACTTGAATACATTCTCGTCCGTTGACATGAGGGTTAACTGACCATGAGCGGCGAACTCCCAGTCTGGGCTCTCATAGCTTCCATCATCGCTCTGATGGGCGCATCTGCTTACCTTTCAGGTACAGAAACGGCAATGATGGCGCTCAACCGCTATCGGTTGAAACATCTTGTGAAGCAATTTTGTTTTTCATTAAATTTCATGAATTGTTATTACTTTAGAAAGAATGAAATGAAAAAAAAAATTGGTGTGTAAAAAAATTTTATTCATCGATATACGTGGATCGGAGCAAATGGGATTAAAAAGAATGAAGTTGCTGAGGAAATCAAGCACAAACCACTGTTTGTATGCAACCCTGTCCATTGATTCTTCGAAACAGATAGGGCATACCTACGAGTTGTTTTGTTCCCAAAAAAATTTGTGACTAGTTTATTCAAGAACTCATTTCCTCTTGCATTCACGTACTTGGGTCTCTAAGCTTAGCACACCTTAAAAATCACGCAACTGAGCTGTCAGCCCTAACCCAATGAAAATAAGGCAACTGGCTTTGATGCAAGCCAGAAAATCACTAGTAAACTTACAGCCCTGGAACAAGACCAAAATCGCCTACTGTGTGATTAACTAGGATTAACTTATTAATACCCATTTAATCCCTGCTATAGGCTCGACTTACCTCATCCTATGGCTGGGCGAATCGGTGACGCCGCTCAAACTGGTGAGCCTGGGCTTGGTGGTCGCCGGCATCGCCGTGCTCAAGTTGGCCTCGGCCAGCTAGGCCAGGTGAGCGCGCGCACTCACCCAATCCGAGTCAGGGTCTGGATCGGCAGCATGCCTGAACCCATGTAGCGTGAAGCTGGTGTCGCCACGACCGAGGTGTGAAGGACTTGCACTGGTCGATGGATAGGAGTATCACCACAGATACCTTCTAAACATTGATTCTTGGCTTCATTTTTGTTCCTAAGCACCTCTCCACAAGGAAATGTTTTTGCGTTTTGAGACAAGATACAAGGAGTCAATTTCAAAACGAAGTATTGCATCCATAGAACAGAGAAAAAAAGGGCGACCTGAAAAGCCTTTAGGTTTCGAACAGCCAATCATTGCACAAGATAACCAATATTTCACCAGAGCTTCAGCAGAAGCGTTTGACAAAAATACATGCTTGTTCTGCAATTGGTCCATTGGCCTCCGTGCCCAAGATTTTCCTGTTGATCTGTTTTGAGATTCAGACATGAAACTGCTCGCACCATCAGTTTACGAATCATTCTGTCATAACATTAGAAGATATACCTCATTTTCAGGAAAAATTAATCATATAATTAAACTTGCTTTCTCTTTATTCTCTTTCTTAGCCCATTGATTTTGGGTACGGTTTGCAGGAGTCATTGGTGGAGATATGATAAGGATGGGTCACAAGAGGGGCTTCCGAGGACAGAGGCGCCCCTGATGCGTCTTGATCGTCGGTATCGTCGTCATTTTCAAAGTCGTCTCCCTGTACTACCCGCTGTTCCCGTGCGATTGCTTTGCGAAGATTCTCAATTGCTTCGTTTCTTTTGTCAGTAACAAGAAGGAAGGAAGTCACAAGGAGCTGCAGGATAACGTCCTTCTTCAAATCCTCAGAGCCACCAGTAGAGGTTTTGTGAGTGTCTGATTCTTGTACTGGCTGATTTGCCGTCCTCGACGACGAGCAGCTCGGTGACGCTGAAGGCGTTGCCCGGCACCTGCAGCTCGCTCCCGCCCTCGATCACGAGGCGCAGCAGCGCGGGGTTACCGGGGGCGTCGAAGACCAGAGTGCCGCCGCCCTGCACGACGACGGGCTCGCCGCCCACGGGCGGGCCGGGAGGCGCCCACGTCCCCGCCGTCCAGCTGACCGGCGGACCGGGCGGGACGACGATGGTCTTGGTGGGCACGGTGACGTGATGCCGCCAGGGAATTTGCCGATGACATTGAAGTGGGCATGGTCGGCGTCAATGTGCCTATTCCTGTGCCGGTTGCCTATCATTCGTTCGGCGGCTGGAAACGGTCCCTGTTTGGTGATCATTCCATCTACGGACCGGAGGGAATCCACTTTTATACACGCCTGAAAACGGTAACCAGTCGCTGGCCGAAAGGAATCAAGGAAGGCGCCTCATTCGCATTTCCCACCTGATCAGATATTCAACTTTACATTGATTGAATCAAATATTTAGTTTTCAGTCCCATAACTCATGAACTCTTTTGTTTCTTCAACAGTTCTTGTTGTTTTGAGTTTGCGGTCTTTAGGGATTAGTATTTGTTTTACACTCCCTTTTTTGTGACTCCTGGGTCTCAGAGATATTAAAGAAATTTGATTGCACCAAATCTATATTATTTATTTTATAAATAAACGTTTGATAAACGTTTGAGCTGTCTATGAGTCTGTGTCTTTGATTTTTGTCTGAGTTCTGTCGGCTGCAAATCTTCATTCCAGTCTGAAGACTATCTTAGAATGTAGTCCATAACAATAAAAAAACAGGAATAGGACATATCCCTGTTTGACACTAGACATTATCTTGAAGAAAGGCGTATCTTATTTTCTTTGGGCACACAACATTCACTATCTTCACAGAGTGCGATTATTATTTGTTACTAGTTTATCAGGAACTCCGTAATAGTTTAGAATTTTCCATAAAATCATTCGATCCATCCCAATAACTTTCTTTAGGTTGCCACAGGAAGGGATGTTGGCAGCGAATTATGGAAGCTGGATACGGATACTAATCGCGCACAACTGTTGGGCGATTTTAACACTGGTCATGGCAATTATGGTAGCTCTAATATAGGGAACTTTGTCGTTGTTGATGAGCGTCTCTATTTCAGTGCTACCAATGCTTACGAAATACGAAAGCTGTGGTTTTACGACACAGTGACTAAACGATTGAAACAGGTCACATTAGCGAAGCGAAGTACGAGTTTATCCCTCCCCCCGTGATTGTTTCACAGTTTTTGTGGGATTTCAAATGAATATTCAAATGAATACAAATGCTTCATTTATATACGCTGATGGGTGTCATGCTCCAGTAGGCTTGTCGAAAAATGCAAAACAAATTATTTCTTGAAACTGTCGACTCGACGAGGTGATGATACGCGGCATCGTGTTGACAAATAAGAGAAGTTTTGTGTTGTTTTGCGAAGAAATTGTAGCACTACTAATATTAGTAATATTATCTTCCGATGATGATGATGATGATGCAGCTGTCTTCAATAGACGACGACAATCACACAAGTACAAAGGCTCATGATTCTTTCCAATTACGGCCAACCCTGTTAGAGTCGGCGTCGTCGTCGGCGGCGAGGAACATATCGTCATGGTGGTGTGGTGGCAAATTTCGGATATCGTATGTCGAATGGAGGATGCATGGATGGGGGATGCATCTGAACCCCAAAAACTCGTGGTCGGGCGTCGACGACAGCCCGCTCATCCGCTGCCCCCGCTGCGCGGGGATCATGAAGCGCGAGGTCTACGCCACCTCCCGCGTCGAAATCGATCGCTGCGATTGAGGGGTGTGGCTCGACAAGGGTGAGCTGGAGAAGATCACGGCCTACCGCAGCAGCTGCCTCAAGCAGCTGACCCGCAGCGCGACCGAGAGCAGTGAGGAAGCCGACGACGGGCTGGATTTCGATTTCGCCCCCGACATAGGAATAATTCCCTGAAACAAAGTTTATCCGTAGAAATAAATTAAAGAACTAGCGTTCCATAGGTTATTATAAGAGAAAGACCACGATAAATTCCGGTAATTCAAAACATCGCTTTGTTATAATACAACAAGACAATAACTAATTGCAGTAATTTGAACAGACATTAAATCAAAACTACGACCTAACGTCTTTATAGTCTTATGTTTTTACACGTTATCTTAAAACTATAGAGACAGTAAAACATCCTTTTTAAAATGGTTAACGAGGCGTTGGGCAAAGAGCAGCTTTTGAACCCATCAAGATGAGGTTGTTCGCGGCAACTCGTAGTAACAAAGTTTCTCGAGGCAAAACTTTCCAATTAGCTAGGCCCATCTGTGAATCGAAAGCCCGAGGTGATGCAACCCCTTTGTTGGGGATTCGCAGTCCCTCTGATTCTTTTTTATATAGTAACAAGAAAAGACCACAAATAACAGACAATCAGTTAGCATAAACCCCCTTTGAATTTTTAAACGTCTAACCACGGCTTCATCATTTCTTAATGTTCAAAATCTTTGATACCATTTATTTAATTCATTGATTAAGATTTTTAAAGGAAGTTTATTTCAGAAGAAAGAATAAGCAGAAAACAAATTCACAAAACTAACTCCCACCGAGGCTATATGAGGGAGTATATTCTTTATATATATATAAAGAATATACTTTCTTTAAATATATAAAGAAAGTATATTCTTAATTTTTTCTTAGAAGGGTTTCGGATGCCAGCGGGCGCATCTATCGTACTTTCAATTTATGGCATTCAACACGATGCAGAATACTGGGAAGATCCCGATAAGTTTGATCCGACAAGATTTTCGCGAGAGTGGCGGGAAGATGCATTTCTTCCTTTTGGCATGGGCAAACACATTTGTATCGGTAGTCGATTTTCGATTTTGGAATCAATGCTAGTGCTAGCATCTATCGGACAACGATTCGATTTCCGTTTGGCGGATATCTCTGGATTGAGTTCCGGCTTAGGCATGTCCCGCTCCGCTCATGGTTCCGTGCCATCCGAATAACATACTATAGTTGATAAACTTAAAGTATGTAATCCGCTGACCTTGGCGCATGGATATGCGCAAGACGGTCGGCGACAATGTCAGGCGGATCAGGCTCAAAAAGGGTCTGGCCCAAGAACAGTTCGCCGAGATTTCCGGTTTCAGCCAGCAATACATCAGCGGGCTCGAACAAGGCCGCCGCAGGACTGTGGTGATTCCAATGATGAGCTTAGTAACACATGTGTTCATGTGTTGTGGTAGTAACAAGTATATGCTAATATTTTGTATAAAATTATTTTCTTATTTTGATTTGTCTTCGGTGTTCCAGTTTTTTTTTTCAGTATTCTCATGGAAAATATTGTAATTGCAGGTTCTTGTCCTGTTGAATCTGGATTATGAATATCACTCTCGTTTTAGTTTTAAATGAAAATATTTCTTTGAATTTTTTGGTACCTTTACTACGAAAGGACCATTTTCACGGCCATCAAAGAAAATGCTCAACGCTCAAAACTTTCTGTTCAGCTGAATTAAAAAAAAATAAAAAATAATAATTTAAGAAACAGTAAAATTCCAGATGATTAGTTTTTGCTATCTCAGAATTGCACTGAACAGGTTTGTCGTCAGCATTTTAACTCCAATTTTATCGTCTATTTTGTAGATTAATTTATATGAAAAAATAAACTCGTATGTTATGAAAGCATATGAGGTATCTGTTTTGACCGACTCTTCTCGCGTTCTGCTAGTGATGATATAGCGTATCCAAAACCCTGTGTTAAAGATTTTGCTTGCCAGACAGAAATCTGCCTTACTAATCTTGAAATTCCCGATTAAGTGAACCTTTCTGTAACTGAGCCCTAGTGCAAATGAACCACTGTACTCTGTTTTTCAGTATTCTACAAATATGAGGCAATATCATTGGGTAAAACAAAAGTTATAATCTTTACATGCTTGTCACCTTCATTGTGATGCATTTCACTGCCTTCATTATAGTGTCCCTTGTCCTCGTCACTATGGTGCATTGCACTATATTCACTACTGCCTTTGCCATATCCTGCCTCTGGATGTCTGCTGTCTTTCATGCCGTCAAATACTCCTTGATTCTGTTCCTGATGCCTTTCATCTGATTCCGTTTCCTTGTCTGCTCCGGCAAACAGACCTCTATTGTCCTCGCGTTGACTGTGTTCCTTAGCATCAGACTGGCTCAGCAAGACTCAGTCTTCGCGCGGCCAATGGAACACACAAGCCTATCCGACAGCGCTGGCGGCATTGGCTGGCACCGCGTTGATCGCCAGCGGCAGTACAACGACTCAAGGACCGTACTCGCGACAGATCAGTCACGCTTGCGATTATTTGATCACCAAGAGTTGTGACAACGGTTTGATCGGGGATCCGCAAACGGATTCGCGATACGCCTATGGTCACGGTTTTTCGGTGGTGGTCTTGCCTCTCCTGCAGGTCAGCCTCGTCGCTATTGCGCACCACGTCGAGCGTGGAGCGCAGCTTGCCGTTGACCTGGATCGCGATGGTGACGCTGTCGTCCAAGGTGAGCGCGGAATCGCTTTGCGGCCAAGGCTGATCTACCACGAGACCAGCGTTGCCGAGCCGCTGCCACAACTCTTCGGCCAGGTGCGGCATCATCGGCCCCATGAGGCGAACCAGTGCCTCGAAAGCTTCGCGCTGGGCCCAGCGCTAAGGTTATGTTCTATCCCCCTTTATATGGACCATTTTGATGGACTACTGATAGTTTTATAGTTTATTAGTTTTTTAGTTAATAGTTTATAGTTTTATAGTTTATTTTTATAAGTTTATAGTTATAGTTTATAGCTTATAGTTCTTTTTATTAGTTTTTTAGTTTATAGTTGTAGTAAAAATTTTTTTAGTGTTTTATAGAAATTTTTTATAAATTGTTCTAATGTTTGTGGTGTCTCTTTTTTCTCTTAAATTTTTGCAGGGCAGATATAATTTTTCCTGTTTTGACTATTCTTTTTGACAGGCCTAGTACTTTTATCACCAAAATTCTATTTTTCTACTGTAGATCCTACAAATGAGAATAAAACCAGTGCTTTTTCAAGCTACTCACTGGTATTATAATATATTTATGTCAGAGATATTCCACAAGAAAAAAGTTTAACGAACATGAAAATTTAATGGAAAAAAAATCACTAACAATAATTTTATAACTGTTACTGACAACTAGGGACAGCAGGTTTAATGCACTGCCTAGTATGGATGCTATTGGGTCAAAGTTAGCCTCGCGTGGTTGTCTTTTTTGTTTCCATTTTGTTTTTCGCACGTATTGGTGTTGATAACTTATTCAATATTGTCACGTCGTCTACAAGACGAGTTATTCTCGCTAAATGACCAAACCCAAGAAACTACGATAAGGATCTTCTTTTTGCTAATTTACATTGCTAGGACACCAAGTACCTGCTATGGGGCAGCCGGGCAGCGCCCTGCATCTGCACCAGAGCCTGGTCGACACTGCCACCGGCCGTAACCTGTTTTCCAACGACGACGGCGACATCAGCGATCTGTTCCGGTCGTATATCGGGGGACTGCAGAAGTACGTGCCGGATGTGCTGCTGCTGTTTGGTCCGTACGTGAACTCCTACCGCCGTTTCACCCGCTACCTGGCCGCGCCCATCAACGTGCAGTGGGGCTACGACAACCGCACTGTGGGCCTCGGTTCCTCGAACCAGGCAACGCCGAGCTGCTCAAGTTCGCGGCCAAGGGGTATTGCCTCACGCGCGGTATAGGCATGATTTGCATCGACCATAAGCGGTATGTCCGGTCCGATCGAGTTTCGAACTGATTCCACGAGGCCAATATCCCCGGTGGGACCGATTCCGATTTTCATCTTCATCGCCTTGTAGCCCGCCTCGAGAATGGCGGCGCTTTCGTCGGCAAAGCGTTTCTCCAGATCGGCGGGACCCCTATGCCTGCCCAGGGCCAGAATATAATTTGCACTTTACTGAAAACTACAATTGAATGTGCATTGTCAGTTTGAAATACATATTCTGACATTTATTCCTTAAAATATTAATAATGTTTGATATATTAAAGTTATGAAAGCGAGAACATACAAAAGTTGTTTTTTTCAGTAAAGTGCAAATTGTGTTCTGTTCTTGAGAAGGCATAGGGGTTTTGAGCCCTACTCAAGTTAATTTCTGCTCGTTTTGAGTAGAAACTTACAAAAACAGACCAGCTCAGACATGCAAGGAGGAATTCAATTCTGAGCCGGATAGAACAATCGCTAATCTCAAAATTATAAAGAGATGCTAAAGAGCGCGAGTAGCAGAGAAATCTCATTTAGCGAGTCCAGATCAGGGTTGCCAACTGGACACATTTTATTTCAGTAGAAACCATTCCCATATACCGGGACAGAAAGACATAAAAGGGCAAAAAATGACATATTTTGTAAATTTGGTTTGGGAAGTTGACATGTGAATGGGGGGGGGGGTCTTGTGAAGTTACATTTGTCATAATACTTGTTTTTCATCTTTATTACTACCTTATTAGCTCTCCTTTGCACCCCTTCCAGAAGCTTTATTTCATCCTTGTGATGCTATGCACTTTCAAAAGTCAAGCACTGGCCTGACAAGGACCATGTACAACTTCAGAAAATGATAAGGAGATCTACTGGAAATAGTTTTCTTTAAGAGACCAAGGGCAGAGTACTCAATTTTGCTTGTGGAGATGTTCTAGGGAAGGTGAGCCAGACTTACCGGCATTATTTTAAATAGAGGGGAGCTCCTATGAAAGGGCTCCCCTCCTGAATACCTTGTTCTTTATGGTAAAGTTTGACTCTTTGCCCCAACTTTGTAAAACCGACTCCTAAAATGGGATGGGCCATTTAATTAGAATAGGAAGCTTTTTTTAAAATGCTAAGAACTTTAGTGTGAAAAGCGAGGCATTGAGGATGGAATATTCTTTTTAGAATTTTAGTTCACTGATGTTTCACTTGGAAAATAACTTCAATTCACGCGTTGTCATCATCAGATTCCTCGTTGATCCATGTTGGTTCCGTAAAATTTTGAAGTAACTGCCATATGAGATCTACAATGATAGTAAATCGATGAGCCACATGGAAGCGTTACGAAGAATAGCGGAAAAATATTCGAAACTCAGTAGCTGTCACATTTAGACTTTTTGCTGATTAGTTAACTTTTACGTTGATGTCATATACACGTATTTTTTTGAGAAACTAAGGTACGGGGCTGGTAGGCAGTTTCTTAAATTTTTGGGCCATTTTGCTACCAAAAGAAAACTTTCTTACGTGCTCGGTATATTTTTAATGCCAAAAGTGTAGAGTTAATTTTTTTTGTTTTGTTTTGGCTCCCATATTACTTAGTAAAATCTCAATACAAGCAAATAACATAATTCGCACTCAGAATAATGCTGGAACAGTTTCTATAACTGGATCAGTGCACTTGACTTGTTCCATATTTGTTACTTGCAGCCTCAGGTCTGATTTCTTCTTCCTATCTGCGGGCTGATTTTTTTAAGCTATGATGCATTTGGGGCATGTGGAACGACAAGAGCATTGTTCCCATAGTATCTATTTGGAGAAGAGGCCGGGTAGTTCTTGTTCAGTAGCTGGTCCCTTTTGTGTCATAGGGTCTAGGAACTTAGTCCCTCTCTCCTGTAGTATCCTACAGAGAAGAAGTTACGAAGGACGGTCAGCATGGCATGTGCTTGGCCTCGGCTCCGATATTGCCGAAGCACGATACCTTTTTCTCGTGAGAGTCCGACAACTCGTCCGGGCGTCAAAAAGGAAAGACGGGCGTTGACTTCAGGTGATGCATGAGGAATGGCTTTGACGTGACGATGAGATCGGCGTCGTTTGGCGAGTTCAAATGATTGCCATTGTGTAATCCAGTCTGCGCATTCTCGTTGGCCAAATTCCGTGAGCTGTGTCAATACGAAGAAAAAACTACCCTCAAAAAATGCCCAAAAAGTCAAGTATAGCCTTACCTAATTACCCAAAAATCGGCGAAAATCAGGGTTTTTAAAACTCGCTTTTTTCTCCAAAAATAATAACCAAATCCTACAAAATACCCCCTGGATCATCTCTAGGGGCTATTTAAAGCATTTTCAGACCAAATTTGGGGAATTAGGAAGAAAAAACTACCCTCAAAAAATCGCCAAAAAAGCAAGTCTATACTTGCCCACCCTAGATTTTCGTGAATTTGCATCCTTGCTCTTGGTCAGTTAGTTAAAGTTTCTCTACAATTTGTTTATTCATAGCCGCACTACAGTTATGGTTCATCTTGTTTTTTTTTGTTTTTTTTTCTGACTAAACTTAAATTTTAGTGTATCTTAAGATGCCTCAATGAATACCTATTACACTCATTTCCGTCACTGTGTTCATTTACACCGAAGGAGCGGATAGAAGAAGAATTGCCAACCGGTTTACAAAACGATCATAAATTAAATTTAAAAGAAAACAAGTTTTTTCATCTGAAAGTAAGGAGCAACATTGAAACTTAAAACGAACAGAAATTATTACGTATGTGAGGGGGGTCGCCCCCTCTTTAATGCTTCGCTCTTCCCGCTAAAGCTTCTTAGAGCTTATTATTCTAATTAAACGGCCTTTAGTACTCCAGTAGGTTTTACCGGTCTGACATTTACTATTTGGTGCAACGATGTTTGTCATGTTAACGATCATAGTTATATATTTTGAACTTTGTATTCAGCAGGATCTCGTAATAAAAGCGTTTTTTTTGGCAATTAACCCAACATCTTTTCCTGACTGGCTTCCGCGTTTTATGTACGTGCCTAAACTCTTTTACCATTTCCCGTTCACGCATTACGCATTAATGTTTTGATAAAGTTCGTCTAGCTATGAACATGTTTTATCGGCTTCGTATACTTCTATGCAGGTAATGGTAATACCAGGTATTACCAAGTTTAATTTTGTTATTATTTACTTCGTGCTTTAGTTATGTTTACTTCTCAATTTGTTTCATTGTGAAGGAAATCGGATATCTATCAGCATTCACACTATTTTCTTCTATATATCACATTTTTCCCGTCAAAAAACTGTTGTATATTACAGTGTCATTCTTACGAAAAAAGTGCCTTTAAATTGCCGTGCTCCTCCAAGTTTAAGAGGCTTCCTACTGCTCTGAGTTCAACTGAAGGATGGCCGACAAGGCGGCCTCCTGCTCGCGGCCGGTATCCCCTACGATTCCGACGAGGGCCGCGCGGTCTGCGGCGCCATATCGGCGGTTATGACCGGGGTGGCCTACGCGGCCTCGGCCGAAATGGCCGAGGAGCTTGGCGCCTTCCCAGGCTACGAAGAGAACCGCGAGCCGATGCTGCGGGTGATCCGCAACCACCGGCGGGCCGCCTACGGCGAGACCTCGGGCTACGAGCTGCTTTCGATCAAGCCGGTGCCGCTATTGAGACTGTGCAGTAGTGGAAAAGTAGAAATCCGTAAACAGTAAAAATGAAGCTACTCGTCTCAATGTTAAGTGACTCTTAAAAAATACGGGTGGCTTAGGTGCTTCTTATCGATTCTGCTTATTCTATGTTGAAAAAATTTTTCTTACCCATGATCATACCCATGAGAAAAAGGAAGGGGTACGGTCTTTTAACCAAACCACCACCAACCCAAAAAAAATTCAATAAAATAAATCAGGCAAAACTGCTCTCTGCTTTTCCTTTTCACTGTAGGTATTTTTATGTCTCTAGTAGACGTGCATAGCATTAATTTTTTTGGCATGGTTTCTTTTCTCTCTTCGTTTTGACTCTTTACATTTTATTAATTTCTTTTTTGCACTTCATCATTTCGTGTATCCCCAACAATGATAGGCGTTCAAGATAGCGTGCCATTCTGCAACCTGTTTATTGGATCGACTCAGTCGTTCCGATATAGTCCGTAATTGGTTTTGATGTTCCCACTCCAGTTCCCCTCATGTCACCAGATCTGGTCAGGATTTAAAATGATGGTTCTAAAGCACAAGATCCTTCTAGAGATCAAATTTCACTAAGATCTGATCACCCATTCGCAAGTTACACATACCTCATTTTTTCTAATTTTACCAAATAACCCACCCCCCACCCCCCCCCCCCACCCCCTCCCCCCCTCCCCCCCCCCCCCCCCCCACCCACACATACTCGGGCCCTCCTTTCTTTCCACTCTATTCTTGGGGAAAAAGATCTTTACAAATGATGGGCGTTTGCCTTCCCCAAAAAGTTGACGGTTTTGCCCCCCCCCCCCTCTTCATAGAAATTAACCGGTATAGAAGCAGTTAACCTGAAAAATGGGTCAATTATCCGTTATTTCAGCTATATTATTCATATTTAATACACACAAAATACTACCCTTATTTTTTAGAGTAAAATCGGAACACTTTATTTTTTGAAGTTTATTTCCAAAAATGAAATCCTGTCGCTCCTTACTTTCAGCTAAAAAAAACTTGTTTTTTTATTTAATTTATGAATGTTTTTGAATCAATGCATTCTTTGATTTTGGCTCTCCGCAGAGGAATAATTAAAACGAAATTTGTAAGTTTTTTTGGCTAAATGGCTTTCTCATAGTTTGTTTTTTTCATAGTTTTTTTTTCTCATAGAGAAAAAAAGGAACGGGGGAGGAAGCCTAGTTGCCCTGGGGTTTTTTGGTAACTTAAAATGGCAACAATGAACATAACTGTTTACTTCACTGTTTAACTTTTTGTATCTTATTTACCCAGGAATTATCATTTCAAAGTTGGGGCCATAGGCAGTTAAAACAGAGCTATTTCTTTTGGCAGTGCATGAATGAGGAGCGAGACAAGAGGTAGAAATTGCCCCTCACCCCAGATTCCCCAGCCTTTACCAGTAGATTTTCAAAGCATCTGTTTTTGGTATGTCTCTTTTTTGTCTCTTTTTTTTATCCGGGAATGATTCGTTTTAAGTTTTAGTGTTGCTCCTTACTTTCAGTTAAAAACACTTTTTTTTTATTTAATACATATAGTAATGGTTACTGGGAAGTGTACAGATGTTTTCAGCACATTTTTTTTTTGGTTTCGGGGGAAGGGTTGAGGGGGGGTTACGTGAGAGGATTTTTCCATGGAGAAACTTCTCATGGGGGAAAGAGAATTTCAATGAAGGGGGTGCAGGATTTTATAGCATTATTTGAAAAAAACAATGAAAAGGATCGCCGAACGGCCGATGCGCGCTGCCACCGAGAGCATTAAGGACGGGTTCGTCTTCTTCGATCAGAACGATAGGCTGGCAGCTTACAACAGCAGCTGGTTGCGTGATTTTGGCGATGCTGCCGACGAAGTCTATCTGGGCATGACTTTTGCGGAGATGATCCGCGTCTTTGCCTATTGCGGGAATGTTTCTGCAGCCCTCGGGCGCGGGGAGGAATGGATTGCAGAACAGCACGAGATGCACAGCCTCCCGGTGTGAAGCCAAACGCTTCCGCCAGAAAGTCATGGGCTGCCTCGATATCCTGATACACCAACAACGGGATGACTCGGTCGAACGTTGCCATGAGAAGTTCTCCGTCAATGTTGGGCTAGTGGGTTGAACAAACGGATCGTCTGCATCATTGTCCGTATCTCTTGTGCAAGCAAGCTCCCCCACGAAGTCGTATGAATCGGCCGGTTTTGTTGAGTCAGCTCGTCATCACTTGACCGAAATTCTAAGTCAGGGGGTTTTATATTGATGGTGATTTCTAGAAACTGTTTGTGGCTTTGGCATGCTTACCCTTAATAAGTTACTCACACATTGCCAAATTATATTAGTGTGCATATTGCAGTTTTGTGCTCCGTGTTGAGCTCCATGATGTCCTTGGTATCAGTTTTTTTTTTAATTATATTAGACGTCAAAGGAAAAAGAAAGTAAATGTTTAATCAGAAAGAGAATTAGTGGTGGTATCCTAGTTTTGAGGTCCCAGCCTCCCAGATCGGACCATTGCCGGCGAACGAATGCCGTCATCGTCGCCGCTCCGGCTCACGCGTCTTCGGACTCGGTCCCGGCCAGCTTCCAGTTCGGATCGCGCGAGCGCGTGTCGCGGGCGAAGGTCCACACGTCCTTCACCTCGACCACCGTCTCCGGATCGCCGTCGACCACGGTGTCGTCGGGCTTGACGACAGCCGAGATGATCTGCGCGACGATGCGCACGGTGACCATCGCCTAATTCCGCTTTTAATTTAAGCATTTGTAAAAAAAGCAATCAGTAGCCCGATAGTAAATAGTGTTTTTTTCATACAAATAATTTAAAGCAAAGAAAATAAGTGACACGAAAAAGATTGTTTATGAAAACTTAAAAAACGTTACTGAAGGTTAAAACTTGTTAGCACTAATAACTAAGGCAATTACTTTTGTTTTGTGAATAAGTTAAAGCCTTCTAAATACATACTGATAGTTGCGATATTTACTATTGGTGTCGGACGCCGAGTCAGGCCAGACGCACCCTGCCGCGGTCCCACTCCCGGGGCCGCGGCATCACAGGGAGGAGGACCCGATGACCCAAAAAGACCAGATCGACGCACTGATCGGCGAAGCCGAGGAGGTTTCGGACGACATCTCGGATATCAGCTGGATGGATATTCCCGTGCTGATCATCTTCACGTTGCTGTTCACCATCGTCGCGCTGCAATTCTTCACGCGATACGTGCTTAACGACAGCCTCATCAATTGTTTCAAGGGGGAAACAGCTTATTCCTTTAAAATTACTACGAGCCAAGGTACATTTTAAGCCATGCTTTTTGCAAGAACATCGCAGCGTTGAACACTTAATTACAGCAAAACTCTGAGAGAAGGGAAGGCGGTGCCGGTGATCTATCTGAATACACAGGTCGTAATTCTTCTTTCTGTGCAATCCAGCCAATTTCCAAGGGATCCAGTTGACACTCAACATTTTTCCAAACTTGTAAGTAACTCTTCGGGATTTTGTAATCTTCGTCATCCGAACACGCTTGTTATGATGAACTATCTCTTCCACATCTCTATCGACTTTCCAAGGTGACGTCTGAACATCAATGACGACATTTGTATCGAGGCCTTCCGTACTGAATGTCACTTCTTCTGAACTGAATGTTGTTGTTTTCTTAACTTTAGTTACTTCAATCTTCTTGACACTATCGTTCTCGGTGACTACCTCATCAATCGCTTCTAAACAAAATATACTCCCGCCTTCCTCAGAGAGATTTCAGGCGTTGTGCTACGGATAACCGGCAAGATTTCTGCAATCGTTGCCTGTAGGTGAAGTATCCACGCGCCTCGATTCGAATTGTGACGACTTTACGGGTTTTGAATTCGATTCTGAGATGATTGCAAAGAGACTCGGCTTAATCGTTGCCCGCGACGCAGGTCTCCTGTTTTAACATCTCGGCTTGTTTTCACACCGTGGAACGAGGCCGTCGCTCGGCGGTGGTTCTTAGCGAAAAGAGAAAGGACAGTTGTATTCCCTTAGAGGCATTGGATGCACTTAGAGACCCATTACTACTGAATTTAAATAGTAATAGAGCTTGTGGTTAGTTATTTGTTAAAAAAAACTTCCATTGTTTTCGTTTTTCTAAAATAAGGGAGTCTTGGTGGTGAAAATTGATTCAGGGTAAGAGAATATATTTAGTTTGATGAAATATAAGTTTTAAGTCACAGAACACACAAAAGATTAATTTTTTCTTTGGATCTGAGCTCGAAGTATCCGTTAGGGCCAACTGTGTTACCAGACATCTGTGCTAGTCCTAAGGCCTCTAACAGTCGGGTGTCTGTATTGCAAGTTTTTCTTTCTCAGATCAAGCATGCGCAGCTACCACTGTATGCTGAATGATACAACTTTATGCAGTCAGCAGTGGGTTATAGAAACACACTGCCTGATATCACCCTATACCGCTTTATGCTGGACTATGTTAAATTTGGTTTCACGAACAATCCAGAAGAGAGAATTTGAAGTTTTGGTGGTAGGCAGCATGCAGAAAAGAAAGTACCAGTGAAGTTCATGCCTTTGGGTCTGCATTTTGCACACACTTAAGCTACTAAGAAATTATTATGACTGATCACAATAACCAACTATTGCAAATAGCTACTCTTTCAACATAACAGCACTCTGCTGTGAATGCAGCCACTTTGGACTGCAGCTAACTGCAGCTTGGACTGCAGCTTTACAGCACTATTCCATTCGGGTCGCGGCCCGCTCGACGGGGCCGCTGCGATCGTTAGCCAACGCGGCCCGGACACGTTCATACGCCGCCAAAACAGCACGTACATCATCGTCGGGTTGCGCACTGACGGATGACCCAAGGCTCAACACAGCAAAACAAACGACGCTCATTCTCATAATCTTCTCCATGGACTCTCACGTACGCTATTCGTCGTTGAGGTGGGCAGTCTCCCCTACCGTTCATTAAACGACCACAGTTCCTTCGATGTGTGGTTGTATGTATGTATGTTAGTATGAGTAATATCCATTCAGACAATGAGGGCTTGATGCTTAACTGTTTCAACTACTGACTAGGTAACTGAATTTTTGCTTCTTCTACCAGGATATGGCAGGAGTCTTAAAACCTCAAGCTGCCCACATTCTGATCGGTTCTTTAAGGGCTCAGTACCCAAAATTACCAATCCACTTGCATACCCATGACACTGCTGGTGCAGGAGTGGCATCAATGATAGAGGCCGAGATCAGCTAATGCTCAACTACGCGCTGCGGCGTGTACTGGTCGCCATCGTTCTTGTCTGGGTGGTGGCGACCATAGTGTTTTCGCATCTGCATCTGATCCCGGGCGACCCTGCTGCACTCCTGTCTTCGTCGGGCGGCGTTCTGCCTCCGCCTGAGGCGATCGAAGCGCTGCGCGAGCAGATGGGGCTCAATCGGCCCTTGTGGGAGCAATACACGAGCTATCTTCTGGGGATCCTGCGCTTGCGATCTAAAATACAAAAGTAAACAAATGTAAATACTAGCAAAAAACAAATGCAAATCTTAAACAGATAAACCTTCAGCACAGATAAAGTGTGCCTTTTCAAGTTTTCATTGCGTATTCTCAGCTTATTAATTACAATATACTGACATTAAAGTTTATTTGAGATATAATTATAACATTTTGAATAGTATAAAAAAGAAAAATATTTTGTGACAAAGTAGGTAATTAATTATATCAATGATTATTAAATGACCGTATGTTGATAAACTTGGATCTTTCATTCATGGTCTGTTGTACTGAGGTTTTGATAGTAAGGACATGACCGTATGTTGATAAACTTGGGTCTTTCATTCGTTATCTGTTGTATAGAGGTCTTGATTGTAAAAAAACAGTTTGTTGGGCAACTTTAATCTTTCATTCGTTGTCTGTTGTATAGAGGTCTTAGTTGTTAAGAAATGATCGTATGTTGATAAACTTGTCTGTTGTATAGAAGTTGGTAGGACAGATATTTGTCTGGTTCCCCCGAAAGTAAAAGTAAAGTAAGCTATTGCGTTTGAAATAATATATATTTATCAAGTGCATTTCTTTTATTAAACTGTTGAGAAACGTAAAAATATTTTTATGTTTTTAATATATAAAATCTTATGTTACAGGCTGCTGCGTCCTTGCTTGGTTTGCACAGATTCCAATCAGGATTTACTCTTAATGGATTGAATTCTTTTTATGGAATTCTTAATCCATCCCGAGCACCACCGCGCCGGTTTTCTGTATGTCCTTCCAGAGGTCGCGGAAGCCGCAGGCTTCCTTCGTGAAGCCGGGCGTGTCGTCGCGCGGATAAAAGTAGATGATGACATCCTTGCCTTTAAAGTCTTTCAACGCCACTTTTTCGCCGTCCTGATTGACCAACGGAAATGCCGGTGCCGCTTTGCCCTCTTCAATCGACATGTGACTCCCAAAAACTGATTCAAGTGAGATCATTTTCGCATACGATTAAAGGCCAAAGCTTCTGAACTAGAATCCGCAGCAAATAGCTTCGACAAGACCATTGTTCCGAAGAAAATGAAAGTCATGCGTACAGGGAGGGACCCCAGCCCGTCTCCTGTTCATGTCGTAATAAGTGGCGAAGCAGTTGAATCAGTCACCCAATTTGAATACTAATTTGAATACTAAAATCAGACAATATCCACAGTGACGACATAAAAAAAAGAAGATTGCATTAGGATGTAAACTTCAAGACGCAGTTGGCAACATACACCTGCCCATCTGGTGCAATCGCAATGCCCACCGGACTCTGGTGCCCCGTAGAGAATCGCGTGATGACACCTTCGGGGCTGATCTTGTTGACGATGCCGCTGCCAATGTTGGACTGGTACAGGTTGCCTTCCGCATCCACGGCATTGCCTGAGGCTCCCGTTTGCCCCCGCACAAACTCTGTGACACTGCCATCCATGCCAATTTTATAAACGATATTGTCTCGATATTGACGCGTTCTCTCGGCGTTCTCGGCGTTTCCTGCCTCACACGAGTGGGCGAGGAGCCCTCACTCGAGAGACAGCGCTTCGATCGGCGATATCGGCGCTGCTCGAGTGGACGGGTCCCTGGAGGTTGAGACTGTCAGACCCGTTGACCATCCTAAGGGGGATGGATCTCGCCGAAGAGATCGCCACCCTGCGCGCCCGCGCGGAGTCGAGCGAAGCCGAGGCCGAGCGCATTCTGCTCGCCGCCGAGCTGGGTGTTTTTTTTTTTTTCATAGCCACATCTACAAGGAGGCCGCGTGGAATTTAAACAAACTTTGTAGGAAGTAAAAAGCTAGGATCATAGTTTCTCTTATTTATGCTAAACACCTGATCTGACCTGCTTAAGATAGGAGGCTAGTATTTTAAGTATGCGCCTTTCATGACAGTAGGGTGCAATTTTTTTCATCTACATCAAAGAGAAGCACTTTACCCATTAAAGAGTTTGAGACCAATCCAATCGGCGCTCCTTACTTTCAGTTATTTTTTTTATTTAATTTCGTAAAGGAATTTTGGCAAGTTCGCTCAGTGTAAAATTTCCCCTAGAGAGCTTACCCCCGGAAATTGCCCACCTCATGTAAATTTTTACCGCAGTCAACATACATACGATTACCCCCCCCCCCCCATAATGAATACCTTCTAATAAGGTATACTAAATCCCAGCAACGTTTAAGTTATGTAACTTAGAGCCCTTTCCCCAGGGCCTTTCGGGATCAATGTACCTGTAAACAATTTTTCCAGGTTTTACTCTCCAAGTACTTTCATCTCCCCTCGGTTCAATATAGCATATTGCAATCAATTGTAATTGATTTTCATCATTGACAGCCAATGAAAACCACTATACTTCGCACAGAATGGCTTTCAATGGTGGTCAACAACGAATACTGACTGGACTACAGTAGGTTTCAAGATGTCTCTATTGTGAACAGCACGGACAATCAGGTTCAGCTAGGTGTGAAATCATGTTGAATTCTAGGTTATTTGAAGATGATTATGGTTGAAAAGGTTTCCACTTAACCAATTCTTTCAATCTCATTTCATTTTCCTTGGTCTTGGTATTTACAGTCTTTTGTCATATTTTCAATGTACAATGTTATACATGCATTTTATTCGATTTTATATTTTAATGCATTATATGATTTCATAGCTAACTTAGAAGAAAACCCTTGCACTAATATTACCCAAAATAGTTACCTTTTATTGAACTAAACCTTTTTGGGGAAAAAAGGGCTCGGGGAATTAGTTACCCTTCGATCAGTTTTGAATCTTTAAAAAAGAACTAAAGCTTTCACTTTCCAATAAAATTAGGCCCCTCTGGAGTTAATATGACCACTCCTTCAATGAAAACCTTGTAAGCTCCTAAGGTATAGCTTACAAAACTTGCCCCTGGTCACTGGAGGGCTTTATGAACTCAGGAGTTTTTGTTATTTCATCTTTGAACTATTTTTAACAAAGTTGCTGAGCGCACGCCGCGAAAGCGTGGGTCACGGGTTCGATCCCCGATGGTGGCATGCTTTTCTATTTCTCTAGTGTTCTTTTCTACCTAATATTTATAAACATTTAAACTTTGCGCCAAGAAGAATGAATAAAAATTCCGAAAGCTCTCTGAGAGCCCAATTTTATTTTCAAGTTTATATATATCTATATGTATATATATATATCTATATATATGTATATATATATATATATATAATTCTCAAAGAGTGGATTTGCTTGTCTGTCTGTAAGCCTGTCTGTCAGCATGTACGTATGTATACATACACCTACTATACTGCTCAACGTCAAAGCAGTAACCTTCTTAAGTTTCATAAGACACTTTGTCTACTTCAGTTGGCCCTCTTTCCCCATTGCCTATCAATATTGCCATTGTTTCAATTCGGCCAAAGTGACTTGTGAATTCCTTGTCAGGGGTACAATCCAAACAAGTATTACATCGTAACTCTGATCAAGAAAGACATTTTAAATGTATATTTGAATAGGGCAACCATCCGCTTACAAAATAATGATGATGACGATGACGATGATGAAAAGGCTCGTAATGACAATAATAATGATCACAACAAGAACGATACTAGTATTGAGAGGAGAAGCAGTCGACGTCGTCGTCGTGGTACGGCGATTGGTCGTTGGAGGTGTTACTGTCATTCTATTTGTTCCTTCCAATTACAGACGAGGGAAATTAAAGTTGGTGGTTCTAGCAAGAAGGTTGGTCGGGTAACGCTATCTTTGGAGCAAAGTTTGGCGATGAGTTCAACCAGACAGTGGATCAGCTGCCACCCAGCATCACACGCGTCACACTTGGGATTTGCTTCAACCAGGCAGTGGACCAGCTGCCACCCAGCATCACACACCTCACACTCGGGCAATGTTTCAACCAGCCCGTGGATCAGCTGCCACCCAGCATCACACACCTCACTTTCGGGATACTGAGCACTTTGGGGAACAAATTCAAGGCTACCGGCGCTTCGCCCTCGCTCGTTTCATTCGCCGGCTCCGGCAGGACTTCGACAACCGGCTCCTCGGCGGCACCGACATCGACGCCGGCGCTGGTCAGCGAGGCCTGCAATCCATCGAGGATCGCGCCTGCCAGCAGGTCGCAGTAGAGCGAAATAGCCCGCATCGCATCGTCGTTGCCCGGGATCGGGAAAGTGATGCCATCCGGATCGCTGTTTGAATCCAGGATCGCGGCGACCGGAATGCATCCGACCATGAAAGTTTAAAACAAAAAACAAGTGTTCTTTCTTTTCTTATTGATAAGAAAAAATAATATTTGTCATATCATAATGTAGTAGCATCATCAGATGAAGGATATCTTATCTATTTCTATTGACATAATGAAGCATGATTAACAATTCTGACACAATGAACTTTTCCAGTTCAGTCTAGTGAAGAACGAATTTCCCTGATACTAATAGTTGAATAGAGATTATTTCAGTATATTCTGGCCAAATTCAACTCTTTTAATGTATATATTATTATCTAGACTCTGTATCTTACAGTTCCGGTTACTATTGAGCCGCATCGCTCCTTACTTACAGTTCGATACCATGAACTGTTTGATAAAAAAAAAACAAGTTTTATTCAACTGAAAGTGAGGGGCAACATTAATACTTAAAACGAACCGAAATTAATACGTATAAGAGGGGTCCCCCTTATCAATACCTCGCTTTTTACGCTACCGTTCGAATTTTGTCCCATTTTGGAGAGACTCGCGATCTGCGATAGCCATCGCTGGTCTTCTACAGCTATCGACCCACCACTCCCTCTGTTGGTGCCAGCTTCGACCAGTATTCGACCAGCCTGTGGATCAGCTGCCGCAGTCCGTCACCCACCTCACATTTGGCCGTGAGTTCAACCAGCCTGTGGATCAGCTGCCACAGTCCATCACCCACCTCACACTTGGCCGGGACTTCAACCAGCCGGTGGATCAGCTGCCGCAGTCCGGGTTCTAGCCTACACCAAGCAGGCCGTAAGAGCAGTGGTGGATATGGACCACGAAACTGCCTATGAGTACCTGGGTGCTAAACTGGACGCATTGCGACTAAACGACGAACTTGCCACGCGACAACGTGGCATGCAGGACTTTCTTGACGAAAAGAAATACCGGCCTGGTGCATAACCTGTATCCAGGAAGAGTGACTGATATTACTGTGTGCAGTATGCACCCTATATCTAAACTACTAACGTAACAAGAATCCACTCAAGCCACCACTTGGTTTCACTCGGCCTGGCAGGTCCTTAAATTCGTCTTTCAATTCGAAGTCGTCAACGAGCTCAACCTTCTCTTCGTTGTAGACGATTTGCAGACGTAGATTGCTTCCCCCGGTTGAACCAAGGATGGATTTGAAGGTGCCGTCTTCATCATCTGCGATCACGTCACGGTAAGCATTTGCTCGGCTCGCCTTGACTTCACAAAGGCCGAATACATGGACACCATTCTTTTGCAGTTGTGTTGTAGGCACAAAGACGGCGGACGGACGGACGGACGGACGGACAGAAGGACGGAGGCGGAAAAATCAAACAAACCGAGAAAGGTGCGGGGTCGCGCGTGTGCATCATCAACAGGTCTTCGACTGGACACTTGCAGTTGTGTGGTAGGCACAAAAACGGACGGACACCAGGACTGAGGCAGAAAGACAACGAAAAACGAGAGACGTGCGGGACACTTCCAGTTGTGTTGTAGGCAAGCTGGCTTGCCCCGAAGACAAGCGCCAGAGGCTCTAGGCAGGCTGAACATAATCGCGCAGGATGACCGCAATCGCCGCAAGAGCGACCGGAGGACCCCTGTATGAGTGACACCGCAGTAGCCAGCGCTACGTCTGAGCGCGAGGCCGCATCCAAACATTACGGCACGGGCGGCGCGCTCGGCAAAACCGGGTTTGCCTGGGCCGTCTTCGAATGGGCCCGCAACCCGTATTATATCCTGATCGTGATCTATAGATGTCATCTGAACCAACAGCGATATGCTGAATGCCTTCGCCGTTGTAGGCTTTTAGGTATTCCTCGATCTGCCTGTTCTCGTCAGCACTTTCGTTAATCGGAATGCGGATCTTGCCACAGGGCGATGTCAGTGCTCGACTAAAGAGACCCGTCGCCTTGCCTTCAATATTAAAGAACCGGATCTCCCTGAAATTGAAGATGTCCGCGTAGAACCGGAACCAGGTATCCATGTTTCCGCGTTTGAGACATTAAAACGTTCTGAGGAGAACCTGTTTTAAAGAACGAACTGCCAGCAACAGCTTTATTTGGGCATTACTATCATGAGAATAGCTTTGCTATTAGGTTTTCAAGAGATAATTTTTCATTTTGTGTTTAACCGTATTTGAATTGTTCATTGCTTTCAAAATTGATGGTAAACTACTTCAAATTAATAGGTCTAGAACAGAAATACGGAGTTGCTGTTGAAGTTTTAGTTCCTGTAATGAAAGGATAATGTCTTATTATTGAGTTCGCTACACATGTTTACCAAAGTATACCTTTCAAAAATCTGCCCTTGGGCTATGGGGGGTTTTGTCAATCCCTGAATTTTTGTTGTATGACCTTTGGAATATTTTTAACAAAATCGCTATCCCACAAATTTTATCGAATCCATTTGGGAAAAAAGGGCATGAGGGAGAACTAGTTGCCCTCCGACCACTTTAAAAAGGGCTGTTAAAAAGCGCACTAGAAATTTGTATTTCACTGGACAACCACTGCATCCTTTTGGTGGCTCTGATTCTAGATGTGTTGGAGTTGATCCACTTCCCTCTGAAATTAATACCAAAGGTGATACTGCGGTTTGTACTATTGTAACTATTTTTAGTACAGACACCATTCAAATTCCAGTAGTTTTTAACATAACTCCAAGAATTGATGCCCCTGCAGGATTTATTACAATTACTTCTCAACCAGAAGTTCCAGTAGTTGTTTCTCCTACTAGTACTCCATTATCAACCAGCCGCTGATGGAAGTGCTCTTGAGCAACATGCGGGTCCGTGAGGAACGTTGGGGCGACTTTAACTCAGGCCTTACCGCCTGCCGCACGGCGGAGCGGCGGTTGGGCGAATTGATCGAGCGCTACGGCGTCGAATTGATGCTCGACTGCGTACGCCTCAATCTCGACCGGTCGGAAGCCCGCATGCGCGAGAACATCAAGGTGCTGCCCGACGGCGAGTATTACTACGAGGACTATCTGGATATCTGTTAATAAGTGCCGATGCGAATCAAGCATTAAAAATCCCCCTGGGGCCATTTACCCTTGATTGGCATTGCCAGTTAAAAAATCAGTTACTGGTGGTTTGTTCTAGTATTGAATTAAGGGAGTATGAAGAATAAAAGGTGAGTTACTTTATTTCTTCATTTGGTCTGTACACACGTACAATATAATCTCATCAACAAGGAAAACCCTTCAAATCTGATATTATCGGAGATATGAGAAAAAACTTTTTGAGGCATGAGGTCACACCTACAAAATGATCCACTACCCTTTTTTCATCGAGGCTAAAATAATCTAATACATCATTATCTCACAAACCATGTCAGTTTCGGTAGAAAAAGCCACAAAATAAATGTAAGATAATAATAACATAAGAGGTATCACCCCAATGCATTCTTATTCAGGATTAGTTTAAATAAAGGGAGATGACAGATTAATTCCTACACCCCCCAGCACATGTACTCTTACCTATACTAGCGACTAACGAGTTGGTCTTCGCCTATCAAATGCAGTCTGGCGTGTTCCAAATGGGACCCGCGGGTCTGGATCCTTCGCTGACCGCGGCCGACGGCTTCTCCGTGGCCGCGGCCGACGTCGACGGCAACGGGCTAGACGACGTGGTCTCGTGCGGTCCGAACTCCAACTCCCGGCAGATCTTCTTCCAGGATGCGCCCAACACGTTCACGCAGGTCGACCTGACCTTTGGCTCCCAGCCCTCCGAGGTCGTTAGTTAAAAGTCACATTTGTCATCTAGCGACCTCTTGAAGAATATGCAGTGTAGAATATCGTCTTGATGGCCATCCATATACATTTCTTTTACTCGTTCTCAATCCCGAATGAATAACTTGTCTTTTGCAAACGAAAAGTATTGTAGTGACAAGCAGACTTGATATTAAACTTCATTTATCCATGGATTTAGTGCTTTTTTAATGGGGTTTGGAAGCCAGTTGCAATTAAAGGAACTTATCATTCTCTGCCGATTTACGATGCGATTTTCCAGCAGAATCAGCTCCGGCACGTTCTGGTGCGCCAGGAAGGCGGCGCCGTTCACATGGCCGAAGGCTATGCGCGGTCGACCGGCAAGGTCCGCGTCGTGCTGGTGACATCCGGTCCGGGCGCGACCAACGCCGTGACCGGGCTTACCGACGCGCTGATGGACAGCGTTCCCGTGGTCTGTCTCACTGGCCAGGTGCCGACCCATCTGATCGGAAACGACGCTTTCCCAATAGAATGGGGTTGGAATCAATGGGATGGTTAATAAATTCCAAAAATTTGATAAATGGGGGTGGGGTGGAAAATGACCAAAAATTTAATAGACTGAGGGCCGGAACAAAATATGAATTCAAGCATCAATGTTTAGAATCAACTGCATGTTTCTAACTGAAGGGTAATACAACGCAAACATGAGTCAGTTATTTGAAGTCATGGTAGTCTCCTACATGCCTTGCAGGATTTTAAAAATGTTCCCCATAATTTAACAGGTGATGTACCAACAATAATATTTTCAATTCAAATTTGGCCATTTTCTTTTTTCTTGAAACATCTGTTTTTTTAAAGAAGTGATAAATGAATTGTTTATTCAATAAACTCAGCTTTTAATTGATTTCAAATTTAACAAGAAGAGATAAAAACAGTCATCTTGGGCGATTTTGAAGTATTTCTTGGAGGATAGATCAACATTTCAGCCTTTATTTTCATTTTTATATTTTTCAATCTTGGTGTTCCGCCAGGTTGGCCCGATGATGGGATCGTTCGATGCCGGGTATGGCACCTGGTATCTCGAAGATCTCGTCGGCAAGAAAATAGCCAAGGAGATGTGGTATTGCAACATCAAGATCAGTGCTGAGGAGGCGATGGCGATCGGACTGATCAACCGTGTTGTCCCTGATGGTCAATTGGTTGAAAAGACGCGTGAATTCGCACTGGAAGTCGCTGATCGCGGTGCCTTCGCCCTGGCGGCGATCAAAACCCGTGCAGGCCGGTGGCCCGCCGGTCCTGATGGGCGCAGGCTCGAAGTTTGTTCCGAAACGCGTTGCCGAAGACTGCGACGGCTGGGTGCCGCTCGACGGCTGGGGCGATCTGGCCGCCGGACTTGCCGCCATCCGCGAGGAATGCGAAAAAATCGAGCGTCCGCTGAGCGAACTGCAGCTTGGTGTGATGGCCGCGTACGATCTGTCCACCCCCAATACCGGCGTCGACCGGATCGGCGAACTACATGAAGGTAGCCGTACTCGACGACTATATGAATATCGCCGGCACACTGGCCGATTGGACATCGCTGCCCGATCACGTGCACACCGATTTCTTTACCGAAAAACTGCCGGACGGCACCGATGCGCGCGCCGCAGCACTGGCCGATTACGCTGTGCTCGTGGTGACGCGGGAGCGCACGCCGCTGCCGAAGGAACTGCTCGCACGCCTGCCGAAGCTAAATTTCATCGCTTCACCGGAGATGCACAAAGGCCTTCCGAGGAAAAAAACCAGGCCGTCACTGATTCATGGTGTGGTCACATCAAGAGGAAGGTTGCAGTGCTAAGATCAGCTATTCAGTGGCCCTAATGCGCCTAGCGCACAAACATGTACCTTGCAAGTGCACTGTATGTGTCAATCAAAATTAACATCAGCATCAACTATTGTTATACCTACCCAAGCTAGGATTCAAATCCACCCTGGTTGTCAAATGTCAAATGAGAGCATTAACGGAAGAACATGGCAAATGATCACGTTGACAAATTGACAATATGTAAATCTGAATATAAAGAAAACCTGTTGATTAAGCCCAAATTTCATTGCGTTATGCTTTTAGTGAAATAATACTGACTAGTTAAACATAAGTCATTAAAATACCAAGAAGGCGAGTTTGGTCAGTGTGGTGAATTGATTTTTTCTTTTGGAGGGGTTCTGAGTTCTTTATTTAATAATAAGTTTTATAAACAAAACATAACTTCAAGACAATCCCTTCCGATCAATTTTGACTCTTAAAAAGGTAACTCAATTTCAATCAAACGAGGTAGCTCTGAACTTTTATGCGACCACTCTTTTGCATAAAAACCTTATATGCCCCCGGGGCATAACTTAAAATACTTGCTACTTGGCTCTGAGGCGTTGTGTCGACCCCAGAGTTTTATTATCTGATTTTTGAACTGTTTTCAATAACATGCCTATCACAGAATTTTCATTGGATGGGTTTGGGCAAAATAGGGAGCGAACTACTATTGGATTAGATTCAGCATAATCCTGAAATTTCCCAACGTAAGCACATGTACAAGCGGACACTGCATTCGCAGCACAGAGTAAGAGAGCCGCTAAAAACCAGTTGCTGAACTTACCTAGATTCATAAAAAATCTCACTCTTTGTACACATAACGCCTTGGTTAATGGGCAGGTTGAAAACCCTGTCCCGCTATTGAATTACTTGTTATCTACCGATTTGAACGTTTTCCCAACCTTGTCACTTGCATTTTATATTTGAAACCAACAGAAATTAACATTTTTCAGGGGTTACCGATCAATGATAAAAAGACAAGAAACAACGTGAGCACGTCATTCATAAACTGATCAATGACTTATTTATCATTAAGAGTGTGCCTTTAGATTGGAAAGCAATAACACTGAGCCATTTTCAACAGCTTATGAAGCTATGGCACAAACAAAAGCTACAACCCACCACCATCATGAAGCACATGACCATTATAAGGTGCACATAAGGCTTTGGAATGTCCTGACAACAGTGTGGCAAAGAAAAATAGCAATCATGCTTTAGTTCATACTTAAAAAGATCGGGTATATACATGCATTTGCACTGCCATATTTTGGGTAATACTTCATAAAATTATTCCTATCTTCCTTACCAGAAGTTCCTGAATCTTCTTCTGCAATTGGCTGATCGTTCTCTGGTCGGTTTCTGATTGGACGTTGAGTTCGCTGATTTGCTTATCACGTCTGAGAAACATTTCGTTTTTTTTTTTTTTTTCTTTGCAGCTTTTATTTTTTTTTTAGTTGCTAATGGTGATACTTTTTTGCCTTTGTAATTGCCAGCATTTTTTTTTTACTTTTTTTCTGTTTTTTTTTTTTTTTAAATATATATGCATTTATTTTCCTTCAACTGAATGACAGTCTTATTTTATTCAGCAAAATAAATATTTCAGAATATTACACAAAGTTTCTTCAGTATTTACCGTCTATGATTTTTATTTAAGCAGATGCCCCCGTTGATGGCAGTCTTCCACCCAATTTGTGGTTTCTCCACCATGTATCAACACTGGGACTATGGATGACAAAACGGTCTTTCAGATGTCTCTTGAAGGCGTCGACTAACTCGATGTTTGGGTGGGCATCGGATTGCTGAGTGAAGACATCATGGTAGCTGTCTGCAGTACCGAATCCACATAATTACCCCATAAACATCCGCGGTGGGTCTGTGGTAGCGAGCTTGAGGCATGCCTTGAGCGAACAGATTTCAAATCCTCAATTGGATGAGGAAATAACATTTGATGAGTTTGACGAGGCCATCAACCCCAGCCCCGAAGAAACGGATTTTGACCGCATTGTCGAAGAATCCGTCAGCCGCCGTGGCTTTCTGGGCGGTGTATTGGCATTTGGCAGCTTTGCTGTCATCAACAGCCGGTTTGCCGGAACCGCAGAAGCTGCGACAGACCGCTTTGCATTTTCACAGATTGCCACCGGTACCGATCTTTTCGAGAAGCGATGAATGAGTCAAATTTCATGTGCCGCTGAGAACAAAATAAGCCCTTTGATTTGGAGTTTTTGACTGCCATTAAAATAAAACTTTCCTTTGGTTTGTTCATTCTCCGAAACAACAGTTTGTGGAAACATGTAGCTATTTTTTGAAAAACCAACGCGGTGGACTGTTGAGCGAATCTTGATATTTCAAGCAGTATTCGATATAGTTGTTGTGAGGTACGTACCTGTAACATTATATAGGATCAGACCATCTTTTCCTTCACATTGGCTTGAATTTATTTTTTTAAGTTGCTTTCTCTTCACTTGCGTTTAAAGTATTTAACGTATTTTGGATTTTTATGTGTATACACAAACCATTTATTTCTTAAAAATAAACGTTATCCGTAGAACAATAGTAAAAGAATAAATAATATCAATCAGAATTCCATACATTTAATTAGAGAGAGAGAGAGGGGAGAGAGAGAGAGAGAGAGAGAGAGAAAGAGGGCGTTTTTTTTTCAAGTGAAATTGATTTCCTAGTATTTCAGAAACAGTGTATAGGGTATCACAGTCTCTTTTAAGCTTGAAAGGGGTTGTAATAATTAGAAAATTTCCGACTTGAAGAAAAAATTTTCGTTGACTGTGCTGCTGCGTCTTGAAAATCTCGGTTACTTATAATTTTAATCGAATTTCGAGGTATGAGAATAAAACCTTGAAGTAAAATAAGGGTGAAGTAAAATAAGGATGGCTGGCCTCATCAACGGCTTGGATTATGATTGTTGCTAAAATCAACTGTTTTTAGAAATATACTTTTTTAGGCTTGGTAGGGCCATGAGGAGTCAGTTAACGTGATTCCCAATTAGAAAACCCAGTACTTTTGTCTTATACCCACCACATTCAAGATTTTGTATTGCGAAAATGAGAAAGTAACTGGTTTTCATGGTCTTTATATCAGACAATATTAGCTTCGGCTAGATGTGAAACTACATTGTAGCTATATTTCCTCTTGATATATCTCAACAGATCAAATTCTAACAACTACTTGCCCAAAAGGGACTTGACACTTAATCCTGTGGCAAGAAAAGGTCGCTTGCGCTAGGTCTAGATACTAGTATTTCATAATAATATGCTCTGATTGGTTCATTTATTATCTTTACCAGTATTTCTTCACCAGTGTTACTGAACAACTTACGAGGATATACGTCGTAGAATAATATTTGCAGCCGCATCTTTATAAAACAAATAAATAACATCGTGAACTGTTGAATCGAAACGTCATCTGCGGGCGAGGGAGAGGCGAACGGCTCATGCGAGAGAATGGCATTCGTTCGAAGATCAGGAAGAAGTTCCGACTTCCGCAAACAACGAACTCGAAGCACCGACAGCCGGTCTTTTCGAATCAGCTGCCTGAGATCGATATCCGTCGGCCGAATCAGGTTTGGGTCGCCGACATCACGTATCTGCGGGTCGGTCGAGAGTGGTGCTATCTCGCGGCCCTAAGGTAATCACAACTGGTCAACCTTTTGTTGTCTAATGTAGCTGACTATCATCATTGACTTCCCGAAGGGACTCCCTCCCCCTGTCAATCAAGGTCAACTGCCTCAAAAAAGTTGATTGTTCAGATCTAATTATTTCTGTTTTTTTTTGTCAAGAGGATGAATACCTCCTACCTCCCCCCTTAAGCTTTTTTCTTCTTCTGTATTTTGAGCTGTAAAATGTAACTGTCTGTCAGCTCACTGAATTTTCGACTTTGGGTCTCCCGATCGGAAGTTTGAAACGGACTTGAGTGGTGAAAAACCGGCGATTTACCCACTAAATCGGGTATTTTGGATCAACCTTATGCATCAACCAAAGTCCCGACTAGTAACGACTCCTACTCGACCTGGAGCCACACACATCAAAACGCATTTTTCGCCGCTTTTTAGGCCTCGTAACTATAAAAGCGGTCCCCCTTCGTAGCAAGCTTCCGAGGCGCTTTTGTTACTTTGCCGAAGCCGAGGATTTTACGGGCAGCGATGACGGGCAACTACCGGGTGGTTTTCACAATCCGCTACGCTTCCTGGACGATCGCGAATAGCAACAGTCGCTCAGCGGTGAGTGTCGGGTGCCGTCACCACAATCTCACCGGCTCTGAGCTCGACCGCAACCGGGCGCAGACTTCGCCCCGGGCACGGGCCGGCTGTACACAGACCTGATTCTATGTCGTAGAGCGCGCCATGTGATGCGCAAATAATTTGCTGCCACTTTGGCAACTGATGGCTTCCCATTCTCTTGGGTTATTATCATTTTCCTTGCTACTTTCTGCCCTACAGCGAAAGATCGTATTTCCTCTTCTGAAAATTCTTTCACAAATAGTGACTCTTTTACTGCAACACTGGCTATGTTTAGGTGATTGCAGGTAAACTGATCAAGTTTGGAGCTTGCAACGCGAACACCGCGATACTCCAAGCATTTTTCATGGTAGCATAGCCTTTTTTCAGGAACTTCACTCAGATTTGGGTAAATCCACTGAACCTGTTTGGCGATCACATACACTGGTTGATCTGCTGTAATAACAGGAACCTGCTCCGGATTTAACTTTAGAAGAGCCAGTTTGATGATATTCATTGTATGACGAACAACGGCTGTCGAGTTTATACTTTCATTGATCAACGGCAGCAACGCGGATATACATTTGACAGACTGGCTTGTGGACTTCCTGGAGTGGAAAGCTGACCAAGATAACCAATGTTCCAAGTAGGCGCTTGAAACTTCTACAGTAGGGTTCTCTGATATGCTGAATGCGATGGTTGATTTTTGTTAAGATAGTATGACGTTTAAGGGGAGTTTCTCCCTATTTTTAAAAATAAGGCAAATTATCTCAGGCTCGTGACTTTTGATGGGTAAGTCTAAACTTAACGAAACTTATATATTTAAAATAAACATCAAAATGCGATTCTTTTGATGTTACTATTGTTATAAAAGTTCCGTTTTTTAGAGTTTTGGTCTCAGTTTCAAACCATGACATTTTTCGTTATTGAATGTGTGGGTGTAGTCAGGAAGACATTTATAAAAAAGTCCAGTTTAATCAATGTTGAACATGTTGTACAGGTTTTAGTTTTCCAAAAGCTGTTTTAGTTTATTGATCTATTCTGAACAAGCTGTCTATGCTTGCACACTCTCCTCAATTTCTTTTTTTTTTTTTTTTTTTAATGTATGAGCTTGTCGTATTTTGACATTCAAGAGCGATATCCCACCATAGATCCCCCATGGATCTAATTAGAAGCAAGCTTCTAACAATCGTACCACTTAACCCACACTTTGATCTTTCATCAGCCAGGTTAATTCTTGCTTTCTGGAGACCTTGCTCCATAAATAGCCAATACAAGGCTAAACATTAATTCTTCTTGGATTCTCTATCACAACTCCCAGAGTTGATTCTCTTGCCTTAAGCATTGCCCAGAATCCTAATATTCATGTATATTACTTTCATAGCAAGTAGTAGGCCGGCCGTCTCCGCGGCGATCACCGCGTGCCCGGAGCGCTCCGCGAACGCGAGCCCCTGTTCCCAGTGCTGTTGCGCTGCCGCGGCATCGCCGAGCCGCGTCGACGCCGTCGCGAGTGCATCGTGCAGCTCCGCA
Organism: Alatinidae sp. Z8VKAUB7J3; assembly: GCA_010016025.2. NCBI lineage: Eukaryota > Metazoa > Cnidaria > Cubozoa > Carybdeida > Alatinidae > Alatinidae sp. Z8VKAUB7J3. Next base: position 203,579,871 of record JAAAKM020721499.1, read on the forward strand.
AGCAAAGGCTCGTTCCCGATCGCCTCCGCCTCTTCGTACAGCGCCTGCAGCGTCTCGCGCACGCGCTCGGCCGGCAACTCGATCCCCGCAGCCGCCATCGAGTACCGGATTTTTGATAAATATATCGCCGTCCACTGTCCAAGAATTTCTTAAGTCCGGCTTTCTCTTAACACAGGAAGGAAGATTGAGGCTATTTTTAGTCAGGGCTTCATTCGCTGAAATTCGCGTACCCGTCAAATTCTTTCTTTTTTTCAAAATGGTTGATCGAGGCTTCAGGCTGGAGAAAGGAACGACGATTGGACGTACGGTAATGTTAGTTTTCTGACCAATTTTGCATATTGAGATAATTTCAACAGCTCTCGTCGGGAAAATAGAAGCCGGCCAACATGCGCAGCAGCGTGGTCTTGCCGCAGCCCGAAGGGCCTAGCAAAAAGAAGAGCTCGCCTTTTTCTATCGTGAGTGAAACAGCATCGACCGCGGTCGCCTCGCCGAAGCGTTTGGTCACCGATTCTATCGTTATGCTTGTCATTGCGATTCTTCCTCTACCCGCGGGTCCGGGGCAATTTCGGTCAGGGGGTGAGCGCACCGGAGCCCCTGGTGGATGTCCCTTCAGATTTCATCATAGTAAACCCAACGATAAAACGTCAATTGTGGACATACAAAAAATATGATGATGGTAGAAAAGCTTTCAGTCTTGCCATTCCGTCATATACTTTAGACAACCTCTTACGCTGTTTAACGCACATCTTTAGAGGGAACTTGAAAGGTTTTGTACAGCGAGTTTGGACTCTTTCCTCGTGATATTTCAGATTTTATTACTTGGTTGAAGATGTTGCTATTTGGTGTTGTCGTAGAACTGACTCCGTTTGATGGCATCGAATTCAAAGACAAATTTCGATTCATCGATGTGATGAGTGATGCAGCGTTTTTGGCGATGGACTTGGCCGCCAAAGGACGGCTTGATCTATCACGAATATTCATCAATGCATATCTGGAAAAAACCGGCGATCATGCATCGATTGTATTGTTGCGTTGGTATCTCGTTTACCGTGCGATTGTGCGAGCCATGGTGGCAAAAACCAGATCCATTCAGCAAGCCACCTCATGTTTTCTGCCGGAAATAGATAAATTCAGATTTAATAAAATTAGCATCATTGGAAAGTGTTAATTTGTTTTTTCCGATTGAGCGCAGCAAAATTCTATTTTTGAAGTTCAGGCGAGGGCAGTCCAGGAGATCTTTTTGAAGTTCAGGAGTTTTGAAGTTCAGGACAATTAGTAATAAATTTTACGTTTTCCTTATTTTAAACTAGCCGCTCATTAGCTTTTCTGGCTGCTGACACATTTATGATCGGTTTATGACGATTGGCTGGTGCGCGACCAGTAGGCAATCGTCCTTCAGATGGGGTTCGACGTTCAGGACTTGACGAGAGAGTTAATCGCACGCGAGGGCGGACCGGAGACATGCGTCAGGCCGATGACGCCAGAGAACGATCTGCGGGGCACCTATGACGTGCGTGTAAATGACAGCGAGTGGGGCGCCCGCCTTGCCGATATCCTCACGCGGATCATGGCGGCTGACATCGATGTGATAGCGAGCAACATAAAATGTTACATGTTCTTCATATCAGCATGTAAACAATGTTTTAACTTACCACCATAAAATTATTTATCATGATTTCTCTTGACATGGTACTTATCCTATTTTGGTGTCATACACAGCTTTTAAAATGGCTTCAGATACATGTTCAATATGAGTTTTGTCGTTAGTATTATTGGATTCATTTTGAGTATCTCTTGATAAACTCAATGGCAGTAGCAACGCTTGTTGGCGCTTTTTTCGATTCGTGTCTCCAGCCAGCTCCACCGCCCTGCTGACCCGCTCCAACTCTCCGTCACTCAGCTTTTGCAAACGGAGTCATGTGGATCACATGAATATGTCTTTGCAATCCCTCTCATCGGCAGGTGTTGTGGAGGAGGTGGGTCACATAGATCCTGCCCTAGCTAGTAATGGCAATGCTCTTTCCTGCGTTGGAAATTTCAGAAAACACCAAAGTTATCATATCTCTTGTGTGAGTTGGGAGTTTTGTGTGCGGCGTCATCTTTCTATTCATGATTGTCAACGTGAGCGTCTTTGCCACTTTTGAATCTATCTGTATGTAACTGCTATCCATTCATATCATTCGTATCCATCTAAATTTCTGCTTGCGTTGGTTGTACGTGATTCCAATAGTGTCTATACCATCGTTGATGAGATGCGAAACTGAACTGCATGGTCAGAGAGCTGACGACAATTCATTTTACGAGCCTAACCGCTTGGTAAAAATGAACCCAATTTTGCTTCGTACCCGTTGGTTGCAACAAGATTGGAACTTCTTTTAGCGCTACACGTACCATAAATCCTAAAGAATTAGTGTTACCTAACGAGCCAATAGCTATTGTCGTGGGATCATTTGCACATGGAAAAGTAAGTTCATCAAAGGGCCATACCCAGGATTTAATTTCAGAGTGGGGGATTTACTAAAGTTTTTTTTCTTCGGGGGGGGGGGGGGTATATAAAACTTTAAAAAAAAAACTCAAAAATGTGTTCATACAAAACGGCGGATGCCATGAATATGCTAAAGTAAAACAACCAAGGTTCAGTGCGTTTTTTCACATCTGAAATTTTTTTTTAGAAGAATGGGAAGATAAGTTTGTAAACCAAGATTAAAATATTTGAAGCTAAAATGATGACAGTTCTAAAATCCGGTTCTAAAGCATGGGCGCTTCGACAAACGGAGGAAGAATTGCTAGACGTTATCCAGAGAAATTGCCTACGGATAGTTTGGGTACTCGACTGACGGGTGACACGCAGACCACCTTGACCCGCGGACCGGTGCCATCGTCGGTGGAAAAGTCGAAACCCTCGCCCAGGTCGAAGTCGAAGCCGTCGAAGTCGATGTCGATACCTTTCGCCTTGAGCTGCGGCTGGATCTTCTCCCACAGACCGCTCAGGTTGATGTTGACGTTCTTGCTCATGGTTCACCTCGCCTTGTAAGTATGTATCAATGCGAGAAGGTGCACTCGCGTAATTCAATTACGTCCCGAGTGAATTAATTTTACTTTTCAATTAAAAATAAAAGAAGAAGAAGAAACTGGATTTTCTTTCTTAAGAGAAGGATAAAATGCAGCAATGGGCGTACTTTTGAAAATTAACTTTTTTCTAAAAAGCAAGGCTTCACTATTGGTTGCAACAGTTGGAGATGCGGAGTAGTAATTTAAAAAAAGTAATTTAAAAGTTTTGTGCTTGGGAGATCTGTAAGACCAACATTGTTCAGAAGAGATTTTCTTTCTTATTGGAGCAACAATTTATCACAGAAGGCAGGGGCAAGGAGAATCAAGATACATGGGATTAATAAGCTGCCTATGGAAAAACCGGCCTCGTCAGAGGTATAGAATTCATCGTTCCAATAAGCCAATGACCAACGGCGGCCATTGACCTTGGCTTTAATCGGGGTACCTTTTTTCTCTGCGGCGTTGCCTTTTTCAGCCAAAGACACGGCCTTGGTGCCGACACCCTGTTGCAAAGAGACAAAACCACCGTCAAAAACCACTTTAATTTATCTGCCAAACATTTTTGAATTAAATAGATTTCGGTTTTTAAAGGGATAGGAAGATGTTAAAAAGACGCAAATAAAAGCGTTAAAAGAAATTTATGATTTTTCATTTCAAAAGTAGGTAATACCCTTTTCCCTCATCTTAACAGGCGATTAAAAATTATGATAGTACAATGTATGAAAACTTTCTATGATATTGTTTCCATGCATCCGGTTAGAAACCTTAGGCGCTACCTCATGTTGGAACTTTCAGAAACATCCTTAAGGGGAAGATCATTTGACCAAACTGTAATATACACTTCTACTAATGCTACTACTACTGTTACATTTACTACCACTAGTACTACTGCTGATAATTCAACTACTACTTATATTGCAAATAAGACTATAAGCCATAATTTCAAGAGGTATGTAAATTTACGGGTTATTAAAAGATTATATAAGCAGTGTCATAGTAACAGCGAATTGTGTTAAGTTTAAATTTCGCCTAAAATAAAACCAACTCTCTAAGAAGGAACAAAATGGAAAAGTATTATGAAACATATTTTGAAGAAAATAAAATGGTCCAAAGAATGCATGGAAATATCTAAATGAAGTCACAAAAGAATGAAGAAAAAAACAGATTATAGCTATTCAAACGCATGATGGGATTGCTGATAATCCAGTGGACGTAGACGAACTGTCTGCAGACCATTTGTCGAATATGGGAAAAATAATTAAAACCAACATTTCTGAAGAAATTTTTGATTGTACGCTTACTCACAAATTTGAATGTATTCTTTAACCAGTAAATACAGTAACAATTTAAAGCACACACACAAATACAATACTAATTAATAACAACATACTCCCCCCTCCCCCTAAAAGAACTAAACAAATATTTAATAAAAAACCCAAAAAGATTACAGAGAACTTGAAGGAAATCATAAGCATGGTGAGAAACTTCCTGATGTCTTTTTTTTTTTTTTAACGAGTAAAAATCGTTGATGGGAGAAGTGGGTTCGCGGCTGCGCAGCTTCGTCCGGCTGGACAGTCAGGCCAACCGCGTATCACGCGCCATCGCGGTGCTGAAGGACCTCTACTCCGAGACACTGCGCATCTCCGACCTGGCGCGGCAGGTGATGATTAGTGAGTCAGCGCTCTATCACAGCTTCAAACAGGTCATCTACATGTCACCGCTGCAGTTTCAGAAGAAGCTGCGTTTGCACGAAGCGCGGCGCCTGATGCTGATATGATCCTGGGGCCATAAAGGACAGCAAGGAAGGAAATTTTGCTATTGGTAATTTGATCTTGTACAGTCCTTGTAGGAAGCTAATCTAGTCCTTTGTTTAGGATGTGTTAAATTCTCTTGCAAGTAGATGGGAACCAAAGTGTGCATTGCATATGTTTTATTACTTTTGCTATTGTACAGGGTAACTCTAATGCCTCTGAATATTGGCAGCAGATCAATTATGCTCAACTGTGCCCTCCCTTGATCACAAACTTTGAACATTTTCTACATATGTATGTTTATTTCTGTGTTTGTGCTGTTGCATTGGTGATTTCTTTTTTCTTTATGTAGTAATAGTTATTTGGAAGTATACAAACGTTTTCAGGGGAACTTTTTCGTGTTGGGGTTGGGGTGGGTCAGGGGGAGTTGGTTACGCGGGAGGATCATTTCACGGAGGAATTGATCATGATAGAAGAGAATTTCCATGAAGGGGGCGCAGGATTTTCTAGCATTATATATAAGAAAAGCCTTCTGAGTTACACTCTCTTTAAACCATTATTTGCTCCTATAATGTGTAACCTTTCTTTTATAACTCGCCTACTTATAAAAATGTTTTCGAGGCTGCGACCACTCTCGCAATGAATTTCGGAATTTTTGTCTGTTTGTTCTTTTTAGAACTATTACTTATTGCTACTATAATATTTAACATTTCTTTTATAACTCGCCTACTTATAAAAATGTTTTCGAGGCTGCGACCACTCTCGTATGGCAGTCTTAAATCACAAACCACTGAGTATATATTGCACCAACGATGTTCCATTTCCACCAAAGTTAGCCAATAGGAGTTTTGGTATTTGTTGATTGCAGGTCTGGCGTCCAAAATCAAAATACGCTACGATAGTATTTCCTAAACGGCTTATATGTCACACCATTGAAATCAGAGCCATTCAAGGATTTTCAATCTGCATGATTGGGATAGGGATGTACGATGGGGCCTCACCCCCCCTCAATAAAATCAGCATTATCGCAATGGCCGCACCGACCAGAACCAGGGCAACGGTAATGAATTTGGCGAAAAACGTTCCGTATTCGGCGAGAAATCCCGTCAATATCTATCTCCTGTGAAACTATTCATATTTACCTGCCGCATTGTATCATGCTGCACAGCCATCTCATGACAGATTGACCGGCTTAGTGTAGATGGCAACCCTCTGGCAAAAAAATCATAACCGCGATCATTATGAAGTCAGGACAGCCGGAAACAATGCAATATGTTTCCCAACGGGAAACCTATTATCTCACTCATTTTATCTCTCTTCTTGCTCTTCTTATGGATATATGTATAAATCATTGCGTGCTTATTATTCAAAATCTCGATATGTAGTGATACAATTCAATAAAAGTTATTTTCACAGGTTCAAGATTGTTCTAGCGTGTGCAATATATTGGTACAACTTGCTTTCAACTTACCTTGCAACACAAAATGGGACTTATTTTTTGGGGCTTTCAAAGGTATGGTAAGAATTGATGACCTTACAATGTCAAAACCTTAAACCCAATCATCATAATTGTTACTTTAAATTTTGACACGTTTTGATTCTTGCTGTCACTTATCTTTTAACCCTTTCCATTCTTCTTCATTTTGGATTTTCGTTACTTCAAACAATTTTTAAATGCCCTTTACTTCAGCTGCCCTTATTGGTCTAGTTTTACATGATGCTTCAGGTTGTAGATTTGTTAATTTTTCAGGTTATGTTCCGGGCTTCACGTCCTTCGCGATGTTCTGATAGGTCGTGGAGATCGCGCCCTCGCGGCTGTACCGGATGCGCGGTGACACGCGCACCATCGTGCCCGGCTCGAGCATGAGGGGATCGCCGTCGTCCTTGATCGGCCCGGTGCGCATCTTCGGTCCCTGGAGGTCCTGGACGATGGCCAGGGGCACGCCGAGCTTGCGACCGACCTTGCGGACGGCCTTCACGTTCTTCTCGTGCTGCTCGTGGGTTTCCCTCCCTCAACCAAAAAAATCCCCCTGAAAGCGTCTCTACATTTCCCAATAACCATACAATATGTAAACACTGGTAAAAGTTTGTAACTTGCAGCCCCTGCCACGGGGACTGTAGGGGAGTAACTCGTCCCTAAAGACATAGCTATTAGATTTTTCGACTATGCTAAATAAAATGGCTATCTCAGAATTTTTATCCGATGACTTTGGGGAAAAATGAGCGTGGGAGGGGGCCTAGGGGCTCTTAAGAATAAAGAAAATCGATGGTAAATAGAAAACCATGAATTTTTGTTGTACTATTCCCTTTGATATGAGGCAAACACATAACCACTACAATATGAGAGTTGATGACTTATTTTCCCAAACTTTGTTTTCAAAATTAGTTTGGCTCTCTTATAGCCTTCGCTATTTTACATAAGAATAGCAATGAGTAAACGTGACGTTGGATCAAGAAATTCTTTCAGGCAGTTGAATTTAGTGATAGGATTAATTTGCTTCCGGACACCCTTCGGAGGTATTTTGCCCAGCTGGTTGATGTCCCAAAGGAAGAATGAGCTGAACCGGCTGGCGGGGAGCACCCGCGCGCTGTGCCAAGGCAATTGTGCACCGAACCACTACTGGGACCGAGCGGCAAACGCGCCAAACTTCCCGGAGCTGTTTGAGCAGATGGAGCGCGAGCTCAAAACCTACGGCATCGACAGTTGGAAATGGTACTGCCACACGGATCCGGGACGTTCCGGCGATGCTCATATATGTAAAAAACATGAGAATACAAAAGTTCGTTACGTATGCTAATTTATAAGTTACGTATATCTTTTACTTGTAAAAACGTTCGTAAAAAATTTAAAGTTCTAGTTGCCTTCTTTTGTAACCAAAAAATCGGAGGGAAACTAGGATTCCTCCCACGCTCTCTTTTTTCTCAAAATCATTCAAGCTATGATAAAGCCATTTAGCCCCAAAAAATAAATATGCAAATTTTGTTTTAATTATTCCTAAAAAAGCTTGTTTTTTTTTTGTTTAATCGCAATAAAGCTCCTTCTCTCAGCTAGTAAAAACGATTCTGAAAATGGCTAACAGCACTGATACCTAGTTCTCCCTACGCTGGTGGCGCTGCTGCAAGAGCTTTAAGTCAAGTCTGTTGGTGCCTTGACTGAATAAATGCCTTTATTCAGCCAATTATACAGTGAATATGGCTAACAGCACTGATACCTAGTTCTCCCTACGCTGGTGGCGCTGCTGCACTTGCCTTTTGTCAGAAATTACTGTTTCATTTTTAGAGAAAAATGTCTTTAAAAACATCAGGTGGAGTGGTTTTACTATACTGAAATACACATAATGCATTGCTTTGAGAATTTTTAATTCTTAGAGGCCGGGTAGTTTTAGAATGTTGGCTGCTCTGTGTAGCAAATTTGTCGTGGAATGCCTGAAATCTTTGAAAAGCAAGTTGCTTGGAATGGTATTGCAATTCAAGAGGAAATGTAGGAAAATTCCAGCGGTGCGAGTGTCATGGGGAGGGGGGGGACGGTCCCGAACGTCCGGGCTGGCAGGCAACCGGAGGAGAGAGACGCCGGGGCGCAGGGACACGGCTGCGCCGCCGTGGAGGAGGCCGGGGACGGTTGAGGAGAAAGCCGCCGAAAAGGCGACCAGGTCCCCACCCGAACCGAAGTCCTAGTGGAGGTCCCTAGGTAATCCGCGAAAATCAGGCTTCCTACGCAGCGCGAACGTCGGGTTGATCGGAAAAAGATATTTATATAAGATAGTTCTTTACCATTTTCAAATCAACTCTATAATTAGTGTCTTAAAATTTTGGGGTCATTACGTTGATTTCATCATCAAATTTCGCTTCTTTCCAAGCTCCTTTCTCTTCCAGCCTCTGTTATCCAGCCCCTTGTTCTTGCAACTCCCTTTCCATTAACATCTCAACAATATCCCGCCACTCAGTTGTGTTCCTTTATTGGGCAAGTGAAAGGTCTCGTAAATTGGGAGCGCGTGCTGATACCGAATGGCAGTACAGCGACGAAGGAAGAGATGATTGAAGGCCAGCGTGGCGAAAAAAAATATGTCGCTGACATGGAAATCTACGTTGAGTGTATTGTTGCAGAAGAGCAAATGGCGCGACGCGAATTGGGCGATCTTGAGGCAGACCAGGAGCAGGAACGCGAGGATATGCTAAACAAGAAATACAATGCCGCGGTGGACGAAATGGAGCGGCTGGCGGCGCAGTTCAATTCCGCCGGCTGGTCCGTCCGCCGATGGTGCACGAACACGAGCAGACCGCCCCAGGAGGGCCGCGTATCGTGGAATTCGAGATGCAGATCATCGAAAAGGAGGTCGAGGTCGACAGTGGCGCCTACCTGCAGGCGATGACCTTCAATGGCTCGATCCCTGGCCCGCTCATGGTGGTGCATGAGGGCGATTACGTCGAGCTGACGCTCTACAATTCGCCCGAAAACCTGATGCAGCACAATATCGACTTCCACTTATTTTGCTTTGCTTTAACAATTTTTTGTCATTGATGTCATTTTAAATCGCCTGTGATTAACAAATCTGCTTTTATTTTCTTCAAATTACTTATGCAGTGTCCTCCACTTCCGGAAGCTAACACGATTTTTTTAACCATTTGATCAAGTTTGCCGTTTGTTCAATAATCTAAATGCTTAATTTTAAAAATTTTTTTACATTTGTTAATAATTTCCATCATTGATAACTGTGGTTTCAAAATTGTGGTACTCAACGTAAGGTATTCTTGCATTTATGCATGTCAGACATATACACACTTACTTGCCTCTTACTTGTCATCATGGGCGTATGAGGACTTCAGATTTAGAGGGGCTGTAAACTTTCTGCCGAATGAACAAGAAAATTAGGGAAGCAGTCAGAAATTTTGCATACGTGAATGTAGGTAAGTACTAGGTGCATCATCCAAGGAAAATAGCGGAAAACAGCCTGCAGGTCTTAAAGGTTGAGGTTTCTCTTTGGTTCAGGGGCTGACCAATTCATGGTCGGCCTGCGCGGTCATGGCAGGCTTCAGCCAGGGTGGCGGTGTCGGACTAACACTCGCCAACTGGATGGTCGATGGCGACCCTGGCGCCAATGTTTGGGGCATGGACGTCTCGCGCTTCGGCGAATGGGCGACATTGCGCTACACCAACGCAAAGGTGCGCGAAAACTACTCACGCCGTTTTTCCATCCGCTTCCCCAATGAGGAACTGCCTGCCGCTCGCCCCGCAGCCAACTCGAGGGCCTTGGCGACGGCCACGTCGAGCAGAATCGACGGGGGCACCACGGCGTCGACCAGGCCGATCCGCTTCGCACGCTTGCCGTTCAGCTGCTTGCCCGTGAGGAGCAGGTCGAGGGCAGCGGTGACCCCGACCAGCCGAGGCAGGCGCTGCGTGCCGCCGGCACCTGGCAGCAAACCGAGCTGCACTTCGGGCAGGCCGAGCTTGGTGGAGCGCGCGTCGCTCGCGACCCGCGATTCTAACAGAAAAGTTCTTGTCTCCTTCAGTTAGCGATTTAATTCACTGCAAATTAGCTCATTCTAGTGGCCAAAGGGCATCCGTTTAGCATTGCACAGAAGGCAAAAACACGTTAAATGTACATATTGGGTTTGTCCTTGACGCTTTGAAGATAGCTTCAAAAGAAATGCATTTGAGCGTATTCACACTATAGAAGGCCAGATTGGTAGTGTCAAGTCTATTGGATTCATTGTGGAAAATACAGCACTGGCACTGAAAAAGAAAACCTCACCAATAGAATTACTAATATCAAAAATCCCATATGGAAAAATTACAACCTCCCTACATGACCAACAAAGAAATTCATTTTTTGAATGAAAAGCACTGGTGCGTCCCTATTTTATATTATTCTTTTCTTTATCGCTTCTGGGGTGCCGGATAGCCCGCCACTTGTGAGCTACACGGGTCATCACGGCTGACTTCTTCTTGGGTTAAAGCTTGGATCGATTAGATGTTTTTCCTTTTCGATATCATCAAAATGAGGTAGGTCCTGCCATTATGATGTCCCTATTGTCGTCAGCAACAGGGATATCTGTGACAATCTGACAGACTCAACACTATGACAGATTGCCAAAATATTGCATCTCTTTTCAGGGCACATATGTAGAAGAAATTGACATGAATAACTTGTCTGGGGGGATCCAAAATAAAAAATTAATAGAAAAATCTAAAAGAGAAATTCTGTGTGAGCTTCAAAAATTGGACCCCTTTCTTACAATACTTGAAAGTTGGAATGGCGATAAAATTTTGATATCGCATTGAACGTTCATGATTTTCAAGTGTATGGCCTGCATATGGTCATTAAAATGAAAATCATTTCTTGCCTAATACTGGTCCTTATTCTTGTCCATGTGGCAAGTGCTCAACAACAGGTGGAGAAGACTTTTACGAAAGAAGAACTTCATAAAGACTTTCAAGTATTCCGGGGCAGCCTCGAAGACTTTCATCCGGGCAAAGGTTTATTCATTTGTTGCGAGATGTTTCTGAAGAAGTTCAAAACATTTTTTGTTTCTTTACAAGCAAACTATTCGAAGCAAGCACAGGGACCGCGCAGCCTTTTAAAAATTGGGGGGGGAGGGGCAAAACAACGAGCGAAGCGAGCTAATAAAGGGGTCCGGGGGCTTGCCCCCTGAATATTTTTCTGAGACCATGCCGTTTAGAGCGTCGAAAAATGCCCTTTTCAAACAAAAAAATAAAGTTGGTCTTCATCCTTTTCCTGTACTTGCCACCTAAACAAATGTGATATCAGGAAATTATTTAGGGGTGAACAAGATTCACATACATTATAGAACTGATAATTTTTCAATTAGATATAAAAACATTTACTGACAGAAGTATAAACACATTTAAATCACAGAGAAGGTTTGGCTGAGTGTTCATTAGCTAAAAAGTTCCTAAATTTCTAATAAACTTGTATCATAAGGAATATGACAATTCATCATTAACAGTGTTTTTCAAAGCAGGCTAAAAAATAAACGCTTTATAAAAACCTGGACCCAATTTTGCATTCAAGCGACGTTTGTAGGGTGTCCCAAATAAAGTATATTATTCTTTTTCGAAAAATCTCTCGATTTGTATAATTAAATGTGTTGTTTTAACGGTTCCGTGAGTTAGAATAAAACATAATTGTGTGACTTTCACTAAAGCGCAAAATCTTTCAATGCTTCGAGCTCTTAGAAAAATTATTTTCCAGATTTTCTTTGTCTAAGAGTGCTTCATTTATCTCATTGGCCTTGAGTAATTCTGCTTTTGCTTCGGCCTTGATGGTTGCAAGTTCTTTTTAAAGCTCAGATACTTCTTTTTCTAGCTGGCCTATAAGAGCATTTTGTTTATGCAATCTCTCTTCTGAACGATCCAGATCTTCAAGAGCCAAATCGCGTTGTTCATTTGCATCTTCAGCTTGCTCTTTATAACGTTGTTCAGCCTCTACACTAAAGCGTGTGATCCCAACGAGGCCTGCATCGTGACCGCGCCCTCCTCGGGCTCGCGCGGGGTCTACGGCGCCATCGCCACCGCCGGTGAGTGGGGACTGAAGAACGGTTGCGCCGTGGCCTACACCGACAAGGGGACCGGCACCGGGGCGCACAACCTGGAGGACAACACGGTCGGGCTGATCGACGGCCGGCGCGCCGATGCCAGGGACGCCGGTCGGGATTCGCCCTTCACCGCGCGGCTCAGCCGCAAGAAGCGGCGCGGGGAGTTTCTGCGCAAAGCGGAAGCAGGCTCGAAGGTCGTCCTCTGTTAAGCGGGGATAGTTTTCTAAAATGGCAGCGTGCGTCCAACCTTGCCCCAGCCATTGCAAGATGCTCCATACCGGGACACGCGTATCTTTGATTACGGGTTTGCCGCCCAGAATATGGGGGTTGCTTTCAATGCGATCTGTGATATCCATGATTCCCATTGCACGGTAGTCGTCAGTTGGGTAGGGCAGAACATGTACCTAACACATTTTGCATACATACTTTACCACCACCCCTGCTAATGTTTAAATATATAGCCCAAATTGGTTTCTGGAGTACCAAAGAAACCAAAGAATAAACTGGTTTGCTCTTGAATTTTACATTTGAGTAAGCATAAATTAAGTGCATAAATTTCGAGTGAGCAGGACACAATACACAAGTACCCTGAATATAATAGTTGCTATTATTACAAATTTAATTTTAAACCCTTTAGGGACCCTTCAAAAAGAACTTCCTCGAAGCCTGTATGTAATGACCCAAAGTCCCCCGACGAGACATGCAGCAATTGTGGCCATGAAGGCACAAGCAACACCGTGCCAAAGACTAAGGGTACAGCCGTAGGTGATAAAGCATGAGAGTGCCACCAGGGAACGGTTGCAGTTCTCCCAAACCATGGTCTGTGGGATGAACCTGCCGCCCTCGGACCAGCGCATGATGCTTCCCTCCGAATACTAGCGTGCTCACGACAAGAAATGAATGGCTGGTGCCGGTTTTACTGGCCGTGGGTGGCGGCTTCTTTATCAAATCCGATGGGCGCAAGCTGAAACAGGCAGGCCGGATCATCCTCGGCATCGCCTTCATCCTGATTTCTCTGAGGTTCCTGCGGGAAACCATGGACCCGATCCGCGACAGCGCGATGTTGCCGTCTATTGCCGGAGTCCTCGAACGCGATTTCGTCACGGCTTTCATCGTTGGTGCGGTGCCGGCCTGGGTTATGCATGCGAGACGATCACGTGCTTCCCGCTCGCCCGGCGCAGCACGTCGTTGACCCGCGCAGGCTGTTCGCCGTCGGCACCGCGGCAGATCAGCTCGGTCAGATGGCGGAAATTCGTGGTCGCGCTCGGTGACATCGCGGCGCCCAGGAAGCGGTAGTCGCTCACCCGGTCGGAGGCGATCTCCAGCGGCAGGCCGCGGGCAGGGTAGACGTGGATGAATTCGGTGACCGTCCGCTTGTTGCGGATGCGCGTTTCTGAAAGAGAAGAAGCGGATCAAGGGTCTATCGACCCCGACCGGCAAGTTAAATGTCTACGATCGCATCAACCATGTCACGTAATTACTGGGTAACGACGCAAGGGGTGGCTCGACAGCCACCCCTTTTTTTCTCTTTTTTCTGGGGGAGCGGGTCCATGGCAGATACAAACGAAGCAGCACCCGGCGCAGATGCCGCGCGTGAATTCGATACTGCATCACAGGCGGAAAAACCTCGCCGCAGATGGCTGGACGGTGTGTGGGACGTGCTCACAAACCCCTTCGTGCCTATGGTGAGTTTCGAGGGCAAAGCAGACATTGAGTGGGTGCGACTAAAGAGTCTGCAATTGGGCATTTATCCCCGTGCCCGGACAATTGTCGAACGGCAGTTCGTGGCACATTTTCCCCTTGCTGAGCTTTGCAAAAAACGTCGGAAGCTGGGCGTCGACCGGACATCCTATGGAGTGGCGTCAACGGTGCGTGCTTGTGAGTAGACGGTGTGGCAAGTGGCTACGCCAGCGTTTCAAGAGCAGCACCATATAAAAACGATTTACAATCTTCAGCTCAAAGTTTAAATCATCAGAGTTCATTTAATACTCAAGCAAGCGGCACTGCCACTTCGCAACAAGCTTTTGATGATATTTCCCCAAGAGGTTCCGCTACAGTGGCGAATGTCGGTTCAATAACACCCTCAGGGGCAGGTTCCGTGTCGCTAATTACTGATAACGTCGACTCTGAAAATGTGACGTAAAGGTTATAGCAAAATATATTCGAAATGAAGGTCATAAGGACGGTACCTTGAATGAACCCGGACATATTTGAGACTGGGAGGGGACTGAGTCCTTCTAGAAAATAGCTATGAACAAGGGCCATCACCCCGCCGATGACCATACTACCACCATTCGCCATTGGTGGAGAGATTTCCTGATCTTTTACCATAAGCCTCAGCAAAACCCATCCGTATACGGCTGATAAAGCAGCTACCACGATCGCCTTGTGTTAATTTTATGAGTATTTGAAATACATCTTTAAGTAAAATACCTCCTTTGTCTTGTCTTTTTCCTTTTCTTTCAAAGCAGATGTCTCTGGCCATAGAGAGTTCTGAGATGGTTATAAATGCATGCTGGTAGCGGGCGACTATTGTCCCAACCAAGAAATCCAAATATCCATCTCACAAGCCATCTATAAGCCACAGCCCGGAGATACCTAAATATTTAAAATGGCTGATGAGCACAAAAAAACCCCTGAAGCAGGATCTCGATCTGCCGGCGGAAGAACGGATCGTCCTCGGCTAGGATGACGCACGGCTCCTTCCGTCCGACGCTCTTCTCGTCCATGGCGCGGCGGACGTCCGGGCTCTCGCCCACGACGAGGTCCAGGGCGTCGATGATGCGGACGACCTTGTCGTCGATGACGACCGTCCCCATGATCCCCTGCTCGTCGAGCTCGCCGTGCTGGAGGTCGCCCGAGAGGTCTCGCGTGTCGATGAGTTTAAATGATAAAAATCGATTTACTTCAACAGAACGTACAGTTACTAAGCACACCCTCTGCAATTGCCGAAAAACTATAGTTTGCAGAATGTGATTTTCGTTTCTTTGTTGTTGTTTTTTTTTAAATCGCGTTTATGTTTTTGTATCTTCTTATGCTAATTATAGTGTTTGTTAAATTATTGGATCCAATTTTTTTTATCTCTCTTCTACTTTTCACCATCTATCTAGGCGGCATGCAAATACAAAATCGCTGTTCTCACGTGCTTCACGGTATTCTGCGCGGCTGATGCCACCGCCAACTGCTTGTGCCTCGGTCAGAGTACACGGAGCAACAATCCGGGTTCGGGCTGCGTCCGTGCCTTGACCCGCAACGGAATAGGGTGAGACAGAAGTGCCGTTTGATGTTTGGCGTTGAACTTCCACTGCTTCATACTCGGCCAAAACGCGCCCGTCAGCGGTTTGCGCGATTTCCCGGACATTCAGGATGACGCCCAAGCAATTCGACGACCTTACATTTAGCTACATTTTGTGATAAAACATGTGTGACGAAATATCTTCTAAAAAATGGAGCAGACCCTAATTTGAAAAACTGTTACTATAAAACAGCACTACATTGTGCTGCTGAAAAGGCCAATCTAGATATTTGTCAGATATTAGTATCATGTGGAGTAGAAGTAAATTATTTACCTTCAGATATTCAATTGAGGCTTTTACATTTAGCTAAATCATATAATAAAACATGTCATTTTAGATTTTATTTATTATTATTTTATGCTTTATTTTAATGTATATTTTTATGTATTAATATCTGGAATTAAGCGTTATCTCACTCCTTCTAGAATCTACAATTTTGGACCATAAGGGGAAAAAAACCTGGTCTTCACCCTCTTCCAGGGAAATCCTTGAGACACGAATCAGAAGAACATAATATTTTTATGCCAAAGAAAAAGGATTTTTTTTTTTCATTTTAATAGAAATTGTTTTTTGAAATTTCACCTATCCACGCTCCAACTTTTTGGTTACCCCAAACACGCAAATCTTGTAGGCTTAATGCATCCCAATCAATTGATGTTCTGTCCGTGGAAATGAGATCGTCTTCTTGTTCGTCAATCCAATCAGCTTAGACCACCGCGTAGAGATAGCGTTGGAATACCTCTTTCCCTTTTCTGTTGAAGAAAAACGGGCGTGATTGTGCCATTTTACCGTGAGCAAAAACGCCAACTCCGGCTTGATCTGCTGGGTTGTAGGGAGGGGGAATGGCCTAAACAACGTTTCTCATCACTCCAGAATGCTAAGTTCTCAAAATATCGTATTTACAGCATCTCAGGAATAGCTATGGATGTTAAGTTGAAACTCTTAGGGAATGTGGACACGGATGTTGAACTAAGCAAAAAAAATACGATATAGATCTAGATTATCATAATTTCAAATCTGCAATATCTTGGGTCAGGAACAGAAATTAATAGTTTAAGGATCAAATGGAAGTGTGGCCGCCGTCGGCAAGTCGGTGGCCCTGGCCCTCTTGCTCTTGTGCGCCGCGATGGTCGGCGGCCGCAAGCTTTTCGCCGAGGTGGGGCTCGTCACCACGGGCTGGAGATCCGAGCTCAAGCGCGGGTTCGTCGGCCTGTGGGCCTGGCTGCCGGCGCACGTCCTCCTCGTCATCGTCACGACCCAGCTGGGCAAGGTCGTCGGCGCGCCGGTGGGCGAGCACCTGCTGATCCAGGCCGTCCGCACGGCCCGAAACATATCCTGAACGCACCCACGAAGCTGATGAAGGAAGAGGGCTACGGCGCCGGTTATCAGTATGATCATGACGCGCCCGACGGATTTTCCGGGCAAGATTATTTTCCCGAACAGCTTGGCCGGCAGACCTACTACGATCCGCCGGAACGCGGTTTTGAAAGAGACCTGCGCAAGCGGCTCGAATACTGGAGCAAGTTGCGGCGGGAGCGGAGCTGAGCCGGCAAGCGCGATCTTCAGCTTTCCTGAGGGTGACCCTGTGTAAATCTGGCGAGGCCGGCCGATTTTGAAATTCGGATCGGAATGCAATTCCTTCCACTGCGAAATCCATCCGGGCAGTCTGCCGATGGCGAACATGACTTTGAACATGTTGACCGGAATCCCCAGTGCCTTGTAAATCAGTCCGGAATAAAAGTCCAAATTGGGATACAGTTTTTTCTCGATGAAATAATCACTGCTCAGCGCGATTTCCTCCAGTTGCAATGCAATGTCCAAGTCTGGCGCGAATTTCTCTAACTGGCTGGCGTTGGTCGTGTCGGTAATCTCAACCAACAGGCCGCACTCGAGGTGGCGAGACAAAGCCTTGAAGAGCCACATAATGTTTTTGCGTACGAGTGGCTCCCCTCCGGTGATCCGCAGCTTGCGCACACCACGGTCAACAAATGCGGAGCAAATGCGATCAAGCTCTTCCAGTGAGAGCAAGTCGCGCTTGGGAAGAAACGACATATGCTCTGACATGCGCGCGGGCAAAACAACCATGATTCGAATCCTGACCGGTTTTTTGAGACCGGATGACGGAAAGGCTTCGGTCTTGGGACACCGCTGTGACAAAAACGGACTGGATATCCGTCAATCGATCGGATACGTCTTGGACGCTCCGGCACTTTATGAATGGATGACAGCCGAAGAAATCGGATGGTTCACGTCGGCGTTTTACGATGCAGCGTTTCCTGATCGCTTTTTAGAATTGATCGCCGTCTTCGACATTCCCAGTGCTCCGCAGCTCCAGGCGAGGTGGGCGCCCTCCCGATCGAATTGCAGATCGTTCCCAACGTCCGCCACGGCAAAACGTTGCACCAAGGAGTCTCCGTTCCAAACCTTTACCACGCGATCGCTTTCGCTTGCGGTCGCCAGCATGGATCGCAGGCCGCCATAGGCCAAGTGATGAAGACTCGCCGCGTGACGTCTTGGCTGTGCGTCCACGTGCCATACTCGCAACTGCCCGTCTCGACTCGCAGGTCGCGGACTGCCAAGGTGCACCGCCGCCATGGTTCTAAGCATCGACCTTCTTGCCATCTTCGCCGTTCGGCCACGACGGAGCCTTATGGTCGCCTGTTGGCGTGGATTCCTTGCCGTTTAAACGGCCGACATGACCTTCGACGAGCGCACGCATCCAGATCTCTTCGCCAGTGTCTGGATCGCGTGCAAAGAGCTGGCCGACGACACCGAATTCATCGCCTCACTAGCCATGAATGAGCAGCACTAACACGCTAAGAAGGAGACCCTGCCGAGGGAGGAGAAGGCAACACGCCCAGTACGACCCCCAGCCTAAGGAGGAGAAGACACCCAGCTGACGAGACCCTGCCTAGGGAGAAGAAGGGGACACGCTGAGAAGGAGACCCTGCCTAGGGAGGAGAAGGGGACACGCTGAGAAGGAGACCCAGCCTAGGGAGGCGAAGGGGGAATGATGAGAAGGATACCCTGCCTGGGGAGGAGAAGGGGAGACGGTGAGGAGGCAATTCTTACTAAGGTTAGTTAAATAGACGATATGAGTGTGACCCTTTTAATTCTAATGCTATGAATAAATCAGGACTTTTAAGCCAGGATGTAGCTTGTACTTGGGCTGGTTCCAACCTATTTTTAGGCTAGGCTAATAAGGTAATGATTAATAGGACCAGGTTACCACGTTTGGTCAAAGCTACCTACCTATAGGCCTAAGACAGAAATGAGGTAGGCTAGGTCTAAGTTAAAAAAGAAATAGGTTTGCGCCAATTTCTTGAAAGCGTTGGCGGACCCTGTCCGTTTGCAGATCGTCGAATCTCTTCAAGCAGGACCGCAGTGCGTCTCTGCGATTGCAGACGCGGTTGGCGGCAGAGTTGCCAAGACGTCACATCACCTTCAAGTACTCTTGCACGCCGGTCTCGTCGACGCGCGACGTGAAGGACGATTTATCGAATACTCCATTTCACCGCGACTGTTGATTCGCGGCGCGGCAAAGAAGCCCAATGAGCAGGAGACTCTCGCCCGGTATCGGCGATTATTCAGCGGCACCCGCAATTTGTTTTGAGATGGTCCCATCGATCGGAACGCAACGATTATTCACAAATCGTAACACAACAATCACAATCGTTCAAAAACCATTTCTCGCTGGGTTGGGACCGCGGCGGAGGATTGTTGCCGTAATCGACGCCCCAGATATTGCGAAAGCGAACCGGGTTGCTGTGGTCCTGGATTTTGATCGGCAACGGATCGGGACCGGCCTGGACGCGATTCGCAACGTCGGCATCCGCGGCGAGGCAGTTGTCGAGATCTCCCAACGGCCACTTGATGGTCAGGTGGTTGTCGATGCGGCAGGCCTGGTCGTGTCTCCGGGCGTTATCGATTTGCATTCGCACGGACAAAGCGCCCGCGCAAATGAATTCCAGGCTATGGACGGTGTGACCACGGCACTTGAGCTGGAGGCGGGCGTGCCTGATGTTGCAATGTTCAGGGCCATGCGCGACGACTTCGCCTTTTGAGGCTACGTCCCGTTTTTCGAGTCCAGTCCGTCCGATGACCTGGATCGGGCGCTCGGCTTCGATCGTCGTACTGCCGTCCGGGTTGAGGCGCCATGGCGCCTGCGCGTGCAGCGTGAAGGGCATCGCGAGGAAGAGCCCAATCAGTCGTTTCATCGTGAGTCGTACGTGGAGAATGCAGGCAGCTAGGGCGAGCAGCCGTCGGCGCATCCCGGCTGAAACACGCAACTCGTCTCGCTTGGAAAACGAACTTCTTTTCATAAGACGATCTTCGTAATCTTAGTTCCACCATCTGGAGAAATCTCAACTCTGTTCTGCGTGCTTTCAAGAGAAATTTTGTCAGAATTTGTTGCCCATTAAAATCATGATCGACCCCCACTGTCTCTGTCTCTGAAGGATAAACGGGAAGGTAGAATTGAACTAACGATAAACTTTTTAATTCAATTGAAATTGATGAATTGCCACTCTGTGACTTAAAACTAACGATGACAGTGAAGACATTGGTCGACCAGGTCCAGGCCAGCCCGTTGACCAGCGAAAAATCCCAGTCGCACAACTTGCGTGCAACAATCCAGACCGCCAGGACCAGCAGCATCTGCGCCCGGAAGAATGGCGTCATGGCGCATACCATACCGACCATGACGCCGCGCGCGACATGCTCCGGCTCGTGCCCGCTCCGCTTCATCGGGACATGCAGCCGATAGCGTGCGATGCGCTTCAAGCGCTCAAACCAAAGCGGCAGAAGGGCGAGGGCAAGATTGCCGGGCGGAACTGACCATCCACGATTTTTTCGGGAGTGACGCCACTCCCGGACCCTGGCGAGCTGCCAGCCGTCGATGCATTGATGGCAAGGTTCGGATGATAGGGTAGACCAAACTCCAGCCGAGCTTTGACCGAGATGGCAAACTCGCCCGGCTTCCGACACAGGTCAGACGCGGCTGCGACGAAAAAAGGAGTGAGCGGCTTGGACTTGGAAGAAAGAAACCAGGATACAAATAAAACAGTTATTTTCATTGTAAATGTGAAATATTTCACTACTATTTGCATCAAAGATTTCAAAAGTGATTATAATTTGTAAATTAAGGAGCCACCTTATTTTTTTTCATTAATTATGACTACACCTTTAGAAAACAAAAACGTTTCTTTTCTATCAAATTGCATGTTTCACTTCAGCGAGCTCTTTGACACAAAATCTAAAGTTTAAATAGAAGAACGTGTTCTTTCTCAAGTTTGAAATGGTATTTCGCAAACGTGCTTGGTTGTTTTTTTTTATTTGTTTTTTTTTTACATGGGGAGTCCTTCCCAATGTACCCTCCCTGTTTGGAATAATGATTTTCTGTTTGCTTCTTTTTCACTGTCACATAATCTCCCTCGTTCATGGTTTCTTAATTATGTTTATATTTTTCCTTATTTTTTTTCTTTTTGCTTTTTTTCACTCGTTATTTACAGCTAGTGTGGTCTTAGAACATTTTTACAGACCTGCCGCACGCAGGGCATCTGCGTAAGCCAAATCTTCAACATAAAATGGCTCCATAGTGCCAACAAAGCTAATCGTTGGTGGGAAGTTTGAGTAGTCAGTGTTCCGCGCTGGAGCTGCATAAGCCGGAATCTGCTCACCTCGGGCATGTAGGTCTGCAAGGTATGCATTCCAGCCAATTTCATTAAGTTCCGTATCCCAGACTGGCGCCTTCATCGCCCGCTTGGCGTCATTGGGCTGCGTGTCATTCACGGCTGGCAGGATCGAGCCAACGGCATCGCCTTCATCCCCTTGGATGCCGCCGTGGAACATGCTCTCGAGGAGGGTCTCATTCACTCGCAGCCCGGCGCTCCGATGTCCACCGCAGCCAAGCTCGCCGCCGGCCACGGAGAAGGTGGCTACGGAAGCGACCGCGGAGACAGCGACCACGGCAACGCCGGCGGTCACGGCGGCGACTCACATTCCGAAGGCGACGAGAGCCACTGATCATGTTCCCTAGAATAGGATTAGGATATGATTAATTTATTAAGGATAGTACCTTTCCCCTTCTCCCTACCATCAAAATGTCCTATCCTTTTGACCAAATAAAAGATCGCTAAAAGTGTTCATCCTATCACATATTCGCTTTCGCTTTCAAACGAAAATGTTTCTTTAATGTTTTTTTTTTTATACAGATTCCACACACAAGAGTATATATTGGATAATATCGAATCACGATTTAAGCTGAAAAGAAATCTGTGTGGGAGGGCCTGAAAGGCCAGCATCCGGATGTCGCGTGGTTTAGCCATGGAAGGACAAACAAATCTCTACACCGAAGGGGACATCGGTTGCCAAGGAAGAAGCGCCGACTCGGCCGGAGCGAAAGAACAGCGTCAGCGAGACAGGATAGGCGATCAGTCGGGTTCCGGTTCTTCAGACGCGTGCAGCGTCCGCAGCGAGGCAATCAGGCCCGCCGAGCGCAGGGCCGCCTCCATCGCCTCCGCCCCCTTGTTGTCCTGAGTATCTCCGCCCTCATCGCCTGGCGATTGCCCCTCGTAGGATTGCTGGTGGCGGCACTCTACCTCGTACGCAGCAGTTACACGTGCTTTCGTCAGCTGGCAAAGTACCTGTTGAGCCACCCCGGCACGGCACACTGTGTCCTGCGGGCGCGTAGCGTCGCCGCCGCGCTCTTTGTCGGCATTCCCGTGGCACTGGCCACGCTTCCTGTCCCCTTGGATGTGGTGACGTGGGCACTCGTAACAAGATTGCAGAAAAAAGTGAATTAACAGTTTAATACACATATACTGATATTCGTTCCTGAAAGTCTTAAGAATTTAGGATTTATTAAAGTTGAAAAAGGAAAAACATTTAAAATATGTTTTATTGTCAGTTTTGCTTTCATCCCCAAATCAGTTTCATCTTGACACTCCAGGCCGCTGCTAAATTATTGCTGATACACCCTTTTAACAACCTGCATGCACACAGCGTGTTTCGATTTAATTCAACTTCACGAAGCGTTTCGAGTCGCGTATGGCCTATGAACGGGCCCTACTGTATATCGAAGAAGACAAGGTGGAGCCGGCGCTGGATTCTTTGAACCAGGCCTTGAAGGTGACGCCCGACTATTGGGATGCACGCTTCGTGCGGGCCGAATTGCTGGAGGACGCTGGCCAGATCGACGAAGCTCTGGCGGATTACACCGAATTGGTCCGGCTGTTTCCGGAGAGTTCGACGGCAAGATTCAACCGAGCGCTTCTATCGCCGGTATCCCTGTCGGACGTCTCGGCAAAGCCGAAGACATCGCGCGGGGCGTCATCTTCCTGACCGCCGACAATGCGGCCTTCGTCACCGGGTCGACGCTTTCGATCAACGGCGGCCAGCACATGTACTAGAATTTTGGGTATAACGGCGCATGAACAATGCGGCGGATGTATCGGATCAGCGGCGTCGCGCCACCTTAATCGGGGCGGGCGCCGTTTTTCTGTGGGGGTCGCTGGCGGCCCTGGCCAGACTGCGGCCCGCCGCCTCTGCGCCCTTACGGATGTGCGCCAGGTGCGCGTCGGCATGCTCCGGGGTAAACGCCGTGCCGAGCCAGCCGTCGGCCGCCTCCCCGGTGTACTCGAGGGTCTTCGGTCCCAGCGTCGCCAGGTAGATGGGAATGTTCGGGTTGCCGGGCTGGGCCAGCCGCAGGGCTTTGCCCTCGCCGCCCGGCAACGGCAGTTCGTGGTATTTGCCGTGGTACGCGAGCTTCTCTGAAAAAGTACTTTCAGCTGGAAGTAAGGAACAATATTAAAACTTAAAACGACTAGAAATTATTCTGTATGTGAAGGGGGCTTGCTAGTAAGGTTCTAGTTTTCTGTAACCAAACAATCATACGGAAATATTATCAGTTAGTTTACTTGTACTAGTTTTATCAATGTATGTTAAATAGACTGTGAAGCAATAATTTTTGTTCGTTTTCAGTTTCAACTTCGCTCTTTAATTCCCTTGCAAAGATTTTAGTCGTGCGCTATCGGAGGGCCGCCTCGAGGCGTCACGCACGTACCCTTCGCGGCGCACGTAGTCACGGCGGGAATCCCGGGCACGCCATCGATCGCCGTGTGTATAACGGTTGCCGTAGCGCGTGTTGGCGTACGTCGTATTGTATATGTTGATCGACGGGCGTCGGTACCACCAGCGGTCGCGGTAGGAGTACCCGTAGTACGGATGACCGTAGTAACTGTGATGGTAGACGTGCAGGCTGTCGGACGGATCGACATAGTCGGTCATCGCCACGGTCGCTGCGACAAAGCTTGCGGTGGTGAGGTCGGCGCCTGCACCCTCCATCCCCTTGATGGCCAGGTCCGCAAAGATGTAGCCGAGCTGGGCCTGTGGCTCGATGGCCTTGCCGTGTTTGGCGGCGTAGGCGTCAAGGATGCGCTTGGATTCGCCCTTGGCGTTGGCGGCGTTTTCATAAACGAAGGGTGAGACAAGATAGAGACCTTCCATCGCGCCACCGGCGTCGTCGTCAACATTGAATCCACTGTGCACTCAATACAGCGTGCGGTCGAGGAAGCGGAGCTGATGGCGGGCTGCGATATTCATTCAGTCTATACCGGCATCGCCGGCAGTCATGTTCGCAGCCTGAACTCGCACGGCATCGTCGCGATTCGTGACAAGGATGTAAGTCACGGCGACCTGGAGCGCGTGATTGACGCAGCCGGTGCCGTCGCCATACCTGCAGATCAGAGAATTCTGCACATCCTCGGAGAAGGAGGAGTAGCGTGAAGAACCGACTCTCGCTGGTGGTCGCCGCGGTGGTCGTCATCGTGTTGCTGCTGCAGATGATGGTCTACACGGTGAAGGACTCGGAGGCCGCGGTCTTGCTGACCTTTGGCAAGCCCACCAGCGAGCAGCACGAGCCGGGCCTCGCCTTCAAGTGGCCCTGGCCGATCCAGAAGGTCCAGCGCTACGACGCGCGCCTGAGGGTGCTCAAGGCTCCCCTCGAAGAGATTGTTCGAATAACAGCACCATTAACTGAAAATCAATCTCCGACTATTGATATTCCTGTCGTTCAAGGTAACTCTATTGAAAACCTTTGCCACCTTCATTCTATTCATTTCAGTCAAAAGTCCTCCTGAAAGCGGAGCATCTAAGGGAGTCGCTCTAAAAGCATGTCCACCAGTGAAATGTCCTAAACCGAAAAAGTGTCCATATGGATATCAGAAGAAAGATGGTTGTGAAATTTGTAAATGCAACGATCCAGTGTAATTTTGTTAATTGATTTGTCTTCGTTACCGATTTTACCCAGTAAGCAGTCAAAATAACAAATCTGACGACCAAATAGCTGATTTGTGATTCTTTGGGAGAGGGTTTAGCACCCCACCCCAGCCCCTAAGCGCCGCCTCCTATATATTATTAAGTACATAATATCTTACCTTATGTGAATGGCGTTATGCTTAAACCATCCTTTCTTTTTCGTAGAATATGTTGCGCTGGATCCATGTTTGGAACACCGGCGAAAAGGTAGCCTGGGGCCGTTACTTTCGCACCGGCCGACAAGATCGTATGACTGAACGCGATCTCGAAGAGCTCGCAAACCTGGCCGTTCGCACCCAGGTAGATCTACGTAAACCCGAAGAAGTTCGAGAGTAAGTACGAGGTCCTCTCGAAAACATGGGCGCACACTATACAAACCTACCGGTCATACCAGATGGTGGCACCGACCAATTGAATCAACTGGTCGGGGACACTGCCAAGTCTTAAATAAAAACGTTACCCTTTGGGCGTTTTAAGCGGGTGTTAGGATTGCTCTTAATAGTTGAGAAAAAAGAAAGTTCAAAACATGTGCTGATTTAGCAAGTCTTGTATTAAAACGTTACCCTTTCGGCGTCTGAGCTAGGTGGTAGGGTTCCTGTTATTTGTTGAAAAAAAAGTGCAAAACATGTACAGCTTTAGAAAGTCTTAAATAATAACGTTGCTCTTTGCGCGTTTAAGCTGCGTTTTGGGTTCTCGCTGAAGCCGAGGACGGAAACATCTGTGGATGCGCAGACGCAATGGTATCAGAACCTTGGTCTGGCCATGATCTACAAGCTTTCGGACCACCACTCCGTTGGTGTGGAATTCGGTAGCGAGGTCTTCCCGCAGGTGTTCGATGGAACGCGGCCAAACGGACAGGTTGTTCGGTACGAACAACAGCCGTCCAGCATGTGGGCTGCGGCCGTGTACCGCTACAGCTTCGACGGCATTGGTGAGATAAGACTATCAGCTCTACTCCATCATCGTAATCAACAACTACGACTCATTTGAAAAGAAAAGCGGATCCTTATAAGAGATATAGTTAGATGCAGATAGTTAATTGAGTTGAGGAAGACAGAGTCCATTGTAATTTAACATAGATTAAAATGAAATAAAAGTGGTTTATAATAGATGCGTGAGGGGAAATCAGAATAAATCAGAAATAATGACAGACGAAAGACTGTCAAAAATAGACTGTACTGTTGATCGTGAGCTCTTGACTAAACCCTAAACACTGAAACGAAGCCACCACCACGCTTTCAACAACTCGTTGCTCGGCCGTAGGGAGGTCACAAAGTCGGTTTGGTCTTTAGTCCATCCTCGTGCCAGAAACGAACGCATTGCTGAGCGAGATGGACTAACCGCACGGCTGTCTTTCAAAGTTGTGTGAATGGCCAACATTTCCACACCATTTCAGAGCCTACTTGGTGGGGTGGAAGTACTGGCCACCCCCGTCGAGCGCTGCGGAAATACAGGGATAAGTCGGGTACCGACGCGACTCTGCCAGACGCACCATCCGAAGTACTTCACGATGTCGCACACCATCCGGGCACTCGCATCGGGGCGGTCGCCGATCGTCTCTCCAGACGCCCGAACACCGTCAGCACGCTGGTGCGCACACTCTCCGACAAAGACCTGATCGAACGGCGATCCGATCCCACGGACGGCCGAGTGAGCACACATTTCGTGAAGGACGAGCGCCTCGTCAAGGTTCATGGCCTGCGAACGCGCCTGCTCGAGCGCCGAGCGAAGGCCCGCTCCTGCCGTCCTCATCTGGCCGCGGAGGTTCGGGTGGTTCAGCACGGCTTTGGCGAGCGCGATGGCAACGGCACCCACACCGTCAACGTGCACGTTGAGCCGATGGTCCGCCTGGCCGCCGGTCAGGGCCCTCTGCGAGTCGGCGGTGTAAATGCGGCTCATTCTCGTGTCGCGCGCTTCGCGACCGTTCTTTGGTGTCATCTGGGACAGGCACTAGACTTCAGTGCAGCACTTTTATGTTGGCATTGGATTTTTCCAATGACATTTCCCGAAGCATGTGAATGGCATTTCAAATGGGTCTCACGAGTTTTTCTTTACAATTTAGCTTGTGAATTCACTCTTTATCCATTCTGGCATTGGATAACTCATGCGCGTCGAAGTCCTTATGTAAATGGGCCATTGCATGAAAAGAAATTCAAGCCAGTAAATCCTTATGTCCTTGCTGATTCGTTCAGCGTGCTCGGCAACCCATTTGGCTCCTTCTTTTCGCATAAACGCTTCCACGATTAAGACGCCTTTGTCACCAACGATGCTTCCTCCATTGCATACCGTGGTGAACTCGTTTGACTCAAAAGGCGTGGAGACGATTGCAAAAATACCTTCGTGAATTTTCTCGATACGACCCCATTTTTCTTTGGCGATGATCTTGTCATCAGGGGCGTCAAATATATTAAAGTTCGATCTTTCTCCGATTACTTCTGACTCTGAAAAGGGGAACTAGAATTTTCAATTTCCAATAGAATGAGCCCCCTCTGAAGTTTATGCGACCATCCTTTACAGAAAACCTTATATGTTCCCCGGGACCTATTTGATTGTTCAACTATTTTGAATAAAATGACTATCTCAAATTTTTAATTGCTTCGGTGGTGGGAAATGGGGTGGGTGGGAGGGAGGTTAGTTGCCCTCCAACAACTTTCGACAATTAAAAATGGCAAAGCCACAATGCGACCACCATTGCCACTTCCTAGGTAACATAACAAACAATATACCAAACGAAAACAGCAAAAAGTAAAAAGAAGCTTACAATAAACACAAGTGAGTCTGACAAAAGAAAAAAGTGAGTACACAAAGGTTGGAACGAAATTTCCAATCATTTTGGATTTGTTAACAGCTGTTGCCATGGTGTAGGGAGCAGTGTTGCTTGTTTTGGAATTTTATAATTTATAATTTTCCTAAATAAAGATTTTAAGATTTCATTTTTCAATTCAGGACGTTTCTTGACAAAGATGTCAATAAACGTCTATTTTTTTTTTACAGACAATATCCCATAAGGCCAATACATCACTTACCAAGTACGTTTTACAATAGTCCTCTCTATTTTACACCCTCCCTTGACCCATAATTTTCTAGTAAATTCATAGTCGGTAGTGATGCATTGAAGTAAATCATAAAACGCTTGGATAGACGGTAATTTGTGCTCACTTTACCTCGTTATTTTTTTTCAGTTTATAACTCCGTCAAATGTCTCCGCAAACTCCGCAAATTTCTCGGCGGATACACTGATATGCCTTTTATCTCCTCTTTTGCTATTTATGGTTCATTTTTACATTCTCTCACTTTTGTAATTCCAAGTAATATTCCTTTTTGTCCGTGCATTTTAGGCTTTTAGGTTTTCTTAGTTTTTCTTTCTGTATTATCATATCATCACTAGATGGAAATTGGCTTTGTATATTTTGCTATCGCCACCGGCCGCTACGACGTGGTGCTCACCGCGTTCAACTACAGCCTGCTCTGGCGCGAGGCCGAGCACGCGGTATTGCCCGCGGCCCGGCGCCAGGGCTGCGGGATCGCCGTGGGCTCGCCGCTGCAACAGGGGGCCCTCGCCGCCTGCTACCGCGAGCAGGTCGAAGACGGCGCACCCTGGCTGTCGCCGCCGCGGCGCCGGCAGTTCAAGGCGCTCTACGCCCTAGTCGACGAACTCGGCATAACAACCCGCTGAAAGTCCGCGTAATCTGGGAAAACCCTTGAGTTTCTTCGCCTGCCCGGTTGTTATCGAACCGCTCCAGCCGAATCAGTTCCCCCGCCCGATCCGGCGGCGTGTTCCAGGCCGGCTTATCCTCTCCGATATCGCAGATTAGCAGCTTTTCGTCCGTTGCCTCAAAAACGGCGATGATCTTACCGTCCTCTCCCACGAACAGCGCGGGGCAATCCCTCGCCTCAACGCGGCGCAAGTTAATTTTCAGAATTAACCCCCCCCCCCCCCCCCCCAAAAAAAACAAAATTTTTCCCCGTTTATTCAACTCCCCTCTCCCCCCTCCGCTCATCTTTCCCACCCCCACTCACCCCCACCCCCCCCCCCTCCCCCTCTCCCTCCCCCCCCAAAAAAAGCTATCAAACAAACAGCATTGTTTTAGTAGTTATTAAGTACTATTACGTTGTCATCTTTTTCAGATTAAACTTGTTATTGTTGATCCCTAATTTCATTACAGTCTACATGTAGTTACTCACGATGCTCAGTGACTATGGTAAGCAGTAGCGGACTATGGTGAGTTGAAACGAAAATAGTAAACAAGGAGGAGCCAAACGCTTACAAATTTCGAAGCTCAGAAGGAGAATAGTAAATTATAATTGAAACGCTTGAAGGATGGAATGGCTATTCAGTAGCCATCATAAGTAATGCATAGTAAGTAAGTAATACCTATGGTGGCTTTTACTTTTAGCTCAGCAGATGTGACCCAGAGAGCTGTAGAGGGTGCACGCAATGCTGGCTTTGAGAATATCAGTCTTGACCTGATGTATGGGTATCCTGGTCAAACTATGGCTTCTTGGCTTCAGACTCTAGAGACGACGACGGCGTTAGAGCCTACACATCTCTCTTGCTATGCCTTTACCGTCGAAGAGGGAACGCATTTCCACGATAAGGTGGCCCAGGGGTTCGTTTCTCCTCCTGATGAAGGCTTGCAAGCTTGTTTTGAATCAGCTGGAACTTCATGGCAAAAATGATAACGGTCTGAGCTACTACCTTTTGGAGGACAATTCAAATATACCGATAATACAATAACATCATTCCATGATATCCACATGCCGGCATGGTACATTAGTAGCGCCTTCAACGCTTTTTGGCATTTTTCGGCCAGTTCTTTAGCATCGCCATAATCGATAGCCAACCGCACCGGCGCACGGAGTTCGCTTTCGGCAGGTGGCGCAGGTTGGGGAGCATTGCCGTGGGAGGGTATTGGATTAAACTTTTTATGAGAGACCCCCAGGCGATGTTTCCCAACGAAAGAAAGATGCAGAAGTACAACCTGAGCGAAGAAGATCTCGACAATGTAGTCGCTTTTTTTAAATGGATCGGCGAAATCGATTTAAATGGTTTTCCCGCAGAACCCAATCTGAAGCCCGCGGCTCAAGTAGTCAATACGCCGACTACCGCCGTGCAGACGCAGCCCGAAAAATTTAAAACCTTATGCGCTGTTAAAAAAAAATAAAAAATTTAGAAAAAATGACTAAAATGGAATAAATACTACATAAAAGGATCTGTTAATGAAGAAATTGATACGATGGACTCTATAAGCTGTTTGGCCTTTCATTTAATGATAATGGCTATAGTACTACAATACATTGTGCAATTGGTTCTTGGGTCATATTAAACATTCTCAAGGCAACGATAAAGTCGTCTATGTTGTGTAGAAATCTGTTGAATGCTTTGAATTCATCAAGAGTCATCGACTCCAGCGGCCGGGTGACGAAGGTCGTGGAGGTGGGGGGGCACTCGCAGGAAGTCGCGGGCTATGCGACGGCGGCGGTCGCGCTGGACGGGCGGACGACGCTGTACGGTCGCGTCGGCGGGGCGGGGCCGATCGGGGTGGGGGTGACGGCGGTGCTGCTACTGCTGGGGACGTGGGTGCCGCGGCGCAAGGCCCGCCGGGCCGCGGCCGAGGGTAAGTGAGCCAGGTCGGTTGCCTGAGGCGTCCTTTGCACCGCTGATGGCTTGGTTGTTTGCCCTGCTCGTATGCGTGTGTGTGCGTGAGCGGAGGAGGGGGTGGAAGGAATGCGGGTGGAAGGAATGGGAGTGGGTTAAAGTACTTCAAGCTATCCTTCAATTGAGCAACCTTCAGCTGCTTGAACACTTCTGTTGTCCTCTCAACAACGTCCGCATCTGACCGATCCCAAAAACACACGCGCAATCATCAACAACCAGCGCCCACCGAGCATTTTGAAAAAAACTATTTTGGTCCTATTTTATTATTTCACGCTATGAAAGTACTATTTTAGCACTGTTTTAGCACTGTTACAGAAAGTAGCCCCGAAAAGAGTTGTGCAGCACTCAAATTTGGCCAACCATAGCGCTTTAGGAACTGGCGGTGGCAACCGTGATCATAGGATTATTCATACCTCAAAACCACGATTCTTACAAACAACAAAGAGAGATAAAACTTCACACAAAAAAACGCAAACGAGACTGCGCCCCCTGCAGGGCATCCGTCCACGCACCCGCGCGCAGGCCGCCCATGGTGCCGTAGATGACCATGATGAGCGCAAGCACAATGACGCCGGACACGTAGGCTGTGCCGCCATCGTCGTGCGCGAGCCCCTGCATGGCGCGGACCATTTCCATCAACTGGGCCATCAAAAACTTGCACAGCACAACAATCATGACAACGGTAACCACGAGGGTCAGGGCTTTGTTGCCATAGCGATGCGTGATGTAGTCAAATGGATGAGGGCCTGTTTTTCTGGGTTGAGGCACCCGTGAATGACACACATCTCGGGCAATACGCGGAGCTCAGAAACGCGCTCGCAACGCAGATCATTCCGGCGGGCTATAATATTTACTCTCCCGAATTCTTAAGGCAGGGAATTGAGGCCGGTGCCTGGGATGCGGGCAGATTCGACGCTACTGTAGTGGGTGGCATCTCAAATGCCCTCACGCTCCCGACAATTGCCAACAAAGCTGACCTGCCGTCTCCACCAAAAATATTCTCCCAATCATCCAGCGAACCTGTCAGAGTTCGATTAGTTCCATTATCCTGTGTACCTCCGTATAGTCTTTCCGGAAAACTTTCATCTATTTCAACGGCATAGAACTGCGTGATTGGGAGATTGTTGATTTTGTTGTGGGTATCGCCCTGATCATCGCTGAAATAACCGCCACCATCATTTCCCAGAAAAAGCTCATTGTGGTTGAGGGGATTGATAGCAATGGCATGCATGTGATTATGCGCTACGAAGGGGAGGAAGCTTGGCCG
Source organism: Alatinidae sp. Z8VKAUB7J3 (assembly GCA_010016025.2). Taxonomy (NCBI): domain Eukaryota; kingdom Metazoa; phylum Cnidaria; class Cubozoa; order Carybdeida; family Alatinidae; species Alatinidae sp. Z8VKAUB7J3. The sequence goes on from JAAAKM020721499.1 coordinate 203,611,764, forward strand.
GGCCCTGTCTGGGGGGTCGGTGAGGCAGTACCCTACGAAGCCGCCGAGGCGGCAGCGCTGATAGATCAGATCAATGCCTATCTACGCGAGGTGTGAACTGCCCGGCGAGGATCCGGCGCGGCATTATCTCCATCAACTGTGCGGTTTCGTCCTCGCCCCGTTCTTCGATCAGATCGCTGATCGCCAGGTACAGACAGACTTCGGACAACAGGCGCAGACCGAAGCGCGGGAGGGCACGGTCAATGCCTTTGTCACCCTGGACTGGGACGCGGCAGAGGCGCGGGCGGCGGAGCTGGATGCGATGGCCGCCGACGGACGTTTTTCCGGGCCGTTGAACGGGCTGCCGCTGGCGGTCAAGGATTGCTTTGAAACCAAGGTGTTGAGCACCAGCTGGGGGTCGCGGAGCTTTGAAACCCATGTGCCGGATTATGATGCGCTGCATGTGGCGCGGCTGCGGTATCTCAATCTTTAAAATGACAATTTTTAATATCCCATCTCCTTTTATCTCTAAAATGACAACTTTTGATATCCTAACTCCTTTTATCTTTAAAATTTAACCAAACCATTTCAACCGTGCCGTCAAAAAAAAAATATTGAGATCCTTCAGGGTTTCGTTTAGTCTATCTCAATCTTTAAAATGACAATTTTTAATATCCGATCTCCTTTTATCTCTAAAATGACAACTTTTGATATCCTAACTCCTTTCCGGCGCCCTGCAGCGAGGCAGCGGAACCTTTGCCAACGTCGCCGTAACCACAGACAACAGCAACTTTGCCGGCCATCATGGTGTCAGTGGCGCGACGGATGCCGTCGACCAGCGATTCTTTACAGCCGTATTTGTTATCGAACTTGGACTTGGTTACGGAATCGTTGACGTTGATAGCTGGGAAGGGCAGAAGGCCTTTTTCCACCAGCTGGTAGAGGCGATGCACGCCGGTTGTAGTTTCTTCCGAAAGGTCGAATTTTTCACTCTGCTTTTCAAGCAAATTCAATAGCATCTTTTTGATACCCTTGAAAGGAAATCTTGGTTGATTGTTCCACAACGATCTGGCGGTAATTCGCAGATTTTTAAGATAGTGGGGATCATGATTGCCCAAAGCATTATTGAAGGTGGGCCATATTTCATTTTCCTGGCTCCATGGGTGGTGGATGTTCTGTTTCACAATAATGGTACATCAGGAAACATTCCTCTAGAGCAGAGAAGGCAAGCAACCGAAAAAAGTCTTTGACGTTCTCAACGCCGGCGACGTTATTTACGTCGCCCCAAAGGATCCCGAAAAGCTCGACGGTGTCTGGACCCTGATGCAGGGGCCCGAAGTGAGCGGCGGCCTTGTCGCCATGGACCCGCACACGGGACGCGTATTGGCTATCTCTGGCGGCTTTTCATTCGGCATCAGCCAGTTCGATCGTGCCGTACAAGCAAAACGCCAGCCCAGCTCTTCGTTCAAATTTAAATTTTACACGCAACATATCTACGGCAGCTAAATACATGCAAAAATTAAAACATAAAACTTTTAATACATCTTTCTACCGATTATCTAGCTAGGGTGTAGCTTAGGACACCTAGAAAGAACTCAAATGAGCTTTCGGGCTAGGCGCCTGTTGCTTCTGTCAAGCTAACGTTAAGCGATACAAATGAATACAATGAATTTTTTTTTAACACTAACAGTAACGAAAATTCTAACAAAAAGAAAAGGTCTGCGCAAGAAGGGCGTGCCGTTCGTCGAGCGCCTGCCCAGTGACCCCATGTTCCGCAACAAAGTTCGGCCTGCCTCCGGCAGCCATCGCATACCCCAGTTGCTTTCTCCCCAGGGCGAAGTCACCCAGGACAGCGTAGTGATCGTAGATTTTCTGGAAGCCAGGTTTCCGGAGCTTCCCGCCTTTCCCGATACACCGTGTCAGCGCGTGTTTGTGCACCTGATGTAACTGCTGGCAAGTGAAGGCCGACTTTGTCGCCATAGACCCGGATGCAGCCCAGTTCGTCTTCGTCATGGGCGCCGGTTTCGGTGTTGGCACCACCGGCGCCGCCATCGCCCTGCTGGCTGATGACACGGATCTCCGAATAGGTGCCGCGTTCATCCTCGCCGTATGTTATCTCGGACACTTCCACCGTGTGCCCGCGGATGACGATGCAATCACCCTCATCCTCGTTGTAGTCGAGGATGATGTCTTTGCCCCAACCCTGGACCCAATGAGAGGTTCGATGTGGGAAAAAAATCCTTTTGAATCCATTATTTTTCAAGGATTATCTAGTGTGACTTACGTAGGCAGTCTCATCCCTCCCCCTGAATCCATGCTGGATTGCTCACATTACGAAATTTTGAATCTTGAACCCTCTTGTTTCGAAACAGATTTACTGAACGTATAAAATACAGCAATTCTGAAAAGGTACAACTATATTTTTATGCAAAAGCAAAGGAAATAAATGTAGAAATATAGGTATCTACGTGTTAATGCATAAACAAGGACAATCTTTCATCTAATTCGTTTCAGGAACATCTCAAGGATACCAATTGTAATTTATCAAAAGACGAAGCAGTACAGGTTTGCTATATCTCAAAAACGCTCATTTCAATACGTTTTTAATGTCCTGCACATTGTCATATTTCTCCAATTCATGTGTCGCAAAAGTACGTCCATTTAGGCCATCTATTGCATCCGATAACATCATAACATTTGCATAATTGCAAAGAAGACCGACACGTGGAGCCTGAACCGCGCGGTGCAGGAAATCACCGGGCCTCGCGGAACGCAGGTGAGCCTGGGGATCGAGCGTCCGGGCGAGCCGGAGCTGCTTGAGTACCAGATCACGCGTGACAAGATCGAGATCGAGTCGATCCGCGGCTGGTCGCACAAGCCCGAGGGCGGGTGGGACTACTGGATCGACGCGGAGAACCGCATCGGGTATGTGCGGCTGTCGCAGTTCATCCCGCAGACGGGCGTCGCAGCCCTCACTCTTGCAGCTTGCGCAGCCCGTTCTGAATCGGGCTCCGAAAACGGCAAATTCAGCGTGGGGATCGTGACCTTCCGGTTCGGACCGGCCGCGGGTCCGTTCGGTGTTCCATCCGCAGATGCCGCCAAGATTCTTGTTGATGAGCTCAACTAAGGTATCCTGCCTGCACCGTACAATAAGCTCGGTATCAATGGCGCTGAAATCGAAGCCGTGATCATTGACGAAGCCGGTGGGAGGACTCCACTTCGCCACCGGGGCCGACTTGATCGACACGGGCGCGGACCTGCGGATCGGCACGGGCGCGGTCGGCAACGTCTCGAACCTGAGCGCCGACTTCGAACCCGCGATGGGCGCCGACAACACGATCGAGATCGGCGGGACGCTCACGCTCGAGTCCGACGCGCGCGTGACCGTCGGAATCGAGCCCGGCACGAGTCGCAGCAACGTCTTCGCCGCCAGCGGCGCGGTCACGATCGCGTCGCAAAAACTGGAGAGTGGTATGAAATTCAATGAAGTGGCAGCTTTGTACAGTGATGATAAAGCTCGGAACGGGGTAATCTGGACATTTTTTATGCTATGCTCTCAACTAAATCCTACTTTTAGTAGAGGCTTGGCGATCTTTGAAATAGTAATTTTAGGAGTCTATTGAAACACCCAACTGCCATACGGCGTTTCGGAAGTGCGTGTTTGGAAATAATATTTCCCAACAGCATCTGCTAAACTTAGACACGTTGCTGTGTTTCTAATAAGAAAGCAATGAAGAAGCTTCATAACCATAAGGATGTTTTTTATCGCTTCAAATAGAACTAACAGTATTTTGTATTAAGTTGATCTTGCATCTTCAGTGGTAGTGGAATCACTTATTTGTTGACCCTTTGTGAAAAATTGCTGTTTTGGCATTTTAATGCAAAACCCAGGCCAACTCCAAATGCAAAGCAGTAATATTTAAATTGAAACTAACGAATTCAAATAACAGCTTAAGTTTACCATAAATTCCCTACTCCTCTTCGCGACCCAGGCCCAGGCGCAGTATGTCGGCAACAACAAACCCCTCCAGCACCAGATCGAAGACTGGGTGACCGTCAACGAAGCGACGGGGCAGATCGAGATCGAACGCACGACCTCGACCGGCACGAAGATCACCTGCCGCCCCCTCAACAACGAAGGCGAAGTCGGGACCCTGCTCACGCGCCTGGCCCGCACGCGCGTTCCCACGATGCTCTGCAAAAACTTGACTTGTGTACTGTCTGAAAGCGAGGTGTGACCATTGGCAGCCTTAATACACAATCCACTTACCACAGTATGCTCTCTGCCATGAAGTCTTTTCAGCATATGAAAAGCATGGTCCGCATCTCTTGGTTTCTCTAGTACCTCGTTGTCAAGTATGACCTCTGTATCACAGGTAATAAGCACGTCATCTGCCACTGGGCTGTAGGCGCTGGCTTTTTTTACGGCCAGGTATTCTGGAACTTCAGCCCGGGCTACTGTTGGCGTGCGGCGGCGTGGGCTTCGAGAACCGTCTCGTCCTCGCCTTCATGGGTGGAGGCGGCGAGCCAGGTGCTTTCGCGGGAAAACTCCGACTCGAGTTGCGCGTCGTGATGTTCGGAAGGGGTGTAGAGGGCCTTGAGGTTGACCACCGGGCCGCGCGCCGACTTGGGCAGGCCGGCCTCGATGAAGCGGTCGCGCGAGTCGGGATCCTGCGCCGAGAGGAAGGCGATCCAACGACTTCCGCGCATTTTTTACCATCCGACCCCATCCCGGTCAGAATCACCACAAGTACCCGCGCCCCGTAAGCTTTCGAAATGCTTCTGAACATCGGATCCGCAGCAGGCCGGCAAAAATTCGCCGGCGGATCCTGCGTCAGTTTCAATTTCTTGGAGATTCCTTTGGATTCAACCAGCATGTGATAGTCGCCAGGTGCGACGTAAACCATGCCGGGCGCGATCTCCTCGCCATCGGTGCCTTCCCCCCTCGCGACCCTCGATCGACGCACGGAGGCGATGGCGCGCATCACCTACCACGCGGTGGAGCTCAGCGCGGGCGAGCACGTGGTGACCTTCGATCACCCCGACTACCTCGAGCACGCCCCGGGTGCGGAGCGCATTACGATTCGCCATGGCATGACGACCTCCATCAAGGCGGCCCTCGTGTCCCGCTCCGGCGTGTTGAACGTCGTCACCGAGCCCCCGGGCGCCGAGGTGACCGTCCTCTCGGGCAGAATATCAGGTATAACTTATCTTTGTCGCTGAAGTAAACCGTCCAAAGTTGCCCATCAAATCGTTTGCTAATGTTCGAGCATTTCCTCTACAAAATATTGTAAATTACACTAGAGAAGCTGTTAGTGAGAACCACATTGCCAATGATTTATTTTGATCAAATCGTTGTTAGAAATAAAAGCAGGAAAAATGCTGAATGCTAATCATCTGATCAAGCTGGACATTCCAAAGCTGGGAAGGTCTAAGTTGGCTTCACAGTCACGGCGTTTACGTCTACGGGTACGCTCCTCGTCGGGAGCTACGAGGGCGTTATCTATAGAACCGAAGCCAAGGGAACGACGTGGAGCACTTCGCGGCTTCACATCCCTAACAGCCCGCAATCGTACTGTTCAGGAAGTGTTCGGAAGATCATTGTGGACATTCAGGGTGGCTTATATGCTGGGGCCTACTGTGGCGGTGTATTTCGATCCTTCGATGACGGTAAAACGTGGGAGACCTCGTTGGGCCCAAAATGAGCTTTTCCGACGTGTATCGTTGTATAGCCCTGACTGCGAAGCAAGTGAGGTAAAGTTACATCCGATTTCTTTAGCCCCTGCCAGTTCCAATTCGGTGCTCCATTCGTTCCCGCGTTATTGGTTTGTGGATTAATCCAGTTTGTGGCTCAGTGTCTGGCAGCATTTTGGCCAGTCATAATTGAGATTCTAGTCGGCGAACAAACACTCATTGCATAGAACTTGTTAAAGCGATATTGTCAAATGACCAAAAAAGGACAACCAGTGTTCCCATCGGGAACACATGCCTGTAAACCGGGAGATTGGTACAGTGCAATTATTGCTGAGGGTGCAGGTGCACGGGGCAAGGGGATTGGTCGACGGATGATGGATTGGTGTGAACAAATAGCCCGTGAGGGGGGTGACAACAAACTTACGTGAGAAGTATTACGGGGTAATCCAGCCATTAGTCTGTAGGAACGGTTCGGTATGAAGATTGTCTCGCCTCCTTCGGCCTCGAGGGCGCCACGCTTACGCAGGCGAAGGGCGGAATCCTCATCGTCTCGCTCGTTGCCGGCGTGGGTGGCTACGTGCTGCTGCGCCGCTTCCTGGCGCCGCCCGAGGCGTCGTTTGCAGCGACGGCCTCGGGATCCGGTGCCGGGCGGTCAGCGACCATCCGTGAGCACGGGGAAGCCCTGCGGCTTGTCAACCAGGTGTTCTTGGATGATCGGTTCCTCCACGCCCATCGTTGTATTGCAACCTCCACGAGAGACGTATGAGTTGTGTGATGACATCCTTACTTATTCAGAGGGCCACATTATATACCTTAGTCCAAGAAACAAAGCCTTGGATTTCTTTGAATCATTGGGATTTAAACTACCCGCTAGGAAAGGAGTTGCAGATTTTCTCCATGAGATAGACTCTTTACTTTGTTCCTGCTTTTGGTTTACAACCAAGTGTGTATATCTAAAAGTCTTCGTCCTCTTAGGTAACTTCTATCGGTTTCGACATCGTCCCAGCGCAGATCGAACGTTTGCAGCAGCGGCTGATCGACATAATCAATGTCGCGAATTTCTGACTGACGAACCAACCCATCGGAAACACTTTCGTCGCGTGCTGCCCTCCAAGTTTCAACGCCTTGCGTCAGTGTTTCGGTGGTCGAATAGTCGTAGACAAGGTTCAGACTTTTTTCGGTGTAGATGGCTGTACCGGTGCTCGTGCCATCGCCGACGGAGTCGCTGGTCTAACGGTGTCAACTGCATGTCTGTAAAGCATAGGTTGCCATTCTTCTTGACAATCACTTAACCCATGTCTAAGCTCAACATATGATTTATTATTTACATACCGTAGTTGATTCTCATTGTACTGCATATCCTTTGCATTAAAAACGTGATTGGAACTGCCATCTTCTTTTGTCTTGTGCCAGGAGTTGGTTATCTCAAAAATAATATTTTTGTTGTCACTTTCCCAGTCAGGTTGCAAATGGACATAGGCCATCTCAAACCTTCGAGTCTGTCAAGCGCAAGTTCAAAGAAGCTATAAAAACTGGTGAATACTTCGAATTAGAGCTTGATTTAAAGCTAGGTGAAAATCTAAATATTTCTACAGTTATCCTTACTGTAAAGCCCATCTTTGTTAATAATAAAACAGTAAAAATATATAGTACAGTTCAAGATTTGTCAAATCTCTCTGGTAGAACAAATGAACTGTATTTGCTTCAACATTGCATGGAATATGCCCACACCAAGCTCCTTCAGCGGCGTTGCCGCTGCACCGCCGCGGCCACCACCCTTGGCGCGTTTCTGCGCCAGCGCATCAACAGCACGGTTGATGCCGACGGAGAACACTTCGTCTGGCGTGGACAGGTTGGCATAGGTGCCTTCATGCAGCACGAACGGCCCGTAACGTCCGATGCCGGCAGATATCATCTTCGAGGATTCCGGGTGGACACCGACATCACGCGGAAGCGATAGCAGCGCAAGCGCGCGTCCGCGATGCTCTCCGAGGTGCGGAAGGGACTGTTGACTCGGCTGAAGCTAGACGACCTTGTGACGTTGGCCCATGCGCAACCCAGTCTGTGGCAACGTCGTCCGGATTTGTGCGATGTGGTGAAGTCTTTGCTGCGCGACAAAGCGATGCCCATTGAAAAGCGCTTTCTGGTGCGCGTGTATTCTTCTGGCTTAGCATTGGGATGTGAAGCAGAGTCTTTGGTCTGTAGTTTTTCTGAGGATCTGTTTGAGAGATTTCTCTTTTTTGCCTGGAAGTCTAACTTCTCAATAACAACAGGCTTTCCCTGCCTTTGTGCGTGGGCGACAAGGATTTTTGCAGTATCTCCAATTAAAGCCTTAGCTTCTCCTCTCCCTTTTCCATTCGAGCACAGAGGCAGTGTGGCTAATCCAACGTAGTTGCCAAAATAATCCGTGTCGCATACAGCTAGGTGATCGATGTTTAGATCAACACCGATATACCCTCGCTTTGGGTCTGTGGCAGGTCGACACCGAGCTCGCTCGGCGGGATGGCCCGACGCGCCGCGCGCGAGAGGGCATACAACAGGTCCTCGCCCCCGGCGGGCGGATGCCCCACCAGCAGCGCGTAGCCGACGGCGCACAGGCCGTACACATCGACCGCCGGCGTGACGGCCGACGGAACCGGCACATCCTCGTTTCCGCTGCCCGACGTGTTCGAGTTCAACATCACCCAAGACCTCAACGCCTATCTCGGTCAGCCCGAGGATGGTCAAGAAGGGAGAAAAAAAAGCTTAAATTATTACATTTCCCTGTTCTAAACTTAGCCTTATAATCTATTCTAGCTTCTATTGTATAGCCAGCACAAACCTAGTAGGAAAAGGTTAACAAAATGCCTTACCTCCCCGTTAGGGTTCCCACTTGCTTCCCAGTATAAAACATGCTGATCTGAAACCTTTAAAGAGCCAGTTGTATATGGCTCAATCACAGGGTAAAGTTCAGATCTTAGTGAGCATTGATACTTTACTGGTTAAACTGAATTGCACTCGCATTAAACAGTAAAAAATGAATGGCGATTAGTTGGCTGATTGACTGACGACATCCTAGAATTCTAGGATCACATTGTGCAACCATGCATTTGATTTGATATCCAATTTATCACTCAAATAAGTACCACATTAGACAATTTTTACTCTCAATCTACTCTGGCCTTATCAAAATAAATAAAATTCACACGTTACCTTGACACGTTTGTCTAAAAAGACTTAACACCTGTTTTGACCGTTGAAGAAACGGTACGATTTACAACGTGTTGTGCCGAAAACATGACTAAATCGACGACATCACAACAACAAGACTTGGATACACGTGTGGCTGCATACTTACGATTAGCTGGATTAAGTCATGTGGCTGGTACCGCTGTAGGGAATGCCGAAATACGGGGTATTTCGGGGGGACAAAAACGGCGTGTGAAAGTATTAGAAACTGCGACAGGACAAGATGTACGATTGTTCCAAAAATGGGCTATTTTCAGGGTTTTTATTTTGTCGATTTTATGGGCTAAATACCTTCAGAAAGGCCAGGAAAAGGCACTAGAAAGGGTAATTGTACTCTTAGGAGGCTATTTTTGAGTATTTGGGTCGATTTAGAAACCCTTGATTTTGGCCAAGTTTTGGCAATTTTTCCGTAGTATAGCCTTGCCTTTTTGCCCACAAATGGGCTATTTTCAGGGTTTTTATTTTGTCGATTTTATGGGCTAAAGTGGGGCTATTCAACAGATTGTGAGACCTGTATCTTGTCACAAGTTGCTCTGAGTTGGTTCTTTCTTTCATATTAGTATTAGCAAGAGGCGCCGCAACGTGATGGAGTCCATGAGACTAGGGAGGGAGCGCTGGGATTGAGCGGAAAGGCGGGGGATCTAGAGAAGATTATACCAGCAAAGTTTACGTGGATATGTCAGGTCTCGTATGTATAGCTATCCCCAATTACTACGTATTGTACAGTAATGTGTGGGAATTGTGGTGTGATTAGGGGTGAGTCCTGTTCTGTTCTTATCCCACCCGCTGCAACTGCAGCAGCCGGTACTGGTGCTGTCGACGCATGTGCACATCCCCCCTCTTACAGGGCTCTGAGTGAGCCTCTCCTAGAGCTGGAAGTATGGAGTGTCAGCGACAGTGTCGCTGTTGGGAAGGCGGTTGAGATTCTCCGCCCTTCGGTTGTGGAGGAGGCTGTGGCCGCTGCTGCTGCTGAGGCGAGGGATCGGTAGTCCAATAAGCCGCCAAGGTTGCCACCAGTGGATGTGGTGTCCAGCGGAGTGCTGCCCGCTGCACTTTGGTATGTGACGGTCATGCGCGTCATGTCGAATTCGGTACCGCCAATCCCCAACTGGCGTGCCTCGCCGCCCAGCACCAGTGACTGTCCGGAGCCGATAAAAACACTCATCGTGCCATCATCCTGCAGTGCCGTGGATACAGAGACCTGCGCCGACAATTGCAAGACCAGGCTGTTGCCATGCGATGGTCCATGTCAAAATGGCTCATGTTGGTCTTGTTAAAATCGTCAAAAGACAAAGTTGTTGGTGAGGTGATGCTTCTTCCTGCCATTTTGTTCGGAGTTGATAATCTGAGCTTCCCGGGTGACGTAATGCTTCTCATTGAAGTCGTGTGATTCACAGGACAGAACGTGTCACGAATTGCTGGCAGATTTGCGATGTTTCCAGAAGCCGAACGCTGCAGAAATGGACGCCAGTCCAGAACAAGTGAGGGTCTTAATCCTTACACATCCCCTATTCTGCTTCATGTGATTAGCTATTCTATGTTAGGCCAGCCCGTATGGCGCAAAGCAGGAGCGTTTTAATCTTACGTTATCATAACCATACTTCCTACATGCATCTTCAAACGATCTATGGCCGTTTGCCTCGGGCCTTAAGTCCAGGGGGTAGCTACTCAGAAATCTGAGATGGTCCACGCCTGGGTTAGCACATCTATCATCGAATCTTCAAGTATAAAATAAAATAATTAGCCTAAAATAAAATCCACAGGTCGTTTACGAACACTGTCAAATTGTCAGTGACCTTGAAGAACAATCAGAAATTGAGAAGAACTAGCGTAGGCTGGCAAATGTAGCAAGCGTTGGCAGTGGTTTTTCTTCTTGAAGTAGTATCGGAGAAGGTTCGGATCGAATGCGGCCCTGGATTACTTCCATTTTCTTATATATAATTATCCTACATGCTACGCTTTTCTACTCTTTCTTTAGCCTGTGGAACAACAGCAGGCTTCAAGGAGAAAAAATCGTTTATATCATCTCCTGTTATATTTACACCAAGCCTGGTCGCCATCTTGTATGTAGCCTCCTCCTTCACTGCTGCTTCGCTGAACTTTAGCTTCCCGGTTTAAATTTTCTGCAAACGATGCCAGGGTGTAAATCAAGCATTTATGTGCAAACAGACAGCAAGTTTTAGAATTTTCCAGCTCTAACAGGAATACTTTCGTTCTGCAAAAAAGTCGAATTGCGCAACGGGATCGAAATTAACTTCCACCCGATTGGAATGGGTAAAGCGCCCATCGGTATCCACTTGATTGATTCGATAACAGCTTCGGCCAGGTTCAGGCATTTGGTCTTAAGCAAAATAGCGCTGCACATTTCTCGAATCTCCCAGGGAGTTAATTTCCTCTATCCCGGTATAAGCGAGTCCATCAACCGATTTTTCGATAACGAAATTATCATTGTTGGTTTCGCTGGCAGTATACAAAACACAGCAGCCCCATTTAGATCAAAAGACATTAGCTCAAAACAGTCTTTCTTGCCTTCAAGCTGCATCTTCATTTTAGCTTTTCGATATGCATATAGCCACTTGTTTGTTAGAGCCTAGGTAGCTAATTTGGACTTTAATCTAACTCATAGACTTTTGACTTGAAAGTGGCGCAATGTCATCTTCATCCTTTGTATCCAAACTAACCCCTTCTGTAGTTATCTCTTCTACGTCCTCCTCATGGATCGTATTTTCATGTTGCACCTGGGCGGAAAGCTCAAAATGGGCAGCAAGTTTCAAATTTCGACTCGGAACACACTCTCCATGGCCTATACCCCGGGGGGCGGTCGAGTATCCCAAGCGATTGCAAAGGATCCTTCGTTGACCTATCGCTTCACGAGCAAGAGCAACAGCGTAGCCGTAATAGCGGATGGATCGGCCATCTTGGGCTTGGGGGACCTTGGACCAGAAGTCGCGCTTCCCGTCATGGCCCGCCACCTGCCCGTCCGCATCGCGAAGCCGCGCGTCACGCTGATCTTGATGCTCCCGCTCCTCGCGCTGATCCTGTTCCCCCAACTCGGCTGCTCGCTCGTGGGCATCCACGGTGTCGAGGAGTGGCCCAGCACGACCGTCATCGAGGACGGCCGGTACGAGGTCCGGCAGTACGAACCCGCGGTCGTGGCGACAACGACGATCGAGCCCGGCCCCAAGAGCCCCGGCAACGAGGGCTTCCGCCGGTATTTATTCTACCTAAACGACTTGTTTGATTTAATGTGTCATTATTAAAGGATCAGAACAAAATTTGAATTTTAGCGGAAAGAGTGGGTATTTACAAGGGCTACCCCCTCATATACGTAACAGTTTCTTTTCGTTTTGAGTTTTAATGTTGCTTCTTACTTTCAGCTAAAAATACTTGTTTTTTACTTTATAAACAGGAAGAGGTGATGTTGGGTAACAAACTGTAGTAAGGAGCGACCCGGCTCAATCTAAATGTGTAACACACATCAAATAATCAGCATACTTAATAAGAATCCATGCATGTCCAAATACAAATCCTATTGCATACCCTCGGAAAAAATTCAAAGTGTTAACTACACCCTTATCATTGTTAACAGCAGTCCATCGACCGTAAAGACAGGTCATTGGCCTTGCATCTTTCAAACAGTGGAGAATACAGATTTTTTGATCCTCTTGGTCTACCATATGCATTCTACACTCCGCACATCAACAACTCCTCTGTTAAATGTTTGAAAAGTTAAAGAAAATTTTATAGCTGGATTGATCAAACACGGTTTTAGAGCAGTAGATATTGCATAGTAAATGCTCCTAAAGTGGTTTTTAACTGTTTCTGGGTGGAAAGCTTCTGCAACTTTGCAAGGTCATTCATTCTCATCAAGACACAGTAATGGTGAATAATTTAGTTGCCTTCGTTTTTCAGAGAAAACTGTATCCTCAGGGCCATAATTCCGAGCTTTATGTGTGCTATTGCGATGGTGTCCATATCATGCCAGGGCGGCTCGGTGATCGGGTAGCGGAGATTATTCGAAAGGCGGAATTAAATTGATGACGGTCCCTGAATTCCAACGACAAAAATCTAAAGGCAGGAAACTCGTGGTGGTGACCGCCTACGATGCGCTGTTCACCAGGATCGTGGAACAGGCTGGGATCGAAGCCATTCTGGTTGGTGACTCGCTCGGGGTGGTGGTCCAAGGTAAGTCTAATACCCTTTCGAAGAAGAACTACATGATATGATGAAGATCAGAATTAACAAAGAGGTAAGAAGCTGTTGATATTTTAACAACATTTCTGCGACTAATGGTTTCTTGTAAGAGATTCCTTAACTGCAGGGCCGTACTGTACTAGTTTATTAATGATTATTTAAATTCTAAGTTAGTGCTTTAATTACTTGCTCCGTCATTTTCAGCAACTTTATTAATAAACATACTTTTTAATAACTATTCAGTGCTTTAAGAATTTTAACCCGACCAACGTCTCCAGCAAGCTGCAGGTCGTGGCGATGTACAACGCCATCCGGCGCGAGTACCTGGTGAACTACAAGCTCGACGGCCGCCTGGTGCAGAGCCGCGTGCTCAAGACCCTGCCGGAACTCGAGCGGGCCATGACGGCCATCGGACCGATGAGCGTGTTCGAGCTGGACGGCAAGCTGCGACGGCACCTCGGCTCTCTCGAGGAAGGCAAGTCGGTGCTGCGTGCCCGTGCCGTGGTACTTATCCGTCCCCTCTCCCCTAATAATTTCCCTTTAAAGCCTTTCGGATGAAATTTTTTTTCCAAGATGAGACGGAGCTTTATAGGCTTTAGTACGTAGCTGAATAATGTGGATCGTTTTAGTATATCTCCACCATAATGAAAAAATTTGTGGTAGTCTGAGATTCCAACATCCCAAGATTTGCAAGATCAACACCATAAATCCCAAGATTCCAAATAAATTCCTATCATTTAACACTTTTAAATCAGGTTTGGCATCAAACTGGCGCCGCTGCTGTCGGGCAGAACCGAACTTTCCGGAATAGGGCTGTCGAGTGTTTCAGTCAGGTTGGGTGAGGGCGGATCAGCCCTGGCTGCAGGCTTGTTGAACAAGCGTGGCTTAATCGGCCCCGACAACGTGGCGGCATCCGTATTCGATTCAATGCGGGAAATTGTTTCCGCCACCAGTCGGCTTGGCAGCGCGGTAAGCATTGATCAGGCAGAAATTGGGTGGCTCTCTGCTCTCTTCTTTAGAAACGCAATATAAAGGGAAAGTAACGTATTTCGAGCATAAGTTTCATGCAGGAGAAGCCGTAAGACTAACAAAGTTTATTTATCTAATATCCAACATTGTTCTCAACTTCATGAAACGAATGACTATAAAGATCGTTTAGATTGATATAGTTGAATTCAAATCGACACATAGTTGAATTCAAATCAACGGATAGAAACTATAACGTATGTGCATTCCTTTTTCTAAAGCTTGAAAGAGAAGGACGCGTTAAGAGCCAGCTTTCGTGAAGCTAATAATGCTTGGTTCAACTTTCAGAGAGCAGTCCGTGCGCAGAAGAAAATGCAGTACGAAGAAGAAAAAAGGAAGCGCGAATAAGAGCACGCCGCTGGGCAGGCGAAGGTGGAAGAGGAAGAGGCCAAGAAGATCCCTTACGAGGAAGAGCAGGCTCTCTGCGACTACTTGGCTGATTACCTTGAGCGAACGTACTTGGGCGGCAAGAGAGCATCCAATCGGTAAGGTCGTCCATATAGCTGCGGTAAGCGTATAGGTGGAACCGCGTCTCGGAAGTCCTCAGCAAAAGGATTGGAACATGGTGCATGGCCGTCTGCAGAACGCTGCCGACCGGACGTGCCGTCAGCGACAGGTCCACTGCCAGGTCGCGGTTGAGAAAGCTCTCAGCCGCGGGCCCGTCGATGCTGACACACCGGCGAGAATCGGACAGGTCCGTTGTGGCCGCCACGGTCGGCTGCTTGCATGCGTTTTTGCGCATTGCCTATCGCAAGCTCGGCAATACGATCACCATCGCTCGTGTGTTCATTCAGCCACAGGCTGAATGCATCCTTAGCGATCCCACTGATAAACACCGATGCCTGCCGCGAGGATAGTTTTTCTTTCGTCTGTCCGCTGAACTGAGGCTCACGCATTTTCGCCGACAATACATAGGAACATTGCTCCCACAGATCGTCCCCAGTTAGTTTAACGCCCCTCGGCAGTAGAGAAAAAACCAAAAAGATTGAATGAATTACAATCATCAAGAATCACGATTTTTGAGCAGGCGACTAAATTGGGGCTGCAAAATAAGAACAGACCTGCCAGTGATGACCTGACAGAATTGCAGGCCCAACTTGCTCTTGCAGAAACCGACCGCTTAAGATTTCCTCCACAAACTCCGCCTGATTAAACAGAGCAGAATTATTCAGTGCAACGGTAATGCCACGGGACTGGATTTTTAGTAGCGATTGGAACTGAACACGAAGCTAAATTAAATTCAGCTTAAGTAAAATCAAGCTTTATCGTGTATATCCGCAACAATCAAACAGGTCGACTCATGAAAGAAGCTTTTAATTCTTGAGAGTAATTCCGTATCACTTATCTGATAATCAGTAACATCATAATCTCAGATATAAACTGCTTTTAGCTTCATTAAATTTTGCCTAAGATTGTATATGTGACATACCTTGAATTCTGAGAAGGTCACATAATCGCCATCTTGGACGCATGATTACCACGTTCAAGCAGCGCGAGCGGCGGGATGGCATCGTCCTCAAGCAGTTTCCGCTGCCAATCCCTGCCGAAGATCCTGACGAGATCGTCCGTCTATTCGAACAGAATATCACACCGCGCACCAAAGCCATCGTGCCGGTACACCTGTTCGGCCAGTCGGCAGACCTCGATCCCATCATGGAGATCGCCGTGCGGCATGGGCTGCCTGTCATCGAAGACACGGCACAGGCCATCGGCAATCCGGCGGAGCCAAGAACCGATGGGAGACAAACAATGACGGACGCGAACCCCAAGACCCGAGGCGCACACCACGTGGGCCTCACCGTGACGGACCTCGACGGCGCGCGCGGTTTCTTCACCGACGTGCTCGGCTACGACGTGGTCGCCGAGAAGCCCGACTACCCGGCGTGCTTCGTCTCCGACGGAGTCACGCTGAGCACGCTCTGTCGGGCCGAGGATCCGAAAACCGCTGTGGCGTTCGACCCTCGCCGATACGCCCTAAGCAGCCAACTAAGTCAATGGAAAAGCCAACAGCCGCTTTGGTTAGACGCGGTATCAGCTACATTGAAGTGCGAGCTCTAGATGTAAATCCATTATCGGCAATTGGTATTTCACAGACACAATTCGATTTCTTAGATGTTTTCTTAGTGGCGTTCTTCCTGATGCCTAGTGCAGTACTTGACGAAGCGCAGCTTAAAGAAGCTTAAGAGAATATGAATAAAGTCGTGTTAGCCTCTACCTATGACCTGCTGTTAGTCTACATCTTTAAGTGCCACTTGTTCTACCGCACGGAGCAGACTTTTTCGGCACCGTGCTTCTTCATGTGGCATTGTCTATTTCGTGCAATGTGTGGCGTATTTCTGCCATGTACCAGGTGTACAAAATCTTTGACAGCGGGTGACACCTTGTCTAAAGCAGGCTTTGTGATATTCTCTTCTCCTAAGCTCCAAGAGTTTATCTCAAGGTTTTTTTTAATGTAGACAGGCTCGGGCGCGCCGGTCATCCCCCGGTAACCCTCCGATCCCCGGTTCGCGACGCCGTAACCACGGGCGCGGCAAGGGCCGGCTCTGTATCATGCATCCATGATCACGGGCGATGAGCTCGCCTGCGTCCGGTTGGCGATGCGCAAGCGAATCCTCTCGGCCAACCTCGTACGCGAGGCGGTCGCGCGGAAGAAGTGGGACTCGCCCGACAAGTCCATCCCCAGCATCCTCGTGTCGATGGGGGCGTCTTCTTGGCGGCAAGACTGACCTTTGATTTTCACCGTCCCCACGTGGGTGCAGCCGACGCAATGATGATCGCCTTGGCGGTGGTCGTCATTGCCTGCCCGTGTGCTTTGGGGATCGCGGCGCCGCTGGCACTCTGGTCGGCATTGGGTAACTCGTAACCACACCAGGTGTTGTTCCGAGACGGGTATGCGCTCACTAAGTTGGCAGGCGTTCGAATCATCTGTTTTGATAACACCGGCACGTTGACGCCGACGCGGACCAACGGCAACGACTTCCGCGCGCTCTGGATCGCGTGACGCGGTCGCTCAGCCGCCGTACTCTAAGCGCATCGCCGCAGCGATGTCGGGATGCACGCTGCGTGCGACCGGGCAGCCGCGCGCGGCCTCTTCGAGCATCGCGCGTTGCTCCGCGGCGATGTGACCCGGCAAGCGAATCGTCACGGGTAGCGCGACGATGCGGCGCGGGTCGGGCGCCATGCTCTTGGTGACGTCGCCGTTCCACCAATTTCTCAGTGGATAATATCACTAGCGTCCCTCAATTGCTTGTCACCTCTTTCATAATTATCATCTTGATAAACGAAGTATACAATTTGGTTGTCAATGTCATCTTTAGCTGTACCCAAATCGTTAAAATGTCTACATTGGAATAGTAACTTATGACTGTAATTTGTGATGGTAAAAATGTACTGCACGATTCTGTTTAGCACTGAGCACACAATTTGTGCATGTATTCTAAGAAGAACACTAACGGGCGGAACACGCCCCGAATCGTCGGCATCGATGCCGAAGCGACGCAGTTCCGGCCAGACGCGTCGTGCCAGTTCCCGGTCCGTGGTCACCAACGCGGGGGCTCGGCCAGGCGTCTCGATCGTCTCGCGAAGGGCGACCGCGATCGCGGCGGCCTCTTCGCGTTCATTCGCAGCTTCGACGAGACTGACCCGGTCAAGGGCACCGGCCGCTAGATCCGCGTCAAGTCCGGTTCGATCGGAAGCGTAATGCCTTCGAGCGCTTTGGTTAGGTCAGGATCGAGTTCAATGGCCCGTTCATAGGTTGACAGGGCCTCATCAAGTCTACCCAGTTGGTGAAGTTTTTGTGCATCCTGGCGAGCAGTTCGAGCTTCTTTGAGACGAACCGCATCTCCTAAGGCTGTGTGATGTTCTGGTTTAGAGGGATTGAGACCAAGGGCTAGTTGGAATTCATTTAAAGCTTCGGGCAATCGGTTTTCCTTAAGGTATTTTTTAACCGGGCATCGCCCATGCCTGTTTCTCACAGCGCGAAGTGGCCGAGGAACACGATTACGCCGAACACCTGCAAACCCGCTATGGCTATGACCAGATAGACGTGCTGGACCACGGTCAGTTGCAGGCGATTTGCCCCTCGCCCGCCGATGTCGGTGGTACGCTGGATATGGGCGCGGGGCACCTCCATCCGCTGGCCTATGCGTTGGGACTGGCCCGCGCAGCGGCAGCGGCGGGCGTGCGGATTTTCAGACCTAGCGTGACCAAAGTCTGTAAGTGCAGCTGTGTAATGATTCTTGGCCGCAGCCCAATCTCCTGCCGTGAACGCAATATTACCCGCAGTCGTACGCGCCCATTTCCGAACTGAGGTGTTCTTGCCCGCGGGGATAGCGTATACCGTAGTGCATGAAGGAACTGCGTGCACTCCGGAAGGAATTGGAAGCGGCGGTCAAGCCAGGCAATGAGGGGCTGGTTGAAGCCATCTTTGCGTTATTGGAGTATTTCACTTATTATATGATCGTCACATATTAAAGTATATTTAAAGGTCAATATTTTTTTTTTAATTCAATTAAAATCACGTAGTGATTCGGTAAAATCTAGTTTGCCCCTTCCCTCAATGAAAAGAGGCAAAGAGGCTCGAGAAGCCCCTGCTTAGCGGATGCCAGATTTGAAAATTAGGAACGTGCACAAAAAATGAGCAGAAAGCCAATGAAAAAGTATATAATCATGGAATTATATAAATTTTCTTCAAGCCGCCGAAGCGATCGAGCATACGAGTTGGCCGACTGCGGAACGATCTGCTGCTTCCATACCGTCGACGTCAATATCAATCGATGCAGCTGCTTCAACGAGAATCCTTGAGCAATGAACTCACTGGCCAGCCAATCGAGCAATTTGGCATGCGACGGAGGCGTCGACTGAGTGCCGAAATCGCCACTGCTTTTGACAAGACCGGTGCCAAAAAACGATTGCCAAGTTCTATTCACGGTTACACTCGCCGCCCAGCCGAGCGCCGCGAAGGCCGCATTCAGTTTTGCGGGCCGTCCGCGACGGCAGGTTACTTTGCGCGCCCGGATGCCACCTCGACGCTGTTTTGTGATGACTGGCTGGAGTCCGGTGATCGGGACTATATCGCCGGCGGCGAGCTGTGCATCACCGGACGGACCAATGACATCAGCATTCGCTCCGGCCGCAACGTCTATCCAGCCGAGTTCGAAGACGCCACCGGCGAGCTGGATGGGGCGTTACCGTCCTCTAGGCTGTGAGCACACTCAGCCACGCGTATCGGTGTGTGGCGGAGCACCTGCACAGCGAAGGGACCGAACCACATGTTCCGTAAGATCCTGGTTGCCAATCGTGGAGAAATTGCTTGCCGCGTCATTGAAACTGCCAAGCGGCTCGGTGTGAGGACGATTGCGGTTTTCTCCGAGGCCGATCGTGGTGCACGCCATGTAGTATTGGCTGACGAGGCGTATTTCATCGGTCCCTCCATCAGATTACTCTCCCTTGGTGCCTAAAATTGCAACTACATGGCTGTTGTGCTGCTTGTTTTTTTTCGTCTACTAAATTGTGCTACGATTTCACTAAACGTTTATCACTTGAGTCACTCTGAAGTCTATCAGATTCCATCATAAAGTCACAAGGAGCTGAGCAAAAAATGACATCTCTCGGATCTCGAGAAATCAAAACGCTCAGCGATAGATCTTCGAGGCTAAAATATCTGTGACGATTATGAATCATGTCAGATGCGGCAAAAGAAGCGAACAGCGTTTGGTTAACTGCACTTTGGAACGAGTACAAAACTGACGTTGCAGCGAGCCGTCCATTCGATGAAAGCAATTTTGATGAAGATATGGATGTTACCGCAATTTCAATCCCATTTATGTTTAATAAGCTCTGGGGCAAAACTAATCATAAACTAGAAACAGGGCTTGGTTTTACTTATCTATCTAATGATATTGAGGATGCGCGGGATGATGATCTAAGACCCTGTCTCGATGCGGCGTTCGCCTTTCACGCGACCGTAGTTTTCCACAACGCGATGGCAGGCGATGCAGGTAACGCCTTCACGTGCCGCTGGAATCGATTCCCAAATATTGGCGTCACGTCTGATTCCTAGATCGGTTGCTACAGGGGCATGGCATCGCAGGCAAAAATAACCAAACGTGCCTTGCGCTAGGTTGTTGATCGTTTGCTCAAACTTGTGAAACATCGGCGAAATGGACGCGTACGCAATGGACGCGCCCTACGCCCCAAATGGAACTTCCACCGGCCGAATGTTCAGATCCAACGCTCGCCGGCATTCGCTGCCTGCAGTTGATTGAGGACAAGCAGTTCTCCCGGCCGGAGATCATTATTTTTTCCATCCATGCACTTGGTATCACCGGCGTTCTATAAGGAACGATTATACAGCTAAACTTGGTTTGGATCACCGTTAAGGACTGTTCAACATCCCTAAACAAGTCGTTCACAGTAAATGTTGGAGACGGCGCCGCCAACTGGTGGCTGCAGGGCTTCCTGTGGCTGGTGGATGTGATGGCGCTGAACGCGAGGGCGGTGCTGCGGCTTGGCTCGCGGGACTTTGGCGTGGCTGCTTCCGAGGCAGGCAAATTCTGCCGACCGGCGATTGTTGCCGACGCCTCGGACCGCAATTTCTCCTACATACCAGCGGAGGGGTCCTGGACCCGTAGCGACGATGCCCGGTATTTGCACTACACGCCGAGTGAAACATTCGCGAACGAACGTAGCGTTATCGTGATGCGCAGGAATTACGGGATGTCAGCCCAGTGATTTTCTGCTGTGATTAGTAAAATGAGACGCCAAAACCCGTATAACAACGAGCCGGAACTGCTGTCGGCGCTGTCGATGATTCTGGCGGCCGACGGTGAGCTGCATGAGAAGGAACGCAGTTTCATCACAGAACTGGCGACGCGCCGCGGCGTTTCGAAAGATCGACTCCGGCAGATTTTTGCCGCGGCCTCGTCGGGCTCTCGATCGCGCGGGGCTTCACGCGCAAGACCCGAGACCTTTTTGGCGGACAGAACGGGTGTACGCATACGAACGCGCTCTTGCAGGCAATGGCGCCGGCGGTCGTGCAGTGGACCTGGTCGATTCGGATCGGCGCCAAGATGGCGTCCGGGATGAAGCGTTCGGAGCTGCCGGAGAGCGAGCGAATGCGTCGCGTGCAGGCGAACCTCAACACCTGTCACGTCTGGGACGAGAACGGATCGCAGACAAAGATCTTCCTCTTTGTCCTCGTGTCATCGGACAGCCTGGTATTGGAAAAACGACGTTGGCCATGTCAGCGGCACGCGAACGGAAACAAGTGCTCTATATCTATCAATGTACTGCCGATACTCGACCAGCCAGAGACGTCCACGTTCGTCGAAATTGATGTAGAGATGGTTCGCAATCTTGGGATTCGAGAGCACGAGGTCGAGGTCTAAATCCTCCGCGACGTTGAGCGTGACGGGGGGTGATCTCGTCGCTCGTCACGACGATGACCTCGGCGACCCGCTCACAGGCCGCGGCGGCCTCGGCGGTGTCCAGTGCGTTCGCCCGAGCGGGCGCCTCGCGCACGACCCCCGGCAGTCGCAGGCGCGACTTCCCGCCGGCTACAGGCCGTCGCTCGGTGATGTGCTGGTCGCTCTCGATGGTCGCGAGTTTAAGGTCTCTGGCTTTGCCAACAATCGAACCGTGATCGAGGTCGTTGGAGTGGATCAATTTAAATGATGGAGACCACGATACGCCAGATGAGCTTTCAAAGAACGTTGGGCCTATACATGACCAGATTATGAAAAATAAACTTGGAAAACACGTTGTTATTGCTAGTGTAAGCTAACTAGGAAAGTTCAGAAGAGGGACTAGATGTGTTTGACAAGAAAAGTCTTAGAAAACGTTATTCTGCTCTACACACAATTATAGCTGCAAACGTGGCCAACATTGGAGGCGTCATTCTCCATGTACAAAAGGCATGACCGACGCGGAAACGGTGGAAACGGCGCGATTGCTGCGCGATGTTGCAAAGACACACACGGTTATTGTGGTCGAACACGACATGGATTTTGTCCGCGCCCTTGATGTCAAAGTGACCTGCTTACATGAAGGGTCAGTTCTTGCTGAAGGTACACTCGACCACGTCAGTGACGACAGCCGGGTCATCGATGTTTATCTGGGGCGCTAAGCGACCATGTTGGAAATCAGAAACGCAGAACTTTTGTGTTTTCGGGAAACCATCATCCTTCACGAGATACTTTGGTGGTTCGTCCCAGCCGATGGGCGTCCGAAACGCCATACTGTAGGTAATTGAATCACCGAACTGTGCAACGTACCCCGGTTGACCTTGAAAACCGTCGTGGACCTTCCGCATCGGTTGGACCCAATCCGGTTCCGTCGCAGAGTCGGTTTCAGTGGTCGCTTCTTTTTCCTGTTTTGTCTCGACCAGTTGATTGAAAGCGAATTCATCGCTGGAAGCTTGGACTTGCCAATCTCGGATGAGATAGCTCTCGGACGGGATCAATGGAACACCCTAGCCAGTAAAGTAAGGTCGCAACGCTTCATTAGAAGGGTTCTCCGCGCGGCAGGAGCCGAACACGTTGCAGCTGATCAGGTCTCAAAGATGATTTACTTCGACGTTATTGATAATCCGGCAATCCCTGGAAGCGTCGTCGGTCGATTCAGACTTAACGCAACCAACATATCTCTAGAAGAGAAAGGAAGAACGTGAGGTCGTTGCGGAGCTGCCGCCGCTAGAAACGCTCGACAAGGAGTCGGATTTTTCACCGTTTTTGCGAAACGGCGTGCCCGAATTCATGAAACGCCGGGCGTTAAGGTTACTTTGGCGGCTCAACCCGTTTTTCTATTTCCGCGACGGCGTGAAAGCCTACGACCAGGACTTCAATGTCGTTCAAAATATCATTGACGAGATGACTGGCGCCTACAAAAACGTCCGTGGACACCTCAGCTCTCCCCAATTTTTTGTGAATTGACGCTACTGAGGGACAGGAGTTAAAATTCTTGCAGTTAGATAGCGTCATTTCTTGTAATAAACTATACTCTTGGTTTTTAGATTTGTGGTTGTTTTTCAATCGGCGCCAGTTGAGAGGAGGGGAGGGCATTTTTACTTGGAGGGAACAAAAAGACTACAAAGCACATAAAAAATTCGTATATGTACATTTTAATTACCGTTTTTACGAGTCGCGCAAAAATTTGCAGACGACCGGACAGGCACTCTTGTTCACCAGCGTCGTGCTGACCTTCGGCTTCCTCGTCTATCTTGCGAGCGACCTCAACAACCTCACGCGCTTCGGCGTCTTCACCGCGTTCTCGGGCACGATGGCGTTCCTGGCGGACGTCATCTTCGCGCCGGCGTTGATGAAGGTGACGACGCGCTGGAGCAGCCTGCGAAAAGACGCCGCCAGCGCCCCCGAACGCGCGGCGGTGGAGTAGGCGAAGGCCCCTTCCCGGACGTAATTGGCGGCGCGCTCGCTTACGTCTGACCCAAGCCGATTTTTGACGAAAGAGAATGCGCATGCCGTGCAACCTCTACATTATTAATGTCCCAACGGGCGATTGGCGGCCCTATCCTCGCAACGCGCGCACCCACAGCCCGAAGCAGATCGCGCAGATTGCAGCCAGCATTCGCGAGTTCGGCTTCAACAATCCTGTGCTCATCGACGGTGACTGCCAGGTCATCGCCGGGCACGGCCTTAGCTAGCAGGGGCTTTCTTTTGCCTAATTCAGGAGACCTCCTCAGGTCCTCTGTGTTGGGCTTTTTCTTTGCCTATGGGGTAGCATGGGCAACCTGAGTTATCCTAACACGGGCCCTCTGACAAAGCCTGATAAGCTTTAAATTTCTAGGAGAAACCAAGTTATGCAATTTCGTGACCTAATAAACCATAATAGCATCGAAGGAATTAAGGCATTCGTTGAATCTCAAAGGGAAAGCCTAGACCGCCTCTTTATCGTGTGCTTGTGCCATTTTTTATGCATGAGTATCGATATCACATATCACTGTAAGATGGCATAAGGATCATGGGAAGCTCAAGGTCTTTAAAATCTACAGAAAGTTGTAAAGTTCATCTAAGTAACATTACCATACCTTCTCCATACCAGAAACAATGAGATAGTTACCATCCGTGGGTTCTTCTTGCCGTAGCATGACGTCACCAAATTCATATGATATCATTTCCGCTTGACTGACAGTAATTTTTTTTTTCAGTTTTCATGGAAATTCTACCCTTCTTTAAGGTACGTGAAATTTCGTAGTGAGATTGCGCGTTTTTATCTCATAGATGTCACAGATTTTAGCTAGGATCTATGCCGCTATCTGCACGGTTTTGTATTACTGAATTGAGTGAATCAAAGAATCATAGAGATATTCATCATTGATAACATATCTGGGCCTTTGAGAGAGGCTCAAGGAACCTTGTTGCTTTCTGATAGGCAGGTGGCAATTCAGTCCCCGTCGTCGGCGACAGTAATCGTAACTTCGTCGTGTTGGCGCCGCACCGAGATGCCGACGTTTCCGCCGGGCGGTGTGTGACGTTGGGCGTTGTCGAGCAGATTTCTCATTACCTGGCCAAGCCGTTCTGGGTCGATCTGCTGGTGGAGGCATTGCAGAGAATCTGTGACCGACGGGTTCGTCTTCAGGTCTGCCGAGAACGTGTCGCACGACTGAATCATCAGGTGCGTCGGATTCGGTGCGCATCGTGTTTGCTGTGACGGACGCGTCGGGAGATGGTACGTTGTCGTTGCACCCCCTTTTTCCGCTGCTCCCCGGATCGGCGCCCCCCCGGTTTTACGCCCCCCCGCGGATTTACGCTCCACTAGGACATACGCGCTTGGCAACTAATCTGTATTCAAACGCATGGGCGTGATAACAGACCCCTATTTAGTCATATTAAAATTTTAGAAATTTGGCACATTTTAAAATATACAAAATCTGTTAATCGAAACGAGGAAGGCCGATTGTGGACTCGACGTTTTGGTGGGCAACAACGAGCCCGGACGTTTTTTGTAGCAGATTTTACCGGACAGGCTATGCTTCATGTGTTATACGAGCAAACCCATAAGGCGAATCTCCCTGTATTTGAAGAACGGTTTGCCACCTCCGTGATCCGCGATGATGATGGTCGCTGTGCAGGCGTTGTCGCTTTTGATATTCGGACGGGTGAGTTTGCATTTGTCAGAGCAGAATTGCCTCGTTTCTGCCGGAAAGAATAGGAGCTGCTCCATGTTCTTTCTCCTTCCCGCTTACGATTGCTTGGAGAGGATCTCTTGAAACAATATGCCAATTAATTTCTGTCCATTTGCACGCAAGGCTCTGCTACAAATACATGTTCAGACGTGATTAAAATCAATATAACTTGCTACTTGCGAGACTCTTTCCATGTTTTAGTGTCTATAATCGAAGAACAACTTATCAATGCCATTTTAAACCAACAATGATGACGCCACACGCAACGTACTCGGCCGCCGACAGGGCGCGGCGGTCCCGCATCAGCACAATGTACGCCACAGCGGGGAACACCAGCGAAATGACACTGCTGCAGAGCGCCCCGAGAACGCCGAGAACGCCGGCGAACGATTTGATAGCGAACGTGAGCCCCACCGTCAGCAGGGCGATGCACAGTCCTAAACCTTTGCTCAGCCCGACCAGTTTCCCACGAGGCCACCTGGGCAGAAGCTGGAACTCAACCCCGGAGGGATGGCGGATAATCTCGCCCCGGCCCGGCACCCGGCCCGCCAGATAAAAAACAAGCCCGCCAAGCGTGTCGATGTCTTCGTCCTTTTCGGTCAACAGCGTTTCGATGTCGTCCAGAATGACCAGAAAGTCCGGGCACCAGGCATATATGTCGTCCAGGAGGTCCTGCGGGACATCGAAAGCCACCCCGCCCGGCCGGAAATAATGCAGGTGCATACGAGCACCGCAGGCCCAAGTATTATTTCAGTAGACTTTTAGCCACATCAAAGGTTTTTTTTTCTAAAATATTAAAATTTTATTAACCAGGTTTAAGCAAAGATAAATCAGCCTATGGAATTTTAGAAACCATGACAGCACAGTTAAACACCAAACAAGTCCTTTGGAAATTCAAGAAGTTAGGTTGAAAGATGGTGGGAAGAGAAGGAACAGAGGGTCTACAATGTATAAAGTTGTTTCTCGATGTAATATTGCGCACATCTATGTACCCATTTAGAGCTGGGTCGAGCTTACGCAGTCAACCATTGACCCCAGTTTCAAACCAAATAACCAGCGAAACCAGGACTTGAACCCCGTTCTAAGGATTTTAAGTCTATCGTGCTAACCACTCGGTTAGGACGGTTCGGCGCAAATTTATTTTGATGAAAAACGTCGACTATCCGTCGAGAAAGAAAAAATCAAGGTTCTATGCTACAAATCTGTTAAACAATACGGAACTCAGCGAATCTACCCAATCCTTACCTTTAGTTGATCTCTTTTATATAGGACTGGGAAATCTAGCCTCTGCTTCAAAGAAAATTTCCTCCCCCACCACAAATCCCTCCGTGGAAAGATCCCCCCAAATAACCTCCAATTCCACGTAATCACGTAACCTCCAATTTCTTAAGAATTAAATAAAAAATAAGTTATATTTTACCTGAAAGTAAGGAGCTCATTAAAAACTTAAAACTAACAGAAATTATTCCGTATATGAAAGTGACCTTTTTCAAAAGAGAGAACGGGGAATTCAAATAACATGGCAGGTTCTGTGTCCCAAAAACTTGTCAGGAAGAGGAAGGCAGAAAGTCCAACATATCTTCTGCTCAATGAAAACTAAATTGAATCAGTAAATTAAATCTGAAGCTATGCTTGAGCTTTTCCTGGTTGTTTATTACTTTATTACACTCGAGCTCTTGAATCAACCGACCTTAAAGTTCTTTCAGTCCTTCCCTTGTTTTAAATTTCTTAAATCTTCGTATGATGATTAATTTCCTAACGTAGGTTTTACAGCCGTCCTTTTCGTCGTGATGTCAATAACAAACACATTGCAGGATTTATTCTAAAGCTCTCTTTAGGGAGTCTCTTTATTACCTGTATACCAATCGCTGCCTCAGATCTGCCTTTCGCTCATAAATAAGAGAGTGTGGTTTGGCATTAGAAAGACAACAACTCTCGAAATATTTCTTCTTAAACTGCTGCTGAAAAGGTAACACGTATGGCTATCTCAAAATTTCTATCGGATTGGTTCGGGGGAAAAGGGATAGGGGGGCTACTTGCCCTCAAATTCTTTTCCACTCTTAAAAACTGACTTAGAACTTTCTATTTGTAATCAAATGAGCCCTATCCGAATTTTATACAAGTATTCCATCCATACGAACCATGTATGCCACCAGAACATAACTTACAACGCCTGCCCCGGGCCCTGGGGGGCTTGTTCGATACAAGGATTTGCTTTGTCTGACTTTTCAGTGTCGCACGTGTATACACTATGGATTTAAGGGTTTAGATGATCAAACAGATAATGCCTATTTATATCTCAACAAATTCGATAGCTTCTTCAAAATGCTGGAGATATTAGAAAAAGAGCACGGTGTTAAACAAAATAAGCCCATCGTTCGCAAGCTGCCCGAAGTTGGTCGCAGTGAGAGTCACCTTATGGGAAGGAGTTCGCCTAGGTCTATATCTATTGTGCGGACTGTACATCAAAGCGAAGTGATTTGTGAAAAAAAGGGGAAACATATCTGCTAAAATCCCACCATCAAGTTCAGGATATCAGACACGTTACAGTTAAGGCCTCAAGTTTTTATCTGCAATAATGTGGAACTTATGTTTTTTGCTGAAAAAAATATCGAGGATCGTTTGTCTGCTTATAATATTTTCTTCCACCAGGGGTGATCGTATTGAACTAATGGTCTCTGAAAGATCAGGATAGGGCTCATTCAAACGGAAATTAAAAGTTCTGCCATGAAAAAAAAACATTCTTCTTCTTCAAAGATTATAGATCATATGATCAAATTTAAATGATTATAATTCTGTTTAAAACTTAATTATTTGTTATCATTAACAGAAGTTCCATTTCAGTTTGTGTTTTTTTTTTTTTATGAAAAGGTGCAAAGATTTTCCCCAGAGTACACGAACCCATAACGTAAAAGATTCTTTTAAAACAGGGATCAGAGATACAAACATATAGGTTACACTATTTTCGTAACTTTAACACCTCTAAAAACACGATTAATATCTTGACAAAATCCAAATAATCGTGATAATGGTAAATACATTAACCACGTGACTTTCTTTGGTTTTGTTCAATCTTTTAAATAAAACACTATTAAAAGTGTTATTTTGTTTTGTTGTAATGGTTTCACCACCTGCTGCAACAGGTGCAACAGTGCTTTCTAACTCATTATGTGCTTTAAATTAATCAACAGATTGGGTTTTATCTTCATACCGAAACATTGTTACATAACCCTTGGTTTGATACAATAACTGGTGGCCCCACCCACCAGAAAATTAATCAAAACAAATGTATTTTAACCCTAAATATCCAGATTTT
Organism: Alatinidae sp. Z8VKAUB7J3; assembly: GCA_010016025.2. Lineage (NCBI taxonomy): Eukaryota > Metazoa > Cnidaria > Cubozoa > Carybdeida > Alatinidae > Alatinidae sp. Z8VKAUB7J3. The sequence goes on from JAAAKM020721499.1 coordinate 203,640,341, forward strand.
ATGCTTGAAAAAAAATCTTAAATTTTTTCTTGTAATCAAAACCTGCTTGTTTTGTTATTTTTTTACAGGCTTAGCCCCTTTCCCCACTTCCCAATAAGCCCTACGGACTTTCTTGCGTCTTTTATAATTCCCCATGTAATAAATATATCTCTTTCCAAACAAAATGGATAAATGGTTCTTGGAATTCCATTGAAAGAAGAATTGCACATAGCTTATCTTTAGTTACATATCTGTAAGCATATTCAAAGTCCATCAATAAGACTAGTATGATTTTGTCTTGTTCTAAGGCTGCTCAGATGGCTTCCTCAAGACATATGATTCCGTCGAGTGTGTACATTCCCTTTCTAAGCCCGACTGGGATTGCGGGAAGAGATGGTTTTTCTGCACACAATTCCAGTGTGAACAGGAACAGAAAAATTATCGACATACCCTTAAGTGCTTTACCCCCTAATATCCACTAATGTGGTACTTCCCCCCAACGTCCCCCCCAAATATTGTTTACTTAAGCAATGTTTGATAAATAATTTAGTTTTGTACGATATGTTAAGTTTGGTGATTGTTGCAAGATTTCTCAAAGTTGGATAGTGTTAAGTAGTTTAAGGTTGTAGGATGGTCTATAACTATGTATCTTGCAAATGAAATTCTTCTATAGATTCTTTAGAAAAAAGATGCAAACCACTGATCAAAGAAGGTCAGGGCGGGATTGTTTATATCATTGATAAAATGGTTGGAGATTGACTATGGATCAAAACTGGTAAAATGTATCTTCGGAAGAAATTATAAGATAAAAATTAATAAACTAAGGGCAAAATATTGAATAATTCTCTTGTAATCTTTTCTATCAGATAGCCGAATATATGTGTGATAATTATGAACAATAAAAATCTTTTGGAAAAGTAGACGTCCCGTGCGGCTTCGCAACCACGGCGGCGGCGTATCGCGACTTTCTGGCAACCGATGGGCTGGAGAAACGTATCCACGATGCGCTGAGCAACTTAGACGTCGACGATATTGATGCATTGACGTCGACCGGGAAGATTATTCGCGACTGGATCGTCGGCACCGAATTGCCGGAACGGTTGATGAGGGAACTTCGCAATGCCTGGGATGAGATGTCCGGCGGGCGTGATATTGCCGTAGCGGTTTTCCCACCCTCACCCAAAGACAAGGGGAAGATCTAAAAAAAAATTTTGGGGGGGGGGGCCACTGGACCAAGGGCACAAATGTGACTAAAGGGGGGCACAAAAATGCCAGGTTTTTTTTTTTAAAGGTTAAAAAAGAATTGAATAAGGGTGTCAGAAGTGTCTTGAAGGGGAGTGTTGCCCCCACCAAATCCATTGAACTGTTTCTGGCCTAAATTGCTTTTAATTCTTTCATTTATCTAATTTCAGCGACAAGATAGGGGGATTTTTAAGGTATCGAGTTCCCTTAATTCAATAATCGTCCTTCATGGGATAAAGAAATTCAATTAATGGAAATCTGTCTTTAAGCACTTGCTGTCTTAAATTTGGCGGGATTGTGACTTAAAAAATTTAACGCCACTTGATATTTCTATGGCACTTGGTATTAACCAAGTGACATAAAGCGATCGCAAATTCTGTCGTTCTGTGTCTGTCCCAGTTTTGCTACTTAAGGCACTTACCGTTCGGATCGCCATCGCGCACATCGTTGACCAAAGTCCAGGCACGGTTCAACGCAGCGGGTCCAAGATAGTCAGGATGCCAGGACGCCAAATCGCAGGCCGCGTAGCAGATGCCGCAACCGATGCATTCGATCGCTGTGTTCGCTTCCTTGCGTCATCATCCCTTCCTTGCGTTTCAGGACGTCCCGTCACCCGCTGCGGGGTCCTCGAGTTCACCCGACTCGACTGGGATGCCGATCTCCTCGTCTGGCCGACTCAGCCTCGAGGGGGTCGTTCCGCTTTGTCTGAAGTTCGACACCATCGGCCCGCTCGCCCGGTCGGTGGAGGACGCAGGCCTGCTGCTTGGCCTGCTCGAAGGCGGTGCCGGGCCGGACCTGCGCAGTCCTCCGTCGCTCAAGGGCCGCCGCTTTGCCGACCTGCAGACCGTTGTTATGTCGGACATCGACCCGCAGGTTGCCGCTGCCCATGCCTCCGCTCTGGACCGGCTGCGCGATATTGACGGGGCTCTACCAGCTGCGCAAGGCGTGGGGCAACAAGATCTACGAGGGTGACCTCGAGTACTACGAGCAGTACGTCAAGCAGCGCGCCGAGGAAGAGATCATCCTCGAGAACAAGGCGAGCAACCTCGAGCGCGAGCGCGAAAAGGCCCTGCAGTTCATCAACCGTTTCCGCGCCAAAGCCAGCAAGGCCAAGGCGGTGCAGAGCAAGATCAAGGCGCTCGAGAAGATGGAGTCGGTCGAGATGCTAATTTCTAGTTTTCATGCTCAGGCGAATCAGTAAGGAAATATAGATGAAGCAAAAGATGAAGGACAACTCTCCTTAATGTACCTAATTATACATTGACCTCTAAAGATTTATATTGATGTCAGTACAAATCTGCCATGAATCTTCCCTTTAAAGGAAAGGGTCGCCCGTGAAGCACAGAATGAGACTCATACAACACCATGTCACCTGGTTCCATTGTGACATTTTTTGCTTTGCCATCATGCCACGACGCCCATGCCGCCCCGGCCGAGGCGCTCGACCAGCTCGTAGCCCCCGAGCTTGCCGCCGACCTTTGGAGGGCTGAGGGGGAGTGACTTCGGCTCCCAGTCGACGCTGCTGCCGCTGATGCTCAGCTCGTCGATATCGGCTCCATCGTTATGTTCAGCGTTCGCAATGGTCGAGAGCAGCACCTTCTTCGCAATGTGCGCCGCCTTCTTGGGGCTGTAAGCCAGCACCTGCTCAGCCTGCTCGACATCACCGGGGCGGATATGATATTGCGCAGCTCGCTGCGCAGCAGCCAGGTTACTAGCCCGGTTTTGAAAAGCTTGTGCATCTCACTGATGCTGCGCTCAAAACGAACCCGTGTACCCTCGATGCGGTACCGGAGTTCCTGCTGCTGTGCTTCGACCAGCTCGATGAGTTCATCCTCGAGCGCGGTGATGCTAAGCAAAATTTCGCGAATTTCATAATTCACTGTTTTCTCCCGGCGACGGTACCTGGCTTATGCAGGACTAGTTACCTTATAATCCAGACTTGTTCATGTTTTCCCAAACTCTTGGGTAACATGTTACCAAATCAATGGCCTGAATAGAACCCATAATTTGAGGTTAACAAGACTTTTTTATGTGTTAACTTAGTTTTTTTTTCATATTTGGATAATTACAAGGATTTAGGTAAGAGCTATTTTCAGCAGCACATAATTTCTTCTTGAGAAATCATTTTCAGACAAAAGTCTGTTTTTATGTATCCAGAAAAAGGTAGAAATATTAATAATCATAATCTTATACTAAATGAAGAAAATAGTAAAGAACGGGTAGAATATCTTTTTGACTTGTTTGGTACTTTAGATATTCGTCGTGCTATTGGTATTTGTATTTGTCTTGCTCAAGATGGAAATGCATGACATGGCGTTGGAGGTTCTGACGGAAGCCTACCGAATCCGTACCACTCTGAGCAAGGTTGAGAACCGTGACATCGCGTTCACTTTGTACAATATCGATTATGAATATAATTTTTGAAACACAGGAAGTACATAGTAATTTTAGGAACAGTCTTATTAAACCCCTCTATAAGGAAGGAAATAAGAGTGATTGTGGTAATTATGGTAATATGGCAGTTTGGCTTCTGTATGAAGCAAACTACATAGTATGACAATAATTTTAGACTTGAAGATGCGGCATACAAAATTTTAAGGGAAGAATAGTCTGGTCTTAGGAAAGGGAGGTGGGGCGTGGACAAAATAACAACGGCGGCGACGGAGCCCGAGACGTCACAGATCGCCATTACCTTCGGCTTCGAGATCTTTTTCCGCTTCCATTCGAGATCGAACATGATCCCGTCATTGGCGTAATTGCGCCGCATGGTCCGCCGGAGGTCGAGGACGCCGCGATTGCGCCGCTTGGGCTTCCTGGAATGCAACGCCGCCAGACGCTTGGCGATGCGGGCCACGAGGTCGGGAAAGAACAGGAACCCCGGGGTGAAGCGCGCGTCTGCTTGGTTCGGTTCCTTTTTTGAAGGTTTTTATAATTTTTGAAGCGCTCATATGGAGCAATTGAAGTGGAAGCCTGAGGAGATTCTGATTCAAATAGCAAATTTTCTTAATTGGCTTCTTCTTGGGGCACACAGCGAAATTCTGGAGCACATAGTATATTAATGTTTAAGGATGAACCATAGTTTATGATTGCTTTCTGTAAAAAAGACGGACAAGTCACTGAACAGAATATCTCTAAATTTTGTTTTAGGCCGGTGAATATCCGGTGCGCGAATCCTACATATATGGATCACCTTTGCGGGATGCGGCAGCCATTCTGGCGCTGGCCGGTTAGAGCAGACTGTCTGCGGGCACGCTTGCTGATATGAACCGCTTGGTATCATCGCTCGATTTTGCTGACCGGTATCAGAGTACACAGGAACAAGCCTGGTTGCTGTTGGCTGCCCGCGAAGCGGCCAAGTCAAACCAGAACCTGTCGATCGAAGTCAATGGCCTGCCGTTGGCGACAACAGTAGCTGAACAGCTAATTAAAGCCAACTATGTACAAAGAAAACTTATTTACATACTTTCTAAAATCTAAAATCTAATTACAAATTTAAACTAAATATAGCCAAGATTCTTGATATATGTCTTGCAAAGCTTGCAGTTGCATTTGTCTGTAACCCAACTTTTAATACGACCCTTAAAGACTCCTAAAATGGAAGACTCTTTAGTTTCACTAGGTAATGATTGATGAGCGATCGATGTGCTTCTATTTTTTCTTCTATTTTTCTTATAGTTTAAAGTCAGTGGCTTTAAAATATCAACGGAAATTGAAAACTCTAGTGAGCATTTTAAGCAATTACAGAGTAAATACAGAGGAGATATAATCTATCCTGTATGGGTCCTGTGGGGTGACAGATTCTCTATTATTGTAGAAATAAATATACTTTAAAATAAAATATTATCTTCATACGATTATTTGAACGAGCAAGCTTATTGGCAAGACTTATTGGAATCTTTTCTCTCAGACGTTGGCGTCCATCATATTCAGAAAGTTGCTCACAGCTGACGGTATGATTCCCGCACTGCAACAAAGTTGCCATTCGTTCGGTGTTATGGTTTTCCCCGTTCAAGTCCAAAGGGCTTTCCCATCGTAGCCCTCCCGTGCCTCATTGCAAACGCTACCTAGCATGAATCGAAAATCAAGACAGAATTCTGGATCTAGAAAACAAGACCAAACTAGATTTGGACTCATTCTTTGCATCTCGTGAGGGTCATTGCGAAGGTCGTAGAGTTCCCAGCCGGGTTGAGTCGGCGTGGCTTGAGCTCCAGGGGCATCCAGTGGCAAGCCGTAGAAAAACGCCAGCTTGTATCGCCCGTCTCGAACACCGTAATGACCAGGAATATGGTGATGGGCCAGATGCATCCAATATCGGTAATAAACCGCGTCTCGCCACGAATCGGGAGCACGTCCGGACAGCACGCTCCGCAAACTGAGTCCCTGCATCCGCCCCTTGGGCAAAGGATGCCAAACCCAGTAGAACCCTGTCTCAAGAAGCACTAAGCATAAAAAACAAAGAAGTTTATGGTGATGTACAGACATGCACCGTGGAGGTGTTCTTCTGGGCCTAGCTTTTCCGAATTTTAAGATTTTTGCGATTTTCCAGTGATTTTCTATGACTTTCATATAATTCACCGGCGTTCTACAAGGTTTTGTACCTTCTTCGACTTTCAGCGTACATGCTGGTTCAACACCGGGCGTTTTTAGATTCTATCGGAAATTTTTCGCAGTTTCGGATTTCCTGAAAACAGTTCCAAATTCTTCAGGGATTCGTTGTAGCTTGCAGAGCCTCTTTTGAGTTATGCAGCGGTAGATGGCCTCCTTTTGGGGCTTGTTTACCATTTGTTAGCCGTTACTAACGAGCAAACATTGATGACGAAGGCTTGGCTTCCATTAGAAAATTTTCAGTTTTGCTTGTGACCATAAAAAACATTATGTTTACAAATGGAGTAGATGATAGTAATAAGAGCGTGAATCCAATCCAGGTTGTTATGACTTCTGAAAAAAAAAATTATGCGTGTAAGATCATGGAAAAAACCTCGTTTATCTCTCAGACGTGGGTAAGAACCTTGTACACCTATTTAACTCTTTAGTATATATATTTTGAGCCAAGTAGTAGTAGTTCCCACGTCTATAAATTTCTATTCTTCCATTTCTTACTTTTAAATAAACATTCAAAATAACAGAGCCGAGCTTTTATTTGTGTACTAATTTATATTCAAATGTGCAATGTAAATTCTGAATTTTAACAAGAAATGTCAGTGAACTGTTTGATTTTGGTAAGAATAGACATTGTTTTCGAAAGGAGGGTAGGGGGGGGGGTGTTTCATATGTGAGAGGGCATTAAATTATTCAAATTTGCAATTCATTCTGTTTTTTTTTTTTTTCATAACAGTATTTTGCTATGTTCATAACAGTTTTTCATCCTGCATTCCATTTTATCCAAAATCCGTTTTTGAAGTTTCAGTTAATATTGAGATAAGTCGCTCCTGACTTACAGTATGTACAGCAGAATTTTTGATAAATGAATTTTAACAAAATTTATTATTTTCCAAATTTAAGCCACTTTATTTAACTTTGGGAACGTAAAATATAGTGTATATACACGTCAGACGAGACGACCCAACGGGTTAATTAGTAAATAGAAAAGGGCCAAAAGAAATAGAATCAATTAACCGAGCACCGTAGGCGTACCTCTACGGCTGCATCGTATAAATTCTGGCGAATTTATACCGGGTTTAAGTTGGGCTTCGTGGAAGGATCTAATACTAAGTTTAAAGGTAGTGGTGAGCAAACCAAGTTGAAGAACATTAAAGATTTTGAAGAACATTGAAGAAACACCAGATAGGTAACTTATGTTTTCCTGAAGATTTATATTTCGTATACATATTTCGAAAATTATTTTCTCCAGTCCTATGGTATTAACATTTCATGGTCTTCGTCTTTCCAAAAAATAAATTTTAATTCCATAAAACTTTGGTTAGTTGTAAACAATTGTTCGATTCATCAAAAATCAAAGCTTCTGAAAGGCTTTGTGTTATTTTTAACAGATATGGATGAGCTTAAATTTCAAAATGAACACAGGATTTTCCTGCTAACTAGATTCCAATTCAGATCCAAATTTTACTATAAAATTTTGTAATTGGATACTAATTCTCTCAGTATCACGAATCCATTCCAATTGTTACCTACAGAATGAAAGGGTTATAATGATTAAACCTTAAAACGACCAGAAATTATAGGCAGAGCAATAGAACTACTGAAGTAAAGAGTAATATTGGCTCATTTTACTATTTGTTTTTTTTTTGTCTGACCAAGGCACTTCGCATGGAAATTGTTGTCGTAGGATTTTGGAGAGGATCTCATTCGATTGGTAATTGAAAGTTTTAGTGATATTTTTTAAGAGTCAGTGATTGAAAAGAAACCCAGCTGACAGATGGACTGGGGAGGCATGCGAGGACATGATTTGTCAATGTTGCCAACAGGGAGCCATTGAAGATGAATGCCATACACTTTGAATTTGTTCAACATTTACGCTACCAAAGGAAAGAATGTTTTATCTGTATCTACTGAATCCCTACATATGCTTAATAGACATCTCAAGTGCCCGCCCTAATATCTTACATTCTAGAAGTGCTTGAGCAACATGTACAATTACACCTCGGGCAATTGATACATTGGCAGGAAGTAGTTCGCGAGGGAGGCGGTCAGGTAGCCGTGGGCGATCGGCGCGCCGAAGGGGCCGTCCTTGGCCTTCTCGACGTCGACGTGGATCCACTGATGGTCGCCGGTCGCGTCGGCGAAGGTGTCGATCCGCTTCTGGTCGATCTCGAGCCAATCGGTGGCGCCGAGGTCCTCGCCGACGCAGTCCTTCAGCTCGTGGGGGGTCTCGAAGACGCGCATGGGTCAGAGCTCCAGGTGGGCCGCAGATCCTCAAAGACCCGATGCGCCGGCAAACCATGCTCCAGCAGCGCCCCGCCCTGCCGCACCACCAGACTGCCGCCCTCGATGGCATCCCCCAGCTACGGACCGCTGAACTTCCCGGACGAACTCGGCGCCCTCGGTCGGCTGCTGAACCTCTCGTTCGGCACGACGGGCGAGGAGGAGGTGTCACGGCTTTGGGCCGAGGAGCACGGCCCCGACGGCGCGCGGGTGATGCGCGACGGGGACGAGCTCGATTCGAAGCTGGGTGTCACGTATTCGTGCTGATGGAATCCGGATCAAAAGATCCGTGCGATTCGGTGTATTTGAAAAGATTGAATTCCTGCGAGCACGGCGAGTTGGGTGCTCGTCAGGTGACTCGCCGACGTGGATTTGGTTTTTGGTCGAGATTTGAAAGAACGAGCCAGCTGCGCTTTGGGCGGTGGAGGTGGCACCATGCAGCATGACGATGTGATCTGGCAGATCATCAACCATGGATTCTCGCGCGTGAGTGGGCGATGGAGTGGTACGTGCGCGACAACGCAGCGCAACAGCGCCTGGTTATTCTCGCCAGCCACGCCTCCCACTGCCTGGCCGACCTGCTCTATCGCCACCAGAAGGGCGAGCTGCAGATGAAGATCACCGCCATCGTCTCCAACCACCTCGACCTGCGGCCGATGGCCGAGCGCGAGGGCATCCGCTCCGCGGTGGCGGCCGTGTTCTTCGAGCACGTCTTCGCCGACCAGTTCGCGAAGAAAGAAGAACCACCCCGTAGGGCGGAACGACAAAATCAGTTGTTCCAAAAATGACTCGATACCCTTTAGGAGCTGTACGACTTAGAAAAACCCTCGGTTTTATGCGGCGAGAATTCAAGGGTAGACCGGTAAGCTCTCTGTATTGGTTTACTTGTTCAATTTTCATTCCTGGAGCTCCAACTAAATGGCTCCCATGAGTAATATTCATATCGTTTGAAATTTTCTTAACCAGTGAGGTCTTTTCAGCATCCTTGAGCTTTAACCCCCCCCCCCCCCTCTAATGTGCAAATATATACCCTGAGCTGATAAAGGCTATATAGGGGTGGGGTAAATGCACTTAAGATACAAATTCATGTTAACTTTGGATTCTGGATGCAATTCTGACTGTAGATGTACATTTAGTTCTTGGCTATATAAATAGTCTGTTGATATAAATCTTACCTTCCAAAACTAAGCACTGGGTAAGTACTGGGGGGTCTGATTCTAGCCTAACACGAACAATGACGCTTTTAGGGTATACCGCTACGGGTATACCTTAGTCTAACGTCAGAATTCGTAAATGCTAGACAAAAATCACAGTGTTTACAGATTTCCAAAAAGTTGATCAACAGGCCCAATAATTTAAGCATAAACATTTCCAGTATATTTAAGAGAACCTAGAAGCCATTGCGCTTAAAAACTAATATGACTGATAGCTTGTTTCAGTCCCCCCCATCCCCCCCCTCTTGGCGCCTCCTGTAGGTGCAAATGTGTACCTTGAAGAACATTTTACCTGGGGATTGCCACTAAAGCAAGGGAGTGTTGATGTATTTGACATGAAGCTTTATGAAAATGAGCAGCATCGAATACGTAATAATTACCTTAAATTTTATGTCTAAACATCGCTTTATACTTGCTTCTTCCTCTCCTCGGCGACTAAACCTTCTTAATCAAATTCATATTACCCCAACTGAAATCATTTCACCTGACTGTGATGAAGCCATTATGCGTGCTGAACGACCAGGAGATCCTCTGCCGTCACCACCACGCGGCGTCCCGAGAGCAGGTCGCCGCGGGCGGACGACCCGCCTCCTACCCGTGGATGAACGGAGCGGCGACGTGAGCGACGCTCCCTCCGATCCGGCTACCGACATCCCCAGCGTTCCGGAATACGGCGTTCTGTTGGGGCCTTACTTCGGAACAAAACGCATCGGAGTTGCGATCTCCAACGAAGATCAGACGATCGCGATGCCGCTGTGTATCAGGTTACCGTGACAATCCACAACGAAGAACAGATGCCCATGCACACAGTGGCCGGACGCCGAGTGTATGGCTTGCGACCCGTCCGCGTAGATGCCACCTTGGCAAATGGGCAAACGTTGGTTTCGGGGCGTGCAATAACGATACTTACCGACCCCATTCCTGGTGGCGGCAGTGCTCAAGTCGGCTACACCGTTGTGGGACACGGGAGTGTGGATGTCTCTGCCCAATGCCCGTCGGCTGGTGTTTCTGATGGGGTTTCTACGCGTCGGCGATGTGGCGATTGTGGTCTTTGCCGGAATCTTCGCCTACCGAGACGGCGAGGTTAGACAAGCCAGTAGGGCCGCCGTTGAACTTTTCGATGAGGGTCATCAGGATGCGAGCATCCATGTCATCGAGGCCTTCTTCGTCCACGTCGAGGGCGTTGAGGGCGTGGTCGGCGATGGCGCTGTTGATGCGGCCATCACTTTGCACCTCGGCGAAGTCGCGGGTAAATGGATAATATATCATTTCAAATATTGTTTATGCGTGTGAATCATATTCATTTGCTCTTTCTCGCGTGTTATTAGTTTTTGGTCTACGTAGATGAAATATGAGATCTCTTTGTTTCTTCTGATTGTCTTCGTATATTAACTTTCAACGACGAAAATGAATTGCTTGGATGTTCAGATTATACGGCTGTGTGAAAATAATGGTGGTGAAGCTATATCATAAAGATTATTATGATTTGTCTGTTTTAAGACTCGGTGGTTGGCTGCCCACCCGAGTCGGTTCCGTTAGTCGGTCAGTCGGGGGTTGCTCCTGTTCATAAAGCTGGTAATAGGGATGAGCCGGCGAATTACCGGATGATCATGGTAAGCTCGCTATTTGCAAAGCTCCTGGCAGGGGTGGTGGAGAAGAAGCTGACAAAGTGGGCCGAGGAAGCAGGGGTGCGTGCAATTGGCCAGGCAGGCTTTCGCCCAGCTCACTCCACGACCGACCATATTTTGTATAGAAAAGCCCAGAAAAGCCTTATTTCCCCATCAACCACTATCCTCTACCATTTTTACTAAAATCCACTGCTCACGACACACCCTTCTTTCCCGTCTCTTTCTTTCTCCTCGCCACCAAAACTTATCGATCAGTAGCAAAACAAATATTGCTTGCAAAGTGCACCGTCAGATTAAGATTTTTAACTGTCTGGCATTTTAAACGCATATTTGTTGTCACCACTTACTCATATCTGAATTTCTGCTACAGTTTAGCAACAATAGACCCACTTCATCGGTCGATTTACTGGAGTTGAGAGAGTTTCACATGTACACGACCAAAATATTCATTAATATACAAAAACTAATTCAGTCAGTTGGGGCCAAGCGTAAAGCCTCGGGGGTAAAGGGGGTCTACGCCTCACTACATATAATGGTAGTCCCGAAAGGCTTCTATCAAGTTGCAAACAACCATGGGCTTTCTTTAAGTATTTGCAATGTCAGCCCCCCAAAACTCTTAGGGACTTCATTGCCACTCTGTCTTCGAGTTTGGTTTCTTTTCGAAAGAAATCACGTGGAAGACTGTCAGATGAGGCACTGGCACTACGCCGCAGTCATCCTCCTGTTCAGAGCAGCAGAAGTCAGGATATTGCTAAGGATGGTGTGAACCATTTGCCAGTTTGGGAGGCTAAGAGGCAAAGGTGCAAAAACTGCCAAGGAAGAGGGGCATTTTCATTTGTAAAGTGTGGAAAGTGCAATGTGCAGCATCGATCGCTGCTAAACGTTCAGTAACATCCTGCAGATCTTTAAAATACGAATCGACTGTCTGGTCTGACTTCATTTTCAGATCAAGAAGTTGTGACAATAACTGCAATTTGTTTGAAAGTGAAGATCTGTCAAAAGTTTGAACCAGTTCAACCCATTTCTGACGTGGGGTCGCTAGTTCTGTCCTCGCAATAATGTGTAACTGCGATGTACTGACCGTTTGTAATAATATTGAATTAACCCATGCACGATGTGTAGAGAACAGAACGGAATACTCATCACCATATTAAATAATCTCTCAATCTTCAGCGATGTATGGGCAACATTTCAACACTTAACTGTGAAAGCGTCTGCTGCATAATCAGTGATGTTACGCCGGTAAAACGTATATGTGTTTCATTGCAATTCTTTTTCACTCACATTTACGTAACAAAACCCAGCAGTCATGCACGATGTGTAGAGAACAGAACGGAATACTCATCACCATATTTCCATGAAACATAGCAATACAGTTTTCATAAATAAGAGAGCAGGGGTTGGGGTTGGGGTTGGGGTTTAGAGTAAAGGAAAATATTTTATTACCTTATTTTCAGATGTTTAAAGGATAGATGCGTAATTAAGTTTTAGAAACCTTTACGCCGTAGTCTGCTTTAACATATACTGGTTATCCCTAAAGACGTTACGGGTGGGTCTAAGTGAGGGGTAGCACAAAAAGGAATTTTTGAACCCCTTTATGAGTTTGAGAAAAAAGAAAATTTAAGTGGCTCGAAAAGAAAAAGTTCTGACAGTGAAGCGAAGATCTTCCGAAGAAATGGACGGATAAAGAGTCGGGAAGGCCAGGGTACATCAAACGGTATCCAACTTAACGGAGGTAGCAAAAATAGATATCACATAAGAGAAAAGCAATATGAAGATCGCATCAACACCAAAGGTGTTCGTCGTAAGGGAGAGGCCCGCCAAAGCAATGGAATGAACAGCCACAGATTACATTAATAATTACCTAATTTCATGGGCATTGATCGGAGGGGAGAGAAGGAGGCACGTCCTTCAAAGTCTTTGAAGAAGGGGACATGATATTATTTTCCCTAATCCTCTTTTGGAAATCCATTAGGTATTTAGGTATTTAGGTAGCCGTTAACTACGAAGGTTGATTTCTTAGACTTCTCTTAGACATTAGAAATTGTAACTGTCAAAGTCTTACTGCACTCTAATTTGTAAACTTTATCGCATCATATGCCTTATTAGCGTATTTTGAACGCTTTGTGCACCATTGAATGTACGCATCTAGTGTATGCAAACTATGTCAAATATGCCTCATTAGCCTATTTTAAACGCTTTGTGCACCATGGGAGTTACGCATCTAGTGTATGCAAACTATGTCAAATATGCCTTATTAGCGTTTTTTGAACGCTTTGTGCACCATTGAATGTACGCATCTAGTGTATGCAAACTATGTCAAATATGCCTTATTAGCGTATTTCAAATTAATGAAGAAATGCCCACTGCAGTTACACAGTGAAGGATCAACTGGTCATTTCTCCTTTCGTCATTTGATAAGTATCTACTGAGTCTAAAACAGAATGATGAACAAAATGTTTCAAATTAATGAAGAAATGCCCACTGCAGTTACACAGTGAAGGATCAACTGGTCATTTCTCCTTTCGTCATTTGATAAGTATCTACTGAGTCTAAAACAGAATGATGAACAAAATGTTTCAAATTAATGCAATATACAGGGGAAGCGAAGTCGATAAAAACGTTTTAAGGGAAAATAAAAAATGTATAACCGTGGTGTATCACAGGCACAACTCGTTACTTTAATATTCAAAAGAACTAATCACGGACGAGATGTTGCCTATTTGCATGCCCTTCACGGTCTAGATTTTTATTCAACCATCGATCCTGCTGCTTTCTCCGACTGGTAAAGTAACTACCGATCAAGTAGTTCTATCCTGTTATTAACCCTTGACATCGGTCTCCCGCGTGACAGGCGGGGATACTGGCCACTATACTACCGAGGAGCTGTGAATTACGGGACATTGCTTGTTTCTCAGACAAACGTCTTCTTTCAGGATGAGTATTTGTATTTGTTTCGCCCTCAGATGTATTTGACTTTAAATAGTATGTTGTTATCGAAGAAGGTTAAGTTAGTGCAAATAGATTTGAATTGGCACGGGGAAGTTGATATTGCTAGTTTTTAAAAGTTTGGAATGTATTCAAAACATTTCATGTCACCTTTGACATGCGTCCTAGGATGGGTGTCTACGTTAAATACACCAAACTGATTTCTACCAGATTTACTTTTAAGTAATAACTTACTTACAAGGCTAACTAAGTCACCATACGTTTTATATTCTCTTAACAGAGCCTCTCTCTGAAGTTCATCAGGGAGTCCATGTAGAAACAATGTCTGTAAAACCTGGTCACGAAAAACAACTGGGTCTTCGTCAAAATAAATTCGTAACCAATGTTTATTTGTGTCAAATGCGATTCATTTATTGTTATGTTTGTACCACAACCGTCAAACTGTGCCTGTTGAAAATTGTAGGTTGAAAATTGCAGGTTGAAAATGGCAGGTTGAAAATCGCAGGTTGAAAATCGTAGGTTGAAAATCCAAAGCTGAAAATGTCGGGTTAAAAATCCCAGGTTGAAAATGTCGGCTTGAAAATCCCAGGTTGAAAATGGCAGGTTGAAAATGGGAGGTTAAAAATGGCGTGCACAACGCATTCTCATTATATTCAAAAAGTGTAACTACGCAGAATGGCACTATTAAAATACGCAGATTCCATCTTGCACAACGCATTCTCATTAATTTCAAACAGTGTAACTACGCAGAATGGCACTATTGAAATAAGCACATTCCATCGTGCACAACGCATTCTTATTATATTCAAACAGGGAAACGACATAGTATGGCACTATTGAAATACGCACATTCCATCGTGCACAACACATTCTCAATTATGAAATACGTCGACCTAACTGCACATGATATCATTTTGAATAAGTTTTTGAACGAATTATTAATACGTTTTTTAAACTTTAGATGTCTTTTTCTTTCACGTAATACAATTCGTTACTCTCACTACAGGTATAATGAATTTACATGGTACGATATACATCTTAACCAAGCAAGAAGTTGCTGATTTGGCAGTTTAATCACAATTTACATTATAAATTATGAAATACGTCGACCTAACTGCACATGACCGTTTACTAAGCTTAAATAAATACGACAAGCAAAAGCACTGATTACCATATTTTATCTCTTCAACTTAAAATTTTCTAACCCGCTCCCCATTATTGCTCACCAATTCCCTTTTTCAAGGTAATAATAATAAATCCATATTTCTTTTTAAAGAGATAGTTGTAAAAGTGACCGTTTACTAAGCTTAAATAAATACGACAAGCAAAAGCACTGATTACCATATTTTATCTCTTCAACTTAAAATTTATCATTAGTGAAATGCCACTGACCGGTTTCGTTGCACCCTCATCAGAATGGCTCGTGCAAAGAACGAGTTGTTCAAAGATTCAACCATCAGTTATGATAATCTGTCAGGGTGGCGAATTATTTCGTAAAAACTATTTTAGGGCGGGAGGCTTATTTCGCAAATACTATTCTAGGGTGGGGCTTATTCGAGGGGGGCTTATTTGAGGGTAGGGGCTTAATCGAGGACTTATGGTATTGTAAATCCTTTAGTAATGTGGAAGACATAATGTCATGAAAGAGTATTTGTAAATTAATAATGTGATTTCCTCTTCCTCCTATTAATAACCTCTGTCCTCTTATGTTCTCTTACTAACAACAAATCAACGACTATCACGCTAACTCTAGCCACTCCTTGATTCCTTGTAAACAAATAATATTCTTGTATTTTATTATTTGCTTTGTGATTGGTCAATTTGTTGTATATATATCTATCTGAATAATTTTGTCAGAGAGAGAAAATTTAAAAAGACTATTTTAACTGCCACCTAATACTGTAAGATGTGAGGTCTATATTCTTTCCACAATTAGAAAATTTAAAAAGACTATTTTAACTGCCACCTAATACTGTAAGATGTGAGGTCTATATTCTTTCCACAATTAAAAAATTTAAAAAGACTATTTTAACTGCCACCTAATACTGTAAGATGTGAGGTCTATATTCTTTCCACAATTAGAAAATTTAAAAAGACTATTTTAACTGCCAGAATATTAACAAATCATGTGATTTGTTCTTTTAATCCAAGTCTCAGTAAAAATTGAATAACTCACATTATGGGCTTTTCCGAATAAGATCGAGAAAATAATGACCCTAAGGTGGCAAAATTCAGGGCATGTAGTCCGACTTCTCTCCTCCCCTTGTATCAAAGACCTAAAGAACACTATTCAGACTGATGCATAAACAAAGTTTAATAAACAGGGGGAAAATATGTAAATAAGAATGCATACCTCTATAACATGCCAGAAATGAGCCTGTAACACACAACTTACCTATCTTACTGTATCTGTTAAACTATATCGAATTAGACTGTGATTTCACGCGCAATAGTTTTGCAGGCCATCAATCTTCATTATAAATCTATAAAGAACATAATTGATGGACATTTTTTCCTGACCAATATTTTCCACTTTTGCAAGACTTAGCGATTGATAACATGCCAGAAATTAGCCTGTAGCACATAACTTAGCTATCTTACTGTATTGCACCGTAATGTTCATCTTAACACTTTACTTATTCGCATCATTGTAAGACTCCCAATCTTATCCACAGGAGTACGATGTTCCACTTGACGTCTCCACCCGTGGTCTTGGCAATCTTAAACTACGAGATAAGTGTATTAGTGATAAGATGGTACTATAATACTCATCTTAACACTTTACTTATTCGTATAATCATAATACTCCAAATCTTAACCACAGGAATACGGTGTTCCATTTGACGTCTCCTACTTACCTACACTAACTACCACTAACCTACACTAACTACCACTACCTACACTACAACTACTTACCTACACTAACTATCACTACCTACACTACAACTACTTACCTACACTAACCTACACGAACTACCACTACCTACACGAACTACCACTAACCTACACTACAACTACCTACCTACACTAACTACCACTACCTACACTTCAACTACTTACCTACACTAACTACCACTAACCTACACGAACTACCACTAGCCTAGATGTGAAAAAGTTCGATGAACGCGGCAACGAATTAGTTGTTAAATATTTTGCAACTTTTTCGTAATATGGTGAGAGATACGGCACGAACGGTCGGGGCGCGGCAACACGGCTGGAGTAACACGTGAGTATAGGACAACGGTGGTTAGCCAGTTCTTTCAATATATCAAAAACGGGCGATGGCTCTATCAATGGCAACGACTAAGGATATTATCGACGATGGTACAACTGCAGAAGCTCAACTTTGCATACACTAGATGCTTACATTCCATGGTGCACAAAGCGTTCAAAATTGGCTAATAATGCATATATGACATAGTTTGCATACACTAGATGCTAACATTCCATGTTGCACAAAGCGTTCAAAATAGGCTAATAATGCATATTTGAAACACTTTGCATACACTAGATGAGTACATTCCATGGTGCACAAAGCGTTCCAAATAGGCTAATAAGGCATATTTGACATAGTTTGCATACACTAGATGCGAATATAGTAGATAAAACGGTTGATAAGGAAACTTTATTGACAACGTTTCATCTTCATAAAGGCGTCTTCAGGTCACTTGCAAGATTTTTACTGAAAAGTTGCTAAACCAAACTTACGGCACGGACACAATATGGTAGATCAAACTCCACATCAAGAAGCTTTATTGACAACGTTTCATCTTCTGAAAAACGTCTTGAGGTCACCTTTTGGTGTTTACTGAAAAGTTGCTAAACCAAACTTCCGGCACTATCGTTTAATTTCTGGCTCCAAAAACAATTTTGAACTCTTTAAATCCTTGTACATAGCTTTAAAAGGCTTTAAACATAAATAGTAGGCAACATTGATGGAGATTTGCGTGAGAAAATGGACAATTTCTAGACTTTAATCAGGAGTTACGGCCGGACATCGTATGATGACACCGACAACTGCTATTTGGAACTGACGATGATCACAATCTATTCTATCAAGCAAGAAAATGTGAACCCACGGTACCATCCAGTCGTTGATTTTCGAGGTTGGTTTCATTGATGGAGACTAATGCCTGACGGTACTTGTCAATATACAAACATTGAGGTAAAGTCTCATCGTCTCTATTGCTTTTCTTTTTTCCACAACAACTTGTCAAAAAGGTCAAAAATTTCCATCCTCTATTTGGTGTTTTTCCAGAGTCCTTTGGTACACAACTGAGCTTTTCATCATTGTTTACATTTGCCACGTCACCGTCAGAAAGTGTAACACTATCCAGTTACTGCATTAGAGGTGGGAAAGCTAACACATAAAGATCAAGTATTATCTCGTGTGTATGATTTCACTTTGACAGGATGGCCTGAGACTTCACCTAACCAAGCTTTGTACCCTTATTGGTGTAGAAGGCAGGAGTTATCGATTGAAGATAAATGTCTTTTGTGGGGAAGACGTGTCATTATTCCTGAGAAACTACAAAAGCAAATGTTAAATGAATTACATGAAGGCCATCCAGGAATGACACAGGCAATGCAAAGAAATACAACGAAAAAAGCACATTAAAGTAAAAAACTAGAATAGAAGGCATTGCAAGGAAATACAACGGAAACGATAGCACTGGAAAGTAAGACACTGGAAAAGAAGGCATTGCAAAGAGATACAACGAAAACGAAAGCATTCGAAAGTAAGACACTGGAAAAGAAGGCATTGGAAAGAAATACAACAAAAACGAAAGCACTTGACAGTAAGACACTGGAAAAGAAGGCATTGCAGTGTTGTCGATGATACAGCAAAAGTTGCTCCTATAAACTACTTAGCTAATACCATGTTTAACCAGGTTGATGTTTACTTAGGTGGAAAATTGATATCAAATGGTTCGAACACATATGCCTACCAATCATTCCTTGAGACGCTGTTAAGTTATGGTAATGATGCAAAATCTAGTCAGTTACAGAGTGCACTATATTTTAAGGACACTCCAGGAAAAATGGAAATCTTTGATCCTGAAGGAGAAAACGAGAAGAACACGTTTTGAAGCGATAATAAGATTGAGGATCCATGCACACTGGTAGATTGCTTATCTTACATTTAAAAACCATCTTAAAAGAATCACAGCGCAATGCTGTCGTGCTCTAGTTTTGCGCCTAGTATAAACCACTAATACAGCATTATCAACCCATTGTAAAGCCTTAATCTGTTTGCAAAGGTGCTTCTCTAAAGTATACTAGTTCCCTTATAGGTGTGGGGTTGCCTGTGTTCTGTTAGTAATAATAGAGATGCTTTGATAGTAAGGAGAAGCTCTTAGACGAGTATGGTAAAGAAGAGAGGTTCTTGTAAGTATGGACAAGGTATTAAAGGAGTATCATAAAGAAGGGAGGTGTGTTGGCTGCAAGGACAAGGTTTTAAGGGAGTATTCTAAAAAATAGAGAAGCTCTTTTAGTAAGGAGAAGCTCTTAGACGAGTATGGTAAAGAAGAGAGGTGCTTTGTAAGTAAGGACAAGGTATTAAAGAAGAATTTAGTGTTAAGGAATTCTTGGTGAACACAGTAATTGATATCAAAGCAGAGTTTGTAACATTGAAATGCATTCCCCTGGTGAAAGGCTTAAGAGAATATCGACGATTTGAAGCGCTTGTCAAAAGATGCTCCTGTCAAAAGATGGTATATATTGTAAAAGGACTCTCCTAATGTCCTATTTCAATAACCGCTAAGCTGCTCAACTTCAGAGTAAATTTTGCTTAATTCAAACGACAGAAGACTTGAAAACGCTTTTACAAAGCACAATCAACGTAAAACAAATATTAGGCGTTTCGATAAAACAAGTTAATAGTATAAGTTTTTCTTGTACGTCTACCACCGTAAAAAGGGCTCAAAATAGGCACTTCAGGGCTATGAAATAGTCAAAATAGCAAAAATTTCTGGATCCCCATGGAAGAGCTTATAACGCCCCAAGAAAGCTGTATAACCACTCACTATGCGAGTAGAGGTCCTCGCTTCGCACTAATTTGCACTTCAACTTCATTGCACTGATCTGCTAATGTGGACAATGATCTACCAAACAACAAATGATTTGGAGTAAGTGGCTGGCATCGAACTTCGTCATAGATATATGTGAGGGGTCTGGAATTCAAAATATCCTCAACCTCCGTCAACAAAGTAAGCAACTCATCATGTGTCAACCTTGCGTTACCCAAAACTTTCCGTAAACATTGCTTAACGCTGCCGATCATGCGTTCAAACAGGCCACCCCACCACGATACTTACAGTGACTGATGAAGTTATAGTTGTCTGAGCACTTTCTTCCAACGACCGAGGTTACGCAACAAGTGTATACACCAGCGTCCCTTGTAGAATAAATCCACCAATTATTTACTTGAGTGGAACCTTTCAATATCTCATACCGAGTAATTGCTGTATTGGCATTGTACACACATTCCAAAGGTGTCACATAATCTTGGTCTCTCCAGATTTGGTACAATGGTTTTATTTGTGGCTTGTCTAAAGAAGACATTACAGAACTCAACGTGATAATCCTACTATGTCTTTGATATGTCTTCCTTTTGGTGTCCTCTAGCGCTTGCACTTTTGTCTTCAATCACTTGTGGTTTTTGTCTTCCATCGATTGTCCGTTTTTGTGTGTTCAAGAACTTGTACTTTTGTCTTTAATCTCTTAAGCAAAATACGCTACTTATATATACTTTACAGAAATTACGTCATATACAAGCCATGCACATTACACGCATTACATTACAAGATATATAGACCTCCTTATAATAAAGAGTTCAGAAAGTAACTACCTGATGACACAATTGCGCAATTGATATTATTGGTGTCAGATGTTTTAATGTATAAATAAACTTTACATTTAGTTATCGAGATTTGATAAAATATCAGAAACACTCAAGGAAATAACTTTAGTGCAAGATATATAGACCTCCTTATAATAAAGAGTTCAGAAAGTAACTACCTGATGACACAATTGCGCAATTGATATTATTCATCTCTCAATTGAGTATAAAACATATTTAGTGCACCAATATATTCAAGATGAAAGTGTTTACTTTCTATATCAATGCTTTAATGTTAAATCTTCAGTTCAAAGATAAAGTTAAGCGTAATTTATGCGTGGTATCTTTTGCGCATGTCATTCATACACTATTTATTATTTCATCTCTCAATTGAGTATAAAACATATTTAGTGCACCAATATATTCAAGATGAAAGTGTTTACTTTCTATATCAATAACATTTACCCACCGCTACGTGAACCTAGATTTCTCTTTAGCTTTACAAGGTACGTTTTGGTCCCCGGTTTTGTGAACAGATCGACCATGTGCAAACCTCATGCATTTGTACACATTTCGAAACGATTGCCAATTATATACTTGCCATTCACTTCACACATCTGGAGGGCGGGGGTCAGTTTGTACCATTGACTTGAGTATTTCACTTGCAGTAGCAGTCTACTCAGTAAATCAATGCAATTGAGCCTTTAGTCCGTCTCGTCTATTACTTCTTTTTCCATTTTGTTATAAGCGCAAAAAGAAGGATAGCTGCTCCGTCCCTGATGAAGAGCAATGGTAATATGAACCAGTATTGTCAATAAAAATGTTGGGCACGCGATATTTCATCAATAAAAGTTTTTTTTATTATTGTCAATATTTCTGAGCGTCTGTGGAGATTATAGGCGTCTGTTCAAGACTGTATAAATTACCTAATTATGAGACAAGTAATAAACTTTCCATGGACTGCTGGTGGGGGTAGTCTTTAGGACTAGTATGCCGCAATCAGCTACAGTTACCCCCTCCACCTCTACATCGACTTCCAGGTATCCAATGTATGGAATTTCTAGCCCATTGACTGCGGTGAGGCGTAGCCATTTCTCGTCATTCAGGGCACAACTGCCGTTTCGTAGGTACTTGTTGAAGAACTCCTCCGAAACAGTTGACACCATCGATCCTGTGTCCACAAGACAGTCTATATTCCTTGTAAGATTATTTTGAACACATTGTGCACCATCGAATGTACGCATTCAAAGCATGCAAATGTCACTAAAAACGCCTTGTTAGTTTATTTTGAACACATTTTGCACCATGGAATGTACGCATTCCAAGCATGCAATTGTCACTAAAAACGCCTTCTTAGGTTATTTTGTACACATTGTGCACCATGGAATGTACGCATTCCAAGCATGCAATTGTCACTAAAAACGCCTTGTTAGGTTATTTTGAAATCGAGCTTGGACATTTTATTTCACAATGTCCACTTCCACAGCAAATGCATGTGATGTCAAGATCTGTAGTGGCACCAAGGTATGGGTGCTCCCTAGCAACAAGCAAACCAGAGTTCTTAGTTGTAAAGCCTTTATGTATTTTCTTGACATTAGAGATGTAAGCTTTCTTTGCATGAGCCTCCATTGATATCCCATACCTCATTGCTTTTGTGATTCCTCCTTTAGTATTTCCCCGTAGTACATCCATTCTTATTTCGAATTCAAAATGACAGCGACGGTGCTGAATATTGCTCACAGTAATGATGAAGAATGTATCCAGAATAAACAATTTCCGGGGCATCAAAATTGGCCGCTGGTATCGTTTACGAGACGATGGCTTCCCACTGCCATACTACTGTACCCAAGGACTAACTTTGTAACGCCATCCTCCCCCTACTTTAACCGTGGTAGGGTACCGAAATAAGCTATGCAAAGTGCACCGTCGTTGTTGTGGTTTGCCATTTAGAGCTTTTGTGAAAAAAAGCACTGAGCTTTTGCCATTTAGAGCTTTTGTGAAAAAAAGCACTGAGCTTTTGCCATTTAGCTTTTGCCATTTAGAGCTTTTGTGAAAAAAAGCACTGAGCTTTTGCCATTTAGAGCTTTTGTGAAAAAAAGCACTGAGCCTTTGCCATTTAGAGCTTTTGTGAAAAAAAGCACTGAGCTTTTGCCATTTAGAGCTTTTGTGAAAAAAAGCACTGAGCATTCTAAACGCATTGTGCACCATGGAATGTACGCATTCCAAGCATGCAAGTGTCACTAAAAACAGCTTTTGTTGCTAATCTAATCGGATTGTGCACCATGGAATGTACGCATTCCAAGCATGCAAGTGTCACTAAAAACAGCTTTTGATACTTTTCCAAACGCATTTTGTACCATGGAATGTACGCATTCCAAGCATGCAAGTGTCACTAAAAACAGGTTTTGGTGCTATTCTAAACGCATTGTGCAAGTAAGGTCCTGAAGACGAAGTGAGAAAATGCTGGGGGTATAATGAAATCTGGTTTTTATTTCTTAGTGCCAACGTGGCTCGGTTTGCTCAAGTTCAAAATATTTCACTTGCTAGTAATGGGTTTTAGGGGCAATGTTTTCCCCCCACTGTGGTGACTTTATGTCGAGTCCTGATATCGGTTAATGATGCATAATGAAGTGATGCTGGTGGAATAGTCAAGTAGTTGATACATTTCAGAATGCTACTAAGAAATTTCATTTTTTGGCAAGAAAATGAAATTTTTGGGAATTTTATTTTCTTGCAGGAAATTTCATTTTCTTGCAAGAAAATGAAATTTTTAGAAATTTTATTTTCTTGCAGGAAATTTCATTTTCTTGAAAGAAATTTAATTTTTTGGCAAGAAATTTCGTTTTTTGCAAGAAAATGAAATTTATGGAATGTTTTCTTTCTTGCAGGAAATTTCATTTTCTTGCAAGAAAATGAAATTTATGGAGTCTGCCAAGGAGAGACACAGTTTACTTTCGCAGAGTCGTTGAAGAGCAGATATCTTTAACAGACGAAACTTACGCTGCCTACTAAACTTTTTTTTATGGTAAATAGCTTTATAAATGTACATGGCGGAGTGAATTTAATTGGCCTTTTCGATAAGAGGGAGAGCAATCTTAGCTATTTATATCATCGCAGCGAAAGGTTTTATTTTGACTTCCATTCATTATGAAGGCGTTAATTTGTAGATGTGTAAAGTGGCAAATCTATACATTTGCAAATATGCTATTAAAGGAATTATTAAAAGTACAGAACGGCCCCGAGTGCTCCTTGGTAGGTATGGTCTTGCTTTTTAAAACTTTTGTAACTTTAGTTTGTACTCGGCATTTGTTTCTTACTGTTTAATGCACGCATTATCCTTTCAATTTTCAGAATGTCTCTCCATGTTCTAAAACTTTGCCATCTGAAACCTAAAACCGGTGGAGATAGCTTTGTTCGTGACCAGATGATTCATCTGATCGAAAGCCGAAAAGTTATACCAATAGACTGAAAGGCTGAAAAAATAAAAATTGTACTAAACCTTCTACATTCTAATCTCAAAACCAAATTGTTTCCTTACTGAAATCGTAAACATAATCAAAGATGGAGTCCGAGGCAGAGCTAGGGGTCTTCATCCCCTTCGCTTAATTAACAAAGTAAAGAGGAGAAAATATTTTGCATTTTTGCACCTGTATTTCTCTTACAATGATCAAAATAGGCTAATAAGATATATTTGACATAGTTTGCATAAACTAGATGCGTACACTCCATGGTACACAAAGCGTTGAAAATAGGCTAATAAGGCAAATTTGACATAGTTTTCATACACTAGATGCGTACATTTCATGGTACACAAAGCATTCAAAGTAGGCTAAAAATGCATATTTGACATAGTTTGCATACAATAGATGCGTACACTCTATGGTGCACAAAGGGTTCAAAAAAGGCTAATAAGGTCTTATCGTAATTACCCATTATTTTATAGAAACGTACCTTTTATATAATCTAAACAGAACATATCGGGGCAAAACAACATAGTTTGCTTTGCGTTTTCAAATAGAACCCATTTTCATTATCTCTTAATAAGACAAAATAAAAATTCCTGGACCAACGTTGCTTGCACGAAGCTATCTCAGTCGAGTTACAATGATCAACACTGTTAAGATCATTGATCAACTACCATAACTGAGCGCAAACATTCGACTAGCGAGGCTGCAAGGAGTGCAGGGTTACCGGTGTAGAGTGTGCACTGGTGATCGTGAGGGAGGCGAAGAACTGGAGCATCAGGACATTGAAGTGGGAATAATGGAGGAAGTCAGGGAGTTTTCCTACCTGGGAGAGCTTCTGGAGTCGGAGGGAGGTGCCAAGAAAGTAGTGAACAGAAGGGTGTCGGTAGCATGGTCTAAATGGAGGGAAATAGCCAGCCTTCTTAACAAGAAGAGCATCCCACAAAAAGTAGATGTACAAACAGATTTACCAGAAACAGCTGCACACAACGTGAAGACATTCAAAGAGTTTACCATTGTATAGTCAAAGTTAAATATATATAAAGAACGTCAGTTAACTCAGTCCAGGACAGTAAAGCTCTGGCTATAACATATCAACTACATTGAAATTCTAAAGCTCTTTATTCGTGCCGAGCGAACTGGAAACTGAAATTTACACTTGGTGGCAATCAGCAAAATGATCAATATTTTGAGACGATGACATGTATTTTGACTATTCACATTTGAAATAAGGACCTCTTTTCCTCCGCATTTCTTTGGTTTTTCCTCTGTGTTCTTTGCTTACGAAAGTATTACTTGATAAAAAGTGAAGGGGCTGAACCGTTCTAGCCTCCATCTGGCATCTCCACCACTGAGAAAATAAGGGGGAAAGAAAGCTTCTAAAAAATCAGTCGATAGAAATCAAATACTACTTCTATATTCAAGGCTAGTATACTTTCATTTGATACAATGGGCACTTTAAGACCATGGATTCTTTGTGTTTTATCACTAACAGGGGCACATCGTTTGTGGTTGTTTTTTTTAATCAGGGAAAAACGTGTTCATGATTTGAAACGTGACTTTCCATTTGAAATACGGTAAAATATTTAGAAGTCAGAAACAATGGAGGACAGGCGCGCTGGGAAAAATTTAAAAACAAGAAAACGAGGGTAGTCAGTGTCTAGACTTTCTTTTCTCTTTCTTTAGATACGTAATATAACGATGGAAACAGAGGTTATCTGACTGTCTGCTTATGAGACAAACAGATAAATTTCTCTATTTATATCATTAGATGTGGAAATAATACTATTTACTAATACTACCTCTTTCCTTCATGGAAGCTCATGCCGAAACTAAAACTAAACCAGTTTTGCACGAAACAGGAGTTTCTTATTTACGGGATTTCCTGTTAGAATTATGATTTATTTTACCCCAATGCAGATATCGGTCGGTTCTCATTTGGAAAATAGATCACAAAAGATATGACATTAGAAAGATGGGATACAAATATTTCTGACTATAGAAAAAAAGGATCAATGATTTCTCTCATTTGGAAAATAGATCACAAAAGATATGACATTAGAAAATGGAATACCAACATTTTCTGACTATAGAAAAAAA
This sequence comes from Alatinidae sp. Z8VKAUB7J3, assembly GCA_010016025.2. NCBI lineage: Eukaryota > Metazoa > Cnidaria > Cubozoa > Carybdeida > Alatinidae > Alatinidae sp. Z8VKAUB7J3. The sequence continues at coordinate 203,666,640 of JAAAKM020721499.1, forward strand.
GGATCAATGATTTCTCTCATTTGGAAAATAGATCACAAAAGATATGACATTAGAAAGATGGGATACAAATATTTCTGACCTGACTGATCTCAGGTTCTGACTGGCCTCACGCTCTAACTGATGTCAGGCTCTAACTGATGCCAGGTTTTGACTGATTTCAGGTTTTGACTGATTTCAGGTTTTGACTGATCTCAGGTTTTGACTGATCTCAGGTTCTGACTGATCTCAGGTTCTGAGTGATCGCAGGTTCTGGCTGATCTCACGTTCTGACTGATCTCCGGCTCTAACTGATGTCAGGCTCTAACTGATGCCAGGTTTTGACTGATGTCAAAGTTAGGGTTAAGCATTTGGCAACCTCTAAATCATGTATTTGAATCAAATAAACTGCTGCAATACATATGACGGATGCTTCTTAGTAACATTTGGAGCTCACACTGATAAGCCACTTAAAACCAGGCTAGCAGCTTCAATAACGTTCAGATTTGGTCCGAAAATAGTAGCGTCAAAGTTAGGGTTAAGCATTTGGCAACCTCTAAATCATGTATATTAATAAAATGAACTGCTGCAATACATACAGAACCGCGAAAACAAAAGTCAGCTGATTTCGAAAATGTAAACAAAGAAGCAGGGCAGTGAGCAAGTAGTTGACATTGTCTCTCATTTTTATCGCACAAATCCACATCAATTGTAAAGCAAAACATTTTATAGGGAAAGTGCATGATCAAATTACAAGTTTCTTCTAGAAAAAGTCAACAAACTGTAGGTATAGAATACTCACGTGCATTATTGTTCAGCAGTGAATCGTGATCACACGTGTCTGATGACTGAGGTTTGGATAATCCAGGTTTGGATAACTGAGGTTTGGATTATTGAGGTTTGGATAATCCAGGTTTGGATAATTAAGGTTTGGATAATCCAGGTTTGGATAATTAAGGTTTGGATAATCCAGGTTTGGATAATTGAGGTTTGGATAATTGAGGTTTGGATGACTGAGGTTTGGATAATCCAGGTTTGGATAATTGAGGTTTGGATGATTGAGGTTTGGATAATCGAGATTTGGATAATTGAGAATGAATACCGTTAAGAGTCTGAAAGAGAGAGCTGTTTCTACGAGACGTTTCGCCGAACGACTTGAAATTAAACGTTTGGGACCAGCCCAGCCTGATCTTTCTCGGGTAACTTGTGGACGTCGCAGATTTAAAAAGGAATGGTATGCAAAGTCTCCATGGCTAACTGGATACCAAGACGAAGGAAGGTTGTTTTGTTTTCCTTGTCTTCTCTTTGGAAGCTCTTCTCGGGAGACGAAATGGACAGCCATATCAAAAAACACATCACTATAATAACAAACAACTTTTAGAAAAGCACAGAAACAATATGTTCGCATTACAACATTTAACACGTAGAATACATTATTGGATTACCTTACTGTAACATCTAATACGTCCTAATTAAAATACATAAAGAACACAAATGCCGTATCAAAAAACCCCATTACTATAATAACAAACAAAATACAGGCAAGCACAGCACCTATATCTTTTTATTACAATTACTAATGCGCTTGCAAACTGCAGGAGTTTTCCCTCCTTCCTTGTATTCCAAAAAGTCACAGAGATTCTGAATAGCACTTTCCTTTTGCAATTCGTAAGTCATATGTGCTATTATGATATTGCCTTGAAGCTCGCGGTTTTTTTTACTACGGTTCTTGTTTGGGGCCATGGGCTTTCCTGTAAGTGTAACTATTTGTTTAGATGCTTGATAGGCTGTAGCGGCCCTTAAATAGCTTGCCATATTCTCAATAAACTCAAAAGTTTGGTTCCATTTGGATTTATCATGAAATATCAGTTGCCAAGTTTCGGACGCCCTCTGGGTCCACCTCGAGGGCGTAACGACGGACCTGAAACCTGCATCTTGTTCCAACATTAGGTCTACAAAGTTTGGTTGCATTTGGTCAAGCAGTGTAGGAGAGGAAGAGCAACATATATACGTACGTACATACAAACAAACAGACTGACAGGTCGACCTCAATGAGACATGCCCAGGTATTTCAGGAGTCCACTAGTGAATTATTGTCAGCTAATCAGAAGACTAGGGAGACGAAGTTTATGAACATTAGTAGTCACCTAGCCAAGGTGGTAGAGCTAGCTGGATGTTGATGTCCACCAGTGAATGATTGTCAGCTAATCTGAAGACTAGAGAAAAAAAGTTTATGAACATTGGTAGTCACCTAGCCAAGTTGATAGAGGAAGCTGAATGTTAATGTCTACCAGTGAATGATTGTCAGCTAATCTGAAGACTAGGGGACGGGTGAAGTGCAGCCAATACACACCAGATAAAGCACTTATCATCGTCGTTCTGGATGTTTAACAACGCCTTTTTATCCTGTAGCTTTTGGGGAAGTGGTATGTAAGAGGAACCAGCCAGTGGTGATACTTTAACTATACCAACTTCTAGTTTCAGGATTTTATTCAACACCCAACCGGAACCATTTTGTAAAAAGTCTTCTATAGCGATAGTAAGTTGTTGATGAGCAGCTACTAAATCTCGTTATATTTTGAACGCTTTGTGCACCATCGAATGTACGCATCTAGTGTATGCAAATTATGTCAAATATGCCTCATTTGCCAATTTTTTACGCCTTGTGCGCCATGGAATGTACGCATAAAGTGTATGCAAAGTATGTGAAGTATGCCTCATTAGCCTATTTTTTACGCCTTGTGCGCCATGGAATGTACGCATCTAGTGTATGCAAACTAAGTAAAATATGCCTCATTAGCCTATTTTGAACGCTTTGTGAGGTTAGGACTCTCAATTGGCTACATATTTCATGGTGTACTCGTTTCATATCGATGAAGAGACGTTATACCGGATTCCTATGGTCCAAGGTATATTTAGAAATGTGGTAGCTCAAGGGGTAATATATTTTCCGACGTTAAGAATCCTTGTCGTATAGAACTCTGGCTTCGTTTGCTAAACAAATAAATACGAATTTCTTTAAAAGCCATACCTTCCTCATGCAGTAGAATTGCTTTATAAGTCGTTGGTTACTCTGCAATGTTTAACAATTTGTAACTCTTAGGATTAATCTGAGGAAACATTAACTTAATTGTTAACCTTAATTTCATCTTTTCATGACAGTGAATCAAATCCCTGGCGCGAACTTACTTATCAAGAAATCCCAGATGTGCTAGGTAAGCATCATTTTTGGCCCATGTGTTAAATCCCACAGTGACGTTTCATAGTCAGAGATTTGTACCTCCTCGCAATTTATTACCAGATCTAGTTCAAAACACATATAGATCATAATTGAAGGACCTTTTTTGTTGTCCAATTTTCTCCACTATTGGAAGCTTTGATAACCTATAAAGTGCCAGAAATCAGCCTCTCACTATCAACTTACATTTCTTACTATATTGTCTATACTATACGCAATGAGGCACTGATTTCACTCCGAATCATTATCTAAGCCGTCAATTAAAATAATAAACACATATAGATCATAATTGAAGGACCTTTTTTGTTGACCAATTTTTTCCAGGGGATCTATTAAACCATCTAAAACTGTACCATCTGAGAAACAAAAATCAGTAGAAAACGGTTGCCAGCTCTTTGTTAGTGTGCAATCTTTGCCACAGCCGAGCAAACGCTTCCACTGTCCTAACGAGAAAAAAGGTGAGTGTGGACGACAATTCTGCAAGAAAAATTCAATTCTCTTCCAATTCTTAGTTTTCTGGAGGAGAAAACTGACAAATTAGACTTCATACCAATTGCCAAACAAAGCCCGCATATGTGACAAGAGACGCTCAATCATTTTATTCCTTTTTTAAAGTTTCGAACAATGATTACACGCAAGTCATCTGTCAAGAACAATAGTAAGGGTTTGTCACGAGAAAGAAGCGAATAAGGGTTCGCAGACATGTTTAGGCCACGTATATTTGTTATCCTTTCATTGTCGCAAAGTTGGGGCATATGTGACAAGAGACGCTCAATCATTTTATTCCTTTTTTAAAGTTTCGAACAATGATTACACGATATCTGTCATAAGCAAGAAATGTTAAATGAAATACCTCCGTGAATTTGTACTGTAAGTTACTGAGTTTTAATAGTCATTGAATACCCATTGGGAATTAAATATCAATACGAAAATAATAAGGATCGATAGCGTCAGGCGTGTCAAATGTAGAAGGAGAATATTTAAAGGCCATAAATTGGAGAGCAAACAGACGAATCTTTGAAACAGTTATTCACTTCTCGAAAGGTTAAGGTTCTCAACATCAATACAATAGCACAAAAAGCTGTTTTTAGTGACACTTGCATGTTTGGAATGCGTACATTCCATGGTGCACAATGCGTTTTCAATACCACAAAAAGCTGTTTTTAGTGACACTTGCATGTTTGGAATGCGTACATTCCATGGTGCAAAATGCGTTTAGAATAGCACCAAAAGATGTTTATAGTGAGCCTTGCATGTTTGGAATGCGTACATTCCATGGTTCACAATGCGTTTAGAATAGCACCAAAAGCTGTGTAAGGTCAAAAGTCAATAAGTGATAGGACAATAGTTATACCATTTTACGATTCTTTTGTATTGACCAATGTTATGAATACTAAAGAGAAATTGGAAATTGGAATCTAAATACCGTTACTTTCATAGATGGGGGTTAGCTCTCTGCCGGAAAGACAACGTTACTTGCAGAAGATAGGGTTTATGCCAGAAAGACCTAGTTGCTTTGGAAGATAGGGTTTATGCCAGAAAGACCTAGTTGCTTTGGCTCAATATGTTTTTTTGTATGCTACCTGATTACTTTCATAAAAAGTTGATGTTGATGTATGTACCAATTACAACTGAGTGACACTGGGATAAGAAACCAGGCAACTTTGACTTGTTACTGATAATCAATGAATTTTTCAATTTTGGCTTAATTTGCTTTGTTTGTAATTTAGATGTTGCAGTAATCACATGGTGCAATTGACATAAAAGTTGATCCTGAGCTAATATGGTTATTTAAAAAAAAAACCCTTATTTCTGAGTCAAACTAGTTTGTACGCGTGACGTGACAAAAAATAAAGAAGGGTTCAATGTACAAAAGAGGAGACGAACAAATTTGTGGGATTGAATTTTTGGGGGGCGCTCTAATATGCGCGTGAGTAAAAAGGATTATTGGGAAAGGTCGTCCGATATAAGTTGCGTTCTGTTTTCTGCAATAGCTGCCTCAAAACCTGTGCCATCATGGACCGTTCCTCAAGAATTGTGTCTTCATGGTGGGGCTCAAAAGCTAAGGTGAAGATTTTAGTGTCAATCTTTCGCGAATTCTCCTCCAGTCAGTGGGTGCGGGGAAATTAGATTATTAATATTTATTGTGTTTCGGCTTTGAGCCTTCATCAGTGCCAGACATATACATATTCTCAGCATGATATAGATATAGATATATCAGTATAGTGGTGTGTCTACTAAGTGACCAACGCATTAAAATGCCTGGAAATTGTGAACAAAGCAAACTTCTTCTAAAAAGATGCAGTTGGTACGATACTGACTAAAAATAACCGCGTATAAAAGCTCTTGTTCACCGCTAGTTACACGTACCACAATTTCACAATGTAGCCCCTGATAAGCAGTGCGATCACTGCTCGTTACCGCTCTCATCCTATCTGGCTCACGCATCGAACTCTATATAAAGGACTTTATAAAGAGTTCACTGGGCTCACGGTACCTACGGTAACGGCCTCCGATCCAGTTTGTCATATTTCGGCCCTGTGTCAACTACGTTACAAGAATTACAATCTAGCCTATGGTTAACCTTGTATGTCCTACCTGAGCTGCCACCTCTAAAGTCATCCCCTTCCACTACGAAACTGCAAACTTGGCACCTTGTGTTCCCACATCTAAAACTACCGACCTTTCTAAAATCTACTTTATCTACTTTATCTACTTCTACTTTATCTGATAATCTGGCTCTAACTAACTGATCCTTTAGATTCCTAGCCCTTCTAAATGCTACTACAGGTTTACTACCCTCGCTGTTACTGGCTTAAGAGAACATATATGTGCTCCATCTGCACATGTCAGGTGAAATTCTCAGTGAGACCATCCTTGGGCGATCATAGTGCAGGTTTCTGATGTTCGTAGAAAACTGTATGGCTGGACGCAGAATATAGCGAGAGTAGCAAAATAGAAAATGAAAGATCTGGAGTTAATATTTAGAACTATGCTCTCTAGATGTTAAGTTCTTGCTTACAAGTGAAGTTAAAGGTCTCTTTTTGTCATGCTATGTGTAAGCATTGAGCACTTTTGAGGATTGGGTCACTCTAACTCTGTATGTGTGTATATATATACATATGCAGAGAGCCCAGTTTTAGTTTTAATGTTTTTATATACAATCAAAAGTCCACACCCTCCTATGCATATAAATATAAGATAGAACTAAAAAATACACATTTTCTTCAAATTTGCAATATTATCTTCATCATTTATTATCTACTCAATTAGCAAGCATTGTCCAATAATTTACTTTCTTGATGACTTATTTATCATTGTCTTGATTAGTATGGTAAATAATGTATAAAATACCACTGGTATCTGAACACAATTGGTTCTGAAAGTTAACAAGTTATTATGCCAAAACGAATACTACTACTCTACAATCTTTCAAACTGCGTACATCTTCTTTTTTATATTTGTAATCTTGTTTGAGTGGATTTCCTTTAGTGTTTAAATGTTAAAATATTTAACAAAAAAGCAAAAGTTAGCTACAGACATTGTTTTTACATGGACTCCCAGAGGAACTTCAGAGAGAGGCTCTGTTAAGAGAATATAAAACGTATGGTCATTTAGTTAGCCTTGTACGTAAGTTGCTACTTAAAGCTACTTCCGGTAGGAATGAGCACGGTGTGTTTAATGGTGACACTCACCCTAGGACACATGTCAAAGGTGACATGAAATGTTTCGCATGTTCTAAAGTAGGGCACATGGCGAAGTCAGCTAAGTGTGGGGCTCGTATTGTCCATTTCGAAATTGAAATACCGTCCAAGGTAACGAAAGCTCCCTTTTAAAGGAACCGCTGGAACCAAATTATCACAAATAAAGACCTTGGGTAAATATTGTTTGGACAGGGTACCAAACTTCATAATGCCAAAGCTATTGCATTTATCGACACGGACAGTCATTCGACACCACGTGCACCAAACACTGAATGCATTTAGTAAAATTTGGTTCTCATATTCTTGTCCTGTGAGAACGCAAGCACAGTGCTTCAAGAAACGTAGGCAAAAGGATGCGGCGTCAGACGGTAAGACAGGAGTTTCCCTCGTCAACACTTTGTTCAGCATTCCCCAGGGTTCCTTGTATTTTCTGCTGAATACGAAGGGGTTGGATTTTCTGGTTGACAGTGGCAGCACCATAAACTTAATTGATGAAAGACATCTTCCTGCGATCGATTTAAGTAGTTACAAGCCTACCTCAGTAAACACATTCACAGGAGAATTTGAAGTTACAAAATTGCACCAGCAAGGGGTAATTGATGGCTACACCCACGGGTTTATCCTTGGAAGAAAGGAAAATTCTGAAAGCAAGACTTCCGTTTCAGCACTGAATATTTTTGCTGCGAAAAATTGCCTGATATACTATCTCATACTTTAGTCGTGTAAATGGAACTCAACTGATCCTAATACACGTCCCTAAAGCATCTGCTGCTCTTAATTACGTACCATAGTGACTATTTTACATTTCAAGCATTTTAGAAAAACAAATCAAGAAACGTTTTTCATTAAGAATTTATTACAAACTGTTGATATATAACAAATATCACACTGTTGACAATGTGTCAAGCAAAAAAATCAAAGTTCCAACCATAATTTGGTATTTCATTATTTACAACACAGTGAAATTCGACAATAACCGGTAGTTATACCTAAGCAACTACTTAAGCAACTCCAGGCCTGATTTTGGAAAATTGCTAAGCAACTCCAGGCCTGATTTTGGAAAATTGCAGAACGCATTCCAAATATGTTCAAATAGTGTAACTACGCTTAATGGCACTATTGAAATGCTCACATTCCAGCGTTTAGAACACATTCCCAATATGTTCAAATAGTGTAACTACGCTCAATGGCACTATTGAAGTGCTCGCATTTCAGTGTGCTGAACGCATTCCAATTATCTTCAAATAGTGTAACTACGCTCAATGGCACTATTGAAGTGCTCGCATTTCAGCGTGCAGAACGCATTCCAAATGCCTGGAGTTGCTTAAGTAGTTGCTTAGGTATCACTACCTATGAAATACCAAATAATGGTTGGATCTTTGATCTCTTCGCTTGACACATCAACAGTGTGATATCTGTTATATATCAACAGTTTGTAATCAATTTTTTATGAAAAACGTTTCTTGATTTGTTTTTCAGGCATTTTAAAAATTGTCCCTCCTAAATTTGAGGCCTCGAGTTGCTTAGCTTGTTGCTTAGATTTTGGACCAAATCGAGGCTTTTGCCTGCACAACTCCTTTTAGTAGTTTTGCCTGCACAACTCCTTTTACTAGTTTTACCTGCACGACTCCTTTTACTAGTTTTGCCTGCACGACTTCTTTTAGTAGTTTTGCCTGCACAACTCCTTTTAGTAGTTTTGCCTGCACGACTCCTTTTACTAGTTTTCCCTGCACAACTCCTTTTACTAGTTTTACCTGCACGACTCCTTTTAGTAGTTTTGCCTGCACAACTCCTTTTAGTAGTTTTTTATTCCACTCCAAGTGCTGGGAAGTCATTCCCTTTTACTGTCGAAATATATTGTTGATCTATATAACATTATTGTAATAGAATCGTAGTTTGGGTTGTGCTTTTTCTAGAAACGAAAGTCACAGTTTTTCACAAACCCTTCGCATATGATAACATTATAACTATAGAGATTATTACTTATTTGCTTCCGGCAACTCTGGGAAATAATGTAGAACGCTTTCGTTGTGGGTCTTTCAGCGGATGATCTGGTTAATGCTTTCAACATGCATGTTTGCCTGGTTTGACACCTCTGTCACCCTTAAAATTTGGTTCATTTCAAGATCTAAGATAGATGTATCACATATTCAAAAATTGAGATGGTACTCTCTCTCATTTCTAAATAATAGAATTTTAAAAATTAATGAAAATATACAGCCAGAAATGTACAAATAGGAAGAAATGATAAAAGAGCATACCATTCTCAAAGGATTTATGTCTGCACTAGACTTCTTCTGCTACTTCTATAACGAATTATTTCCTTGAATGGTTTCTAAATATGAATGGTTTCTAATGTGAGTGATTAATCGACTTGGCTTAAACCTTACGCGAATTCCGAATTCCTATTTCCTGATTCTTAATTCCAACTGAACTTCAAGACGTCAGGTAATTTATACATAAAATGAATGGCATCAAATTTTTCTACTTTAACAATAGGTTACCATATATGGAAACATAAGGTTTCCTATCCCACAATTCTCTACATTATTTTGCTATCATTTTTTCTCTGTAGGCCGTAAATTTTTATTTTTCAAGTCAGTCCAAAGATGAGAGTTTTGTTTTCGATAATGCATCAACATTTTAGTGCGCATTAAAGTTTGATTTATAGGGTACCAGCTTTAGCTTAGTTACAAAAAAAATAGGATGCCAAAAATGTGGGGCTGTTAATAATAATGGTGATAAGAAGGGGGTAGGAGTTAAATATTTGTAATTTTTATAACGTGGTAGATGTAAAGAATAAAATTACATAAGTGTTAAAAATAGATAGAGGTGGGAAACCCCGATCCTACTCAATGTCCATTATAATTCTGCAATGTGCAATGATGGGTAGCTCTGAAGTCGTAGGCCCCATTGAGGATTGTGGAGTTGTCACAATATAGTATCAGCCATATAACAAAGTTCTAAAGCCTCACATGCAAGGTAGCGGTAATAAGACGTCAGTATCAAAAGAAATTTTGAGTACCATTACCTTTGTAAACTTGTACGCATGCCTTTCGGTCTTCGCAACGCTGCTCAAACTTTCCAACGCTTTATTGATGAGGTTCTTCGTGGCTTCAATTTCACTTATGCTTATATTGATGACCTTCTTGTCGCAAGTCATAATGAAGAAGAACATTTAACTCACCTTCGTCTTCTTTTTCAACGCTTGCATGAGTATGGTGTGGTCATTAATCCATCTAAATGTGAATTCGGTGTTTCATCTCTCGATTTTCTTGGACACCACATAGGAAACTATTATAGCTTAATAGGAATACTGGTGACCGAGTTCAACACGAAGGCTAGCAACATATCTGAATCGGGCGAAAACTAACATAGGTCATTACGAAGGGTACTGACATAGCTCAATAGGAAGGACACTATTATAGCTCAATACGAATACTGGTGACCGAGTTCAATAGGAAGGCTAGCAACATATCTGAATCGGGCAGAAACTGACATAGCTCAATACGAAGGGTATTAACATAGCTGAATAGCTTAGCAATTTTCCAAAATCAGGCCTGGGGTTGCTTAAGTAGTTGCTTAGGTATCACTACAGGTTATCGTCGAATTGCGTGTAATAGCAGTAATATTTGGAGTCTGCGGGCAATAAACAACATACAGCGACCAAATGATGGTTGGATCTTTAACCTCTTTGCTTGGCATATTATCAACAGTGTGATATTTGTTATATATCAACAGTTTGTAATCAATTCTTAATGAAAAGCGTTTCTTGATTTGTTCTGTAATTATCCGGGCAGCGAAATTAGTGAGCAACAAAAATCACTACCAACAGCTTGTTGTGTAAGTCGTAAAGTGTCAGTGCGTGTATTCAGAAATCTACAGATCAAGCATTGCGGAAATTGCGATCCTGTGTAAAATTACATCACTGTTGTCAGCTTTCTTTAAAAACGGGTAGATAATACAATGCATGTCATTAGCAGTTAACTAATTCACAACAGAGCTCCCCTCCTAGAGAGCGAGTCTAGGCGCGGCGTGATTGAATCTTTGAACACTTTTAACTCCTTCCAAAATTCGGTTTGCAGCGTACCTAACTTCTTCCTTTAATCCTTTCTTCTTACTTCTTGGCTCTTAATTAAACTTAAATTTTTAATAACATATTTTCGACTGTGCAGAAAGTCACTCGTGTAAATCAATTAAATCAAAGCCGATAGAGGAATTGTCTGGAATCGACAGCATGTGCTCAAGAGCATGTTATTGTTTAGTATCACGTGACACGTCTGGGGTCACCAATTATATCGGCCAGAGAAACAAACGTCGAGGGTTACCAATTATAGGTTACGTGAATGATGTATAGCCTATACTGACTTCGTAGCGCAATGGAAGCGGCAGGACTGTGATCTTCTTGTAGCAAAACTAGCAAAGACTAAATTTACTACTAATAGCTTGGTAGTTGAAGTCAAAGTGAAAGTGTGTCTTTAACAAGATCGAGTATTTATATATACAGTTTAGAACAATCGAATGTTTCTTAGTAAGACCTTTTGCCTGCTCACGCAGAAGAAGCAGGAAATCAAGTTTGCAGTATAGTTTTAAGTGAAAAACGAAATGACGAAGAGGACAGTGTATATTCTCGCGTGCAATAACATATAAACGCTGCAATGTCTGCTCGTATTCTAGAAACGATGTTACCGGGTGATTCTTCCTAGCTACTCCGTATACTACATCAATAGGGACACGATACTCCCGTCCAAACATGAGCCTAGCAGGTGTGTATAAAGGTGATTTTGCTCATTTTAGTAGATTATAACCCTTACTTATGAATGTCAGACTGTGATGTTACATTCCATTAAGGAGACTTTTTTAGGAAGTGGCTTATAACTGCTGAGATCACCTTCTAGTTGTGAAGAAAAGCTGCAAAGGAGTCCCGTAGGCAGCCATGATTATCAGGGGCAGGGAAAGGAGCTCTCATGGGGCCAAAGAGCTATCACAGGGTAATTAATTAGTTGATTGAACTTTACATGGAATGTACGCATTCCAAGCATGCAAGTGTCACTAAAAACAGCTTTTGGTGCTATTTTTAACGCATTGTGCAGCTTGGAATGTACGCATTCCAAGCATGCAAGTGTCACTAAAAACAGCTTTTTATGCTATTCTAAACGCAGTGTGCGCCATAGAAAGTACGCATTACAAGCATGCAAGTGTCACTAAAAACAGCTTTTGGTGCTATTGGAAACGCATTGTGCACCATGGAATGTACGCATTCCGAATCACTGTCAATACGTAAATGTTCAGAAGCACTCATTTCGCGTTCCATTTTCTGTGGTTACAAATGGATTTCCAAGAAAAGGCTCGTTCAGAGTGCCGAGTTACTCCTTGAGGCGTTGCACACCTTTTTCGCAGGGTTGATTTTCCATCATCAGAGCCGTCAACGGGCAAAGTGAGTGCACAGAACTTGAATGACTCAACAATGATTTTCGTGGAGAGACTGTCCCAAGAAGACAAAATCCATATTGACCGGAAAATGTAGGTTTTCTATACACGCTGGTACGGAATTTAGTACCATCTTTTTCGATCAAAACATCAAGGAATGGTTGTGAGTTGTTGTGTTCCTTCTCAAAAGTAAATTTCCGAGCTTGGTGTAAGCTGTTTAAGTTTTTGAGCAATTCGTCGCATTCGGACTCCTTTTCAAATATTGCAAATGTGTCATCGACATAACAGAAATAAACAATGGGCTTTTGGCAGGATTCAAACAGTTGAACTTTGCAGAGTTTGATCACTATGAAAAACATCGCTGGGGCCTTTCAATACCATATGATAATACTTTCACGCATTAAGAATGAAAATCTGAATAACATTTGACATTTCACACAAATCACTTTCGCCTTTGCATCACAATTGGCAAACCCTCTTTGTGTTGCGTTACTTTGAGGTTAATGAGAAACACTGTCCAGTCTCACAACATCTGGAATGTTACCGCGACTGCACATACCCAATTGAAGAGATGGATCTAAGCATTGGCTGCTACTCGTATCTTTCCTGTATACTGTTGTCTGCAGTGTTTGTTCTCCTTTCGTTATTAGAACATCCAGAAAGGGTATGCTTAAATTGTTTTCCAGTTCGTGGCTGTATTCGAGGACTGAATTGTTCTCAAGTTCGCGGGTCAAGTTATAAATGTCATCCATCTTTTCCACGATTATATAGCAATCGTCGACATACCTAGTGTAGAAGATTGGTCCCTGTGTTTGTTTGGTTGATACCTCGACCAACTCTAACTCAAACAACGTGGTCAATACCTGATTTCTAGAATGCTCAAACAACGCCCTGACTAACGCAAATTAGCTATTACATCATATCTAATCGTAAGACTATATTATTACGTATGAGTCAGTGTTACCTTAATTTCAAAGTTCCTTGTTTGCATCCATTTAACCAGGGTCTTTGTAAAGTATTGTCAGGAATCGCCGCTGTTAGTCTATTGTTCTGTGAATTCGATGTCTCGGGGATTAAGCAATATAGAGAATTCTGCTCTTTTCATGGGTTTAAACAAATAATTGAATCCCCAACTCGCATAACTGATAATTCATCAACTCTGTTGGATCATATCCTCACCAACTCAGTACATAAAATTTCTCAACATGGTGTTTTAAACATTAGTTTATCAAACCACCAACCAATCTTTTGCACAAGAAAAACCTCAAAACTAAAAACCTTCAAACATACCTACATTCAAACACGATCTATAAAAAATTGTACAAAAACGTAATCGTAAGTTGTCATCTCCAGTGAAACGGAGATGTCCGCACCGCATTAGTGCGTTAAGAGCACTAAATACCATAAATGAACTCAGCAGATTGTAAGTACGGTAAAGAACAAGCTTATAGGATGTATTAAATGATATACGATATGACACTTTTAAGAACATAGTACGAGCAGCATCTGACTGCAAATATTGTATCATATATACATTTTTATTGCTACTTGCTGGGGAAAACGTTTTTTTAGTTTTTTTTAGTTTTTAGTTTTTTTAGTTTTTTACCTTTTTTTAGTTTTTTTAGTTTTTTTAGTTTTTTTGCTTTTTTTTTTTTTTTTTTTGTTTTTTGTTTTTTTTTTTTTTTTTTTGTTTTTTTTTTTTTTTTGTATTTTTTGCTTTTTTTTTGTTTTTTCTTTTTTTTTTTTAGTTTTTTATTGGTTTTTACCTTTATTTTAGCTTATTTTTCAGTTTTTTCCTTTTTTTTTAGTTTGTCTTTGAACGATTTTCTTAAATACTTTTAATGACGTCATCGTCATAACAAACATGACGACAACTAACTTCATGACAACATGACGACATGATGACATGACGTCACTCGACAGACAGACAGACAGACACATCCACAGACAACTTATTTTTATATATCTGTTGCCATTGTCGGCTCTTCAGTCATTTTACAATTAAACATTTTTCCGTCCACGATCTTCTTACAATTAAGAATTTGTCTAAGAACGATTCTCTGACATGGTCTGATGTGACTTGCTGAGACGCCTACGCGCCTATCTAAACAATATTAGTGCTAAACATCACACCTTCCCCCTTCTTCAAAAGGCAATAAAACAATCAATATCTTACATAATCATTTAAATATGAGGGTGGGTGTCTGTTTCTAAGTGGTCTAGTTGGAGCACTAGGAATGCTAGCTTCTTCTACCACTTCTATCTCATCATCACTACAGTCTACAGGCATTTCCTGTTCCTTACTTCATCGCCTTCAACTCTTCGCTGGCTTCCGTGTTGCAGTCTACTGGACTTTCCTTGACAAAATTTCATAAAGTAAGCGCATATTGATAAAGTATTTAACGTCTTACTAAACATGCATGTTCAAACCAAAGCCTGCATAAGCGGCTAATGCAGGAGGATGAACAAATGAGAGTCAACGCCTATCCGAAGTATATTCAGACCTCCTTGATACAAGGTCTACTGTGTTCACTAAACGTGCACGTTCAAGTACTCGCTGGAATTCTTCATCAAAATGCCTAAATCGTGTTCAGCATTTAACTGTATTAAACGGAGTATTGGGGAAGAAAAGTCGTTATCGTTTCATAAGTAGGTAGAAACCATTCATTCCATTGCTTTTAATACTTTTATGAAGCCTAACTAAGAGCATGAAGTTCACATGTCCAAAGGCCGCAAAAAGGGGAGGCGGGTGGCCTTCCTAATCAATCTGGAAACGATTTACTACAGAATGTGAGATTGTTCTAACTTGCCCCACTCCATGTTTCAACCTGCCCCTTAGCGGGGCAGGTTGGAACACTTTAACTTAAGTCAGAATAACTATTTTTTCTGAGTACTGTGCAACATCTGTACTGAACTTTTATGATGAATTTGTAGTGCACATATATAGGTGTGAAAACATCATAAAGATTATAAACATGTATTGTTGGATTTCTGAGAAAAGCACTTTTAGTGAAAAATGTTCCAACCTGCCCCGCTCTCCCCTACCCTTGCCTCACTTGCAGTACCCTGCATGACATTCTTCTTTCCTAAGGAGCCTTCAAGAATCTTCCCCTTGAAACCTCCACTATCTTTCATGTCCCTAATCCCCCTCATAGTTGTGCAAGCGTCGCCCGTGTCTCATTTACAGTGACATGCATGACATTCTTTTAGCTCATGAGTGTGCAAGGATCTTTCCCTTGAAACCTCCACTATCTTTCATGTCCCTAATCCCCCTGATAGTTGTGCAAGCGTTCTGTCTGTGGACAAGGAGTTGGTGTCAACTCAATATTATGCTTCACATGTCAGAAATGGTGCCATAAAAAGTGTTCTCGACTGCAGAGAGTGGTAGGTGTTGATAATTTTACATGTCTGTCTTGCTTACAGAGAGACACCCCACGAATAGATGACACTTTTAATACAAATAGAGGAACGGTGAAGGAAGTCAATCAGTTCTGCTATCTGGGCGACATGTAGGATAGTGAGGCAAGCTCTGAGAGGGCTGACAAAGAAATGTGACCAACTTGCCTTGTATTTTCTTCTTGTTGTCGATAACTAAAGGCCCCCAAATTCTACTTTTACATCTGATGTTGGAAAACGGCTTTAAACAGTCTTAAAGTGGTTGATGTACTGCACCAAAATGGTGAGTAAAAGTGGAGACGAATACGGGTGAGTATATGAGCGATATCGCAAAAGTGACGCATGACAAAGAAATGTGACCAACTTGCCTTGTATTTTCTCCTCGTTATCGTGGAAGGCACACGATCTTTGTGGTTTGTTGATAGTGCTTTTTTGGTTGTATAAGCTACGCGTGGAGCGACTGCGCCAAAACACTTCCCTATGGCCTTTTTGGTCTGGTTTTCAAAACGAAGTGAAACTTTTGGAGTGGTGCACGTCTGTATGAATTTCACAAGAGCTTTATTACAATGTTTATAGGCCTTGATGTCAGGTCAAGATGCTGTGTGAAAACGAAACCCAGCGCAAATGATTTTATTGATGTTCTGCTAGGGCATCTTGCTGTTTCTGCAGTCGCTCTTCCAGCATTTTCTGCCCTGTGACGAGTTCTTTCAGTGTCGCAGCGGTGCTCTTGTCAGGGTTGGAATGGGCGTCCGCTTTCTGGAGGAAGACGAGCTGCCTCCTCTCTGATAGCAAGAAATGTTTTCCTGGAGTGTTCACGAATTTGCCGTTTTAACTCTCTTCTCAGGGTCTTGTCAGCCACATTCTCTGCAAATTGATCTCGTAACAATGCCTATATGATGCCGGCTTTCGTAAATAAACATTTAATATCGATGCTCTCTTACATTATCATACATTATCAACAATAAGAATAATTACTAGTTTAATTAAATTATAAAACTTCATCAACTAATTAATTACCCCTCCTCCCCCCCTCCCAATAGCTCTTGCTATTTGGGACGTTGCCTAGTAGTATGAAGGGTGTTGAAATTTTATATACAAAGAGACTTACTAAATAACACAATTTGCATACGCTTTCGTCTATCTAACTTTTTTCAGTTTAAGGACCGAACCCCCAAATTACTGCGCTCAGGCGTAGTATATCATTTCAAATGTCGCTTGTGTGAAGAAGCGTATTTAGGTCACTCAATCCATAGACGGTTGTTGGATCATTTGGGTATTTCACCTTTAACTGGAAAAACGCTTTCTAGTATTTGTCTACATGCTGAAAACTGTTCTCATCCGTTCTCTGCCTCTGACTTCACTTTTCTCACCTCTGCTTAGAACAGGCTTTATCATCGGACGTAATGTCCGATCTAAATTGCCTTAGATATTTTCATATAATAAAGAAGACGTATGTACCAAGGCCTGAGTACAAGGAGTATATGGTATTGTTCCTGTGTAAAGAAAAATTGAAAAAACACAAGTTTGCTTTCCCTAGATCCAATCAAATTTTTAGGCAAAGCGAAAGCGAGGCTATCTGAGATTACCTTATTTGACCGATATTTGACCGAGTTCAAAGCTTTTCCCGACAAACAATTTCATGACGCATACAGCTCAATCCTTACAATGACGTCAGTCGACACACCTGAAGTCACTCGAAAGACACACAGACAACTTATTTTTATATATATAGATATATAGCTGTTGGGGGGGAGGGCTTGGGGGGGCATCGCGCCCCCAAGCCCCCCGCGCGCGGAAGTCGTTACACGCCATATTAGTTACCTGCCATTGTAGTTGTGTCCCTGTGTCCCACCTGTGAATTGAGATAGATATACCGAAGCACGTGTGGGTGCTCAAGATGTTAAGGGCGGCCTCTAGATCTTGATGCCTGTGATTAAATTTTTTAAGCTTTAAAAAATTTAAATATTAAGGTTTACTGCTCCCGTTACGGCAATGCTGCTTATGAGGTTGCAACTTTGCGATTACCCGATTACCCTATGTTAAACCAGGGATCTTTGACGTATGGATTGGTAACTCCAGATCGAGACAATAGATTTCCTTGTTCTGAAAAGTCCGATGTGCTGTAATTTGGTTGCACCTGGCCTTTCCCTTGGGGTATTATGGGGCTCTGGAACATAGCTCTCTGAAACGACTGTTATGAAAATGATCGGAGGGGTACTGCTGGACAGACCCAAAATTCTCAACAAGCTTTGTCCAGAATTGTAGACTTAGTAATTAGAAAGTTGTAATGTGTCTGTTCCGTGGCTACCATTGTGATGTATTTTTACTCTTTGACTCCAATTTCACTCGAAAATTCTCAACAGTTTACCAACTTTTCAATAACTCCGTACTGTGTTGAAATCAAGTCAATGGAATAGAAGTACATTTTCGAATCAATGAAACAGATTTTAAGGTGGGTAGAGGGCTACCGCACGCATGCGCATTTTGCATTGTGATCCAATTCGTTAAGGGGTTCGCTTGTGCTATTTCTTACATACTAACGCGTCAAAAAGGTTACGGAGTACCGTACTCGGGTACGCCACAATGTCACCATGAACTGAAAGTATAGTGCCTTCATAAGAGTTGGAAAGCAGTGCCGTTTCAAAAGTAACATTATTATAGAAGGAGGGGAAGGAGCAAGGCAAAACATAAGCCCTATGGTAGTGCAATATGATATAGTTAAGGGAAGTCGTCACCCCGTGAATGATACAAATGCCAGAGACAGGTCCCAACTTCACAAAAGATTTTTAACAAAGTACAATGCATTATCTTGTTAAGGTCAAAACAAATCGAGTAGAAAATAATTGGAGGCCCGAGCCCCGTTTCTAAAATTCTAAAGTCCCCAGCCTGAAATCTGGACAGTGAACATGGGCGGGGGGAAGGCAGGAGGGGGGCATTCGCTGATCGAAAAAAGGTGAATGCGTCTTGTTAAAAGAAAATAATATTTAGATATCTCAATTAAAAAGCAACTTCCAACGAAGGTATACGATGCCTCTTGGAAGTGTTCAATCTAGTAATATACGTTGCGTCTTGAACTGTTATCCAGATGATAGGGGAGGGGTTAAAAGTTATCTCGGAATAATTAGCCAAAATTCTTTCGAAGCACAGGGCACGAACGGTCCAACGCGTTTTACTTAATTTTGTAGTTCTAAGTTGTTCTTAATTTCCCATAGAATACCTTCCCTTTTGGTGAAAATTTTATCAAAATAACCATTTCAGCTGCAAAATTTAAGGCGTACTTCATTATTTTTGAATTTGATGTAGCATCTTTAACACTCAAGTTAAGGGAGTGGGCATGGCAATGCGTCGGATGCGTCTTTGAGTCTCGAATAGACGTGCCTTGACGGCAATTAAAATTTTGAAAATTTGCCACCCACAACTCTGTTATGCCAGCCACGGCGTTTATTAAAAGCCAGCAACAGGTTATGGCTCGACACCACCCTTACTTATACTCAAGCAGACACAAGCAGAGCGTTTACACCGCACATGCAAAAACTTCGTGCGCTTTTATCTGACGCACGGAGAAGTATTGGGAAGCGAATCGAGAGCAAGCAAGAATGAATTCAAGGAATACAGTCAGTCATGACGCATCAACACCTCTTTCAGTTTTGAATCCTCAAACCAGTGGTTCTCAACGGGGGCGCTAGCGCTTTCCAAGGGGGCGTTTGCGAGCAAGGGGGCAGTAGGGGGCGGTAGTCGTTAAAAGGGGCGGTGAGAGCGACCAAAGGGGGCGCTGGCATTATGAAGGTGCATCATACATGTTTCGTGATCTCTTAAAAGTATTTTTCTTTAGAATGAACTGGTTTTGTTTAGTTGCCGGATACATTAGTATCATGAGAAAGTTAATCATTTCCTGTTTATTGAGTAAATGATACCTCGTGAGTTTATTGTTTTAGTTAGTTCGAGTTAAGCTCACGTAGTGAACAGTTGTATGTTATCGGTATCAACCATTTGGATTATTTCTGGTCTCAAGATAATAATGGCTAAGCTGAATATCCTTTGTCCTGGTTTGTTGTCATCCTCAACGTTATTTGTCATTTGGTGAGTCCGTTCCATAAAAATCAAACTCTATATCTCACCAAATGTTAGCATGCCATCAAAAAAACAAAGTGTTACAATAAGATGCAGTCCAACGAGCCACTCTGGATTTCCTGTTGAGCTCCATGGAAACCAGGGCAGTAGAAAACTGAAACCAAACAATAAGAGAGGACATCTAACTATAAAATATATTACACTGTTACTTACTGCTGTACTTCACGATATGATGACAATAAATGTAAACATTTGTGGTGAAAGAAAGCTCTGCACAAAGCGTTCAAAATAGGCTTTTAAGGCCTACTTTACATAGTTTGCATACACTAGATGCGTACATTCCATGGTGCACAAAGCGTTCAAAATATGCTTAAAAGGCATATTTGTCATAGTTTGCATACACTAGATGCATACATTCTATTGTACACAAAGCGTTCAAAGTAGGTTATTAAGGCCTATTTGACATAGTTTGCATACACGAGATTCGTAAATTCCATAGTGCACAAAGTTGAAAACGAGTTCTTGCCCACAGAATCAACTGACATTATGCAGTTTGCAGTAGCAGGAGCCTCGATGCAGTTTTTTAACAGCAATGATCTTAACGCGTACTTAAATTGAAGAATGTTAGAGTTGTTGTTCCAAGCAAATCTACCCCGTACCTTACTGAAGAACATCTCCAGAATGTCTCGGGAAAATCGATAAGTTAGTAAATAGTCGAAGTTGCCAACTTCTCTGGAGAATAATGTGCCAGCAATTTTGAAGATTCCTTGTCTTTAATGAATATATAGCTCAGAATGTCATGTTTTTTTAATCGGGCTATTTGAATACTATATAGACTCGTTTCACTCTCAATTCCAATTCTATCATTTCATAGAATTGTTTATTGGTTGGTCTATTGCTTTTGCCACTATTCTTTGCAAATCTTCCTTTGCCTCCTTACTGTTTGCTTTCTCCCCTGGTTTCATTGCCCTCCGTAACAACTGACCCCTGTAACCACTACCCCCTGTAAACTGTAATCGCTACGTTGTTGTTGTTGTTTCGAAATGTTGACCCGAGGTCAGTATTACATAATTACATCATAGTTTTCCCGCTCTTGAATGAGGGGCCTAAAATAAATATTAATCAAAACAATAACCACCATTCCACTTTTCTGCTCCTTGACTTCCTCTTTCATCATATTATTTTTTGCGTCATGAGCAAGCTGTGACTTTCCTGTTATTTATGTGATTTTTACCGTGATTTCTATAATTTTTGTGATTCTGTATTATCAATTGCAACGTAGATGTAAATCAGCTTGCAATAGACAATCAGTATTTCTCCCAGTGTGGGAGACAGTAGTGTTGACAGAACAGATCTCTTGCGCCCTAGGAATGTTAGGCAGTATTAGAATTTGCAATTTGGCGGTTTTCTTATGCATTTTTTTATTTTCTATTTTCGTCATTCCAACTTTGTTACAGCTGCTCTTCTCTAAACGTCCATTTTGTGTTTACCTGGTTTGGTGGTAACATTTAATAACGGAATCATTAGTGAAATGCCATTGACCGGTTTCGTTGCACCCTCATCAGAATGGCTCGTGCAAAAACCAGTTGTTCAAACATTCAAGCATCATTTACGATAACTCGCAAACAAAGAAAGGGATCGAAGCAAAGATTTGTCGACCGCTGATTGGACAGTCAATAAACATATTCTTGGTGGTACAAAACTTAAATATAGACGATAAAAGCGGACACATTGTGATTTCATATTTTCGATCATTTATACATTCTTATGCGTCATTTCAGACAGCACCAAATGTTAATTGATATATTTTTTTAATTATCAGAAGAGTGCTAAAGAAACATAAATAAGCTGTGGAGAAATTTTGCGAACTCTTTGGATCAAACCATGGCCTTTCTATTCAACCCTGGTCTGGAAGCTTCATTAAAATCAAACGGTGCCGCCGTCGATGTTGAATTGCTTGCTCACGTGACAATGACCTTGCACAAGTGCGTTTTATCACTTGTTCTACATTTGCTCTGTTATTTGTATTAGAGATAAACATTTTGACTTCTGGCTAGGCTCTTTTACCGTCAACGCCCAAAAATTCGCCTAAACTCGGCTTAGGGCTTATAACGTACCCTTGTGCTCCATATTGTGTTTTAGACTCTGACATAGAACGTGTGCTACTTTTGCTCATATATTCCATTTTTCACGTTAAAATACTTTTGCCCACAGTAATTAGACGAAACAAAATGGCAGACTCGGTAATATTTAATCAAAAATGAAAGAATATATTGAATTAAAAATTAATGAATGAATAAAATCGAATATATATATTTAACTAAAAGTGAATGAATAAAATCATGAATATATATATTTAACTAAAAGTGAATAAATAAAATCATGAATATATATATTTAACTAAAGTGAATGAATAAAATCATGAATATATAATGAAAACGAATTACTAAATAAAATGAATAATAAATCTAAAAAATCAAAGAAGAAAAAGAAGCCACCCTGTAAATAGGCATGTTTGTACCATAAGAATAGATTCGGTGAATGGACTAAGTGCGTGATTGATCTCGGTATCCTTCGTTAAACATTACAACTGTGGACCAGAATTGTCGCAATGTCAACCCTAGCTAGGAAACCCGAAGTGTTCTCCAATAGTGTGGAAAATGCTCGTCTATATTTCAAATCGTTCGAGGTATATCTACGAGCCAACAAAGTTACAAAGGACGAAGATCGTGCAAATTTGCAATGTTGTGTAGCTCTCTTTAGAGACATAAGACTGTGAACGTAAAAAAGATAACTGTATAAGTAGTTGTTTGTAGTAACGCATGGTATTTTCCTTTTTGTTTTCTACAGTATTCTTTGAAAATGCAAGAAGGATGCAGTATTGGTTTTGAAGACAAGAAGAATACAGATTCAAGTACCATTATAATGCCAAGAAGCAGCTTGGTATTGTTTGTTTACCTGGTATTTAATAAGCAGTTAGATTGTAGGTTAACAACTGATTATCTGAAGAGATTGTTCTTTAAAGTGAAGCTGAACAAGAGTTTCAACATATAAACAGCTACGGGAGAGGCAGAATACACAACTATGTACCGTGAAGCTTAAATTTACCTTCAGGAAGCTGTCCATCATGACGCCCTTTAACGTGGTGAAGGCACCTCGAGAGTTTTCAATTATAGGATGCAGGCAGTCACAGGAACTTGGACTCATCAGTCTTAATCTGCATCATGTCAAGAGGATAAACGTTTGAGAGAGATTCCATAAACAAGACAGCAATACGTTAGTTTTCTCCGGTTGTGGCGAGTCAAGATGAAAGCTAACCCAGTACAGGAAAATGAAGGAAAATGTAAATCATACACCCTGACATCAACAAGGGCTGTGATGCTGTTTAATAATCGCCATTGGTCCATAAACGTTTGAGAGAGATTCCATAAACAAGACAGCAATACGTTAGTTTTCTCCGGTTGTGGCGAGTCAAGATGAAAGCCTCTAGCCTGAAATCTGGACTGTAAACATGGACGGAGAGGGTGAGGGGAGGGGGCATTCGCTGATTATAAAAAATGTGAATACGTCTTGTTAAAAGAAAATAATATTTCATCGAGAAGAGAGGATTTGAAATATTAGTCTTGAATGGAACTCTAGAGAAATAGAAAAGTATGTCACCACCGCGGATCGAACCCGTGACCCACGCTTTTCTATTTCTCTAGAGTTCTATTCAAGAAAAATAATATTCCATAGGGCAGCACTTGCTTGAGAACCCCGACTGTGCCAAACTGTACACGGACGATTGCTTCCGTATTATAGGAAAGACCAGGTCTGCATTTCATTTGGTCGTTCTGGTGTCAGTCCACATAAAAGCAAGAAAACATTTGCAATACAGACAAAAAGAGTTCGTTTTCTCTCTAGGCCTGTTTAATTAACCTTGTTGTAATGGACGCTGATTGGTCCAAAAACACAAGCCATTCAGGCAGTCCAATTTTACATTCCATGGTGGACAATGCGTTTACAATAGCACCAACAGCTGTTTTTAGTGACACTTGCATGCTTGGAATGCGTTCATTCCATGGTGCACAATATGTTTATAATAGCACCAACAGCTATTTTTAGTGACACTTGCTTGCTTGGAATGCGCACATTCCATGGTGCAAGATGCGTTTGGAATAGCTTTTAAAGCTGTCTTTAGTGACACTTGCATGCTTGGAATGCGTACATTCTATGGTGCACAACTGGAATTATTGCATGGAGTGTTAGGAAAATCAGAAAAATAGTCTTAAGAATGTCCTTGGGTTTCTATTAATATTTTTAAGCAAATTTGCTGGGAAAGGAGAGAAATAAGCTCAGAAAGTCCTTGGTTTTCTATTCTTTTTCTAGCAAATTTGTTTGAAAATGAGAGAAGTAAGCTCAGAAAGTCCTTATTTTTCAATTTTTTTCTCTCCAATTTGCTGGGAAATGAGAGAAATAAGCT
The DNA here is from genome assembly GCA_010016025.2 of Alatinidae sp. Z8VKAUB7J3. Taxonomy (NCBI): domain Eukaryota; kingdom Metazoa; phylum Cnidaria; class Cubozoa; order Carybdeida; family Alatinidae; species Alatinidae sp. Z8VKAUB7J3. The sequence goes on from JAAAKM020721499.1 coordinate 203,690,917, forward strand.
TGTAAAGTTAGAATAGCACCTAAAGCTGTTTTTAGTGATACTTTCCTGCTTGGAATGCGTACATTCCATGGTGCCCAATGCGTTTTGAATAGCACCAAAAATTGTTTTTAGTGACACTTGCAACCTTGGAATGCGCACATTCAACGGTGCACAATGTGTTTAGAATAGCACCAAAAGGTGTTTTTAGTGACACTTGCATGCTTGGAATGCGTAAAATTCCACGGTGCACAATTAGTTTAGAATAGCACCGAATCCTTATGCCCATCTGCCAAAATGTGATAGTTCTGGTCATCCAATCAGTTCATGGGGGGGGGGTAAGGTTCCTTTGGACGATTTTGAGTGTTGGTCTTTAAATAAGTATATTCCTCAAGTAACTTGACTTGGATGTTTAAACCTGTCGATCCACCGTCCAAGTGCATTCCATCATCCCCTGTCAGAGAGAACGGAATTATCACATAAACATGACAACTCTCCCTCTCGTGTTTGAATTGAAGTTGCAACACATGAGTATGTTATTAAATCAAATCTAGCAACAAATCATTAAGTAATATCTGTTATTCAGAAGAGGTTCGCAGAAACAAAAACGTTGCAGAGCACTTCTTTGTATAGGTATCCTTTGTGCAAATTTTCATAGCAAGTCTGATGCTGTCTAAAAGGTACTAGTGAAGGTGCTATGAGGTAATCCCCAACTGCGTTGTAATTCCTGGTGTAAACTTTACAAGCATGTTGTGCATGGCTCTTTAAATGGTGCAGTGCTTTTCCACGCTTATAATCCAAACGTTGAAATTTTCGGAAGCAAGCCAATGCTCCAGTATTGTATCGATTAATAACTATATCTGCAATTGATTTACCAGGCAGAAAACGTAAATTGGTAATGAAAAGCAATGCCCAGCAAAGAGCGCGCATGTGAAACTTGTCGAAGATTCAAGTTGAACATATAAAACGATATATTTGGTAACCAAGCTTTCTTTTATTCTCTATAACCGTTTTAGCGGTTTTGTCCCCAGGTCTCTGGAAAGAAGGGCAAAAGGTCGTAGAGTAAGAAGGGCCAGAGGGGCATTAACTATTGCCACAACAGTGCTTAGAAGAAAGAATTCAAAGCATTCCTGGGAACAAACAGTCTTTAAAATATGATGTTCTAAAGCGACAGGCCATCATGAAGCTGTCCCTCTAAGAGAGGGGGTCGGTTGGGATTTCCAAAATATGAAAGGGGGGCGGTCATAAGTTTCATCATTTGCCGGAAAGACTTTCATTAGGAGTGTTTACTATACATCGCTCTCTTCTGTATCTACAGCATATAGTCTGAGCTTAGCGATATTATGAGAATTGAGCAAAGAGAAAGCTATCAAGGTAGGAACACCCCATCCCCTCCTAAAACTCCTAAAATTACAATGTACCTCCAACAATTGCTTTAACAATCAAACTTGAACAAAATATCTGTACTGATGTTTAATTCACGTTGCTAGAAAAAAGTAGGTAGCCACCATTAAGTTCATTCTTGGTTTCTAGGCAACAGAGGACGACATGAGGAGCCTTATGTTTGGAGATTACATGAATGCGGAGGCGGTAAGTAACATCTTCTAATGAATGTGATGATGCCCTGTTACTCAAAATGGTTCTCGTGAGAGGGATTATGGTTGGACACCTTCAAGTTGAATGTGACACCGACGTCTTTTCTCTGCCACTTGGCAAGCAATGGACTTAGTATCTGTACTCATTGATTACAACCATGATAGGCCATTTTATCGACAAGGTCGATGTGGATGACAACAATTTGATGCTTCATCGAAAGGCTTCGTCTTCCACGAGAAATTTTTGAGATGTTAGATTGTTAGAGTTAGGGTGTACTTTGTTGGCACAATCTGAATGCATTTGAAACTGAAGATAATGTGTGTAGTTGGTGGTGCTATTGAAGCTGGCATTGCAGCTTCCATTTGTCTCCCCTCAACCTCATAATTTTATCAACAGAAACAAAAAACTTTTAGGAAATCCAAATTTTATCAGACGGGACATGCCCCTCCCCCATGAAATTCCCCTTCTTCCCTTCTAAGCTAAGGGCTTGCATTTGTTGTCATTTGCATTTGCTGTCATTTCTAAGAGGACACTTTGCTGAAATCCACTGATCTCTAAAAAAGTCTTTTTTAGAGATCAGTGGCTGAAATCAGAAGCAAGCATGCCTCATAATGAAAGATCTTGTCTCGAATCCAGCAAAAACCGGAAGTCGAGCGGACAATCTATCGAAAGATCAATCTCAAATTTTAGCATGAAGATTAAAAGAGAAAAAACTTTTGACTTAGGGAACAAGCGTTTCTTACTATAATAAATCAATGGATAGCTCATTTCGGCAATTCTTTTAAGTACAGGACTTGTTTGTGCTCTGTGCAAACGTGGAATATTTTTTGGTTGAGCTGGGCATCGAAAATTGCAATGTATCTGAGTGGAGACTGTTTATCGAATCATCAAGTTACGTCTGAAGTGTTTTTTCTTTAAGTTAATAGTGAAGGAAACAAGACTGCATCTTCTAAGGCTTTTCAGCCTTATAAATCTGCTTTTTTTCAAAAAGTGTTTTTAAGTTTTCCTTTACTATAGGCTGAACTTTGTTTTTTACTCGGTTGCTGCGATTGCTGCAACCCTGGTAAAACAATCCGTTTTTTCTTTAAGTTAATAGTGAAGGAAACAAGACTGCATCTTCTAAGGCTTTTCAGCCTTATAAATCTGCTTTTTTATGCTGGATTCGCAGTTGCATAAGATATGTTGACGGTGTTTAGTTAGATGCAGGGCGCGGCAAATGTACAAGTGCGAATAGCAGCGATAATATGAGCACGTCTTTTCTTGTGCAATATTTTACGTTTCAACGATGGAACATTTAAATATCAGAATTTGTTAGGATTATGGTTATGGATTGGCCCATAATGTGTCATGCAATATATAGCTCAACCATTTTCAAACATACACATTATGACATTCAAGCATTGCATGAAGAGTAATGCATGTTTGAAGAATAGCAACAACAATAGCATTCGTAGGAATCTGTGTTAATACGAGAAAGGAATCCAGAGATTTTCCAGAATCTCTTCCGGCATTCGTAGGAATCTGTGTTAATACGAGAAAGGAATCCAGAGATTTTCCGGAATCTCTTCCGGCATTCGTAGGAATCTGTGTTAATACGAGAAAGTAATCCAGAGATTTTCCGGAATCTCTTCCGGAATGCCACCTCTGTCATTCTGGATATTTCTATAAGCAAGAGAGGACCTTCGTTTGAAAGAAATTGCAAGAAGACAGAAAGAACTCTGAAGCATATCTGAGTAAACAGTTGCCGCAATACAGAATTTCAAGAAGAGATAGTACCAAGGATTGCAAAGACAATGCAGTCAATTCTTCTGTTTCAGCTTCCATGATCATGTTATCGTATAAAGAAAATGATTGCGCTGGAAAGTTACAGCAGGTTGTTGAGCACGTAGAGATTTTTTCAGTGATGAAAATTATTTTGATGCATTTCAAGAAAGTTCTTGAATTTGAAGCGTGTATTCATCAAGAGATTGACTTGTTGGCAAGAGAATAGTATATTTTCTTATATTATGTACGTATATATAGAGACCAATCACTAATCCAGCAAATTATAACAGAAACCAAATAAGTCAATTAGTTTTTTAGATGTAACATTTGATCTGGAGTCTGGAAGGTTTTATGGCTATAGAAAGCCAGGTAACAAGATCACTTTTGCTAACTTTTAATCACTTTTGATCACTTTTGCTAACTTTTCATCACTTATGCTAACTTTTGATCAACTTTTCTAACTTTTCATCACTTTTGCTATCCTTTGATCACTTTTGCTAACTTTTGATCACTTTTGCTAACTTTTACTAACTTTTGCTAACTTTTAATCACTTTTGCTAACTTTTGATCACTTTTGATCACTTTTGATCACTGTTGCTAACTTTTGCTAACTTTTGCTAACTTGCCAATAGCAATCTGATATGTCAACTACATTAGGAACGCTAGAAACTTTCTCAGATAAGGTGGATGATAAACTTCACGTTTAATGGCGACATTAAAATTACGAGGATCTAAAGAAATACGAAGAGACTTGCTGCCGAATCGGTAGGTTCGGTAACCATCATCGTGCATTTTCCCGCTTGGGTTCGAACCCCACTCCTGGTCCCATGTGATGTTGTGTATAAAGACGGCTGTAAGACAGGACGACTGTTATATCTGGACAGGAACTACGACCAGATATGATCATAAAGAAGGACTCTATGTTATATGTGCTTGAACTTACTGTGGCTTTGGAGACAAATTAAGCAAGAAATTATGAAAGAAAATCGAAGAAGTATGCAGACTTATGTGATAATTTGAGAAGAACTTATAACGTACATATACAATACATTAATTTGTCTATGAGTGCCATTGGAGGAATTGCGTCAGAAAGCAAGTCGTTTATGGAAATGATGAACAATACCTCCAATGTACAAGGACCTGACGAAGTCTTTAAGAAAAGACGAAACGTTGTCACAATTGTAGTTTTCTTCTTAGCGTTCTCCCTATAAGAGATTACCTAGCTCGTTGGTAGAGCACATGTCGCGATATCATGGGTTTACAGGTTCGTGCAACATGGTTTCTATTCCTCTAATTTCTTTTCTGAGTTTAGGATGTCCTTCACATACCTATCACAGGTTCGTGCAACATGGTTTCTATTTCTCTATGCCTCACCAATAAAGCAATGAATGCTAACAGTTAATATCTATATCTGTTATCAGATGTGGTAAGGTGTTTGTCTCCGTATAAAATTTTACAAGAGGGGAAAAGGGTGTAGCCAAAACGCAAATAGGAGCAGAGGGTTACAGTCTATTCAAGAATCCCAGAGAGTGATGGTCCAGAGAGAGACAAATGTGCCATCTGATTTCGTAACAGTAAAGGTCGTGTTGGCCAGTAAATTTGTGTACTACAATAGTTGTTAATATAAATGACATTCTATACAAACTAATACAAACAGGAAGTGATCTTGTTTGAGTAGTAATCTTTGCATGATATATTACTCTAAAACATTGGAAAGAGTATTCATAAATATAGTTTTTATATTAAGAACATGAGTATAATTGAGAGTTAAAAGGCCTCTTTTAGTTGTTAATATAAATGACATTCTATACAAACTAATACAAACAGGAAGTGATCTTGTTTGAGTAGTAATCTTTGCATTCATTCTACATGTTGGCATGTGGCTATTTCAATAGTGCTATTCTGCTAGGATCCACTACATGAAAATAATGAGAATGCGATCTACATGTTGGCATGTGGTTATTTCAATAGTGCTATTCTGGTAGGATCCACTATATGAACATATTGAGACTGCGTCCTACATGTTGGGATGTGGCAATTTCAATAGTGATATTCCGCTAGGATCCACTATATGAAAATAATGAGAATGCTTTCCACACGTTTGAATGCGCCCACGTATTCATAGTGGGATACAAGGACTGAACGAAGTGGCAAGACTTTCCATTTCAGCTCGGATACACTGCAGTGATACTGCTAATACAGCATATCATACAAGATAGTGGTACTCGTACCAATGTGTGAAATGTTAATCAGCCAATCTCACAGCGGTGCCGTCTAAAATGCATGACCCATCTTAACTATTATACCCGCCTTCATGAACTACGTCTAACTTGTTACCCTATTGGAAAGTAGCATAGTTTGGAAAATTTGGCAGCCGAGTGTGAAAATGGGGGTAATTTTGGAACATATATGACTACAGTACTGAAAATGGAGTTCAGGCTGCGTGTAGTGGTGTAACTGATGTTACCGATGTATTTTATTCCATCTGCTTCAATACACTTCAGGTATAAGTTTTAGATATAAATGTGCATCTCTGTCATCGTTTTAGTGCAGTGTAATTTTTCGGGATCTTTGTAGTCTAATTAACTTTGTAATACTTCGCCGACGGTTTTAGACCAAAGCAACGATGGCTAGAAAAGAAAAAGGAAAATGTGGCACAGATTACCCCGGTCTCCCCCTATGTAACGAGCAAGGCTGGGCTCTATCTAGCCTAATAGGTGGAATGGCTATCATGATCTGACTTAAAAATTAACCCCTATCACCACTTCTTACTCCACCGTGAAAGCTGACAACTGCCTGGATGCAAAGATATAGGCTTGAACTGTGTAGTTTCTAACACGAAAATTTCTAAACGTTTTCGCCATACACTGATCACAGCAATCGTATGGAGTAAAATGAGAAAGCTATTACGATGAATTTATAGGGCACGAGAAGATCCTAGAAAATAACGGTCACGAGAGCGACACGTTTTCCTCCACTCGTGTTATCGAAAAAGGCTTAAATTGTAAACAATTTTTTTTTTGTCGACAGAGTACCGGCTTCTTTGTTTTGATAAATGCGGCTTCTAAAGCGGCAAGATGAAAAGGAGATCTGGCAAGGGCGACGCCCCTCAATTTTGGCTGCCGGGCAGAGAAGAAAGCCACGAGGCAAACTCAACCGCCCAGTAGGACCTTTTCTCGCGGATTATGGAGAGCATCTGCCATCAATGAGAACAGACACTGGGATACATCTGAAACCTCACCCCTGGTCAGCAGAGGGTCAGGACCCCCCGGGGAGAGATTAATCTATCCCAATGTCAATCTCTTATTTAATCAATTCCATTTTACAAAATTAAATATAAAACCGACCCTCGAATAGAGAACCAAATTAATATTCGGTCCGAAATTAAAATTTCGGAAAAATTCTTACGAAAAAAGAAGAATAAGCCTGGAAGAACAAAAAGGAACATTAACTATTAATTTAATTAATAATTATTTAGTTATTAAATATTTATTATTTTAATTTATTAATTTATTATTTAATTATTAATATTTAACTAATAATTATGGCAAGGCGTCAGTATATGGGTTTGTAGTTGAAGATAGCGGAAGCTTAAAACAATCTAATCACAGGCATCACAAGATCTGGAGGCCGTCCTTAAAATCATGAGTCCATGTGCTTTGTGGAAGAACTATTTTTCTTGTCAATTTTGAACACAGATTTTAAAATTGCAACATGCTGAAAGTTACCTTTGCCCTTACTACGCCTTCACGTCTAGTTCATAACCTAAAATGTTCTTAGTTTTGAGTGAAACTAACAGATTTTTGCCGAGTTTGATACATAGCATTTGGCCCTTTCCTAGGAAAAATTTAACATACGAGCGTTTCATTTTCAAGCAAGCTACGCAGAAAGATCAGGAAGATGCGCTCTCCTGCATAACCCGACTCCGTCGATTAGCGGAATCTTGCGAATTTCTCGATACCGACACAGAAATAAACATTTCGTCGTGTCATGTTCTTCAATTAGCTTAACCTTTTAGCTGGCAACGTTCCCATATGGGAACATGCAACAAAAGGGTGGGTATTTTGCAAAATATTAAATAATCTGAGTATACCAAGTTAGCTACATTCAATTTCATTTTAAAGCCTTGAGAGCAGGCATGCAGATAAGGGGGACAGAGACTGTACCCGCCCCATATGTAAAACTTGCCAACGTTTGCCCCCCAACCCCCCTATGGCATTAAAACATAGATCACTTGTTTATTTTAATTCACACGCAATGTTTTAATCTATCATTTGGCGTAGTAACCTATCTGCTGTCCACCCTTCCATTTAGCAATGTAAACTACATTCGGTTTTGAGCCCTTTCATACCAAACTTACCAAATCTTTTAGGGGCATTTTAAACATTGATTTCTGTTTGATTGTACAATTACCTGTAAACATAAAAATGTATATTTCAATCCCAAAACTGATGCAGTCTATAAAGTGAAAGGATTCTCCAGCTTCTCTCTCTCTCTCTCTCTCTCTCTCTCTCTCTCTTCTTTGCCCGCTCTCTTCTTCGTCTCGAATCTCTCTTCTTGGCCTTAGATAAAGGTATCATCCCGGTATACATTCGTTTTTGAATTGGTATATGATGAAATAAATTTTTAATTTTTTCCCTTTTTTTCTTTTTATTTTTTTTTTATTGGTTTTTACGATTTTTTAGTTTTTTATTTGTTTTTAGTTTTTTTTTCTTTTTAGTTTTTTTGTAATTACCTTTTTTTTTATTTTTTTAGTTTTTTTTTACTTATGTCCTGGTCGTCATTTATACTCCCTGTGTCCCGGTCGTCATTTGTGTCCCGGTAGTCTGACAAAATACAAAGCTATACACCTCATGTGTGCACAGTTTTCCAACCATCTGAAATCTGGTTAAGGAATCATCCTGTGTTTGCTGATGAGTATCATATTGAGACCTATTAATACACATGTGAAGTTTCCACATGTGGGTACTGGTATAAGGAAAAATGAAGTAATTTATTTGTCAATATTGAAAAGAGGACACTATCGAACTTATTTATAATACTAGGGCAAAGTATCCAGTATGCAGTAAATCCGGGGGCATAGTGAGAGGCTTCGAGTAAACTTCCAACTTGCGTAAGGCGAAGTGTTACTCGACCATCTCACATTATATTTCGAATCTCCAAGAAGTAGGTTGGGAATGTCTAACATGCTATTGGGAAAGTCTCGCACCACTACAACTGTATTTGTCTTGCTTTACTCGTGGAGAAGGAGCTACAATGGGTGCTGCACTGGGAGATTGCGACAATGAGTGCTGCGTGAGACCAGGGCAATGTAAAGATAGCTAAACAATCACGAAAGACTTGATAACTTTGCTGACGGTATGCCGAATGAAATAAAATTACCTGGTAACTGCATAGATCAGTGTAGCCTAGCGGTAAAATGCTCACTGTACCGCTCGGTTAAAATATCCCCGTGTCTGAGAGAGAACCTAAAATTCGCAGGGAGTGATTACATCTGTTCAAAACGGAAGCTGGTCCTTCTTGTAATCTTACACCAACACTTGACATGAACTTGTCTCTCGCAATTTACAAGGACGAAAGTAGGTAGTTGTTGGCAGTAAAGGAAACCTATCATGTTAAGATTAACATGCGTAACTTCCCCAAAAAATGACACACACACATACAAACACACTCCTTACGGCAATCAAACAGTAGCATCGACCCTAACAATAACCATCTTTAAATCATCTTAAATCCAAGAGAGTTATAGTTGGTTTCCGTTAGAAAGGAAGAGGCTGTTAATATATTTATATCAAAGTGCGCAACTTGCATCGAAACCGGACTTGATGCAGATGATCATAACTCGCCAGTTATCATTCTTAGGCCACTTAGTCAGACGTGAAGGGCTAGAAAACACCATTCTTTCTGGTCAGTGTGCTGGGCAACGAACGAGAGGACGACCACGCTATAACTTTTCAGATAATATGAAAAGATGAACTGGTACTACGATGGAAAATCTATTTGAAGTAATGGGTGATCGTTCGAGATGGAGGGTCATGATCGCTAACGCTGCTCGACATCATATAGTGTAACTACGCTCAATGGCACTATTGAGATGCTCACATTCCAGCGTGCAGAACGCATTCCCAATATGTTTAAATAGTGTAACTACGTTCAATGTCACTATTGAAATGCTCACATTTCAGCGTGCAAAAAGAATTACCAATATGTTCAAATAATATACCTACACTCAATGGCACTATTGAAATGCTCACATTCCAGCGTGCAGAACGCATTCGAAATATGTTCAAATACTGTAACTACGCATTGCTGTGATCAGTGTATGGCGAAAACGTGTAGCAAAATGAATCCGTTACTCAACGCAATATTCAAGTTTTGTACCGCAAACCAACTTTTGAAATATCTCCCAACATAAAACGGCATTAGCTTAGACAGTTAGGCAATACATTTACCGAAATAGCATCTGAAGGACTAAAGGCCGGGGGAAACTAGAAAAACATCTGAGCAAACATTTTGTTGGGCAGGTTTCCCCACTAGCCACGAACATTGATGTTGATCGATTTCTGCATCAGTTAATCTTTTATTCTTTATTATGTCTCTTCGGACATTTGCGAGTTTATTTGGGTTAAGGTTTTCTCGCACTTCATTCCCTACAATTTTGCCCCATTCAGTAAAGGTCTGTGCTGTTAAGTTGGTTGTTGGGTTTTTCTGAGCGGTGTATATGTTGAAGAAAGAAAGTTGTCACAGCCCAGTGATACTCTGTCTCTTGATGACGGCGGCGCCCTTGTGTTTGCGTTTATGCAGCCCCTTGATAAGCAGTGGGGCCTTTCCCCAGAGACAATTTCTTTCCAAAAGGGAAAGCGGTTTCCCTGGGGGTCGTACTACTAGCGCCAGCCTACTCACCCCCTTCCCCCAATCCACCTTACCTTCCACCGACCCTGTTATTGTACTAGCAGAGTGCCAAGTTTTTTGCAAGAATATTAATTTCGTATCAGGCTGTCTCGTGATGGCATCCGGTCAGATTTTAAACAATACTTTGTTAATGAAGTTCTTCATGCCTTATCATTGTAAGTAGCCACAGTTACTGATATGGATCCACTTAGTCTATTGCATGTGTTTACTTAAGTTTAAAATATGATTCTGAGGGTGACTAGTGTCTTAATATAACATTAACGGGAACATTTTTTCGTTAAAATCTAAACGTTAAGTAAGCTGCTAGCCTAGCTCTTCATGCCTTATCATTGTAAGTACCCACAGTTACTGATATGGATCCACTGAGTCTATTGCATGTGTGATGACTTCGGGTCGTTACTACCTTTTAAGAAGTGAATTTCAGTGAAGTTTCAGGATTCAATAAGATATTTTGTACAGAATGTCTCACCACGACACATTTTTATCAGATGCACGACATCGCAATCGTAGAGATCGTAGAAATAACGATTTAGCCATTCATCACAAATAGCTTCCTGGATGGACCAAATGGCTATCAAAGACAGGATTGAAATAACGATTTTAAAAGACAAAAATCTCTTTAAAATTGCTCCTAATCAAACTATCAAAAGTATCAAATTAAGTCGGAGCCGGACTGTAGAATGCTCCTAATCAAACTATCAAAAGCATCAAATTAGGTCGGAGCCGGACTGTAGAATGCTCGTAATCAAACTATCAAAGTATCAAATTAAGTCGGAGCCGTACTGTAGAATGCTCCTTATCAAACTATCAAAAGTATCAAATTAAGTCAGAGCCGTACTGTAGAATGCTCCTAATCAAACTATCAAAAGTATCAAGTTTGGGCTTGCTTCTATTTCAAGGACTGTCTTTGAGTGCATAGATTGATAGAGATCGACCGAGAAACACACAGGCACAACGATCGTACCGTTGCAAGGCCTATTGCGCGTAACAGCGGGGATCTGCAAGTTTCATGTCAGTGTTTAGCCTGCAACCTTGGCATTTTATTCTTAGTTGTCGACACAAGCAGACGTTCATAACAGGCATAACAGAGGTTTACCACCCACTCGGAGGCTATTTGTAGGTACATCCCAGTATATTAAAATTATCCGAAATAATTTTGTTTACCGTTCCATTAAGTGCTGGATGATATGGCAAGGTTAACACATCCCTGGAAATTTTTTGTTCCGACTTTTCATTAGAATCCCTGGGATTCTAATAAAACTATAAAACTATTGTTATTAAAGAGGCAGACTAAGGCTCGGCAGTTGTAGTTTGGGGGAGGGATGATTATTTAGCAGAGGCGAAATCTCAGTTATCCGATCCTAACGTACTAGAACAAATGAATGTGTGTCCCATCAGTCAGCTGCTGGGGAACTCAATACTCCGTTCATTGTACCATTTCCTTCTTTTAAGTCGTTGGTGACCTTTCACAAATGATACAGGAGAAGAGCTGAACAAAATAGATCTTGGTTTCCCGCATACGAGCATCTACCCACAGTCAACACGCAAAGCGTGAGTTTGTCCTTTACAAAACCCAATTCATCCGCAATACCACCTTCACATACTTCAAGAAATCTGTGGCATTTGCCACTACCCAGGGAAAGCCTATAGATTGTTAATCCGGAGATTGCAGGGGCGGATCCAGGATTTAAGAGAGGAGATGATCTAAAATTTGGAAAACCTTTTTGGATCATATTTAAAGGCCGGTTTCCACTTCCTCGATCACCCCTCGATTCGATCGACATCAACCGCTTTGGACATGCGCACTCTCGTTATCGTGGCATCCCCCTCGATCTGCCCTCGATCTCTCGATCGAATTCGCTCTCTGGTATGATGACGTTTAGCTCTTCATTTGCTCTTCATTTTGAAGTGGCGTGTCAGCAAAGAAAATCACACTACTGACGACGCATTAGTTTCGATCCAGATATATGGATTAGCAAGAAGAGGGAGTTAGGGAGATCGATGGAGACGCTGAATCTGTGGTGTACGATGCCAGTCTCCAGAAGGAATGGCTCGGGAAGTAAAGATCGCCTTCGCTTGACGAACCATTAAAAGTTCGAGTTTCTATGATTTGAAATACTCACATTCCATCGTGCACAACGCATTCTCATTATATTCAAACAATGTAACTACGCAGAATGGCACTATCGAAATAAGCACATTCCATCGTGCACAACGCATTTTCATTATTTTCAAACAGTGTAACTACGCAGAATGGCACTATTGAAATACTCACATTCTATCGTGCACAACGATTCTCATTATATTCAAACAGCGTAACTACGCAGAATCGCACAATTGAAATACGCACATTCCATTTTTTTGGTGTTGCTGCAAGGAACGAAGAATATAATTTCATTAATGTCACAGTAGAGAAGTCCAGTGGCTTACAAAACGCAGGTTTGTTGTTGATAGTGTGTATAACTTCAACGGTTGAGAGTTGAGGCCACAAACTATTCAACCCTCAAATGTATGCCTTGTTCTCCGAGGTCCCAACATGTCCGTATATTGTTATTTTTTGGTGTTGCTGCAAGGAACGAAGAATATAATTTCATTAATGTCACACAATTACAAATCACAGACGCTACTCTTGGGAAGTAACGTGGTAAGTATGCTTAGCATAGCTCCTTGGGCTACACAGTATAGTATACATAGCTTAATGGACTATATAGGGCAGCATACGTGGATGCGTGTACTATGAAGTCTAGTATACGTAAATGTATGGACTATACAGCCTAGTATACGTAAATGTATGAACTGCACAGAGTAGTATACATAGCGTCAAGGATTTTACAGGGAAGCATAAGTGGATACAAATGTAACAGAAAGAATCTGGGCTGTTTTTGCAACATCGTCTACTGGTCATAAAATGTCTGAAAGGGAACTAAAAGCTTCAAAACGTAGGCCTAGTGTCCACATAATGTGAATTAAAATATGTTACAATTCCTTCTTTCCTTCACCAAAATGACCGAACAAAAACATCTAAAATCTTTGAACATGTAACATGAACTGTATTTGGAAGGAGAAAATCAGAAATTGGACTGCCTGAATGGCTTGTGAAGAAACACCAGGCTGAGATTAGGCCAAAAAATAAGAACAACTTAAGAAACAAGGCAGGCTGAGATTCCAAAAACTACAGAACAGAACAGTATAAAGTGCTAAACAGGGATTAAGCAGACTTATGTAAGAGAATTAGTTCAACACCATCGATATCAGTTTTTTTCTGTATTCTATGCTGGTATCTGTAAATGTAACTTTGTATTCTTCAAGCTTTTTGCTGAAAATAAAACTTCAGGTAGAACATCCACCTTGTAAGTTACATAGAAAACTAGGGTCAAGGTATCAATGTGATCACAAAGTTTGGACTATTGAAATCATTCTTGTCCTCTAATAGTCGATGGTCATCGACTAGTCGAGGTCATTGATTTGCTGAGGTCATCGACTAGTCAAGGTCATGGCTACTCAAGGTCATGACTAGTCGCGGTCATTGACTAGTCGAGATCGTTGACTACCTATAAAGTTGTTGACTACCAAATAAGTAGTCGACTAGTCGTTATACAGGAAATGGAAAGCCTCTGTAATGGTAAGTATTTAAAGGGCCTCTTCCTATCACGATATTTTGTCCCCAAGGTTTTCAGGTATTTTTTCTTTGCAACTTTGTGATGTACTTATTGCTGTCATTCCCGTCTCTGGTAACCTCCGAATTTTCTCTTTATACTTCCCTCTCTCGCCCCTTCTCTACTTTATATCTCCTTTTCCCTCCGTCTTCCACCCTTGCAAAGACTTTTCTTCGCCTGTTTGAACACTTTGTGCACCAGGGAGTGTACGCATCTAGTGTATGCAAACTATGTCAAATATGCCTTTTTAGCCTATTTTGGACGCTTTGTGCACCATGGAATGCACGCATATAGTGTATGCAAACTATGTCAAATATGCCTTATAAGCCTATTTTGAACGCTTTGTGCACCATTGAATGTACTCATCTAGTGTATGCAAACTATGTCAAATATGCCTTATTAGCCTATTTTGAACGCTTTGTGCACCATGTTTTGAAGGAGCCAATCAGAAATTGGACTGCCTGAATGGCTTGTGTTTTTGGACCAATCAGCGTCCATTACAACAAGTTTAATTGAATAGGCCTAACGAGAAAACGAACTCTTTTTGTCTGCATAGTAAGTTTTTCTTGCTTTTATGTGGACTGACTCCAGACTCCGGTCATTCTGACGTTAGTACTCTGAGGAGTGTCAGACGAAAAAAGCTTTTCGGTACAATATGTTTACGCTATTTCGTGCAATAGTTTAGGCAGAGTAGTTTAGGTAGGTAGAGTAGGGTAATTTAGGTAGGTAGAGTAGGGTAGTTTAGGTAGGTAGAGTAGTTTAGGTAGGTAGATAGAGTAAAATTGTTTAGGTAGAATAGAATTGTTAAGGTAGAGTACAGTAGTTTAGGTAGAATATTTTAGGTAAATAGGTAGAGTAGTTTAGGTAGGTAGGTAGAGTAGTTCATGTAGAGTAGAGTAGTTTAGGTAGAGTAGTTTAGGTAGAGAATGGCTTCGTTACCTAATATTCAGCTATTGAACGTCAAAATTTACATTCTTGAAGAAAATATTTCTTACTTATTAGAACTTATTTCTACATTGGTTTTTAACCTTAAGATGCTCAGCTATGCTGATTCAGATGACATGTTTTTTGCGTGAGTGTAAGATAATTGGATATTTTTTGAAACAGATTGTATTCAAGACGATAAGAATTTGCGCTACCTTGAACGGAAGGCTAACAAGTGGCTTCTGGACAGGCGGAAAACGCAATCTGCTTATAAAAATTACAGCCAGGCTGAGTATCTTTAATGAAAGAGACATATTGATATATCCTAAATAAACAGTTATCTTATTACTGTTATTACTATTACTGTTATTACCAACATATCGGCTAACTAATCATCAAAGGGAAACTGAGGCGTTCAAGCGCACCATCGCTCAATTTAGGCTACTGCATAGAGAAGCCACGAGCAATGTTCAATCTCCCACTAGGTCCGCCTTTCTGTTCTCGTTAATGACAGATTCGTTCCATGGTCCGTGAGAAGCGATCCTACCGGGCGATCGAGCCTGTCTCGGCTTGCTTCTTTGCCTCAGCTTGCTTCTTTGCCTCAGCTTGCTTCTTTGCCTCAGCTTGCTTCTCTGCCTCGGCTTGCTTCTCTGCCAGTTAGCCCAAATTGAGGGGTGTTGCCCTTAGACGCCCCAGCTGCCCTTTTTTTATTAGTTAGCCTTTTTGGTGGTTTTTCTGTTTATAGAATGTTGCGAGCGGGCTCATTCCAACGGAAATGAAGTTATATACAAGTGAATTATATATAAAAAAATGAAGTATATAGTACCCTTTTTAAGTGATCTAAAAAATTGGAGGGCACCTAGGCCTCTTCCCACGCTAATTATTTTCCCACAGTCACCCGATTAAAATTCTGAGATAGCCATTTTATTCAGCATAGTCGAAAAACCTTATAACTGTGTCTTTGGGGACGACTTATTCCACCAGAATCGTGTCATAATTGGGTTGAGCCACAACTTGCTGTGCCAAACAATATACCACATCCTGTTGTGTGTGGGATTGACAGCTTTCTTTCAAGCAAACTTTAGTGATTTAATGAAACCAACAATGGTATTGCAAATTTCCCTGTTAGTGCTTAATGTGGCTTGGTGGAGAGGTCTTACAGCAAGCTGACCAAAATTTGTTATAAGGATAGAAACAAGATACAAACAAAGAAACTTGAGACTTTGTATTTGCAGTCTTGAGTATGGTACAGAAAGACATACTAGCTTCTTATGACGCATATTAAGGGAAAATTGGATAAAAGGTCTTGATGGGCTAAGTAAAGGCAACGAAGCATGGCTACGAAAAGATCAGAATTAGGTGAAAAAATTGTTGATAATGGAGGAAGATTAAGAAGTTGGCAATTGATCTTGTACTTGACACTTGAACAAGATTACGCTAAATTATTCCGGTATTATTGAAATTAATAAAAAAATTGTTAATCATCGATCGCCGAAATGAATAGGGGACTATTGTTCTAGGTGTGAAGATTCTCAACCCTTTCTTGATCAACTGTGATGAAATCAGGGATCTTTGACATATGGATTGGTATCTCCAGATCGAGAAAATAGATTTCATTGTTCTGAAAAAGTCCGATGTTGTGTTCTTCCGGTCTATGAAAACCGGGTCCCTACACACGAAAGATTGAGCTGCGAGGACGTTTTCGTCGCAGTGACCAATTGAGGATCGAATATGCCTTATCAGCCTATTTTGAACGCTTTGTGCACCATGGAATGTACGCATCTAGTGTAAGCAAACTATGTCAAACATGTCATATTAGCCTCTTTTGAACCTTTTGTGCACCATGTAATGTACGCATCTAGTGCATGCAAACTATGTCAAATATGCCTTATTGGCCTAATTTGTAAGGCTTTGTGCACCATGGAATGTACGCATCTAGTGTATGCAAACTATGTCAAATATGCCTTATTAGCCTAATAGGCTAATAAGGCATATTTGACATAGTTTGCATACACTAGATGCTTACATTCCATGGTGCACAAGGCGTTCAAAACAGGCTTATAACGCATATTTCACATAGTTTTGATACACTAGATGCGTACATTCCATGGTGCACAAAGCGATCAAAGTTGGCTACTCAGGCATATTTGACATAGTTTGCATACACTAGATGCGTACATTCCATGGTGCACAAAGCGATCCAAATAGGCTACTCAGGCATATGAAATTGTGCTATCTTGGTGATACTTATGCTACCAGTACAGTAGAGTTTTTGGTTGGTACTTCGATCTCGGCACCACCTTTATTTGCTGTTGTATTGTATATGCGTGTTGTTTGTGCGTTGTACCTAGCACTTTATTCTTGTATCTTTCCAATTTTCTTACAAATTACCTTTTCAGGAATTTATACGCGAGAATTGATGTCCTCCATAATCGAGAGACTAAAAGGTCGGGACCTTCCGATACAACACCTAAATTATTATATATGCAAACATACATATCCTCTGGCATATGATATGTCTCCATCATGAAGTATAAGTCTGATGTTATTAGAACGGTATTCCTCTAGCATTCTCACTGCTGTTTCTTTTGCTTGGGGAAAGGCTTCTACACCCATGTCACCATAAACAATGAACTTGTATGGGGTTTTATCTCCAGCTGGAAGTGCAGTAGTGAAGTTGTGAACAGCACTTAGGTGCTATAGGAAAGAAAAATAAGTTAGTTGACGGTGCAAGCGAGGACAATTTTCGCATCAGTAAATTCACTCTCTGGCGCAATTGTTGTACTAAAACTCTGTGAAAAGGCGTCGCGATAACAGCTCTGGAAACCCTCGTCATCAGCGGTCCCACAAAGCACCTATAAGAAAATGTGCAAAGATGGGGGCTTATATCACGGCAACGAGTCCGATCTGGCGAATGAACTTGCTGCGACAACACGCTTTACTTTATACACGGAACTACCAACGACATCAAGGAACGGTAGTGAGTTGTTGTGTTCCTTCTCAAAAGTAAATTTTAGAGCTTGGTGTAAGCTGTTTAAGTACAGAATTTTAAACTCGGCAAAAATTTCTTCCCTGTTGACTCTATTCGGTGGAATACAAAATTCTACGCCATGTTTTAGGACAAATTCTTTGGTGTCGGAAAGTGAGTAATCAGAGAAATTTTGGATGTTATTTTTCATGTTACCTATCATATTGCCAAAACGTTTCTTTATAATTTTGGTGCAATGAATGCAGCCTTCGCCTCGTCAATGCATATAAAATCATCATGCAGGCATTTAACTGAATGGCCTAAGTGACCAGTTAGTAACAACACGAAGTTGCTAGATATTGATATATTAACTTAACTGCGCGAACCGAGGGCATTTGCGAGTGTCAAAATAAAGTCGACCACTGGATGACCATGCATTTGTGAAAGGTAAGGCAGATGTAAAACATTCCCGTCGTTAGTTCTCAAACGAGGAGCACATTGTGGTCAAAATATCTTAACAAGGCGTTTTTAGTGACAATGGTATGCTTGGTATGCGTACATTCCATAATGCGCAATGTGTTTAAAATAACCTAACAAGGCTTTTTTAGTGACAATTGCATACTTTGAATAGGTACATTCAATGGTGCACAATGTGTTCAAAGTAACCTAACAAGGCGTTTTTAGTGACAATTGCATACTTGGAATGCATACATTCCATGGTGCGCAATGTGTTCAAAGAATTGTTAAAGCTAAAATTATCATGCGTGTAAGATAAAACTGAGATGGAGAAGTAAAATATAATAGATAAAATTACGTAAGGTAAAAGAAAGGGTTCAGTTATTGTAAAAGGAGGGATGGGGAGATGGGGATAAAAACAATCAAAATATCTTTAGTATACGAGTAAAATCTTCGTCTTTTTTATTAACTGTTGGGTTCTCCTTCTTTATTAAAAGTGTTTCCGCTATTTGTAAGTTGCAAGTAATGAATGGCTAGCACATCACGTTGCAATGCTGAAGGACGGGGTTCGATTCCTCGTGGTCCTACGTTTTCACCATTGAGCTCTTCATCCTATATCATCATCCAATCACGTCAGCACCACAGAGGATGAAAGAATTTCTGAAAAGGATGGTTAATTTATGATTAATTTGAATTTGGGAAAAATGGAAAATATAAAGATTAAAAAGTTGACATTTTTCTTTGTTTCAATTTGTTTCAAGTAATTTTCACAAGAGCTGCAGCCTTTAATTCTTCTTCCACTTCTTCCGGCAGGATTTTACTGAAATCAGTTTTGGCTGCTTGAGAACGCATGCCTGAGTGAATAGAAAAGGGCAACAACGTGCTGGATACAAAATTCAAACGGGCTTCAGAGTTATAGTACATGACAGAAGTTAAAATACCATTTCCTGTCTAAATATTTCCTAGTCACAGAGTTGCAAATTATCATTGATTAGAGGGGATTGGATACGAACGGTTTTCCACTTTCAATCGGAGATGAAAGATGAGACGCCAAGGCCTCGGCTCGAACCACCAATCATCAGGTTGATAGACAAGCACTCTAGCAGATTGTGGTAAATGCCCAACCACCCTCCCTTGAAAACAAGTGCCAATGCAAACTACAAGCACAAACATGTAATAGGAGAAGCTTCCTGTACCATGAACCTATCTCACGAACCCAAAAATCTGCACCATTTCAGTCTAGCAGGTTTCAAGATTTCTTCCAAGTGGCTCCTGGCATGGTACATGGGACAGCAGGATTGATATACAGGAGTGTTTAATTAGTATATTTACGAATACAATAGCAATGATAAAAGAAAGGAAAGAGGGAAAAAACGTTCATTACATGAAAAGTAATAGTTCCGGGGAAGTCCAGTCTTTGCTGCGTTTATTAAAGAAAGAGTAAGATGTTCTGATGGCTACTTCAGAACACTTCAACATAAGCCTATTTGCATCGACGTCCAAATTCTTTAAAAAAATTCTCTCTCTGACACTGAAGAATTTGTTCTCGGTCATGGCCTTGAATTTTGTATCCCCAGCACCAACATTAAAAGAAAAGAAGTCCTTGCTGAATTCTTTTCAATCAATTATCAAAACACAGACCTATATCGGACGAGGCACTCAGTTCCGTAAAAGCCAGGCTGAGTAATTTGGCACATGCTTATTGTGGTACATCTAACGATCTTACTGATTTCTATATGCACAGAGAACATTTTCAGGCTATATTTAGTGACAATTGCATGCTTGGAATGCGTACATTCCATGGTGCACAATGTGTTCAAAATAACCTAACAAGGCATTTATTGACAATTGCATGCTTGGAATGCGTACATTCCATGGTGCACAATGTGTTTAAAATAACCTAACAAGGCGTTTTCAGTGACATGTGCATGCTTAGAATGCGTACAATCCATGGTGCACAATGTGTTCAAAATAACCTAACAAGGCGTTTTTAGTGACAATTGCATGCTTCTGTATTAATGAAATACCAAGAACCCCAGTATTGTTTCGAGTCGACCTTTTGGCGATTGTATACTGTAGACCACAGTAAACTGTAGGTCTTTGTGGTGAGCTGCGAGTCGACATTCAAGTAGTTTTGTGTTAAGATGTGTCTGGCAAACTATATTCATGTTAAGTGAGAGTGTTTTATGTGGAAGAATCATGAAAAAGAGAAATGACTTTGTGCCCCTCTGTGCAATACTCCTTGATGTTTGTCATTAGAGTACGAAAAGAGAAGCTGACTGAATGGCCGATGGACGTTTTTGGCTGTGATACTCAAAGGTCCCGAATAGACGGTGTTCTAATAAGCAGGGTCAATGAAAGATCGGATCAAAATAGTACTTCGAATGCAAAGATTTACCATATAAAGTTTCGAAGTTTCGCCCAAAATTTTGACAAATATCATATGCGGGGAGACGTCTATTAGGGATCCAAGAGTAGGTAATCTAGGGGTATTATAAATCTCCCCCTTTCCAAGTTTCGTCTGATACTCTAAACTCCAGCAGCCTGCTTTGCTAAACTTGAGTTCAAAACTGAAAATATCCTTGAATCCGTAACTGTAGAAACGACTTGTGCCGAGGAAGTACACCCTTACTCGATCCCTAACGATCTAACATCTGAAGAATTTCTTGTGGAAGACGAAGCCTTTCGGTGAAGCATCAAACTGTTGTTATCCAAATCGACCTTGTCGACAAAATGGCGAGAAGCGATGATTGTTTTCTCGACCGTTCACATACGGCTCCGCTGATAGTAGTGCCTTGGGCGCCGTTATCTGTCAGTAGAGGAGATTTTGATTTCCTTAGGGTGCTGAGCCAGAGAGAAACTGCTATCCGATGCAAGCAATTGGCGACTGGACGTATTTGCGCTCTAACTTGGAAGTTACGTTTTGTAAAATAATTTAAATCTTAAAAAATGTAATTTTGACGTATTATTTTATTTTATTTTTGTAACTATTTTTATGGGATCCTTGACTTGTACTTGACTTTTACCTAATTCTCTGTAGAATTTCTTGGCGTCTGTTTTAAAAAGCATGTTCTGTCTGAACTGCTTAGTTCTCTTCTCATATCTTCTTATTCTCTGGGCTTTATTATTATTATTATTATTATTATTATTATTATTATTATTATTATTAAAGCAGACTTTGAAGAAGGCCTTATCTGAAGAAAAGATCAGCAATGTATGGTCTGAGTTTCTAAAACTCAACAAGCGGTCTCCAATTGCGTAGAGCTGGATGTCGATGTCCACCGGTGGATGATTTGGAGCTAATGTGGCGACTAGAGAAATAAAAGTGTGTTAACATCGGAAGTCACCTAGCTCAGATGGTAGAGCGCACGCCGCAAAAGCGTGGGTCACGGGTTCGATCCCCGGCGGTGACATACTTTTCTATTTCTCTAGTGTTCTTGTCAAAACTAACATTTCAAATCCTCTCTTCTCGATATACAGGTTACCCAGATATCTTCAGGCGTAACTATAGTTTATTCTGTAAATAGACTAACAGTGCTTGATGTTAAATTTACAAATAAAGTGTAGAAAACCAAAGTTTTACAATTACCATAGGCATATGTAAGACAAAAAGGTTGTAAATATTACATCGATTTACGAAAGTTTTTTGCTTTAGACATTTTCATCAGTTTGCTGCCTCAGTGGTGTCTATAATGTGTCGTTCACTACTAGCCTGCACTTAAGCTTGGTGCTTAGAATTAGGAAAGATCTATGCACTGTTTACTTAGATTAGTTTTAAAATATTGCAGAATTGAGCAAATGCTTTGAATAGAAAGACCTTTGTATCTTTACTTAGATTCGTTAAAGAAGTCTTGTATTATATTGATGTGTTATACGCTTGGTCTTTCCATGTATCTTCATATTTGGTGAGAGTTCATAGTTTTCGAACGAGAAGAAATTTGTTAATAATTAATTATCTGGGGGGTGGTGATTCATTAAAATCGAGGTTTTCTGCTTTTTCTCAACTTTCCCAGGTTTTAGGACTCAGGTTAAGGATAGAGTATGAGCCCCTAATTTCTTTCCTATGGATTGCGTTCTCTAACGGGTAAAGACAGCCCATTTTCATTGTTTGGTATAGAACGCAATGCTTGGAGGGAGAAGAGGGGCCATGCATAATTTTTCTGCTTTTTCTCAACTTTCCCAGGTTTTAGGACTCAGGTTAAGGATAGAGTATGAGCCCCTAATTTCTTTCCTACTGATTGCCGCCGAGTTTCAGCTATGTTCGACTGTCAGTAGTTTCAAGTGTCAAAAATGCAACTGCTTGTTTTTCAGTTTTTTCCACTCTCCCTTAAAACTTAATATTTGATCCTAACTTGCCGCTTATAGAATTACCGCAGCTGAAGTAGAACTTAATTAACATACCCACTGATTGCCGCCGAGTTTCAGCTATGTTCGACTGTCAGTAGTTTCAAGTGTCAAAAATGCAACTGCTTGTTTTTCAGACCCTCGAGTTGTTGTAAATTTATACCCAGCGTACATCGGTAGATTTCTTTTCAAGTGTTATAATATTTAAATTGGTTATTGCATTGAGAATGACCTATCTACAAGCAGGGGAAGTCTGCTGTTTGCCTCGGAATAGTATGACTCTTAAAAGTATAAGAAAAATAGCCATGAATGTAAGGGTTCTCGCTTGTAATTCTCTATCTACAGTGCAAAAGCTTTACAAACACTTGTGTAAACCATATATTCATACACTAGATGCGTACATTCCATTGTACACAAAGCGTTCAAAATAGGTTATTAAGGCCTATTTGACATAGTTTGCGTACACGAGATTCGTACATTCCATGGTGCACAAAGCGTTCAAAATAAGCTTAACAGTTATGTTTGACATAGTTTGCATACGCTAGATGCGTACATTCCATAGTGTACAAAACGTTCAAAATAGGCTAATAAGGAATATTTGACATAGTTTGCATACCCTAGATGCTTACATTGCATACACTAGATGCGTCCATTCCATGGTTCACAAAGCGTTCAAAATAGGCTAATAAGGCATATTTGAAATAGTTTGCATACACTAGAAGAGTACATTCCATGGTGCACAGAGCGCTCAAAATAGGCTAATAAAGCATATTTGACATAGTTTGCATACACTAGATGCCTACATTCCATGGTGCACAAAGCTTTCAAAGTAAGCTGATAAGGCATATTTGACATAGTTTGCATACACTAGATGCGTGCAAAATAGGCTTCAAAATGCGACTTAAAGTGGACACAATTTTTCACGTATTTCCAACTGCCTTGCTACCTCATTGTCGAAGGAGTGAGGGCAGTTGAAGTAATCTATATGCCACCGAGCACTTGAAGATTCCCAAATTGTGAAACTGTGGTTACACTTTTCAAACCTTTTCCCTTTCCCAAGGAAGTGAAGTACGACAACAGTTTCCGATACTAGGAAAGTTGTATGGAATATGATTGTATATTCTCGTGCAGAACGCATTCCCAATATGTTCAAATAGTGTAGCTACGCTCAATAGCACTATTGAAATGCTCACATTCCAGCATGAAGAACGCCTTCTCAATATGTTCAAATAGTGTAACTACGGTCAGTGGCATTAATGAGATGCTCACATTCCAGCGTGCAGTACGCATTCCAAATATGTTCAAATAGTGTAACTACGCTCAATGGCACTATTGAAATGCTCACATTCCAGCTCGCAGAACGCATTCCAAAGAGTGTTGTCTGAACTTTCTTCACACACCGGGTATAAGAATAAGCAAGAAGCAACTCAATCAGTTGAAAAGACACAAGAACGTTATTCGCACGCTAGCATCGCCAAATGTGAAACATTCTCAAAAAAAAGAAACTGATAGTTGAACGCGGAGGATTTTTAAGTACTCTCATTCCAGCTTTGTTAGGGGTGATTTCTAATTTGTTTCTGAAACCCTAAAGAGATATGTTAGGGTACAGTATACCCCCCTGGTTTCATTGTGTGTTTATGTTTAGATAGCACATAGATATAAAGCTATAGGTAAATAAAGTTGTCAATATGATGTGTTCTATCATGTAGTATCGCTATTGGTGTTCGCGATTAGTTTTTATGTTGCGATTTTTCGATTGTTTGTTGGCTTGTTGTATTGATGTGTGCTGTCGAAATGTATGTTATGAGTGTGTCAAGGAGTAATAAATATTTTCTCTGTTGACAGTTGACATTTTGAAATCGTTGGATTTTAGAAGACCAGCTGCTTTTGCTGTGATCTGGTTGATGTGATCTCCGAACCTAAGATCGTCACTTAGTGTGATCCCGAGTATTTTAACTGATTTCTTTATTTGGAGAGGTGCAGGTTCGTCAATGCTCTTCTTCTTTAGGAAGTTGACACGCAACACACAGCTTTTCTCGAGTTGGTCGTGTGTTTGTGGAAGGAATCGTAGTAGACTTATTGAACAGTCGTCTGCGAACTTGTACCTTTGTTGAACATTTTGACGATTTGACGATATGGTGAATCGTCTAGCCAATCAGCATCGACCAAAGTTTCAGTGTTGACCAATAGGATGATCTGATGCCCAGACTGCAGTTCTCACAACGTCAGACAGCGTGGCAGTGGAATCAAATGACGGCGATGAAAACGTTATTGAAAACGTAGAACAGGATGCTTGGCTTGAACACTTTCATTGTATGTATTACGTGAAAATGAATGAAAGTCTCAAGAGAGACTACTTTCTTGTTGGCTAAGCTACACGGTGGTGCATCTAAATAGGTTTTACTCTTTATAAAATTTATTTCTATGCTGTTTATTGCCTTGCTATTTATTCTATGCTATTTATTTTTATTGTTGTAGTATTTGCCTTGTTTTCCATTTCTTAAATTTCGCAAATTGACTTTACCCAAGTCTTGTTGGCTAAGCTACACGGTGGTGCATCTAAATAGGTTTTACTCTTTATAAAATTTATTTCTATGCTGTTTATTGTGATGCTACGCATCCCTGTCTTACCCCTCGCTTGATGTCAACCCACTCTCCATACTGACCATCTACTCAAACTGTTACCTTCTGATCCCAATACAAGTTTCTCAGCACTCTAAGGTCTTCCATCTATGTTTATATCAGTTAGTACCTTAAACAATTCTTGATGTTTTACTTGTCAGAGGCCTTTGTGTAATCATTAAAACAGATGAAAACATCCTTCTGCATTTCTATTGCTCTTTCACACAATGTTATTCACTTAACGTAAACAAAAGTTCAATTCCCCTCTCCCTCTTCTAGTATGTCTCTTGTTAGTTGTTAATGTGTTCCATAGTTTATGTTACAGTTTTAACCGAATGTGTTTCATATATTGTAATTAATTGATTCGAGGATGGCGGTAGAATACACCGAAAGCTCATCATATTACGTTTTGTCATTATGTTTCACCTACGCGTCTTGTGCTGGGCACTTATCTTTATAATAAGAATTCGTTTTCCGCTTCTTTGTTGCGCCTATTAAAAATGTAATATGACGTTCTTATTGCTACTTCCGAGCACTTCATCATCAGCCTATTTGCATCTACTAAATGTTTAACAAATTCCATAAAATCGCAAGAATCCTTAGTAAAAAATAAGAAGAAGAAGAATAAGCATGGATAGATGGAAAACGAGACTTTTTCTTTCCCATAAAAATGGATCACTTAAATCTGAACTTATCAAAATCAAACGTGGAATTTTTCAGGGAGATAATACTTTACATGTATATTTACTGTTGGATTCGCTCAACATGGACATATTTTGAATTCTGAGCATGTGATTATTTCTTAGTTTTGGTACTATGTTCCTCGTAGTTAAAGTGGTATGCCTATTCAGCTTGAACGTTTGTTTATTTTTGTAGGTTGTTTTGAAACATTTATTTAGTTTCTTGGTGCATCGTCAGGTGTTGCAGAGCACGAGATTTCAAGAGGTATGAATCTTTCATTCTTATTTGTTAACTAAGTTGATTCATTTGAATTCTGATAAAAGTATCTATAGTGGTGTATAATTTGCATCAGCCATTATGAAGGAGGGCCGCTGGATCTTTGTGTGGGTGAGGGTAGTGTGCTTGGAGCTTCAAAAAATACATTCTTACGCTCAAATTTCCTAACTCTTCATAGATCATCAGATAAATACAGAGGGAGGTTTTTCGAAAGGAGGGGTAGCAATTAATGTGTAATCCCCTTGGTTAACGGGATTGTTTTTGCTCACATTTCGCTGACTTTCTCAAATAGTTCAAGTAACAATGTGATGATTTGTAAGGAAAGGACATTTGCATTTGAAAATTATCAATTATCAACACTCGATAACCTTGTTTGTAAAGAGAGACTAAAACTCAGTCATAAATTTACGTCGATTGCTTGCTCCACTTGCTTATAACAGAACTGAGTTATAGGCTTAGATAATATGAGCCACGATGAAGTGACGTTTTCTAATTGATAATAGATATTTTTTCCGAGAAGCCTATTTAAGCAAATCTTGAACCAAATATATTCCCTGGAAAGACTTGACGGATCTTACCCTGTATCTTTGCAATGAGAGATGCCCTTCAAGAGGAATTTTAGAAACGAACGCTGCTGGAAATCTCCGAAGAATGACACATCTCTTTATTGCAATTCCTTTTTGAAATAGTTTGTTTGT
Source organism: Alatinidae sp. Z8VKAUB7J3 (assembly GCA_010016025.2). Taxonomy (NCBI): domain Eukaryota; kingdom Metazoa; phylum Cnidaria; class Cubozoa; order Carybdeida; family Alatinidae; species Alatinidae sp. Z8VKAUB7J3. The sequence goes on from JAAAKM020721499.1 coordinate 203,717,790, forward strand.
GGTACAAAATAAGAATATTGCACGAAATAGCGAAAACATTGTGTACTTAAAAGCTTTTTTCATAGAACGGAAGAACACAACATCGGACTTGTTCAGAACAAGGAAATCTATTGTCTCGATCTGGAGTTACCAATCAATATGTCAAAGATCCCTGATTTCAGATACAATCTGTATCATTTCTGTAAAAGATGAGTAGAAATGGTGACTTCTTTAGTGTTGTTATACTCGACATAGACAAAAGCAACATATCAGCAAAGGATAGTTACCATGAAGACGGTGCTGATGTAAACCCCAGCCATAAAAACCGCCAGCATGGACTAACATGAAAACGAGGATTAGAGACTAAACGAAGAGAATTTTCCCAAGGAGTGATAAAGCCGCCCGCCGAATTCAAACATGTACTTTGAATTTTTGCCGGTATTTTTCAAAAGTTTCAAGAAATATGCAAGGGGACGTATTGTCGCAGATATTAAGCTATCAACAAATCTTCGTATAACGATCATAAAATTTTTAGGGTACGTAAAAGTTTGCAGTTTATAAGGATTATGTACATTCTGCTCCCACTTTCAACTGTATTAAAACCAACATTGGTGTTGATACCGTTGGAGACCATTACATTATCAAGGCAGTGTTATAGAGACATGAAAGGAGCTGCCATTTAGTCGCAATTGTGTTTTATTTATGAGTACTACCTATGTTACACTCTGCGTATGCCCCACCACTATACGTCTGCGCAAAAATACACCTGTATAATCACACCACAAGTGTTTTAATTTTGCCTTATAGACATACGTCTGGTACGAGCATACCAGCATGCTCAACAACAGCTACAGGCAGCAGCAATGGAGAGAAAGGAGAGATGGGATAACGGAATAAGTCATAAGGCCCCGGCTATTACCATTGGAGCTCGTGTACTCCTTTGTAATCGTGGAATTCGTGGGAGGAACAAGATTCAAGACAGGTGGAGCTACCAAATCTTCAAAGTTACTGCAAAGACAGGTGAAAACCTCTACCAAGTTCAAGCTGCTGATGGATTTGGTGAGAACAGTGTGGATTACTTAAATGGAATTAATAGTGCTCCTCTTTAAGTGTTACACCAATCAAGAGGAGATTAGCCATTTGCACATGCCTAGATACAAGCTAAATAGTGCTATTTTAAAGTAACACTCTTCAGAAAGGAAAGGAAAGCGTTCATAATCCTCCAAATATAAAAGACTAACTATCCATTAAGCATTGCACTTTCCATTTTAAAGATCTGCTTCGAGATCAGTTATACTGCGCTTGTTCGTAGTGCACCAAAAGCTGTTTTTAGTGACACTTGCATGCTTGGAATGCGTACATTCTATAGTGCACAATGCGTTTAGAATAGCTCCCAAAGCTGTTTTCGTTACCGTTGCATGCTTAGATGGATAACTTCCATTGGGTACAATGCGTTAAGAACAGCACCAAAAACTGTTTTTAGAGACACTTGCATGCTTGGAATGCGTACCTTCCATGGTGCACAATGCGTTTAGAATAGCACCAAAAGCTGTTTTTAGTGAAGGTGGAGGATCTTTTGAAGCACCCAACCAGAACCATTATGCTGAAATTCATCCACAGTGGTTTGAAGGTGATGAAGCATAAAACGAAGGTGTGCGGAAAGTAACGGGAGGGTCAATTACGATGCTGATATCTCGTCCTTGTTGAAATGTTACTTCTATAGACAGGAATCATTTGACACCTTCTCGTTCATGACATTCTCTCCCTAAGATAGGTGGAAGTTGATCGATGACATCTTTAAGTGTTTGAGGACAATAGACGTATTTAGAGTTAATTAGAGTAATAGAGAAATTGAATAGATATGTAAATAGGGATAAGATACTAGTCCGGGTTTTTCGAGCACTTTTAGGGAATAGCGGAAGAAGTTGGAGGAGATCAGTCGAGTTCGTAAATATAGTTGAATGTAAATCGAAAATAAATATATATATAGTGGAGAAGCAAGTCGACAACAGTATACAAGCCTGCTAAGTAATTCGAATCCTTCATTTTATTGGTAAGCATTCGTGTGCTTAAGGTGGATTCACTTGCGGATCAGTAGTAAGGCTTACTATACTGTAAGATCAACAGCAACCGTTAAACAAACTTAACCAGCTCAAGGATTGTGATGCAGTGTTAACCTCCTTATAGGGTGCAGTGATGCAGTGTTAACCTCCTTACAGCGTAGCGGCACTATAACCGTAGATTATCCGAAAGCAGTGTTAACTTGTAAGCCTAAAAACATTGTTCAAAGTCACAACTTTATTTTCCTGTAAAAAGAAAAACGTCTATTTGTTAGGAGAGAATTTTCATTGGTAAAAACCGCTTGTTGCAAAATAAGTAATCACAATTTCACTTGCAATCTCATTAACTGTAGTTCAAGGAGTATTGAAACATGCATGCTTATATTGGATTTGTATCTATAAAAGATGAAGAAAATTGTTGGCAGCGGTAGATCATTTATCAAAATACCTAGAACTACTTTTCGTTCGTTCGGCCACGCGTGCTTTTGAAGAGGTGATCGTATCGACCCAGTTGTCCTAGAATGTTGCGAGAGGGCTCATTCTAACGGAAATGAAAAGTTCTAGTGGCGCAGGATTTTCTAACATTACTATAAAAAAACAAAGAAAAAATAAACATGAAAACGTTTTTTCAATTGAAAGTAAGGAGTAGCATTGAAACGTAAAACGAACAGAGATTATTACGCATATGAGGGGTTCTAAAAATACTTTAGCATAAAGAGCAAGGTATTTAGGAGGAATAGCAAGAAGTCAATTAGGCTAACTAGAATTTTACCAAAAATGCTATTGAATTTGCAACAAAAACAATTGTTATAACCTATTTGGAAAGAGCATAAAAAAGATATCAAGTGTTATGGTCACTTCATTTGTTGGTCATTTGTGTAAACTGCTCAACATTTACCCAAAAATTTTCAGGTTCTAAAATAGCGTGCATGCAATGAAGAGTTCGTTTACTAACATATCCTGTTCAGGTCCTATGTTTTCATCATTTGTGGCCCGCTGATTGGACAATCGTAAAGACCTACCAACAATAGCTGCGGTCACACACACAAGAGTGAAACGGGTTTTCCGCTTCCGAATCCCAGATGCCCAAAGTCAGATCGTGCGTTTCTTGCATTGTTCTCCAGCTGCGACGTCTCTGAACATGTTTGTATTGGGCGGGGAAATTTATTTTGAGTTTGAGTTTACCCAGAACCTTTCAACAATCTGTCAAAGGCTGCTACACGATTGGTTTCTTGTTTCAAAGTTTTGGAATAATCGAAGAGTTGTAGGTTCTTATTATACAGAGATATTAATACGGTCAGAACTCTACGAAAATGAAAACAAAATGGTATCTGCTACTGCAGTTTCATGATTATCTATATGATTAGGGTAAGTATGTATAGACGTTTGTGTAAATATGAAGATAAACTACATTTTTGCAACGATCTTCAGATGTGTCTGGTACATTAATTATAGGCCTATAATTAGAAACATACAACGAGGATTCAATTGGTTATACATGCACGAGTTGAGTCTTCAGATCATACACTTTGACAAAGATTCGCATTATCTCATACCACTTTGTAGACATTGGCCATTTTTGCGTACCACAGTACTGGGCTATTCAGAAATACCTTCATAGCTTCATTCTCGACTAAAACAACCATTTAACATAGGTATATATTCTATTCGACAGTTATGATAAGTCATTATTTGAAATGAAATGGGGGACGCAAACTTTTCATTGTTCGGATAAGCAAAGTTCCTGTGCTTCTTTTCGGATTGTTCCGATAAACAAAGTTCCTGTGCTCCTGTTCGGATAGACAAAATTACTGTACTTCTGTTCCGATAAGCGAAGTTCCTGTGCTTCCGTTCAAATAAACAAAGTTCCTGTGCTTCTTTTCGGATAAGAAATGTTCCTGTGCTCCTGTTCGGATAAGCAAAGTTCCTGTGCTTCTTTTCGGATTGTTCCGATAAACAAAGTTCCTGTGCTTTCCGTATGCCAAGGGCTCCAAGCAACAGGGGTAGTGCAGGATTCCCGACATCATTATTCCCGGCACGGTAGTTATGGGATGACGTTACACTTTCGGTGAAAGTTATTAACTCAACTTGTTGTGTAAAAAGGTCTTCATAAAGAATAAAATCTCTTAATAAAAGAAACAAAGACTGCTTGCTGCGGGCACAGAAGCATATTTACGGGTCGTCGTTTGTTTCTCCGACCTTGTTGACTTGTTGGCAACAACAGTTTGTAATCAGTTCTTAATGGGAACGTTTCTTGATTTGTTTTTCAGGCGTTTTAAAAATTGTCCCTCCTGACTTTGAGGCCTCGAGTTGCTTAGCTTGTTGCTTAGATATTGAACCAGATCGAGGCCTCACACCTAAGCAACTGAGTTGCTTATGAAAAATACCTGTAAGCCCATTATCTGATTAGCTCAACTCAAAGATACATGTCGAAAGCCGTCTTCGGAAGTCTCTTATTTCTGGGAATGATCTAATGGTTAATGTGTGTGTTTTCAAGTTTGGTTTTAAAAATGTCATCACGGTTGCGACTCTTTGCGGTAGCCCGTTCTATTTGGTTCGTAATCAGATCTTGACTGTACCCCCTAGAGAATAACCATGCTTTAAGACCCGAAGATCTTTGCTCAGAATATTTCGCTTCTGGGCCGATATTCATAACACTAGGGGGAAAATTCATTTTTTTCCTCACAGCTAAGTGGAATTCCCTGCCGCTGATAGCTTTTCAACTTTTGTCAATTTTTACTCTTTAAAGGGGAATTATTAATAGTATTTCTATCTTTTCAACTTTTGTTAGATTTTCAACTTTTGTCAATTTTTACTCTTTAAAGGGGAATTATTAATAGTATTTCTATCTTTCAACTTTTGATAGCTTTTCAACTTTTGTCAATTTTTACTCTTTAAAGGGGAATTATTAATAGTATTTCTATCTTTTCAACTTTTGTTAGCTTTTCAACTTTTGTCATTTAGCCAAGTGGAATCAAATTTATAGATAGTTAAGGTCCACTTTATTTTCGAGTATAAATAACGATGTACACAATCGATTTTATAGTGCGGATGGAGAGGCAGTCTGCATCCATCATTACTGGCCCTGATCTTCGCCCGGATCTAATAGTTAAATCTCAAGGGAAGCTATATGTTCTTGAGCTCACTGTAGGGTTTGAAACTAACATACAAAAGAATTGGGACCGCAAAAATGTGAAATATAAATCTGAACCATCAAATCATTATGTTATTCGATGATATCATCATTAGCAATTGGCCACGTGACAGTGTTTTCTTGGAGAGGGCGACGCTATAGTTTAATTGTAATCTCTTATTATCAACTCTTTCTTAAACAGATAAATAACCTTTCTACTTTAACGCTGAGGTAGAGATGTTTATATTCTTGAACACATTCACTTGAGTAAATCTTAATTTTTTTTAAGATGTTTAACTTTAGAACAAATTGGAAAAAAACGGTTGGATTTGAAACAAACTTACAGAACAACTATGATAGAAAAAAGATTAAGTATCAACAGTTATGTAATGACTTGCAGAAACGATTTGACAAAATTTCATTTGTTAATTTAAGTATGAGTGGTATTGGCGGAATGGCAAGGGACAGTAATTGTTTTATAGCGATGATTAAGGGTCTGAATGTTGATAATAGTAATTTTCTTTTATTCAAAATTATATCTTGTGCAATAAGAACAACCTATTTTCTTCCATTAAGATCTGGCTTTTGTCGGGTGTAATTTTTCTTGATATCACCTTGCACTACAACACAAAAGCTACCTAGCAGCCCAAGACAAATGTAACTAAATTTAATTGTATATTGCCAAAAGGTACTGTGTTCACAGTACTCCAATTCACCAGACAAGGAGCTACGGTTGTATATGGTACAATTTAAAGGCAAAACAACTTTTGTGAAGAAGGTTTTCTTACCATCAACTGTGTAGGTTTCCGCGTCCTGGTTGAGGTTGCAGGACAATTGGACTCTTGTCCAGCTAGCTGCGAGTAACGGATACCGACTCTGGACTGTGCGCTTTGGGACCACAAGAATGTCTGCGTTTTATTTTCCGAAGGTCTGTTAGGATACAAATGAGAGAAGGGATATAATAAAACACTAAATTTTCTCGTTAAATGAAAAATGCATCAACAAATGCAGCCCCTGCTTGCGGTCTATATGAGAAGAAATTCTCAAGCTGTTTATCAAGGGTAAAGAATAAATTGGTTAATTCGGAAGCTAAGTTAGTAGATTATGGAGGTAATGTTGTTCAAGTTGTTGGTAAAGTAAGTCTAGACGTGAAGCTGAACGGCAATATTGCCCAGCAGGATTTTTTGGTAGTGCCTAAGGCCCTGTTTACATGAGCTGGAGACGAAATCTCAGCTCGAGATGAAATCTCAGCTCGAGGTGAAATTTCATCTCGGGCCGCCGTTTATTTCTATCTGTCAACAGATTTTCGGAAATAGAGAGCCATAAGAATAAAACCTTTATATGTACTACAAGATATATGTGTTAAATTATAGCAGTTCATATAACTGGCTTACCAATAAAGCGAATATACCACTCGATGCCTTTTTTTATGCTCTTTACAAATATATCAATCGCTTCTACCTAAAATTCAAATTTAAGTACTTTTTGAGCTCTTAAAAATAACGAAGTTTCAATTAAAGTACGACTTATTGCTCGTTTTCCACAAAATGATACTGTTGCATTATATATAAAATAATCAAACCGTCTCTTTAATCTATTATTGTCACACGGTAATGTTTCAGTTTGGCAACTAAAATGCCGTTGAATTATATATAAAATAATCAAAGCGTCTCTTTAATCTATTATTCTCACACGGTACTGTTTCAGTTTGGCAACTATAATGCTGTTGCATTATATATAAAATAATCAAACCGTCTCTTTAATCTATTATTGTCACACGGTAATGTTTCAGTTTGGCAACTGGGTACTTGCAATGATAAGGCATGAAGAACTAGGCTACCAGCTTACTTAACGTTTAGATTTTAACGAAAAAATGTCATGGTTAACGTTATATTAAGGCACTTGGCACCGTCACGATCATATTTTAAACTCAAATAATTACATGCAATCGACTCAGTGGATCCATATCAGTAACTGTGGGTACTTACACTGATAAGGCATGAAGAACTAGGCCACCAGCTTACTTAACGTTTAGATTTTAAGGAAAACCAGAGGGAGGACCCGTCCAACCCCTACACCAAGGGAAACACGGACGTAAAACCGAAGATGATGATGATGATGATGTGACGTCGTATTGAAGAGTACACTATTGGGCTGGCATTGGTTAATAAGTTACCTTTTCAATCCCGTAAACTTGAAAGCTTCTCTGTTAGTAACCCATGTACATAGCTTGCTTATTGAATAAGATCTAAACACTTCAATTCTATAGGCGGAAGAGATGATCCATGGAGTAAATGCAACACTACCTCCAACAGTTTGACTGTTCACCTTTCGCATTTTTGTTTTAAGGACTCTATTAACGTTGGAAGGAATTTATGTAAGAAAATAGAAAAGATTCATTTTATCCAGTTTCATAGAGTACTAAAGTGGTGACCATACAAAAATTTATTAAAACTACATCACAATTATGCAAAATGTAGCATTCAAGTGTCATATCAACTACGAGAAACATCAGTTTTAATTTTCATATAGCCATTTGTGAAAAACTTACTTACATGATCCTGAAGCTTTTTTCATCCGTGTTTACTCAAAAGGGAACCTGAAAAAGACAAATATTAAATATTATTTTAACGCTAAAGAACAATTGTTTTCAAATGATTTGAAACTTACTTACATGATCCTGAAGCTTTTTTCATCCGTGTTAACTCAAAATGTAACCTGAAAGAGACAAATATTAAATATTAGTTTTATGTTAAATAACAGTTGTTTTCAAATGATTTGAAACTTACTTCGTAACTTTAATATGCAGCAGAACTAATCAAGGACGAGATGTTATCTATTTGCATGTCCTTCACGGTCTAACTTCTTTAACCATGGATTCTGTAATTTCTCCGAGTGGTAAAGTGACATCCTGTTGTTAACCCCTTAACATTAGTACACTTGCAGCAAGGGTAAAGTTCATAGCTTAACTTTTATTGATTCAATAATACAGAGATGATATCTCACTTGTCCTATCATAACACAATTCGCTTTTGTGCGATCTACTTCAAAACGGTTGTGACAACCGTTTTCAAAACGGTTCTGCCAGTCTGAACCGATTTAAGGCCTAGAACCAATTTCAAAACCAATCTCAAAACGGTTTTAAGCACCAGTGTGAACACAGCCTTAGGCTTATACAGGATCTAGGAGCTTCTGATTTTGGCGGATGTTTGAAGTTCGGATCATATATATCTAACAACAATTAATAAGCATATATCTTAATAATATATTACATATATATATATAGAATGAAATTAGTTTCATTCAAACTAAAGAGAACAATAAGATTAGATGTAATCTCTTAAAGCTAATCTTGCTTGTTAAGCATCCCTACTTCAACGACGTTCAACCAGGACTGCCAAAAAGAATGAAATTAGTTTCATTCAAACTAAAGAGAACAAAATGATTAGAAGCAATTTCTTAAAGCTAATCTTGCTTGTTTAGTATCCTTACTTCAACGAAAGTTCAATCAGGACTGGTGAAAAGAATTGAAACACATTGTGCACCATGGAATGTACGCATTCCAAGCATGAAATTGTCACTAAAAACGCCCTGTTAGGTTATTTTGAGCCCGTTGTGCACCATGGAATGTACGCATTCCAAGCATGCAATTGTCACTAAAAAAGGCTTGTTAGGTTATTTTGAACACTTTGTGCCTTATTGAATGTACGCATTCCAAGCATGCAATTGTCACTAAAAACGCCTTGTTAGGTTATTTTGAACACACTGTGCACCATTGCAATGCGTACATTCCATGGTGCACAATGCGTTTAGAATAGCATCAAAAGCTGCTTTTAGTGACACTTGCATACTTGGCACGCGTACATTCCATGGTGCACAATGCGTTTAGAATAGCACCAAAAGTTTTTTTTAATGACATTTGCATGCTTGGAATGCGTACATTCCATGGTGCACAATGCGTTTAGAATACGTTTGCATGCTTGGAATGCGTACATTCCATGGTGCACAATGCGTTTAGAATAGCATTACGAGAGTCCGTAAGGTGAAATTTTTCTGACAAAATTTAAAAGTCGCGGGAATTAACTGTCGCGAACAGGCCAAATACATACTGTCGCGGGAAGAAACTGTCGCGAAAGTCGCGAAATTTTTCTCGCGACAGTTTCTTCCCGCGACAGTTTCTTCCTTTAAAGTAAACATTTTTGGAGTGGGAAATAAGTTTGATTTCTGCAATTTGAGGGGGTCCGGCCTCCTCAGGCCCCCTCTCAGCTCCGGAGTATGAAAATTTTTAATACTTTCAGGCCACACATAGTGATTGGTTCTGCTAGGTGTGAACTTCATGGGGAGCACTTCACAGGCCATCATATGAATATGGTGGAGTGATAAAGCCTAGATGGAGCAGGCAGTGGATTTGAACCACTCTCTTCAGAGTCCACAAGGACTGTGTGCAGTCTGCTTTTCCACCTCTGCTCCTAATTTACTTATATTCAACAGCATGACCTGTAACGTCTATCTATAGACAAAAAAAATAATGAAACTCTATAAAACAACTCAAGGGACTCATGTACACTAAAAGGTTTTCTTATTGCACAAAGACTTTGACAAAAGACAACACCAGGCCAACAATAACTCACTCAGAAACATTACTACATTTTAGAAACAAGGAACATTTACTGACAGGCAACACATAACACAAACATTATTCCAACACCTCTCTCGAATTAAATCCCTTGGGCTTGAAACAATCTAACCTCCACTGCCAAAAACTCTAACCTGCTTAAGCGCTATTATGACAAATTGTAACAAAGACGCGGTTTCAGTAGTTGGTTATGTTTAACTCAGGGAAGTGCTAAATTTCTTGAACACGTTTAAGTCTAGAATAGCTTTTTATACAGCTTTCAAAATCATGACTTCTTTGCTTTGTAGAGAAGCTTACAGCCTTGATCTCTCTCATAATGATTTGAATAATCGTAAAATTTCAGCGCAAACAAATCAGTAACTTCAGGATTAGAAAGCATGTCCGACTGCATGTAAAATCTGCGTATCTTAAGTTATTTTCAAATGAATTTCGATTATCAATAGATAGCTCATGTTTATGAATACTGCTTCAGATACAGCTACCCATTGTATCCCGCATCATATAGTCTCTACAGTTTGCAAATGAAACTAAAAATTGTGTCCCCTGCACTTAGAAACACTTGCAACTTCCTACTTAAATCTATTTATAGAAACATGGCCACTTCATTAAATTGCGATTATCATCGTTGTATGTAGGTAGGTAGTTGTAGTTAGGTAGGTAGTTGTAGATAGTTATAGGTAGTTATAGGTTGATAGTTGTAGTTGTAGGTAGGTAGATATTTGTAGTTAGGCAGGTAGTTTCAGTTAGCTAGGTAGTTATAGGTGGTTAGTTGCAGTCAGGTAGGTAGGTAGTTGTAGTTAGGTAAGTAGGTAGTTGTAGTTAGCTAGTTAGTTATAGGTAGGTAGGTAGTTGTAGTTACTGTAGGGTAGTGGCCTGATTGAACATTTTCAAGAGCTTGCTAGGTGCAGCAGCAAATTTGATTGTTTAGTTAAAGAAACGCTATACATTTTGTTTAGATTTTCTACATCGTGTTCAAATGTTATAAACTATCGTTGCAGAGTTGTTCTTTATCTATCTTGAGAATGGCGTAAAGATGGCACGGAAACGTCTGGAAAATACGTTGATATTACTTTTCGATTGGATATTTTGTGTTGTATAAACGAGACTTCGTTGATGGTATGATAGAACAGTACATCTTGAATATGGAAAACCAAGACCAGCAGAACAAGATTGGGTCTGTAGTAAGGTAAGAAAAGTAATAGATTAAGTTTTTAAGGCAGAATGATGGTAATTTCATTTCATGGGTCTTACGAATATTTAAACTTATGTACAAAGGTAATCACAAGATTACCGGTATCAATAATTCAGTAGAGCTGAGAAATATTGCCTGGTTTCTTGATGTGTTTGTTTGTGCATCAATTTCTTAACGCTTTGTGCACCATGGAATGTACGCATCTAGTGTATGCAAACTATGTCAAATATGCCTTATTAGCCTATTTTTCTCGCTTTGTGCACCATGGAATGTACGCATCTAGTGTATGCAAACTAGGTCAAAGATGCGTTTTTAGCCTATTTGGAACGCTTTGTGCAGCATGGAATGTACGCATCTAGTGTTCGCAAACTATGTCAAATATGCGTTATTAGCCTATTTTGAACGCTTTGTGCACCATGGCTCCTAGGGAAAATCTCAACATTTTCAGTTCTGCCACCTCTAGCTCTGCCTCCTGTCTTTTTGTCATTGCCACTACCCCCAAACCATACATCATAGCTGGTCTCACCACTGTCTTATACACTTTACCCTTCATTTTTGCTGATATCCTCCCGTCACATATCACTCCTGTCACCCTTCTCCAACCATTCCAACCTGCCTGCACTCTCCTTTTTACCTCCCTACTGCACTCTCCATTACTCTGGATTGTAGTAGTGACCTGAAGAAGTCTGTTAGACGAAACGTTGTCAATAAAGTTTCTATATTTGGCGTTTTACTTTTGACAACTTGTCGGTGGACTATTCACCTTTCATTCGAAATACGTTAAGCCAGGGACAGGGGAACAGGGCGGCATAGGGGGTCATGGCCCCATCCAAAGAGTTGCCAAATGTCAATTTTTTCATTGGCCACTTTTCAGCTTTGTAAAATTGAAGTTGATTGCGACAGACATTGTGTCAGACTATTTTATTGACTTTTTATTTCACGATGTATTTGTTTAATATCGATGACGAGAAAAAATTCCGAATTGCTATTGAACCAGGGGTTACATAGCAAAATATAAAGCCATATTTGATAAAATTAAAATTTTACCTTATTAGCGAATTGGAGCAAACTTTGAGCAGGTGGCAAAGATGAATAATGGAAGATTTTAAAGTTTTCAGCATTCAACATTGAGATATTAGTGACCTCAGGTAACAGGTTTCACTAAATACAAATGAGCTTATTTTCAAGTCAGTCATTAAAATATAAATGAGCTCTATTCAAGTCCGTTATAAGCATCAGAAAAAATGTGTTCTTAAGTCGAAGAGACTTTCCTATTCAGGGCGCCTTCTAGCCTGCTTTGATTGGGTTATATATCTCCTGGTTTCTTCTGGCCTTTTATACTCAAAGAGAGTCAGGTGACTCAAAGTAAGTTTAGACCAAGGGTAACAAAGAAAACTTAAAACACATTCAAAAATTTGTAGTAAACTCTGTATTTAAACTCTGCATTTAACGGGCAGCTTTGAATTGCGAACTACGGGCAGTGATCGGTGGTCCGTGGCCCATGAAAACACTGTGTGATACGGGCACACATAACATTCTCGCAAGACTAGAAGTGTTATCAACATGACGCAACGACCAATGGACCCGTGTATTGCACCCTTGTTAGAGTGACTGCAATGAGTTGCTTAAAACCTATCAATTCTGCTTAACACCTGAGCTAGAATATAGGCTATACAATGCCACTTTCAGTTGAATTTAGCCAACTCTAACATTTATGTACCGATGTAAAAAAATATAATTTAAAATTGAATGGATAGAATGATTTCCAGAGAATGTTGAAACTTGTGACCTACCCCCCTCCCCTTGATATTTTGGAAATCCCGACCGCAATCTCTCAGTGCAGCCCCCTGATAAGCAGTGGGGCCTTTCCCCAGGGACCTTTTCTTTCCAAAAGGGAAAGCGTATTCAGATCTATACCTCATTATTCTAATGATTGCCCTTGAGCTTTGTTGATGGTGATTGCTAATCGAACATTCCCTTTGTCCCCGTCGTCATTTATATATCCCCCTGTGCCCCCCGGCGTCCCCGTTGTTGTTGTTTTCCTGTGTCCCGGTCGTCATTTGTGTCCCGGCGTCCCAGTCTGTAATTTCTCTTTGAGTGTCGCGGTCGTCATTTATATTCCCTGTGTCGCGGTGTCCCGGTCGTCATTCGTCTCCTGCTCTTCATCCTCCTTCTGTTCTTTATCCTTCTCCTGCTCTTCATCCTTATTCTAGTCTTTGTCCTTATCCTGCTCCTCCTTCTCCCTTCGCTACTGCTTTCCAGTTTTGCTGCTTCTGCTCCTATTGCGTGCCGTTCTCCTACGCCTCTTTCTTCCCCTGTGCCTCTTTCTTCCCCTGTGCCTCTTTCTTCCTCTACGCCTCTTTCTTCCTCTACGCCTCTTTCTTCCTCTACGCCTCAGTGTATGCAAACTATGTCAAATATGCCTTATTAGCCTTTTTTGAACGCTTTGTGCACCATGGAATGTACGCATCTAATGTATGCAAACTATGTCAAATATGCCTTTTAATCCTACTTTGAACCGTTTGTGCACAATGCAATGTACGCATCTAGTGTATGCAAACTATGGCAAATATGCCTTATTAGCCTATTTTGAACGCTTTGTGCACAATGGAATGTACGCATCTAGTGTATGCAAACTATGTCCAAATAGAAAATTATATGACCTAGGATAGATCCTTGAGAAACACCACATAGCTGTTTCCTCGCAGTAGGAGAGCCCTATCCCCACAAAAATGACAGAAGATTTGTTTTTTTAATTTTATTTGGTAGTATAGCGGATCAGTCAAATTCCATACAGATCAATTAATACCCTTTACGAAATAGCGAAAACATTGTGTACTGAAAAGCTTTTTTCGTCTGACACTCCTCAGAGTACTAACGTCAGAATGACATATCTGTTTGTTTTAAGTTTTGATGTCGCTCCTTACGTGCAGTTAAAAAAAAACTTTTTTTTAAATTTAAATACCAATGCAGGTTGAACCTTGTTTAAGGAGAAATTTGGCTCCAGTACAAAAAATTACCTTTCGTTAAATTGGTTACTGACGTAGCAGGAGTTTATTAATTCGCTTACGTAAAAAATTTAATTAAGGCATGTGACAGATTGTCTATAAAATAATGTAATTTACTACTTAAAAAATTGTTCCAATCTCGGAGGCCTTTTCAAGTTTTTCGATATTCCTCAAGCGGATGATAGGTATGCATCGTCAAAGTTGTAATTTTGATCTTCGGTTACGTACTGTTTGTGCCTAGTACTGTTTGTGCCTGGTACTGTTTGTGCCTGGTACTGTTTGTGCCTGGTACTGTTTGCGCCTGGTACTGTTTGTGCCTGGTACTGTTTGTGCCTGGTACTGTTTGTGCCTGGTACTGTTTGTGCCTGGTACTGTTCCTTAGCATTTTACCCTTCCCCCCTATTTGTCTTACATTTTATCACGATACAATTCCACTCTATTTGTCTAACACCTGATCATTTTACCCTTCCTCTGCATTCGTCTAACATTTTAGCATTTTACCATTCACTTCTATTTGTCTAACATTTTATCACTTCACAATTACCTTCTATTTCTTTAACACCTTATCATTTGACCCTTCCCTTCTATTTGTTTAACACCTTATCGATTTACCCTTCCCCTCTGTCATTGATTCTTGCTCGAAATGCTGGTTAACCTACCTCGATTATTCCGAGCTCTCCTCCATTGAAAGAGCTCCCGGTCGCAGATAAATCTGCCGCTCAGAGATTACAAGCACGAAGCGCGAGCGAGTGAACTAAAGCGCCGATCCCTCACTGACGTTTCGGGTTGTGATACTAGGCAGGTTGATCGCATAGAAAGTTGAGCTGTTAACCAGAATGATCCCAACCCGATGTGTAAACGAGAGACGCGAATAAATGAGGACACTAGTTACTTTCGCTGACGACTGATGTCAGAATGGAACCTGAGATTCGTGTCAATTTGGGTGTTTTGTTTTTGTAGACCAATTCTATGATCTGAGACTGATTACCGAGTCCATATTGCTTTCGAATCAAGCTTTCTGATTTTCTGGTGAATTTCTTAAGCTAGTCTGAAATTCGTATTTCAAGTGATTCTTCCAATTAACCTAGTAACCAGTAGGTTTTTACTGCTATATGTTCTCCCTTTGATGAAATTTGACCTGTATAAAATGCCTTGGAGTTTGAAAATTGCCGTCGTGCGAACAGTACTGTTGCTTGGTGGGTAGAATCTATTGTTGAATGCACAAGTTGTTTCGCATTACATGTTTTTGGTAAAGCGATGGTGCTTCGTAAACATTGAGAGGTGCTTCCTTAACCCTTTATTTACCACCATAGCTAAAGTGAATGAGATTTTTGCAATATTTTGCATGAGGACCTAATTTGGTCTCAAAACGGCAAAAATTTACATGGCATAAAATTTGCATCTTCTTAACATGAAATTAACAGAAGCAGTGCCACCAACTCAAAAAGAGTTGCTTAAAGATAGCCAAATCTGACAATGGTGGGTAGGATTTTGGCATAGCCGTAAACCAGGTTCTTATACAACTTGAAATAATCGAGGGGTGATTCACTTTCCAAAAAAGTGTACGGGATTAAAGATTTAACGGATTCATCGGATTTATTTTGGATTCATTTTTGCGCAATGTTTTTACATAATGAGTTGTTGTATCTTTAATTCAAATGCAGCAAACCACCTATACCAGGCCTCCATAAGATTGCTAGAACACAAAGCTATATGGTGTTTATACCAATTGTCTATTAATGGAAGTCTGAAAAAAACATTTTGATTTGGTTAAACAATTTCACGTCGACGGTTTTGAGAGCGCTTTGTCCTTACAATATGTTTTCAGCTCCACTGATATTTATTGACAATTGTTAACTTTATTTAGGGTAGTTTCAATGTCGGGCCCACTGCTCATCAGGGGTCTTTGATTGAGAGATTGCTATCAGGGGCGGGAGTAATTAATTAGTTCATAGAAATTATACACTTATAGATTTATAAGGTAAGGCAACTTTGATATTGAAAGATTCGGTTACAATATTCGACATCGTTAAAGCATTGACTAAAAACAAAAATCAAATCGGTAAAGTACTTTGACATTGTTTTACAGGGACTGGGGGAAGGGGACCTTCAAATTGATGAAAAATATGCTGCCTTCGTGCCAAATGGCTAAAGTAGAGACAAAGAAAAACAGGAATGGACAAGTAATTTGGTCTTATTCTGGTTGATTGAAAGGGGAAAGTGAAATTTTCAACGTTAAGATTTTTCTCAGTTTGAGGTGTTGGGATAAACGAGGTTCGGATAAACGAGGATGTACTGTATAACGTTTTCATAATTGGAAGAGTAGAGATCCTTGAGGATTGAAAACGCTCACACTTGCAATCTCATTAACTGTAATTCAAAGACTATTGAAACATGCATGCTTTTATTGGATTTGTATCTATAAAAGAGGGAATTTTCCGGAACCAGGCCAGAAGGAATGAATTTTAATTGATTAGATTGGATAAGGGGCCTTAGGGGTCATTCAATAATTACATAACGATCATATGGGTGGGTGGGGTAGCTGATTTTGTTACGCACCGTTACACTATTTCTGCATGAGTGGTAGGGGTCTGAAGCAAAATGGTTGCACGCCGTATGAACTATGGTTCAAGAAGAAACCATCAGTGTTCTATTTAAAAGTATTTGGATGTACAGTCTCTGGCTTTCCGTGACGTCCGTATTTTTTCGACCAATCATGTCTCACCTTTTGTAAATTTCGATCCTTTCAATGTGTATAAACTCTGCTGAAACGATGTATTATGTACCGATGTATTTAGTCTGAAGAGAATCGGCGAAAAGCTTCACTAACATTATGAGAGTTCTTTTGTTAGTACTGAAGTATATACTTTATGTCTATCATAGCTAAGCTTGTAAAGAAGTAACATGTTGTTAGTGGACACCCTAGGTCGCTCAGCCTTCAGTATTGCGAAGAGGGGTTAACAACAAGGGAAAGGGGAAACCCGTTCCCTTTTGGAAAGAACGGATCCTCGGAAACGGCCCCACTAGTTATCAGGGGGCTGCAGTGAGGAATTGCTAACAACAGTTGTCATCACATGCTATGATTTAATATCCATCTACTGACATCCCTTACTCCACATGAAACATAAAGAAGCAACATAATTTATGCCAATTGTTGTCGAGTTTTAGCACCACATTCTATATCGTAGCAAACCGACAGGATATATTGCTAAAATCATTTCATCAAAAATCTAGCGGAGAAGTGCTGCTTCATAGCAGGAACCAGTTCTTAAAACGTGGCTTAGTTCTAGGCAGACTTACTTTCGGGTCTCCTTAGATGTCCAAAAGGGTTTGGAGTTTTAGCTTTTCGGTCGGCTCTTGTCAAGATTACACGCCAACATACTTACATTGTGAAATTCAAATCTTAAATACTAAATGTGGTCTGCGCAATATACATGGGTATTCGCAATAGAAGAAAATTGCATTGCTATTCATTACCAAATTACGTTTTCCGCCTGGTAAATCAATTGCAGAAGAAAAGAAATACCATGATGCGATAGGGGAATAATACAAAGAAAGTGAAATAATAAAAGTAGTGCCTAAAATTACAATTGACCAGTCATTACTCCCCGGAAAATGCGCAAATCCCCTAAATGACTTCATAATGTGTTAGCCCAGTTATTTATCTATCGATTGATATATAAATTATATATATAATAAAATGTTATGTCTATTAATTATCATGATATATAGTGGTACCGAACGTCAAAAATCCGCCGTCATCAGCCTGTGCAATATCAGATTTCGCATTTGTTATGAAAACACCACGGGAACATCTGAAGACGAACCAACTACATCAGGGATGGTGGCGCGATTTAAAGCACGATAGTCACCACAGGGGCGCCAATCACCTGGGGCTTTCTTAGGGACCAGGAACATTGAATCCAGTCAAAGGGTGATGATCAGCAATTGTGAGAGGCAAACGGGAACGGCAAACATTTGAGTTGAAGGAAGGCAGCGAACAAGATTTGTCCGATTTGACGTGAAGTGAAGGCAGCGAGAGAACGAACGTCGGGTCACCAATTATAGGTTATCGTGTATACTATTTGGTACCAGAGAATAAGAAACTGCTAAGAAACTTCGAGGGCTCAAAAGGTCAATATTTTAAGAAACTTCGAGAGCTGGACGCTGAGGTAGTTCCTTATATAAAAAGCGTATGCTATTTGCAAGGAATCCGTAACTTAAAAATTTAAAAACGTATTAATATCGTCAAGACCTTAATCGCGATATAAATTTAACTCCGTATTGTCTTAGGGAGTTTGGTCAAGGGTTTAAAATGCCAGTGGAAAACTTAGACATGTGGCACAAAGCACTTAATGGACTTCCACGCAACATCAACAACTTCACTTGTCGTTATCTAAATAATACCTTACCGACTCTTACAAACATGAAGCTATGGAAGAAGTCAGAGAACAATTTATGTTTTTCTTGTTTGAGTCCTCAAACTCTGCAGCATATAGTTTCTGGTTGCAAGATTCATCTAGATCAGGGACGTTACAATTGGCGCCATGACTCAGTCCTTCATATAATAGCTACGGCGTTTGAAGCCCGCAATCTCGGCTTTTCGGAGGGCTGTTTTGCGATACGAGAGTTCGCGCGCGAGCCAAGGTTTATCTCGCGCGAGCCAAGGTTTTTAGGAGAGAGATCCCCACCGAGGGGTGGTGATAGGTCAAACGCCAAACATCGCGCGCGAACTTCTCTCGGCGACTTCAGAGAGGTTTGGGCGGGTCTCGCCGAAGAGTCCGTGTTGATTGGTCAAAGAGAGATCATGAGTTAACCACGGCTTTAAATGACAAGGAAACTAGTCCTGGTTTCCGTGTGCCGTAAAGTCTAGACGTTGTATCGGAACCAGACATTGCGGTGCAAACGAATATATTTTCTGCTGCTTCAGCTTCTAGTTTGTTTTTGGTCCTTTTTATGTCATACACTCGTTGGTTATATTTATATCGTCGGTTATGTGGGTCTATCTGCATTAAAATATTGCATTAATCAATCTTGGCATGGTACAGCAGAAGGACTAATAGATCGGTGAAAAGTCGAATGAAAAATCCACTCATTTGGCCAGGGCTTAACGGGATAATAGAACTAGGAAGTTATTGACTTTCATAAAAACGGATCCTACATTAGCAAAAAGAATTTTTATTGACTCATGTGCAATACAGCCACTGAGAATTAGAGTGAAACTGCCTCCCAGAAATTTAAGTTAGATTGGAGGGAAATACTAGAAAAGTAGAAAACATACCACCCCTGCGTAAACCAGAGATATAGAAAGTAAGCATAGACGTGCCAGCCTTCGTCTGTTTCTCATTAAAATTATTCAGAAAAAGTATCCAAAAAAGATTCAATTTTTTCGTCACTGAGTAATTAGATATAGTACTTTTACAAAACGTATCAAATCAATCTGTGGCGTAACACAGAAATCACTATTCAAAATATAATCCTTTTTCAACACTGGTCTTAACTGGACGAAGTAGTTCATAAATCAAACAGTTCGTGGTAACGAACTGTAGTAAGGAGCGACACGAGTACTTCCTCGTTTGAAACGTGTTCTGTCCATGATATTCTGAGCATGCGTCTCAGAAACCACATTTCAACTGCCATATGTGAGGTCTATGGTTTGATTTTATGTGGGAGTGATGGTTTAGTGTACTGAGGGCCCAGATGTTAAGCTTCTCAATGTTAAACACTTGCTTGAGGTGCGGTGTAAAGTTAGATTATCTCTCTGAATCTGACCTCAACCCCTGAGCAAACTCCGCTTCGTTTAGAATCCCTTATCCGTCCATAAAATCTGGCCCAGCTCATTCTGGGCTTCCAAAAGCATAGAGAACAGAAGAAACGTCCTCAAACTCTGTTTTGCGGGCAAGCTGTGCTTCGACAAAATGAGGGGTTTAGAACCGCCCGAAAGTCGCTCCCATTCAGGGTTTTGGAGGATTTGAGTGGCCCTAAGTATGATATGGTGCTGTTGAGAGGAGTCGAACCTCCGACCTACTGATTACGAATCAGTTGCTCTACCAACTGGACCATCCTCTCTAACCATTCTCTCTATCCACAGTATCTCCACCATGCTATACAACAACGGTGTCCTCTTTAGCCACTAGTTCAAGACCATCCTCTGTAACCATTCCCTCTATCCATGGCATCTCCATTATGCTGTACCACATCGGTGTTCTCTTTAGCCACTAGTTCATGACCATCCTCTCTAACCATTCTCTCTATCCACAGTATCTCCACCATGCTATACAACAACGGTGTCCTCTTTAGCCACGATGCTTTAACTCAGAATAAGAACAATATATTTCTTGTGACTGAATGGATTACTAATGAAATAAGCTCAACAAAAATCAGACGAGCTCCGAAGAGAAAAAAAAGTGTCAAATATTTGATTCAAGTTTTAGTCATTGATTATGTGAATGAAAATAGGTTGTATGGTGTCAAAAGTTTCAGAAATGGACAATCTTCTTCCATGCCCATCATTCAACTGGGAATCAGCCAGTCTACAAGCATGGACAAAAGTTTATTCCTTCTGTTTTGCAGGCTCCTCTTCTGTTTCTGCAATGTAGTCGTCAAACGTTTCGTCTCCTGATAATTCCTTTTCTCCGGGACTTGATGCCATATTCAATTCTCCATCCCCATCGATTACTGCCGTTTCCTTAGCATCTATTCCATCTTCATGATGATCTTCCTTTTCGTTATCAGGTTCTTCTTCAGCCTCAAGGGGTTGCTCTTCTCCGTCTAATAGAACCTCCTCCTGTTCAGGTAATAACACTCTAATTGAACGATTGACAATTTCAGAACATGTATAGTGCAATATGATAAGAATGACTTTGGTAGAGTTAGGCAGTAACTACCTCGTGCTGTAAAGAATCGCTATCAGAGCGATGCTAGTTATCGCCATCTCGAAAGTGTCTGAACAATATTATTCGTTATCAGCTAGTTGTAACCCTTATTATGTCTACTGCTATTATTTTATTATATTCTGGCTAAATTCTGTATCCACATCTCGTAATCATTATAGGGCGAGGTTTATTACAAATTATCAGCTAGAATTGAGGTGTTTATCAGAGCACGATGTTTATTACAAATGTTCGGCTAGAATTGCGATGGTTATCAGAGGAAGAAGTTTATTACAAATGTTCGGCTAAAATTTCGGTGTTCATCGGAGGACGACGTTTATTGCAAATGTTCGGCTAGGATTGAGGTGTTCATTATAGGGCGAGGTTTATTACAAATTATCAGCTGGAATTGAGGTGTTTTGCTTTCTAGGATTGTTTCATGATTGTCTAATCTTCAAAATCGCTTACCGTAGCTGCTTCCTGACAGTAAGAAATGGTGCAGAGAGTGCAAAACGCATTGAACGCAACGTTTCCTTTCCAAAGCAAGTAATTTTTTTATTTTTTTTTTAACTTCGGATGTTTTTCTTTTCAATAATAATAATAATAACGATATACAGAAGCTTTCCAAATTACATTGGCTCTTCATCTCCCTTAAAGAATAACTGTATCCAGTTATACCACATTGCATTTACGTTTGAATTTGTTGTGCTTTTATGCACTGTAATAGGTATCGAGCTTCACTTACTGTATCGTGGACTTGAAATACTTGAAAGGTTATTGATGAAGAATTATTATGGGTACGACACCTTCGTTTGCGCTGCAAGTGGAGCAATCAGACTTCGAGTTATTTTCAACGTCTGTATCCTTGTACGGAGTAGTTGCACCGCCTCCCATGTCGTACCCCCAAAATTAGATTGTGATTTTTTTGCTGTGATTTCTGTGGTTTTTCTTTACATTTTGTGACGTTTTGTGATTCGTCTGTGCTTTCTCTCACTTTCATATGTCTGTTGTGATTTTTTTGGTGACTTTTGTTACTTTTGGGGTTTTTTTTAACGTGGTTTCTGTAATTTTCCTGTGATTTCTGTGATTTTCCTTTTAATTCTGATTCTTTTTGTGATTTTTTTGCTGTGATTTCTGTGGTTTTTCTTTACATTTTGTGACATTAGCCTATTTTGAACGCTTTGTGCACCATGGAATGTACGCATCTAGTGTATGCAAACTATGTCGAATATGCCTAATAAGCCTATTTTGGATCCTTTGTGCACCATGGAGTGTACGCATCTAGTGTATGCAAACTATGTCAAATAAGCCTTATTAGCACAATTTGCACGCTTTGTGCACCATGGAATGTACGCATCTAGTGTAAGAAAACTATGTCAAATAAGCCTTATTAGCACAATTTGTACGCTGATAAGGCATATTTGACATAGCTTGCATACACTAGATGCGTACCTTCCATGGTGCACAAAGCGTTCAAAATACGCTCATAAGCCATATTTGACACAGCTTGCATACACTAGATGCGTACCTTCCATGGTGCACAAAGTGTTCAAATTAGGCGAATAAGGCATATTTGACATAGTTTGCATACACTAGATGCGTACATTCCATGGTGCGCAAAGCGTTCAAAATAGGCGGATACGGTTAATTTGAAATGTAAACAGTAGACTTTTTCAAAGTAACTGCCACGGAAATCAAGGCAAGAAAATACTACCAGTAAAACTCTGCTATTCTTTTTGTAAGACCACACTTAGCACAAATACATATGAATGATTGATCGGTATAATAGGCAGTGCTATGGCAACTTAATATCCTCCAAGAATGAAAATTTTATCTTATTACAGTAATTCTCAAAGAGGTACTGTGGACCCCCTTAGAAAATATTTGAGATTTTGACGGGAGTAATGAGAATGCGTTCCACACGTTTGAGGAAAACTATTTCAATAGTTACATTTTGCTCAGACCAACTATATGAACATGATGAGAACGCGCTCTACATGTTGGCAATGGGGCTATTTCAATTGTTATATTCCGCTAGGATCCACTATATGAACATAATGAGAATGCGTTCTACACGCTTAAAGAAGACTATATCAATAGTTTCATTTTGCTCAGACCCACTATATGAACATAACTAGAATGCGTTCTATTTTCTTGCAAGAAATTTTGTTTTCTTGCCAGAAATTCCATTTTCTTGTAAGAAATTTTATTTTTTCCAAGAAATTTTATTTTCTGGCAAAAAATTTCGTTTTCTGAAATTTTTATCTTCTTGGAAGAGCTTTCATTTTCATAAATTTTCCTTTTCTTCCAAGAAATTTCATTTTCTGAAGTTTTCACTTTCTTGCAAGAAATTTCATTTTCTAAAATTTTTCTGTTTTTACAAAAAATTAAAAAAAACTGAATAATTCACTCACCTTTTATGCCATTTGAAATCTCCCTCCTACCATAAACTAGACTTGAAAACAAGTCAACACTATGTAAACAGTGCTATTCTTCGATTTAACTTTTTGTGAAAACGTGGTTAGCTTTCGCGCTCTTTCGATACACTGTTTACCAGTCCCCAAATGGTTGCTGATAAAAATAAGCAAAAGAAGCTGGGATACTAATTACAGGTTGGGAGATCCCGACATATTTTATACTTGTTAGTAGTAGTAGTAGTAGTGGTAGTAGTAGTAGTAGTAGTAATAGTAATAGTAGTAGTAGTAGTAGTAGTAGTAGTAGTGGTAGTAATAGTAATAGTAGTAGTAGTAGTAGTAGTAGTAGTAGTAGTAGTAGTAGTGGTAGTAGTGGTAGTAGTGTTGGTAGTGGTAGTGGTAGTAGTAGTAGAAGTAGTAAAAGTAGTAGTAGTACTAGTGGAAGTAGTACTACTAATAGTAGTTTGAGTAGTAGCTGTCAAATATGCCTTATTAGCGTATTTTGAACGCTTTGTGCACCATGGAATGTACGCATCTAGTGTATGCATACTATTTCAAATATGCCTTATTAGCGTATTTTTAACTT
Source organism: Alatinidae sp. Z8VKAUB7J3 (assembly GCA_010016025.2). Taxonomy (NCBI): domain Eukaryota; kingdom Metazoa; phylum Cnidaria; class Cubozoa; order Carybdeida; family Alatinidae; species Alatinidae sp. Z8VKAUB7J3. Next base: position 203,741,670 of record JAAAKM020721499.1, read on the forward strand.
TTTGAGCACCATGGAATGTACGCATTTAGTGTATGCAAACTATGTCAAATATGCCTTATGAGCGTATTTTGAACGCTTTGGGCACCATGGAATGTACGCATCTAGTGTATGCAAACTATGTCAAATATGCCTTATTAAGCGTAGTTACACTATTTGAAGATATTTGGAATGCGTTCTGCACGCTGGAATGTGAGCATTTCAATAGTGCCATTCATCGTAGTTACGCTATTTGAACACATTGGGAATGCGTTCTGCACGCTGGAATGTGAGCATTTCAATAGTGCCATTGAGCGTAATTACACTATTGGAACATATTTGGAATGCGTTCTGCACGCTGGAATGTGAGCATTTCAATAGTGGCATTGAGCGTAGTTACACTATTTGAATCGAATAACGATTAATAGAGGAACAGTTAATCGAAGAACGATTAATCGAAGAACGGTTAATCGAAGAACGGTTAATCGAAGAACGGTTAATCGAAGAACGGTTAATCGAAGAACTGTTAATCGAAGAACGGTTAATCGAAGAACGGTTAGGCAAGAAATGGTTAATCTAAGAGCTGTCAATCAAGGAAGGTTAATCAAAGGTGCACGATGCACACCCCCACCCCACCATACATTGTTCCTGCCGTCCCTCGAAAACTAAAACTTTTGAAATAGGAAAAGAGCCTTTAGTCACATTCTTTACCATTTGCAATCATAAAATAGTATAATATCTTCATTTTTTTAACACACGTAGCTATTACCCTCGAAAACTAAAACTTTTGAAATAGGAAAAGAGAAATCGCATTGTTTACCATGGGCAATCATAAAATTGTCTAATATCTTCATTTTTTCCACAGACAAGGCTATTACCCTCGAAAACTAAAACTTTTGAAACTTTCTCCGCTTTTTGTCTTCTTTTCCCTATTCCATAGGGGTTTGAAGGTTTGACAGTGCTCTCCACCTGCCCCTGTCGTGTTCATCACCATCCCTGGGGCCTACTCTTCTCATGTCCTCCCTCACCGATTTAAACCATGTTTTGTTAGGTCTTCCTGGAGGTCTTCGGTCAGGTGCCTCTAATTCCATTGTTCTTCTTAGTAAGTCTCCATTCTCCCTCCTTCCCACGTGACCGTACCATCTTAATGATGTGTAAGAACTACCATCAAGATAGATGTGTAAGAACTACCATCAAGATAGATGTGTAAGAACTACCATCAAGATGGATTTGTAAGAACTACCATCAAGATGGATGTGTAAGAACTACCATCAAGATAGATGTGTAAGAACTACCATCAAGATAGGTGTGTAAGAACAACCATCAAGATAGATGTGTAAGAACTACCATCAAGATAGATGTGTAAGAACTACCATCAAGATAGATGTGTAAGAACGTGCAAATAACGCCAACCAGGATACTCTTTCCTCGGCCCAGGAGTTGCCACCCCAAGCAGTTCCAGGGGGTAAGTTAAAATAAAATCGTGTAATTCCATACACAGCTAGTGTCTAGTAAACTAAGGCAAACCTTGTTTGTGAAGGGTATACTTGCCTACCTTTTTTTCAATATTTACAACTGATGCAGGACAGTATAACGTTAGCTGAAAGTTGAAGTATTTTTCGTGTTTTTATTATTTCTTCATTGACAACCACACGACTGCAATTATCAAAGCAATTTCACATCAGTAAATGAAACTGTCGAAAATTATCCTGTTTTGCAATAAATGATACCTCGGCGCTAGTTTACTTTTGCACCCCCCCCCCCCTACAAATTTCGTCTAAAAAGCATTTTTCATGAAATTTGAAACTGTAAGCATGTTTTAATATCATAGAACAACATATTTACCACAATTAAGGTATTTATCGTTGAAAATAATAGCCAATTTTTAGGACTCCACCGAGCTGGATTTGAACCAGCGACCTAAGGATATCTGACCTATTACCACTACAGTACTCCGCTCTACCAACTGAGCTATCGGTGGTTGCTGAACGTCCATCTGTTTCCTCCCTACATTCAGTACAGGATAGTTTTCATTCTGATACAGTCTTCTTTCAACTGTGATGGCAAAAACAGCTTAGAAATTGAAGGTGTTAAATGTCGAACCGAAAACATTCTATTAAAAATATCCTACAATACTAGCATAAGAGATAAAGGTATTACGATAATGTAGCATAAGAGATATCTGTACTATAACTATCTAACATAAGAGATAACAATATTATGATTATGCTTCGTAAGAGATGACTGTATAATGATAATGTAGCATAAGAAATAAAGGTATTACGATAATGTAGCATAAGAGATATTTGTACTATAACTATCTAACATAAGAGATAACGGTATTAGGATTATGCTTCGTAAGAGATGACTGTATAATGATAATGCATGAAGTGGCACGTGTACACACAAGAGAAAGAACGAAAAAACAATACTAAGAAAAGATGTAAACTGAAATTAGAAATTGAAACAGAATAGCGAAAAGTTCTACACGTCTACTACACGACTATTAAGACCGTTCGGAGAAAAACTATCTAATCTAATTAATTAATTATCTAGTAATGTAGTTTACCTTTTAGAATGTAGCGTCTGTAATAAGCAGTATGTAGGTAGTACCAACACTAAGTTCAGACACACGCAACGATGCTTTTACCGTGTCCAGTGGAATGCAAACATAATACTTGCAAAGTTTAATAGAATGTCAGAAAAACATTATTTCAATTTGAGAACCTAAAATGGGAAAAGGGCAGAATATCTTGTGGAAGATAAACCCCTCTAACATGTCTCTTTATGGACCTCACCTAGAAGTAACTATTCACACGGAGGCACAAATTTCGCAAGGCACAAATTTCGCGCCTTAGGCGCGAAATTTGTGCCCACAATTATAAACCTCTGTAGATACCCAAATTCAAATCAAAACAAATGACAGGGGGGATTTTGAGGGACTTCTATATCGTCTCCCTCGGACTAAAGATACACAATGGGTTTTTTTCTCCCTCCCTTAAATTTAATACCCCAATTAAAGAAGTGCTGCCAGAAAATCCACCACAGTTGCTATCAATACTCCCCTACACACCAAAAGGTAATTGAGGTTTCAACACTGTATCAGAAGAGTCATTCAAGTCCCTGCCGTATATGTCCTGCCTCAAGTCCTCGATCACCTGGGAGGAGGGCTATGTGATCCCATCCCGCGAGCCGGGCCTGGGGGTGGAGCTGGATGACGAGGCGATTGCCGCCAGCCCCTATACCGGCAGCGAGCTGCATCTGGAGCTGGCGCAGGAGCCGGTGGTCCCGTAGCGTCAGGCGCTACTTAGGCGGTGCCGTGGATTTGCGAAGGACCAGCGCGGACTCCAGCATGGCGGGGTCCGGTCTGTTGTACTATTTGTAGTCCGATGCATTAGATTTACTTAAACGTAAAAAGCTAACCAAACACTGATACCACTCTGACGATCCCTAGAATTCTCTGACTGAAACAGGGCTTGGGACATGACTTAAAATGTGCATAGCTGAATTCTGCAGCACATGAAGAGGACGAAAGTGGAAAGGAATCGTATTTGACCAGACAGCACAACAGTAAAAACGACACGGATGACTAGAGAAAAATCAAGCATAGGAATAATCCGGAACAAGTTCTAAGTGGAACAAGTTCTAAGTGGAACAAGTTCTAAGTGGAACAAGTTCTAAGTGGAACAAGTTCTAGGTGGAACATCTGAAAATTCCCTCTCCTTTAACAGGATAGAAGAGTCTATCAAGTCACCGGCCTTCTGAACGATAACAGACTAAAGCATTTACACTTACAGATATATAATAGATGGAAGACTTGACGAATTCTTGACAGCATCCGGGACATACTGAATCCCTTGTCCGTTCTACACTTATTAAACTATAGAATTAGATACCTGCCTTTTATTCATATTTGTAGTTCCATCCTTGCCAATATCTATTAATTGATGCCCTCTCTGTATCAGTGATAATAGTCTACGTTGCGTATATGTCTCTTTATTGTCCCTAAACTTATTAAACTATCGAATTAGATACTTGCCTTTTAGTTACTATTATAGTTCGATCATTGCCGATATCTATTAATTGATGCCTGTTCGGTATCAGTCATGATAGACTTTCGACAAAAATAAAATGATAGTTGGTCCTGATAGACGGTATGTTTGCCCCCTTTGTAATGATGATGATGAAGATTTGGATTATTCTCTCCGGAAATGCCCGGTGCTCTTGGATTTACGGGAAATTTATTTGATGGGATTAATTTGATGCTTCCGGGAATTCTACAAAATAGTAACCCAACCACAATATTTCGAATGGGAGTATATATAGATAAATCCTTGATAAGAAGAAAAAGTTTTATATGGTTATTCTTTAAGGGAGATGAAGAGCCAATGTAATTTGGAAAGCTCCTGTATATCGTTATTATTATTATTATTAAGTAGTTAAACTGCACATAAGCTAGCAAGTCAAAAGACTGTAAAATTTGCATCTAAAGACATAATTTTGAGACGACATTTTTCAAATGGTCCCTATACTTCGTGTCATACAGGTAAATGTAAAGAGCTTTTCTTTAATTGAAGAGCAAAAAACAAAAAGGGTGGATAGAAATACTACTACTACTACTACTACTACTACTACTACTACTACTACTACTACTACTACTACTACTACTACTTTTACTACTACTGATACTACTACTACTACTACTACTACTACTACTACTTTAACTACTACTACTACTACTTCTACTACTACTACTACTACTACTACTTTTACTACTCATGGTTTCAGCCCCCCCCCATGATTCTGGGGGGACCTGACTTTTTGAAATGCCTTATTTTATGGGGGGACCTACGACTCTGGCGATTACGTCACATAACGCCTTTTGAATTACCAGACCTGAGCTCTTTAAAGATGTTAGGCTAGGCTTTGGCGTTATGCGTGCCACTCAGATATCGAGCTTTTAAATTATAGTGAATCTTCGTGATGCTTGATAACATGGCATTTGATAACAATATTGATCACATGTCTCTTGGAAAAAGCTAAGTCCATAATATAATTTGTTTCCAGACAGGTTATGTGATGTTTAGTTTGCTGAAGTACGTTGCAAATTCTACATTTTAAAAAAATCAGAATTAATACACTAGCTTTGGCTTAGTAAAGAGAGAATAGTCCCCGTCCATTGTCATTATTATCTATTCTTTTTCTTCTCAACCACGGCCACTTCGTTAAGAAGGGGTAGTTGAAGAAATCCCCTTGTGAAAGGATTCATTCAATTAAGATTTAAAGTGCCCTTTTTGTAGTTCAAAAGTGAATGGAGGATAATCAGCACCCTCCTGTACCTTTTTTACCAGGTTACATCTCCCCAGACCCGATGAGGCAGGTAAGGAGATTTCTCTCCCACCAGATGATCAATGCCATAGCAGGCCGACTAGAGGACTTCCACTGTCCTTACTCGACTGAACCCACTTGAAGGGATCTACCACCATGGCCAGGTCCCGACCCATGTGCCAGACACCTGCAACACATGGCCTCGGCTGCAACCCCTGGTGGCATCATGTGCCAGACACCTGCAACACATGATTGCTCTTCCCCAACAGTGTTTCGATTAGAGCCTAAAACATTGCTACTACGCATTAAAACACACTTCAGACGTATCTTGATGATTCGATAAAAAGCTAAACCAAAAATTTTTCCACGTTTGCACAGAACACAAACAAGTCCTTTATTTGAACGAATTGCCGAAATGAGCTATCCCTTGATTTATCATAGTAAGAAACGCTTGTTCCCTAAGTCAAAAGTTTTTTCTCTTTTAATCTTTATGCTAAAATTTGAGATTGATCTTTAGCTTCTTTTCCATATCGGCTGATATTGTCCAGCATTCTGACCCATACAACAAGGTTGATAATACGTAGCTCTGCAAGACTCTCATTCTCGTGGACATTGACAATTGTTGGTTGCTCAGAATCTTCCCCAAGCGATCGAAGGCCTCTCTTGCAATACTAATTCTTGTAATTAGATACGATATTCTTGTGAAAATTATTCTCATCCAAAAAGAGGGATGAGTCCAGTGATAACCTTTCAATATTGTCTCCCAAAAGCTATGAAGATCAGACCGGAGTTTATTTCGCGCCAAAATTAACGACTGTAGTCGCCTACCATTTTGAATTTCCTTGTTGGCACTGCGTCATGTGACACTTCTGTTTATCTAGCGAAGCTATTATTAAATCTATGGCTTTACCTCAAAGGCCAACCCAGGGAACCCAATACCAGGCAAGTCCAGATAGTCAGAGTAGTAGTAGTAATGTTACTGTAGAATTTGGTAGTAATGTTATTGATGGCAGAAATACTGTAGGGATACACGTTTGGGTTGTTTTCTATAAGTAACTCAGTTGCTTAGGTGTGAGGCCTCGATTTGATCCAAAATCTAAGCAACAAGCTCAGCAACTTGAGGTCTCAAATTCAGGAGAGACAAATTTAAAACGCCTGAAAAACAAATCAAGAAAAGATTTTCATTAAGAATTGATTACAAACTGTTGATATATAACAAATATCACACTGTTGATAATGTGTCAAGCAAAGAGATCTTTTTCCGCAGTAAATTGATAAACCGCAGCACATAGGCAGAAACTCTCTTAAGCTTTCTCCAATCCTGGAACTTGGCCGGGTCAATTATTTCTCCAACTGTTGACACTGCACATGACAATTGGATTCTCTTTCTTTCTTCCGTGACCTCCTTCGTGACGATTATGTTTTCTGGCCATTCATCCTGCTGCCTTTTCAAAAACTCCGGGACACTTTGCCACCGTTCACACAGTTCCGAAACTTTAATCACCCAGGGACGACACAACCTGCTTCCAACTGATGATGCACAACATTTTGCTTTCATTGACTTCGTCATGGTATTATAAGAAAACCTAGCTTATCTTATGTTATCAGGTTGACTTGTATCAAATAATAGGTAAGAAGCTATTTTGATTTTTCAGCTTTGACGTAGATCTACTACAAAAAAGCGGTGGTTTGTGAAAGAGGAGTCTCTGTGGCGCAATCGGTTAGCGCGTTCGGCTGTTAACCGAAAGGGCATACACTAGAAGCGTACATTCCATGGTGCACAAAGCGTTCAAAATTGGCTAATAAGGCATATTTGACATAGTTTGTATACACTAGATGCGTACATTCCATGGTGCACAAAGCGTCAAAATAGGCTAATAAGGTATATTTGACAAAGTTTGCATACACTAGATGCGTAAATTTCATGGTGCACAAAGCGTTCAAAATAGGTTAATAAGGCATATTTGACATAGTTTGCATACACTAGATGCGTACATGAGGTTGTGGAGTACCACTATAAATAATAGGAACTCGGAGAAATGGAAGTTGCTATAACAGAGTAGTAAGTAATATCATAAGCCGTTAAAATTTACAAAGAAATATACAATTTCCGTTGTGTATCATACTTTCAACGCCAACGGTTTACGTAAACTAGCATTTTTCATGAATTTTAGGGGGTGTACGTTTGTGGCTACCAGTGAATCTCAAAGACCTCCTGTGTGTGAACCTACATTTTAAAGTTTCCCGCTTTTACGAGTTATTTGAATCAATTGTTGAGTTTTTGGATTCCAAAAATACATTGCTGAGTGAACTTGTGCGTACCAAACGGAACGATATTGCTATCTTGCTGACATTTTTCAGAAGTTGAGACAGTTTGATTATGAAGCTCCAAGGAAATAAGATTGATTTGGTAAAAGCAAAGAGTGCGATAATGTCCTTCATGGACCTATTCCACCAAAACATTTGTCGTCGTGAGTTCTTCCATTTTCCGTGACATACTCACAACAAGATATGAAACCAATGCTTTGGTGCTAATTTAAAGAAGAGTCTTTCGGTGTCTTAATTAACCCATATCTTGCTGGCGTCAGTTTAAACTGACAGCAACCATCGTGCAATTTTTTCTGAGAATTTTCCCGAAAAACTATAACCTTTGCTTTGGACAATCTCTTTATACTTGTTACATTTCAAAAATACCAAATTTACATTCCTGAATGAGCTCACTGCAAATTTTTGGTCATGAGCGATGCCTGTTTTATAAGAGTTTGACCAGCGAAATGCTATGGAGGTAAGGGTGGAATTGGTACCCCTGAAACCTCCCTAGAAGAGAGCCCCTCTTGTTTGCTGGTGATTTTCTAGAGAATAGAGGATGCACTGTACGATGGATGTGATTTGTATGATGGAAAAAGTCAAGAAGGTAAATTGGTTTGACGAGAGGAACTGGACGTATTTTGGCGATGTTTACTTCCCTTGGTGTACTGTGGACTGCGTGCACTGAAGAGGAATTGATCTCTGAATTTGACAGGTTGTCGCCTGTCTTGAATTGAAGTTAGGGACAATTCATTTGCCTACCTGATGCGATGCATAACATTTTGCAGTGACATAATCAGTAATTACATGATAAACTTTCCAAACATATGTGAAATGTTGCTCATTGTAATGTCAGCCTCACCAAACACGAGTCCGCTGGAGAGATCTTACAGCAAGCTGACCAAAATTTGTTATAAGGATAGAGGGGAAGGGGGCTTCATATTAAAGGCCTATTTAGGGAAAGGGGTAGCAATTCAAAGTCGTGTTTGAATTAAAATATCAGTCCACCTGTGTTACTTTAGACACGCTGGAATTCATTCCCAGTAGGTCTAGGAGCAATTTTGGCTTATGTAGTCTGACAGCAAGTATCAGTATATACAATTTTCAGGCAGTTTAAGGAAATATCGACCTATCGAGTAATTAATAGGGTGTGGGGCGAGTATGTTTCAGGATCTTTTCACACTCCCTGGAAAGCCAGTCATTCTTGTCTTGTCTGAGTTTTCTTCTGCACTCCTTTTTCAGTCGCTTATATGTTTCCGAGTTTTTGCGCTGATAAGCTAGCCTCTTCCTGTCAACCATTTCCAGAGTCTCTGGGGTTATCCATTGTTTCCTTCTGTTTCCTCAGACATACAAAAATCAACTGCATTGACATAAAACTGGTCACCCATCTGAACTTCCAAACCAGAGTGTTCAGTGTCGACACGTCGTTCTCGATCAGGATATGTATTTATGTTAGCAGGTTCACCTGTTAGTTGGAAAAGTAACAAACAACCAGCTGTTAGTCTGTCTACAACAGAGGCAGAATATACTGCGATGTCATCTGCAACCCAGGAAGCACTATGGCTTCGTCTTTGTTACAAGATCAAAACACAAAACACATTGACATTAAAACTCATTTTATTCGTGAAAAAGTGAACACAGGCGATATATGTTTATCTTATTGCAAAAGATTTTTTTTTTTGCAATTTCAGAGAAAGTGCAAAACGAGATCCGGATAAATAAAAAAATCCCTGTTGCAGAAAACACTTTGGTTTTTTGTTTCCTTTTTTCCTCGTTATGCCGTTCCTTCTCTCAAATTTTCTCTTATTTATCGTATTTCATATTGTATATTATACTATATAGTTTAATATGTAAAATTATAATTTATAAATAATGACAAGAAATGTTTTCATATAATGTCAAGTAAATAATAATCAAGTTGCTAATTTCTTACAGTAAATAAAATTTGTCTTGAGTTACAAAACTGATTACCGAGATAAAAGTAAATGAAGAGTTTTATGTTGTACTACATAAACATGAACCATGTGTCATTCTCAGCACCGTGAAACAACTGCCCAACGCATTTGCCACCACAAATTTAGTTTTGGTTTCATGTTTCATAGTTACGATTTCGACCATTTCTGGCTGAGGAGTCTCAGACGAAAAAGTCTTCAAGTACAGAAGAGCGCTGATTTTGACCAAATTTTTCTGCTACAAAATAACTTACGAAAGTTGGGTCTCTTTGGATCTTTTTTATAGAAAATTGGAAACAGCTATTAAAAAACTTTAAAAACAGGTATATATGTAGAAGAATAACTAAACTATATTCATGATTTTTTTGACCCCGATCAACGGAATTTAAGTTGGAGAAGATCGATTTAGTAAACTGGTGAAACTCTTGAGTTGCGGTCAGATTTCCGAAATGACGCATGCTTGGAATGCGTACATTCCATGGTGCACAATGCGTTTAGAATAGCACCAAAAGCTGTTTTTAGTTACACTTGTATGCTTGGAATGTGTACATTCCATTGTGCACAATGCGTTTAGAATAGCACCAAAAGCTGTTTTTAGCGACACTTCCATGCTTGGAATGCGTTCATTCCATGGTGTACATTGCGTTTAGAATAGCACCAAAAGCTGTTTTTAGTGACACTTGCATGCTTGGAATGCGTACGTATTTTGTTTTTCGACGCCTCGCATCATCATACACAAATGACGCGCTTCAACGACCACTCCAACACCAACAGGTTTTAATTTCGCTTGCAGGGTTTCGGCAATTTGGACCGTGAGCCGTTCTTGAACTTGAAGGCGACGGCTAAAGACATCCACGATCCGAGGAATTTTACTCAACCCCACGACCTTTTTATCGGGAATATAACCGACATGGCATTTCCCAAAAAACGGTAAGAGATGATGTTCACCTATAATATTTGTGGTATATGTTGGTTATAGTTTCATTTTCTGACAGTTGAACAGGCCTTAAGTTTGGAGGCCTTCATGTCAGCCCCATGAAGAATGTGTAGGAGGACATTCCATAATGATTCATCAGCCATAGGTCAAAGTAGCAAAGATTGTGAAATAGTCCAGTCTGAGAAGTTGTACTTCGCGTGCGGACACACTCTCGTAATGTGGATTTTCAGTAGAGCTGTATACTATTCATGATGGGTTGGTGGTTTTTCTGTTTATTTAGGGTAGTTTCAATGTCGGGCCCACTGCTCATCACGGGTCTTTGATTGAGAGATTGCCATGTTAAACAAACCTTGTATTGCGCCATAAAAAGTACCTTATTTCCTCCAATGGACCTTTATCGCAATTGCGCAATCCCGTCTCAAAACGATGTTGAGCTCGCATGAATCAACCAAAACAAACTGATTACAGAAGGATTTGGCTGGCAGCGGTAAGGGCAACGTCGAGTTAGAATAGCACAAAAAGCTGTTTTTAGTGACACTTGCATGCTTGGAATGCGTACATTCCATGGTGCACAATCCGTTTAGAATAGTACCAAAAGCTGTTTTTAGTGACACTTGCATGCTTGGAATGCGTACCTTGCATGGTGCACAATGCGTTTAGAATAGCACCAAAAGCTGTTTTTAGTGACACTTGCATGCCTGGAATGTGTACATTCCATGGTGCACAATGCGTTTAGAATAGCACCAAAAGCTTTTAGCCTGCAGATCAGGACCCAAAAGGGGATTGACAGCGGCATAGTTTTGGGGTCGTTACTTGCGTACTCTTAAAAGTTTCATAACGTGACAATGAAAACTGTATCGCCTAAAAGAATCACGGCGTCAACCAATGTTATTATCCATACATTAACGTGATTCGCTGCATCCTGTTGTATTTTTCAATTAGAAATCGAAACAGCTTACAGTCGACTTTATATTAATGAAACTCATATTAGCAATATGGCGCATAAGGGCTTTCCTTTTCTAAATGCCCAGATGACCTTGATGTGCAATTTGCATTGCCTGAGAGCGAAGAGATTGCGGCAAAACGATGCGATGTTCTCTCAAAATAATTCCATCATGATGGAGCAGCTCTGACTTAAGGCCGGTTTCCACTTCCTCGATCACCCCTCGATTCGATCGCGCGCGACCGCCAGCTCTAGTCGACTTACCGTTTCCACTTCCCTCGATTCGTCCTCGATTTCTTGACAGGGGTATATTTCTGGGGGGTTAATGCCCGGGTGGATATTGTCCGGGGGGTTAATGTCCGCCCACCCCAATCAACTTACGTTTCTCTTAAATGTCATTCCATTTATTTTTGTTGCATTAATGTGAAGTTGTATTTTAACGCTTTGACGCTTTTGTGTGGTTTGAGAGGTTGGGGTCGTGTTGGGGTTTTTTGTTGTTGTTGTTGTTGTTTTTGTTGTTGTTGTTTTTTTGTTTGTTCGATTGTTTGTTACTACGACGTCACATAACCAAATCAACCACCAATATAACCCGTTTTATGTCAATAATAAAATCTGGACAGTGTTTATTTTAGTTTATAATGCGTATCAATGTGGTCTGCTAATTATAAACGGTCATCGGTAAACCACAAAACAGAGGAACTGTTATACAATCAACCATTAATGATAACCACGTTTGAATATGAGAAGGTTTGTAGTTCAAAAATCCCGTACTTTTTACATTCGTATTTAATGTACCCCATATTTGATATCTGTTTTGCCCTACATGGTTTGCATTTTATGCATTTGAAATCTTGCAATTTTGTTATTGTTTACATGTTTTGCCATTAGTAGATGATACTGGCTAATGATACAGCTAATGATACAGCAACTCAATAAAAGTTTTATGTGATTTTGGGTGCAAAATGAGCATGGAGCTTCAGGGACCAATTCCTTGACCAATTCCTAGACAACCTTGGGGTATGTTAGTAACCAGTAGAGACACTGTCACTTGACTTGAGCTTGCTTCGATGGAACGGCGTACCTGCGTTCCTTGGTTTTCTGCCACTCTGCTGGAGTCAGTCCACATATAAGCAGGAATACCTTTGCTATGCAGACGAAAAGAATTCGTTTTCTCGCTAGGCCTATTCAATTAATCTTGTTATAATGGACGCTGGTTGGTCCAAAAACACAAGCCATTCATGCAGTCCAATTTCTGATTGGCTCCTTCAAAATACAGTTGGGTATACTCTTTAAATGACGACCGGGACACTCAAAGAGAAATTACAGACTGGGACACCGGGACACAAATGACGACTGGGACGTGTGTGTTGACTGACGTCATGTTTGTGTGTCGACTGACGTCATGTTTGTCGACTATAAATGACGACTGGGACACAGGGATACAACTACAACGGGGACGCCGGGGGCACAGGGGGATATATAAATGACGATGGGGACACAGGGAATGTTTGATTAGCAATCACCATCAACAAAGCTCACCATGGTGCACAATGCGTTCAGAATAGCACCAAAAGCTGTTTTTAGTGACCTTTGCATGCTTGGAATGCGTACATTCTATTGTGCACACTGCGCTTAGAAAAGCAAAAAAAGCTGTTTGTAGTGACACTTGCATGCTTGGAACGCGTACATTCCATGGTGCACAATGCGCTTAGAATAGCAACAAAAGCTGTTTTTAGTGACGTTTGCATGCTTGGAATGCGTACATTCCATGGTGCACAATGCGTTATGCGTTTAGAATAGCACCAAAAGCTGTTTTTAGTGACACTTGCATGCTTGGAATGAGTACATTCCATGGTGCACAAGGCGTTTAGAATAGCTCCGAAAGCTGTTTTTAGTGACACTTGCATGCTTGGAATGCGTACATTCCAAGGTGCACAATGCGTTTAGAATAGCAGCAAAAGCTGTTTTTAGTGACACTTGCATGGTTGGAATGCGTAAATTCATGGTGCACAATGCGTTTAGAATAGCACCAGTTACATTATGTTTAATGTAATAGGTCTGAAAGGAGACTGCGAGAGATATATTTATGAAGCAATCATGAGTGAAAAAGAACTCGACTAGGTTATTTCCCGTATACTTGATTGATGGTAAGTGCAAGGGTTCATGAGAAGATTTATGGCAATGTTTCAGGTCTGGTCCTCTTTTTTGAAATATTGGGGGTGTTTTTCAGACTGTTACGTACTAGTGATGGGTGTGGTTGTGCTGTCAATGACGGTGCGTGCATTCTGCTTCTAGTTTGGAAGCAAATATTTCATCACATCATCGTAAGGTAATTTTTAACTTGATCGTTTCTAAATTTTACATTCATTGTTGACTTTTGACCGTTGGCCGCTGTATTCGAAGGCAGAAGATTTGCTGTCGGTTTCGTTCAAAATACAGAGCAAGGCACGCTACTTCCCTGCTTTTGGATTGACTCGTATGCAAAGTTATCATTTAGTTAAAGAAAAGCAGACTACTGTAGTCACTAGCCATTATAATGGTAGAGCCATTATGTGGGTAGAGCCATTATGTTGGTACAGCCATTATGTTGGTACAGCCATTATGTTGGTACAGCCATTATGTTGGTAGAGCCATTATGTTGGTAGAGCCATTATGTTGGTATAGCCATTATCTTGGTACAGCCATTATCTTGGTATAGCCATTATAATGGTAGAGCCATTATGTGGGTAGAGCCATTATGTTGGTACAGCCATTATGTTGGTACAGCCATTATGATTTACTGTCTTTGTAAAGGCCTCCAATGGCACTCATGCTTAGATCAATAAAATTTAATAATAATAATAATAATAATAATAATAATGAGATTGGTAGTTGGTGATCTAATATCAATAATACATTAACTTGTCTTTGGTAAGGGGACCAAGTACTGCAAGTAAGCTGTTAAGATTTTCCTGTAATCTTGGCAAACTTGAAACACGGTATTGCCTTATCTTAGTATCTTTATCAGGTTGAAAACGTAACGCTTTCGCGGCGTGCGCTCTACCAACTGAGCTAGGTGACCTCCGATGTTAACATACTTTTATTTCTCTAATCGCCATATCGGTGATACTTTCTAACTTAATAGGCGAACGTTATCTTAAGCAGACATAAACTAGAATTTCAACACGTGTTTCATGACCTTTAGCAGATTTTCAAAGGAAGACAAAGCAAGGTAAATACACCAGCGGAACTCAAGCAAGGCGGGCGATATGATTCAGCATTACGCACCAGGTCAATGTTTATGAAACCTGCAGTTTACTTATCATGCTGATATGGGGACGTATCTTTACAGTAAACTTGGAAGCAGCTAATTGTACCACAGATTAAACATTTTGATCAATAATATGGCAAAAAGGGTAGGTGGAAGTAAATTATCGATACAGGCTAGTAAATGTACAATACCTCACAACCATCTAAACAAGTTATTATGTCGAGACTTGATGATAGGCCTACTATTCGTGATCGATCCTGTGTGAGAACCAAAAATGCAAATGAGAAAGAAGCGAATGTGTATGAAACAAGAACAGAAAAGACTAAGAAGGAAATAAAGACAAATAGTAAAGAGCAGTCAAACATAATCATTGAGAATTGCATAGATATAAAGGTTTATCACAAAGAAAAACAGACTGGGAAGGAAATAAAGACAAAATCAAATAGGAATAAAAGTTAGATTTAGAGAAAAAAAGGAATAAAGAGGTATCAGCCAGAAATCAAAAAGGAAGATTTGTTGTCCAGATCGAGTTCTCTTTCTCACTTCCATTGTAAAATTTTGCATGACATTAATGTCTGCTTCCAAGGCAGATCTGTTGTCAATTCATGGTTGATAGCTTTGCAGGCAAGAAACTGGGAACGCTATGACGTGGTTAAAAATAATCCTCAGCTTACGTTTAGTTTGGGCTCTAAATTGAGCATAACTGTGATTATTAACGTCATGCTTACAAAGCAAACAAACATAGAGTATCCAAGAAAAAGATAGCCTTGATTCAGAGAAGGCAAAAGCTATGAAAAATAAAGAGGTAAACTTCAAACCCAATTCTATTATTACAGATTGTTTACACTTGGCCTCTTGGATAATGTTGCTACTGTTTTTGAATGAAATAAGATGACGCCAATGTTTTACTTTATCAAAGATAACATCTGGGTTAGCTCACAGAGGCAACATAACAATCGAGTCTCATGGCTGCACCTCTAACAGGCGGGGGAAGGGGCTATTTGGTGTTAGGGTCTGCAATGCAGGCTAGGACATTATGGGGGAGCAAACATTTGACTCCTTGCTGTACTAATAGTTGAAAGAAGGCAAACGAATGACGATAATTGGCTCAAGACCTTCTTGGGGCAAGGTTAGGAGAGCAACGTCAGTTTCTCATACTATAATGTACATAGATAAGCTGTACTACAGTGAGTTAGTACTCCATTGACAACTGTGACTAATAGAATAAGAGATCACTTGTTTTCTGATAAATAATACGCTAATAAGGCATATTTAACATAGTTTGCATACACTAGATGCGTACATTCCATGGTGCACAAAGTGTTCAAAGTTCGCTAATAAGGCATATTTGACATAGTCTGCTTACACTAGATGCATACATTCCATGGGGTACAAAGCGTTCAAAATACGCTAATAAGGCAAATTTGACATAGTTTGCATACACTAGAAGCGTACATTCCATGGTGCACAAAGCGTTCAAAATACGCTAATAAGGCATACATAAGCCTATTTTAAACGCTTTGTTCGCCATGGAATGTACGCATCTAATGTATGCAAACTCTGTCAAATATGCCTCTTAAGCCTATTATGAACGCTTTTTTCCCCATGGAATGTACGCATCTAGTGTATGCAAACTATGTCAAATATGCCTCCTTAGCCTATTATGAATGCTTTTTTCGCCATAGAATGTACGCATCTAGTGTATGCAAACTATGTCAAATATGCCTCATTAGCCTATTATGAATGACATTCTTATTCTAACCTCCCGCCTATTAATTTTTAAGTAATCTCCCACCCATGACACTTTTTTGAGGAGGTACTTTAGCAGGCAAGTAGAAAATGTCTTTATTATAATATGAAAATTACACATTAAAAAGATGAAGGTGGTCTTTTACGAGGCTTGAAGAAGTGTGAAGAAGCACATTACAGATGTTAGCTATAACACTTGGAAATCTTAGAAGGCATGTAGGAGAGCACCATAACTTCGAATAACATAAAGGACTTTCATCCAAGTCATTCTGATTTGTTTTCGCGTGCGTTAGCGGAAATAAATATACCTCAACATTATGTGAAGAATAAAGAACGAGGACAATTAAGCTACGATGATACCAGATCTTCCCCTATGAAGCAAACCCCTAAGACAGAGTGTGAAAAGAAGAGATAAAGCAAAAAAAAGAATAATATTAGTTTTTCTGATCTTCAAGTTTCTGTTGATTCTTTGTACCTTATTATAAGATAAAGTTCTGTGAGCCGTTTGAAGGCAACTGAAGACCAAAAAAGATTCAAAGACTTATGACCGACCATGCCCACAGAAATTGAAAGCGAGTGTGTGATTGAGATTTCTAAACAAGAACGTTCTTAGTTAAAATCGAGCAAAGATCAACTTAAAAAAAAAAGTTTTTCGGAGGGAAGTAAAGAATGAAGTGGTGATAAGGCGTATTGATATCTAGTCTATTGGTATTGCACGTCTTAGTGTCAGGCGTATCGTAAAAGGTGCATCTTCTCTTTATTAAAAGGAACTAATAGTTACAAATACATAATCTAGAAATTCTACAGCAATTTCACCACAGTTCCAAGCAGTTTGATTATCAATTTTCTTACTCATATTTTCTCTTTTTTAAGTTTTCTACTTTTTTCATTTTTGCCTATTTAAGTCGCTGTAAATCAGTGTTGCTAAGAGTTTTATCACATTAACTTTTCTACTTTTGAACTCTGCTCCAGATTTACTTTCAGGCTTAAAATTGAATCTCTGTACAACAGATTTGCTCCAAAATAATAAGCACCTACCAGATACCTGATTCATAATTTACTTAGCCACTTGAAACTTCAGGCCCAACTAATGGTCCTTGAAAATTGCAATTTGACTTGCAATATGACTTGTCTTGGTGCTTATTCATTAACTGATAAATTGCAAGCTTATAAAACATCTGGTTTTAAGACTATTGCCACTCAAAATGTGATATAAAATTTGATGCTTTGCCTCTGTTGTTTACCTGGACTCAAAGCGGCATATTTCGACTGAAGTCTGCACCGTCTGAAAAAGTTGTCATTTTGGGAGCAATGCTTTTAGGGGAAAATAGCCAGTAAAACAATAAAAACCTCCCTCTTAGGGACACAGGACTTCCTAAAATGTTTTGGTGAGTAGGAGTGAGGGCAGGCACGGGAAAGAGATTTGAAGGGCGCATTAGGAATATATTTAGGGGTGAGGTGGGAACTTTAAGAAAACGTCTTTATTATGGAAACCAAATGTTCACAGATAAATTCTTAAAAGTTAGTTAAATATCCCATTGTAGGTAATACTTCGGCATTAGTCATATGCATTGGTTGTTTAAAAAGAGAGGTAGACGTGGTCTTGCATAACGTTTTTAGTAAATCTTGAGAATTATATTCATTTTTATATAGTGTGTATCATTAGAATGAAGTTTGAAACGATCTACTTTTCTGTAAAAAAGGATTTACTGTAGATTATAAAGAGGATTAACTTAAAGCAAAAAATGCGTTATCAAGGTGTTAATGCCGTCTCTGATATTGTTTTCATGAGAAGTCGTAGTAATTCCCTCTTGGTAAGCTCAAGTATGTTGCTAAGCTGATATTTAAACGATGCCTTATATGAGGTGGCGACGTCAGATTGTTTTTGTTGCGAGAACAACGACGCACAGGCACAGCAGATAGCCTCTTTCCTCTTGTTAACATCCGTGGTTTGAAGCTAGTGTCCCAGATTCTCAAATCCTTTTATTTAATTTTTAGAATCAGAATACTGCATACTTTGTCGTGGATAATAAAACAAGAGTTATCATAAACGAAAACTCAGTCGACACTTGCTGCCTTTGGATATGTATTTTCAGTTTAACGCTGAACAACTTTACTTGTCCGAAAAAGTTCCCTTTTTGCATCACTCAACCTGCGAATGTTTCTTAAATGTTTCTTAAAATTTAGGCAATCTGAGTCTCGTGTTTCTTAAAATCATGTTGTCCACCGGTGGATGATTGGGAGCTAATGTGGCGACTAGAGAAATAAAAGTCTGTTAACATCGGAGGTCACCTAGCTCAGTTGGTACAGCGCACGCCGCGAAAGTGTGGGTCACAGGTTCGATCCCCGGTGGTGACATACTTTTCTATTTCTCTAGAGTTCTGTTCAAAACTTAAAATTCTAAATAAATCGGAAAGGTAAGCGATGTCATTTTTCAGTCCTTCAAGCCTGGTGGCAAGTTCTTGGTTTACTCTGGTCAGCTTTAATAAAGCATAGCAATTGGAAACCGTCTCCCTCTCTGAAATGTCCTCCCGCTTTATTGATACCTTGGGCGTTTTAGTGGATCCCAAGCAGTACCTCTACATTTGAACGGAAAAGTTGACTTAGTTTCAGAAACCCCTATCTTCAGCTAGGCAGGGTCCGTAGGTTTGGTTAGCTAGCCAATGGAAACATATTACCTTTACTCATTACGATCAGCCGATGTCTATAAGATTTACTGAGGGTTACAACAGGTCAGGACACATCGAAAACCATGATCAACAACTTGCATCACACATACACAACAATAAACGAAGGAAAGAATGCATGAAAAATTGAATAACTAATTACTATAGTATAGTAAGACATGCTGTCCAAATATTCTTTTCATCAAAATGCTACTTTGCCTCTTTGCTACCTCCTTACCTCTATGTAGGCTACACTGTCAAGGCATGAATATAAAGCTTTTATCTGCAGGGTTTCGCTGTTGCTAAGCAACGATTGTTCTATTGTTCTTGCAATTGCTTGAATTTGTGTGCCCAAGGTGTTCACAAACGATTCCCACGAACTTCATAATGGTGTGCAGAGCTATCGGCAACTTAATCAAAACAAACGGATGCTTGGACATAGATCCGGCCTTCAATAACACGATACATGGTTAAGTAGCAAATCATCGCTTATTTTATCAATGATTGAGTATCAGAGCTCTGACGGGAAGAGGTTAGCAAGCGATCCATTATTCTAGGAAAACTATCTACTGGAAAATGTATTGAATTACTGAGGTGGTCACATATTGCTATTTTTAAACGAAATTGGAAGTGAAGTTCTTATCATGTTCTTCAAAAGCCAGCAGAAACTGGGATTTTAATTTTCGTGCCATTAATCATAAACATTTGTCGCATGGCTTTCAAACTAGCATGTGATTGGTCAATCCCAGGCTTCATAACTCCTCATGAATCTTCCGATCAAAGCGGTTTCAGGATAATTATGATACGGCTATAAAAGAATTTCTAGTTTAGAAAAGAACACTAGAGAAATAGAAATTATGTCACCATCGGGGATCGAACCCGTGACTCACGCTTTCGCGGCGTGCGCGGATGTTAACATACCTTTATTTCTCTAGTCGCCAAATTTGCTCCCAATAATTCACCGGTGGACATCGACATCCAGCTCAACGCAATTGGAGACCAGCTTCTCTGCGCCATGTGACTTGACCAAGGAAGATGAATGTGGGGGTAGACATACCGGTGACATTTTATGTACCAGGGGTATAATAGCTAAGTGGGTAGAGAGATCTTTAAGTTACCGCAGATTGGAGGGATAAAGCACAAAAAGTGCTGTCGATATAAGTCCGTGCCAAGGAATAAGTTGAAAAAGGGAAGCAAATGATGGCGATGAAAGCCATCTTTGAACTGTTTAATTAGACTATATTAAGGTTGTTAGATCACACTGAATTGCCAGAGAAGGATCGTTGAAAGTAGAACAAAAGTTTCACGTTCCTATTTATACCGCAAAACAGCCAATGGTAAATGAGGCTTTGTGGCACTACGGACGCACTACTTGTGGCACTAAGTCTGATAAGTGAGGTGTCATAATGATCAAGTTCAAAAATCACGTCATGGTCATTCCTTTTCTTTACCACCTTTTGGTATTAACAATCATTAGTTATTACTAAGGCCGATGAAATAATAAGGTATCACTTGAGGGATTGTAGTAAGAGAGAGAAAGTACTCGACCTCCAAACTTTTTTGCGTCTGTTTTGGTGTTGCTAGCCTATCCAATTCGGGCGATGACTTCTTTGGTTGTGGATCCTGTGTTCTTGATGGTGCTGCCAAGATATTTCAAATGGACCACTTGTTCCACGTTGTTATCACCGCATTTGATGTTCATGGGTGAACCGCTAGTTGACATGCCTTTGGTTTTACTGGCGTTGACATTGAGTCCAAAACCTTCTGCTTTTTGTTGAGATTTATATTCAAAGAGAACTATTTGCTTCCATGCACACAAATCACACTGAAGGCAATTTCTTTCATTTTCAAAAGATGGCACCTTGATGTCATAATTCACGTCAGTAAGCAAAGGAGTTTAAGGCTTAGTATCCTCTTACTATGTACATTATTGCAACATATTTGTCTACATTTAATTCTAATTTCATCAACTTTATTCACATAAACACATGATCAGCTGTAATACATTGTAAATTGTCATGTAGATTCTGAGCACTTTTAATTCCCAAGGCATTTTTGGCAAACTTGCACAATAGACCAACTTTTTTCAATGTGCTCTAATAAGCGATTTGAGACCGCCATGGTCTCTAGGGACCCATTAGCTATGCTGTATGTTAATTTCAGCTCATTCTGGGCACTTTCATTTCAAAACTCATTTTTCAAAAAGGCACAATAGACCAACTTTATTCAATGTGCTCTAATGAGCGATTTGAGACCGCCATGGTCTCTAGGGAGGATACTGATTAATGATTAGAGGATATTACATTTTGAACCATTCAAAACTATGGAATAACTGTTAAAGAAAGAGAAAGAATAATGATTAAGGGATATTACACTTTGAACCATTCAAAACTATGGAATAACTGTTAAAGAAAGAGAGAGAATAATGATTTATGATTAGAGGATATTACATTTTGAACTATTCAAAACTATGGAATAACTGTTAAAGAAAGAAAGAGGATACTGATTAATGATTAGATTGCAGCTTTTACAAATATAATTAAGAACAGAGTGTTGATAGTGTGCCATTGTAATAGTTGGCCACTGGCATTGTATCAAATTTTAGAACATTTAAATGTGTACGTGCTCCTATGTCTTTATTCCATGAAAGAGACTGGATTGAAATTTTTCCCAGCACATTTTTGATGTTTTGGCTTATTAAGAAATATAAAGCGGGTTTGATCCTCAGTGGTGGCATATTTTCTATTTCTCTAGTGTTACAAACTCTTTAAGGGAGATGAAGAGCCAATGTAATTTGGAAAGCTCCTGTATATCGTTATTATTATTATTATTATTATTATATTGAGTACTTACTACCTTCTCACTACGTCAGATATTGACGACGATGACTACCACAAGCACGACGAACATGATTACATCTATTACGAGTACTATCCTGTAGTCATTTAACGGCATACAATCCCTAGTTCCTACAGTGAAGTTATTGATATCGAGTAAGATTGATGGAATTGTATTGAGTCACAGGTGACAGGTGATACACATAGATTAACTAGACTTTTAGCACAGTGTACTGGGAAGGCAAAGGAAGCTATAAGAAGCTGTGTGAATTTACCCCCTGAAGAAGGGTATATAAAGGCACGTCAAATATTGCTAGAGAATTTAAATCCGTTGATGCTACTTCCTTAATGACCTGTTCTAGAGTATTAGAAGATGTTTGGAGGGTATTAAATTCCATGGGTGATCTCTATTCAAACAGACTCTAAAAACAGCTTTTGGTGCTAGACTAAACGCATTGTGCACCATGGAATGTACGCATTCCAAGTATGCAAGTGTCACAAAAACCAACTTTTTGAGCTATTCTAAACGCATTGTGCAAAATGGAATGTACGCATTTCAAGTATGCAAGTGTCCCTAAAAACACCTTTTGGTGCTAGACTAAACGCATTGTGCACCATGGAATGTACGCATTGCAAGTAAGCAAGTGTCTTTAAAAACAGCGTTTGGTGGTAGCATAACTTGTTATTTCCCATCTAGAAGAAAATAGATGGCGTGTAGGTTAGTCTATCGAGCCATCATAACTATCGCAACCTGAACATCATGCAACAAACTTTATCAGCCTACGTGTTTTTTTTTGTTTTTTTTTTTTTCAAGAGGAACATCAACTTTATTATTGTATTTTTCTTTGTTTTATATTTTTTTTCGATCAACAGCTATTTTCAGCCTTTTTAAGGAATATAAAAAGAGGCCATAATGTGCGTCAGTATACTTCATGGTACTGCAATTCCTTTCTGTTTTAGTTTGAAACGTTCAGATTTACACGACTTCTAAAATTGGCTTTTTTTCACGCTGCTGCTTGCGATGTACCATATTTTCAGCATTTTACCTGCGTTGCTGACAATGCGTGTGTTGCTGACAATTCCTATGTGCGTTGCTGGTACGTGCGTTGCTGGTACGTGCGTTGCTGGTACGTGCGTTGCTGGTACGTGCGTTGCTGGTACGTATTGGAATTAAAAGAAAATGTTTTAGAAACTACGTGTCCATATAGTTCTTTATGGTTAGATGTTCCTGCCAATGCTTATTTAATGCAGCTGTAAGCGTTGTGTATAAGTACCATCAAACTTCTTCTAAAGCTTCTTTCTCAATGTTCATGTTTCCAAGTCATACAGCAGAATAGTCTCAACTACATCTCTGAAGAATTGGAACTTTTAAAGCTGTCTGGGAAAGTTGATTTCCAAACAGTTCATAGGTAAGTGACACTTGCATGATTGGAATGCGTACATTCCATGGTGCA